>JADMNL010000025.1:57223750-58562500 GCA_016271365.2 Neoceratodus forsteri
CAAAATTGTTTTGAGGGCTGTAAGTGCAGGTGTGCAGTCACACTCTGATATACGCATGGTCATGTGATGCTGTTCAGCTAATGATATTGCTGCAATTTCCTACCCATTTTATAAATATGTATATATATATATAATATATGAAATACAAATCACATATACCCTCATAATGCAAAGCATCATGGGCTGTATATACAAACCACCGCAGAATATTATGCTGGTTCAACTTTAGCAAAAATGCATAGTGTGAAAGGCCTCTCACACAGTCTGCAAAGGGTGCCAAACAGACATATACACATGTTTAGCCTACTAGGACTCATCATTGTGCCTCGTCTGTGTAATACCCCAGTAGAATGAAGCAGCTACCCTAAGATGGTCTAACTGGGAATGTATATATCTATATCTCCCATCCCTGGTGATTTAGTGATCCCCGCATCCCCATCCCCTCCACAATCCCCAATGTGACCCCTTTTTATAATATACATTAATGACCAATTCCTGGTGGTTTGGTGGCCCTCCACATCCAACCGCAGCAGGTAGTGCCTGCCACCATGCTCCCCCCCACCCAGAACCAGAGCCGGCACCAGCACAACTCTCCTCTCACCTCTGCAGCTGGCATTGACGCAACTGTCACTGAGCAGTACTGTAAAGTGTACACGCAGAATGTGTACACTCTTACAGTACCGCCAGTGACAATTGGAGTTGTATGCCGGCTGCTGGAGGGGTGAGAGGGAGGATTGTGCTGGTGCCAGCTCTGGTTCAGGATGGGGAGAGTGGAGAGGTAGTCATTACCTGTCTGGGTGGATAGTGGGGGCCACTGAACCACCAGGGATGGGCTGGCTAATGTATATTATAAAAGGGGTCAGCATCGATCAAGGGGGACTGCTAAACCAATTAGGATGGGGCTTATATATACAGTATACATATATATATTTTTATAAAGGGGTCATCAGAGATCAGGGAGGGGCCGCTATACAACCACAGCAGGGGCACTAAAGTTAAGTATTAATAGGGGCTGCTAGACCACCAGGGCAGGGGGATTATTACTAAATGCTTGTATGTGCAACATCGGGAGGGGGACCGCTGGACCACCATGGTTGCCCTGCAGCTTGTGGCAGATCCTCCCAGTGCACCATCTGTTTGGCACATAGCCATCATTGCCATAAGCCATGGGACTTAACTGCAGGACCCCGCCCGATAGAGATTCGGCACAGGGTCCCTGATGCACCGGTTTCTGTGCAAGCTGCTGTTTGACACAGCTTGCGCTGGTCTGAAGCCCACTTTGAGAATCAAGCCCTGGAAGTTTTGGAGCAAGGCCAGGATCCTCCTCCCAGTCAACTGGGAGATTGCTGTTTAAATGATCCTCGTGCAGCCCTACTGGGCAGAGGTGGTGTGCCTCCTATCTAAACTACTAGGCTACAGTGACCTGCCAGAGACAGATGGGGACCAAGGCAGATGCCAATAGGGATATTCCATATTATTTATTTATTTGAAAATTGGCAACCAGGAGTGAGACATTGAGCCAAGGATTATTTCCAAGGGTGACACAGGTGTTAGGAACAGGAAATGCAATAGCAAAAGCATACACGATATTAATGAATGGTACAAAATAAAGTATAAATAGAGTACAATTTAACATAGTGCAAGTGCACATAAAAAGAAAACAGAGCTAAGCATATAAAATAATGGCTGGGTAGGAAGTTTTAATAAGAATTTTACATACACCAGAGGTGTAGGATATCACATAAATGCCAAGAGCAAAGCTCAAGGGGTTTATTAAGGCATTCCATACCATGGGTGTGTATAAAATTCAAGTTTCACATACCTACCTAGCCTTTTCTTTTATACAATTGCTTGGGAGTGTGTGTGCAATTATATAAAATAAACAGGCCTCCCTATGGAGCTGTGATCTGGTTGGGGTGAAGTATGATCCGCAGTTAGAAGCAACTGGAAATGTTTACCTTTTTTTTTTCATTTTGAGAGCCAGTTGTTTAACAAAGCCAGTTCATCAACAGCCATTTTTTATACATTTCAATTACCATGGAGACTGAGTTGCAGTGAAGTCTCAGTGTAACTAATAGCGGCTGGCGCTCTGCAGGGGAAGACCAGAGGTTGGCACTTGCATGGAGGAGGAAACCTGGTGCATGTTTGCTGTTATAACCAGCTTGTTACAACAAATTATAACCAGCTTTCCCCTTGGGAAAAAACAGTCCGCAGTTATTATAGTGGTATAATGAATGGCTTTGATGTACAAATAGGAGACCATTCTAGCATATGATCTTTCTGTCTAGTTAACTGGGTATCACTATTGGTAAAAAAACTTCTGACCCAGAGCTGGATGGCAGAGAAGGCACCCACCATAGTGCAATGGAGTAGTGTTTTCCTTGAAAGTATGAAACTAGAAAAACACAATATAGAATACGGAATGCACAGCATAAATATGATGCAATGAGGGGAACTCTGGAGGAAGCATTGGAGTCGGACTGATTCTCTTTGCTATATTGTTGCTTGGGAAGCCCAGAGACATAAGGAAGTCATACATGTAAGTTTCCAACTGTATGTAATCATGTTCACTGAGAATGTTATGTTCTAGAATATTTTCAAAGCAGGTGGCTCCCATGGTTCTACTCTCCTGTGAACTTCATTCTCCATTTGTTGTGTATCGCTTGGCATTTATGTGTCTAAATGTATTACATAAAAACATAGACACACAGAATTTGTTAGCAGGAAAAAGACTGGTAGGCCCATATCGTCTGCCTGATTTTCCCTGCCTATTACTACATCCTAGACCCTATATGGTCACAGGTGCCCCACCCTCCTCCCTTATCTCTGTCTACTGTGCCCATGTGCCCATCCCACACATGTTTGAAGCCCCCCACTATCTTCACCCCCGTCACCTCTTCTGGCAGGTTGTTCCAGGAGTTCACCACCATTTCTGTGAAGAAGTATTTCCTCACATCCCTCTTAAACTCCGCGCCCCCAAGCTTCATTGCAAGCCTCCATGTTTTGATGCTACTTCAACTCTAAAAGAGACTCCCCTCCTATTATTTTGCGGTCCCTCAATAAAAACATGTTACAAAAACAATTACCTTGTGGCATTCAGTTTTGGGAGACGTGGAGTATAGTGCTGCTGTAAATCCTTCCTTGACAGACTAGACACCCTTATTCCCTCCTTCAGTCACTTTTCCTTGGCTGCACTTCACTTACTTATCACTGTCCCTATACTTTCCCTTTTTGCTGTCTCACCCTGTCACTCAAGCGTAGATGCCTCTCACTGTCCCTCAATCACAAAATTCTGGTTTAACCTGCCTCCTTATCTCAGCTCTCTCCTTCCTCCCTCCTTCCTCCTCAGGAGCACGCATGCCCTGCTTCTTGTATCTTCCCCATGATAAAAGCTTCCGTGGTCAGGCTACATTTTCCTTTAGTCTCCCCTGCTTCTGGTTTAGCCTCCCCCAATACTCTCCTCCTCCTCCTCTTCTACCTGAATAGTATTCATTGACCACATCTCTCATGTCTGTTGTTGCACTTGAACCCCTCTCATTCCTCTACCAAATTCCTCACATCACCCTTCATTCCTATTACTCACATTCCTTCTAGCCCTAATTTATTATTATACAATGGACACAAAAAAATAGAATTATGCATTTTGGATATAATTATTTAAAAACCTGTTATTTATGGCAATAGAATATTAAATATGGGATTTAATTTATTTATGGGAGCAAACGTTGTCTTTAAACTTCACCTTTAAAAAAGGTATATAAGGTGCATTACCCCCTATTGCCATAAGCTTGAGAAAGCTCAATTGTGACGCAAAAACGTTTGGCTCCATGGGGAGGGGCAAGGTGTATTGAGCCCATATCTTGAATGTTTGCTGACCATTCTGCCTATTTGGGAATAAAAGGCTTTTATCCTGACACATCGATTGTGAAATTTGTATCTGACAGTAGATGGTTACGAGGTGCCAACCTATATGGACAGTTCGTGAGTACTCTTTGGATTTGGTTTTGGCTCCGTCTTTGTGGCGTTTGTAGCTGCCTATGTATGCTTGTGTGATGCATTTTGATTGGCTGGCTGGCACCTTTTCAGCAATGAAAATCCTCCAGTGTACCTATTGGAAAAGGTGCCAGCCACCCATCAGCCGCATTAGTAACCCCATCGAAAATCCCTCTGACCATGCCAAACACACCACTGGCATTCTCGCAAACAGGTTGACGGACGGTAAGATGTTCGCCCGCAGAACTCCACCATTCACAATACTACCTGTTCTGACAAAACAAAAACGCAAACTCCAAATTCCAGCCACAATTCTTAGTCACAAAATCTTATACACACACACACACACACACTAAACAAAACTACCGCCACTTCCTTCACGAGAGTTTTTAATAAGCATTCAGTATTCACCATCAAGAGTAAACAACCACCCACAAAAGAGAAACTGTAAAAAACAGAAAGTGTGACAAATCTATTCCTCATCTCTCTCCACACTCCTCCAAAATACTCATGTCACTATTTACTGTACTACATACCCTATAGCCCCATTTTATGACCCAGTGGTGCAGTTGTACCACTGCTCGATCCCCGTCCTGAATCCTCTACTTCGCTTCTGGAGCCGCTATTGTAACCAGACAGATTACTTGGACCTGACATTTACCCGGTGACTGAACCACGTGTAGTCACTTCAGTGCTGCAGTGTTTTCCATTCTCCCCCCTCACAGGCTCTGCCGAAAACCCTCACACCTGAGCTTTGTCTCCCTACCAACAGTGTCTGCCTAGCAACATAGAACTAGTTGATGTGGCGGAGCAATAAATACCATGGAAATGATTAATAATAAAAAATAAAACACTTTCTCTTTATTTATATTTTTTTTTACAAAAATAAAGGAACCATTGCATAATAGCAATATACTCCTCCAGGGTGTGGGTATACTGGTGGGCTTACCATGACTGGTGTGGTTAAGTCACTCGGCTGTGTCTTGTGACCAAACCACGCCAGCCGTGATAAATCCACCAGTATACCCACACCCTGGAGGGGTGTATTGCTTAATTCTCTACCATAACTACCTCATGCATGCTTGCCTTGTTTAAATTGCTTTTGTTTTCGCAGTCCTTGCAGAGATTCCAGAATTGTATACCGTACTCCCTCACTACAGTGAACCCCTCTATAAAGAAAAGTTATTATAGTGAATACCTATGATAGCTCCCATCATTGTCTAATTAGGCAAATTAACAACTCCATAGTGAACAAACTAGATACGTTAACTTTTGTTCAAAGCGCTAAGATGACTTGCTTTCTGGGGACAAAAAACTTGCATAAGTTGAAGGGTAAGTATAAAGCAGACTTACGAGGAATACAGAGCAGGGAGCAAAGCAAAAGGTCAGACCAGCTGCCCCAGTGCTACACCTCAAAACTCAGGCTTTGACATGATGCTCTTCCTTCTGGAACTCTGTGCACCTACTTGTTTCTGCACTGTCTCACTGTGCATATCTACTCAAGCTTTTGCATTGTACTGCTGTTTTACCCTCATATATACACAGTGTTATGTTCTCCTGTACTCTTCCTGTAGGGTGAATCTTTTAACAAATTGTTCTCAGCTCAGCATGCTTTCCTGAGAAAGAAAGAAAGAAAGATTAATTTATTGAAAATGTTTCACCAGGAAAGGCACACTGAACAAAAAGATGCTCGTCTCACGGTGTGACCTGGGGGGAAGGGTTACAAGTGGAGGCAGATCAAGTTACAAACATTGAATATTGAATAGTGTAATACAGAAATGTACAGTTAGGTGGGATTACATTAGCACATTTTTACAATAGGTGGAGCAGTACAGGAATCAAACATCATGGACAGGGAATACATATCAAGGAACACTTCAAGGTTAATTCATGATTAAGTAAGTGCCAATAACAATACTTGAGTGCCAGTAGCAGGAATTGAGTTGAGACGGGATACACCAAGTTGACAGTAGGAGCTGGAGGAGAGGATGAGGGGTGAATAAGAGTGGGGGGAGGGAGGAGGGAGAGGAGAGCAGTAACAGTGCATGTGGTTGAGAAGCAAAGGTTAATTAGGAGGGAGAGAGGGAGGGGGGAAGGGAGAGATTAGGAGGGAATTAAAGAGTGGGAGTGGGAGAAAGAAAGAAAGAAAGAAAGAAAGAAAGAAAGAAAGAAAGAAAGAAAGAAAGAAAGAAAGAAAGAAAGAAAGAAAAAGGGATTGTATATCACTACTTGTTTAACATATCAACATTTTTTGGGGGCTGGCATGGTGGCACTGAGGGTTGAGGTGCTGGATGCCACTCCTCGCATCACTCTGGTGACCCGAGTGCAGGAGCGAGCTTGGGTCACCAGGGCTCAGCCGGGGGAGGAACAGAGCAGGATCGAGCTGCCACAAGGCAGCTCTCCTCTCCAGGGTGGGACATGAGGGTTCCCTGGCTCTTGGCTGCCACCCAATGGAAGCTAGGTGGTAGCGTTAAGCCATAAGGAAACTCTGGCATTAGGCTGGGTGGTGGGAAGATGCTGTCACTGGAGACGCAGAGTGCATGTGCACTTCCACATATGTGCAACCGCATTCCGGGCTCTGGGGTAGGGGAGAAAACCAGAAAATGCATGCCTCCCGCTCCCATTGCCAAGAAGGTCCAGGTGGTAGAGAGACCAAAAACACAATGGAAATGTTTTTGTTTTGCAATCATTGTAATTGCTCTTTCTCCTCAATATCCAAGTACAATTGCCCTCCCTCACAGCTAGAGACAAAGTAGACAAAGTAAAACAATATTGATCAGCATGCTGATACCAAGGAATTGGGTGTCTAGGGAATGCTTACTATATACTTACTTTCAAAGATTGTTCACCCATCCATCTGAGATTGTGCTGTGCAGGCGGAGACATCAGTGACACAAATACTGCCTATTCTTATTCTCTTGGTGCTGGTTGAGTACTAGCAGTGTCCATGTGGGTAGCAGAGTACACACATTTGCAGATACTGTGGTAAGATTAGTGCAGGACTCTCAGTTAGATAGCTTGGCACATTATGGAAACATGACATATCCATTACAGATATTTTCACTGGTAATTATTTGGTCAGTTTGCATTATTACTACTAGGAAAATACTGTATATATTGAATCAGATTTCATTCTCAATTGAATGGTGTCGGCCAAGGGTCTAATACTTCATTATCCAGAAAACAAATGAAAATTAGGTTTCTGTTACCAATAAATTGAGCATTAAATATGTTATAGTGTCTTGGTCCTCTTTTCCCTACTAGTACATTTTAAAGACACTCTAAGTCCTTTTTATGAGCCAGATTCATTTTGTTTAGGGATCTTCAATAATCTTTTTAGATAAAAAGTAGTTTTGAAAAGAGCCTGAAGCTTTTTGCAGTCTGTCAGTCCACTGGTTGCATGCACACTTATTATGATTCAGAAATCCCATGTTGATACTCCATTGTTCATTAGTGGGTGCTGACCTTAACAGAAAAGAAGCTAATGTAGCGGGCTGGCACGAAGCCCAGACAACACTGCAAGAAAACCATATTTTAGAAAAAGAAATTCTCTTTGTGCCAGTAGGTGACCTGGTTTAGCACAGAAAGGAGAACACCTCATCACAATGGAAATATTGTAATAAGACTGGAGGGTGACGATAGCTAGCACATATCACAGATGGCAAATGAGAACATTAGACTTTTACAAAGGAAACGTTCATTAATTTATAATGGTCATGCTTGATCTTCTAGACATACAAACTGCACCAAAGGGTTATACTTTTAATTTGCTAGAAAACATCTTCTGAATTATAGATGTTTCTTTTATATATTCATGAATATATGAAAAGTTGTAAACTAATTTTTCAGACTTGAAATGCTTGTAACAGGTAAACCTTGAATACAGTTCTGAACAGAACAAGAGAATACAATGCTTCTGCACATGTATGATCCTCTTAATACATATGGACAGGCCAGTTTAAATCAGCAATTCACATTAATAAAAATTGTGCTCTGTGGAAATAATGTCCTGGAGGTGGGAGAAAGTCTAAACAATTCAGTAGGGAGTTCAAAATGCATAGGATAGGCATAAGGATACCCTAACAATAGGTAGTAGAACAAAGGCAGAGATCAAGTAGGATCTTTGGTCCTTGTGCAGTAGGCAAAATTGACAGACTAGGCGGGAGCCCGTCAGTAGAAGATGTTGCAAAGTTAACCGCCTGTGATGTTTGTGCGAAGCGCTGAAAATTCACACTTGCGGATTTCAATGGGTTTTGAGAAAACTTCTGAACTTCAATCATGCAGTTTGTGCAAATTTTCACCATGATTCAAAGTTCTTACTGTGAAGCATGAATTTAGCCAGCAAAGCATGAAATTCATGGATGAAATTTCACGCTCCATGGTGTAATCCATGAAATTGTGGCCACGAATTTCGTGAAATAATTTCACAGAATTCACAAATTACCTCGCAGAGCAAATATTGCAAACTTCGCACATCTCTATCCAGCAGTCCTTATCTGCTGTCAAATACTATGTATCTAAATAATTCCAAATGTGTAAGTCAAATACATGGTGCAAGGCAATGCAACTACGGAAGCAGCCAGCTCCGAATATAAAACCACAAACATTAGATGCAGTTCTGGAGAAAATAAATCAGTGGACAGGGCTTTGTTAGTTGCCAAAGGTATTATTGCAGCTGCAAATACAGTAGCAGCATAATTTTCTAGGGACAAGTGCTACAGGATGCCCAAAGGACATGCAAAGCAGTAAGTAGCAAAAGTGCTGGACACAGTGTGGACTAAGTGGCCCAGTGCTTTGCTTCTTCACGGGGTGGGGTTTGGGTTTTTCTTCCCCTCCTATATACTCATTTACGATTGATCATAATTACATAGCAATCTATGAGACTTTACCTGAAGGCATAGATACTTGTTTACGATATTACATTGAGGGAGTATGGTGGAGAGCCAGAAAACATTTATAAAGTGCTTACAATTTAATATATGCAATCCCCTAAAATCCTGCAGAATGACCAAGGGTTAGATTTGGAGTCTGTTAATCATCCCCTAGGAGTGTTACGTGGCACAAGGCACAGCTGAGTGCCCTGTTTCCCCTAGGGGGGTTATTAACTGACTGTTACTTATTCAGCTGATTGGAATGCCTTACAGCAATTATAAAAACACTTATTTCAAAAGAAAAGTGTTAGAAGTCAACATTTTGAGCGTTTTCCTCACTGGGAAGGAGAGTTTAAGTGAAATACTGTAGTTCATCCACCAAATGTTATACAAGCTGGTTCAGAATCAGAATGCATCATTCCAGCCATTCAGCAGTGCCAGAGAATGGAATGCTGGCAGGAAGAATTCATACACCCTGGTGATTAAGCTGTACATGACAGTGTAACATAAATTAATGTAAGATCATGACAGCCATCGGAAAGAGCATTTCTGAGACCCCTTTTATAAAACTTTATGAACTGCAGCCATAACAAGATTGTACCAACATGAATCAAGCTTAAGAATATTATCCTTTAATGTAATTTCTTTACGTTATGAATGATCTTTTATCTATAAGTAGATCAGTGTTATATTATAAGATTGAAAGTTCTTCCCTTGAATGAGCCCATTTTCCAGGCACCTGCACATCAGACACTCTACAGAATACAAGTGTCGCACAAGCAGTAGAAAGGAGCAGTCCTATTGACTAAAGCTCTTCCTCCATCTAAAGTCATACAGAAACATTTACAGAGGTTTACAGGTTTTTTCCAGAGTTTAGCCTGAATGTAACTATTCCTGCTGGACTATGTCAACCTGTTGACTGCTTCTGACCTCCCTGGCACACCCATTAGATGAAATGTTGCATCTCATGCAGCGTTCCCAGCTGGAATCATTTAAATAAATAATAAAAAGTCACAACACACTGTGGCTCCACAGTTCTTATAAAGCAAGTGATAACTCAGGAAGGAGAGGTTAGAGCAGTATGATCTTGAGGGGCCAGGAGTGTTACAAAGCAAAGTGAGGACCCCTGACCTCCGAGGTATATACCATGTGGCTAGGGTGGGGTCAATTAGACCTGTCAGGATCTGTGCCATGACAGTGTGGAGGAGGATTACTGAATACCAGTGACTACTTAGAACAGCCTGTCAGAAGGCCATCAGATGCTCCAGTGGCAGTGCATAAAGCGGCCATACCACTCACGTGGCTTTTGGAGTAGACCTAAGACACTGGTGATCAAGCAGCCAACAAGGAAATGCACTACTCCTTGCAGCATGTCCCAACCCAGAAGAGGAGGCAGAGAATTCCACCTCTGCAGCAACCCATGCAGACAGATCAGTGACTCTGTTCCAGCACTGCAGTAACCCAAACTAGCAGACCAGGGAGCCCATTCCACCACTGCAGCAACCCATGCTGGAAGGCCAGGGAGCCTATTCAATCCCACCACTGCAGCAACCCATGCTATCAGGTCAGGGAGCCTCTTCCACCACTGCAGCAACCCATGCTGGAAGATCACAGAGCCTGATCCACTACCACAGCAACCCATGCTAGAAGACCAGGGAGTCTCTTTCGCCACTGCAACAACACATGCTGGAAGGCCAGGGAGCCTCTTCAACCACTGCAATAACCCATGCTGGCAGAGTAGGGAGCATGTTCTACCACTGCAGCAACCAAAACTGGCAAAGCAGAGAACCTGTTCCACCACTGCATCAACCAATGCTGGCAGAGCAGGCTCCCTTTTCAACCACTGCAGCAACCCATGCTGGCACACCAGGAAACCTGTTCCACTACTGTAGCAACCCATGCTGACAGAGCAGGGAACCTGTTTCCCCATTACAGCAAACCATGCTGGCAGACCAGGGAGCCTGATCCAGCACTGCAGCAACCCATGCTGGAAGACCACAGAGCCTCTTCCAACACTGTAGCAACCCATGCTGGCAGACCAGGAAGCCTGTTCCATCCCACCACTGCAGCAACCAATGCTGGAAGACCACAGAGCCTGTTTCACCACTGCAGCAACCCATGCTGGCAGATCAAGGAGCCTGTTCCACCACTGCAGCAACTCATGCTGGCAGATCATGGTGCCTGTTCCACTCTACCACTGCAGCAACCCATGCAGGCAGGCCAAGGAGCTTCTTCAACCACTGCAGCAACCCATGCTGACAGACTACTGAGACAGTTTCACCACTGCAGCAACCCATGCTGGTAGGCCAGGGAGCCTGTTCCACTACTGTAGCAACCCATGCTGGCAGACCACGGAGCCTGATCCATCACTGCAGCAACCCATGCTAGCAGACCAAGAAGCCTGTTCCACCACTGCAGCAATGCATGCAGGCAGTCCAAGGAGCCAGTGCCCTCACTGCAGCAACTAATGCTGGCAGGGCAGGGAGTCTGTTCCACAACGGTAGCAACCAATGCTGGCAGAGCAGGGAGCCTTTTCCACCACTGTAGCAACCCATGCTGGCACACCAGAAAGCCTGTTCCACTACTGCAGCAACCCATGCTGGCAGAGCAGGGAGTCTATTCCACCACTGTAGCCACCCATGCCGGCAGGCCAGGGAGCCTCTTCTACCACTGCAGCAACCCATGCTGGAAGAACACAGAGCCTGTTCTAGCACTGCAGTAACCCAAACTAGCAGACCAGGGAACTTGTTCCACCACTGCAGCAACCCAAACTAGCAGACTAGGGAGCCTGTTCCACTCCTGCAGCAACCCATGCTGGCAGACCAGAGACCCTGTTCCACCACTGCAGCAACCCATGCTGGCAGACCAGGGAGCCTATTTCACCACTGCAGCAACCCAAGCTGGAAGACCAGGGAGCCTGTTCCACTACTGCAGTAGCCCAGGCTAGCAGACCAGGGAGCCTGTTCCACCACTGCAGCAACCCATGCTGGAAGACCAGGGAGCCTGTTCCACTACTGCAGTAGCCCAGGCTAGCAGACCAGGGAGCCTGTTCCACCACTGCAGCAACCCATGCTGGAAGACCAGGGAGCCTGTTCCACTATTGCAGCAACCCATGCAGGCAGACCGCGGAACCTGTTCCACCACTGCAGCAACCCATGCTGGCAGGCCATGGAGCCTGTTCCATCCCACCACTGCAGCACCCCATGCTAGCAAGCCATGGAGCCTGTTCCACCCCACCACTGCAGCACCCCAAGCTGGCAGGCCAAGGAGCTTCTCCCACCACTGCAGCAACCCATGCTGCATGACCAGGGAGCCTGTTCCTCCACTACAGCAATCCAATCCACCAACTGCAGCCACCCATGCCAGTAGGCCAGGGAGCCTCTTCTACCACTGCAGCAACCCATGCTGGCAGACCACTGAGCCTGTTCTAGCACGGCAGTAACCCAAACTAGGAGACCAGGGAGCCTGTTTCACCAATGCAGCAACCCATGCTGGAAGACCAGGGAGCCTGTTCCACTACTGCAGTAACCCAAACTAGCAGACCAGGGAGCCTGTTCCACAACTGCAGCAACCCATGCTGGAAGACCAGGGAGCCTGTTCCACTACTGCATCAACCCATGCTAGCAGACCAGGGAACTTGTTCCACCACTGCAGCAACCCAAACTAGCAGACTAGGGAGCCTGTTCCACTCCTGCAGCAACCCATGCTGGCAGACCAGAGACCCTGTTCCACCACTGCAGCAACCCATGCTGGCAGACCAGGGAGCCTATTTCACCACTGCAGCAACCCAAGCTGGAAGACCAGGGAGCCTGTTCCACTACTGCAGTAGCCCAGGCTAGCAGACCAGGGAGCCTGTTCCACCACTGCAGCAACCCATGCTGGAAGACCAGGGAGCCTGTTCCACTACTGCAGTAGCCCAGGCTAGCAGGCCAGGGAGCCTGTTCCACCACTGCAGCAACCCATGCTGGAAGACCAGGAGCCTGTTCCACTATTGCAGCAACCCATGCAGGCAGACCCTGGAACCTGTTCCATCACTGCAGCAACCCATGCTGGCAGGCCATGGAGCCTGTTCCATCCCACCACTGCAGCACCCCATGCTAGCAAGCCATGGAGCCTGTTCCACCCCACCACTGCAGCACCCCAAGCTGGCAGGCCAAGGAGCTTCTCCCACCACTGCAGCAACCCATGCTGCATGACCAGGGAGCCTGTTCCTCCACTACAGCAATCCAATCCACCAACTGCAGCCACCCATGCCAGTAGGCCAGGGAGCCTCTTCTACCACTGCAGCAACCCATGCTGGCAGACCACTGAGCCTGTTCTAGCACGGCAGTAACCCAAACTAGGAGACCAGGGAGCCTGTTTCACCAATGCAGCAACCCATGCTGGAAGACCAGGGAGCCTGTTCCACTACTGCAGTAACCCAAACTAGCAGACCAGGGAGCCTGTTCCACAACTGCAGCAACCCATGCTGGAAGACCAGGGAGCCTGTTCCACTACTGCATCAACCCATGCTAGCAGACCAAGGAGCCTGTTCCACCACTGCAGCAATGCATGCTGGCAGTCCAAGGAGCCAGTGCCCTCACTGCAGCAACTAATGCTGACAGGGCAGGGAGTCTGTTCCACCACTGCAGCAACCCATGCCGGCAGGCCAGGTAGCCTCTTCCACCACTGCAGCAACCCATGCTGGAAGAACACAGAGCCTGTTCTAGCACTGCAGTAACCCAAACTAGCAGACCAAGGAACCTGTTCCACCACTGCAGCAACCCAAAATAGCAGCCCAGGGAGCCTGTTCCACTCCTGCAGCAACCCATGCTGGCAGACCACAGACCCTGTTCCACCACTGCAGCAACCCATGCTGGCAGACCAGGGAGCCTGTTCCACTACTGCAGTAGCCAAAGCTAGCAGACCAGGAGTCTGTTCCACCACTGCAGCAACCCAAGCTGGAAGACCAGGGAGCCTGTTCCACTATTGCAGCAATCCATGCTGGCAGACCTGGAACCTGTTCCACCACTGCAGCAAACCATGCTGGCAGAGCAGGGAGACTGTTCCCCACTGCAGCAACCCATGCTGGCAGGCCATGGAGCCTGTTCCATCCCACCACTGCAGCACCCCATGCTAGCAAGCCATGGAGCCTGTTCCAACCCCCCACTGCCATAACCCAAGCTGGCAGGCCAAGGAGCTTCTCCCACCACTGCAGCAACCCATGCTGCATGACCAGGGAGCCTGTTCCTCCACTACAGCAATCCATGCTGGCAGGCCAGGGAGCCTGTTCCACCACTGCTGCAATCCATGCAGGAAGACCAGGGAGCCTGTTACACAACTGCAGCAGCCCATGCTGGCAGACAAGGGAGCCTATTACACCACTGCCGTAACTCATGCTGGCAGTCCAGGGAGCCTGTTCCACCACTGCATTAACCAATGCTGGCAGAGCAGGGAGACTGTTCCACCACTGTAGCAATCCATGCTGGCACACCAGAGAGCCTATTCCACCACTGCAGCAACCCATGCAGGCAAACCAGGAAGTCTGTTCCACCACTGCAGCCACCCATGCTGGCAGACCAGGGAGCCTGTTCTAGCACTGCAGTAACCCAAACTAGCAGAAAAGGGAACCTGTTCCACTACTGCAGCAACCCGTGCTGGAAGACCATGGAGCCTCTTCTAGCACTGCAGTAACCCAAACTAGTAAACCAGGGAGCCTGTTCCATCACTGCAGCAACCCATGCTGGCAGACCAGGAAGCCCCTTCCACCACTGCAGCAACCCATGCTGGAATGCCAAAGAGCCTATTCAATCCCACCCCTGCAGCAACCCATGCTAACAGGTCAGGGAGCCTCTTCCACAACTGCAGAAACCCATGTTGGGAGACCACGGAGTCTGATCCACTACTGCAGTAACCCAATGCATGCAGACCAGGGAGTCTGTTCTAGCACTGCAGTAACCCAAACTAGCAGAAAAGGGAGCTTGTTCCACCACTGCAGCAACCCATACTAGCAGACCAGGGAGACAGTTCCACCATTGCAGCAACCCATGCAGGTAAACCAGGGAGCCTGTTCCACTACTGCAGCAACCCGTGCTGGCAGACCAGGGAGCCTGTTCTAGCACTGCAGTAACCCAAACTAGCAGAAAAGGGAGCCTGTTCCACAACTGCAGCAACCCATGCTGGCAGAGCAGGAAGCCTGTTCCACCACTGCAGAAACCCATGCTTAAAGACCATGGAGACTGTTTCACTACTGCAGCATCCCATACAGACCAGGGAGAATGTTCTAGCACTGCAGTAACCCAAACTAGTAGACCAGGGAGCCTGTTCCACCACTGCAACAAACCATGCTGGCAGACCACAGAGCCTCTTCCACCACTGCAGCAATCCATGCTGGTAGACCATGAAGCGTCTTCCACCACTGCAGCAACCCATGCTGGAAGGCCAGGGAGCCTATTCAATCCCACCACTGCAGCAACCCATGTTAGCAGATCAGGGAGCCTCTTCCACCACTGCTGCAACCCATGCTGGAAGACCACGAAGTCTGATCCACTATTGCAACAACCCATGCTGGAAAACCAGGGAGTCTCCTTCACCACTGCAGCAACCCATGTTGGAAGGCCAGGAGCCTCTTCCACCACTGCTATAACCCATGCTGGCAGAGCAGGGGCTTGTTCTACCACTGCAGCAACCAAAGCTGGAAAAGTAGGGAGCCTGTTCCACCACTGCATCAACCAATGCTGGCATACCAGAGACCTATTCCACCACTGCAGCAACCCATGTAGGCAAACCAGAGCCTGTTCCACTACTGCAGCAATCCATGCTGGCAGACCAGGGAGCCTGTTACAGCGCTACAGTAACCCATGCTGGAAGACCAGGTAGCCTCTTCCACCACTGCAGTAACCCATGATGGCAGACCATGGAGCCTATTCCACCACCGCAGCAACCCATGCTGGCAGGCCATGGAGCATGTTCCATCCCACCTCTGCAGCAACCCTTGCTGGCAGGCCATGGAGCATGTTCCATCCCACCACTGTAGCAACCAGTGCTGGCAGACCAAGAAGCCTGTTCCACTACTGCAGCAACCCATGCTGGCAGACCGTGAAGCCTGATCCATCACTGCAGCAACCCATGCTGGCAAGCCAAGGAGAGTGTTCCACCACTGCAGCAATGCATGCTGGCAGTCCTGGGAGCTTGTTCCCTCACTGCAGCAACCAATGCTGGCAGGGCAGGGAGTCTGCTCCACCACTGTAGCAACCAATGCTGGGAAAGCAGGGAGCCTTTTCCACCACTGTAGCAACCCATGCTGGCACACCAGAGAGCCTATTCCACCACTGCAGCAACCCATGCAGGCAAACCAAGGAGCCTATTCCACTACTGCAGCAACCCATGCTGCCAGAGCAGGGAATCTATTCTACCACTGCAGCCACCCATGCCAGCAGATCAGGAAGCCTCTTCTACCACTGCAGCAACCCATGCTGGAAGACCACGGATCCTGTTCTACCACTGCGGTAACCCAAACTAGGAGACCAGGAGCCTGTTCCACCAATGCAGCAACCCATGCTGGAAGACCAGGGAGCCTGTTCCACTACTGCAGTAACCCAGACTAGCAGACCAGGGAGCCTGTTCCACACATGCAGCAACCCATGCTGGCAGACCAGGGAGCCTGTTCCACCAACTGCAGCAACCCATGCTGGAAGACCAGGGAGCCTGTTCCACTACTGCATCAACCCATGCTGGCAGACCACAGCCTGTTCCACCACTGCAGCAACCCATTCTGGCAGTCCTGAGAGCCTGTTCCCCACTGCAGCAACCCATGCTGGCAGACCAAGCAGCCTGTTCAACTACTGCAGGCCATGCCAGTTCCATCCCAGCACCAGCAACCCATGCTAGCAAGCCATAGATCCTGTTCCACCCCACCACTGCAGCAACCCATGATTTCAAGCCATGGAGAGTGTTCCAAACCCCCACTGCCACATCCCAAGCTGGCAGGCCAAGGAGCTTCCCCCACCACTGCAGCAACCCATACTGCAAGACCAGGGAGCCTGTTCCACCACTGCAACAATCCATGCTGGCAGGCCAGGGAGCCTGTTCCCCCACTGCAGCAACCCATAGTGGAAAACCAGGGAGCCTGTTACACAACTGCAGCAACTCATGCTGGCAGACCAGGGATCCTGTTACACCACTGCAGCAACCCATGCTGGCAGTCCAGGGATACTGTTCCCCCACTGCAGCAACCAATGCTGTCAGAGCAGGGAGCCTGTTCCTCCACTGCAGCAACCCATGCTGGCAGACCAGGGATCCTGTTACACCACTGCAGCAACCCATGCTGGCAGTCCAGGGATACTGTTCCCCCACTGCAGCAACCAATGCTGTCAGAGCAGGGAGCCTGTTCCACCACTGTAGCACCCATGCTGGCAGGTCAAGGAGCCTGTTCCTCCACTGCAGCAACCCATAGTGGAAGACCAGGGAGCCTGTTACACAACTCCAGTAACCCATGCTGGCAGTCCACACTTGTTGGCCTGCTCTCACAGACCTTGCTCATCAAAGTTATGAGCCTACAGGTCTTGTTTCTTATCCTGGGGTGGAGAAGTGTCATGTGACTGCAGTGACGTCCATGGAAACAGTGAACTTGTGCTCTCATTTTGCAAACCCTGGACTTCTAGGAATTGTAGCAACATTCCGAATACCATGCAGAGCCTTTTTACATTTATTTCCCTGGACTGTCTGTAATTGCCTTGATATCGTTTATTGTAAATTTGCCAGGTAATTAGCTATTCCATTAAAGCTGACTTTGAGTTGCCTTGTAATTGCCTTGATAGGTTCTGCAAAACTGATATGCAGCTAGGATGCCATCTCTGCTCTAAATCTATATTTAAAATACTAGGTTTTGTCTTTTATGCATCTCTCCAAAGCGTAAGTATACTGTAAAGCTTTGTTAAATTGCAGTGCATCCCGAGTAAACAGATCCTTGTGCAAGCCAGCTGACAACACTTCACCAGAACAGACATCACATTTTACAAAGGCTTGTACATCTGATTCAGAATAGGTTGAGAATGACAAAGTGCGAGCATGTGCATTCACTTTATTTCTGTATCATCTGTATCTACTGCCCTTTAGAGGGTTGTCCCCAGAGGTTTTTTGACAGTTGCTGACCTATCCAGTGTAGATGCTGCATGTGCAAAGTGGCATGACTGAGGCAGTTGCAGCCTGTAATAGGATTATGACTGCCGCTACTCGATGCCTCACATCAGTTTGTGTACAACCCAAATTCTCTCACTTGAGGTCACCTTGGTTTGATGCTGAGATCAAGGTGATGAAGATTAAGGGTTGGAAGATGGAGCACTGCTGGTGGAAGTCCAGGTGGGAGGAGGACTAACTGGCCTGCATACTCACTATCGTGAGTACCAGAGAGCAATCAATGTAAAAAGGCAGAGTTCTTGTCTAGGGCAATTGCCTCAGGGAGGAACTGACCAGCAATGCTTTCTCGCACTGTTGACAGGCTACTGCATCCTGCCTGTTTACAGCCGAAAAAGGTTTTTTCTATCACTTTGTGTGAAGAGTTCACGCAGTTCTTCGTTGACAAGGTGTCCTCCATCCTCCAGGGCATTCCACCAGTGGACCATGTTTTGGCTCAGAGTGGTCATCTTGCGCATGATGGAAGCACTCCACCTCTTTGGGAAGAGTTTAGACCAGTGGAGGAGGCCATGGTCATTGAAATTGCTGCTCAGCTAAAGCACACATACTGTGAACTGGATCCTGTTCCAACACATTTTCTTATGAGATGTGTCAGTTCAGTTGGCTCAGTATTCACCATGATTGTTCTGTGCTCGTTAGCCAAGGGGGGTCTTTCCAGATTCCTTGAAAGTGGCACTGGTGAGACCCCTCCTGAAGAAATCTTCACTCGACCCAGACATCCTGATGAACTATCGTCCTGTCTCTAACCTTCCCTTTTTGGGTAAGGTCATAGAGAAGATTGTGGCACTACAGCTTGAGGTGCACCTCATGACCTTTGCCATCTATGAGCCTTTCCAGTCTGGGTTTCTAGCAAGGCATAGCATAGAAACAGTGTTAGTTTGGGTGCACAATGACCTCCTTAGGGCAAGAGATAGAGGAGACAGTTCTATTCTGATTCTCCTAGATCTCTCCTCAGCTTTTGACACTGTAGACCACAGCATGCTGCTCGATCATCTCAGAGTGTACTATAGACTCTCTGGCACTGTCATCTGCTGGTTTGAGTCCTACCTCACAGGCAGGAAGCAATGGATAGTGATGGAATTTCTCCTTCTCCCAGTGTCCCTGCCTTGTGGTGTACCTCAGGGTTCGATCCTGTCCACCATTGCTGTTTGCAGTGCATATTTGCCCTAGGTGAGCTCATTAGGAGGTACAATGTGGGTTTCTACTGTGTAGATGATACCCAGTTGTACTTATCCTTTGCCCCACAACATCCTATGCTGTGAATGTGCTAAATAATTGCCTGTCTGGAATTAATGACTGGATGTCCTCAAGCTGGTTGCGACTCAATCCCGATAAGACAGCGTTCTTGGTAGTGTAACCAGGCCATCTGCATGATAGGAGTGGCCCCAGTGTGGCTACAGGTCTTTTTCTTGGGACTACACAGTTGAAGGCCTCCTCTAGGGCATAAGATCTTGGCATGTTCCTGGATGACAGATTGACATTTGAGCCTCAGGTGTCATAACGTGGTCCATAGTGGTTTTTACCATCTCAGGAACATTGCCAGGATTAAATTCCTAGTTCCGCCTGATGACCTCCCTACTTTGATTCATGCCTTTGTCACATCCAGGCTTGATTACTGCAATGCCCTATACTTTGGGGTCTCTGGAGGTACCCTCTGCAGACTGCAGCTAGTGCAAAATACAGCTACCAGGATGTTGACAGGCCTTCCCAGGTCTTGTCACATCACTCTGGTGCTGTGTGAACTGCACTGGCTGCTGGTCAGGTGGAGGGTTATCTTCAAGGTGGAATTACTCAAAGACCCTACACAGACTTGGCCCTGGCTAGCTGTCCGACCTCCTAATGCTGGCCATCCCGGTCCACTCCCTCCATTCATGATTTAGGGGCCTCCTGACTATTTCATGGATGAGGGTGAAAATATCTGGCAACAGGGCGTTTAGTGTTGCCACTCCTGTCCCATGGAATTCCTTTCCACTGTCTGTCAGGGAGGCCCCTTCTGTCAAGGTTTTTAAGAGCCATCTCAATGCCCACCTTTTCTCACTGGCCTTCCCAGACTTTGAGATTTGATCCTGTGGATCTGTTATTTTATATTAATAATTGATTTTAGTCTGGCATTCTCGTCTTGATTCTCAGTTAATTATTTATTTTTAGAGCTATGATTTTACATGTGTTCGTATGTGGTTTTGCTAATTATATTTCTGTATTGTTTGTATGTTTTTAATTATAAGGCATCCAGAGCCTCCGGGAATGGGCACCGTAGAAATAAAATTTACCTTGCCTTCCCTTCCCATTTGTCCTCTCCAAGACCTCTTTGTAAATTGGCACTGGCCAATGGAGATTTCTCCTAGTAAAACAAGTAACACTCAAACTGCAAAATGCCTAACAGGCACAGTATGTGAAGGAGATTAAGCAGGATGGGTTGTGGTTCTTCAGCTCTAGCAGCGCTGATACCATTCATTGCACTGGCATAATCTGTATGTCTCTGTTGGGGTCCTATCACACATAAAGACCTTGAGCCTGATTCTCAAAGGGTGGCATGAGCTAGCATTGAGCTCTACGTTTACACCCTTTTTTTAGTGTCACTGTGCCAAGTACCTTTGCTGTAGTTGCACCAGATTTTGGTAGGAAGGGTGTAGTTACGACAGTTTCCCCAATTTATGGCGGCAAGCCCCGTAATAAGGGTACCCATGATTGCCACAAGCTATACCAGAAAAAGTTGATCTAACTTGCGGCAGTTGGTGCCTGGGATAGAAAATCCCAACCACTGGCTGTGAGAATGCTGCAAGCCCCGTGCACCATATGTTCGGCCCATGCAGCGCTTGCAACATTCAGGGCGGTCTGAAAATCCAGCCCCTTGTATTAACACCAGTCTATGGTCGTACACTGTCCACGGCTAGTACAAGCCTTGTATGGACTTGTAAAGCCCTGAAAACAGATTTCAGAAACTAGCCCATCAAATGAATGGGCTGACATTCAGAAAGGGGGTGAATAATCATAACCTCGCTGCTCTCTCAAAATAGGTGCCTTTGTAGGAGCACAGCTGAATTGCCCTGTGAATTGTGTAGTGATACAGGGAGTGGATTCCTCCACTGACCCGTACTTGTATGGGGATATTTGTGTCTTGGGTATCCTGCAGGGCATCATACTTACATGTGCAGTGCCGCTGCTCACACTTGGGCTATCTACTGATTATCGGGCTATGTATTTTTTAACACTGCAGCCTTATGTGTTTGGGGGATCTCTTGCCAGAAATTACCCTTATTGCTGAAGTTATATCTTTAGATGAGGGATGCAGTTGCAACAACTGAGCTTAATAAATGCTGCCATCTCTCAGCTGTAAAACCACCACCCTCTCAACTGTAATACCACCATCTTTCAGTTGTAATACTTCTACATCTCAGTTGTAATACCACCTCTCAAGTTGCAATACCGCCACCTCTCAATTGTAAGATCGAAACCTCTCAGCTGTAATACTGCTACCGCTCATTTGCAGTACTGCAACCTCTAATTTGTAATACCACCACCTCTAAGTTGTAATACTGCCACCTTTCAAATACAATACCACCACCTCTCAGTTGTAATACTGCCACTTCTAATTTGTGATACCACCACCTCTCAGTTGATACTGCCATGACAGTTAGTTAGAAATATAAATATGAAGGTCAATACATAATTGATCATTTAAAATGAAAATTGAAATGCACACTTACTGTAGGGCTCTGTGTGCAAAATGAGACTGGCAGGTGGACCCAGAGCCCACATTTTATCCATTTTTGTGTACATGTTCTGTGAAAACCGAACCACAAGGAATTCCCAAGAAAAAGCTGCCTAAGGTTTGATGAGCAGGAACACGAAGCCACACCCCTACCTGAATTATATAAACCAATTTCCTTCAGCTTCATTCATAATCTCTATTTGTTTGCTCTCACTGTCCTCCCCTCCTCCTTCAGTGGCTTCCTTCTCTCCTTGGGCTCCTTCTTAAGGTAGCTTTAGCCTTAGGGAATCATGTTCCTGTGGGACCTCTAGTGGCACAACCCTGCTCAAGACGGTTTCTTTGCCTTCATGGTACCCCAACAGGATGAAATTCCATCAGGGGACAGAGAGTGGGAATGGTCAAAATATCTGCATATGTAACAGTCAAGCAAATCAATAACAACCAGCCTTCTGACTATCAACGATGTCACACAAGCATCACTCCACACAAGCCCACTGAAGCATAATTCAGCCCTGCTGAGCTCTCCTGGAACGATGTACAACTGTCAGTGGGAAGTGGAGCAGGAGAACCATCTGGGAAGCACCCACTAAACCTCAATTTCATATCCATTTCATAGATCTAGGCACTCCAGATTTTCAGAATGTGTTAAGGGGCCTTGCAACATGACTCCAATACCCAAGTTGCACCACCTACCAAGTGGTCTTACTTGTGTCCAATTGGTGCAAATTGTCCCCCAAAAATGTCACATGCATGGAATAAAAGACATTTACCTTTTTGTTGTAAACCATGGAAACAGAAGTAAATCTCTCCAGACCTGTGAGTATATTGTATTCAAGGGCTCAAACTAATTTTTTGTGATGTGGGATGCATCAGAAACCAGACCCTGTGCCTACGGCATGACTTGATGAAACTCTTGCCGTCTTTTATAATAATTAAATGCTTCCATTTATGTCTTAGTCACTAGGAACTATATGGAAGGTTTCAGTGAATTTATTTGTTTATTTTAAATTTTGACCAGGAAAGGCACGCTGAGCTGAGAGCTTATTTCAGGAGCTTCCTGAAAGGTGGGGTGGGGTATCTGGACCTGTTTTATTGACAGAGGGAATGTTAGTCATGACTCCAGAAAACATCCCTACTCTTTTTCGATATGTGCCATTGACTCTTCAACTTCCACCTGAACAGTGACCAGAGGTGGGCAGCAGGGATCTCAGTTTAATGTCTCTTCTGAAGGAAAGCATTGCAACAGTGCAGCAGCACCCCTTGTTTTGTTTATTTACTTAACAAATCAAAAAGATCTTTGAGCCAAGGGCTCTTTTACAGAGGTTCCACGTCAGTGTACTGCACTACAATGTTGGTTATGGGTGTTACCCCAAGTTCCTGATGTGGGATTAGAACCTATGACCTTACAATCTTCTCACCCTGGAGGCAAGCATTCTACCTATTGAGCCACTAACACTAATAAAGAGATGCTGGTGCTTCTTCTTCTTCTTGTTTCTTTTTTAATAAATTGTACCTGCAGTGCCAGTGAGTTAATAAGTGGCTTCCTGTAACATTATGGCATAGGAGCCCCACTGGATTATACTGAAAAATAGTGAGTATCTCCACAGATGTGCCTGCATTGTTTACACATTTACTGAGTTTAGTCTCCATTGTTTTTACAACATATTCTACATTTTATCTCATACTGGGTCATATTTCATAATAATCATTTGCAGCTACAATCAATGAAAATAAGCCCACACTCAAGAAAATAACCCCATTTCTGTGTTAATGTGGTCCTCAATAATCACAGCAACAGATGGAATAATGATCCTTTTGTCTATAATAATTTGTATTCAGGAAACCTCAGATGTGGTGAAAATCACTTTTGATTCTGTGCTTTACTGATTTTCCCTTTAGGCAGTTTCCTTGCTTAATAAGAAAATTCTGATTTCTATCAGCTATTGGGGGACTCAGGTTTCAGCAATTTCCTTTATTATGCATTCTTCTGACTTCTGAATAAAAGGTGCCACGGTACTGAGTAACTGACCAAATAGCCAAAGCAATGAGCTTGCTAACATCTTGGTTAAACAACTCCCATACTTATATACATACACTTTAAAACTACTGTTGTTGACCCCAGATCAGGTATTAGCAATGGACAAAAAATTGCATTGTGACAGTAGTGTGGCCTAAAGTACAGTATGTTATTAAAATTGCAGTTCTTGTCATTTCATGAAGGTAGGCCCCCACTGCGGAAATGAATGGAAAGACTGCACTTTCTGAGCAGCTGAACGTTCCTGTCTAACAACTAAATATTATATGTCGTTACTAAGCATCTTGGGTAATTTGGGGGTTTAATTGGACCATATGCACCCATTTCCCATTAGGGGGCATGTGTTCTGTAGACAGATGGAAAACTTTAAGTGCCCAAAGTAGTTGTAGCACTCAGGAAAAGAGAGAGCATGTCAGAGCACACATTTAATAGTCTGCTGAATATGTCCATTTGCAAAAACCATAAGGATGCATGCAGGGTACACATACATGCAAAGTACAAAATGCAAATGTAAAACTACTTTCTTACACACCATTATAAAATGGAGAGAAAAAAGGCTGACAGCTGACTGGTGGATACAGTTTCACCTGTCATGTTATCCCAACACAACCTCACAGGAGAAGCTAGTGCCCACAAAAAGCCTATTTATAACTACAAACACATGAAGAGATCCATTTTAAAGTCACATTAAGGCACTTCAGAATGTGTATCATGCTGGGCTAACTTCACTTTTCAGGTCTTTGCAGGAAGCCAGCCTGTGGCCTAATACATCACAACACACCTGAGGCGTGGCATTATCCCAGCATGATGCATACCTGGGCATGCCTTGTTGCTTAATTTTACCCAGTACACCCTATCCTCAGACCCGCCCCCAACCACTCCCATGCCCAGGCTTGCCCCTGGATGTGGCCACCAAGAGGACTCCCAACGGACACTGTTGGCAAGCTCCTGCTTACCCTGGTCAGGGCCATGGAGCAGACCCCCTGGTGGATGGCAGAGGCAATGGTCATCATGCCAGGGGCCAGGTTTTTTCCATCCTTGCTCCCTGGTGGCGGGGCTTGCAATGACATCCAGCATCCACCCCCCCAACGTGATAGTGATGGTTACAGCAGTATTCCCAGCCTCCACCAGGGGTCCATAAAGCACTGGACACTCTTCCCTTCCCTCCCCTGGAGAAGGAGAGCAGTCCCAGGACAACTGTCACAAGGGAGCCCCACAGGAAGAAGGCAGAGGACACCAAAGGGAAAGGAAGTAGCTCCTGGTGGGGAACTCAATCATTAGGGGGATAGAACTGGGAGAGCAGGGAAAACTGAAGTAAGATGCCTGCCTGGTGCCATGGCTTGGAGGGACAGGAAGCACATCCTCAGGATCACGAGAACAGCTGCACAAGAGACTGATCTGGAAGTCGTTATCCACCTAGGGACAAATGACTTGACTCAACATGAGATTAGAGCAGTGCATGAGGAGTTTGTGGAGTTGGGGAGGGGCCTAAGGCAAGTAGCACACACAGTATCCTTCCTGGAGGTCCTGCCTGTCTATGGCAAGGGTGAGGTGAGGGTACTTCGCACCATTCAGTTCAATGGATGGTTAAAAAAATGGTGTAGAGCACAGGGGTTTGGCTTCAATGGGGGCTGGGGTTCCACATGGAGGGATACCAGCCTATACTGGCAGGATGGTCTGCATCTGTCCAGGAAGGGAACAAGTCTTCTGGGCAATAGGTTTAAATGCTTCATTGGCAAGCTTTTAAACTAGTCAAGGGGGAAGGCAGTGATAAGCAGCAGGGAATTCCCAGCCTCCCCCTACAAAACAGGGTACTAAATGAGGGAAAGACCAAGGTACAAAGGTCAGTAGGGAGCAGGACAAGGGTGAATGGAGAAAGCAAAGTCAATGAGGACAGGGATGGGACTACAAGAGGTAAAGCCATCAAAAATGGAGAGCAATGAGTACCATTGCCCGTAGTCTGGTTAACAAGCTTCCTGAATTAGTGGCCTTGATGGAGGAGGAACATCTGGATATTGTGGCAGTCACAGAAACATAGTACACACAGACCATGACTGGGATGTAAACATACCGGGATAAACTATCTACAGGAGGGACAGGGAGGGTAAAAGAGGAGGAGGATTAGCTCTCTATACAAGAGAAGGAATCAAAGCTACAGAACAAAAGGGTAAACAGCGAGAAGAAGAAGTACTGTGGGTCAATTTGGAGACAGGCAATGGCACCACAATCCACACAGGGGTTGTATACAGACCCCCATCTCAGGGGGAGGATATGGACAAGGAAATGATAGAAAGTATCCTTAACATGGCAGAAAAAGGGGAGATATTGCTGATGGGGGATCTGAATATGCCAGATGTTAATTGGAGTACATTTGCAGCAGCCACTTCTAAGAGTGGGGTCAATCTAGATGCCCTACAGGGGGCATGCTTTAGACAACTAGTATTGGAACCCACTCGAGAGGGAGCAATCTTAGACCTGGTACTCTCAAATGGAGATGGCAAGAGGATCACAGATTTAGAAGTGGGTCACCATCTGGGAACTAGTGACCATCGAACAGTATGGTTCACAATAAACACATCAGTAGAATCAAGCCTTACAAAGGCAAAGGTACTGAACTTCATGAGAGCTTACTTTGCCAAAATGGGTGAGTGCCTAAGGAATGCACTAGCAAACAGGCAGGAAGGAGGGGTGGAAGAACAATGGGGAATAATCAAAACTGCCTTCACAGAGGCAACAAGCCTTTGTGTGAAGCAAATAAACAAACAAAATGTTGTAAGAAACCACTATGGTTCTCAAAGGAGGTGGCAGGGAAGGTTAGGGAGAAAAAGAAAGCATTCAGGAAGTACAAGGAATCACAGAAGGAGCAGGACAGAGGATTGTATCAGTTAAAGCAAAGGAAGCTGGGAAGGCAGTCAGAACTGCAAAGACCCAAACCGAGGAAAAGATAGCCAACACAGTTAAGAAGGGGATAAAACCCTAAGTACATCAGGAGCAAAGAAAGACCAAGGGAGGGATAGAGAGGCTTGATAAAGGTGAGGGGTGGGCAGAGAGTGACTGTGAAAAGGCAGAGAGCTAAACAAATATTTTTGCTAAGTATTCACAAATGAAGAAGGGGAGGTACCTAAACCAAACAATAGAAACACTCTGGATACAGAAGTTGATACCAGCCCATTTACAGAAGAAAGAGTTATGAAAGAACTCTTAAAACTGAAGGTGGACAAAGCAATGGGGCCTGATGGGATTCATCCCAGAATTCTAAAATAACTAAGGGTAGAACTAGTAACACCACTGACTACCCTCTTTAACAAATCATGGGAGGATGGGGTGGTACCTGAGGACTGGAGGAGGGCAGATGTGATTCCACTTCACAAACGTGGGAACAGGGCAGAAGCAGGCAACTACAGACCTGTTAGTTTAACCTCAGTGATAGGGAAAATGTTGGAATCACTTCTGAAGGAAATAATTGTCGAGTACCTAGAGGCCAGAGGGGCACAGGACCCAAGGCAGCATGGATTCACAGTGGGAAGGTCATGTCAAACAAATCTAATCAATTTCTTTGACTGGGCGACCATAGTAGTAAATCAGGGGGGGACTGTGGATATGGCCTACCTAGACTTTAGCAAGGCATTTGACACAGTCCCACACAAAAGATTAATATACAAGTTAGCCAACCTGGGAGTGGGTCCCAAGATGGTAGCCTGGCTAAAGAATTGGCTGGAGAACAGGACACAGAGGGTAATAGTAAATGGAGTCCACACTGAAGAAGGTGGGGTTTACTAGTGGGGTACCGCAGGGTTCAGTACTAGGACCGGTCCTATTCAATGTCTTTATAAACGACATTGCAGACGGACTAGAAGGAAAAGTATGTCTCTTTGCAGACGACACAAAGATCTGCAACAGAGTTGATACACAAGGTGGGGTGGAAAGGATGAGAAGGGACTTGGCAAGGTTAGAGGAATGGTCAAATGTATGACAGCACAGATTCAATGCTAAGAAGTGCAAGCTAATGCACCTAGGGAAACAAAAACCCAGGGGAAGATTGCACAATGGGGGGGTGAGATACTAACAACAACAAAAATGGAAAGTGACCAGGGGGTAGTCATATCAGATGACCTAAAGGTGGGCAAACAATGTGAGAGGGCAGTAAGGAGGGTTGGGGGGGATACTGGATACATAGGGAGAGGCATCACCAGTAGAATACAGGAAGTTGTTATCCCTCTGTACAGACAGCTGGTGAGACCCCATCTGGAGTGCTGCATGCAGTTCTGGAGACCCAATCTCTGCAAAGACATAAACAGGATTGAGGCAGTCCAGAAGAGGCCAACTAAAATGGTGCAGGGTCTGCACCGGAAGACATATGAAGAGAGACTTAAGGAGCTTAATATGTATAGCCTGGAGGAAAGGAGGGACAGGGGAGACATGATAGAAACTTTCAAATACCTCAAGGGAATCAACAAAGTCCAAGAGGGTTGCATCCTTCAGAAAAAGAGGCGTGCAAGAACAAGGGGGAACAATCTGAAGATGGGGGGTGGTTCAGAGGTAAAGTAAGAAAGTATTTTTTCACAGAGAGGGTTGTGGATGCATGAAACGGCCTTCTGGAGGAGGTTGTAGAGTCAAAATCAGTGGTGGAATTCAAGCATGCATGGGACAGTCATAAGGCAATTCTAGGGGGTGCGGGTAGGAAGAAGTAGGCTGTTGGTTAACTAGGATCTGCAGCTTATCCATTAGGTAGGGAAATGGGCAGACTGGGTGGGCCAAGCAGTCCTTATCTGCTGTCAAATTCTATGTTTCTATGTTTCTAATACTTCTCCCCCAGCCGGACCTCTGACTCCTGGGTCCATTCTCAAACCTGGGTCATTGGCATCGCAAGTGGAAATCCAACTGCTGCGCAGGTGGGCCGGCTCAACCACCAGGTTAAATAATCATTTGATAACAAAGTTGAAGAGCACTTTGAGAATGTGAAGAAAACTGTAAGGCCTGATTAAGGGGCCTCACAGTAAATGGTTGTGTGTGATATCGGCGATCGCAAAACCGCAGTCACCGTTGGGACAAGTGTACATCACCAAAATAAAAACAGTGATGTACACTTGCAGCAAGGCAACTCACTTTAGTATTTATGTGGGCTCTGGCCCCACACTACCCTCACTAATAATAAAACTCTGGGGGCCATGTCAGGGAGGGGGAGAATCACCCAAAAACAACTCTAACACCATCTCCAAAATGCACAAAATATTGTGCTCCTCCCGAGCCCCAAACGCTGCACCCTCCCCGCTGTACCCAGCCAGCCTCACCACCATGCCATGCAGCCAGTTCAGCATCTTCCAACCTCGCCACCCCTCACATACCTTCCCTCCTCTTCCAGTATGCCTGTTGCTCTTCCCTTCACCCTGTCCTTCCACGTCGCTTCCCTTCAGGGTCACTGACACTACAGGCACTGAGACTGAGTCACTCAAACCTGAGTCGCTCAGTCTCAGTCACCATTTTCACTGGATACCACAGTAAATATAGCAGGTCTGTTTGCAGCTTTTAAAATTCAAATTCTTTGTAAACGTTTTTATTGGTAATGATGAAATGACTTAGAATTCTCTCACTTTCAGACTTGCTCCACCCCCGATGAAGGGTCACCTGAGGACCTGAAGCATTGTGGTATAGTGACAGTTAATTTATTACTATCATATTCTTCCCCAGTTGTGCAGCTTTTAAGTGTGTTCTCCATTCAGAACAATTATGTAACCCCAATGTTACCCGGGGTTACAAGAATCCCAGTTAGACCTAGTGGCAGGCAGGGAAGGCAGCTGGTGAAACTCCAGTTAAATGGATTTCACGCTGTCTCACTCTGTTCACAGTCTCAGCTGAGACTGAGGGATGACATAATTTTAGAACTGTCGCAGCTGCATAAGCCACACTGGAATGTTGCAGCTAGGGAAGTTAGTATAGAATGTTAGGGGATTTGAAGTCTGTTCAGTAGCAGTTCAGTAGTGGGCTCAGTAGAGTAAAGAGGTGTGCTGCTGCTGCAGGCCCTCATAGCCCTCAGCTCTGACAAAGAGCTATATGTTTATTTGTGGTGTGTGTTCTCACCTGAAAAGGAACACAAGAAGAGCCAAGTGAAGTGGTAGAGACCGCTTCCAGTGGTTCAGGGCCCCATCCCTGCGGGGATGGGGGCAGGATTCAACCTACTTCCAGGGAAATCCCTGTCCGCTAGGGAAGAAGAAGCTGCCTAAATCTAATTTTGTGCTGAGGCACTGGAAGTTTTGGATGAGATTTCTTTGAAGAAGACAAATTTCTTTAAAACTTTTTCAGCTTACTGATTTTCCACCATGACTAAATTTGAGGTCAGGGAGCCATTCTATAATATACTGGCTTTTAACAACCAGACCGGTTAACATTCAGTGGTGGGATATTCTCCCAGATGCATATATTGGATCACTCCCGCATAGTGTATGCCGTCTATAAGGTAACCTCAAAACCATAGATAATACAAATTAGGAACACAAGAAATTTGGATTGGGAGCTGCTTCTTAAACATTTGCCTAAATTTGGTTGGGATCTTTTCAAACATACGTGTGAGCTGGAGGACGTAGCTGATCATTTCACTAACAGTTAAACTGAAGCTTTTGAGGGTAGCTCTCCACTTGTCAATTGAAGAATTAAGAGAAATTGGGTTTCATGGTGAAGCTGCGAAACTAAGTGAAATATGACCTAAAACAATGTAAGTCTCAATTTGTTCACACCCAGCAAATGAGGTAGATGAGCAATCCTAAAATGTTTTGGTTAACATTTAAATCTCTTTTTAGATTTGAAGATAGATCTGGGATAATAACTTTAAAATGCTGGTGACAAGATACTGGATAAAGAATTGAACATAGTAAATTATTTTAATGTGTTTCTGTCTAGTATGAGGACAGAATGAGTATGAGGTCAGTGTCAGTGGCTCAGTAGGTAACACACTCGCCTCTGAGGCCAGGAGATCAGAGGGCTGTGGGTTCAGTTCCCACATCTGGCACTTGGGTTAATATCCCAGTACTAACACTGTAGTGCAGCATGAGAGGAGTGCTGCACTTCTGAGGTGCCGTCTTTCAGATGAGATGTTAGACCGAAGTCCCATCTGCCTGGATTGGTGGTAGTTATGGTGGATGTTGAAGATCCCATGGCACTTATCGAAAAGGGCAGGGGAATTTCCTCAGTGTCCTGGCCAAATTTCCCTCATTCACTAAAAATACCACCAACAGCTTAATGTGGTTCAAGGTCAGTTGGCATTCATCTGTATCCCCCTTCCCTGGGTCATGCCTGAAAATAGGCAGGATTTGTCTAGTGCACTTACCTGGTCAACAAAAACTAAATAAAATAAAATAAAGAATTAATGGACTCAGACCAGGCTATTAGGAAGATAGGTACCCTTTAATTGGGAGTGCCTACAACAGTTGGTCTAACCTGCCCAGGGTTCAGTTTTCAAAATGTCACTGAAGTTGAAGTTCATCACTATTTGAGTCGATTGGATACCACAGAGGACTGTGAGTCTGATCTTATTTGTCCAAAAGTGTTACAAATCTCAGCAAGAACTATATCTAAACCTTTGTCACATCTTAGTCACCTTTCTTTGGCTAAAGGGGTCATACTGAGTGTTTGGAAGCAGTCCTTGGTGGTTCTCATCTTCAAAGCAGGCCGTAAGTTAGGTGCATTGAATTATAGGCCCATTTCTTTACTGCTTGTCATATCCTAACATTTTTAAGAGATTAGTTTATGATCAGTTGATGGAAAATGTTGTTTGTAATGACCTACTGCTCCAGTGCCAACATGGTTCTAGGAAGAACTTTAGCACAGAGATTGGCTTGGTTGAATTGACAGTCACCATCCTGGATGCCTTTAAGGGGAAAAGGTATGCTATGGCGGTGTTTGTGACTTGACCAAGGCCTTCAGTGAAGTAGATCACACATTACTTTTGGCAAAACTGGGATCAGATGCACTAAATATGTTTAAAAGTTATCTCTGTAAGAGAACACAGAGTAAGGATAGGAACAGCCCTGTCTGACCCCTGTGTTATCCATCGGGGAGGGGGGCCCACAGGGCTGTGTGCTGGGGTCCTTGCTTTTTTCAGTGTTTGTAAATGATTTGCTAAAAGTGTTTTCAACCATTTGCCCCCTTCCACATGCGGATAACATGGTCATTCTTAGCACAGGCAAAACTATATCCAGGATACAGTCAGATCTGTATCAGGGTTTGTGCAGTTGCCTAAATGGCCGGATAGAAGTGATTGTTGCTGAATGATGCCAAAACAAGAATGATGCTCTTTGGCACTTGCCAGAGGCTGGTCTGTGCTGAGAGTGACCTGGTCATCCATGGGAAAGCAGGAGAAAATTATTTACAGTCTGTGTAAGTATTTACCTGGACGTCTCACTAGACCAGAGCTTCAGCTTTGTCCCCCACATTGAGCTAGTCTCCAACTAGATTTACCAGAAAAAAGGCAACCTCTATCATAGCGCAGGATCCCTAACAATGGAGACTAAATCTCTAGTAGCCAAAAAAGTGTTGCTGCCCATATCGGCTTAGTAGGTAACACTAGTTATAAACCAGACAGATTCCGTCATGCAAATTTATTGTAAGGTGCTGAACAGTATCTGCTGCTTTGCCTAAAAGATCCTTTCCAAACTCATCAGTTGCCCAATATAGTGAAAAAGGAATTCTTTCACCTCCTCAAAGAATTAAATTGAGTATGGCATCTTTTTCAGAAAGGATATACAGGACTGCACTTCCATAAAAACTAATCAAACAAACTTTAACCGGTCTTTGCAACACATGCAACTACAGTAGGAGCTCTAGACAAATTACTTTTAAGCAAAAAAAACCCAAACAAACATAAATTGGAAGCTGGTATACAGTCCTTCTCCTGAGCAGCTCCATAAAGTTTACCTCACCATGTATCATCTGAACAGGTCACTGCAAAGTTCTAAAAACAGCTCCGTACTATAAATTTGAAACAAACTGCACGTGCTTTGATGTACCCTAACTTGTTTTAATTATTACAGTACTCTGTTAACTTACTATTATACCATGGTATGTAGTATGCTTTCATATCTTTCATCAGTCATGGCTACAATAAGCTTGTCCCAGTCCATCATATGGCAAAAATGGGATGGATGGATGGATGGATGGATGGAGGGATGGATGGATGAATGAATGAATGAATGAATGAATGAATGAATGAATGAATGAATGAACGAACCATATTGTTGCCTGGAAACTCCACTGCTGATTTCCACCTATGAATGGACTGACTGGAGACTCCCAAATTGATAGCCAAAGAGGTATGCAAATGGTCTACTCAGTGCCTCCAGAATCTGCCACCAAGTGCAGCATAAAAATTGTACTAGCCCAATCAGGTCTCAGGAATATTTTGCCGAGTGTGATCTAGAAAGGACCTGACTGGAACTGCCAGAAACTGTAGCTAAGTGCCATCACTAAGTGCAGCCTACTAATGGATTGATTGGAACATCCAGAATCTGCTTCTGAGTGTGACATAATATACACTGAGTACTCCAAAATTCATCACCAAGTACAACCTACAATTGGCCTGACTGAGGACTTGTTGATCTCCAGTCTGCTGTGGCATACAACTGGCCAAATCAGGGACTTATAAATCCACCACCAACTGCAGCATGCACCTCCATGATTGGAGCCTTGAGAATCTGCTTCTGAGTGTGACATGCAGATCAAGTACTCCAGAATTTATCACCAAGTGAAATCTACAACTACCCTGATTGGAGACCCATTAGAGAACACTCAGCACTAAGACTTATACACCCAAGAGTGGTTCTGGTCCAAATTTGCACTTTGTGTGTAAACACTTCTTTTTTCACTTACTGTTTATTTTAGTATAGTAGACTAGATCAGACGAATTTTGCTTATTTCCAGACTAACATCTTATGTACCCAGGAATCCCAGAATCCCCTGTAGCTGAAATCAGAGCAGGACTGCGGCAGTAGGAGATTGAATAGCCTGTAGTGCATGGTAGAGCTTTTACAATCTCTGATCATTTGTTTGCTGGTTCTGCTGTCTTCCTGTGTCTTGGTACAGTCACAGATGACTCTACTTAGCCCTGAGGGAAAAGCAGGAATGGAAAACATCTGGCGATAGCTTATAAAAGTTGTAACATGCATTGCTGGCTATTGAATCTCCTACTGCTGCAGTCCTGCTCTGATGTCAGCTGCAGGAGATTCTGAAATTAGTATTTAAAGAAGATGTTAGCCTGGAAGTAAGCAAAATTAGTCTGATGCAACCTACTACACTACAGTAAACAGTAAGTAAAAAAAAATGTTTTTGCACACAAAGTGCAAATTCGGACCAGCTCTACACTTGGGTGTGGAACTCTTTGTACTGACTGCTCCCTTTTAATCTGCCACCTAGTGCTGCATACACTTGGTCTGATGGGGGACTCATTAATCCGTCATCAAGTCTGGCAGAGAACTGGCCTAAACAGGGCTTTATTAATTCACTAGCTACAGCATGAAAGTGGCATGATCAGAGACTCATTAATTTCAAGCTTCTGGGATTTTCAGAGATATCTTGCAACTACTGATATACCTGTTGGTATATTAATAGAAAGGATGTGTGAATCATACACCAAATGGCTTAGGAGGTGAACAGAGGGTTTGTACCAACCATTGTCTGCAAACTGGGGTGTAGGTTTGGTGTGGCAAGTGGGTGTGGTGTGGCACAGGCCTTCAGGGAAACATTAAATGGGAACAGAGAGAGGACATGGTACCACTGAACATCATGGAACTGTTAAACAGGCATGGGAGAGGAGAGGCACTCTTGTCACATGTGGAACTCGATAACTGTACTGTACTCAGGAGCCCACAGACTTCCTCCACAGCATGGAGCAATATGCCATGATTATGACATGTAGACTGACAGGAATGGGAGTGTCAGGGCCTTATTTATTGAGTAGGGTCATTAGTGTTTTATGTACAAATATTGTAGCTCAGTACTTCAGTGCTAAGTGGCTTGTGCCTTGCAAAGTGCTCAGCTTGCTCAGCACGGAGTGGCACTTGGTGCACGTGGCCCTTCCCATACTTTATACTCGCACAAGGCTTGGGGTCTACATTTCATAGCTATAACAGGGTATATATTGAAAACCAGTTAGCACTGTCCAGGGCTTTAGTGCTTGTTTTCCCATATATCTCATTTTGTGCCATGTACAAAGTAACGCAACCACAAAGCACTGTGCACACTGTTCAAACATGGAGTCCTAAAACACCTAAATAATTTCTGAATAAAACTTGGTTTTAATATTTTTGTACAAAGGAGAAACTTGTGATTCCTTTACTGTCTGCAGTATCAAATATGTATCAGCACAAATCCATCTCTGACTAGATTAGTGAGCTGCTGGTCATGAATATTCAGTGAGTTCTTGTCAACCCCACTATGCTGTATTTCCTTTATTATAGCAGCGTGGTAATGCAAGAATCCAGTCTGCTGAACCTTAGCTCAAAACTTACATCCAGTGCAAAGTATTTCTGATGCAAGGAAAGTGTATATAAACCAATAGATTAAAGCAAACAAGGGAGTGACGCATAGAAATGCTCGATGTGAACACGTTCCACAACTAACGGCAAAAGTGCTCCCATGTTTCTCTTTAGTTAATCATAAAAACACAAGAAATGGTTGTGTTATTATCAGACAAGCTACCCTAGGGGTCATGAGGTATGAGGCAAGCAGTTCCATTATACCCTAGGGTTAGATTAACAAAGATATCCCAACCCTGCAGTGCCTCAGTACTATTATTAAGCTAAGCTGTTTGTATTTTTAATGATTTTTATATCTCCAACTCAGATTGCTTTATTGTATGTAAGAGTTTCTAGCTGTTGACATAACACTCTCAAAATGCTTCAGTCAATCAGATTACTCAGTTTCAATGCATTGTTTTATAATTTGCTTTACCCTGGCTAAAATAAACTTTCCTTGCATCAGAGGTGGTGTGTGTTGGATTTTTGTTTTGACTTCTTTTTCCTTGCAACTGTATATATCCCCCAACCTGGCTGGTTCACCCTATGGGCATGCCCCCCAACTGGCAACCATTGGAACATGGGAGGAGTACCGGCCCTAAGTTTGACTGGTCAGGTAGTGGAGTGTTTCCCCTTTTAGTGCCATGCCACTCTGACTTTCCCCATTGGTCTACCCTTTTCAATCCTGTGCCATGGGCCAAGGTTGGAGTCCTCACCAATGATTAATTACATTAGTTCTCATGTATTGCACATTCCTGATCTTACTGGTAATGCACAGGTGAGGTTGGTAGTCTCTAGTCAGCATTCCAGCCCTCTTGTGAACCACTCCATTATGCAGTGGACAACCCCTTCCCTTGCCCATGACACATGACAAGCAGAAGAGTCTTCTAATGTCCTCAAAGCCACGTAGCAACATTGTGCAGATTTCAAGGACCTTGTTTTACTGACGGGATTTTAATGAGGGTTACTCAGAATCTGCTGATTCTGTTCTCCATCCATCGGATATTCAGAATGTCTGATCCAGATGTTCTGATTCCTCACGTGCCGCAAATAACTGTGCATACCACCCCCCACACACCTGGTACAAACTAGAAGGAACCTGTTAGTGGGTCAGAAAAAAGGTCCTCCTCCATCACCCTTGTTTCTCCACCCATGCTCCCTTACCTTAAGCTACTAGCCTGCTGAGGTCCCTGACAATGTGGTGCTGCCTGAAGTGGACTGGAAAGAGGAGACAATGTGAGCCCAGCCTCAGAAGAACAACAGCTCTGTCTTTCTTCTTGCTTGATGCCTCTACAATAAAGACCCCCAGCTACCCATCATGTACATACTGCAACCTCTTTGCCCACTGCCAGACTCCTTCCCACCCAGTAACTGAGTCCTTTAGTTCCAATCAAACTTTCAGGACAGAGTTCACTCCCATCCTTGAGTTCCATACATGGCTGACTAAGAGAAACTGGTCCAGCACTGGTATCCACTTTTTAACCCCTAGGTCCAATGTGTGCCAAAGGCCCAGACTTCCCTGAGCGATCTGGGCAGAGGAGGTAGCTGACCTAAAGAAAACCTAGGTAGCAGCCAGATGCCTTAAAAAGTACAAAGTCTGATATAGAGGCTGCTACCCATGGTTTTATTTAAGTCAGCGACCTCTTCCACCCAGGTCAGTGCTGTGCAAGAGGCCAAAGCTGGAGTCCTCCCCAGTGAATTATATCAGTTCCCATGTATCATGCATTCCTGTGACCATACATGTGGGAGACTAATGGCTTCCAGTGACCATTACAGCCATTGGTCTCTAATTCCCCCCTTGAATTCCCTCATCATCGCTGGACCACCACCCTTCCCTTGCTCCACGGCACCTGGCGGACATACCGATGCCCTCAGGGCCCCTTCTGTTCAACGCCTATGTATCTGACATAAGGACAGGAATCAGGAGTGAGATGAGTCTCTTTGCAGATGACTCGAAACTGGGGGCAGTGGTGGATGGGGAGGAGGGGAGGGTGGCCCTGCAGGGAGACCTGGAGGCTCTGGAAAGATGGTCTAGAAAGTGGAAGCTGAGGTTTAATGCAGGGAAATGCAAGGTACTCCACCTGGGGGCCAGAAACCCAGGCCAAGTGTACACCCTGGGGGAATACTACAAGTCTCAATGGCTGAGAGGGACCTGGGGGTGGTGGTGGATGTCAAGATGAACAACTCTGAGACTTGTAGGAGGGCAGCAGCCAAGGCCAACAGGATGCTAGGATGCATCGCTAGGGGGATCACCTCAGAAGGAGGAGAGTGATACTCCCTCTGTATAACTGTCTTGGTGAGGCCGCACCTGGGTACTGCGTGCAGTTTTGGAGGCCACACTTAAAGAGGGACATTAACCTCCTGGAGAGGGTCCAGAGGAGGGCAACCAAAATGATTTGGGGCTTGGGGACAGGACCTATAGGAGGAGGCTCGAAGAGCTAAATATGTACACTTTGGAAGAGAGAGGAGGAGACGGGGGACATGATAGAGGTCTTCAGGTACATGAAGAGGGTAAATAGGGAGGAACAGTGAGGGTGCTTGAAGGAAGGAGGAAGGGGCCACTAGAGGGCATGGGTGGAAGCTGGAGGGGAAGATTCAGGGGAGAAAGGAGGAGGTGCTACTTCACTGAGAGGGTGGTAGAGCCATGGAATGCACACCTAGGGGGCTGGTGGAGGCAGAGACAGTGGAGGGGTTCAAGAGGGGGTGGGACAGGTACAGGGGAAGGGTTCAGGAAGCAAAATCCAATGCAGCAAGAATATCCGGAACTGGGAAGGGAGAAGCCAGAGAAGGCGAGGGGGACAGCAAGGTCAGCACCCAGGGTGGGGGCTGACCAAACGAGCAGACACGAAAGACCATTAGGCCTATTCTGCTGGCATTTTAGTATGTTTGTATGTTAGTATAGCCCCGTGCTAACTCTGTTCCACTTTGGGGACTTTGTTCTTCTGGATGGGTTTAAAAGCCACATGCATCCTATTACCATGACCCACCATGGGACAGACAAGCAGCAAGAAGTGCAGTCCTCACACTACTCTGGTTAAGTGCATTCACAAGGACTGCACTCGGATCCTCTGCCACTCTGGACTAGGATTGGAACATTAGATGCAAACATAGGATTACAACCTATCTGCATTAAAAGTTAGGTTGTACACTTGTATATAGTGCAATCTAACTATACAAAAGCCATGGAAAACCAGAAGAGTTACAGTCTGATACTGCCACACTTCCCCGTCTTGGAGGGGTCAGGTGTGACTGAAGGAGGGCCAGGAGAGGAGCCCTCAATTAAGGCAGGGTGAGGCTCACTAGCTGGGTGCATTTGTTTGTGTGTGTGTGTGTGTGTATGTATGTATGTACTGTATGTGTGTGTGGGGAGATGACAGAAAGATGGCCAGATATTTGTTGAAGGTCTACCTCAACCATAAGTGGATTAGTGGGTATCATATTACATAATGTCACATGGTCCCAATAAATGTTTTCTTTTTATTTTGTGCAGCTTTTATGCTATAAGTCAAAACTACAAAACAGTAATTAAAATAAATATTTTGGATAATACCTCCCAGTATATGCTTTTTTAGTCCCATTTTAAACAATGTTGCAGTTTTTATCACTAATCAGCATAGCTGAACAGTTCCATTTGTTATTCAGTGAAGGAGTGGGCATTGGCCTTTTGCCATACAAAATACATTTGAGGGTTGGCATTAAGCCAGGTTTCTGACAGATTTACGGTACAAGTAAGTGCTATTGCATTTGTTGGTTGTCTAGTCTGAAACAGTCCTAAATAACATCTATTGACTGTTGTGCGGAGTGGTCATAAGAAAGCTATAGATGGATGCCTCAGCGAGAATATGCATGCCGTATATCATTATAGGTAGCCAGAGTGCATGCTGGGCCAGCAAACCCTTGGAAGGGTGAGCATGATGTAATCATCAGAGTTAATGAGATCTCACTTCTCAAACTGCAACAGGAGCTGCCTGCTGACCGATGCCTTTCTGTGATGTGAATGAAGCCATCTACATTCTCCAGATACTGTTGGTAAATTATTAAACTGTGTGCCGTATGATATGTTTTCTACGGATATCTGTCTCCACATGTGTAGCTTTTGATTTTAGCGTTGCCCATATATAATAACATTAACATCAAAGCCTGCCTCCTTGGCACAAGTTAACTCTTGTTTAATAATTTTGGTTTTAAGATCATTTTCTGCCCGCCTGAAAAAAAAAAAAACTCCTACTAATGAGATAGCACACTGCATGAACAGAATGATTCATATGATTGTATGTGTCAGTGTTCTTAATGGCACATTCACTGAAAATGTGTTGCTAAGTGTGCCAACACATAAACATAATTTCTTTGTAAAGACACCTATCCATCGTCACATACAACAGACTGGTGAGTGTAGTTGCTAAAATCACCATGGAGGGGAGAGGTGGGCCAGTCCCAGTCCCAGTTGCCCACCTGACTGAATCCCACCTCAGAATAATTACTATACCCACTGGTCTACCATCCATCTATGCTCACCCACCCTACCCAGTTCCCCTCTCAAATCAAGTTATTACCATACTCACATAGGGAATGGTACCATAGCCCCCCTTGCCTGCCCCATCTCTGTCATGTAGGGTTTTCTACAGTTGGCACAGGGATAAAGTGTGAAAAAACCCAATAAATGTAAAGTGGGCATGTGCACCCTTTAGGCATGCTATGAGGCGTCTCAAACATGTGAAGGGGCACCTGCAGCCATGCAAGCCACTATGCACTTGCAGGGGGCAGCACGCCACTTTGTGGGAACCCTAATCCTTTTATAAGTTATAGTTTGTGACATGGAGGGGTTTACAATGCAGCATCAACTACCATGTTAGTTTGGAACTTGGGAGTGAGTGGCACAAAGCTGAAGGAACATTTTAAAACTGTTTAACAGTGGAGTTAAAAGTGTACACAAAGGAAATCCCAGAATTTACTTGTGATAATACATATATGTGTATTATCACCCACGTATTACGGGACTTGACAGCACTGGAATTCAGTGCATTAACATTACTGATTAGTAATGATAGAATAGCATACTACAAGCAAAACTAATTTGGGATCAGTTTCCTGTGGGAATACAGTACCAAAGTTATTCTTTCTTGAAGTTAAAGGAGCAGTACAAGATAAACAAAAATCTCGCTTTTCCAACAGTTTATCCCTATGTTCTGTTACATGTACCTGGTAATATTTCTTTCTGGCATTGTACTATCACCCATAATTTGCTCTGTTTTCCTTTGTTTTGTTTACTTTTCTCCCACCACTATGTTGAAAGCAGCAGTACTAGATAGCAGCTGCCATATTTACTGTAGCACCACAAAACTGGAAAATGATCACTTCCTGATTAAGAAGTACTGCTGCTTTAACTCCCTTTAGCACAGATTTACTATTTCAGCTCCACACAGTCAAGGTTCACATCTCTGGCAAAACGTAACAGAAAAGGACAACCAGAAATTTTTTTTCTGATTTTGGTGGTATTCAATCCCAGATCTCCTGGGTCACATTTATGTGCTCTAACCTCTAAACTACACTGGCCACTGTGTATCATGTTAGTAATTAGACACCTCTGACATAAACACTGATCCTGAACTAGTTTTCATAGTAAACTGCTAACAGAGCAGTGCAACTGGTTAACTGATCCTGAATCAGTGGGTGCTGGGACCTAATGTTATTGACAGATTTACATGTTATTTATTTGAAACAAAGTGAAGAAGATTACTAGTAAAATAAAGGATATTGTTTATCAAAATCTACATTTATTGACAGAAATGTAATTATTGATTATATATCATGCCCTATAACATTGACAGATTGAGTTTAATGTTTATTTTGTTATGCTTTCAGCCCAGTATATATGGATACATAGTTAGAAAGTTCAACAGTTACTGTGGATTTACATTAACAAAAGGTTTGTGCCCAATGTTTTCCATGCAGATATGAGGTAAAACAACATTTATCATAAAAAATCTAATTTTCTTGCAATGCATTAATGGATGTTTTAATATTCATATCAACAGTCTTTCATTTTAATAAGATTCAGTGTTATGAATCAGTGTTAGTGGCTCAGTAGGAAGTACGCTCACCTCTGAGGCCAGAAGATCAGAAGGTTGCTGGTTCTGGCTTCCACACCAGATACATAGGGCAATACCCACAGCTGACACTGTAGCGCAGCATAAGGTGGGTTCTGCACTATATTGGTGCCATCCTTTGGATGAGATGTTAAACCAAGATTCCTTCTGCCCATCTCTGGTCACTGTCCAGGTGGAAGTTATAGATCCCATGACATTTATCGATGACGAGTAGGGGAGTTTTATAGGTGTCATGGCCAATACTCCCCCATCAATAAAACAAGTCCATGTAACCCACCCCCTAGGATGCATCTGGAAACAAGTTAGCACAGCTTAATGTGCCTTTCCTGGTCAAAAACTACAAAGTTCTTTCAAAAATCAGAGGAATCTTTCGTTGTTACCACATTTCTACTTCATTCTCTTGTGCCAGTGTCTGACTGCTATGTCACAACCTTCCTTCATTGTAGTGTTATATAAAATGTAGCTGTAATGAACGGATGCTATGATTTGTATATAGTGAGCTTGCTTTTGGCCCAGAGCTGAAAAAGACCTGCAGAACAGCAAATCTCTGAGAAATTCCCATCTCATCGACTTGCTGACTCACTCTTACTACCCTCTAGAACATTCAGAGGATGACATGATTGAACTGACCCAGTTTTCATGTTCCTAGAAGTCATATTTCATGGGTTTTCTGTACAAATCTACCAAGGAGTTAATTCAGTTTCAAGTTCAGACCCCTAGGGTTCTGTCCTATACTGTCCATTACAGGAAATGAGTCGATTTGTTCTAAACAGCACTCATTGAACAAAACTGTTTTATCTTGCTTCAGACATGCTCACTTTACTGGCAGAGTTTATGGAGCCAACCCATTTATATCAGAGTTCAATACCTGCGAGATTTACTGTAATGGCTTTCTGGAGATTACATATATTGTAAATGTACAAAAAGCATTTCAGAGTAAACTCCATGCAAAGTTTTTAAAAAATGCTTAGCCTTAGAACTTTCTGAATATTGATTAAAATGAACTCCTTTACCTTCTCTGGCATGATTTCCCAAAGTATTCAGACTTTTCTCCAGCTACAATAATATTGATTTGCTACACATATTTCAGTTGTGTATGCAGAACACATTCCTCTTCATCACCTCAGTAATTTTGCAAGCAGTGGAAAATGTTGGCTTTTATTTTCCTACCTCTTCCATGTAAGTTTTAAAAGCACTAAAACAAATATCTATTTTGCAAAAGTCTTAAAGATACACTGAACACAACATCTTCAAAACTGTTTTTTAAACTAAATCTAGAAAAGCTACCTGTTACATACAAAATGTATTTTACACATATGTTTTCTAAAGTTGTTTATGAAACATTGTAATATATTGCTCTTGGTCTGATTCTGTACCCCATAGCACTGTTACCTACCCCAACAGGCATTACACATTTAATTGTATTCTTGCATGCTTGTCCTCATGTAAGTATGATGAACCATGATGCTGGTTACCTACTTATTCAACCATACTGCTCTTGTACCTGTAATGTTCTGTATATAACCACACTCTGATGTTTTGCAATTTTATTCTTTCTGTACTTTCCTTCCCCTCGCCCCTGGATCACACCTGGAAACTCACTTCGGCTTAGTGTCCCTTTCCCAATTACCAATTTTTAAGTAAACATAAAATAAATACATATAGTACTACACCACTTTTTGGTTTCCAAAAAAGCTTAGTGCACTTATCCAGCATACAATGAATTTAATGACAGTTATCTATTTAAAATTTGGTAACCGGTATAGCCACACTGAACCAGTACTCATTTCCAGGTGTGACTGGGACAGGGGATACAGCAGTGAGCGATAACAGCAATAACAAATACAGTATATTGACAACAGATGCATGTACAGTACATGGACAATAAATGCAAAGGACAAGTAATACATTCCAGAAAATGAATAAAACAGTGTAGAAAGAGTTCAATCAATCAATCAATCAAGTCTTTATTTAACCAGGCGTTCATCGTTGAGCAGGAGCTCATTTGCAAGATGGACCTGGGTGGAGCATGAACAATTGTACATACAGATCAACACAGGTATATACAAGGCAATACAGATAAATACTGTTTACAGAGAGGAAAAAAGAAGTTCATATGTACATAGAATTATACAGACACTGTACAGATTACAGGGTATTTACATACATCAAAGTGTCTATAGGCAGATAAAGCAGGTTATCTAAGGATGCAGGAGGAAGTAATGGAAGAAAAATAGGTAAATAAAAATATACACCGGTAGAGGCGATGGTAGGGGGTAAGAGGGAGGTAGGGGAGAAAGGCTAGGAGACACGGTGCACAGAGAGGAGTTGGTAGAATGGGAAGTAGAGAAGGTAGATGGAGGAAGGAGTATGTGGGCCCTGGGATCGACTGCTATGAAGTACGGGCATGGAGGATGTCACAACCCAGGGGTAGTGAGCTCCTGTCCGAGGTTGGGAGAGAAAGGATTAGGGATGGACTGGCCTAGTGTTGATGAGAAAGGGGGGTCTGCATATAAAATTTGGTCTAGGTGGGCTGTATACCAATGCAGACACAGTACTAGGCCTGAGTGGGTGAAGCAGTTACATATGTCTCTGATTGTATGGAAATAAAGCATCTTGAAGGTGTTTATACTGATTAGAGTGCTTAATTTGAGGGTTTTGTGTTCAAAGGCAGTAAGAAGCACGGATGAGAATTAGGAAGTATGCCATCTATGTATGGCAAGATATTTGTAACAGAATCTTGCTGGCATAAATTTTAAATGACAGAGTATACTGAGCTTTAAGCTATAACATAGGTAAAATGGGTAAATGGGGAGGGTGAATAAGATATGGATTCATGTAATGCAGTGAGAAGATGAAGAAGGCACAGCAGGTACAGGCTTCTGAGAAGTGTCCAAGTAAGAGTGGTTTGAGGAGGTGCAGGGATAATGAGAGACATATTTTTTATTTAAAATTTGTTAACCATGTTAGCTCCATGAGCATTAAATGACATTTTTATGGCTGTCCCGGACATAAAACACACAAAGAACAATACAATTAAGAGTACCACAGTTACAGAAGTACATTGGATACAAGTAAGGGTGATTTTTTTTCAAACAATATTTTAACAGTTAAGTAGGACTTTGCTAGAAGTTTGTGAAGAGCAAAGCTAGGTTTGATGAGTGCTGGAACCTTTCTTTTGGTAACTAACCTGGTACTTCTCGATTTCTCTTTTTTTTGTTGTTGTTGTGGTTGATAATTTACATTTCATCAATGCACTTTATGCTGCATTTTGTCTGATGCTACTAGCAACCAGGCATTGTTTATAGGCTGCAATTTTGCTGTGGGAGACCCACACATCTGCTTGCTGCTGCAAACATGTTAAGTGCTAAATATTGTCCCTGAGCTTGAACTTTGGCAATTTTTGCACAAAATAACTCTTTTTGCATTCAGAATAAAACATAATTTATTGCTACTTATTTATACTTCTGTTCCCCTTATTTAATTGATGTACCCTCATCAAGTGATGTATAGAATTGGTTGGCTACCTTTTTATAGCTGTGTATATGACCAGCTTTTTTTGTGAATGCAATCCTTGATGTAAATGAGCAGTCAAATTATTCCACTCAGAAACCGCACTGTAAATAAATGACCTTTGAGCAGATGTTGTTTGGGCACGGGAATCTTGAGAGTAATAATGGTTTAAGATCTGGTAACATGTATTGAATTCTGCTGTTAACTTGCTCTTTAAAAGAAAACAAAACAGGACCATTCCAGAAATGCCAAAAAGAAATTAGTCTAAAATAAGCACAGACAAGGAGGTAAGACATTTCTAAAAACTAAACCAGGGCAGACTAGATGAACCTGGAGGACCTTTTCTGCTGACAACTGCTATGTAAGAGGGGGAAAGGGAGGTCGTTCAACATTTTGGAAGGCAGATTGGGAAAACAGACTGCTTCATACACATTTTTTAATTTTACTGTCTTTTTTTTTGGTCAGCACTTCATTGTAGCAGTAATGTTATCGTTTCAACACTGGTGACCCCAGTTCAGAAATGAGCCTGGGCCATTGGGGGCCGGCTGGGGGAAGGAGGACTAACCATCCCATAAGGTGCACTCCTCCTCCAGTGAGGAGGGACAACTTGTCCTTGTGTTACACTGCCACCTGGATGACCACAGGTGGCAGTGCGCATTGAACAACAGAAGCACTGGAGATGGGACATCTAATGGCATCATGCTCTGCCCACATGCATGCACAAGCTTGTGTCACCACTAGTCAGTGTCCCAACAAATGGGGAAAAACTTGGGCTGTGCAGTATAAGGAACCTGGTCCTCCCATGCCTCACACCAGTGGAAGGGTACTCTCCTGGGAAAATCCTTTTCCATTTCATTGGTGGGTTGAGGGGGCCCACTGAACCCCACCACAGGAGAAAGCCATGGAGGACCACCCTGATATGGATAGTAAGTCCCTGGGGATCCAGGTGACAGGGTGGGGGGGGGGTCAGGTCGAATGACAGCCTGCACTGAAAGAGACAGCATTAACAAAGACAGAAGAAAACTTTTTTTGTTTTCCCCCTTGCCTTCACTGTTGTTACTGTCCTATCCCCCAGGCAACCACCCAGCCCCATCACCACTCCCACCCACAGTTCTTCATACCATGGCACCATTGGCCCCAGCTGTGCTGAGCAATCCCATGAATATCCCCCATTGGTCAGACCCCGAGACTATGGCCAGGTGTGAGGTGGCAGAGAAGGAGCATGGAGCTTGAAGATACTGAGACAAACATCCTTCTATGGTGGGGTACTTCCTTTGTTTTTTCACCCAGCCCCAGGGATGCCACTTTCAAGGAGGTCATGAACATAGTCACACAAAGGGTACTGCCACACTGACATCATGGGCATCCCACCCACCCATTATCCCTTTGGGGCTGTGCTGTACACCATGTCCGGGTAGTCAAAGACCAGTCAGATCATCTTGAGAATGATCTCTCAGTGGACCAGAGAGGCAGGCAGTATTTGTTGTGGTACAGCATGTCAAGCTCAAGGTAAAGTTGTTTATGCATGGCATCAATGTGGATTGAAAAACCAAGGCTGTGGTCCAGCCACACTCTAAGTACTTGAAGTGGGAATACATTTCAAGCAAGTAGTAAGCAAGAGTCTTGAAAACAAGGATATGTTGGAATCTTGCTAGTCTCTGTCTAGTGCCAAAAGATAAGGAGACCATGTTTTTCATACTTAGTGAGATCTGGTTTCAGCAGAGTCAGTTCTGGATGTTGTTACAGTCAGCCTAAATTGACAATCCCAGTCCAGGACCTAAACCACCTGAAGGAAACAAAACTGACTAATCTACATACATGTGGATAGATGAGGAGACACAGTTGGAGATGAGGTTATGTAAAAAGATGGAGAAAAAGACTGGACTGAGGATGGAGCACTGGTGGACACTGGACTTGATGGGCAGGGGTTGGATAAGCCATCACCAACCTGGACTGACTAGAGCTGGCCCAAGAGGTAGGATCAGAACAACCATGCCAAGTCGGATAGGCCCACAGTATATAACTTATCAAGGAGAGGGAATGGGTCACAATACTGAAGGCCTTTGCTAGATCTATGAAAATGACTGCAGTGAGCAGGCAGTTGTCCATGCCTTTCATCATGATGTCAGTGAGCAGGGAAGGAGGAGGAGATGGTGGGAATACTGTTTGTAAAATCCAGACTGAATGGGGAGAGAAAGAAAAAGTGTTGAGGTAAGTAGTAAGTTGAGGTGTTGAGGTGTGAGGGGGAAGGGATAAGGGAGGGCTGATCAGAAGCCCTCCTCCAGATGAGGGAGTAGCCTTCAAGCCCAAGGGGAGGGAAACAGACTGGGGTTGGAGGTTTCAGAAGGAGCAGAGAGAGGATGGAAGTATAAGGAATCTGGGTGGGGTTCGACAAAGAGGATCAGGGATAAGGGGTGGGGTTGGTGTTAGTAAATGCCAGGAGCTTGGGAAACAAGTTGCCAGAGTTCCAGGCCATGCTGTTCGAGGGGAAGGGTGGATGTGGCAGCAGTCACGGAGAGACGTAACAACAAAAACTATGACTGGGACCTAAACAATGTGGGGTACACTATGCTTAGGAAGGATAGAAAGGAGGCAGAGGGTGGAGTGGCTATGTTCATTAGAGATGACATAGAAATTGCTAGGGTAGAAGAGGCAGAGGGAAACGTGGAGGCCTTATGGGTCACTTCACGATCCCCAGCAGGAGATAAGACGCTGGGTGTAGTATATAGGCCCCGATGGTAGTGATGTTCTAGAGGATGGTTTGCTGGACAACATCATTGCCCAGTGTGGACCAAAAGGGAAGGAGTGGTGCTGATGGGGACCTTAATATGCCAGGTACAAACTGGGGAACCATGTCCTCTAAGGTGGCCAAGGCAGAGGCTGCTGGACAGCTTCCAGGATGTGTTCTTAACACAGCATGTGATGGAGCCCTACAAGGGAGGCATGTCCTGGACGTGGTTCTGGCAGATCGGGATCTGGTAAGGGACCTGGTTGTACAGGACCCCTGACTGGGAGCGACCACAATACTGTCTGGTTTCAAATAAGCTTGGGGAGAGGGGTGAGATCTAGGACACTGGCAGTAGACTTCAGGGGCAGACTTTGTGGGCATGGGAAACATTCTCAAGGATCACTTGAAGGATTACATCAATGACAAGTGTGGAAAAGGATGATGGAGGTCATAAAGCAGGGGACTTCATGAGGCAGTCCAGGATCTCAGCTAAGTTGAAACGTGGGGAGCAAGGTCACATAAACCATGCTGGTGGTCCAGTGAGGTACAGGAGCAGTCAGAGAAAAAGAAGGGCCTACAAAAATATAAAACAACAAGAGGGATAGGGATAAGGAAATGTACCATCTTGCATCTAGAAAAGTCACCCGTATGGTGAGGGAGCAAAGTCCAGTAAAAGAGCAGCGGCTGGCACAGGGATACATGGAGGGAAAAGGGGTTCTTCCGGTACATTGGGGAGTGGAGAAAACTAAGGGCCATCTCAGCAGATTGAGATCAGAAGGAGGGTGGGTGGAAGAGGCGAGGGACCAGGCAGAGGTATTTAAAGTACTTTGCCTCTGTGTTCACTAGGGAGGGGAATGGGATATCTACAAAGCAAGGCATGAAGGGGATAGAAGCAGCAGTGAGTGGGATCAGGGGAGCAACAGAAATGGAGCAAGAGGGAGGGAGACGTACCCCAGGGGTGTCACATCTGGATAAGGATAAAAAGGCCAATAAGGTGGAGGGGACGGATGATGCTATCTCCGCCAAAAGGGTGTGGTTAGCCCTCAAGGCCCTAAAGAAAGACAAATCTCCTGGCGGATGGCATCATCTGAGAGTACTATGGAATTGGCGGACATACTGGCTGCACCCTGGCAGAGCTCTTCAACAGGTCACTTGAGACAGGGAGGGTACTCTAGGGATTGGCGAGAGGCACATGTGGTGCCAATCCACAAAGGAGGGTCCGAGGAAGTACCAGGTAACTATAGACCCATCAGTTTGACCTCGTGGTGGGAAAATTAATGGAGAGTATACTAAAGGAACGATGGGGTAGTACTTGGAGGAGGTGGGAGGTCTGGATAGTTGGCAACATGGGTTTGTGCCAGGTTGATCATGTCAAACCAATCTTGTGAAGTTCTACAAATGGGTAACATCAGAACTGGACAGGGGAAAGCCTGTGGTTGTATTATTCTTGGACTTCAGCAAGGCGTTTGACTCTGCCCCCCACAATGGTCTGGTGGAGAAACTGATAGGGTTAGGATTAGGCCCTTTGATGGTCAGATGGATTGAAAACTGGCTAGCTGGATGCACCCAGAGAGTAGTGGTCTGTGGGGAGCTCTCGAACCCTAGAGAGGTTGGTAGTGGGGTACCGCAGGGCTCGGTCCTGGGTCCGATCCTGTTTAATGCATACATATAGGACATCAGAGAGGGTATAGGGTGTGAAATGAGTCTCTTCGTGGACGACTCCAAGATGGGAGCAGTAGCTGAGGGAGAAGAGGGGAGGTTGGCCCTGCAAGGGGACCTGGACACCCTGGAAAGCTGGGCTCACACATGGAAATTAAATTTCAATATCACCAAGTGCAAGGTGTTGCATCTTGGTCAGGGAAACCCTAAACACAGTTACACTCTGGGAGGGCGTTGGAGGCCTTAATAGGGAAAAAGACCTAGGGGTCATGGTGGATGCATGTATGAATAACTCTGAGCAGTGCAGGGGAGGCGGCTAGCAAGGCAAACAGGATGTTGGGATACATCGTAAGGAGGATCACCTCTAGGAGCAAGGAAGTGATTCTGCCGCTGTACAATGGACTGGTTAGACCACACCTTGAGTACTGTGTACAGTACTGGAGACCACACTTGAAGAGGGACATACAGCTCCTGGAGAGGGTACAGAGGAGGGCAACTAAGATGATACGAGGGCTAGGGGAATTGACATATGAGGACAGACTTGAGGAGCTCTGCCTGTTTTCATTGGAGGAGAGCAGAGACAGGGGAACATGATTGAGGTTTTCAAGTACCTCAAGGGAATAAATAGGGTAAACATGGAGGGGATCTTTAGACTAAAGCAGGGAGGTATCACCAGAGGGCATGGTTTGAAGTTGGAAGGTGGAAGGGTGAGGGGGGAGAAGAGGAGGAGGTTTTTCACTCAGAGGGTGGTGGACCCTTGGAATGCACTGCCTGGCGAGCTGGTTCAGAGATCCACAGTGGAGAGCTTCAAGAGAGGGTGGGACAGACACAGAAAGTGGATGTATCAGATGATGGCCTGTCCCAGGGGGGTGGGGATGGATGATAGGGGTTTCTAGAGCACAAGGGATGGGAGGGCCTCGGCACCCAACTAAGGATCTAAGGTTCGAGCAGACTCGATAGACCGCAAGGCCTAATCTGCTGGCAAATAGTATGTTGGTATGTAAGTATATAGCTAGGAGAGGACAAAGTTTTCCTGCAACTTAACAAGAGCAGGAGAGAAGAGGGGAGGTGGGCTGGTAATTACCTAAGGAAGAATAGGGCATTAACCTACTTTCAGGACTAGGGGACAGACACAAGTTGAAAAGAAAGAGTAAGAAGGGAGGCAAAAGGGGCAGTGATAGACTACATGGGGAGTTGAAGGAGACTATTATCCCGCCCATCATGGCTAAGCACCTGAAAGGAATTAAGAAAGAGTAAGGTAGCGAGGGTGGTTTCAGTGGAGACTGGGGACAAAGAAAATTACATGGTGCAGAGGGTGAATTTTTTCTTCCCAAGAAATCTGTGGTTCTGTTTTTAATTTTGAACAAAATAGAAATCCACCCTCACTCAGCTGCTGAAAACCTACATGGGTGGGGGGTGGGTATCTGCTTTTTAAAATGCTGAAACAACAGTAGATGTTTTGTTAGAGAAGGGTATGGGTTCTGAGTGTAAGGGGAAAATGAAAGTAAAATGGCAGGTGGCACAAGTTTCCAAACTACAGTAATTAAAAAAAGCTGTTGTACTGCAGATGTATATAACAGCATTCATGACCTCTATGGCTTTTTAGTTAGAATGGAAATCTATGCACAACAACAACAAGTAACCATGTATAATATATCTAGATCTGTTTCTACATCTATATAGTTTACTTTCTGTAGTTTGTATTTGTTATACTCTATACTTCCCCTTCCCCCAAGGACACATCTGGAAACAAGCTGTTACTAGTTCAGTATGTCTTTCCTGGTAAAGTTTTTGAAATTAGTCAATCAATAATCAAGCTTTTGAGATAGATAGATAGATAGATAGATAGATAGATAGATAGATAGATAGATAGATAGATAGGTAGGTAGGTAGGTAGGTGGGTGGGTGGATGGGTGGACGGATGGACAGACAGACAGACAAGTAAATAAATACATGACTGAATGACTGAATGAATGAATGAATGAATGGGGGTGGTGAGACAAGGGGCATTTGGAGGAGACAGAGAAAGGAGGAGGAGAAGAGAGAGGAGGAAATATTGAGAAGAACAGGATGTAAGAAATCATTTAAGGTGTTGGTGACCTCAGTTGGGTCAGTGATAGGTAAATTCCCTAGTTTAAGGATGAGAAGGTAGACTGGTAAAGTGGGGTCAAGAGGAGAGTGAATTAACATCCAGAACATATCAGGGAATTTTTGGTTGTTCTGTAGGCTGTAGAGAGTCAATTCATTTGACCTCCATGGTGGCCTTAGTACTGGTGTTACACAGCTGTTCATAACTCAGTGAGTACTCAGATGAGCCTAAGACATTGTGGAGATGCCAGGCAGAATCATAAGCTTTGAACAAATCAATGTCTATTTTGCAATAAAACTGACTATGCAAGAGGTTAGTGCAACATCTACACTGGTGGATAATGTGAGTGATAACCAGTCAGTGGTCTGATGATCATCTAGCATGGAAGAGAGGTCCAGAGATGTTAGTGATCTAGACCAGATAAACTTTGATGGGGTTTTAGTATTTCAGTTTTATGGATCAGTAGACCATGCAATGGTTACTGAAAGCATCCATGTATACCAGAGGAAATAAACTGGGGATGGGGAGTAGGTAGAGGCACAGGATGTGAAGAAATTGTTAAGGTGTTGGTGACCTCATTTGGTCAGAGATAGGTGAATTTCCTATTTTGAGGATGGGGAGGCAGACTGGCTAGGAGGGTCAAGAAGGGTGAATAACCTTGCAGAAGCAATCAGGGATTTAAGATTGTTCTGTAGGATGTAGGCAAACTGAATTGATGTTGGCATTCTTGGTCACCTTAGTCTGATGTTACACAGTTGTTTGTATCTTGACAAGCCCTCAAAAGAGCCTAAAACGTTGTGAATTGTCAGGCAGAATCATAAGCTCTGAGCAGGCCAATGCCTCTTCAGATATCCAGGGATGGTGGGACTCATAGACATGAGATCTCCCAAGAGTGGCATGTTTGTCTCATGCTGCAATGAATTTGGCCATAAATAAGGTTAAAGAAAGATCTATACTGGTGGATAATATGAGTACTGACAGTCAGTGATCAGAGGATTGTCTAGAAGGGAAGGAGATCCAGAGACCGAGTGACCTACACCAGACAAACCTTGACAGAGCTTTAGTGCAGCAGATCTCATAGATGCTGTAAACCATACAGTAGTTACTTTAAAGCACCAGTAGTGTGCTGGGGAAATAATTTGGGTAGTGGTGGTGTGAAAGTACTCATCAATAAGGGAGTGAGAGATTTGTGACATGGAGTTGAAATGGGTGGTCTGGAAACAAGCTGTGCAAGACTGAGGGACTTCATTTGGTGAATGGTATTTTAGATCCCCAAGAACTATAAAGCTTGACTGAAACAAAAGGAAGAAATGATTAAGAGAGTGCCAGGACAGGAGTCAGGCTCAGCTTTAGGAAAGATGTAAATGCCGCCAACAAAAATGGTAAGTGAGCAGGGCAAGAGCCCACACAGGAGGACTCAAGGTAAGAGTGAATGGCAAAACAATACAGATGCACAGATAAGGCTGTGGTATACATACAAAAGAACCCCACCACCACATCTCCCATGGTCCTTTTTTTTCCCTTTTTTTAGTGAATGGAGTTTATTTATGGTTATCATTTTACCTTTAGAAAAATCCGGTGTTTCGTGGCTGTGCCACTTCTTCAGGAAACAGTCGTAAAATTTTAACCATGCACAAAATAAATCATGGTGGAAAGTCCCATGCTACATGTATTAACAATTAAAACACCCGGAAAAAAAGTAACTTTTATCAAAATTATCTCATTTCATTAAGCAGTAGCACATTAATTTTAAGTATTATTGCAGGCATGTACTGACACATATATTTGAGAATGAGAGCCATTTATGAAAACAGTACAGACAATACTTGTGCATTATGCTACTACAATGTGAAAAGCTGGTGATGAGCAGATCTGCACTACAAAGGTTGTCAAGTTGCTTCCTTTCAGGGTGCCCTATTTTTTTAATACTTAAAATTTATTGACAATACAGGATTTACATGTCGGGTACATTCCAAAGTAGTATCCATTTATCTTTCCATCAAATCTCACAATACAGAGGCTGAAAATGTTTCTGGTGAAGGAAAATTCATAATTCAGATGTTGCTATGTATACCTTCCAAAGAAAAATTAGCCCAAGTTCAGCAGACCGATAAACAGGCCCAGATTCTATCTTATCTATCTTCCAGTTTCAATAGTATTAAGGGACAAGGTGAGAATTCTGTGACATATAATGTATTACTCATGTTTGTCAGCAATCCCTATACTACTATAAGCTCCCCCTAAAAAAAGAAGTGAACTTCTCCATACTATAGACTTGAGCTTCTGTCTGTTCCCTGTACAAAATAGTTAGTAGGGTAGGTTTCAACCAAAGTTTGATAATTGCCTTCTTTACTGCCCAAAAATAAATGTGCAATAATGATCGTGATCTACGCTCTCAGCCCCTGTTAAGGGATGACCAAAGGGAGTAGGATTATCATCTGACGGTCCAATAGAAGAAGAGCGAAATGGTTTGCAGCTGTTACCAAAATTCCTGCAGTGCTGAGCAGGACCCAAAAATGTGGGCGTGGTTTGCCGACCTCTGCCCACAGCCCCTCCAGCAGAGCTATATTGGTCTCCCATGTAGTCTGCATGAATCCTTGGTTTAATAAACTATCTGGCAGCACTTCCAGGCATATTCCTACCACCCCTAACGAGGCAGTAGCATGCAATGGTATCAAAGCATATTGTACCCATTTTCATAGGTGTAGAAAGTATTTAATTCTAGATTCCATTTCTCCAGTATTTATCTGGAAGACTCTAGGTCAAAGTGTCTGGACACACCTATATAGATTACCTATTAGGTGAAACCAGTGGTCACCATGGAGAAGACTTATAAAGATATTTAAGAGAAGTGGACAGAGGGATGGGATTCTAGAGGTACACCCTGGTTCATGTAAGAGATAGGTATGGATTTGTAAATATCTAAATGGTCTTGCCCTGTCAGGCCATAGACATTTTGTAAGTGTTCAAAAGGTAGCATTCCCTCTTCATTTAGAAATTGAAAGTTAAAGTGGAGTCCTAACTTCAGCCATCTCTCAAAAGTTATATCTGTTTGTAAATGCTTAAAATCACTATTTTCTGCCAATAATCTGCACATAACATAGTTTGACAGTAGATCGCTACTGTATGAATTTATTCCATTGAGTGAGGCTGACAGCCATGTACATTTAAAGTCAGAGATGGCACTGTCTAGGAGGGAAAGCAAAGATGTAGTGGGAGATATCAAACAGGTCATTTAAATAAAATTCAATAGTTTTCCAGGGTGACTCATGCACTTGAGAAATCCAGTGACAAATAATTCGTAACTGTGCTGCCAGAGTGTATGTATGAAAATGTGGCAGAATAACCCCACCTTGATCTCTTGGAAGTTGCAAAATAGTCTTTCTAATCCATCAATGACATCACTCGTGCTAACCTAAAAAACCCTGAACACAGCACAGTGTCAGCTCTGGCAAAAGTCACCAATAATTGGCAGACCTCCCTTGATGTCAATAATTATGTCTGTGCTCTCTTTTTAGATTTGAGCAAGGCTTTTGACACTGTTGACTATCAAATACTTTTAACAATGCTATATAACCTTGGTTGGACAATGTTACTATAAAATGTTCTCCTGCTACCTTACTGGTAGATAGCAGAGGTAAAAGGTCATGGCGCATTCTCTCCTCTTAAACCTTTGCAGAGAGGAGTTCCTTGGGGTCTATCCTGGGGCCACTATTATTTGCTATCTGTATCGATGACATTGACTTTAATATTAACACTGCAAGCATCCACCTCTTTGCAGACAACACTGTGCTTTATGTTGCTAGGCCTCCTTACATCTTGCCTGCCTTGAATTGCAGAACAAATTTGACCTTCTCCAACAAAATCTACTTAAACTAAAACTACTACTCAATGCCAAAAACAAAGTTATACTCCTCCCCTTACAAAGAGCCAACTCCCCACTCCTCGAATACCAACCCACAGATTGTCACATTTCTGGGAACCACTTGAACTAGTAGAGAAGTTCAAATGTTTAGGTTTCTGGCTGGATTGTAAACTTTCCTTTATTACCCAGATTAAGGTACTAGCTAAAAAAACTGCCAAAGATGTGGACTCTTCTACAGCATCAAGCACCTACTTACTTGTGAAGCCAAAGTAAGATTGGTCCAGACAACCTTCCTCCCCCTAATTGACTATGCGGATTTCCTCTACAGCCAATGCCCTAAAACAGTCCTCAGTACTCTAGACACACTCTATCACAGAGCCTTGAGATTTATCCTAAATGCACCTTTCAACACCCACCACTGTTCCCTTTATCTACAGATTAATTGGAACTCTCTCAATACTAGGAGGTGGCACAATGCGTCCCTCTGGGTATACAAAGCCATCACTCTGAAGCTTCCCCCTTATATCTGCAACCTTTTAAAATGCTCCCCCTTGCAGGTATTCACTCAGAAAACTCTCATATATTACATTTGACACCCCTAAGATAAGAATCCATTTTGGATCTGCATCCATGGGATATGCACTACCCACTCTGTGGAACTCCTTACAAAAAACATTAAAACTTACACATATTGTTGGGATGTGTACTTTTAAGTCTCTGCTTAAACTCACTTTGCAGACAAGGAACAAGTGCACTTGATTTGCAAAATAGCAGGCCCATCTCCTAAAGAGGCTCTCCTGCACTTATTGCTTCCTTGGTGGTGTGTGTTCCACACTCTACCTGTTCTTTTTGTCTCTGGTGGAGGGATCCCATAGTATATTCCTCTTTTCCTAACCTGCTTCTTACACTAATCCTAAATACCTTTTACTTACTCCCTATTCTCTGCACCTTCATGTTCCCAATTTTGCTTATCCCTTTACCCTTCCACCATTTTCTACCCTCCCCTTTCTCCTATTTGTCTCTTGCTCTCTTGTTGCCCCTTCCCCGTACTATGACACCTCATCCCAGCAACTCTTATGAACATACATATGAACATACAAACGTGCCAGCAGAAACAGACCACCCTGTCTGTCTAAGTCTGCTCGAGTGTGCAGCCAACACCCCTAGTTTGCAGCTTCCCAACCCCCTTCCCTTTGTCATCCCACTGCCACCCCATTCTCCCACTCTTTAGTGTTTCCTTTCTGTAATTATTTTGAGTTGTACCTGCACATTACCTGTCTTATATCCCTTGTAGAGTTAGCATTGTTTTTGTATCTGCCGCCTCTGATTTCTGTGCATGGAACCTAAGTAAGCTGTACTTGCACATTACTTGTTTTGTACCACTGGTTTTGATACCACTGTTGTTGAATCTGCCATTGTGATTATTAATTCTGTGTACCTCCTATGTATGTTAGTCCTTCCAGGACCACCTCGCAAGTGAGCTGTCTCAATGGTGTTATCCTGGTAAAAATTTAATTGAATTGAATTAAATCCATGGATACCCACCACCCCAAATAAAGTGTGAGACCATCCTTTCCCATGTTCTAAAATAACCAGCAGAGTGAAATACCAGGAGGGTTTGGAAACAGTATAGAAGCTTAGGAAGCATAACCATCCTGACTAGGGATGGGTTACCTGTCAGGTAGCTGGATCGAGTAGGTTAGGTATTGATGATTTGTGGCCAGGTACAGTAGTTCAGGTAATTTACAACTCTACCCAACATAACAGTGTACTTCATGGGTCAGGTAGTTTTGACATGGGTAACAGGTCAGTTAACAGGTAATTTTTTAAAACAGGCATTACAGGTAGCTTGTGGGGTCCAGAGACTCCTTACCAAGCTGGGAACAGGCATCAAAGGGCAGCCTGTTGGGTCCTTCATGAGCTCACAGCAGAGTTAGGAGTACGTGACACAGGACTGACAATCTGATTGCTCAGTGGTAGCCTGTGCTCTCTGCTGTGAGCCCATTGTGCAGAACAGCAGACAGAGTCTGGAGGGAGTGGAAGGAATCAGGCATGCACTGTGCATTTTTGCCTAAATCGTGTTGAAAACTTATAAATAAAAACACAAAGGAAAACTCCATGAAGGAGCAACGGTTGGGAAATTGAAAGGATCTCAAGGGGAGAATCGGGGATCATACGAATGATGCAGGTGCTGGGGAGAGAAGGAGCAAGGAGGGGACAAAAGGTCTGTGTCACTGCAGCATAGTGGAAGCCATTTAGGCTGTAAATTTACGCTGTTTGCATTAGGTGCCCTGAACCCTGTCATTTTATTACTATAACATAGTTGTGTGTCTCTGCAGCATAGTGAAGGCCATTTAGGCTGTAAATTTACACTGCTTGTGTTACTTGCCCAGAGCCCAGTCATTTTATTGCTGTGACATAGCTGTATGTCTCTGCAGCATAGTGAAAGCCATTTAGGCTGTATTACACTGTCTGTTAGGTGCCCTGAGTCCTGTCTGTGACATTTGCTACACTGTGTGTCTCTCTGCAACATAGTGAAAGCCATTAAGGCTGTATTACACTGCCCGTTAGGTGTCCTGAGCCCTGTATGTGACGTAGCTATTTCTGCATCTCTCTCAGCATAGTGAAAGCCATTTAATTTTGTTATCATATAATATTTTATTTTATTACATTTTCTTTATTTCTTCTCTTTTTTTTCTGATACATTTCTGATACTTTCATACATATTCCACCAAAGAAAATAAAAGAAAACATATTAGAGGTATATCTCCAGTCCAACTCATATTAGCAAAAGGGGGGGGGGAGATACTTAAAAACATATTGGTTCTTTTAACAATTATGACGAGCAAACCTGAGGTATAACACCTCTTAAGACCATTATATATTGATTCCCCTATATTTCAAATATCTTACATTGCTCACTTACTGAATAAGACTAAGACAAGCACTTTATATATATCGATATGCAAATTAATTATTAAATCCCAAGACCCTCCACTGCATCCACAGCTGCCGACATTTCTAAGTCAGAAATTACATGGGCCTTAGAGAGAACCCTCTTCAGACTCTCCATATTCCTTATATTGACCCCTCAGGAACTCCGACAGCTGATCAGTCTCAAAAAAGATATAGGTTTGTTCCTTATATCAAATTCGCACCTTGGCAGGTGTGAGAAGATGAAATTGGGCTCCCAATTCTACTACATCTTGTCTATATGACAAAAACCTTCTCCATCTCTGTTGAGTAGGATATGCAAAGTCCAGGAACATATTAAATTTGTAGCCTTTATAGAAAAGTGTTCTTTTATCCTTGTAAGCTTAATAATGTGATCATAATCCGATTCAAATGCCAGGAAAAAATATTGTAGCTTTTTCTGCATCTCCAGTTTTATTCTCTGTATCCTGACGCCTAAGGACTCTAAAGGCCTTTGTAACAAAAGGTAGATTATCTTGGGTAGACCATAAACCACAACAAAGATGTCCTTAACCATGTCCCGGTACTTTCAAATTCCTTATCAAGCTTCAATGGAAACCCATAACGTAAGTCATATCTCAATTGATTCTCAGCGCTTCTATTTTTCTATTAAGATTATAGTTATCTTTGGCTAAGGCTACCCCAGACAGTTCAATTACCTTGATGCCATCCGCTAATTTTTGTATGTTCTGTGAATTATCCTGCATCTGTTTGTTTAATTCCACAATACCTTCTTTATTCTGTTTCACCTCATTTTGGATAAAGTCAACTTTCTGATTCAAGGCTTCAAATTTTCCATCTAAATGCTCCACTCCTTGCAAAATCTTGTTGATAGAGTCCCCCATCAACTCCATAGTATGTTTCAAGGTGGAAGATGAAGGCTTGTTCAGGGCCTCTATAACATCAGACTGCTGCTAGAAACTCAGATTCAACTGCCCAAAATCCATGCTGGAATCTGTTTGAAAATTACCGGCTGAGTTGTCCGCTACATCAGGTACTGATAGGTTTCTTGTACCATGCGCAAATCGCAGTTGTGATTCTGTATAAGAACTTCTTGCCTGCGATGCTGGAGATCCTGACACAGAACTACCTCCTGCTGCACCAGGCATCAACCGGACTCCGGGGCTGGTGTCGGGCCGGAAAGTTTTTTCCATCGGCTTAATGCGGGGTGAACTATAATCCTCTGAAGAATCACTCTGCCTTTCCTTGTGTTTTGATGTCTTATCTGGTTTACCCGACATATTTTACAGAGATTTAAGCACACATAAAAGTACTTTTCCATAAACTTTCTGAGCTTCAGTGACTCGCATTAAGCAACAGCTCCAAGCACACTCATAACTCGAACAAACGTGCAGCTATCTTGCTCCTTCTCCATTTAGGCTGTATTATATTGCCTGTTAGGTGCCCTGATCCCTGTCTGTGACATTAGCTACACTGTGTCTCTCTGCATATAGTGAAAGCCATTTAGGCTGTATTACACTGTCTGTTAAGTGCCCCAAGCCCTATCTATGACATAGCTACTCTGTGTGTCTCTCTGCAGCATAGCAAAAGCCATTTAGGCTATAGCACACCATCTGTTGGGTGCCTCGAGCCCTGTCATTTAGTACTGTATCATAGCTACACTGTGTGAGATGTCTCTTTGTAGCATAGCAAAAGCCATTTAGGCTGTACTACATTGTTTGTTAGGTGCCCGAAGCCCTGTCATTTATTACTGTCTGTGACATAGACAGCTACACTGTCCATCTCTACAACAGTTAGTGAAAATATCCATTCCTTTCACATCTGTGTCTACAATGTCTGGTATTTCCTAGTCTAAGTCTACTAAAAGGAAACACAGTGCTGCTGCATAAGCAACTGTTAATGATGTGGACAATATGAGTCATAGTACTAATGAAGAACCTGGTGACAATAATAAGTAAATCACCAAGACTGGCACTAAATTTCCTCCTGAACCAAAAAGCTTGTTATCAATGAAACTATATTAGAGCCTCAGAAAGAACTGACTGGAGTTACTCATAGAGGCACTTAACATGTTGTCACATGTGCCAGAATACTTCCAGCTGCTGAAGCAGCACGCAAGGAGGCATCCTCCTCAAATATAAGTTCAAATGCTGAGGCAGCTAATGTTGATAAACATGGTGGTGACAGAGGGAACTGTGAATGGGTCAGCCCAGGCTATGTCCCACATGATGATAATGGCACTTCCAGTTTTTATGAATCTTGTGGTGATGAGGTCTGCAGTTTCGCTGAGGGGGTAGGAGAGGCTGCTGCTGTAAGGCATGAGAGGTGAGTGCAGAAAAAAAATAATATGCTAATTATAAGAACAAGAAGATGAGCATGAACGAGAACAATTCATGTCAACAAGGAAATGGCAGTGTAGGATTTCCTCCAGGTCCCTTGACTGAACAAGAAATAGTACCAGGCACCATGGTACAAAGCAGAAAAGATACATTTTTAGTGTGGAATGTATTTTATATTGACCCTGCAGACAACTCTTGAGCTGTATGCAGTCTGTGCAAAAAGAGTGCCAGTCACTGTGGTAAAGCGGGACATTTTGGAACATCAGTAATGATACAACATGCAAAGGAAAACACCCAGCTGAGTGCAGCAGGGCAAGGACAGTGGAGATTGCGCGCAGTAGTGGAGGTGGTGGTGGCGGTGATCATAGTGACCATGAACTGAAGCATGAACAGACAGTGAATCACTTGATGTGTCCTTGCAGTCTTTCCAGACAAACATAAATTGTTTTCTTCTGACACAATCAAGTACTACAAAATCCCAAAGTAGTACTCCATGTGACAAGGCATGAAAATACAATCCCAAGAAATTTTAAATATCTCATGATTCTTGTCAAGTACCATTAAAAGAAAGTGTTGCAAGGACATCAGAATTTACCTGTAAGCAACCAACATGCCAGTTGTTAGAGCCTCTGCAGAGCTGTTGGTTGATTGTCAATTCACTTTTGCTTTTGTTGCCCAAAAAGGTGTTTCCTCAAGTTCATGAACCAGATTAAACCATGATACACCATTCCCTGTTGAACATATTTCTTGAAAAAAGCTGTTCCACAGTTGTATGACTTGGTGTGTACTGCAGTCATTAAACAGTTGAAACTCTATGAGGTGAAGCAGGTTCACATAGCCAGAGATACAGTATATGGACAAGCAACCAAACAATTGACTACATGACTGTTACAGCTCACTGGGCAAGTTTTCAATCAGAAAGTAATCATCCCCACTCTACCGTAAACAGTAGGAAGCTGGCTGTATTATGTGTCACCACTTTTGAGGAAAACCACATTGCCGTGAATATTTTGCTGGAGCTGCACAATCAATTCCAGAAATGGCTTCCTCCATATTCCTTATCTCCAGTGCTCATAGTGTCAGATAATGGTGCCAACATAGTCAAAGCTGTTAGAGATGGTAACTACCAACACATACCTTATTTTGCACATTGTTTAAATCTTCTCATCCATAGTTTCTTAAATGGAAACAGAAATGTTGAAAACCTATTAGGTCTTGCTAGAAAAATATGTTGGCATTTCAGCCACTCTGTGTAAGCACAAAACGTCCTGAGGGGGCTGCTGAGATCAAACAATTTACAATTATGTAAATTAAAACAGGAAGTTCCAACCTGCTAGAATTCAACATTTTACATTTTGGAAAGGCTCCTTGAACAGAAAACACTGTGCATGATTACACATGCAGAATAAAAATAAGACAACTGGCCTCTACTTGAATCTTTGGTCACATTATTGGCGTCATTTGATGCTGCCACACATGATGTCAGTGCAAACAGTGCAACCCTGAATCAAATTCTTTTCAAATAAGATTTCTTCACATTGTCTTTGATGACATAAAGAAAGACTTTCAATCAAAAGAAGACACCACCGCTGTTATGCTGGCAGATGACTTGAGTCTCAGACTTTCGACTAATCAGAGAATAAATGCCATGTTTAAGAATGGCACCTATGTGTTAGCTATGTTGCTGGGTCCCCACTTTAAGTGGAACACAAACCATCCTTCTTGCAGGGAAGACATTGAGATTGGAGAGATCTTTTGCTAACCAAAGGTGACATTGCCCCACCAACACCATTAATTGGAAGGCTCTGCCTATGGTTCAATGAAGAAGCAGCCACTCCCACTTCCTGAGCTATATAAGCAGTTCCCTCAGCCTCCTTCTGAAGCACTTTTTCTTTGCTGGTCAGAGCTCTGTCCATTGTCTCTGCCAGGCTGGGGCCTACCCCCACCCGCCTTTGCTGCTTCTTTCTGCTGACCTCTGCTTTTGTTCTCTGCTTCTGGTTTGTATTTTTGCCTCTGGCCGTATGCTTCCTTTATTTTTTCCATGTTTATTCTATGTTTGTGTCTTGGTTTTGTTTTCTTTTGGGGGTTGGTTTCTCAGCTCTTACCATTTATCCTACCATTTGCTTTCTCCTGCCACCACTTGGCCTTTTTTTTTTTTGCAGCTCCTGCTACTGCTTTACTTACTCCCATTGCTATTGTACCCAGTGCTTGTGTTTTTACATAAGTCAATGCTGCTTCCAATGCTACAGGATTATTTGCTCCCCATGCTATCAAGCCTGATTGTTTTCACCTGATTCAAGCTCCCTCTGAACCTTGCTATGCAGTTCAATCATGTTTTCCCTGCTCGATTTATCTCCCCTGTGGTCATAGCTGTTTTCACAGCATTGTGCTTTTCTCCTTCCATGCTTAAAGACTACAGCCACTTATAAGTAATGTTATTCCCTGTTTGTGCACTGCTGTTCTACTCTGAGGTCAGCTAAAGCACCTGCTGTTAACTAGCTTTAATATCTACATGTGGTTCTCGACCCTTCCATCACTTTCTTGTTTGTCCTACATCAGGGACTGGGAAGTGTTTGGGGAGTCATGGCCCCATGTGGCCAATTATTTCTGTTCTACTTCCTGCCTTTGCTGCTGCAAATCCTCAGAGTGTTTGTCACCTTGATTTGGCTTTTTAAATGCCTGGCTGGCTTGCTCCACTGTCATGCTGCCCCATTTACATTCATGTCCCATCGTTGCTACTACGTTTTGTAGATCTATGTGATGGTCTGACTATTCCTATTGCTTACTGACCTACATGCAGGTCTGATATTGTTATGCTCCTGAACAACTACCATGCTTTACTGAACTACGCCCCAGATCAACCCTGATTACACCATCAGTGCTTACTGCTCCCTCTCATCTGCCCTCTGCAAGGTCTCAGCACTCACTGCTTATTTAGCTCCTCAGCAGTCCCTGGGTGAGCCAGCCATAGCATTCTGATGTAGGGTTCCTCTGCAGCTGATGATCTTGCTCTGCACATAGAATCCGCAGCTTGGGCATGCAAAGCTTGGATGGGGTCCTTCTCACCTGGGCCCATAGCTGGGAATGTCCTTGCTCTGGTGGACTTTAGTCATCAGCCGCACTGATGACACCCCAAGTTGTAGAATGGTGACTCCAGCCATGAAGGGAGGTTACAGCAATTTCCTTTAGCTCCAGTGTTTCCACTATAACGGTTGTCCATTGGCTTTTAGTGGTTCCCTGGCAAGGCACTTCACCACATTCTCCTGACGACCACCTCTAGTTCACCTAGTTTGTTTTCTAGGTCAGTAGGCTGGGTGAGTGCCTCAGTGGTCGTACTCTCCTCCTCCTGCCTTGGAGCGCGGTTGCAGAGCTACCATCTCTCAACCCTCCACTGTGTTCCTGTTAGAAAGAGAGAGTGAGAGTTTCCCTCTAAATTGAAATATTTTCCATTCTTATTCTTTGGGGCTTCCAAATTGCAGTAGCAGAGCTGTCACTAGTGAAATTATCCCACGCCTGGAGGGAAAGTGACCTAGGCCTTGGATCCCCAGAGATTTCCTCCTCAAAGGGTTTTTTTTCTCTCCTCCATGCCGAAAGTCACAATATCTAGTTAGTATTTCCTAGTTTCAGTAAATAGGATCTGCTGTTGGATGGAGGGGATGGTGTCCCTTTCTTGCCTTTCTCTTCCTGAGGAAGTCCTTCCTCCCTTTACAACCCATCAGACTCATGCCATGGCTTCCTGCTATCCCATTATGTGATCAAGCTGCCTCATGCTTATCTATTACCGTGGCTCACAACTTCTGATTGTTTATACACTTCTTACTACTTCCTTTGGGTTGCCCATATGCTTCATACTATTACTTTCTTTTTGGGATTCTTCCTAAGGTACCTTTAGCCAAGGGAAGCATCCCAGCACCTCTAGGGGTGGAGCCCTATAGAGAGTTTCTTGCCTTTGGTACCCCTACAGAGTAGTAATTCCTGTGGAATAGAGAGTGAGAATGGCCAAAACCTAAGTAACACAGTTGCACAAGCATAACACTTATTGGCTGTGTAGGCCACTGAATTGGAAGACTCCACCTATGGTTTGATGGACAAGCAGCCAGACATTCCCACTAACTGAGCTATATACAGCAGTTCCCTCAGCCTCCTTCTGAAGAACTTTGCTTTGCCTGCCATCCTCCCTCCTCCTCCAGTGGCGCGCTGTTTCCGTGGGATTCTTCCTAAGGTACCTTTATCCAAGGGAAGCATCCTGCGGCACCTCTAGGGGTGGAACCCTCTAGAGGGTTCCTTGTTTTTGGTACCCTACAAGGTGGTAATTCCTCCAGAACAGAGAGTGCAAACAGCCAAAACCTAAGTAACACAGTTGCCCAAGCATAGCACTTACCGGCTGCGTAGGCCATTGAACTGACATACAGCTGTCAAACCCTGCCAAACCATCAGAATGTGCCTCTGGCACAGACAATAGCACATCTATCAATTCTTCACAATTACCAGTGTCATCAGTGAGGGAAAAGACATCTACAGATACTTCTCGGGCATCCTATGTCCAGGATCAGAAAGGCAAATCACTTCTGAGTCACCTGCAACAACATAGACTAATATCCTGTAAAGAAAGTGCACCAGGTTCATCTGCCAGACTGGTAACTTGCGTCTCAAGCACAATGATCCTGGAGTATTTTGCAGATTACGCTGTGACTGGTCTCGAGAAAGATCCATTACTCTATTGGAAACAAAAGAGAACAGTACAGCCAGATCTAGCGAATCTTGCAGTAATGTACCTCAGCTGTACACCTTCAGAGTGTATTCAGAATGCATATTTAGTGCAGCAGGAGGAATAGTCACTGACCACAGAACACTGCTTAGTCCTGCAAATGTGGAACAGCTAACATTTCTAAAAATGAATGCTGACAATTTCCCAATAGCCCCAAACACTGAATTATGTGATTCTGACCCTGAACATGAACAACAGCCTGCAAAGAGTGATACTAGATATGCGACTAGGTTGTGTATAAAATGGACAGAACCATCACCACTGCCACCATGCCAGCCACATGTGCCACATTATTCTCAGTTTTCTTTTGTCAATCATACATTTTATATTATGTAACGTTGATGCTCACTATGGGTATGCTTTCTGGAAATAGCAGCAGCCTCACTCAGAGCAGCTGTACCTCTTGTACCTAGCTCATCAATGCCCGCCATGGGTATAATTGTTACAAAAAAGCAGCAGACACAATCAGAGCAGCTGCGCCTCTCGTACCCACCTCAGCAATGCCCGCCATGGGTATAATTTTTTGAAACAGCAGCAGGCTCACTCACAGCAGCTGCACCTCTTGTACCTACTTCAGCAATGTTTGCCATGGGTATAATTTTTGGAAACAGCAGCAGGCTCGCTAGGAGCTGCTGTGCCTCTCATACATGCCTCAGCAATGCTCACCATGGGTATAATTTTTGGACACAGCAATAGGCTTGCCAAGAGCAGCTGTGCCTCTCATACCTGCCTCAGCAATGCCCCCTATGGGTATAACAGCTTGGGGCACCTAACAAACAGTGTAATAGTCCCCAAAAAACAGTCTTTCACATGTTTTTTATTATGATCAGTGTTGAATAATTGTGTAGTAGAACAGGTCGGGTAGTAACTACCCGACCCGACCCAACTGCTCAGTTTTCATCTGAGAAGTTTTAGGGTACTTTAGAGGTACCCACAGGTAGTCTTAAGGGTTGAGTATTTTAGTACTTGCCCATCCCTAATCCTGACTGCCTCTGCTCTATGAAAAAGGGAGAGAGTCTGGGACTGCCATCTTGCAAGGTCTGTGGTTATTTGTTGTGTGAGTGGCTCATAGTTTAGAAGTTCTGTATTATCTAGACATTGGGGATATATGCCCACAGCTATTTTATCATGGTTCTGTTACATTTACTTTTGTTCAGTTCCCCGGGTACCCCATCTATCCCTGAGCTCTATCTAATAGCTATTGCCAAAGGTTCGATATGTAGAGGAAAGAACAGAGGCAAGAGGGGGCACCGCTGTCTGGTACCTCTCTGCAAAGCTATAGGTAGTGCATAAGAACCATTAACTTTGATATATGCCCGAGGATCAATATATAAGTTCCTGAGCCACATTAGCATCGAGAGGGGCAAACCAAAGATCAGAAGGGTTTCCCACAGAAAACCCCAAGAAACCTTATCAAAGGCCTTCTCGGCATCTGGGCTGAAAAGGGTCAATGGAATACAGCATCTCTAGATGTAATCTGAAATGTGAAATGCCCTTTGGATGTTGGCCGTTATTTGTCTGCGTCTAATAAACCCTGATTGGTTGGAGTGAATAACAGTGGGGATGACTATTTCCAGAAGACGTGGCAAACTACTCACATACCAGTAGGTCTTAAAATCCATATTAAGTATAGATATCAGTCTATATCAAGTCAGGGAGCTAGGATCTTTGCCTAACTTTATGATTGCTAATACGGTGGTAGCCTTCCAAGTCAGACAAGGCCTTTCTCCTCCAGAGCCACCCTAAAGGTGTGCAACATTATTGGGAGGAGGGATTCTGAGAAAGTCTTATACATTTTTCTGGGTACCCATCTGGACCCAGACATTTCAATGTTTTGTCCTCCCCCACCACTTATTGGATCTCTTCTAAACCTACATTCTTAGCACTAGCCTCTGCTATCCATCATCCTCTTCTAACAACTAATAACCCTATACAAATGGGTCTTTTTGGGCTAATATTATTTGTATGTATCCTCACTGTTCCCCTTGTGTTATAATATGCATTGTTCATCTACAAAATAAAGTCCATTTTGTACCATACTATGATGCAGTTACTATTCCAGCACTTGTCACTTGGTATATTATCTTTCTTTAAAATGTTCCATTCCTCTTGTATGCATTTTTCCTGACTTTGTATTGTTGTAGCAATCTGTGTCACTAGACACTTTTGAAAATGGGTAAAATTTTGCTCACATGCCTTTCCAGTATAAAAATAAATATAATGAAATGAATAGGCCTCTCAATTGTTGTTGTTGCTGAATCTCTGTAAGTGTAGGTATACGTTGTTGGGCTAAATATGTCTGTGGAGCCTCCCAGAGGTGATGGATGGGCTTCAGAGTACAGACTCTGATAGCAATCGCTCATGATTTGCATATTCTTATCTTGGTTATGTACCATTTCACCCAAGAAGGACACTGAAGTTGTAATATGTTTACATTTTCCATTGTGCTGGAGACAGCGAGGCGGATAAGCGTCTTCAACCCCTCATAATATATCTGTTTTAAGACATGTCAGAGAAATTCTACAGCAATACTTGTATTTCTGCCTGAACTTGTTTCATCTGGGCTGCGACAACTGAGTCTTTAGAGCAAAGAAGGGATTGTAATGTATGAAGCTGGACAGGCAGGGCAGCTAGTTTTTGTTCACTGGCCTTTTTTTTGCCAGAAGCATATGACATTATCACCCCCCCCCCGATAACAGTTTTAACTGTATCCCATAATACTGGCTCTGACACCTCTCCACTGTCGTTATCTGCTGGGGTGGTTTGTACAGAGTCTTTTATTTGACTCTGAAAGGCTTCATTCCAATGACAGGAGAGATTCAAATGTCAAAAGCTGGTTTTCCCTTTACTGACCTGTGTTTATTTTAAGAAGCAACCAATTATGATCTGATAAGATCCATGGACCATAACTCATATCCTGGATGGTATGAAAATGTTCCCAGGTGGTGATAAAATAATCTATCCTAGCGTGAGTGGTATGAGTTGGGGAATAGTGTGTATAAGTTTTGCACAGATGTCTTCACAAGTCTACAAATCCTAAATGCTGTAAGGTGTGGTCTAGATATTTTTGCACCGGGGATGCCCGATAGCGAGTAGGTTTGTCTGTAACCAGATCTGGGGAAAAGGTTAAAGTCCCAACCAAGTAACAACTGATCATCTAACATATCTAATAACTTATTAAAAAATGCTTGAAAATGGACTTAGCTGTATTCAGAATTAGACATAGTCAGTAATGTCCCAAAAAGTTGCCCTGTCAGTAAAACACTACCGTGGGGGTCAGTAAACTATTTTTGATATTTGAAGCGTGTGGATGTTGGAATCAAAATAGCAGAGCATCTCTGTTTCCTGGTGGAATATGAGGCAGCATAAACCTCATATGTACCCCCAGGCCGGCTTGACATGTTCCACAGCTGACAGATGCATCTTCTGGAGCTAAATTACTTCAGGTCGCTCTTTTCTTAAAATCTGGAACATTTTGCTACACTTAACATGATTATTTATCCCATTAATATTCCAGAAAAAAATTCTAGTAGGTCTCTTCATCATGTAAATTAATTAACACCAAGCCCAGTAAATTCAGCTCCAGGAGCCCATCAGATATTCGTGCGGCAATATTCTTATTATTAACACCATTTTTTCTGCCTCATCTCCCCCTGTAGAGGAGATGGAAGCAGGGCACCCTGCTAGCCTAGGTTTATCTTTATCAAGGTCATCATGCCCATGATCAGTGAATTCAGGCAGTGGCAACCAAGTCCATAAGCCCCATTCCATAGATGTCTGTCCCTAGTTGCATTTGACACTTTATCAGAAAAACCCGACAGAGATAATAATAACAAAATTATGAAACCTGCCAACAGAGTGTACAGATTATTAACTTGCTGCAGAATTATATAGTGTACTATACTATGTAGCCACAATTTTGTAGAGTCCATTCTCCATAACATCCATAGAAGACAAAAAGGTCACATGCCAACAGGGCTAACAAACATTGTAAACACTGAGAACTAGTCAAAAACATATGAAGGTGAAATATCACAGTGGTATAGAACAGCAGTTCAACTCCATGACTTCTAGGATGGGAGTATTTCTTCTACAAATGCTCCTTGCCAGCATCTAATGGTTAAAGAACACTGGGAGAGGGATATGCCTGGGCCCCCTACACAGGTATCCTGTGTATGTAAATGTTGCCTGAAAAAGTGTTGCCCTTTTATACTGCGATAGATCAGAAAGAGATCCTTACAGAAAGCCATTTGGCTCAAGTCTGTTTAGGGCTGGCAGTCTGAAATATATTTGCCTGTCGGCCAGGGGTTTAGAATGATAAAGCCAACTGCCTCACCACTGGTAAAGACATCAAACAATCCAGACAATGTACTTTATCCACTCTACATAGCATTTGCCAGCAGATTTAAAGAGAAGAGACTTAGTCCACAGGACAAAACACATAGATTAATCCCTGTTGTGTGAAGAACAGGATACCTGTCATAATCCAACAGATATCAAACCCTGCAAGGGAAAGGGGAACACTGGGAGAGGCGTAACAGCTCCTCCTCCAAGAAGAGTTGGGGGCCAGTGCAACACTGAAAAAGTGTTACTCAATTGCAGGGTAAAATCCCCACTTCCTGTGATTGGAAGGTTGCACCCATCTTGAAAAAGGAGACAATAATTATATTTTTATGGTTGATAGCAGTGCTGGGGTTAAAGGGGAGGCCCAGACACCAAATCCCCTCAGTTAGCTCCCATAGACAAAGGAGATGGCTCAGTGGGATACCCAGTTTAGTCAAGGCTGCATTGAATATACTAAAATTGCGGCCTGGTGGCACTGAGGTTGAGGACTGGATGCCACACTAACACCATGCTGGTGACCCGTGTTTGGGAATGAGCGCAGACTCCCAGGGGTTGGCAGGGGAAGAAGGATCAAGCATCCCAAGGACTGTTCTTCTTTCCAGGAGGGAGCTCTAGTAGTTAACGATTGCCTGGCCCTTAGTGGAGGCTTGGGGGCAGAGTGCTGATACCTGACAAGGAGGGCGGGATGGGACAGACAACAGGAGGTGTGCTCAGAGCGTGCATGTTGCCACCACTAGCGTCAGTGCATGCCTCACCCCTGAGGGGAAAAATAGGGGAAACAAATGCAGTTGTGCAGCTTGATGGCCATTCTGGGACATGCTTGGCTCTTATGGTGTCACCCCCAGTACACTGTATCCGGTTCTGACAGTGAGTAAGGGGAGCTTGCCACCTCCCCGCTATGGGGGCAAGCCGTGGGGGTATGACTGGGAGTGAGGGTCTTAATGGGAGCCGGGCTGCACCAGGATGGTGGCTGGATGTGTGCCAACTGTGGGAGAAAAAGCACTAAAAAAAAAAAAAGAATAATACTAAAACGATCTGTCAGCAGTGAGTAGGAAATGGGCAGATTAGGTGGACCATATGGTCCTTATCTGCCAACAGATTCTATGTTTCTATAAATATAGAGCTCCACTCAAGCGGGCCATAGCCTGCACTATGGCTGGGTCTCTGTTGTTGAGGATAAGCCTTGGTTCAGCATGTCATCCACTGCAGCCCTCCATATGAGCATCCAAGCAGACCAGTCAGCTGCTGCGGCTCTGACAGTGTATCAGATTGAGGGCAGTAGCCAGATTGGATGGCACTATTAACAATGTGCTTGCACTGTAAGACATCTGGGGTACCCCCAATCAATAATGAAGAGCTGAAGCTGCTCAGCTGACAATAAATATTCTTGTAACAGTAGAGCTATTAGTCCCATAGCTGTATTGCAGCTGTTAGTAGGTGTGCTTGTGTTGGAGCTCAGTTCACCATCCCTCCCCGCACCTGCCACAAGAAGCCAATTAAATACCCAGCCACCTCCCTCCCATCTCTCTCTCCACCCTCAGAGATGTACCTGCCACATCAGAGTAGTCCTGAGAACCCCAGTCATACAAAGCTTCTACAGTCCCAGACCAAAAGTAAGTTCTCTCTTCAGCCACCTGGAAAATCTACCACAGCAACAAAAATAAGTCTGCTTGGCTTGTACTGGAGGGTGTAGTCATGGTTGGGAAAAAAGGCAATGACCCTCCTACATAATGGTCTTCTTCTGCCATGCCACGACAGTGCCTTCCCCTTCATGAGGTAACTAAAATTACAGAAGTATTGATCAGGGTCTAGCCCTGGGAGGGCTTAGGCCCAGTACTCTGTTACCATTCTACATGTAGCAGCTCATCAGTGGGGATATCTAATAATTCTCTAAGTATTATTTGTAGAAAGTATGTGATACAAGGCCCTCTGCCCCTCTGGGAACCCTTAAATTCTTAGAGTCTTCTGTCTACTTCATCCTTTAAGATTGCTGCATTTTTTTTCAAGTTGAGTTTGTTTTTTGTGCAGGCCCAGGATAATATCACTGATGGCATCTCTCTGAGATGAGATGTCTATATGAGCAGATTGCATTGTTCCATGTTCTTATTTTAGAGGATCTACCTCGGTTTTCATGATTTGCAAGGTAGTGGATATCTCTGTATGAAAAGCTATGACTTCTGCTAAGAGTTGTTCATTTGTAACAGTCCCACCTTCAGACGTTCCCAGGCCCCATGGTGAAGAAGCCATGCTTGCCTTAGGAGACGAGCCGCCAGAGCCCAGATCTCAATCCTCCACACCAGACTCAGGCTGCTGATTTTTGTTTTTATTTTGTTTATTGCTGCCCATGCTAGTTAAGCAATTCCTGATGAAGAGCATGGTTTTCTATTAGTTTGGATAACTTTGGAGGCATTCTTATTTAGATTGATCTCGAGCTCCATGCAAGTTACTCATTTGGGCTGGTCATGTCACCAGAACTCCTCCACATCTCCATAGTCCTGTCTGTGAACTGCATAATGGTCCAAGTTCTACATCAGTGATTAATGTGGGCGTCAGCTTTCTGTAATGATTAAAGTATCAGAATTGTAGTGTATGGGCCACAGCCTTCGCTGGTCAAGCTTGGAGAGTAGACTCCTGTGGCTTGATTTTAGGAGATGTGACAGCACAGCAGACTTGTGGCAGGGTGTTTGACACAAGTTGCGACTGGCACCAAACACTGCGGCAAGCATGATTTTCAAAGAATCGTGCTGCAAATGCCCACCGAAAGTCCAGAACCTGGAATACAAGGAGTTAGACCACCATATCACTGGTCTAACCATGCATCCAGGATGGTAACACTCATGCCAACCCTTTGGCACATGCAGCCGTAAAGTAGGGAAATTAACGCAAATGCACCACCCCTTTGAAAATCGGACCACTCTGCATACGAGGGACTTTGGTGCATCTGCGACCCCTTTTGCATCAGACGCAGGGCTTCATCCAAGCCCTGCATCCACTTTGTAAACTCAAGCCCCTGATGTTTATATGAAAAAGATAAATGATATATAAACAATTTTATTAAAAAAAAATTAAGTTCAAACAACTGAGTGGTGGGGCTCGGTAAAAGGGTGGGGGAGTAAAGAGTCACTAGGGCTGTCTAATTCAACATTAGATATAATAGGTTGAAAAGACAACATGGGCCAATGGGCCTCTATCTGCTCACAGATTCTGTGTTTCTATGTTTCCACGTGTTAAGAATCAAAACCCTGCAAGCTGTCATTATATTGACATGCTGCAGTATTTAAATGCAAAGTTTGGCTCATAATTACATTATTCTTGTAACTGAGGTAGTTATAGTTGCTGATATTCATTCTAATACTTACCTTAAAGGGAAAGAAGATCTAAACAAATACTGAAAATGCTACATTAATATATAGACTAAGTCCCCTAAGGCAGCCATTTTGTATAAAGGTTAAACTAGACTATCAAACTGTAATTGAAAGAACTGAGAATGTTTCAGAACACTGCCATTTTAAATAGTCTCTATTAGCTGAAGTGCACAGACAGAAAAGTATCTGCTTCTTTCAAACTGTATTTGAGAATAATGAAGGCTGTGTCCTAATTCTTAGAGAGAACTCATCTATTAATTACCTGACAAAAATATGGATTAGATGTTCACGACCCGTATATGCTAGTGTTTAGCGAAGATTGCTGTTTGACAGATGCTTGTGTGAAATCAATGGAAAATTAGTAGTTCTGCAGAATCTTAACAAAGTAGGAGATTTGTAAACAGCTGCTGAAGGTGTTGGATGGCTGCTTTGTTAATCCACATGATTTGTAGGAAAATTGAAGTGAGATTTACTTGATTAGAAAACTCAAGTGCCTCCCACCACCAAACTACCTTACATACTTTGTGTAGTGGAGCTAAAGTGTGTGCATACACCATTGATTCCTTTTGCTTGGGCAGCATCCCCCTTTACTTTTGATTTGTTTATTAGGTTGAGATGATTATTCCTTCTTCCCTAAAGAGGGTGGTGATTCTATTGCAAAGTCCTTGACAGTGGACATGAACACAGTAAAGAGCTTCAAGGCAAGCCTAGACTACAAAATCGTGACATGGTGACACTTCATGAAGAAATTTGCAAATGTTTTGCACTTCATGAGTAATTCTACAGTGCTTCTTAAAGAGAAGATGGCACTTCACAGAAACTCTGCAAAGTCGCATGTTGTTAGTGAGACAGCACATTCACTGCCTTTCCCATGAAGTGGTATACTTTAAAAACAAAAACCCTGTGGAGTTTTAAAATACGCTTCCACCACCCTCATAGTATCCTATGCGACACTCCTCCCTCCTACCTAGCCACCATCCAATACTGCAAAGACACCCCTTCCACAGCTCACTTAGCACCCCATCTAATTCTCCTTCTCATCAGCCACAACAGAAAATGAAAGTGTTCAAAATAAATAAACCCTCATCCCCAAGCCTTTGTAGCACCCCATCACCCCACCCGTGTCCCCAGTTAACACCCTTCCTCCAGCCTTTCTAGTCACCATCACACCCACCATTGTCCCCATAATCTTGTCACCCCAGCTTCATAGCACCTCATCACCGCAACCTTTGTCCCCCAGTCAGCTCATCACAATAGATAAGTACCTCCTCCCCCCAAACCCACAGCACCTAATCCCACCTCTACATGGCATCCAGTTTAACAAGAAGAAAGAAAGAGAGAGGAAAGGACAGAAGGAAGGAAGGAAGGAAGGAAGGAAGGAAGGGAGGAGGGAGGAAGGAAGGAAGGAAGGAGGGAGGGAGGGAGGGAGGAAGGGATGAAGGGAGGAAGGGAGGAAGGGCTACCATCAGACTTCTGCACAGCACCTTGGTTGGTCATGTCTGAATAAAAGTATTTATTTTATTTTGTTTACCAGGTAGGTACACTAGACCAAAAGGTCCCTTTACAGGCATGACCAAGGTGTTTACAAAATACAGGTGATCATCAATACATATTAAACATATACATCATAATGCATATACAAAAGAAAACAAAAGTAACAATGCATTTAAACATACAGACTCAAGGGTATTTCTACTGCAGGGTATCAATATGTTAGTAATGATAATCCAAAAACATTTCTATATCAAATGTCAATAACATTTATACACAGAAAAGAAAGCAAAATGGGTTAGCAGTTTGTTCCTAAAGATTGATAAGGATGGAACCAGATGTATCTCTACTAAAGATCATTCCATTTTTTAATCAGATGGTAAAACAAAGCTTTTATCCCTTTCCAGTCCTACATGGCGGGGTTAAATGAGAGGGAGTAGGGATACAGATATATTGTATACCTTCCCCAGGATGAATCTGGAAACTACCTGTTTTCAGCTCCATAAGCCCTACTTAGTAAAACCTTTTAATTAATCAATTAATTAATTGCAAGGCTTGCTATGGTTCAACAGGCAGAGCAATAAACCATGCCCTCAATCAGGCCTTAAAGGTCACTCCTCCTGGTTTGGTACAGGGCGTTCTTTTTTGTTGCTGTGGCCAGAGGCTTCATCAGCCATTCCTCGCCTCTCGTCCCCGTTCTTCGTTCCCTCTCCTCTCTCTGTTGCTTGCTGCCTGGCTAGTTCAGCTGGGTCCCTTCCTGCACTCTATTTCTCTCAACTCTTCTCCTCCTCTCGAAAGTCATATCCATTTTAATTTCTTCCCTCTCTGTCCCCCCCCTCCCATTCTTGCTCTCCCTTGGTTGTCCCTGCTCTGCCTTTTGTCTTCCTCCCTCCCTGTACCTCTTTCCTCTGCTTCTTGTCCTCATCCTGTTTTTGCTTGGGCGTTCCTTCTTGCCTCTGGCCACCACTCTGTTTGTGTTGCTGGAACTCTGGCTATGACGTCATCCACCTGGCTCAGCCCTGCTATCTGATCCCGTTCTCTGTCTGGTTCTCCTGGTTCTCCCTCCGTTCTCTGTTCACTTCATGGCACTTCTCCTGGCTGATTCTAGTGCCAGGTTCCTAATCTATTCCGTTTTACCTGCAGGCTGGACACCGCCAGCTCTGGGGCTCCTCCCACTGTTCAGACCTCTTCTGTTGCCTTTGTGCCCCCCCCCAGTGCCTGGTGCACTTTCGTACCCCATGGCTGTGTGTTCCCTGCCTGCCGTGTTTTCTGTCGGCTGAGGTTTTTGGCCTGCTTGCTGCCCTTGTTGTCTTTTGGGGTTTTTCCTGCTCTACTAATTAACCAATTCTATTGCATATTTTTTTACTATTACAGTCTCAGTCCCTTGGCTTTTATTTCTCACCATTCCTTGTCAGCCAGTTACAGCTGCCAGCACTACCTCGCTTTACTTTACCTTACAATTTTATTTCACTTCTTGGTGTCCCGGTACTTTGTTTGTGGCGCTCTGTTTTTCCCACAGCAGGGGACTGCTGAGTCACAATGGGCACCAGGGCTCCCAGTGGCTGACTTTTACCACCTCTTCTACTCATACTCATCCCTCTATTTTTCCAACCCTCACGATACAAACCTCCTGCAGCTCGGTGCCACTCGGTTCATATCACCTTCCTCTCCCTGTTGGCCTCCATTCATCTCAACCCTCATCTTTCCTACACCAACTTCCCAGATCCTCCTACCTGCTATTTTACCTCCTTCTACCTGCCATTCTACTCTTCCCTACCATTATGTTTAGCTTTCCTCCTGGTACTCTGTACCTCCACCGTTGGCTACTGGCCGCGCCTGGCTGTTATCATCTCTCACTCTCATGCAATCAATCCACTCCTAATCTGGCTTATTTGTGGACCTGGTTGGCATACACTCCTGTGGTCAATACTCATTATATCCTTCTCAGGACCTGCATCAGGGTCTGCTTCTCTCCGTCCAACCTCTATGTATGTCTCCTTGTTCACATCGACTATCCGAGCGTACCTCTCATATGGGTCTCATGCTACCTCAACTTGACCTGCTCTCCACTCAGAGACACTGTCTTACATGTCTATTGATCCATGGCTTGGGGCTAGCCTGTAGCCAATGGCCTTGCTCTGTACCCGCAAAGTCATCTAGAATATGTGAAGCTCAGAGTGGAGTCTTTCTCCCTGGCCCATAGCGAGAATGTCTTCACTCTGGGTGGACCTTCAGTTGTCCCTTGTTTCAGTGACACCTCTGGATGTAGAATTTATGACTTCAAGTTGCAAGGGGTGGGGCTCTCATCAGCAGGACCCCTTTTACTGCCAGAGAGGGTTTGGCAGCACTCTTTATGCTGTTCTCCATCTGAGCGCCTCTGGTTCCCCTGGTCTGTTTCGTAGGCTTGTGTAGGCTGGCTGAGTGCTTCAGCGGTCATTTCTCTCCTCCTTTGCTTTTGGGCGTCTAGTTGCAGAGATGTTGCTTGCAACCCTCAAAAGCATTCCTGTTAGAAGGACAGAGTGTGAGCTTCCTCTAAATTGGAATCTTTTCCTCTTCCCTTAATCTTAACTCTAAATTGCAGTAGCTGAGTCGTCACTAACCTAAAACGTCCTTCAGCCTGGAGGGAAGTCGATTTAGGCCTTGGATCTTCAGAGGTTTCCTCCTCAAAGGGGGGTTTTCCTCTCCTCCATGCCGATGGTCATAATATTTAGATAGGGTTAGAACTTTCACAGGTTCAGTAGTTAGGTTCTGCTGTTGGATGGAGTTGGATGGTGGCCCTTGCTGTTCCCTCTCTCCTTAGGAAGTTTTGCCCTCCTACCTCATATCAGCTTCCTCTACACTGATTGTTCCTCATTGCTTCTCATTATTATCCTGTCCTACCCATCTACACATTTTGACATCCGTTGTTGTCCTCGATTCCATTCTGACTCCCTCGCCTCCTTCACGGGGCTCAACATCCTTTTGGGTATTCTTTTGGGGCTCCTTCCTAAGCTACCTTTAGCCAAGGGAATCATTCCCATGGCCCCCTCCATGGGTGGAACCCTCCCTAGGGTTCCTTGCTGTCATACCCCTACAGGGTGGCATATTCCATGGATAAAGAGGTGAACAGCCACAATGTATCTGAGTCGCACAAGCATACATCATACCTAGTTGCATAAGTACATTGAATTAATTAATAACATCTTTTTACTGCAACCCAGGATAAAACCCAAATGTAAACTAGAATTTACTCGATGCAAATGTTCGCTGATGGTATTGCTGTTCTACCAGGTCTTGCTTATACACAGTCTTACTATCTATTTCTCCAGGATACAGCAACCGAGATGCAGTATTTCATGTTCAGTGGTATCCTGCTTTGACACGTTGTTAGCTCATAATTGCCCAGGATAGAGCAGCTGAGGGACAATATCTATTTAGTGAGAAATGAGTGCTGTAGCAAAGGTTATTCCTGCAGCAAACCTGGAGCACACTTCTGACCTGCCACAAGCTCTTGGCAGGTGGATATCAAAGACGCTACCAGTGGCACTGACGGAGCAGCAGAAGTACAGTCAACTGACGTGGCACCGTTACATAAAACAAGTAAGGCCATACCTTTATCAAAAGTCAATGTGGACATAAAACCAATGGAGAAGTCTCTAAACAAAATGAGAATTCATCCTGGTTAGCTGAGTCTTCACTTGAGGGTGGGCTAGGTTTGGGATTCCCCAGGTGCTCTTGGCATTCTCCAGGTCCTGTTTTGGTGGTTTTCACTGAACTTGATATATTTCTGGTTGTTTTTATGTGATTATATCCCTGCAGTAATGGCATGCTACCAATGATCGGGCACTGGGGGTGTTGATACATACCGCCCGGGCGATCGGGCATCAGGAGCTGTTTGGGGAGGTGTTCGATGCCATACCGCCCGCTGACTGGCTGGTAAGGTGTGTCAGTCCTCGATTTGCCGTTGCCTGGCAGGGCGGCCAGGCGCAAGTCCTCGATCGGGCGCACCTACATGCTAATGGCATGCAAATGGGGCCATAATCAGATGCAAATGGCCTCCGCGCCTTGCATGAATTATGGCCCCATTGCATGTCACCTTTGAATATCGGAAATTTGCGCATGGCGCAATGGTACTTGTGCCACCGCAAGTTTAATGCTCAACTCTGACAACTTGCGGTGGTGCAAGTTCCACTGCACCATGCACAGTGGCTGTGGCTGGGGGGTGATATTCAAAGGAGTTGCTCAATAGCGCAACTCCTTTGCATATCGCCCCGGCCACACCCCTGCGCAACTATTTTGAGCAGCGCAAGGGCTTGCGCCTCAGAATGGCGCAGTTTGAATATCCGGGCCCCTGTGTGTAAATCAGAAACACTCACCAGGATAACAAAACAGCCTGTAGAGATGGAATAGTAACAGAATTTGAACTAGTACATAAAAATCAACTTCTACTGGGAAAATGACTTGCAGGTTCAGTGCAGTTCTCCTTTAAGAGTAAAGTGCTTGGCACTTTGGTGAGATGTTGTTACCTGATGCAGAAGTATTTATTCAGAGCATAAATTAAGTCACCATTAACTGTCTCAGCAACAGACATTGCCGACTGTATAGAAATGTTAACTTCAAGCATCATGTCTGCTTGAGAAACTTTCAATGAACTTTTATTACAAAAAGAATCATGGAGATAGTCAAACATTTTGCAAATCACTAATGCGATTATCGAGCATTAAAACACAGTTGTGACCATTTACTGGTTCTTGCCCCATACTGGACGTGCAGGAATGCTGATCGCAGAAATGGCAGGGATGCAGCTGGCCCAGCAATGCAGTGATAATGCCACTGCTTATGGCTGGTGACCTGGGTTCAGGAACAAGCTTAGGTCATCAGAGGCCCTGGGAGAGGGGATGGCTGAGTGTCCCATGGATGTTTGCCCCTTGGGGTGGGAGGAGTCGACTCTGCTGCATTACCATCACCTGGGTGAACACAGGTGGCAGTGCAGGCAGGAGCCAGGGACTGAAATGGGCACATCAGTGGCATGAAGCAATCTGCACTGGCCAAGGTCTTCCTGATGTCTGAGGCTGGTCACAAGAAAATGGAGAAACCTCCGACTGCTCAGAATGCCATCTGCTGCCTGCCGCAGGCTCCACACTGCTGACTGGTTTCTCTGCTCCAGAACCGACCCTACAAGTCCATCGAGAAGAGTAGGACCTGATGCCTGGTAGCCCTTCCCTTGGGAGGGGGGTCATCCATGGAGGAAAACATGGAGTGGATGTAAGTCCCAGACATGGCGAGTGATGGCTGGAAGGAGCAGCAGGACTGATGAGTGATGGGATGATAAGGATGGAAAGTATGCTAAATAAAAAAAAAAAACAGTAGGGATTGCTAATAGTACCGCATGTAATCAACATGCAAATGAGGACATTGGCTGTGCATATCAAGCACAGTCACATATTCAAGGCATATTGCTTCTGCAAAGCATTTGCATGAGATTTCAAATGAAATGTCTGCAAAAAGTAAGTGGTATCCAGTCACAAATCAACACAGGGATACAGAACGCCTGTACATGGCACTAGAAAAGGCAAGCAGGCCTGTGTGAGACACACCCAGACACACCCAGACATACACCATGCCCTTGCACTGGTTGCTGTTGGAACTCACTTGGCATGGGGGTGGAACATTGTATGGGATTGGCAGCACAGGGAAAGGCACAAAAGTAAATAAAGTGCACCTGGCCCAGGGAGGGGGCTAATGTGTTTATGCCATCCTCCACACCCTCCATATAATAGCAGCCAAGGGTGCCAGTCACAAACTCCTCCATCAGTGTGTGGGTAACATAGAAACATAGACTTTGACGGCAGATAAGGATCACTAGGCCCACCTAGTCTACCTATTTCTTTACCTACTGGATAAGCTGCAGATGGTATCCAGTGAACACGGTGACCATGATTGAGCAATTACAAAAAGGGCGACTTAATCATGGCGCCTGTGTTCTGGGCTACCTGGCAGGGTAGCGACAGGATATGGGGATAGACAAATACTGAGACAGGATGTCGCTATGTATACAAGTGCATGAGGTGAAGGGACCATGCCGCATGATGGGCGGAAGGGGAAGGAGGGTACGTGGGATGTAGTGTGGCAATCGGCTGCTGAGCTGGTTGTGTGGCGTGGCGTGGTGGGTAGGTGGCAGGCTGGGGTTGGGTGGGTGCCGGGTTTGGTTCTGGGACACGATCGCTTTTTGTGCTGAGTCAGAGTTTGAATTTTTGTTTAAAGTTTTACCCCGACATGCACCCCCTGGAGTTGAGAATCTTTAAGTAGGGGGTGCGGGAGGAGCAGCTCCTCGCATAACATAGAAAACGATGCCAGTTTTGTAGTCGCTGTGAGTGCACATCGCCATTATTTACTTTTGACGATGTACACTCACCCAAATGGCGATCGCTATTCTGCGATCACCATTATGACATAGAACCGCTGCAGATCCTAGTTATCCAGCAGCCTCCTACCCCCACTATAATTGCCTTATGTCAGTCCCATGCATTCTTGAATTCCCCCACTATTTTTGACCCCACAACATCCTCAGGAAGGCTGTTTCATGCATCCACCACCACCCTCTCCATGAAAAAATACTTCCTCATGTTGTCCCCAAGCCGTCCCCCCCCTCTATCCTCAAATTATGCCCCCTTGTTCTTATGCATCTCTTTTTCTGAAATATGCTACCCTCTTGGACTTTCTTGATTCCCTTGTGGTTCTTGAAAGTTTCTATCATGTCCCCTCTCCTTCTTTTCTCAAAGGTATACAAATTAAGCTCTTTTAGTCTTGGTTCATATGGCTTCTGGTGCAGACCCTCAAAGCATGGTGAAACCATCAGCATAGTGACAGGGTAATTCATGAATACACTTTTGATAGATGGCAAATACATTCCCTCACCTGGAATTACATTTCTGACCTTTTGTTTGCAAAGCAAGCACACATCCAGTGTGCCGCCTGAGGGTGGTATGTGTTGGTGGACCACCGCCAGTGGCCTGTAGTGAGTACCATGTCTCCATCAGCTTCCTCTTAATCTGTCTTCACATGTCATAGAATCCTTTTTACCTCCTCCACTGAGCACCCTGCACCACACTTGGCACTGATTGCCTCCGTCACCTCCCTCCATGCCACTGGAGGGGACACCCTTGTGGAGCATGGCCTCCCAGGCAATGTATTCCTGTGCCAGCTCCTGTTTGGAAAATAAAGTTATGAGTAGTACATCCCTCACCATAAATATCATCATCCCCCAGAGCCCTGTATGAATGGATGTCCCCCCCTCAGTTATCCTGGGCAGCTGCCAGGTGCAGTTCTGGGGCATGATCCCAACCTCTATCACTGTCCTCCGACCTGGTGCCACACTGTTTGGGATGTCACCCGACCCCCAACACCCCCACCACTGTGTTCCTACCCCACCTTCCACTTGCTCCTCCCTACCCACCACCTCCCTGGATTACTTCAGTCTTGCTGCCCTTAACCCCCAACTCTCCTCTCCATTCGACAAGGCCACCCACTTTGGCTGCCCCAAGCACCTGTTATGCCCTTAGCACTTTGCTGGCCCTCTGGAGCCAGGCTGAAGTTTCCCTCCTTTCAACTGTTCTGGTTTTCTAAAGTTCAAATTGTAAACAAACATTCTAGTATATAATGGCTGCCTAAGTACCCCAGCCTGATGTTATTAACTTTGCACCACCACCATGGGTTTGTCAACACATCCTGGGTAGCAGCAGGCATGTCCATGAGATTTTGATGGATGCTGCACAATGACCTGCATGCCTTCTGTGATGCAAAATGTACCCATGCAGCATGCAAGGATGCAGTGCACACGGATGTATAGGGAGGTTTCCAACACATGTGCACGTGCCATGGCCACATGTGCACCGCCCTGCTGGTGGCTGTGGCACACAGGGAGGTGTGGCAGAGGACTGTGGTGGAGGCAGCATCCCTCCTTGCACAACTCATACACCACGGCATGTGCCCCACACTTCCCCCACCATACATGCACTCCTGAATGGTTCATATGAAATCTATAGTTGGTTTGATGTGCACTACTGATAAACAGCTCTGTATGTGCGTGAGGTGTATGAGTATGGTCTGTGTACAGATGATCTGTATAATGTGGTCTGGCACTTTAGAAAAGGGGTTAGATTTCAGAGCTGTGGATAATGATCTTGTTACATCCAGCATACCTTAGCTTGTTTGAGAAAACATTCACTTGCATACTGTGTAATTCTGGGCAGGTCACGTAACCTCCCCAATGCCCCCAAGCTTCACCTGACTGTAGAGTGCCTATTGGGCCATACCTGGTTATCACACATAGTAACATATGCTTGGAAAGTCAGATGCTACTGTCTGTGCAATGCACTGCTTGCTATCCTACCTCCACTGCACATCCACCAGCCGCCCAAGGAACCAAGGAGCTGGGTCTGGGTCTCTGCCCCTTGTACTGAGGGCCCACACCATGGCTGTTCTTGCCCGCTTGAGGCATGGCTCTTCAGCCACCTCGCTGCACATCCAGCAGCGCTCATGAAGTAAGGAGCTGGGTAAGGCTTGTCTGTCTCTCTGGGGCTGCTGTGAGCTGCCGCTGTTGGCTGTTGCTCACTGCAGCAGGCTCTGATTGAACTCCTACTCTCCTCTCCCTTGCACGGATTGGCCTGCCACTTTCCATGGTCTTGGGCCGCTCGTGCCAGAAATCAAGTGGCATCGGCCGAATTTTTTCCTGCGGCCACCTGGCCCCTGTTTAAATTATCTATGCTAGAAACAGTTCTGTTTTGAGGACCTGTCAAATCCGAGGATAGTGTGTAAAAGTATTCTTTGATTGTGATTACTAGCTCACTCTGACCCTGTTTAGATTTTTAATTGTGACTTTCAGCTCTCTGTGAAATCTGTCCCACCTCCCTCACTCTCTCTCTCTCTCTCTCTCCCTACCTCTCTCACTGCGCCCTCCCCTTCATACTCTCAGGCCTGAATCGCCCCCACAACTCTCCACTCCATTTTTCTTTTCTGATTTCTCCACCCCCTGCGGCGTGCCAGTGCCTCCCGCCTCGATTTAGTTCACCTTTTGTTTTAACTGTGATGCCCCCCCCACAGCTAACCCCTTATCTTTTTCTGCTCTCCCAGGTCTCTGCCCCTGTACTGAGGGCCACACCATGGCTGTTCTTGCCCACTTGCGGCACAGCTCTTCCAGCCACCTTCGCCGCATCCACCAGCCACCCAAGGAAGCAAGGAGCTGGGTAGGCTCTGTCTCTCTGGGGCTGCTGTGAGCCGTCAGCTATTGGCTGTTGCTCGCTGCAGCAGGCTCTGATTGGACTCCTCTCTCTCTCCCTTGCATGGATTGGCCTGCCACTTTCCATGGTCTTGGGGCTGCTGCGCCCATAGAAATCAGGGCATCAGCCAAATTTTCGCCCACCCCTCTGTCCCCCACCCAGCCTTAATTAAATAGACTATCTCCATGCCCTTTTAGTGCCCCCCCCACTACTGTTTGCTATTGGTCCCCGCTCTGCCCACCCCTTGTCTTCCCTAGCGCTCATGCACCCTTTCACTCCTGTGCTCCTAGCCTGAACTGCTACCCCTCTGTCCCTTTGTCTCCTGACTCATATCCAGCACCCTCTCAACTCCCTATCTGCCACTCCCCTGTCACTACTCACTACCCTGCTCCCTGCTTGTTCTCCTGGAACTTGCTTCACCTCTCTTTCCCCTTGAATCATGTTCCCCCTGGACCCTGTCCCCCTGTTCTCTTCCTTATTCCCCTCTTCCTCTCCTACATCCCCCTGTGCATGCTTTTGCTGTCCCAAACAACTACCAACTTACTCACCACTGCTCCCATGGTACCCTCCGCTTGACCTCATGTACTCACCCTGGGTTGAGACTATCCCTTTCTGAATGGCCCTTTTCCCATAATGGCTGATGGCTACTACCCACCCCTATTGCCACTACTACCATGCTATACCAACGTCTCCGACCGTTCACATGCCCTGGGGAATGTCGAGTTCCTGGCACTAAGGAAAAGTGCCAGTCAGGGATATCTCACACCAGTTCCTCAAACATTACTTCTTCTACTGCTTTTATCAGGAAACATTCACCCAAATCCTGGACCAGCCCCCTACAGGATCAACCTGGACCACTCAACCTGGATCACTCTCACACATTGCCGAAACATATGCAGTCTCCTACACAAATTTGATGCCCTTCAGCCTTCACTTGCCAGCATCTTTCTGACATACTAGCAGTCATGGAAACCTGGCTATCACCTTCAATCTCTGACCATGCCATCACCCTCCCTGGATACAATGTCTATCGGCTTGATCGCACATCAAAAAGGGGCGGAGGCAGCGCCCTGTACCTTAAAGACATGATCCGTGGTCACCTCATCAGCATTTCGCCCCACTCCTCCACAGCACAGATTCTTCCTGTCAAGATCCTCCTTGGGGCACATAACAAAGCCATCACAGTCGTCACAATGTATATCCCTCCTCGAGAGCAAGAAAATGGGCTTAACGCAGTCCTTGACTTTACCAAATTTCTTGCACCTGACACTGAATGCATCCTTCTCGGTGACTTTAATATAAACTGGAATGCAGCAGAGGCATGGGCCTACAAGGACTTGATAGCGGCTGCAAACCTCACCCAAATGGTCAGCTCCCCTACTAGATCAAATTATAAAACAGGTACCAGCACCCTTCTGGATTGGATCCTCACAAGCCACCCCACGAGGATCACAAACTCCAATGTCCTCCCAGATGCTCTTAGTGACCACTCCCCCATAAGCTGCTCCTGGTCCAACAAATTAATTAAGCCCCCCCCCAAAAAAAAAACATTACTAGCCGAGTTCTACCTAGAGCCAAACTACCTCATCTCAAAACCCACTTTGGTCATCTGGACTGGTCCCCAGTCCTCACTGCAACCAATGTGAACACTGCACTGGAGCACTTCATCCGGATTTTCAACCAAGCATGCAACATATTTGCTCCAATCAAGAAGCACAAGGCAAAAGCCCTTTGTAACCCATGGCTCACAGGTGACCTACTACGGTGCCTATAATCTCATGACCACCTTTGGGAGATTGCCAGAATCACTGGGAAACAAGCTGATATTGCTAACTATAAACGTGCACGAAACAACTGCACCAAATATATCCGGGATACGAAGTCCACCTATTTCCACAATGCACTTGCTACCACCTGGGGTAACGGTAGGGACTTCTGGGATAACATCAAAGAAGACACTGGGAAACAAAATAAATCACCCCTGTCAGTACTCAGCATTAATGGAATAATCACCCTTGACCAGAAGCTCATTGCCGACACTTTCAATGACACTTTCTCAGACCTCAGTGTTGTTCTTCCTCAAGGATTTTTCAACAACTCTGACACCCCAGCCACCCCAACCACCTACAGCCACCATCCCTTCTACTTTAAAGCAGTAAAACTGCACCAAGTCCGTAGCTACGTTACCAAAACCATTCGCAACTCCAGGTTCAGCAGCGACTCCATCGATCTCAAGCTGTTATCACTAACCCTTGAAGAGGTGCTCCTGCCTCTTACCAAGGTCTTTAACCTCTCCCTTAGCCATAGCCAATTCCCTAACATTTGGAAATCTGCCGTGGTAACCCCAATCCATAACAGTGGTGGCAAAACAGCTGCTGAGAATTACCGACCTATTTCCATCCTGCCTCCACTCTCCAAAGCCCTAGAATGGATTGTGTCTGACCAACTCACTGACTTCCTAGACAAACACAACATGCTGTGCATGGAGCAGCATGGATTTAGAAAGGGCCACAGCACCACTACGGCACTACTTGAATTCACTGGTGCAATCCATCCCTCACTTGATAACAGCCATCTCATTGGAGCCACCTTCATTAACTTAACCAAAGCCTTTGATACCATCAACCACCATCTCCTACTTACCCAGCTTCGACATGCAAGGCTCTCACCAAACTCTGTTAACTAGTTTAAAAGCTACCTAGAAAACTGCTCCCAAAGAGTGAAAATTGATGGCATGCTCTTGGATCCAAGACCAGTCAGGTCTGGTGTCCCGCAGGGCTCAATCCTAGGCCCCCTCCTATTCAGTCTTTTCTTGAACACACTATGCTGACAATGCAGTCATCCTAGCCTCACACCCTGATCCAGTGCATCTACAAAGCAAACTCCAGGAGGCCTTCTCCACAGTTGAAACCTGGTCTGAAAAACAAAGACTTATCCTTAACCAGAAAAACAAAGACCCTACTCTTCTGTAGCTCCCACAGCAAATTCAAACACCATCAGCTCCTTATAAGAACAAAGCTAGGTTTAACCCTTGAACAAGTTCATACTTTCAAGTACCTTGGCCTCACCCTTGACAGTAATCTCTCCTATGTCCCACACATCAACAATGTGGCAAAAGGGGCCAATTCCAGGATGGGCCTCCTCTTCCGGCATAAGAAACACCTAATCCCTGAAGCACTGTCAATCGCTGTCCAGAGCTCTGTTATCAGTATCATTGACTACGGTCTCATCATCTATGGATCTGCTGCAACCTCCTCCCTCAAGCGGGTATTGACCTCCCTCAACCAAGCCTGCAGACTGGTCACTGGCTTACACCGCCTCACCCACACCTGCAACCTCTATTCCAAATCAGGGTGGCTGCAACTGAACAACCATATCAAATACCAAACTTGTATAACAGCCAAGAAAATCATGATTGGAAAATTTCCGCCAGGAGTCACCACTCTCCTAAATCTCAAAATCAATAATCGTATCACCAGGAGTTCTAAGGCCCTTAACCTCCAAATCCCACGCTGCCACATGTCCCAAGGGCGAAGGTCTTTTGCTTATAGGGCCCCGAGCTGGCAGAACAAACTTCTAAGTGACATCTCCTCCACTGAATCTCTAGGAACCTTCAAAACAAATCTCCACCTCTCCCTAACCGGCAAAAACACCTGTGTTTGCAACACTTAAGCATCTCTGCCCCCTAATCAGTTTCTGACCCCACAGGTGTCTGGCTGTCTCTCCCCCACTCTTCTAGCACTTACTTCTCCATTGCAACCACTCAAGCACTTGTGCTGTGTCTGTCCTGACAAGGCCTCTTGGCTGCACCCACAATTTGATAATCCTTGATGCATTCCCACTCTAACTGATGAAATGACTAATGAATAAACTATGAGCTTGCATACAATAAAACAAGGGATTAATTGAAGACTATGATGTTTTTATGTTTCTCTTGCCTTTTTTTTTCTTTACTTTTTTTCCTGTTTTTGGGGTTAGTATCTCTGAAAAAATATTGGTGAAATGTTAGCCTAAATCATATAGAACTGGTATAGTTTGCATAATTAAATCAAAAGGGAAGATGTGACATGATTCAGTTTAAATGGGTGAGATTAAGGGATGTTTGTACATAGTGATGGGCGAAATGGCCCCAATTCGCTCCATGGAGTGATTCGCGGAGTGAAGGTGAATTCGCAGAGTGCTCTGCAACGTGAAGCGGAGTACTTGGCGTCATTAATAAATAGCATAAGTCCATTGAAAACAATGACTTCATACACTCCACGCTCTCTAGACCACTACTCCACCACTTAAGGTGAAGCATATTGAAAACAATGCAGTACTTCGCGCCTTACTTCACTTTTGTTTTAAGCTCCAAAGGCAAATTTTGCAGTGTTTCATGGAATTTCAGGTCACATGGGCTCTAGATTGTTCTGCACAGCCTCAGTTTGGGGTAGTGTATGTAGGAAGCTGTAGGAGACAATTTGCTGTGAGAGCTCTCTGCAATTCAAACCTTCAAAAAGCTGTTAAAAAAGCCTTTTTGAGTCTTTTTTTTAGCTGAAACTTTAGTTCATCGATTAAAGGAAAACCTGTGCTCATATCCTTGAGCATTTATTGTTTGTATATGGATTTTGAATGTTAATGTACAACATTCAGTCTGTGTACTGAGAGACAGTGGAAGTGTGCTTTTGGGGAGGGTGTATCTGTGGTGTAGGTAGATTAACTTGGAGAAAAGACAGTGCTTTCTGTTTTGTGATATTTTCTTATATAACTGTGTTAATGCACACACAGTAATATTTTCAATATTTCTAGCCATTTTTTTTTTGCTGATTGTTGTGGTGCAGCAGTGCATAATTTTAGTTTGTTTAAAATATGTGGTTATATTACTGAAGTTTTCAATTTGCATGCATTATTTACTGTGTGTGTGAGTATGTGTGTGACATGTGTCATCAAATCAGACACCTTTTATTGTGCCACATAATAATTTCAGCAACATGAAGCTGCTATCCTCTGCAGCTGTATGATTTTTGTACTTCTTTGTGGTATCTTTACTGATACTAGTACTAGTGATTGTTACTGCAGCAGTGCATAATTTTAGTCTGTTTAAAATATATGGTTATATTACTGAAGTTTTCAATTTGCTATGCATTACTTGGTGTTTGTGTGAGTATGTGTGTGATGCGTGTCATCAAATCAGACACCTTTTCTTGTGCCACATAATAATTTCAGCAATGTGAAGCTGCTATCCACTACAGCTGTATGATTTTTGTACTTCTTTGTGGTATCTTTACTGGTACTAGTACTAGTGACTGTTACTGCAACAGTGCATTACACTGCCCCCCCCCCCACGGCCCAACCCAACCTGCAAAGGTATTCTTTTCCAGATTTGAATTTCTGATGGTGAGCACTGGTTAGGTGTTGTGCCTTTGTGTCTGCATCTTTTCAGTGCACAGTGCAATCTTAATCTGTCTGTGCATTTGCATCTCTTTAGGGCCCAATCTCCATCTGTAACTTAAGTCACAGTTGTTTCTTTGACTTCCCTTCAGAGTACTGGACAGGTGTGGTGCTTAATTCTGCATGAACATTGTACTCATTAATATGCGTTTTTAAGTCAGGACCATCATCACGAGTCACTCATGATACAAATCACATTCCTCATCATCACGGTCACAAATGCAGTCACAAATCATGATTCATGATCATTCACATTACGAATCAAAACATTATTTTTTTTTCTAGTTACTTGGATGTATTGTAAGCCTGTTTTATAGTATCTCTCCAGGCTTCACCACCCCACCATTGTACTCATTGATACGTGTTCTTAAGTCTGGGAGCTTTAAGATACAGCTCATTGGGGAAGTACAGCCGTAATGGTAGGCATTCACATTTCTTCATCATCACGGTCACAAATGCAGTCACAAATCACAATTCACGATCACGTCACGAATCACAACATTAATATTTTTTAACAGTTACTTGGATGTACTGTAAGCCTGTTTTGTAGTATCTCTCCAGGCTTCACCACCCCACCATTGTACTCATTAATGTTTGTTTTTAAGTCAGGGAGTTGGACAGTGTCTGCAGTACACACAGACTGGAAAGAAGACTGAATGCACACATGCAGTTTAGTACAGTATAGTTGCACTGTTCAAAATACAAGTGTCACACATATGGAAGACAACAAAAAGGGCATAATTACATGCAAGGGTCGGGATGGTGGAAGAATACATTTTATAACACAGCAAGGAAGGTATGGGGGGCACATGGTGTGAGGGAAAAAAACTAATGTGGGATCCCATGGTGATCCAGCAGCAGTTCCAGCATGGACATAATTTGCAGCTGATGTTCCTCTATGTGATCCAGCTGCTGCTCCACAGCACTCACTCTCTCATTGTTATCCTCAACAACACTCCAGAGAACTACCAAGTCAGTCTGTGTTACATGCAGTTCTCTGGGGTCCACACATTCTACAGGCTGACCTGCTGGTGGTGGGGGGGTGGTGGTGGAGCAGCAGGTGCTGCTGTGGCCCTCCTTTTCTTAGGGATGCCTCAATGCACAGCTGCACCCTCTGCCACAGAATGGCCAGCAGGTGCAGGCATCCTCCATTCTGTGGCAGCCTGCCACTACAACTGCTGGTGATTGAGCATATGGGTGCACTGGCCCTCAGTCCTCAGGTGAGTCCCCCGGGGACACGGCGCACCTCCACTTCACATAGACAGCACTTGACCACACTGCTGTCCCCCCCCCACACAGTAAAACAAAACTGCCAAACAATGGAGGTGCGGGGAGGACCAGACACAGGCAGGGGATGAACTGGCAGCCGGCTGGTCACAGTGCTGAACAGGGATGGGATCCACACCGGGGCCTGGGGGAATGGGAACATCCTGCTCCAGAGAACCTGGACTTGGTGGTGGTGGTGGTCCAACTGCCTCAGAGTCAGGACAGGAGGTGGTGCTAGTCCTGCTTCTGGGGGGGGACACTTACAAGTATCGAGCAGTCCAAAGGAATGGGTGCCCATGCCCTCCACACATGCACACGGTACGACACTTACCACTACCACACTCTCCCAGAGCTGCCCCCGCCCCAGACATTCCCTCACCCTGGTCCATCTCTCCTACTGAGCTCCCTCAGTCTGAGCAATCACTACTCACACTGTCACACAACACATACACAGACAGTCACACAGACACAAACAACTAACTACTTATAAAGGTGAGAAAAATAACATTTACAGAAAGAACAAATTAAGTAAAAAGAGTACAGAAAAGACAAAAATGTATCTTTTAAAAAGCTGTTGGGTCTAAATCAAAGTTTAAATCTCCTCGCTCTGATCTCAAAGTATCAGCAGTCACAAAACACACTACTCTCTCTCCGTCTGCACAGGAGAAAGTAAAAGTGTCTGCTTGTATGACTCACTTTCTTCCTGCCTAGTTAAAGAGCATGTGACTTACAGTATTACAAGCCATGTGATGTGTGGGAGGGCTGCCAAATCTGAAACACCAAGAGGATCACTTAGAATCATAATGAGGAACACGAAGTCCATTAAAAACAATGACTTCACCTTACTTCACATTGTCATTCCTCCGTAACGTGAAGCGGTAATGACAAGGCTGAGTGAGCACTTTGCATTGCCCACTCCATGTAGCGGATTGGCAATGCGAAGTGCCCACTTCGGGTTCACTTCACCAGTGGAATTTAAATTCGCTGCATCTCTATTTGTACATTGCTCATATGATGAAGATTCAACATTATGGAATGGGGAGAGGAAGCGGGATAACCTCTCACTTGGGATGCACCTAATGTTGCACCTCATCCATGGCTAGCAAGATAGGTGAAGAAGGGTGGTACCTAGGTCACTCTGTTATAATTACAGTATAATAAAAATTACATGTATGATCTGCTTTAGACTGAAGGTAAAGGGTAAGTTAGATGGGGTGGGGGAAGGGTTAGACACACACAGGTTGGTGAAGAGAAAAAAATTAAAACTTCAGCAAAATAATGATGGCATGGTACACATGGTTATAGAAATAGAAGCATAAATACCTAATTCAGGAATTTGATGGTAAATAAATGGGTAGCAATATTAGGGAGGTCAATTTTTTTTCCAGATGTACATGGCCAACCATTTAAAATTGCAACATAGAATATAAAGGGTATGAGGAAAGAGTGCCAGGTAAAATATTTAAAACAGTTAATGTTTTAATGGTGCAAGAAACACACTTACTACCAGCAGATTTTCAATATTATGCCAATAAATGGGAACAAGGAATAAACACACCATTTCACTCAAATGCTAGAGGGGTGGCAATCTTTTTTAAGAGGAGCTTAGGCATTACTGCCCTAAAGGAAAGTATTGACCCCAATGGTCAGTTTATATTCTGTGATATTTCAGTAAAAGAATGATCTTAACATTACTTAATGTATATGGACCAAATGAGAATTCACCAGATTTCTACAATGTTTTTTAACAGTAGCAACTTATAATTCACCATTAATTATAGGTGGAGATTTCAATTTGATTCTTAACCAGAATTGGACAAATCTAATATCATGGCCTCTCAAATTCAAACTGCAGCTAAACAATTTTATAGTTCTTGGATGATTTTGGTTTAGTTGATCCCTGGCGCTATACTTACCCTTTAACAAAACAATATTCTTTTTCTCACCAGTACACCAGGCTTAATCAAAATAGATTTATTTTTAATTTCAGAAAGATTATTATACCTAGTTACAAAAGTGAATATACAGCAATACATATCAGATCATGCTCCAGCTATTTTGACACTACAAATTAAAAATCAAATTAAAATAATTATTTTAGATTTAATAACCTTCTACTCAAGGAAACACTGTTTATTTATAAAATTACACAAGAAATTGAAGGTTCTTCTCCCTAAATAAATATGAGGATGTAGCAGCTACAATGATCTGGGACTCATTTAAGCTTATATTAGAGGCATAATCATCTCATATAATGCTAAAAACTTAAGGAAAAAACACTATCCCTTGAAAACACAATATCACAGAAAGAAAATGTATTTAACATCAACAAAGACACCAGTACCCTACAGGAAATATTGAACTTAGAAATCAATATAATAAAATTACAATCTCTGAAGCGGAATGTTAATTATTAAACACTAGATCAAAATATTATGCTTTGGGAGACAAACCAGATACAATTTTAAGTTGGCAACTAAAAAAGAAAAAGAAAATAATGTTATAACAAAAATAAGGGATGAAAGGGGGATATTAAAATCTGACCCTATGGAAATTAATAAAATATTTGAATTATATTATAAAAAAAACTGTATACCTCAGAACTACGCACAGAAGCTATAGATACAGAAGAGTATTTACAAAATATAGATGTACCCTTAATCAATGATACACATAAAAACATAATCGAGCAAGATATCACATTATTGGAAATTCAGACAGCAATTAAAACTTTAGCTCCAGGTAAATCACCAGGTCCAGATGCGATCACAACAGATTTCTATAAAACATTTAGCAATCTGATAAGCCCTCATTTAAAAATCCTTTATGACTATATGATTCATAATCAATGACTCCATCTGCATGTGAGGCAACAATACTTATATTTAATAAAAAAGACAAAGATCCCACCCTTAGTCCTGCTTGTCCAATATCCCTTATTAATACAGACTGCAAATTTTAACTATGATCTTAGCAAACAGAGTTGATAAAACTTTCTGAAATAATACATACAGATCAAAATGGGTTTATACAAAACAGGCAACTTAAAACAAATGTTAGAAGAATGCTCAACCTAATTGATAAATTTAAGTAAAATGATTATTCAATATTATCTCTTGATGCTGAAAAGGTGTTTGATTGGATGGAATGGGGATACATTAAAACACTTATTAAAACAATGAATTTCAGACCAAGATTTCAATCTTGGTTGCATATACTTTATAATAATATCACAGCTAGAGTCACAATGAATAATGAAGTATCAGGAATCATCTCTCTACAATGGGGGGTAAGACAAGGTTGCCCTTATCCCTCTCATATTTGCCTTGGTCATAGAACTCTTGGCAATTTCAATCAGAAAAACAAAAATTAAAGGATTAAAAAGTTGGCAAATAGACCACAAAATTAGCATCTCGCTGATGATGCCTTAATATACATGCGGACAATTTAAATAAAATCTAGGCAGGACTCAGTCTTACATTATATATATTTGTAACCACTCTGGTTATAAGATTAATTGGGAAAAAACTGAATTAATCAAATCTAAACATCATTCTGACCCATTTAACACTGCAATAAACCCAAATATCAAGAAAGTTTTTAAACTAAAATACTTAGATGTGCTTTTGGACAATAATAATGAACACATTTTTCAAAATAATTTTGAACCTTTACTGGGTAAAACACATGAACAACTTAATAAATGGAATCACTACCTTTAACATTAATAGGAAGGGTAAACATTATCAAAATGAATACACTCCCAAAATTCTTATTTCTAATTCAGACACTTCCTATAATCATTAATAATATTTAAAAAAATGGAAAAAATAATAAAATCATTTTTGTGGAAAGGCAAAAGGCCAAGGCTAAAGATTGAAAAACCTTTCCTTCCAAAGACTGAATGTGGCTTGTCCTTACCTAATTTGTATTGGTACTATTTAGCAGCAAATCTATCAATAACATATGAATGGTGTCAACAAGGAAATTACCAGGCAAACTGCCAATTAGAGCTATCTCAAACAGCATTTAAGTCTATAAAACACATTTTATACTCTGGTACCTCACGTACAAAGATTAACTCGATCTTATCCACAACACAAACAAAATGTGAATTATGGAATATTATTATGGGCAAATAGCTTCAATCAAATATGAACTCACCAAATACTCCCATAATTCTAAATGGGGAATTTACTCCCTCTGAAGAGGACAAAGGTTTCAGAATATGGTACCTAAATGGATTAACAGAGATTAATCTTATGTACAATTGTGGATGGATTAGTATCCTTTAATGAAATTAAGCAACTCTATAATTTCCCTAATCATCACTTTTTTAGATATCTGCAACTAAAAAATTATTTAGAGAAAAAAGGATTACTATATACTAAACCAACCTTAAATGATGTTGAAATCCAATTTATGGTTAAAATTAATACTAAATTGATATCAAAAATGTATGCAATATTGCAAAACAAATTAAGTAACCCATTAACTATGAATGGTGTCAGCAAGAAAATTACCAGGCATGTTGCCCCCCCCAAAGCACAACACTCATCAAGGGAACAGTTAGCAGCAGGGAAGGACGGGATGGGGCTTTATGTTGGAGGGCTTTAGTTGCAAATGCCAGGAGCCTGGGGAACAAAATGGGAGAACTGGAGGCCACCATGATGGAGGAGAACCTAGACATTGTAGCAGTGAGTGAGACTTGGTGGAATGAACACCTCGCCTGGGAGACGGTGATCCCAGAGTATTGTTTGTTTAGGAAGGATCAGGAGAGAAAGGGGGAAGGGTGGCATTATATGTCAGGGAAGAGACTGGGGACATGGAAGGGCAGGAAGAGGAAGGGGAAACAGAGATAATGTGGGTCAACCTAGACAGGGGATGGGGAAAACCTGTGTTGGAGAGTCTTTAGGCCTCCTATGCAGGAGGAGGAGGAGGAAGTGGGATAGACACTTTGTAGAATCAGTAGCGAGGATGGCATGGAAAGGGTAAATTGTGCTAATTGGGACTTAAACCTTCTGGACATCAACTGGGAGGCCCAGACAGCAATCTCTGCAAGAAGCAGGGGCATCTTAGAGGCTCTGCAGGCATATTCATTCAGCAAAGGATCGAGAGCCCACTAGGGAGAGAAACATGTTGGATGTAGTCCTCACAAATGGGGACAGTGTGGATGAGGTGGAGGTGGGGAAGAACTTGGTACCACAGGGCTGTCAGGTTCAGGGTGAGAGGTGGGCAGGGAGAGGGTTAGGACGAGAACCTAGTTAATGGACTTCAGGAAGGCTGACTTTCATTGGATGAGAAAGGTAGTTAGGGAAGAAATGTTGAGGATAGGGGATGTGCAGGGGGTGGTGGAATTATGGGCAGCCATCCAGAGAGGGGTATTTAAAGCCATGGACTCATGCATAAGAAGGGTAAGAAAGAATAGAAGATGGAAAAGACCTCTATGGTTCACTAGAGAGGTGGCATTAGGGGTCAAGGAGAAGATCAGAGAATTCAAGAGGTACAGGAGGACACAAAAAGATGAGGACAGGGAAACCTACAGGGAAAAGAGAAGGGAGGCAGGGCAAAAGATAAGGAGGGCAAAGAAGGCCACTGAGGAGAGAATAGCAAAGCAGGCAAGGAGGGGGGACAAAACCTTCTTTAGGTATGTTGGAGAAATGAGGAGGCCACAGCAGGGGATTGGAAGGTTAAGGGGGAAAGTGGAACAATACTGGAAGGGGATTTCGAAAAAGCAGAGGAATTAAATAGCTATTTCACTTCAATCTTCATGGAGGACAGCAAGGGCAGGGAACCAGGATGGGGTGGGGAGGGAGACAGCCACAGGCAGGAGGATTTGGCAGAATTCATAGCTGACGAAGTAAGGGAAGAGCTGGGTAGACTTAGGGTGGACAAGGCAATGGGGCCTGATGGAATGCACCCAAGGGTTCTCAAGGAGGTGAGGGATGAACTGGCGCCGCATCTGGTGAGGCTGTTTAACTTGTCCTTGATCACTGGGGTGGTGCTAATGGACTGGAAGAGGGCAGAGGTGGTTGCACTACATAAGGAGGGGAGGAAACACGACGTCAAAAACTACTGTCCTGTTAGTCTTACCTCAGTAGTGGGGAAGGTAATGGAAGCACTACTTAAGATCAGGTTGATACAATACTTGGAGATAAATGGCATGCATGATGACAGGTAGCATGGCTTCAACAAGGGAAGGTCCTGTCAGACTAACCCGATAGAGTTTTCTGATGGGGGTGACACAGATAGTGGACCAGGGAGGAGCAGTGGACATGGCCTATCTGAATTTTAGTAAGGCCTTCGACACTGTTCCACATAGTAGGCTAGTGCATAAGCTGGACAGACTGGGGGTGGACCACAGGATCACCAGGTGGGTGGAGAACTGGCTGAAGGGAAGGAGTCAGATGGTGGTGGTGGTAAATGGGACACATTCCAGGGAATAGGCGATGACCAGTGAGGTGCCACAGGAGTCAGTGCTAGGACCATTACTCTTTAACGTCTATGTTAGTGACCTAGCAGAGGGTCTGGAGGGATGGGTGTGCCTGTTCACAGAGGATACAAAAGTCTGCAATAGGGTGGATTCACCCAGTGGGTGCAAGCCATGAGGCAGGACCTGGAAAGGCTGGAGAGGTGGTCAGACACCTGAAAATTGAAGTTTAATGCACAAAAGTGCTCAGTGATGCACCTGGGGAGGAGGAATAGGAGGGAAACTTACTCCCTTGTGGGGGGGTGGCAATTAAGCAGAAGGAAACAGAAAGAGACCTGGGGATTATGGTATCATGTGACCTTAAGGTGGGCAGCCAGTGTAGCAGGGTGGTGGGCAAGGCAAATGGTATGTTGGCCTGCATTGTGAGGGTTTTACTAGCAGGAAGAGGGGTGCTAATACCATTATACAGAACCATGGTCAGGCTGCATCTGAAGATGGGTGCAGTTCTGGAGGCCTCACCTATGTAGAGACATTGAGATGATGGAGAGGGTCCAGAGAAGGGCAACCAAAATTGTATGAGGGATGCGGGATGTACCCTATGAGCAAAGATTGAAAGGGCTGAATTTGTACCCTCTGGAGACTAGGAGGGAGAGGGGAGACATGATTAAAACTTTTAAGTATCTGAAGGGAATAAATAAAGTGGAGGGGGGTAGTTTGTTCAAACTGAAGAAGGGAGCAAACACGAGGGGACATAGCCTCAAACTGGAAGGTGGGAAATACAGAGGTAATGTCAGGGGGCAGTTTTTCACAGAGAGGGTGGTGGAGGCCTGGAACAAGCTGCCAGAGGAGGTAGTGGCAGCTGAAATGGTGGAAGGGTTCAAGAGGGCTTGGGATAGATTTAAGGGGTTGGGGAAAAAAGGGAGGAAGCATAACAGGAGGGAGGATAGGGTATTGGGCAGACTAGATGGGCTATCGGGCCTTCTGCCGTCACATTTCTATGTGTAAACACAGGCAAAGCTCCTTTTTTTTCTGTGTGTAACTACATTAAAACTAAAGTAGGAAGATAAACACAAAACTCTAATTCCAGACACAAAATGGGTACAAATCATAAATCTTAAGACTATAGGATTATTATCTCCAAGACTGATTTAAATTTATTTCAATATTATACATAGGACATACTACATACCTCGTAAGTTAAATCTGATGAATCCACATTATCCAAATAATTGTCCCAGATGTAAAAATCAAAATGCAACCTTAGAACACATGCTTATTTGCTGTGAAAAATAAATGTTTTCTGGCAGAAAATTATAGAACGATCTATAAAATAACAGTTTTGAGACTAAGCAAGAACATTGACTGTCTATTTTGACTATGGGTTATCTTTCTGATCTAGCTAATTATAGCCAAAAACTTAATAATGCTGTCAATTATTAATGCACACAAGTGTCTACTAATGAAGGAAAGACCCATACCCTCCAGCATATGAAATGTGATTAAACCTTATGGTTGATGTATATAAGATAGAAAATATACACTATTGTTTACTTAGATAATTATATGAGATTTGATAACGTATGAAACCATTAGAAAATTATTTATCCTCAAGAAATATCTTTCAAAATCTTAATGTAAGAGGAATTATCAGTAATGATTAACCCAAATGTTTTGTTTGTATGCTAATAATTTTGATACCTTCTAATGTATTTACTAAACAAAAGTTTATATTCTTGTACCAAGCCTGCCTGAATTATGTGTTATATTTCCTCTAATAAAAATCCTTATCCTGCAAGAAGATTGTATTGAGCCTCCACCTATGTGATTTCAGCCCTGTTACCCCCCTCAAGATTAGTAGTGACCATAGAGTGCTCAAAGATTATTTTGTTTCCAATGCTGACTCCAGTAATAGCATTAGTAATAGTGTTGGTAAAATGTCAGTTCTCTATATGAATGGTGTCTGTCTGAGAAAAGGTGAAATCCTTTTCCTGGTGGTGGACAAACATCCAGCTGTCAGTAACTTTGAGATCATCAAGAAGTTTTTCTGAAAGCTGTCCTAGCTTTCGTATCAATCTGGATTGGTCTGCGAGATCTGTCCAACACAGGGTCCAAAATGAAATTAAAATCCTCTTCTTGATAATCTCATAGTCCAAGTAGTTAGTTAAGTTTATGGCGATCAAATTAAAGAAGTTTTCTTGATTGTTAGGGGCATATATGTTGCACAGTGCAACTTTCCTACTATCAAGCGTTCCTACCAGTATTCGATATCTGCCTTCCCAATCCAGCATGCTGCCATGTTTTACAAAGTTACTCCCGTTTCTTATAAGAATGGAGGTGTCCCTTTGTTTTTGCAGAAAACAGCTGTGTTCTTCTTGCCTCACCCATCCTCTCTGTAGTTTAATAGCTTTGTCATGGAGAAGATGGGTTTCCTGAATAAATGCTATGTCAACCTTGGATTTATTCAGGAAAGTCAAAACCTTCTTTCTCTTAAAGGGAGATCCCAACCCTTTGACATTTGAGGATGCAATAGTAAGGCTAACCATATTCAGCGTAACAGATTGAACGAATGATCAGTTATCAAATAAAGCAATCAACTATATACTAAACCTCAAGGTACCAAAAACAATGACTGTAACAGTTGTTTTCTAGAATTAGACACTAAGTGAGTGTTGATACAACACTGTAGACAATCTAAGATAAAAGGAATAAACAAGAATGCTGTCCAAACAATAAGTGAAAAAAAAACAGGTGATTCTCGGTAACCAACAGTAGGTAGGTAGTTGTTTACCTCTAAACCTATGTTCTGCCAGACCTACAGTCCAAGGCTGCAAGACTGTGTATTCACAAATGGTATCAGACCAAGGGTGACTAACTTCAGTCCTGTTTCAGAATAACTAAGTTACTTATAAATAGCATAGATAACAATTGATTGCAATGTAAGGAATATGTTATATACTTAACCCACAAGTAAAGACTACATAGGGACACCACTGTTCTGGTTGCAAGTTGGAGAGAGCAATGCCTTCTGAGGAAGTTAGGGAGGAACCTGAGGATGCATTGTCCCTTATTTTACCTATATACTCGCTGGAGCTGTTGATGCCTGAGGGAGATGTGAATCGCTAGTTACCATTCACCTACTATCGTTAGCTCTAAGAGTATGAGCAACATTGGAATAAAACTGCAGTGTGTATAACCCCTGAAGAACATAAAAGCAGCCAAGCAAATTGTAATACTATATCCTCTTATTAATAATAATAGTAATAATAAAATGTATTTGTACAGCACCTTTCTAAACACCAAGGTGCTTTACATCAACAATATAAAACAATTATTCCAGTCAGAAAATATTTAAGAGCGGAGAAAAGAAATTGTCGGATCTGTCAAAGCTGAACCAGCTGCCAGGCTTCTTCTGACACTCTTCCCATAGAATTCTGTCTGGTATATGCTGTCATACCATTTTATCCTAGTAGCATAATAACACTCTGTGTGGCTGTGAGATCTGCTAGAAGTACCCAGCACCCCAGGTGTTCTGAGCGCACTTCTCAGAAGAGTTCTGCTAAGTAAGTGCATTGCTTCAGAGAGTTGTGATATCCAGCATGATGGACACAGCGCAGGTGTTGTGTTAGCAGGCGCCTCGATGTCCATCCCACACTGAATTAAATCTTCCTACATATTGCGTGCGGGCACCCAGAGACACATACGAGGAAGTAATACCAATCTGTCCACCCTCTTCCCCAAGCAACAAGAAGTACAAATGACGAGCATGTTAAAATAGAAAAAAAGTTAACCCCCATATGTTCCCCTTCCCCCCACGTTCCCCCTTCCCTTCACTCAGGAACTCCAGTAGATTGCAATAATCATTTTCAATTTTGCTATTGCAGTAATCATATATAGACATATACAGGATTCTAACTGCATATGTTCAGAAAATATTTTTAAAAGAATAACTTCATGTGGAGAACTGTCTCACATTGAGTTTTGCCTGAGCCAGTATCCAGATTCTCAACAGTGATGATGCTTAGGTCATGCAAGCAAATAATCTTCTGTGACCAGTTTTAATTACCGCACCTAGCAGCCACACAGTGTAAAGTGATTTCTAGAAGAGGTACATCCAAACATCCTAGCCATTTGAGACGATGATTCTCCATGCAAGCAGAAGTGTGTTTTAACCTGAGCTCTGTACACCAACATGAAGTGTTCCAGTGGGAACTGTCACCTCAGGAGTGCATGTAATTTCCATGTCTGCAGTTGAGATTGTCACAAAGGCATCAAAGAAGTTTGTTTCTTGTGTTGCTTCCAATTCAAGGGAGAGCTGAGCAGAGGATCTGGGTGATGCAGACACACTGTCTTTGCTTCTGATGCATTTCTTTGGATTTTTTTCCAATACTGGTATCCGTTGGGAGCAAGGAAGAAGCTGCTGCATGGGTTTGAATTTTCTTGTAATGCCAGAGGCCACACTGTGAAAGTCATTCTGCTTTCCTGCCTGTGAGTATAGATGTGGTATTGAGACAAAGGGCCCTTTTACAAGAGGTGTGGTTGCATCTGCAATGTTAGGGGGGATCAAGAGAGGAGGTGGGAAATTACAGGCCCATTAGCCTGACATCAGTGGTCGGCAAGGTGATGGAGGATATTGTCAAGGAAAGGCTAGGGGGGTTTACTGGAGCAAACTGGGTACTTGGACAATAGGCAGCATGGCTTTGTCCCGGGAGGACCATGCTAGATAAACCTTGTTGAGTTCTAAGACTGGATGACAAGGGCCCTAGACCAGGGTAGGGCAGTGGACATCCTCTTTGTGGACTTCAGCAAGGCGTTTGATTCAGTACCCCACAGTGGCCTGCTGGCTAAGCTGAAGGAAATGGGGGTAGGGAGACAGTTGTTAAGATGGATAGGAAATTGGATCTCTGAGCATATTCAGAAGGTGGTGGTTGGAGGGTTAACCTCATCCCCAAGGTGGGTTACTAATGAGGTTCCCCAGGGGTCAGTGCTGGGGCCACTCCTGTTCAACGCCTATGTCTCAGACATCAGGAAGGGGATCAGGAGTGAGATGAGTCTCTTTGTAGATGGCTCAAAGCTGGGTACAGTGGTGGATGAGGAGGAGGGGGGGAGGGTGGCCTTGCAGGAGGACCTGGAGGCTCTGGAAAGGTGGTCTGGAAAATGGAAACTAAAATTCAGTGTGGGGAAGTGCAAGGTTCTGCACCTGGGAGTCTGAAATCCTGGCTAGGGGTATAGCCTGGGAGGAGACACGATTCAAATCACGGAGGGTGAGAGGGACCTGGGGGCAGTGGTAGATCTCAAAATGAACAACTCAGAGACCTGTAGGAGGGAAGCAGCAAGGGCAAATAGGATGCTTGGATGCATCACCAGGGGGATTACCTCCAGAAAGGCGGAAGTGATCCTTCCACTGTACAACTGCTTGGTTAGGCCACACCTCAAGTATTGTGTGCAGTTTTGGAGACCACATTTAAAGAGGGACGTTACACTCCTAGAGAAGATCCAAAGGAGAGCAACCAAAATGATCTGGGACCTGGAGGAGAGGATCTATGAAGAAAGGCTCAAGGAGCTCGACATGTACACCCTTGAGGAGAGGAGGGACGGGGGGACATGATAGAGGTCTTTAAGAACATGAAAGGGATCAATAAGGGAAGCCCAGTCAGGGTGCTCTAAAGGAAGAATGGTGGGGCAAAAAGAGGTCATGGGTGTAAGCTGGAAGGGGGCAGGCTCAGAGGGGAAAAGAGAAGATGTTATTTCACTGAAAGGGTGGTGGAGCCATGGAATGCACTGCCCAGGGAGCTGGTAGAGGTGGAAACTTTGGATGGGTTTAAGAGGGGATGGTACAGGTACAGGGGGAAGGTAAATCTGACTGGGCCCAATACAGGTGGAACATCTGGGACTGGGGACAGTATAACCCAAGGGGGAAGGGGGGACACCAAAATTGGCGCTGAAAATTGAGCAGACTCGAGAGACTGTTAGGCCTATTCTACTGGCATTTTTAGTACGTTAATATATTAGGGGCTCGAGACATGTTGTGTGGAGATGCTTGTTACTGTAGAGCAGAGCATTCAGCTTTGGAAGGAGCATGCACACAATTTGAAAAATAATTGTCACTGTGCTTAGGGAGCAAGTCTCCATTCTGTGGAAAATCTGACATGAGTCTTAAATAATCTCACACCTCATCTGCTGAATTACATGTCACAGGACTGCCTTAGCTTCCTTATAATCAAAATTGCTAGATATTTGAAGTGCTTTTGGATATTCAACCTCTGTAGTTCCTGTTTAGCCTCCATAAAGACTCTCCTTCTTTCCACAAGTACCCAGAAAAATCTTGGTAGATTAATATTATTTCCCATTATATTGCAGCATTTTTCTTCCTGGCTATTCTCAGTATTTCTTCCTTAATGGAAAATCTTAAAATATTGAGGTTTTGTTTTGTTGTTCTAGGGCCAATTGCTGTATTGGCTGTCTCTATTCTAATGGCCACTAATAGCCCAACGGTTCAGGTATTTTGTAAAACAATATTTAAGCCATATTGGTCCTTGGAAAACAGGAGACACTGGAAGGTTTGATACCTTTATTGGACCAACAAGTGTCTTGTACAAACATGGTATAGTACACAAGCTTTCAGGGCCTCACAGGTCCCTTCTTTAGGTGAATAATAAAACTGAGCAACATAAGCAGCATTTAAATATACTGTGAAGCAATGTAAAAAATAATAGGAAGGGTAGAATGGCAGGGTTCTATGTCATAACAGCAACTGCCGAAAGGTGATCGCTATTAGCGTGACATCACATCACCGAAAAGCAATTTCGGAGACATGCCCCCCCCCAGCTCACAGCATAAGGGCACTGGAGACTACAATTTTAACTGTTATGCAGGGGCTGCACCCCACCACACACCCACAGGGGAGCTTCACCCCCGTATCCCCTACTATGGGTTCTCAACTCCAGGGGTGCATGTCGGGGGTCAAATCCCTGAAAATAAAATTGGGGCTGGGCACAAAAATGTACCTGCACCCAGACCTGATCCCAGCACCCTGTGAATCCTAGCCCTGAATCCACCTACCACACCACGGGCAAGCTCAGCAGCTCATTGTGGCACCACCCTCAAAACCCTCCTCCCTCCCTCCACCCCTCACTGAGCGTGCTCGCTCCCCCATGCACAAGTACATGTAGTGACATCCTGTTGCTATATGCATGAACCCCCCCCATCCAGTCACTCTCCCTCGTCAGTAGCCCCCATGACATGCACCACAATTGAATCGCCATTTTTGTATGCACTCAATCGCGGTCACCGATGTCATGGGCTACCAAAAAATCAAAGTCTATAAAAGTTGCAAAGTAATAAAAACAAGGGGGTGGCAATAGAAGAGGTAATCAGACAGGAACACAGATAAGAAAGACCTGAGACAGAAGGTATTTAAAATATGAGGGAAGGGTAAATAGGAAGTGTGAAGAAATGCAAGGGAAGCTATGAAGGAGCACAAAAACAAAGGCCTAGATAAGTATACACAGTGAGGTGTGAGAACTAATCAAGGGGCGGGCAGGACTGAAGCTATAAAGATATTTGTTAAAGAGGCAGTAAGGACGCTAGAAACAGGTGAGTAGAAACAGAGCAGGCAGGAACAAACTCACACAAAAACAACTTAGTTAACAAGTAACAAGATTTAAAGTTTACCATAGTGTGTCATAAATCTAATGCCCTGATTCAGTCCACAAATGTTAGAATTAAATTGTTTGCTATATTTAATTTCTCATGTCCTTCTGTCCTGTGCGTTTTTGAAGCTGTCTCTTAGTATCAGAACAGATAAGCCAGAGAGGGAATGATCTGTTTGTGAAAAATGCTGTCCAACTGGTGTGCTGCTAACTTGGTTTACTATTGTGTGTCGGTGGTGGTTCATCCTGGTTTTCAGTGGTTGCTTAGTTTCCCCAACGTAGCATCCATTTGTGCACTTCTTACACTGAATTAGGTAAACCACATTGCTGGATTGGCCTGTGTAAGATCCACTCATTTTACTGTGCTGTTCTGGCTTGTCTTGATGGTGGTCTGTGCATATGTGAGTGCAGGTTTTGCATCTTGTCATGTTGCATGGTGCTGTTCCTCTTGTTTTCTGGTTATTTTGATCTGCTGGAACTTTGTTATGAATTATTATGTTTGAGAGGTTGAGGGGCTGCTTATAGGCAATGACAGGTGGTTCAGGGAAGATGACCTTCAGTATTTCATCTTCTTTCAGCATGGGTTGTAGTTCTTCATTAATTTGCTGAAGTGGTTTTAGCATGGAGTTGTAAGTGATAACTAGGGGTGTACAATCAGTTTGATCTTTGTGCCTGTATTCCAGCAGATTTTCTCATGGCATTTGTACGACCAATTCAAATTCTCTGTCAATTTATCTTGGGGAGTGGCCCTGCAGGATTTGGGAATTCCGTAGTGAGGAGAGCTGTCGCCTCTTGTTCTCTCATCAGAGCAGATTCGATGGTATGAAATTACCTGACTGTAGATTATATATTTTTGTGTGCCTTGGATGGAAGCTGGAATTATGCAGGTAGCTGTGTCTGTCCATGGGTTTTCTATAAAGAATAGTTTGTATAATTCAATTTTTAGTGATACTGACTGTGGTATCTAGAAAATGTATGCTGGTGAAGTATTCAATGGTGAGTTTAATAGAGTGATGAAAGTTGTTAAAATCATGATGGAACTTTTCGAGTCTTCACCTTGTGTCCAAATCAGGAATATGTCGTCTATATATCAGAGGTAGACTGATGGTTTATTGGAGTGGTGTTTAAGGAAAATCTTCTAGACAGGCCATGAAAATACGTGCATATTGTGGTGCCAGTTTTGTGCCAATGGCTGTCCCCATAATGTGTAAAAAGTGCTTGCCATTAAAAGTGAAGTTATTGTGTATCAGAATGAATTTTATTAGGGTTCTGATGGTTGTCCCTGGAATGTCTCTTGCAGATGTTTTGTTCTGTGAAAAATTCTGACACGCTGATATGCCATCTTCCTGTGGGATATTGATGTAGAGGGCAGTGACATCCATTGTGACTAGGACAGTGTTAGGTGGTAGTGGTCCAATTTGCTTCAGTTTCCCAAGGAAATCTGTGTTGATGACACCAGAAATATGTCAACATTTCAGGTAGAATAATGTTGCATCACAATAAACAGTACATAGTCATGTAGAGAAATCACATCAGACTACTCACATTTCTTTGTTTGTTGTACTCGTTTAATAAAATGCTATAAAAAATTATGTCTAAAAGTGTGCAGGCAGGGAATATAGGAGATAATCTAACACTCCCAACAATGCTATGCAGCCAGTTCAGAAAAGCAAATGTCCACAGGGTCTACTCTGGGTAATATCAGTAGTTTTAAGTAACAGTTGAAGACCGTTTTGTTTCCTCCAGTGCCTTCTCTATGAATTCAGTAGGTCTTCCACACTACAGAGGAAAACCCATTTGTAATTTGAAAGTATTACACAACCCAATACTGTGGACCAGGTGTGCAAGTCTCAAATATTAATTTCCAAATGCCACAAATAATACCTGAGTACCAAATATTGGACTCCCTGTTTGGCAATCAGGAACAACTATTAGGAGACCAAAAACACTAAGCAACTAAAACCCATACCCATACCCCTTCCCTAGCCAGCACTAGTCCTGTGGTCACCTCCTCTTCACCCCAGCCAATTCCCAACCTCCTCCCCATCCACCCAGAGTGATTTAAACAAAATGGCTGCCTCTGGCATAGTGCCAAGAGCTGATACTGTCTTTTAAGTCCTCCACCCTTCCTAGCATGACCCACCCTAATCCCAAATCAGATGTTATTATATGATTATAAGTAGTAGTGGTGTCTTTACTGTTTCACGAGTGTCCTTCTTGCTGGTTGGGTGAGAGGGCTGCAGAGCAAAGCTGGGCAGTTCTGTCTGCCCAACCAGTGCGAGAGACACTTGTGAAACAGTAAGGAACACCATGACTATACCCATAATCATATTATAAGGCAAACAGTCACCATTAATATGATTATTGTTTGCTGAAACTTGTACTTTTTCATATTTAGCACAGTATTGTTTATGCTCACCTGCTCTCACCCCACTCTGCTGTAGCAGTTGCGCCTTACATCAGGCTTTCCGGTGACATGCGGCACAAGGAGATGGCAGTGCATGGGATACAAGGTACACACATTCTCCTTGCTGATTGGACAGAAATGTTCCATTGCCATATGGGCCCCTTCAGACCCCCCAGTCAATGATTTGAAGGGTGCAGTGGTAGAACTTCCAGATAGCCCATTCACCCTTTACCTCCAACCCATAGTCGCACCCGCTCTATTTCTTTGTCACATGACTTGTAAAGTGTGATGTGCAACCAGTCAAGAGGGGAGGTAAACAGCATGCATCACTGATGATGCTAGGCAGACTGATGTCAAAGGGAGTGCTGGTAATGGCGCCAGGGAGATCACCTCCCATTGTAAAAGTGCCATGCATTCTTTGACTTCCACCTGACACCCACTAGGACAGCACTAGACATGAGCAGAAAGGACCTCGGTTTAACGTGACATCTGAAGGACAGCGCCCCAACAGTAGAGCACCCTGGTACCACACTAGAATACCAACATTTGAGATGTGACCTCAGGTGCGTGGCATGGGACTAGAACCGTCGGGCTCACTGGTAGATGTGATACTGATGGAGCTATGCTGACATTTCAAAATGCATCAGTATTAAAATGCATTATTGTGTTGTGATTTTATGTTGCTGCTCACACTAGGTTCTCAAAGCCACACAATTCTGAGGAGCAGGACAGTGCATTCTTAATTATCTCACAGTCTTTCTGCTTCAGTAAAGAGGCAAACTGAACATCTGAGCTATAATATATATATATATATATATATACACATACATATGTTATTAACAGTAAGTTTATATCTTTGTAGTTTTTAAAACAATAATTTTTCTTAAAAGGGTGGGTTATGGAATATTTAGAGACAAGTTACTAAAACAACATTACTAGGAATTTAACAGCCTAGGGCCCAGATATTCAAAGCTTTGTGCGGTGTGCAAACCGTTTGCACAGGTTTAGCACAGGATTAGGGTGGGTCTGCAATATTCAAAAGGCCAGACAGCACGCGCAAACTGCATTACTGCCAGGCAAAATCATAATATATGCAAGGGGCAAACTGAACATGAATACAGGTGCAATGCTATATTCAGCGACTAGCGCTGCACAAAGAGGTTTTGTGTGACGTAGCATGACTCTTTGAGCGGTACAAATTACAGCCCAGGAAAAGCTGGTCTTAACCCTGGGCAGTCCAGCTGTGCAACATTGTGGCTTTGTGCAGCTGTGCAGCCCTAACATATGACTATGACACATAGAAAAAGCCAAACATGGAGGAAACATGCTGCTCACTAATGGCACCACAATGATGCCAACATCTGCCACCAGTCCCAGCCATGCCAGGCAGTATGTGGTGACCCGGCCCCCAGGGGACACCATGGTAGTGTGGCCATACTGCACACACCTGCAGACCATACATCTGTGGTGACCGGCAGATGCCATCAAACAAATGCAGCACGTGAGCATGGTGGGTGCTGAGGGGAGGGTGTACAGGTGGCTAGAGCTCACCGCAGACTGGGTGTGGCCACAAGGCAGGGACATAGCATGCAGTGCACATGGGCCAGTATTGGGAATACCCCAATACCAGTGTGCCTGTCCAGTTGTACATGCCCCCTCCCAGTCACATACTACATAGCTGCACAAACACCATAGCACACATAGCCAGCCGTGTATTTGTCACTGTGAACATCCCATGCCAGAGGTGCAGCATCTGTGGGTCACACAACAGACTAACAGTAATGTCCACCATCAGTATACACCTGAAAGTTGGGCTTGTCACTGTGTACAGTGCAGTGGTCATCACAACCCTAGACACCATAGGCATTGCTGTGTCCCTCACATTACTGGCCCTTGCTACTGCAGTAATGCTGTGCACTGTAGCATGACCTACAGTGTGACGAGTTGCATGCAGCAAAACCACCACTTGTGCCTATGCTGAGTTGTCCCTGGGGTGCAATATGCTGTGCTGTACTATATACATGTGACCTGCAGCTATCATCATGCACTGCCAGACTGACCTACAGGTGGCACTGCGTGTGGACCTGGCCAGCCTCTGTACTTCCAGACTGGCCTACAGGTGGTGCTGTGGGACCCTGCAGTAACGCTGGGCAAACTGCATGCAAATCAGGGCATAATGAGATGCTAATCAAGATGTTTGCCCAGAAACTACCTAAGTAGGCTCATTTGCATGTCACATTTGAATATGGCAAAGTTTAGCGCTGGGCAAATGTGTTTGCACCAGGCAAATGGCTTAGATCTACGCTAAACCCGCACAAATGTGTTAGAGCGGCGCTAATGGTTTGGGGAATATTATACAGTTTTCCACACTGTCCTTTCACATGCATTGCTGCCTGCAGCTGTACTGGGTCCACACATTTGCTGGCACACACATTGGCCACATAGTTCACCTCTACCTACCTTCACATCGCTGTGCACTGTGTTGCTGTTGTCATTTGCACTTCCTGGTTGCCATATTCAGAGTTGTCTTATTCCAGGGCTAAGTTAGCCCTGCACTCCCAGCCCAGTTTGCCAGGCCTCATTCCCATGCTATATTCAGAAGCTGTTTGTCACAGGCTATCTTTTGAATATAGCTTGCTTTTTGCTCCGGCTCAGATTGCCTGCTGGGCAGTGCTAATTTAGCCCCTGGGCAATGTTTTGAATATCTGGGCCTAAGAGACTAGCAAAGGAGAAGCAAAAAAAAATATTTTAATTTAACCCCCTTGGTAGGTCTAAACAACTATTTTATTAGAAACAATATTTTTTGCTAATATGTGTTGCCAGAAAAAAATTAAAATGGGAACTATTTTAATGTTATAGCAATCTTTGGTGCCAATAAGAGACTGGGACTGAGGGCATTATTGTTTAAATTGAAATCCAAACTGAGTAATCTGTTGTCAGTTTGTTTCAGTTTCTGTCTCAAAAATTACATTATAGAAAAAAATGGATCCCTTTTTAGAAAACGTTAACCGTACCATCTGGTAATATGCTGTGGATCAATATATGAATTCTTGCATTTTACCCAGAGACAAGTAATGTTAAACACTAATATTGTATAAAAATAATACTTGTGGGGAGCACTATGTAATCTATGGCATCATTAGGTCTGGGCATAACTAATCTCTCAATTATTTTTCACACTGAATATAATATCCAACAAAATTATGCAATTCATATTCTAATGCAGACACTGTAGAGACTGAATGCTGAGTGGGTTTTGTTAAATACTAAGAGCATGTAAGATGGAAGATTATGAACCCAGTGAACCAGAGATGTTGACAGTAGAAATACTGAGCAGTAGAAACTGCCAAATGTTAAACTTTTCCTCAGAGGACCTGAACAGAATTTATTATCATTTCAGACTGTGACAGAGATATTGCTCCAGTATCAAAAGGAAAAGTATTATTTTGGCACTATGAAGTGCAATCTGTTCTTCAATACATTACACATAAATCTCCAGTTACTGCATATTGCATTCTTAAGGCTGAATACAAATGAGCTGAAAATTATTTTAAAGTATCTAGCAACAAGACCCAACCAATCCGTTCTCTACAGAATGTTGGATTCTGTAAAGGAGAATTGTCCCTGTTTCAGTGAGAAAACTCTTTTTGTAAGTACAAAGGAGTACAAGAAAATGCCTAAAAAATAGAAAAACATGCCATTTTTTTGTTCATTTTGTGAGTAACTTGGACTGTAAAAACCATCATGAAAATGTATAAAGTCGCACTTTAGCAAAGTGTTTAAAGCACCCAAATCTGGAAAACTCACCAGCATGACCGAAAAAAACAAGGACAACCATTTTGTACTACAGTTAAAATCATACACAAACACAATATTTAATGCCCTAAAACAATTAATATCGATAGGACTCCTGTACTACTCATCTTCTGCTTTGTGCAAAGCAAGTTGTCACGCTGATTTTCATTATGCAGGGTTCACATGGACCTGTACAAAGTAGGTTATGACTTCAATACTTTCACAGGGTTTGCTGGAGCCCTGTTTAAAAAAAAAATAAAACTTATCTCTTGCTTTGCATAGGGTCCCGTGCAAAGCAAGTTACAACTCATGTATCATTTTATGCAGGGCCTGCAGGGCCTCCGCAACACAAGTACGTGACTAATCTGATATATTTCATAGGGCCTGCAGAGTCCTGTTTGAAAAAGTTATGACTTGTCTCCTGCATTGCACAGGGGCCCCTGCACAAAGTACTGTAAGTAATGTCTCTGGCATTACATTCTCAAAATGTAAGGACGCTTATTGGCACAGACTATGTTAATTCATTTATCAGGGCTACAAACCACACCAGGGTGGAAATGTGGTGTTAGAGTTTTCAGCTGTAATGCCCATCCCTCCCAGTTCCCTACTCTTGTCACCCAAGGCCAAGCTACATGTTCAGAGTTGTACCCCATGGCTCTGCTGCTTCAAGTTACAGGTCTGGGGTCATGCCCCATGTGTCCAGAGCCATGTGCCATGGGTGTAAACTGCAGGTGCAGGGACATGCCGTATGGGTCTGCTTCTTCACAAAGGGCCACAAGGCCCTATGTGAAGCATGATGCAGATCTGGGGCTGTGTTCCACAGGTCTGCTGCTTTGCATAGGGCCCACAAGGTCCTGCACCTTTACCACTGCCTCAGCTTGACTATGCCCTCTTTTAAATATTTTTCTCTAATGTAGCGAAAGAAGGACTTCCTCAACTCCCTGTTGACCTTGCTTAGCTTCCCTGTCTCCCTCTGCATAGCTCCCTTTATATCTCCTGAACATTGCCCTTTTCTCTTACTGATATCCCCAGCTCCCATGTAAGCCAAATCAGTTTTATGTTTTTGTTGTCCTTCCGCACTTACCTCAGGTAGGACCTGTTGACTTCTTGCATGCTTTTTCTCCTCTATACCTAGGTGATTATTTTGTTTCAAGGTTAACCAATGGATGGTTTGAACTTCTAATGGAGCTATTGGAAGTAATGGGCCATTTCTACTCTACATCTCCTGCCCCCTCTGCACCCTTCAACCTGCTTCTGAGATTTTCACTTATGTCCTCAAAATTTGCCCTTCTGAAATCCAGGATTCTAGTTCTGGAGTTGGCATGCTCCTTGCCCAGTTCAATGCTGAACCATACTAATGTGTGGTCACTAGGATCCAGTGGCTCCTTATTCTTATGTTCCTGACATAATCACTATTCATGAGCACTAGGTCCAGGGTGACCCCTTCTCGACTGGATCACTGACCACCTGAAACAAGAAACCACCTTGGAATGCATCCACCAGTGCTTGGCTTCTGGTGCTACTGTTCTGATTTTTCTATAAGAGAAAATAATCTCACAACCTTTTGTCTCTGCTCCTTATCAGATTAGATCCCACCCCTACAGCTTGTAAGACTGCCAAACAAACATTAGGTATAAGCTTCTGATGTGGAGCATTTGAACTGCAGTTGCTGCTGTTACCTCTTAATTATAATCCTCACCTAACTCCAACAAGTTACCATTTCAAGCAATCCTTCATGCTGCGCCTTCCAGAGCCCTCCTGACCCTCTCATGGGTGGCAGAACATGGGGAAAAGTGGGGGTGGTGGACCTGTAGTAATTTGAAATAGACCATGATTGCTGTCCTTCTGACCTTACATGCATTAAAGGGCACTTTGAATGCTCATGGGCAAAAGTAGGAGGGCTCACCCATAGGTTCTAGCACCTATGGTACCTCTGCTCTCTTGATTTATCTGTAAGAGAAAACAGAGATAACACAGAAAAAGTACCTTTAAACTGAAAATATGCTGGCATACATTTTTGTAGTCAAGGGAGTTGTTAATGGCCTGATGCACAAACCCTTTGCACCCCTACAAAGCTTAACAAGGATGACTCCATAGGGCTCTCACATTACCATGTAAACATATTTTCATGTTTTAGTCCATTTATTATCTATGATTTTAGTAACTAGTTACAGGAGTACTATACATGTGTGAACTTTTGAAACTTTCTGTTAACAAATGCTTAACATTTTATTATTTTATTTAGCTTTTGTTGACCGGTAAGTGCACTAGACAAATCCTGCCTATTTTCAGGCACGACCGGGGAGGGATACAGATGAATGCCAACTGACCTTGAACCAGATTAAGCTGTTGGTGGTATTTTTTTAGTGAATGAGGGAAATTTGGCCAGGACACCGGGGAAATTCCCATCTCTTTTCGATAAGTGCCATGGGATCTTTAACATCCACCTGAACTACCACCAATCCAGGCAGATGGGACCTCGGTTTAACGTCTCATTATTTTAACCCACTGACTGCCAGGTCTCTTTGCTGCCTGTAAAGAGACTAGGGTGAAATGGACTTACTGTATAAACATGCAATTTAAAAAGTAGTTTAGTTAAGAAGGAAATGACAAATTGCCTGCCCTCCCAGCCATTAATCTGAAATGTCAAAACCACCCTTCCAGTTCTTTTAGGTATTCTTCTCGTGCTTTGCATTCTTAGTGGTTCAATTTGAGTAATCTCGGATCTTAAAATTTATATGCAAAGCTCTTGCTTAAAGGTACAGTTTGGAAAGACTTCAGGATTTTTATTTTAATAGGTCAACTAGTTTGTTTAAAACAGAGACTGTAGTCTTACATTCTTAAAACTAGTTTCAACAGGATGTAGATGCAAGGGATATGTTAGAGTTGTCTAAAAGAACAGAATACTCGAAAGCAGCAATGCATGATAGTGGTGAAAATTTTGACCTATGCTTTTTCCTTCTGTCTTGGATCGCCCCTTACCTCCTGACTTGAGTGATGTCTTTTTTCCTCATTTTGAGTCTGCCTTAGTGCTTTTTTCACATTTGTAATAACAAAAGGAGTGCTTCTTTCAATATAGCTTGGACCAGGTTTTCATCAGTATTCTCAGCTGTTTTTGTGCACCTGTTGTCACATAAGGTGAGTAAGTTGTTTAAAATCACTTCTGTTGTGACACAAATGAACCATCATTCAGGAGGCAGTGCTGGCCTTATGGTACAATGGCCTATATTAAAGGAGTGCTCTTATATTACTTCAAATGTGAAATGAAGTATTAAAGCAGACTCAACATGAAAAAGAAGGTGTCATACAAATCACACAAGTCAGAGATAAGGAGCACTCCAAAACAGAATAAAGTATAGGTCAAAATCTTCATTGCTATAATGCACTGCTGCTTTGAAGAATGCAACCAATAGTCCCTATTTATGACATTTTACTTTCAAGTAGTAGTACTAGATAAAACAAATTCTGTCCAGAGCCAATACGGTTGTGACTAGGGGTGGGCGAAGTTCCCTAACTTTGCTACGTGGAGGATTTCACGTATTAACACTTAATTCGAATAGTGCTTCGCCATCCGAAGCGTATTACTCCACCTTCAAATTTTATCATGAATTGCATTGCCCACAGTGGACTTCACATTACTTCGCTTTGTTTTACTGCCTTCCCCTTAATTTTAACGTGAAGTGCCATTGATTTGAATTGACTTTGCTTTGCTTCACCTTTGTATTGCTCTTTGAGGTGAATTTTGCAGTGATTCATGGGATGGCAGGTCACATGGCTGCTAAATTGTCTTGCACAGCCTCAGTTCTGCATAGTGTGTATAGTGGAAAGCTGGAGACAGTTTGCCCTCAGAGCTCTGAGAATCAAACCATCGAAAAAGCTTTAAAAAATCACTTTTGATCCAATTATTCTGGTCAAAATTTAGTACATAGATTGTAGGATCCCTCCTGTGCCTATATCATCAAGTGTTGATTGTTTATGTGTGCATTTTGAATGTTAATTTAGAACATTCAGTCTGTGAACTGAAAGACACTGTTGAAGTGTGCTTCAGGGAGGGCATATCTGTGGTGGAGGAGATTCACATTGAGAAAGGCAGCCTTTATAACTGTTGGGTAGTAGTGTGTGTTAGTATTTCTGTGTTTATGTATACACAGTAATACTTGAAGTAATTTTGATAATTTTTTCTCTTGTTGTGGTGCAGTGCATATTTTCATTTGGCTTAGAGATTTGTTATATAGTGTACTGAACTTACATTTTCTGTGCATTACCTGTAGTGTGTAAGTGTGTCTGTGTGCCATCAAGTCAGACACATTTTATTGTGCCACACAGTAATCACAGCACTCTGAATCTGTTATCCATCTACGGTATTTTATACTGCTTCGTTCCATCTAGGTAGTGGACTGGTACTGCAGTGGCCCCACCCCAACCTGTAAAGGGTGTTATTTTTCCAGTTTTTGATTTGTGTGACCACTGGTAAAGGCGGTGTTGTTGTGCCTGTGAGGCTGCATCTCTTGAGTGCTCAGTCTCCATCTGTCTGTGTGTTTGCATCTGTTTAGGGCCGAGTCTGCATCTGTAAGCCACAGTTGTTTTTTGGCTTCCCATCCACCCCAAAGTTCAGAAATCTAAATTTGTTGTGAATTTTCTGAGTAATCCCAAAAAATGCCTGCAAAGAGACATGCATGCAAAGATGTTTCTAGCCACTGCACTGCTGCCACTGGCATGAGGCTTATAGTGAAGATGTTGGCTGATATGTCTGTATTTATTGAACGTGATGCTGCTTTTATATGTTTTAATTGTTATGACTGTTATGCGCCTTGGTTTTGAAAGGCGCACTATAAATAAAGAATTATTATTATTATTATTATCATTATAGTACGCAGCATAAGTGCATATCTGATGCCAGTAAAGGGATTTCTCCAACTATGTTTTTCACAGCACAATCAGTTGCTTCATTGATGGTTGGAGATGCTGTTGTCCCCAGTGGTGGTGGTAGTAAAGTTGTTGATGGCATAAGCACTGCCCCAGGTTCAGCCCGTGACAAGTTACCCAGTTGCCAAAATATTGTTGGCATCTAAAGCCATGAGTCAAACTCAGAGTGTAGTTGATGTCACACTCCAAGGTGTCCCATCCCCATCCCCGGAGTAGTTGAACATAATTTTGATCCTGACGGTGACTCACAATGTCATGTTTCCAGCACTGTCGAGGTCATGCCTGTGCCATCCAACCATTCATATGTTGGAGAAAAAATATTGGATGAGCATAATGATGCTGTGGTTGGAACATGTTCTCCACAGGACAGCATCCAAGCTGACATTGTGAATGTGGATGAGGAATATGATGATGATGTCAGTGACCCCAGCTGGGAATCAGAGAAAAAGAAAATAAAGGTGGCTGTGTGTAAACAGTCTCAGTCTGTTGGTGTTAAATCACACCCTCCTCGAAACTGTTATGTAGCGGTTTCTGTTGATAATGATGGCCCAGTAGTAACAGTCATAGACAGTGATGGTCATGTAGAGTCGAAGTCTGGCCAGCAACAGAAATCATGTAGTACACCCTCATTTCAGTGTCAAAAAAACTGGAGTCAAATATGCAGCATCAGGGACATGTGAGCTGTTTCAATTATCACTCACTTTGCATTCAACAGAAAACAACGCAAAGTGAAGGCGAAGTCATAATGAGGTGAAGTCATTATGAGGCAAAGTAGTGCATTTCTATGGGGACTTCAAATAGAATTTAGCAACACAGAGTGGGTGACTTCACCCCTACTTCACTGGCAGAGTAAAACATCACTGCATCTCTAGCTGTGATGAGGTGCCAAGTGACCAAAGTTACACATGTGCGTAGAAATGATTGAACACCCGGGTAGAACCCGGAGTCAGTTGAAAAACCAATTATGACTGACTTACCACACATTATGACTGATATGTTCAACTAGTTTGACATTTCTGACTTCAACTAACTGAAGAAAATCCAACCAATTTTTTCAACTTTCACCATTGTTGAATTTTATTATGTAGTAGTTTATCATACTTTTTTAACTTTGTATCTTTTTTTAATTAAAATTTCGACTATAAAAGTTAATAAAATGTATGGAAAAAGTCCCCGAAATCAATGGGGTGCCGCCTTTTGTATGCCTTCTGGCCGTAACAGAAACAGGGGCTGCATGTGCCTATGTGGGTGGTATTGGTGGGTTAGGTCAGGAAGCAGTCTGCTTTTAGCATTTTGGATTTAGCAGCATTATAACTCCATAAATGGGCAGAAACAAAAGGAATTATTTATGCCCCTCAACTCTGGGGCAGGTGAGGTATTGCATATGTTGGAGGAGCAGCAACTAGTCAGCAGCAGCAAGCAGCTGGCTGCTCCTTAAAATGCAAATACAAAGTGCAGTGAAACAAATCTACACACAGTAGAGACCCACTGAAGCACAATAATCAGTCAAAACAACAACAAAATATACTAAGCCCCTGAAAGTAACAAGTTGAAGCAAGGCAGTAAAACAGTATACAGTATAGAAAAATAATCAGCAGTAATACTAGTTACTTAGAAAAAGAACTGTGAGTCTAAAATACAGTATAGGTAGGGCCTCTTAAACCTCCCACAGAAGCTAGAAGGTACTGTTTTGCATCAATATATGTTAGTTTACTAGTAGTTGTAGAATCTGTGAGTCTAAAAACAATTTAAGGGAGGACCCCCAGAAATACCTATAGTATGGTATACCAGAACTGAGATGTATCCATAGTTTAAATTTAAAGCTAAAAGAAACTCATACATATTAAAAAAAAAAGTATTTTCTGACAGTTTCTGAACTTGTTTTGGCTTTCAGCATGTACACTAATGTGTTTTTTAAAATTTTATTTATCTTGCCGTGACGTCTTTAATATTTAATCTATCCGATTCCCACAGTGGCAAGCAACAAACATTTTGTCCATTGGATCTGACCAACCATGTTCCTCGCTCTGACCTCCTATGGGTCTGGGAAATCACCAACCAACCACTTTCACCTGGCCTGCTCCACGACCTCATGGGGAGTCTGACTTACTCACAATACCACCACAGTCAGATAGAGAGCCCAGCCAGTCCACCAGCAGTAGATCGATGATGATCGGTTGTTTTGGCTTTTCAAGTTCGGCCCCCCAGGCCCCACAACCCCAAGCCCTCAACCAGCCAGACAAGCCAGACACACAGACAGATTGAGTAGTCTGTGAGAGACCATCCTCCTCCTCCTTCATACTGCCCACTGCCCAGCCCTGGTGGGCATTGTGTACACATCCCATACAGTACCTTGCTCACTGTAGTAGCCTGTTGCCAGTTTGGTCAGGTGGCTCCATGGCTCAGACTGCCACTGCTGCTCTACTCGGTGGTGGTGCAAGTGTTTTTTGGAGCTGTGTACTCCCTCATCCCAACCCACACAGTTGGTCCCCAATTCAGACCCACGTCCCCACTCCAGTACGCCACACATTGGAACTAGTGCACCTACCACTCCTCCTCCTTGTCAACTCTGAAGACCTGACCAAGACTGAGTGAGAGTCACCTGATGGGCCCTGCCGACAGGGTCATGGGCTGATTCTGTCCACAACCAGACCACTGACTTGCTGCCTTCACATGATTGCTGCCTGGCTTTGCTGGAGGACTGACTGAGACCTGTACAACCACACACTAGTCTCTCTCTCTGGGCACCAGACACGCCAGGACAGTGGACACAGTTAACTTATTTTTAAATTAAAGGCCGAACCGCCAAACTTCATCCTTGCAGAAAAACACTGCTCACTCTGTTGCCCACACAACAACACAGATGCCTCCTCTTCTGACAGTCTCGTCTCCTACAGGCACGCTCTCCCTGCCATCTCGTGCAGCCAGTCACAGACACTCTCAAGCTCCTAGCTCCTCCTCCTTCTAGCTCCCCAATTGGTGGATGCTTCATATCCAGGAGCCAGGGGTGCATTTTATTGGCTCTAAGGCTCAGTGCCGGCAGTTGAGGACCATTAGATATTCACAGCCCCCCTTCTCCCTCCCCCCGGAAAGAAAAAAAGAGAACACAGACTGCAGTGCACCACAAAAACAAACCTGGATGGGTCACGGAATCGTCAACTGCAGTGGATTTCAACTCCACTATTTTATGACTGCAATCCAATGCAATTGCAACTGCATTGAATTGCAACTGACTATTTCAACTGCCAACTACTGCTCCGGGGTCTACACCCAGGTGTAACTTGGCCATTTTTTGGAGGTGTTGCACTAAATTTTCAACATGGCTTTTTTGGGACCTCCTCCTCATTAAGAGTGCCAGTGTCATTTTGTTCACTTGTCCCAAAAGGTGATTTCACAGAACGACCGTGCCATTCTGTGCTACAAGTGCGAAAACATGTTTCAGGCAGGATGTGAACAAGCATTTGTCGATGCCGAATGTTTGCTTGCTGGCATAGGCACTGGTAGTGTAGGAGTTAGAGAGCTGCGTAATAGGAATGGCAGTGAAATATTGAACTGAAACCAACCCCGCCACCACCCTGCAGAGACTGACAGGCATTGGGGTGTGCCTTTGGGTCGTCAGGCATAACGGCCACACCATTTCACCACACTCTACCCTGCAGACACCGACAGGTGTCATGGTGTGCCTTGGGATCTTTGGCCCTTATGCTCACCCCATTCCATCAGGAAATATGGTGAGATGGGTGCTGTACAGGTGAATGGGGTGAACTTTGGGGCCGAAGAGTCCAAGGCACACCTTGATGCCTCTCACTAGCTGCAGGGTGTGGAATGGTATGAGCATTACAGGGCGAGAATCCCAAGTCACACCTCTGATGCCTGTCAATCTCTGCAGGGTGGGGCGTTACAGTTGGAAACACTAATGTCTCAGGCGTTCATTGGTATTTTCACTCCAAATTTTCAACATGGGTTTTTTGTGACCCCCAACTTATGAACAGCAACTGTACTGTTCATAAGGAAATGTGGAAAATGCCAGTGGTGAAAATCTGGACTGAAAATATTAGAAATCCATGAACTCACGAGGTGCGTGAAACTGCACAATGGTCGTCAGAACACAGTCATTTTATGGACTTTTTCACCAAATTTTAACATAGCCATTGTAACACCTCTGCTCATGAACAGTGTCACTGTGATTTTCTTAATCTGTCCTGAACATTGATTTCGCACACCGACTGCGCCATTGTGTGCTACATGCGCAGAAACACGTTTTGGGTGAGATGTGAAAAATGACAGCTGTACTGCTCATAAGGAGGTGTGGTAAAATGGCAATGCTGAATATCTGGATTGAAACAGTGAAAATTCACGATTACGAGTGTGCATAGGAACAGCGCAACGCATGCTCGTAAAACAGTCATTTTAGGGAATTTTTTTACCAATTGTTAACATAGCCATTTTAACACTTCTGCTCATGAACACTGTCACTGTGATTTTCTTAATCTGTCCCGAACATTGATTTCGCACACCGACGCGCCATTGTGTGCTATATGCACGGAAACACATTTTGGGCAAAATGTGAAAAATGACAGCTGTACTGCTCATAAGAAGGTGTGGTAAAATGGCAATGTTGAAAATCTGGAGTGAAAATATTGAAAATTCACGTACTACGAGCATGTGTAGGAACAGCACAACGCATGCTAGAAACAGTTATTTTGGGAATTGTTTCACCAGATTTTCAACATAGGGCTTTGTGGCTTACCTCATGACTATGACACTGTCATTTCATAAATCAGTCCCGAAAGGTGGTTCCACCCAGTGACCGTGGAAATCACCTTCGGGACCGATAACAAAATGACAGTGACTATATTCATGAGGTGGGGTCCCAAAAACCCCATGTTGAAAATTTGGTGAAAAAATTCCCAAAAATGCCTGAGATATGCATCAAAGTTGAAAAAACCCTATTTATTACATTATACAGCTTACCGGCATTTCCTCAGTTCGCGGTCGGCTTTGAAGAGTGCAGTCATCTTCCCAGTCCACCGAAGATCGTCGCGATGGACTCCAGAGGTGACATGGGGTGAGGGGTGTGGGAGGCCGGTGCGCAGAGGGTGGGCACAGGTGGGGGAGCAGGGTCAGGACAGTCAGCGAGGAAGGTTTTTTCTTTTTTTCTTGGACGACGCTGGACTTTTGCCATGCTGGGTGGGCTCCCAGCATGGCAGTTGGAAGGCTGTTTGGAGTGGGGGCAGTGGAGCTGACAGAGTTGGGCACCCCTCAGTCATATGGACTGTTGCCATGCTGGGGTGGGCTCCCAGCGTGGCACCCGTTGTCTGTTGGGGGAACATTGGAGCCGACGGGGATTAGGCACCCCATTGGCCATACAGTGTGTGTGTGGTGGGCATTAGCACGCGAATATGCGTGCATGCATGTGTGTGGGGGGGAGCGCATCCGGGCACGGCTATTTTCTTTCAAGTTGGTGGCAACGTTCCAAACTAGTGTCACCAGCTGTGTCCCCCATTATTGGTGGACATTACACATGCCCCAAAATGCCGTGCCAGTATTGGTCACAACAGTGCCGCACCTCCAGAACCTGCTTCGGCACCAAACTGCTGCAATATGTTTCGCTCTGCGCAAGCAAACATAAAAATGACAGCTGTACTGTTACAAAGGAGGTGTGCAAAAATGGCAATGTTGTAAATCTGGAGTGAAAATATTAAAAATTGGCGAAGTTAGGAGTGTGCATAGAAACTTTATTTATTTATTTATTTATTTAGACAGCAGTTTGGAAAACCTTTGAGCCATAGGCTCATTTACAAAGGTACCTTGTCACAGTAAGACAAACGAAAATACACAGTATAACAGTATAACACAGTATAACAGTAACTTAAGACATAGATACAAACAAGCTGGTACAGGTAGGATTGATGCAAACAATACCAGAGTTATGTTGTCCTTAGCAGCTTAGTAGTAAGCTTTGTCATTAGTATTGAGTACGGCTTTGACTAGTGGCAATTACAGCTTCGGGTGTTAACAAGGTGGTTCCATAAGGACGTTTTGAAGCACGATATAGTTGGAGCTTCGGAGATGGAGGGGGGCAGTGTGTTGAACCAGGAAGGGGCCCTAAAGCTGAAGGCTCTTTGGTCGTGAGAGGTCCTAGCTCTAGGGATAAAAAGAGAGGTTTTCCCAGAGGTCCGAGTATGAACTAGTGGGACAGAGCGGCGGATGGTGGTGGTCAATCCAGGTGGGGATAGCCCAAGGAGGGTCTTTTTTGTAAGGGTACAGGTCAGATATTTGAGGTGCTCATCAAGATCAAGTACCAGCGCTTTAGCGTACAGTAGACAGGTGTGTGTTAGCCTAGGTGCCCCAGTAATTAACCTGCAGGCCTTGTTCAGAGAAAAGGATTTAAGGAGTGCGGTCTGATCAGCAGCACCATACACCAGCAGTCCATAGTCCACTAGGGACAGGATAGAGGAGGTGACTGCGAGTCGAAGAGCCTCCGCGGGGAGGCAGTGTTTATACCGATGTAAGATGCCCAATCGGATATTAGTGGCAGTGGCTAGGGCAGCGATGTGTCCATGGAAGGAGAGGGAGGGGTCAAAATGGATCCCTAGGTATTTATAGGAGCAAATTTGTTCGAGTGGGAAAGAAGAGCCAGAGTGAATGAGGAGTTTGAAGTTGCAGGACTTGTTTTGGGGATGAGTGAAGAACATGGTTTTTGTTTTTTTAAGATTTATCACCAATCTATGTTCCTTGAACCAGCCCTCGGCTTCAGCGAAGGACTTCTGCAGCGAGTCCTGGAGGGCAATAGGGTTACGACTTGAAGCAAAGATGACTGCATCATCAGTGTACAATAGAATGTTCCCCGAGCAAGAGTGTGAAAGGGTGTTAAGGTAAAGGGAGAATAGTAAGGGGCCCAGAATGGAGCCCTGGGGAACCCCAGAAAAGATGGGACAGATGTCTGAGTAGGTCCCATTAATTTTTACACGCTGTGAGCGGTCAGACAGATAACTGGTGCACCAGGAGATAGGCCCAGCAGCAAAACCAGAGAGATTAAGGGCATCAAGAAGGAGGGGGTGGGAGACAGTGTCGAAAGCTTTAGAGAGGTCAATGAAGACCGCACCAGCCAGAGAACCAGTGTCTAAGGAGGAGTGGAGAAAGTTGGAGAACTCTAGGAGGGCTGTGTTGGTACTGTGGCCCACTCGGAAGCCATGCTGCTCAGGACATAGGATATTGTAGGTGGAGAGGTAGTCAGAGATTTGAGAGGCTACCACTTTTTCCAAGGCCTTGGAGAGAGGAGAGAATGGAGATTGGCCGATAGTTTCCAGCCACAGTCCTATCACCACCTTTAAAGATAGGGGTGACAGTGGTGACTTTCCAGGCAGTTGGAACCTTCCCCAGGCAAAGAGAGTGGTTGATGAGGCACGTGATCGGGGTAAGGACTGTGTCTAAGACCAGCCGTAGGATACACTGATCCAGGGTGTCACTGCCCGTACTATTACTCTTGAGGGCAGTGACAAGGTGCGGCCTAAGTTCTTGGGCAGAAACACGGCAGAGGAGAAAATAAGGGCGAGAAAGATTTACGGCAGGCGCTGGGGGAAGAGGGTCAAAAAAATTTGTAGGGAGGATAGGGCTAAGGTCAGTGAATGAGGTGTTGAGGTGGTTGGCTATGAGGGCTGGGTCTGAAGAGATCACGCCATTAATGTTGATCTGGGTGGGTGGGGGGAGTGTGCACTCCCATTTAACTGTTTAATGTTATCCCAGAAGGTTCTGGGGTTCCCCATGAGGCTGTGAGTGAGGACCGATAGTGCTCAGACTTGGCCTTTCTGATGGCCCAGTGCACTTGTTTTGGGTGGCAGCATATAACTGCCTGTCACTGGGCAGCCATTCTCAATGCACGGTGCCATAGGTTGTCCCTATGTTTGAGTTGGTGGATCAAAGCTGGGTTACCTAGGGGCATTCTGCCTTTTAGAATGGCGGGTCGACATTGGGCCAAAGATATCACAGGGCATTATTAAAAGTTCGGGTAAAGGAGAGAGCTGTGTCAATGTCAGGGTTGCCTGTATAGGAGACCAGTCAATTTGGGACAGAAGTTCCTTAAGTTTTGTCAGACCACCAGGTATTAGACGCCTTGCGGCATGTGGACTGTGCTATGGGTTTGGGGACTGAGGATGACCAGTGGAATAGAATGGGGGAGTGATCGCTGAGAGAGTCTGGGAGGACTTGTACATTGGGGATCTGATTAGGGCAGTTGGTGAGTACCACATCAAGCAGGGTACTGGAGCCTCTCTTGGGGTTAGTCCTGGTAGGTTGGGTAACTAGTTGTGTTAGGTCTATTGCAGAAAAGGAGTCATGGGTAGAGGAGAAGGAGGGGCTGAGCCAGTTGACATTTAAGTCACCCACCAGAATTTGATCAGTGGAAAGAGGTAGTGAGGAAAGGTATTCTGTAAGAGAGGCAATGGCCTGCGTTTGGTCACTGAGGGGCACATATGCAGTAGTCAGATAAAGGGGTTCCCTTTAAAGGGTCAGGGGTTAGTTTCAGCGTAAGCGCCTGGGCCCTGGAGTCAAGGACTGGAGTAGGCAGGGCTAGTACGGGGAGAGATTCCTTGACATAAATAGCGCAGCCACCGCCCTGTCTCCCAACACGGTCGGACCGGAAGAGGGTGAAACCAGGAAGGGAGACCAGGGAGTCAGGGGAGGATTTCAACAGCCAAGTCTTAACCAGAGTGATGACATCAGGGAAACTGCACAATGCATGCTCATAACGCAGTCATTTTTTGGATTTTTTTCACCAAATTTGCAACATGGGCTTTTTGGGACCCCACCTCATGAGCAGTGGCACTGTCATTTCATTAATCAGTTCTGAAAGGTGACTCCACGCAGCGACTGCAAAATCACCTTTTGGGACTGAATAACAAAATGACAGTGACACTGTTCATGAGGTGGGATCCCAAGAACCCATGTTGAAAATTTGGGACCAAATTCAAAAAATGGCTGATTTATCAATTATGTTGAAAACCCCACTGAATGCCATTATAGCAAGCTTACCTTTGATTCTTCAGTTTGCAGTTCGGCTTTGAAGAGTGCAGAGGTATCTCGGGTCCACTGAAGATGACAGAGCCAACTCCGAGGTAAATATGGGGTAAGGGGGTGGGGAGGTGGGTGCCCAGTGGGAGGGTAGGGATGGGGAGGAGGACTGAATGAAAACAAGGGACCATTTTCTTTTGTACAGGTTTAAAAGAAAAAAAACATACTTTATTGACAGGAAAAAAAAAATATACATTTGGGCACACTGAGGTGGGCTTCCACTGTGCCACATGAGTTGGGGGGTGGGTACTTGATGCCAACATGGGGATTGGGTACCCCAATGTCAGTGGGGGAGGAAGAAAAAGCAAACATTTGGGCACACTGGGGTGGGCCCCAGTGCGCCACATCAGTATGGGAGCACATAGTGCTGACATCGGGATTGGGCACCCTGATGTCAGTTCAGGGCAAAGAAATGTACATTTGGGCACAACCTGGGTGTAATTTGCGCGCCGCCATGGATTGGGGCTACATAATGCAGACATGGGGATTGGGAACCCCAATGTCGGTGCGGGAGGATAGCAGCAGCAGGAGGGTTTTTCTTTGCTGGCAGTGATGTAACTGCACATGCATGACACTAGCGCATGTGTAGTTGCAGTGAATGGCATTTTGACATTCACAACATGGCAGCACCAGTGGAACTGCGCATGCGTACAAGTTGCACTTACGCAGTTCATACCCCGGAATGTGGAAGTAACAGATGAAACATTGCGGCTGTTATTCTGAAGCGGCCGATCTTGGTGGAGGGCTTCAAGCTCCACTGGACATTCAGGATACTTCCAAATGTCCAATGGAAGGTTCCATGACTGGCCATTTTTAAGGTACGATCAATCCCAATTGTTTCCTGTGCTCTTTTGAACACTTATAAGCTTTCTTGTTTTCGCCTACTAGCAATCAATAATTTGCTCTGTTTTTCTTTTGTTTTTGTTTACATTTTCCACCAGCCATGTTGAATTGGAAACCCTCTGCTGTCAACTGCACATGTGCATGACTCATAGTTTTGTTTTCAAGTCCTTCAGCTTCCTGTGAGTTGGATGCATTCACAAGAAACTGCGAGTCATGCACATGTGTAGTCAGCAGCAGAGGGTTCCAATTTAACATGGCAGGTGGGAGAAATGTAAACAGAAACACACAAAACTGGAGTAAATGATGGAGTGATAGTACAGTGAAAACAAAAAAGATAACTAGGTAAGTGCTCAGTGCAGCACAGGGAGAAAAATGTTGCAGCAGATCTGATTTTTTTATCTAGTGCTGCTGCTTTCAATCCCTTGGACACCTCTCTCCAGACTTCTGTGCACCCCCCATCCCACCCCCATGACTGTCATGAAAAGCTGAAGTCAATGTCCCTTCTGTGAGGAAGTCTGCTTTCACTGTCATGATTTCGCCAAACACCAACTTAAATATATCTCCCCACCCCTCACCAGTCCCTCATCCACTCCCCCACCTCCTCCACCCCTCACATTGTTCCCATCTCCCCACCTCCCATACCTCCCTTTGATGCACCCTCATTATAGTTCCTCTCTCTCTTCACTAAGTACAATTCTTCCTCCTTAAAGCAGTCTAATATCTGTCTACCTTATGTAAAATTTTGTAAATACATTTTTAGCAAGTCACATCTAATCATTCCTATGTAAATAGCCTTTCATTAGCTGTTACCCAGCTCTTGTATACATATGTATGCTTCTGCCCTCCCCATATGTTTATGTCACTCATTTACCTGTGGTCGAACTGAAACGAGCTTTGGCTCAGTGTGCCTTTCCAGTTACCAAATTTAAATAAATAAAATGATTTATACTGTTAGGTAGTTTGCAGTGACCAATCAGCCTCATTATACAATTCAGACACTCGCAACTACAGGAACTCTGCTGCAGTTTGGTTGACCATCAATGGGTCAGGCATTCTAACCTTTGCCTTGCAGTGTCAGCTTCAGCAACAACTGCGGAGTCATTTAACTCAGGTGGGGTGAGGGGGTTGCTAAACCTGTGTGCTGCTTTCTAAATTTTCAAGCACAAGAGATCCTTGCCCTGGTGGTCCTGTGTGAATGGAGTGTGCAAGAAGCTGTGCTGCAGCAAGACTCTTTCTGTATCATTTTTTATCTTTTTGTGCCGCTTTCTTTACCTGGTCTGCCATTCTGGGGCAGTTTGGAAATTCAGGGGAGTGTCTGGTTTTGACCCATTGTTTTCCTTCTGTCACAGTCTGGATTTAGATGTTTGACGGGGTCATTTATATGACATTAGACAGTTTGCTTATTTTAAGATACCCTGCTATAGTCATTACTAGCAGAGCAGTGGTTTCAATTCTTGGATCACTTAAATGTGTGGAGTGCTGAACAAAGTTATTTCTATGTAACAAAGAAAGGTGGGTGGTACCACCTGGCTTCTGGTAAAATGTGTATTACGTGGCACAAACTGAGTATAAACAAATATGTACGCCATTAGGGTGTTCCGATTTCAGCTGTTGCTGTATCCTTTGTCCGAACTATGCGAGTTAAATATGAGCTGCTCATTGTTTTCAGTATTGTCTGGTACAGAACTAAAAGAAATCAGATCTGCCTGGCCTCCGTAACCATGCCATTTTTACTGTATGCATACACCCTTTGTTCCAACTGTGATAACTAAAAGCACTAAGTACCAAGCAGCCTATTGCCATGTTTTGCCCACTGTCAATCGAACTCCCAGTACTACAGAGGAGAGTGGGAACATCCAGTACTGGGTCCCACGGTAGTAAACAAAAGTTGTGATGCAACTTGAGGTGGGAGCTCGGCTGCAAATTAGGCACCAGTCATATTTGCTGTGAATCCACAACAATGGAAATAAATTGTAAATATCTGAAAAACTAAAGATTGCTAGAAAGAAATATTTACAGATATGGAAACCGGAACTATGGATGCATGCTTCCAGCCAAAAAGCAGAATTTTGACAATCACTTCCTGATTATCCAGTAATGCTGCTTTCATGTATATAGAGTTTGGTTTGGGCAGTGCTATCATACACTCAGACTTTGATGTCAATGTTTTACTCTGATGTTAGTTATTAACTTTGTTGATTGCATGTTAATACAAAGCATAACTTAGCACAGGGACATTGATTAGCAGTGATTGCTAATCAAAATTGTTTGATTAGAATCACTGAGGTTTGAGGAGCAATTTATAAAACATATTTTGTATTGCTATATATCAATACTGAATGTTTTTGATCTACCAATAAAATCAGCAGAAAACATGGTGATGTGTCATATTTTCTTGTTTAGTTTGCCAAACAGACTTTGTTTTCTCATGGGCAAATTTTCTTTCTTTGTAAGACAGCCTGTGGTCTCAGCTGTACAGACCAATTAGCTTGTGATACCAAAATTAATGCTACTGCTGCCAACCAATCTGTCACAATTCACTCAGAGGTCAGGCCCTCTACTCCCGAAGTGCCAACCTCCGAGTGCAGTCTTAGAACAGTGTAACAGACAAGGTAACCCTCTTGTCTGTTTTGTGAGTTTGGATCAACCTTTGGTCTCAGTTCTGGAAGGATTCAAACTGTTAACCTCTTGCTAGCATACCCAATGCACAGGCTCAGATATATCTGTCTTCGGGGGGCCAGATATCTTTGCTTATGGGCACCTAACCAGGTATGCAGAAATGAACCTTTTAAAACTTTAATAAAGACCTCAGATTTAAAACGCTTCTCTTTCCAGTTTGGTACCATCATACAAGCTATGTCTGCTGTCTGCTATAAACATAAATATTTCTCAGCAAAAGAAAGTAGTTCAAAGACAGACCAGGTTTTCTCTAAAATTAGAGTTTTTACTAAAATATATAATAATACGTCAAACATACAATACAGAACTCTTATAATCACAAGACATACATACCTTTAAACAAAACAAGGTTTAAAACAGTGCAATTCCTACAACAATATTTATATTTTGTCTAGCTTTCTAAATACCTGTTTTCAGTGCTCAGATGTTATCTTGGTCAGAGTCAGATAAAATTGTCTCTGTAGTGAAACAGAATAATCTTTACAAGCTGTATCTGCCAACCCCTTTTGGATGAGGTCATCCAGCTCCTCCTCTGTCAAAATATCTAAAAAATATATATTTCTATACAATCACGGGATGTAATTTCAAGTATTAATTCTGCAACCTTAGCATAACTCAAGTTTCAAATGACACCTCTTTTGATCTCATGCTGCACCCTCCTCACACAGGCTTCATATGAGCATTTACAACCTCTCACCTATTGTGTTTTCTTCAACGTCATAAACCTTTTTTATGATTGTCCCTCTTAACAAAGTTAACCCAAAACAACTCTGTAATTAACTCAGAGAAACATGATCCTTGATTAAAGTCTTCCAGGTAACACATTGTCTCTAAAAACTGCATGTGTGATACATGCTGTCAGCAGTTCTCTTGGCCTACAGCTGTGAGCTGAAATCTGGGGGGGGGGGGATGAGTGAGATCATTCCTAGAGCATTTTACTTTTCAGCAGAGACAGTCCTTAATACATTTCATATAAAAAAAATATTATACAGCACTCAGAATGGGCTGTCTACGTCACACTCAGAACAAAGCACCATACTGTTGTCTCCAAAATGGATACAGACTTTTTGCTTTCTTGCAGGTCTGTCACGCTAATCAACAATTTCATAACACAGACTTTATTAGCCTGCACCATCAGGCATTGATGATTTTCAGCTCTGCAGATAATTTGCTTTGTGGCATCACTCTTTGGAGCAGCAAATAGGACCTTTTCCTTACCTGGGCATAGACAGTCAGGAGTGTTCTATCTAAATACCTATGATCAGTCCTCTTCTCTCAGCTGATCTCACCAATTGACTGCACTTTGTAATTATTGCTATCTGCCTTGTGCAACTCTCTCCTTCTCCTCTTTTCTCCCACCATGTCTGCTGATGTGTCTTCATATGCCTCAAGGCTGGAAGATTTTATATGGGGGAAAGATTCAGAAAACTGTTCAGCTCAGTGGCTAGTTGCACACTGTAATGAGTGGGGGGAGTGAGTGGGCGGGCATGTGCATGAGCAGGCAGTGGATGGATGGAAAGGGAGGAGGAGGAGGAGGAGGTAGTGCAGACTGGCCAGAGACAATCGGGGGGGAGACTACCATTTTAGGACAGAAATGGCAAAGAAGTTGATTAGCAATTGCTGCTAGCCAAACAATTGATTTGCTATTGCCATTGTTTGGGTCACAAATTGTGATGCAAACCTGCTTAGTTTATGCCTTGTAATAAATATTATGGGTTGGATTCAGTAAAACACTCAATGAAGACACTGAAGAAAAATATACCTACTGTATTGTAAACATGACATCAACATTAACATGTGTACAAAGAAGGAGAGAGAGAGAAAGACAGAAAGTGAGAGAGAGATAACGTTCCTAATATGCTCAGAGTTCCACAGAGGCACAGGGTATGATTTTCCAGTGATCCATCAGAGATCCACCCACCATTATTTTCAACTGGCTAAGTATAGCTGTGTGGAATTTCTAAATTCGCTTCCACTAATATACTGCAGAATTTTGGAAATCCACCTAATTACCTAAAATATTGCTGGAAGTGAATTCTGAATTCTGAAAGGGTTGATTTTGTTAAAAAAGCTCTCCAGTTAGGGGTCACCAATGACTCTGTGGAAATGCAACGGCCTTCCATGCTGGTGACAGGTTTCAAAAGCAAGCCCAGGGTTACCAAGGGCTGGGTAATGCTCCCTAGGGGCACAAGCCAACTGAAAGGGGCTGTCCAGACTCCAATGCAGCAGCACCATCCTGGTGAGCAGGGACGCTTGCTACTTCGTGGATGGATGGTGTCAGTTCAGTACGTGTTGCTGCTGCAGCCGAGGCTACCAGAGACTGCATCCAATGCCCTGGGAGGTGGGAGGGACCATGGAAGTGGAAGAAACATAAAAACAGTGCCTTGAACCATCTGAATGATGATCATCAGTCCTCAGGACTCACTCCTGGTGGATGCCTGCTGGTCATGATGATGGGGTAAGCGGCAGATGGGGCTGGTGCCAGCAGGACCAGAAGGAGGAGTAAGATGATGGTTCAGAGGGCCAAAAAGCTCTGTTGAAATTAAAAACCCTGCGGGTTGTTTACGTAAACTGTGGATTCATTTTCCAAAACAGTACAATAATATTCTGTGGATTACATCATCTGGAAATATTATTCCCTGATTTATGTAGAAGTAATTTTTGGAATCCCTTCAAATTAAAGTAAGGATATTCCAAAAAGCATTGCAAATGCAAAATTGCCATTCTGCACAAATTCCTGCAGGCAGAACTACACATTCTGCACAACTCTACGGCAAAGCCATCCGAACCATTGGGCTATCTATTAAATAGTTTAACAGCATCCAGATGTGGCAACCAAAAGGATGGTTATAAATAAAATGACGCAAACCACATTTGCACTAATTGAGAGCAACGATAATGGTTAAGGGAATTTAGAGGTTCAGGTATAGGAGCTATTTGGACAGGATATTGTAGGTGGATGTTCCCTGAAAAAAGGCAAGGAGCAGAAATAAAGGATAGGATACAGTATACCAAGAGAAAATTGTTCAGCTTGATCGGCAGTAAAACTAAAGGCATGCCTTGCACTTAGTGAAAAAACATAGTTTACTGAAATTCCCAAATCCCAAAGCCTTAACACCCGATTAGGCTTTTCACAGGAAAAAACATTTTCAGCATTCAAACTTTATTTGTGTTAACTCTGTGATCAGGCAACAAGGCGGGTGCTGCACAGTGCCATCTCATGTTACAGTGTAACTCCACACCACTCTCTTGTATTGAAAGGCATACAAGCAAGGAGTACAGAACCACGCTGTAGCATGAGATAGCACCATGCGGCATCCACCATGTTGTCTATCTGCAGAGTTTATAAAAATAAAATTAAGTAAGTTTAAACACTTCCAAAAAATGTTTTCTTCTGAAAGCCTAATTACACAGTAAGGCTTTGGAGGTCAGGGGGTTCAGTAAATTACAGTTGTCCTTTAAGGAGGAATCTAGAAAGGGGAAATGAGGTAGCATATTTTTCATTCACTGTGTGGGGAATAAGCTCCTTAAGGAAGCAGTGGAAATAGGGATTATTGAATTTCAACTCAAGGTTCATCAGTTCTTTATTTCACTGGAGAAGGGAGAGGGGTCATGACTAAATGTTAGTAACGTTATCATTTCATCATGTACTTTACGTAATATTATTATGTGGAACACACATCAGCAATACTGCTTATGCCCCAGAGTACTTTTACAAAAAAGATACTCTTACCTCAGTGAGTTTGCTACCCTGGCAAAATAAAGCAAATCAATTGTTCAGATATGTGTTCCTTGCCTTCAAATACAGATGTTTGATGAGATATGTAGAGGCAGTGGAGGCAGTCTTGAAAACAGAGTAAAAGTTAGAATAAATTATCACAGTGGGGCAGAACATGTTTCTATTATATGCAAACAGAGAGTGGAACCTGAGTTAAGCAATGTATTATAGTGGTGCGATAGCACCACTACAGTTAGGGTTGAGTAAGCATTTCTATGTTAAATCCCAGATTTTGTACTTTAATAGCTTCTCAGCCATTCAATGGATTTTCAAAAAAGTTTGCATGCTCAATCTCAGGGGCAGCATCACTTGATGTGCCAAGTTTTGTTTCAGTCAGATATGCAAATTCTGAGAAAAGGATAGCGAAAAAAGTGAAAAAAAAATCAAGAGTTTTTTTGTTGCTGTTTCCTTTGTCATCACGTAGCACACAGAAGGTTTGGAATTGTGCACTGAAATATTCAGGATAGAAAGGGCTTGGACCAGAGTGGTACCTTTTACTAGTTTGGTGAAAAAATATTACTCTGTTACCAAGTTATAAGGATTTGAAATTTCAGATCTGAGCATGCTCAGTACAGTTTTTTGGATAGCCACTTGGAATGAAACAAGAATTTAGTACAGATGAAAAAAGATCCTTTTTCATATGAGGTAATATGTTTTCATGAGAAAAAAGTATTTTTTTTCATATGGCTGCCATCTTGTTTCTGTTTGTTTTGTTTGTTTGTTTTTTTCAAAAAATTTTTTTTTGAAAACCCATAGAAATCTTATCCTGCAGAGACTAGCAGAGAACATGGCCTACCTAGACTTTAGCAAGACATTTGACACAGTCCCACACAAAAGATTAATAAACAAATTAGCCAGCCTGGGAGTGGGTCCCAGGGTGGTAGTCTGGGTAAAACACTGACTCGACAACAGGACACAGTGGGTAATAGTAAATGGAGTCCACAGTGAAGAAAGGAGGGTTACTATTGGGGTACTGCAGGTTTCAGTACTGGGGCCAGTCCTTTTCAATGTCTTTATAAGTGACATTGCAGAGGGACTGGAAGGGAAAGTACGTCTCTTTGAGCTCTGCAACAGGGTTGATATGCAAGGTGGGGTGGAAAGGATGAAAAGAGACTTGGCAAGGTTGGAGGAATGGTTAAATGTATGGCAGCTTAGATTCAATGCAAAGAAGTACAAAGTAATGCACCTGGGAAACAAAAACCCAGGGAAAGAGTACACAATGGGGGGTGACATACTGACAACAACAAAATAAAAAGGGACCTGGGGGTAGTCATATCAGATGACCTAAAGGTGGGCAAGCAATGTGAAAAGGCAGTAAGGAGGGCTGGGGGATACTGGGATGCTTAGGGAGAGGCATCACCTGTAGAAAATAGGGAGTTGTTGGCCCTCTGTACAGACAGTTGGTAAGATCACATCTGGAGTACTGTGTACAGTTCTGGAGACCCCATCTCCACAAAGACATAGACAGGGTGGAGGCTGTCCAGAGGAGGGCAACCAAAATGATGCAGGGTCTGCACCAGAAGACATATGAAGAAAGACTAAAGGAGCTTAAGATGTATAGCCTTGAGGAAAGGAGGGAGAGGGGGAACATGATAGAAACTTTCAAATACCTCAAGGGAATCAACAAAGTTCAAGAGGGTAGCATCTTTCAGAAAAAGAGATGTGCAAAAACAAAGGGGCACAATTTGAAGATAGAGGGGGGACGGCTCAGAGGTAATGTGAGGAAGCATTTCTTCACATAGAGGGTTGTAGATGCATGGAACAGCCTTCCTGAGGAGGTTGTAGAGTCAAAAACAGTGAGGGAACTCAAGAATGCATGGGACAGACATAAGCCAATTCTAGCGCGGGGTAGGAGGAAGTAGGCTGTTGGTCAACTAGGATCTGCAGCTTATCCATTAGGTAGGGAAATGGGCAGACTAGGTGGGCCAAGCGGTCCTTATCTGCCATCAAATTCTTTGTTTCTATGTTTCTATGTAGACACCAACACATGTACCTTGCTAATGGGAGCCTATTTAGTAGATTCTGGAGTAACGTTTTGGAAAATGACCCAAGAAAAGTGTTTTTCATTATTTTTTAAGCTTTTTGTAACCCAAATTTCTTTTTAGGGCTGTGGTGGGTGAATCCCTGCAGACCTTTTACTTCAGAAAATGGACTCCCATTCTTTGTGAACAAACAACATGCTGGAGTGACAAAAATGTCTCCTGCGCATACAACACTCTGCATTCACACTATTTTTGGGGGCTCGGCTGTCCATGATCTCTGAAATACATTACCTCCACTGACCCTCCTTCTCAGCACCCACCACCCCACACACTCCTAAGAGACATAAACAGTGGCCCTGGAGGTACCCAATCCACCAATGCAGGAATCCACATCTCCCTCTCCAGTACTGCAGAAGCGCGGTTATTTTTTTTCTTCTTTTTAATTTCTCCCCATCTGACCCTCCTCTCAGCACCCACCACCCCACCCTAAGAAACATAACAGTGATGTTGGGCATGCCCAATCCCTCAGTGTCGCTATCGACATCCTGGTCCATTTTATTTTTTCTATTTTTTTTCCCTGCACCAAGAAAACCATCCACTGATGTCTTTTGTGTTGGTTCAGACCCCACACCAAATTCTGACCCTCCCACTCAGCACCTACCACCCCAACCCCCTAAACCCTTACTTACCCACTGGGAGTCCAACACCGTACTCTTCTCTGGACCTCAGACACGTCTTCCCTCTTTAAAGCCAGACCACGAACTGAAGAAACAGGTGTGCAGTTCAATGTATTTCAATGGGGTTTTGGACTTAGAGGTATAACTTGGCCATTTATGCATATTTTTCGCCCACATTTTTAACATGCCTTCTTTGGGACCCCACCTCATGAACAATGTCACTGTTGCTAGGCAAATCTGTCCCAAAAGGTGATTTTGAGCTCCCTGTGCAAAATCACCTTTCAGGCAGGGGTTGAAAATTGTCTGTGCCCCTGTTCATGAGGTGGGGTCATAAGACAACTATGTTGAAACTATGGTGTAAAAATATTAAAAAACAACAAATTTATGAGCCTACATTGAATTTCAATTTTTCAGTTTCAATTTATTTATGATACCAGGAAAAGCTCAGTTGAGCAAGCTCATTCAAAAGGTCCTGGGTAGATTTTGCAAGCGTAGTCTCATAACTCGGTAGTTGTCAATAATTTTACCCCAAATTTACAACATAGCCATATCTTTACAGCACTTTATAAATGTAACAGCTGTAATTTTTCAAATCATATCCAAAATGTTTTGATTTATCCCAAAAGGTAAATTTGCAGTCCCTGTGTGAAATCACCTTTAGGGCAGGAGTTAACAATTTTCTATGTCCGTATTCATGAGGTGGTGTCATAAGAAGACTGTTGAAAATTTTGTATAAAAATATTAAAAATCAATAAAGTTACAAGCCTATGTTGAATTTTGCGAACGCAGACTCGTAACTTTGGTAATTGTCAATACTTTTACCCAAATTTACAACATAGCCATATATTTACAACACCTCATGAATGTGACAGCTGTCATGTTTCAAATCCTGGCCAAAATGTTTTTTTTATTCACATCCCGAAAGGTGATTTCTCGGTCACTGTGCAAAATCACCTTTCAGGCAGGAGTTGAACATTTCTCTACCCTTGCTTATGAAGTAGGGATATAGAAAGAAGACTGATGGAAATTTAGTGTAAAAATATTAAACTCAATAAAGTTATGAGCCTACATTAAATTTTGCAAATGCAGGCTCATACATTTGATAATATTCAATATTTTTACCCCAAATGTTCAACATAGCAATTTCTTTACAGCACCTCATGAATGTGACAGCTGTGTTTTTTCAGCTCCTGCCCAAAATGTGCTTTAGCATCCCAACAGCTGATTTCACAGTCCCTGCACAAAATAACCTTTAAGCTAGGAGCTGAACATTCTCTCTGCCCGGCTTCATGCAGCAGGGTCATAGCAAGGCTATGCTGAAAATCTGGTGTAAAAATATTAAAAAAAAAATAATTTACAATATTTTTACCCCAAATTCCTCTGCTGCAGCCCTATTGGCTCTGGCCAAATTTTGTTTCATATGGCCACATGAAAAAGGAATTGGGGCATATGAAAAAAGATCAATTCTTTATGAAAAAAGAACTTGGACTTAGTTGTTTTCTCACATTCTTTTTCATATGATTGCATCTTTTGTATGAATGATGCAACCTCACGAAAAGGATCCTTCATTAAAAAAAAAGTATTTTGGACTTTATTTTTTTCCCATTCTTTTTTCATATGAAGGGATCCTTTTTCACATGAATGACTCAATCTCACGAAAAATATACCCCTTTATACGAAAAGAGAGTTTGGACTTACTATTCTCCCACATTCTTTTTCCATAGGAAGGAACCCTTTTTTGTATGAACAACACAACCTCAAGAAAAAGGATATCTTCATACAAAAAAAAAATATGGGCTTGTTTTTTTTTTTCATTTTTTTTTTGCACGAAGAGATCTTTTTTTTGTGAGTTTATCTTGTTCATATGACAAAAGATCCCTCCTTCCCAAAAAATAATTTGTACTTAGTTTTTTTTTTCACATTTCAACTTCAACAAACCATAACTCCATGAATATTTGCAGTTAAGGAATATCTGTATCAAAACAAATGTCTTAATGAGTACTACAAGAATAACACATAATACCCCCAAAAAATGTTAGGGGACATATAAAAAAAATGTTAATCAAAATACCCATAGGATAACATTGGAAGTTTAACAAGTCATACAACAAAGCAAATAAGTTAATTTTGGGGATAAATAGAAGCGCAGAGCCCAGAGGGCCCTGCATTTCCACACCAACATGAATGTATGCATCTGTGGAGGGAGGGAAGTGCCCTTAGCTTCCATAGGCAAATGGATATGTTCACACAGATCCCAAAGGCACTTGCATAAATGAGGAAACCATGATACTATCTAAAAAAAGAAAGGACATTCTTTGCAAAAAACTTTAATGCACCAGTTAGGGTTCAGAGTAAAGTGATAAATGCAGGGAATTATGGTGTTAGAGTTTCCAACCCTAACATGCCACCCACCCTGCAGGCAACAAAAGGAAAAACTAGTATGGGTTTACTCTATCCTGAGTCTTTGCATCCAGGCCTGGGAAGTTCCTGTTCATAACCCTAATACTGCTCGATTATCATATAATCTGCATATCTCAGCTTATTTAATGATGAAGGAGTGTTAGGGCTGATGGCCCCAAGGAACACCCCAGGCCTGATTCATGAAGAATTTACAGTGTGAGCAAGAAATGGACACACTTTTGTAGGTTCTTCAGCCCCCCAGATGAGGCTCAAAGACAATTTTCAAAGTAATGTTCTGGGTTGCCCTTTTAAGAACCATAGACTTCACAACGCTTAAATGTTTTTCACCTTTTTATTGATTTCCCCGACATTTCACTCTGTGCCAGAGCTTGTTCATGGGGTTCATTTTCTTCTTTTAATCTAGTTAAAAGTATACTGAAATTTTATCTTTCCATTCTCACTTTTTCTTATTTACAAAGTTCAATTTATACATTTATTCTGTACCAACACATACCAGTCCTAAGGTTATCATCATCATGTTTTCTGTTCTGCTTTTTATTCTTAGTTTACACAACAGTCTGTATCAATCCTGTTTGAGGTATTTGCTTCTGTAATTTAAAAAAGAAGAAAGCAAGACATTTACGGTTGATATGACTGAGATGTTTGCCTGCAAATGATTCTTATTCTACGCTGCCTAACAGGCTTGCCACTTTTTAACTGTGTATTGCCATACCTTTGTTTTGGTTTTTAAGCTGCTTACGGTGAAGACTTTCTGGTGTTTGCTCTTTACTCTTGAGACATAAAGTGATTCGTGCATTTTTTACTTTGCCAATCCATGGAGCTTGCTTAGTATGCAAACTCAGTTTACTTTTTACATTCTTAAATGCTTTGTTAAGTTTTAAGGACTTACCTCCACCTTGCTTTTTATCTCCAAATCCTTTAAATTCATTACTGTGCAGTGTAAGACACTTGCTGCTTCTCCTGTGGGCCTGTGTACTGTTGCCTCTTGCCTGTTTTTGTGCTAAAACTCGGTCGCCCTTAGTTATGACATCATAACCAGGTGCGGGTGTTTTGCATATGTGAGCATGTGTGATCCATTGCTATGCAACAGTACACTATCACGTGGTTGGGCAATAGGTTGGGGCACAAAACAGGTTTGCTCATTTGCCTGGCTTATGTTTCAGTCACAGCAACCATAAATGTCTTGCATTCTTCTTTTTTTAAATTACAGAAGCAAATGCCTCAATCAGGATTAATACAGACTGTTGTATAAACTAAGAATAAAAAGCAGGACAGAAAACATGATGATGACAACCTTAGGATTGGTGTGTGTTGGTACAGAATAAATGTATAAATTAAACTTTGTAAAAAAAGAAAAATTGAGAATGGAAAGATAACATTTATGTATACTTTTAGCTAGATTAATGCAGCTGCTAGGTCATAGACTAGCCTTTCTAGGTCCAGTCATGTGACCCTGGTCCTGCGTGCCCTGCACTGGCTGCTGATCAAGTAGAGGGTCATCTTCAAAGTGGACTTGCTCACTGATAAGGCCCTACATGGTCTAGGCATTGGTTACCTGTCGTATCTCCTAACACCTGCCTCCTTAGCCTACTCCCTCCGCTCTTCAACTCAGGGCTTCCTCTCTGTTCCAAGGACCATATTGAAGACGTCCGGAAGTCTTGCTATCGTGGATCGCTAAACCACCAGGGATGGGGATATATATATATATTTTTTTTATTTATTTAGGGATTCGGATCATACCTTTGAGCTCAGAGCTCTTTTAGAAAGGTTCCAGGTCAAACAGTGACAATGACAGCAATAACAAACAGTTTACATACAATACTCGAATAGTAGGTACTAGTATACAATAAGGTTACAATGTCATTCATAGTACCAATGGTGATAGTACAGCATCAAGAGCATTCAACTAGGGTAAAGGACAGTGTTTATATGTAGTGAAGGAGATAGAGATGTGACACCTAGTGTGAAAGTCCGAGGAGGAGTCAAGGTGAGGGGGAAGGGAGACTGGGGGGTAGCGGGCGGCCAAAAGAAGTGGCTTTGTCTAGGAGGTTGGGAGGTAGTGGTGGTAGTAGATTGGTTTTAAGGTTGATCTAGTGGGAGAAAAGGCATGGGGGGAGAGGAAGACAGAGGGATAGGGCAAGAGGGAAGAGTGGGGGTAAAAGGAAGGGGAAGGAAAATGTGGATGAGTGGGCATTATGGGTGTTAGAGTCCTAGTGGCAGTCACAAACTGTCCTAGTAAGAAGGCGCTGCATTAGCCCATTTTTGAATTGCGAGATACATTGGGAGTTTAGAATGTGCACTGGGATTTTATTGAGCCATTGGGCATAGCCATTATAAAATGGGTTTGAAAGCAGAAGCTAATCAATTGGAGAAAGACCATCAGGTGACTGTGCGTATATCAGAGTGTTACTGCACACCTGTACTTTTACCCCCCTTAAACAATTTTGACATTTTATAAGATAGATAAACCACTCTGAGGTGTGCGATCGAACTCTGATATCGTACAAGACCGCACGCCATGGAGTGCGTATATCAGGTGCGACTACACACCTCAGAGTGGTTTATCTATTACATATGTAATAGATAAACCACTCTGAGGTGTGTGGGTCGCGACTGATATACGCACACCTTGAAAAGCAAGAAATACGATGAGGCCGAGGTCAAATGCCAACCACTCCTAGGCATAAGTATATATCAGAGCGCCGACCAGACACCTCAGAGTGGTTTATCTATCTTATAAAATGTCAAAATTGTTTTGGAGGGCGGTAAAAGTGCAGGTGTGCAGTCACACTCTGATATACGCATGGTCATGTGATGCTGTTCAGCTAATGATATTGCTGCAATTTCCCTACCCATTTTATAAATATATGTATATATATATATAATATATGAAATACAAAATCACATATACCCTCATAATGCAAAGCATCATGGGCTGTATATACAAACCACCGCAGAATATTATGCTGGTTCAACTTTAAGCAAAAATGCATAGTGTGAAAGGCCTCTCACACAGTCTGCAAAGGGTGCCAACAGAAGACATATACACATGTTTAGCCTACCAGGACTCATCATTGTGCCTCGTCTGTGTAATACCCCAGTAGAATGAAGCAGCTACCCTAAGATGGTCTAACTGGGAATGTATATATCTATATCTCCCATCCCTGGTGATTTAGTGATCCCCGCATCCCCCCATCCCCCTCCACAATCCCCAATGTGACCCCTTTTTATAATATACATTAATGACCAATTCCTGGTGTGTTTTGGTGGCCCTCCACATCCACGCAGCAGGTAGTGCCTGCCACCATGCTCCCCACCCCAGAACCCAGAGCGGCACCACACACAACTCTCCTCTCACCTCTGCAGCTGGCATTGGCCCACTGTCACTGAGCAGTACTGTAAAGTGTACACGCAGAATGTGTACACTCTTACAGTACCGCCAGTGACAATTGGAGTTGTATGCCGGCTGCTGGAGGGGTGAGAGGGAGGATTGTGCTGGTGCCAGCTCTGGTTCAGGATGGGGAGAGTGGAGAGGTAGTCATTACCTGTCTGGGTGGATAGTGGGGCCACTGAACCACCAGGGATGGGCTGGCTAATGTATATTATAAAAGGGGTCAGCATCGATCAAGGGGGACTGCTAAACCAATTAGGATGGGGCTTATATATACAGTATACATATATATATATTTTTATAAAGGTCACATCAGAGATCAGGGAGGGGCCGCTATACAACCACAGCAGGGGGCACTAAAGTTAAGTATTAATAGGGGCTGCTAGACCACCAGGGCAGGGGGATTATTACTAAATGCTTGTATGTGCAACATCGGGGAAGGGGGACCGCTGGACCACCATGGTTGCCCTGCAGCTTGTGGCAGATCCTCCCAGTGCACCATCTGTTTGGCACATAGCCATCATTGCCATAAGCCATGGGACTTAACTGCCAGGACCCCGCCCGATAGAGATTCGGGCACAGGGTCCCTGATGCACCGGATTTCTGTGCAAGCTGCTGTTTGACACAGCTTGCGCTGGTCTGAGCCCACTTTGAGAATCAAGCCCTGGAAGTTTTTGGAGCAAGGCCAGGATCCTCCTCCCAGTCAACTGGGAGATTGCTGTTTAAATGATCCTCGTGCAGCCCTACTGGGCAGAGGTGGTGTGCCTCCTATCTAAACTACTAGGCTACAGTGACCTGCCAGAGACAGATGGGGACCAAGGCAGATGCCAATAGGGATATTCCATATTATTTATTTATTTGAAAATTGGCAACCAGGAGTGAGACATTGAGCCAAGGATTATTTCCAAGGGTGACACAGGTGTTAGGAACAGGAAATGCAATAGCAAAAGCATACACGATATTAATGAATGGTACAAAATAAAGTATAAATAGAGTACAATTTAACATAGTGCAAGTGCACATAAAAAGAAAACAGAGCTAAGCATATAAAATAATGGCTGGGTAGGAAGTTTTAATAAGAATTTTACATACACCAGAGGTGTAGGATATCACATAAATGCCAAGAGCAAAGCTCAAGGGGTTTATTAAGGCATTCCATACCATGGGTGTGTATAAAATTCAAGTTTCACATACCTACTTGCCTTTCTTTCTTTTATACAATTGCTTGGGAGTGTGTGTGCAATTATATAAAATAAACAGGCCTCCCTATGGAGCTGTGATCTGGTTGGGGTGAAGTATGATCCGCAGTTAGAAGCAACTGGAAATGTTTACCTTTTTTTTTTCATTTTGAGAGCCAGTTGTTTAACAAAGCCAGTTCATCAACAGCCATTTTTTTTTATACATTTCAATTACCATGGAGACTGAGTTGCAGTGAAGTCTCCGGCGGTAACTAATGGCGGCTGGCGCTCTGCAGGGGAAGACCAGAGGTTGGCACTTGCATGGAGGGAGGGGAAACCTGGTGCATGTTTGCTGTTATAACCAGCTTGTTACAACAAATTATAACCAGCTTTCCCCTTGGGAAAAAACAGTCCGCAGTTATTATAGTGGTATAATGAATGGCTTTGATGTACAAATAGGAGACCATTCTAGCATATGATCTTTCTGTCTAGTTAACTGGGTATCACTATTGGTAAAAATTCTTGACCCAGAGCTGGATGGCAGAGAAGGCACCCACCATAGTGCAATGGAGTAGTGTTTTCCTTGAAAGTATGAAACTAGAAAACACAATATAGAATACGGAATGCACAGCATAAATATGATGCAATGAGGGAACTCTGGAGGAAGCATTGAGTCGGACTGATTCTCTTTGCATATTGTTGCTTGGGAAGCCCAGAGACATAAGGAAGTCATACATGTAAGTTTCCAACTGTATGTAATCATGTTCACTGAGAATGTTATGTTCTAGAATATTTTCAAAGCAGGTGGCTCCCATGGTTCTACTCTCCTGTGAACTTCATTCTCCATTTGTTGTGTATCGCTTGGCATTTATGTGTCTAAATGTATTACATAAAAACATAGACACACAGAATTTGTTAGCAGGAAAAAGACTGGTAGGCCCATATCGTCTGCCTGATTTTCCTGCCTATTACTACATCCTAGACCCTATATGGTCACAGGTGCCCCACCCTCCTCCCTTATCTCTGTCTACTGTGCCCATGTGCCCATCCCACATGTTTGAAGCCCCACTATCTTCACCCCGCACCTCTTCTGGCAGGTTGTTCCAGGAGTTCACCACCATTTCTGTGAAGAAGTATTTCCTCACATCCCTCTTAAACTCCGCGCCCCCAAGCTTCATTGCAAGCCTCCATGTTTTGATGCTACTTCAACTCTAAAAGAGACTCCCCTCCTATTATTTTGCGGTCCCTCAATAAAAACATGTTACAAAAAACAATTACCCTTGTGGCATTCAGTTTTGGGAACGTGGAGTATAGTGCTGCCTGTAAATCCTTCCTTGACAGACTAGACCCCCTTATTCCCCTCCTTCAGTCACTTTTCCCTTGGCTGCACTCACTTTACTTATCACTGTCCCCTATACTTTCCCCTTTTTTGCTGTCTCACCCCTGTCACTCAAGCGTAGATGCCTCTCTCACTGTCCCTCAGCAATCACAAAATTCTGGTTTTAACCCTGCCCTCCTTATCTCAGCTCTCTCCTTCCCTCCCTCCTTCCTCCTCAGGAACGCTGACCCTGCTTCTTGTATCTTCCCCATGATAAAAGCTTCCGTGGTCAGGCTACATTTTCCCTTTAGTCTCCCCTGCTTCTGGTTTAGCCTCCCCCCCAATACTCTCCTCCTCCTCCTCTTCTACCTGAATATGGTATTCATTGACCACATCTCTCATGTCTGTTGTTGCACTTGAACCCCTCTCATTCCTCTACCAAATTCCTCTCACATCACCTTCATTCCTATTACTCACATTCCTCCTTCTAGCCCTAATTTATTATTATACAATGGACACAAAAAAATAGAATTATGCATTTTGGATATAATTATTTAAAAACCTGTTATTTATGGCAATAGAATATTAAATATGGGATTTAATTTATTTATGGGAGCAAACGTTGTCTTTAAACTTCACCTTTAAAAAAGGTATATAAGGTGCATTACCCCCTATTGCCATAAGCTTGAGAAAGCTTAATTGTGACGTAAAAACGCTTTGGCTCCATGGGGAGGGGCAAGGTGTATTGAGCCCATATCTTGAATGTTTGCTGACCATTCTGCCTATTTGGGAATAAAGGCTTTATCCTGACACATCGATTGTGAAATTTGTATCTGACAGTAGATGGTTACGAGGTGCCAACCTATATGGACAGTTCGTGAGTACTCTTTGGATTTGGTTTTGGCTCCGTCTTTGTGGCGTTTGTAGCTGCCTATGTATGCTTGTGTGATGCATTTTGATTGGCTGGCTGGCACCTTTTCAGCAATGAAAATCCTCCAGTGTACCTATTGGAAAAGGTGCCAGCCACCCATCAGCCGCATTAGTAACCCCATCGAAAATCCCTCTGACCATGCCAAACACACCACTGGCATTCTCGCAAACAGGTTGACGGACGGTAAGATGTTCGCCCGCAGAACTCCACCATTCACAATACTACCTGTTCTGACAAAACAAAAACGCAAACTCCAAATTCCAGCCACAATTCTTAGTCACAAAATCTTATACACACACACACACACACACTAAACAAAACTACCGCCACTTCCTTCACGAGAGTTTTTAATAAGCATTCAGTATTCACCATCAAGAGTAAACAACCACCCACAAAAGAGAAACTGTAAAAAACAGAAAGTGTGACAAATCTATTCCTCATCTCTCTCCACACTCCTCCAAAATACTCATGTCACTATTTACTGTACTACATACCCTATAGCCCCATTTTATGACCCAGTGGTGCAGTTGTACCACTGCTCGATCCCAAATCCTGAATCCTCTACTTCGCTTCTGGAGCCACTTTTGTAACCAGACAGATTACTTGACCTGACATTTACCCGTGACTGAACCACGTGTAGTCACTTCAGTGCTGCAGTGTTTCCATTCTCCCTCACAGGCTCTGCCGAAACCCTCACACCTGAGCTTTGTCTCCTACCAACAGTGTCTGCCTAGCAACATAGAACTAGTTGATGTGGCGGAGCAATAAATACCATGGAAATGATTAATAATAAAAAATAAAACACTTTCTCTTTATTTATATTTTTTTTTACAAAAATAAAGGAACCATTGCATAATAGCAATATACTCCTCCAGGGTGTGGGTATACTGGTGGGCTTACCATGACTGGTGTGGTTAAGTCACTCGGCTGTGTCTTGTGACCAAACCACGCCAGCCGTGATAAATCCACCAGTATACCCACACCCTGGAGGGGTGTATTGCTTAATTCTCTACCATAACTACCTCATGCATGCTTGCCTTGTTTAAATTGCTTTTGTTTTCGCAGTCCTTGCAGAGATTCCAGAATTGTATACCGTACTCTCTCACTACAGTGAACCCCTCTATAAAGAAAAGTTATTATAGTGAATACCTATGATAGCTCCCATCATTGTCTAATTAGGCAAATTAACAACTCCATAGTGAACAAACTAGATACGTTAACTTTTGTTCAAAGCGCTAAGATGACTTGCTGCGGGACAAAAAACTTGCATAAGTTGAAGGAGTAAGTATAAAGCAGACTTACGAGGAATACAGAGCAGGGGAGCAAAGCAAAAGGTCAGACCAGCTGCCCCAGTGCTACACCTCAAAACTCAGGCTTTGACATGATGCTCTTCCTTCTGGAACTCTGTGCACCTACTTGTTTCTGCACTGTCTCACTGTGCATATCTACTCAGCTTTTGCATTGTACTGCTGTTTTTACCCTCATATTACACAGTGTTATGTTCTCCTGTACTCTTCCTGTAGGGTGAATCTTTTAACAAATTGTTCTCAGCTCAGCATGCTTTCCTGAGAAAGAAAGAAAGAAAGAAATTAATTTATTGAAAATGTTTCACCAGGAAAGGCACACTGAACAAAAAGATGCTCGTCTCACGGTGTGACCTGGGGGGAAGGGTTACAAGTGGAGGCAGATCAAGTTACAAACATTGAATATTGAATAGTGTAATACAGAAATGTACAGTTAGGTGGGATTACATTAGCACATTTTTACAATAGGTGGAGCAGTACAGGAATCAAACATCATGGACAGGGAATACATATCAAGGAACACTTCAAGGTTAATTCATGATTAAGTAAGTGCCAATAACAATACTTGAGTGCCAGTAGCAGGAATTGAGTTGAGGGGATACACCAAGTTGACAGTAGGAGCTGGAGGAGAGGATGAGGGTGAATAAGAGTGGGGGAGGGAGGAGGGAGAGGAGAGCAGTAACAGTGCATGTGGTTGAGAAGCAAAGGTTAATTAGGAGGGAGAGAGGGAGGGGAAGGAGAGATTAGGAGGGAATTAAAGAGTGGGAGTGGGAAAGAAAGAAAGAAAGAAAGAAAGAAAGAAAGAAAGAAAGAAAGAAAGAAAGAAAGAAAGAAAGAAAAAGGGATTGTATATCACTACTTGTTTAACATATCAACATTTTTTGGGGGCTGGCATGGTGGCACTGAGGGTTGAGGTGCTGGATGCCACTCCTCCATCACTCTGGTGACCCGAGTGCAGGAGCGAGCTTGGGTCACCAGGGCCCAGCCGGGGAGGAGAGCAGGATCGAGCTGCCAAGGCAGCCTCCTCTCCAGGGTGGGACATGAGGGTTCCCTGGCTCTTGGCTGCCACCCAATGGAAGCTAGGTGGTAGCGTTAAGCCATAAGGAAACTCTGGCATTAGGCTGGGTGGTGGGAAGATGCTGTCACTGGAGACGCAGAGTGCATGTGCACTTCCACACATATGTGCAACCGCATTCCGGGGCTCTGGGGTAACGGGGAGAAAACCAGAAAAATGCATGCCTCCCCGTTCCCATTGCCAAGAAGGTCCAGGTGGTAACGGGGAGCAAAAAACACAATGGAAATGTTTTTTGTTTTGCAATCATTGTAATTGCTCTTTCTCCTCAATATCCAAGTACAATTGCCCTCCCTCACAGCTAGAGACAAAGTAGACAAAGTAAAACAATATTGATCAGCATGCTGATACCAAGGAATTGGGTGTCTAGGGAATGCTTACTATATACTTACTTTCAAAGATTGTTCACCCATCCATCTGAGATTGTGCTGTGCAGACGGAGACATCAGTGACACAAATACTGCCTATTCTTATTCTCTTGGTGCTGGTTGAGTACTAGCAGTGTCCATGTGGGTAGCAGAGTAGCCACACATTTGCAGATACTGTGGTAAGATTAGTGCAGGACTCTCAGTTAGATAGCTTGGCACATTATGGAAACATGACATATCCATTACAGATATTTTCACTGGTAATTATTTGGTCAGTTTGCATTATTACTACTAGGAAAATACTGTATATATTGAATCAGATTTCATTCTCAATTGAATGGTGTCGGCCAAGGGTCTAATACTTCATTATCCAGAAAACAAATGAAAATTAGGTTTCTGTTACCAATAAATTGAGCATTAAATATGTTATAGTGTCTTGGTCCTCTTTTCCCTACTAGTACATTTTAAAGACACTCTAAGTCCTTTTTATGAGCCAGATTCATTTTGTTTAGGGATCTTCAATAATCTTTTAGATAAAAAGTAGTTTTGAAAAGAGCCTGAAGCTTTTTGCAGTCTGTCAGTCCACTGGTTGCATGCACACTTATTATGATTCAGAAATCCCTGTTGATACTCCATTGTTCATTAGTGGTGCTGACCTTAACAGAAAAGAAGCTAATGGAAGGGCTGGGTACCAAGCCCAGACAACACTGCAAGAAAACATATTTTAGAAAAAGAAATTTCTTGTGCCAGTAGGTGACCTGGTTTAGCACAGAAAGGAGAACACCTCATCACAATGGAAATATTGTAATAAGACTGAGGGTGACGATAGCTAGCACATATCACAGATGGCAAATGAGAACATTAGACTTTTACAAAGGAAACGTTCATTAATTTATAATGGTCATGCTTGATCTTCTAGATATACAAACTGCACCAAAGGGTTATACTTTTAATTTGCTAGAAAACATCTTCTGAATTATAGATGTTTCTTATATATTCATGAATATATGAAAAGTTGTAAACTAATTTTTCAGACTTGAAATGCTTGTAACAGGTAAACCTTGAAATACAGTTCTGAACAGAACAAGAGAATACAATGCTTCTGCACATGTATGATCCTCTTAATACATATGGACAGGCCAGTTTAAATCAGCAATTCACATTAATAAAAATTGTGCTCTGTGGAAATAATGTCCTGGAGGTGGGAGAAAGTCTAAACAATTCAGTAGGGGAGTTCAAAAATGCATAGGATAGGCATAAGGATACCCTAGCAATAGGTAGTAGAACAAAGGCAGAGATCAAGTAGGATCTTTGGTCCTTGTAGCAGGTAGGCAAAATTGACAGACTAGGCGAGCCCGTCAGTAGAGATGTTGCAAAGTTAAACTTCGCCTGTGATGTTTGTGCGAAGCGCTGAAAATTCACACTTTGCGGATTTCACGAAGTTTTGAGAAAACTTCGGAACTTCGAATCATGCAGTTTGTGCAAAATTTTCACCATGATTCAAAGTTCTTTACTGTGAAGCATGAATTTAGCCAGCAAAGCATGAAATTCATGGATGAAATTTCACGTTCCATGGTGTAATCCATGAAATTCGTGGCCACGAATTTCGTGAAATAATTTCACAGAATTCACAAATTACCTCGCAGAGCAAATATTGCAAACTTCGCACATCTCTATCCAGCAGTCCTTATCTGCTGTCAAATACTATGTATCTAAATAATTCCAAATGTGTAAGTCAAATACATGGTGCAAGGCAATGCAACTACGGAAGCAGCCAGCTCCGAATATAAAACCACAAACATTAGATGCAGTTCTGGAGAAAATAAATCAGTGGACAGGGCTTTGTTAGTTGCCAAAGGTATTGCAGCTGCAAATACAGTAGCAGCATAATTTTCTAGGGACAAGTGCTACAGGATGCCCAAAGGACATGCAAAGCAGTAGTAGCAAAAGTGCTGGACACAGTGTGGACTAAGTGGCCCAGTGCTTTGCTTCTTCACGGGTGGGGTTTGGGTTTTTCCCTCCTATATATACTCATTTACGATTGATCATAATTACATAGCAATCTATGAGACTTTACCTGAAGGCATAGATACTTGTTTACGATATTACATTGAGGGAGTATGGTGGAGAGCCAGAAAACATTTATAAAGTGCTTACAATTTAATATATGCAATCCCCTAAAATCCTGCAGAATGACCAAGGTTAGATTTGGAGTCTGTTAATCATCCCTAGGAGTGTTACGTGGCACAAGGCACAGCTGAGTGCCCTGTTTCTAGGGGGTTATTAACTGACTGTTACTTATTCAGCTGATTGGAATGCTTTTACAGCAATTATAAAAACACTTATTTCAAAAGAAAAGTGTTAGAAGTCAACATTTTGAGCGTTTTCCTACTGGGAAGGAGAGTTTAGTGAAATACTGTAGTTCATCCACCAAATGTTATACAAGCTGGTTCAGAATCAGAATGCATCATTCCAGCCATTCAGCAGTGCCAGAGAATGGAATGCTGGCAGGAAGAATTCATACACCCTGGTGATTAAGCTGTACATGACAGTGTAACATAAATTAATGTAAGATCATGACAGCCATCGGAAGAGCATTTCTGAGACCCCTTTTATAAAACTTTATGAACTGCAGCCATAACAAGATTGTACCAACATGAATCAAGCTTAAGAATATTATCCTTTAATGTAATTTCTTTACGTTATGAATGATCTTTTATCTATAAGTAGATCAGTGTTATATTATAAGATTGAAAGTTCTTCCCTTGAATGAGCCCATTTTCCAGGCACCTGCACATCAGACACTCTACAGAATACAAGTGTCGCACAAGCAGTAGAAAGGAGCAGTCCTATTGACTGAAAGCTCTTCCTCCATCTAAAGTCATACAGAAACATTTACAGAGGTTTACAGGTTTTTTCCAGAGTTTAGCCTGAATGTAACTATTCCTGCTGGACTATGTCAACCTGTTGACTGCTTCTGACCTCCCTGGCACACCCATTAGATGAAATGTTGCATCTCATGCAGCGTTCCCAGCTGGAATCATTTTAAATAAATAATAAAAAAAGTCACAACACACTGTGGCTCCCACAGTTCTTATAAAGCAAGTGATAACTCAGGAAGGAGAGGTTAGAGCAGTATGATCTTGAGGGGCCAGGAGTGTTACAAAGCAAAGTGAGGACCCCTGACCTCCGAGGTATATACCATGTGGCTAGGGTGGGGGTCAATTAGACCTGTCAGGATCTGTGCCATGACAGTGTGGAGAGGGAGGATTACTGAATACCAGTGACTACTTAGAACAGCCTGTCAGAAGGCCATCAGATGCTCCAGTGGCAGTGCATAAAGCGGCCATACCACTCACGTGGCTTTTGGAGTAGACCTAAGACACTGGTGATCAAGCAGCCAACAAGAAATGCACTACTCCTGCAGCATGTCCCAACCCAGAAGAGGAGGCAGAGAATTCCACCTCTGCAGCAACCCATGCAGACAGATCAGTGACTCTGTTCCAGCACTGCAGTAACCCAAACTAGCAGACCAGGGAGCCCATTCCACCACTGCAGCAACCCATGCTGGAAGGCCAGGGAGCCTATTCAATCCCACCACTGCAGCAACCCATGCTATCAGGTCAGGGAGCCTCTTCCACCACTGCAGCAACCCATGCTGGAAGATCACAGAGCCTGATCCACTACCACAGCAACCCATGCTAGAAGACCAGGGAGTCTCTTCGCCACTGCAACAACACATGCTGGAAGGCCAGGGCCTCTTCAACCACTGCAATAACCCATGCTGGCAGAGTAGGGAGCATGTTCTACCACTGCAGCAACCAAAACTGGCAAAGCAGAGAACCTGTTCCACCACTGCATCAACCAATGCTGGCAGAGCAGGCTCCCTTTTCAACCACTGCAGCAACCCATGCTGGCACACCAGGAAACCTGTTCCACTACTGTAGCAACCCATGCTGACAGAGCAGGGAACCTGTTTCCCCATTACAGCAAACCATGCTGGCAGACCAGGGAGCCTGATCCAGCACTGCAGCAACCCATGCTGGAAGACCACAGAGCCTCTTCCAACACTGTAGCAACCCATGCTGGCAGACCAGGAAGCCTGTTCCATCCCACCACTGCAGCAACCAATGCTGGAAGACCACAGAGCCTGTTTCACCACTGCAGCAACCCATGCTGGCAGATCAAGGAGCCTGTTCCACCACTGCAGCAACTCATGCTGGCAGATCATGGTGCCTGTTCCACTCTACCACTGCAGCAACCCATGCAGGCAGGCCAAGGAGCTTCTTCAACCACTGCAGCAACCCATGCTGACAGACTACTGAGACAGTTTCACCACTGCAGCAACCCATGCTGGTAGGCCAGGAGCCTGTTCCACTACTGTAGCAACCCATGCTGGCAGACCACGGAGCCTGATCCATCACTGCAGCAACCCATGCTAGCAGACCAAGAAGCCTGTTCCACCACTGCAGCAATGCATGCAGGCAGTCCAAGGAGCCAGTGCCCTCACTGCAGCAACTAATGCTGGCAGGCAGGAGTCTGTTCCACAACGGTAGCAACCAATGCTGGCAGAGCAGGGAGCCTTTTTCCACCACTGTAGCAACCCATGCTGGCACACCAGAAAGCCTGTTCCACTACTGCAGCAACCCATGCTGGCAGAGCAGGGAGTCTATTCCACCACTGTAGCCACCTGGCCGGCAGGCCAGGGAGCCTCTTCTACCACTGCAGCAACCCATGCTGGAAGAACACAGAGCCTGTTCTAGCACTGCAGTAACCCAAACTAGCAGACCAGGGAACTTGTTCCACCACTGCAGCAACCCAAACTAGCAGACTAGGGAGCCTGTTCCACCCCTGCAGCAACCCATGCTGGCAGACCAGAGACCCTGTTCCACCACTGCAGCAACCCATGCTGGCAGACCAGGGAGCCTATTTCACCACTGCAGCAACCCAAGCTGGAAGACCAGGGAGCCTGTTCCACTACTGCAGTAGCCCAGGCTAGCAGACCAGGAGCCTGTTCCACCACTGCAGCAACCCATGCTGGAAGACCAGGGAGCCTGTTCCACTACTGCAGTAGCCCAGGCTAGCAGACCAGGGAGCCTGTTCCACCACTGCAGCAACCCATGCTGGAAGACCAGGGAGCCTGTTCCACTATTGCAGCAACCCATGCAGGCAGACCATGAACCTGTTCCACCACTGCAGCAACCCATGCTGGCAGGCCATGGAGCCTGTTCCATCCCACCACTGCAGCACCCCATGCTAGCAAGCCATGGAGCCTGTTCCACCCCACCACTGCAGCACCCATGCTGGCAGGCCAAAGGAGCTTCTCCCACCACTGCAGCAACCCATGCTGCATGACCAGGAGCCTGTTCCTCCACTACAGCAATCCAATCCACCAACTGCAGCCACCCATGCCAGTAGGCCAGGAGCCTCTTCTACCACTGCAGCAACCCATGCTGGCAGACCACTGAGCCTGTTCTAGCACGGCAGTAACCCAAACTAGGAGACCAGGGAGCCTGTTTCACCAATGCAGCAACCCATGCTGGAAGACCAGGGAGCCTGTTCCACTACTGCAGTAACCCAAACTAGCAGACCAGGGAGCCTGTTCCACAACTGCAGCAACCCATGCTGGAAGACCAGGGAGCCTGTTCCACTACTGCATCAACCCATGCTAGCAGACCAGGGAACTTGTTCCACCACTGCAGCAACCCAAACTAGCAGACTAGGGAGCCTGTTCCACTCCTGCAGCAACCCATGCTGGCAGACCAGAGACCCTGTTCCACCACTGCAGCAACCCATGCTGGCAGACCAGGGAGCCTATTTCACCACTGCAGCAACCCAAGCTGGAAGACCAGGGAGCCTGTTCCACTACTGCAGTAGCCCAGGCTAGCAGACCAGGGAGCCTGTTCCACCACTGCAGCAACCCATGCTGGAAGACCAGGGAGCCTGTTCCACTACTGCAGTAGCCCAGGCTAGCAGGCCAGGGAGCCTGTTCCACCACTGCAGCAACCCATGCTGGAAGACCAGGGAGCCTGTTCCACTATTGCAGCAACCCATGCAGGCAGACCGCGGAACCTGTTCCATCACTGCAGCAACCCATGCTGGCAGGCCATGGAGCCTGTTCCATCCCACCACTGCAGCACCCCATGCTAGCAAGCCATGGAGCCTGTTCCACCCCACCACTGCAGCACCCAAGCTGGCAGGCCAAGGAGCTTCTCCCACCACTGCAGCAACCCATGCTGCATGACCAGGGAGCCTGTCCTCCACTACAGCAATCCAATCCACCAACTGCAGCCACCCATGCCAGTAGGCCAGGGAGCCTCTTCTACCACTGCAGCAACCCATGCTGGCAGACCACTGAGCCTGTTCTAGCACGGCAGTAACCCAAACTAGGAGACCAGGGAGCCTGTTTCACCAATGCAGCAACCCATGCTGGAAGACCAGGGAGCCTGTTCCACTACTGCAGTAACCCAAACTAGCAGACCAGGAGCCTGTTCCACAACTGCAGCAACCCATGCTGGAAGACCAGGGAGCCTGTTCCACTACTGCATCAACCCATGCTAGCAGACCAAGGAGCCTGTTCCACCACTGCAGCAATGCATGCTGGCAGTCCAAGGAGCCAGTGCCCTCACTGCAGCAACTAATGCTGACAGGGCAGGGAGTCTGTTCCACCACTGCAGCAACCCATGCCGGCAGGCCAGGTAGCCTCTTCCACCACTGCAGCAACCCATGCTGGAAGAACACAGAGCCTGTTCTAGCACTGCAGTAACCCAAACTAGCAGACCAAGGAACCTGTTCCACCACTGCAGCAACCCAAAATAGCAGCCCAGGGAGCCTGTTCCACTCCTGCAGCAACCCATGCTGGCAGACCACAGACCCTGTTCCACCACTGCAGCAACCCATGCTGGCAGACCAGGGAGCCTGTTCCACTACTGCAGTAGCCAAAGCTAGCAGACCAGGGAGTCTGTTCCACCACTGCAGCAACCCAAGCTGGAAGACCAGGGAGCCTGTTCCACTATTGCAGCAATCCATGCTGGCAGACCGCGGAACCTGTTCCACCACTGCAGCAAACCATGCTGGCAGAGCAGGGAGACTGTTCCCCCACTGCAGCAACCCATGCTGGCAGGCCATGGAGCCTGTTCCATCCCACCACTGCAGCACCCCATGCTAGCAAGCCATGGAGCCTGTTCCAACCCCCCACTGCCATAACCCATGCTGGCAGGCCAAGGAGCTTCTCCCACCACTGCAGCAACCCATGCTGCATGACCAGGGAGCCTGTTCCTCCACTACAGCAATCCATGCTGGCAGGCCAGGGAGCCTGTTCCACCACTGCTGCAATCCATGCAGGAAGACCAGGGAGCCTGTTACACAACTGCAGCAGCCCATGCTGGCAGACAAGGGAGCCTATTACACCACTGCCGTAACTCATGCTGGCAGTCCAGGGAGCCTGTTCCACCACTGCATTAACCAATGCTGGCAGAGCAGGGAGACTGTTCCACCACTGTAGCAATCCATGCTGGCACACCAGAGAGCCTATTCCACCACTGCAGCAACCCATGCAGGCAAACCAGGAAGTCTGTTCCACCACTGCAGCCACCCATGCTGGCAGACCAGGGGCCTGTTCTAGCACTGCAGTAACCCAAACTAGCAGAAAGGGAACCTGTTCCACTACTGCAGCAACCCGTGCTGGAAGACCATGGAGCCTCTTCTAGCACTGCAGTAACCCAAACTAGTAAACCAGGAGCCTGTTCCATCACTGCAGCAACCCATGCTGGCAGACCAGGAAGCCCTTCCACCACTGCAGCAACCCATGCTGGAATGCCAAAGAGCCTATTCAATCCCACCCTGCAGCAACCCATGCTAACAGGTCAGGGAGCCTCTTCCACAACTGCAGAAACCCATGTTGGGAGACCACGGAGTCTGATCCACTACTGCAGTAACCCAATGCATGCAGACCAGGGAGTCTGTTCTAGCACTGCAGTAACCCAAACTAGCAGAAAAGGGAGCTTGTTCCACCACTGCAGCAACCCATACTAGCAGACCAGGGAGACAGTTCCACCATTGCAGCAACCCATGCAGGTAAACCAGGGAGCCTGTTCCACTACTGCAGCAACTCGCTGGCAGACCAGGGAGCCTGTTCTAGCACTGCAGTAACCCAAACTAGCAGAAAAGGGAGCCTGTTCCACAACTGCAGCAACCCATGCTGGCAGAGCAGGAAGCCTGTTCCACCACTGCAGAAACCCATGCTTAAAGACCATGGAGACTGTTTCACTACTGCAGCATCCCATACAGACCAGGGAGAATGTTCTAGCACTGCAGTAACCCAAACTAGTAGACCAGGGAGCCTGTTCCACCACTGCAACAAACCATGCTGGCAGACCACAGAGCCTCTTCCACCACTGCAGCAATCCATGCTGGTAGACCATGAAGCGTCTTCCACCACTGCAGCAACCCATGCTGGAAGGCCAGGGAGCCTATTCAATCCCACCACTGCAGCAACCCATGTTAGCAGATCAGGGAGCCTCTTCCACCACTGCTGCAACCCATGCTGGAAGACCACGAAGTCTGATCCACTATTGCAACAACCCATGCTGGAAAACCAGGGAGTCTCCTTCACCACTGCAGCAACCCATGTTGGAAGGCCAGGGAGCCTCTTCCACCACTGCTATAACCCATGCTGGCAGAGCAGGGGGCTTGTTCTACCACTGCAGCAACCAAAGCTGGAAAAGTAGGGAGCCTGTTCCACCACTGCATCAACCAATGCTGGCATACCAGAGAGCCTATTCCACCACTGCAGCAACCCATGTAGGCAAACCAGAGAGCCTGTTCCACTACTGCAGCAATCCATGCTGGCAGACCAGGGAGCCTGTTACAGCGCTACAGTAACCCATGCTGGAAGACCAGGTAGCCTCTTCCACCACTGCAGTAACCCATGATGGCAGACCATGGAGCCTATTCCACCACCGCAGCAACCCATGCTGGCAGGCCATGGAGCATGTTCCATCCCACCTCTGCAGCAACCCTGCTGGCAGGCCATGGAGCATGTTCCATCCCACCACTGTAGCAACCAGTGCTGGCAGACCAAGAAGCCTGTTCCACTACTGCAGCAACCCATGCTGGCAGACCGTGAGCCTGATCCATCACTGCAGCAACCCATGCTGGCAAGCCAAGGAGAGTGTTCCACCACTGCAGCAATGCATGCTGGCAGTCCTGGGAGCTTGTTCCCTCACTGCAGCAACCAATGCTGGCAGGGCAGGGAGTCTGCTCCACCACTGTAGCAACCAATGCTGGGAAAGCAGGAGCCTTTTCCACCAGCAAACCCATGCTGGCACACCAGAGAGCCTATTCCACCACTGCAGCAACCCATGCAGGCAAACCAAGGAGCCTATTCCACTACTGCAGCAACCCATGCTGCCAGAGCAGGAATCTATTCTACCACTGCAGCCACCCATGCCAGCAGATCAGGAAGCCTCTTCTACCACTGCAGCAACCCATGCTGGAAGACCACGGATCCTGTTCTACCACTGCGGTAACCCAAACTAGGAGACCAGGGAGCCTGTTCCACCAATGCAGCAACCCATGCTGGAAGACCAGGGAGCCTGTTCCACTACTGCAGTAACCCAGACTAGCAGACCAGGGAGCCTGTTCCACACATGCAGCAACCCATGCTGGCAGACCAGGGAGCCTGTTCCACCAACTGCAGCAACCCATGCTGGAAGACCAGGGAGCCTGTTCCACTACTGCATCAACCCATGCTGGCAGACCACAGAGCCTGTTCCACCACTGCAGCAACCCATTCTGGCAGTCCTGAGAGCCTGTTCCCCCACTGCAGCAACCCATGCTGGCAGACCAAGCAGCCTGTTCAACTACTGCAGCAACACATGCTGGCAGGCCATGGAGCCTGTTCCATCCCACCACTGCAGCAACCCATGCTAGCAAGCCATAGATCCTGTTCCACCCCACCACTGCAGCAACCCATGATTTCAAGCCATGGAGAGTGTTCCAAACCCCCACTGCCACATCCCAAGCTGGCAGGCCAAGGAGCTTCCCCCACCACTGCAGCAACCCATACTGCAAGACCAGGGAGCCTGTTCCACCACTGCAACAATCCATGCTGGCAGGCCAGGGAGCCTGTTTACGCGCCACCTGCATGACAACTCATGCTGGCAGACCAGGATCCTGTTACACCACTGCAGCAACCCATGCTGGCAGTCCAGGGATACTGTTCCCCCACTGCAGCAACCAATGCTGTCAGAGCAGGGAGCCTGTTCCTCCACTGCAGCAACCCATGCTGGCAGACCAGGGATCCTGTTACACCACTGCAGCAACCCATGCTGGCAGTCCAGGGATACTGTTCCCCCACTGCAGCAACCAATGCTGTCAGAGCAGGGAGCCTGTTCCACCACTGTAGCACCCATGCTGGCAGGTCAAGGAGCCTGTTCCTCCACTGCAGCAACCCATAGTGGAAGACCAGGGAGCCTGTTACACAACTCCAGTAACCATAGCTGGCAGTCCACACTTGTTGGCCTGCTCTCACAGACCTTGCTCATCAAGTTATGAGCCTACAGGTCTTGTTTCTTATCCTGGGGTGAAGTGTCATGTGACTGCAGTGACGTCCATGGAAACAGTGAACTTGTGCCTCATTTTGCAAACCCTGGACTTTAGGAATTGTAGCAACATTCCAATACCATGCAGAGCCTTTTACATTTATTTCCTGGACTGTCTGTAATTGCCTTGATATCGCTTATTGTAAATTTGCCAGGTAATTAGCTATTCCATTAAAGCTGACTTTGAGTTGCCTTGTAATTGCCTTGATAGGTTCTGCAAAACTGATATGCAGCTAGGATGCCATCTCTGCTCTAAATCTATATTTAAAATACTAGGTTTTGTCTTTTATGCATCTCTCCAAAGCGTAAGTATACTGTAAAGCTTTGTTAAATTGCAGTGCATCCCGAGTAAACAGATCCTTGTGCAAGCCAGCTGACAACACTTCACCAGAACAGACATCACATTTTACAAAGGCTTGTACATCTGATTCAGAATAGGTTGAGAATGACAAAGTGCGTACATGTGCATTCACTTTATTTCTGTATCATCTGTATCTACTGCCCTTTAAGAGGGTTGTCCCCAGAGGTTTTTTTGACAGTTGCTGACCTATCCAGTGTAGATGCTGCATGTGCAAGTGGCATGACTGAGGCAGTTGCAGCCTGTAATAGGATTATGACTGCCGCACTCGATGCCCTCACATCAGTTTGTGTACAACCCAAATTCTCTCACTTGAGGTCACCTTGGTTTGATGCTGAGATCAAGGTGATGAAGATTAAGGGTTGGAAGATGGAGCACTGCTGGTGGAAGTCCAGGTGGGAGGAGGACTAACTGGCCTGCATACTCACTATCGTGAGTACCAGAGAGCAATCAATGTAAAAAGGCAGAGTTCTTGTCTAGGGCAATTGCCTCAGGGAGGAACTGACCAGCAATGCTTTCTCGCACTGTTGACAGGCTACTGCATCCTGCCTGTTTACAGCCGAAAAAGGTTTTTTCTATCACTTTGTGTGAAGAGTTCACGCAGTTCTTCGTTGACAAGGTGTCCTCCATCCTCCAGGGCATTCCACCAGTGGACCATGTTTTGGCTCAGAGTGGTCATCTTGCGCATGATGGAAGCACTCCACCTCTTTGGGAAGAGTTTAGACCAGTGGAGGAGGCCATGGTCATTGAAATTGCTGCTCAGCTAAAGCACACATACTGTGAACTGGATCCTGTTCCAACACATTTTCTTATGAGATGTGTCAGTTCAGTTGGCTCAGTATTCACCATGATTGTTCTGTGCTCGTTAGCCAAGGGGGGTCTTTCCAGATTCCTTGAAAGTGGCACTGGTGAGACCCTCCTGAAGAAATCTTCACTAGACCAGACATCCTGATGAATATCGTCCTGTCTCTAACTCTTCCCTTTTGGGTAAGTCATAGAGAAGATTGTGGCACTACAGCTTGAGGTGCACCTCATGACCTTTGCCATCTATGAGCCTTTCCAGTCTGGGTTTCTAGCAAGGCATAGCATAGAAACAGTGTTAGTTTGGGTGCACAATGACCTCCTTAGGGCAAGAGATAGAGGAGACAGTTCTATTCTGATTCTCCTAGATCTCTCCTCAGCTTTTGACACTGTAGACCACAGCATGCTGCTCGATCATCTCAGAGTGTACTATAGACTCTCTGGCACTGTCATCTGCTGGTTTGAGTCCTACCTCACAGGCAGGAAGCAATGGATAGTGATGGGGAATTTCTCCTTCTCCCCAGTGTCCCTGCCTTGTGGTGTACCTCAGGGTTCGATCCTGTCACCATTGCTGTTTGCAGTGTATATGCTGCCCCTAGGTGAGCTCATTAGGAGGTACAATGTGGGTTTTCACTGCTATGTAGATGATACCCAGTTGTACTTATCCTTTGCCCCCACAACATCCTATGCTGTGAATGTGCTAAATAATTGCCTGTCTGGAATTAATGACTGGATGTCCTCAAGCTGGTTGCGACTCAATCCCGATAAGACAGCGTTCTTGGTAGTGTAACCAGGCCATCTGCATGATAGGAGTGGCCCCAGTGTGGCTACAGGTCTTTTTCTTGGGACTACACAGTTGAAGGCCTCCTCTAGGGCATAAGATCTTGGCATGTTCCTGGATGACAGATTGACATTTGAGCCTCAGGTGTCATAACGTGGTCCATAGTGGTTTTTACCATCTCAGGAACATTGCCAGGATTAAATTCCTAGTTCCGCCTGATGACCTCCCTACTTTGATTCATGCCTTTGTCACATCCAGGCTTGATTACTGCAATGCCCTATACTTTGGGGTCTCTGGAGGTACCCTCTGCAGACTGCAGCTAGTGCAAAATACAGCTACCAGGATGTTGACAGGCCTTCCCAGGTCTTGTCACATCACTCTGGTGCTGTGTGAACTGCACTGGCTGCTGGTCAGGTGGAGGGTTATCTTCAAGGTGGAATTACTCAAAGACCCTACACAGACTTGGCCCTGGCTAGCTGTCCGACCTCCTAATGCTGGCCATCCCGGTCCACTCCCTCCATTCATGATTTAGGGGCCTCCTGACTATTTCATGGATGAGGTGAAAATATCTGGCAACAGGGCGTTTAGTGTTGCCACTCCTGTCCCATGGAATTCCTTTCCACTGTCTGTCAGGGAGGCCCTTCTGTCAAGGTTTTAAGAGCCATCTCAATGCCCACCTTTCTCACTGGCCTTCCCAGACTTTGAGATTTGATCCTGTGGATCTGTTATTTTATATTAATAATTGATTTTAGTCTGGCATTCTCGCCTTGATTCTCAGTTAATTATTTATTTTAGAGCTATGATTTTACATGTGTTCGTATGTGGTTTTGCTAATTATATTTCTGTATTGTTTGTATGTTTTTAATTATAAGGCATCCAGAGCCTCCGGAATGGGCACCGTAGAAATAAAATTTACCTTGCCTTCCCTTCCCATTTGTCTCTCCAAGACCTCTTTGTAAATTGGCACTGGCCAATGGAGATTTCTCCTAGTAAAACAAGTAACACTCAAACTGCAAAATGCCTAACAGGCACAGTATGTGAAGGAGATTAAGCAGGATGGGTTGTGGTTCTTCAGCTCTAGCAGCGCTGATACCATTCATTGCACTGGCATAATCTGTATGTCTCTGTTGGGGGTCCTATACACACATAAAGACCTTGAGCCTGATTCTCAAAGGGTGACGCAGAGCTAGCATTGAGCTCTGCGTTACACCCTTTTTTTAGTGTCACTGTGCCAAGTACCTTTGCTGTAGTTGCACCAGATTTTGGTAGGAAGGGTGTAGTTACGACAGTTTCCCCAATTTATGGCGGCAAGCCCCGTAAAAAGGGTACCCATGATTGCCACAAGCTATACCAGAAAAAGTTGATCTAACTTGCGGCAGTTGGTGCCTGGGATAGAAAATCCCAACCACTGGCTGTGAGAATGCTGAAGCCCCTGCACCATATGTTCGCCCATGCAGCGCTTGCAACATTCAGGGCGGTCTGAAAATCCAGCCCCTTGTATTAACACCAGTCTATGGTCGTACACTGTCCACGGCTAGTACAAGCCTTGTATGGACTTGTAAAGCCCTGAAAACAGATTTCAGAAACTAGCCCATCAAATGAATGGGCTGACATTCAGAAAGGGGGGGTGAATAATCATAACCCTCGCTGCTCTCTCAAAATAGGTGCCTTTGTAGGAGCACAGCTGAATTGCCCTGTGTGAATTGTATGCGTATACAGGGGAGTGGATTCCTCCACTGACCCGTACTTGTATGGGGATATTTGTGTCTTGGGTATCCTGCAGGGCATCATACTTACATGTGCAGTGCCGCTGCTCACACTTGGCTATCTACTGATTATCGGGCTATGTATTTTTAACACTGCAGCCTTATGTGTTTGGGGGATCTCTTGCCAGAAATTACCTTATTGCTGAAGTTATATCTTTAGATGAGGGATGCAGTTGCAACAACTGAGCTTAATAAATGCTGCCATCTCTCAGCTGTAAAACCACCACCCTCTCAACTGTAATACCACCATCTTTCAGTTGTAATACTTCTACATCTCAGTTGTAATACCACCTCTCAAGTTGCAATACCGCCACCTCTCAATTGTAAGATCGAAACCTCTCAGCTGTAATACTGCTACCGCTCATTTGCAGTACTGCAACCTCTAATTTGTAATACCACCACCTCTAAGTTGTAATACTGCCACCTTTCAAATACAATACCACCACCTCTCAGTTGTAATACTGCCACTTCTAATTTGTGATACCACCACCTCTCAGTTGTAATACTGCCATGACAGTTAGTTAGAAATATAAATATGAAGGTCAATACATAATTGATCATTTAAAATGAAAATTGGAAATGCACACTTACTGTAGGGCTCTGTGTGCAAAATGAGACTGGCAGGTGGACCCAGAGCCCACATTTTTATCCATTTTTGTGTACATGTTCTGTGAAAACCGAACCACAAGGAATTCCCAATGAAAAGGCTAAGCCTAAGGTTTGATGAGCAGGAACACGAAGCCACACCCCCTACCTGAATTATATAAACCAATTTCCTTCAGCTTCATTCATAATCTCTATTTGTTTGCTCTCACTGTCCTCCCCTCCTCCTTCAGTGGCTTCCTTCTCTCCTTGGGCTCCTTCTTAAGGTAGCTTTAGCCTTAGGGAATCATGTTCCTGTGGGACCTCTAGTGGCACAACCCTGCTCAAGACGGTTTCTTTGCCTTCATGGTACCCCAACAGGATGAAATTCCATCAGGGGACAGAGAGTGGGAATGGTCAAAATATCTGCATATGTAACAGTCAAGCAAATCAATAACAACCAGCCTTCTGACTATCAACGATGTCACACAAGCATCACTCCACACAAGCCCACTGAAGCATAATTCAGCCCTGCTGAGCTCTCCTGGAACGATGTACAACTGTCAGTGGAAGTGGAGCAGGAGAACCATCTGGGAAGCACCCACTAAACCTCAATTTCATATCCATTTCATAGATCTAGGCACTCCAGATTTTCAGAAGTGTTAAGGGCCTTGCAACATGACTCAATACCCAAGTTGCACCACCTACTAAGTGGTCTTACTTGTGTCCAATTGGTGCAAATTGTCCCCAAAATGTCACATGCATGGAATAAAAGACATTTACCTTTTGTTGTAAACCATGGAAACAGAAGTAAATCTCTCCAGACCTGTGAGTATATTGTATTCAAGGGCTCAAACTAATTTTTTGTGATGTGGGATGCATCAGAAACCAGACCCTGTGCCTACGGCATGACTTGATGAAACTCTTGCCGTCTTTTATAATAATTAAATGCTTCCATTTATGTCTTAGTCACTAGGAACTATATGGAAGGTTTCAGTGAATTTATTTGTTTATTTTAAATTTTGACCAGGAAAGGCACGCTGAGCTGTGAGAGCTTATTTCCAGGAGCTTCCTGAAAGGTGGGGTGGGGGTATCTGGACCTGTTTTATTGACAGAGGGAATGTTAGTCATGACTCCAGAAAACATCCCTACTCTTTTTCGATATGTGCCATTGACTCTTCAACTTCCACCTGAACAGTGACCAGAGGTGGGCAGCAGGGATCTCAGTTTAATGTCTCTTCTGAAGGAAAGCATTGCAACAGTGCGAGCACCCCTTGTTTTGTTTATTTACTTAACAAATCAAAGATCTTTGAGCCAAGGGCTCTTTTACAGAGGTTCCAGTCAGTGTACTGCACTACAATGTTGGTTATGGGTGTTACCCCAAGTTCCTGATGTGGGATTAGAACCTATGACCTTACAATCTTCTCACCCTGGAGGCAAGCATTCTACCTATTGAGCCACTAACACTAATAAAGAGATGCTGGTGCTTCTTCTTCTTCTTGTTTCTTTTTTAATAAATTGTACCTGCAGTGCCAGTGAGTTAATAAGTGGCTTCCTGTAACATTATGGCATAGGAGCCCCACTGGATTATACTGAAAAAATAGTGAGTATCTCCACAGATGTGCCTGCATTGTTTACACATTTACTGTAGTTTAGTCTCCATTGTTTTTTACAACATATTCTACATTTTATCTCATACTGGGTCATATTTCATAATAATCATTTGCAGCTACAATCAATGAAAATAAGCCCACACTCAAGAAAATAACCCCATTTCTGTGTTAATGTGGTCCTCAATAATCACAGCAACAGATGGAATAATGATCCTTTTGTCTATAATAATTTGTATTCAGGAAACCTCAGATGTGGTGAAAATCACTTTTGATTCTGTGCTTTACTGATTTTCCCTTTAGGCAGTTTCCTTGCTTAATAAGAAAATTCTGATTTCTATCAGCTATTTGGGGGACTCCAGGTTTCAGCAATTTCCTTTATTATGCATTCTTCTGACTTCTGAATAAAAGGTGCCACGGTACTGAGTAACTGACCAAATAGCCAAAGCAATGAGCTTGCTAACATCTTGGTTAAACAACTCCCATACTTATATACATACACCTTTAAAACTACTGTTGTTGACCCCAGATCAGGTATTAGCAATGGACAAAAATTGCATTGTGACAGTAGTGGGCCTAGTGCACAGTATGTTATTAAAATTGCAGTTCTTGTCATTTCATGAAGGTAGGCCCCACTGCGGAAATGAATGGAAAGACTGCACTTTCTGAGCAGCTGAACGTTCCTGTCTAACAACTAAATATTATATGTCGTTACTAAGCATCTTGGGTAATTTGGGGGTTTAATTGGACCATATGCACCCATTTCCCATTAGGGGCATGTGTTCTGTAGACAGATGGAAACTTTAAGTGCCCAAAGTAGTTGTAGCACTCAGGAAAAGAGAGCATGTCAGAGCACACATTTAATAGTCTGCTGAATATGTCCATTTGCAAAACCATAAGGATGCATGCAGGGTACACATACATGCAAAGTACAAAATGCAAATGTAAAACTACTTTCTTACACACCATTATAAAATGGAGAGAAAAGGTGATAGCTGACTGGTGGATACAGTTTCACCTGTCATGTTATCCCAACACAACCTCACAGGAGAAGCTAGTGCCACAAAAAGCCTATTTATAACTACAAACACATGAAGAGATCCATTTTAAAGTCACATTAAGGCACTTCAGAATGTATCATGCTGGGCTAACTTCACTTTTCAGGTCTTTGCAGGAAGCCAGCCTGTGGCCTAATACATCACAACACACCTGAGGCGTGGCATTATCCCAGCATGATGCATACCTGGGCATGCCTTGTTGCTTAATTTTACCCAGTACACCCTATCCTCAGACCCGCCCCCAACCACTCCCATGCCCAGGCTTGCCCCTGGATGTGGCCACCAAGAGGACTCCCAACGGACACTGTTGGCAAGCTCCTGCTTACCCCCTGGTCAGGGCCATGGGAGCAGGACCCCCCTGGTGGATGGCAGAGGCAATGGTCATCATGCCAGGGGCCAGGTTTTTTTCCATCCTTGCTCCCTGGTGGCGGGGGCTTGCAATGACATCCAGCATCCACCCCCCCAACGTGATAGTGATGGTTACAGCAGTATTCCCAGCCTCCACCAGGGGTCCATAAAGCACTGGACACTCTTCCCTTCCCTCCCCCTGGAGAAGGAGAGCAGTCCCAGGACAACTGTCACAAGGGAGCCCCACAGGAAGAAGGCAGAGGACACCAAAGGGAAAGGAAGTAGCTCCTGGTGGGGAACTCAATCATTAGGGGGATAGAACTGGGGAGAGCAGGGAAAACTGAAGTAAGATGCCTGCCTGGTGCCATGGCTTGGAGGGACAGGAAGCACATCCTCAGGATCACGAGAACAGCTGCACAAGAGACTGATCTGGAAGTCGTTATCCACCTAGGGACAAATGACTTGACTCAACATGAGATTAGAGCAGTGCATGAGGAGTTTGTGGAGTTGGGGAGGGGCCTAAGGCAAGTAGCACACACAGTATCCTTCCTGGAGGTCCTGCCTGTCTATGGCAAGGGTGAGGTGAGGTACTCGCACCATTCAGTTCAATGGATGGTTAAAAATGGTGTAGAGCACAGGGTTTGGCTTCAATGGGGGCTGGGGTTCCACATGGAGGGATACCAGCCTATACTGGCAGGATGGTCTGCATCTGTCCAGGAAGGGAACAAGTCTTCTGGGCAATAGGTTTAAATGCTTCATTGGCAAGCTTTTAAACTAGTCAAGGGGGAAGGCAGTGATAAGCAGCAGGGAATTCCCAGCCTCCCCCTACAAAACAGGGTACTAAATGAGGGAAAGACCAAGGTACAAAGGTCAGTAGGGAGCAGGACAAGGGTGAATGGAGAAAGCAAAGTCAATGAGGACAGGGATGGGACTACAAGAGGTAAAGCCATCAAAAAATGGAGAGCAATGAGTACCATTGCCCGTAGTCTGGTTAACAAGCTTCCTGAATTAGTGGCCTTGATGGAGGAGGAACATCTGGATATTGTGGCAGTCACAGAAACATAGTACACACAGACCATGACTGGGATGTAAACATACCGGGATAAACTATCTACAGGAGGGACAGGAGGGTAAAGAGGAGGAGGATTAGCCTCTATACAAGAGAAGGAATCAAAGCTACAGAACAAAAGGGTAAACAGCGAGAAGAAGAAGTACTGTGGGTCAATTTGGAGACAGGCAATGGCACCACAATCCACACAGGGGTTGTATACAGACCCCCATCTCAGGGGGAGGATATGGACAAGGAAATGATAGAAAGTATCCTTAACATGGCAGAAAAAGGGGAGATATTGCTGATGGGGGATCTGAATATGCCAGATGTTAATTGGAGTACATTTGCAGCAGCCACTTCTAAGAGTGGGGTCAATCTAGATGCCCTACAGGGGGCATGCTTTAGACAACTAGTATTGGAACCCACTCGAGAGGGAGCAATCTTAGACCTGGTACTCTCAAATGGAGATGGCAAGAGGATCACAGATTTAGAAGTGGGTCACCATCTGGGAACTAGTGACCATCGAACAGTATGGTTCACAATAAACACATCAGTAGAATCAAGCCTTACAAAGGCAAAGGTACTGAACTTCATGAGAGCTTACTTGCCAAAATGGGTGAGTGCCTAAGGAATGCACTAGCAAACAGGCAGGAAGGAGGGGTGGAAGAACAATGGGGAATAATCAAAACTGCCTTCACAGAGGCAACAAGCCTTTGTGTGAAGCAAATAAACAAACAAAATGTTGTAAGAAACCACTATGGTTCTCAAAGGAGGTGGCAGGGAAGGTTAGGGAGAAAAAGAAAGCATTCAGGAAGTACAAGGAATCACAGAAGGAGCAGGACAGAGGATTGTATCAGTTAAAGCAAAAGGAAGCTGGGAAGGCAGTCAGAACTGCAAAGACCCAAACCGAGGAAAAGATAGCCAACACAGTTAAGAAGGGGGATAAAACCCCTAAGTACATCAGGGAGCAAAGAAAGACCAAGGGAGGGATAGAGAGGCTTGATAAAGGTGAGGGGGTGGGCAGAGAGTGACTGTGAAAAGGCAGAGACGCTAAACAAATATTTTTGCTAAGTATTCACAAATGAAGAAGGGGAGGTACCTAAACCAAACAATAGAAACACTCTGGATACAGAAGTTGATACCAGCCCATTTACAGAAGAAAGAGTTATGAAAGAACTCTTAAAACTGAAGGTGGACAAAGCAATGGGGCCTGATGGGATTCATCCCAGAATTCTAAAAGAACTAAGGTAGAACTAGTGACACCACTGACTACCCTCTTTAACAAATCATGGGAGGATGGGGTGGTACCTGAGGACTGAGGAGGGCAGATGTGATTCCACTTCACAAACGTGGAACAGGGCAGAAGCAGGCAACTACAGACCTGTTAGTTTAACCTCAGTGATAGGGAAAATGTTGGAATCACTTCTGAAGGAAATAATTGTCGAGTACCTAGAGGCCAGAGGGGCAGGGACCCAAGGCAGCATGGATTCACAGTGGGAAGGTCATGTCAAACAAATCTAATCAATTTCTTTGACTGGGCGACCATAGTAGTAAATCAGGGGGGACTGTGATATGGCCTACCTAGACTTTAGCAAGGCATTTGACACAGTCCCACACAAAAGATTATATACAAGTTAGCCAACCTGGGAGTGGGTCCCAAGATGGTAGCCTGGCTAAAGAATTGGCTGGAGAACAGGACACAGAGGGTAATAGTAAATGGAGTCCACACTGAAGAAGGTGGGTTTACTAGTGGGTACCGCAGGGTTCAGCATTAGGACCGGTCCTATTCAATGTCTTTATAAACGACATTGCAGACGGACTAGAAGGAAAAGTATGTCTCTTTGCAGACGACACAAAGATCTGCAAATAGAGTTGATACACAAGGTGGGGTGGAAAGGATGAGAAGGACTTGGCAAGGTTAGGAGGAATGGTCAAATGTATGACAGCACAGATTCAATGCTAAGAAGTGCAAGCTAATGCACCTAGGGAAACAAAACCCAGGGAAGATTGCACAATGGGGGGTGAGATACTAACAACAACAAAAATGGAAAGTGACCAGGGGGTAGTCATATCAGATGACCTAAAGGTGGGCAAACAATGTGAGAGGGCAGTAAGGAGGGTTGGGGGGGATACTGGATACATAGGGAGAGGCATCACCAGTAGAATACAGGAAGTTGTTATCCCTCTGTACAGACAGCTGGTGAGACCCCATCTGGAGTGCTGCATGCAGTTCTGGAGACCCAATCTCTGCAAAGACATAAACAGGATTGAGGCAGTCCAGAAGAGGCCAACTAAAATGGTGCAGGGTCTGCACCGGAAGACATATGAAGAGAGACTTAAGGAGCTTAATATGTATAGCCTGGAGGAAAGGAGGGACAGGGGAGACATGATAGAAACTTTCAAATACCTCAAGGGAATCAACAAAGTCCAAGAGGGTTGCATCCTTCAGAAAAAGAGGCGTGCAAGAACAAGGGGGAACAATCTGAAGATGGGGGGTGGTTCAGAGGTAAAGTAAGAAAGTATTTTTTCACAGAGAGGGTTGTGGATGCATGAAACGCCTTCTGGAGGAGGTTGTAGAGTCAAAATCAGTGGTGGAATCTGCATGCATGGACAGTCATAAGGCAATTTAGGGGTGCGGTAGGAAGAAGTAGGCTGTTGGTTAACTAGGATCTGCAGCTTATCCATTAGGTAGGGAAATGGGCAGACTGGGTGGGCCAAGCAGTCCTTATCTGCTGTCAAATTCTATGTTTCTATGTTTCTAATACTTCTCCCCCAGCGGACCTCTGACTCCTGGGTCCATTCTCAAACCTGGGTCATTGGCGCCATGAAATGAAATCAACTGCTGCGCTTGGGTGGGCCCGGCTCAACCACCAGGTTAAATAATCATTTGATAACAAAGTTGAAGAGCACTTTGAGAATGTGAAAAGAAACTGTAAGGCCTGATTAGGGGCCTCACAGTAAATGGTTAATGTGTGATATGACGATCATGAAACCGCAGTCACCGTTGGGACAAGTGTACATCACCAAAAAATAAAACAGTGATGTACACTTGCAGCAAGGCAACTCACTTTAGTATTTATGTGGGCCTTGGCCCCACACTACCCTCACTAATAATAAAAACTCTGGGGGGGGGTCATGTCAGGGAGGGGGAGAATCACCCAAAAAAAACAATTTAACACCATCTCCAAAAATGCACAAAATATTGTGCTCCTCCCGAGCCCCAAACGCTGCACCCTCCCCGCTGTACCCAGCCAGCCTCACCACCATGCCATGCAGCCAGTTCAGCATCTTCCAACCTCGCCACCCCTCACATACCTTCCCTCCTCTTCCAGTATGCCTGTTGCTCTTCCCTTCACCCTGTCCTTCCACGTCGCTTCCCTTCAGGGTCACTGACACTACAGGCACTGAGACTGAGTCACTCAAACCTGAGTCGCTCAGTCTCAGTCACCATTTTCACTGGATACCACAGTAAATATAGCAGGTCTGTTTGCAGCTTTTAAAATTCAAATTCTTTGTAAACGTTTTTATTGGTAATGATGAAATGACTTAGAATTCTCTCACTTTCAGACTTGCTCCACCCCCGATGAAGGGTCACCTGAGGACCTGAAGCATTGTGGTATAGTGACAGTTAATTTATTACTATCATATTCTTCCCCAGTTGTGCAGCTTTTAAGTGTGTTCTCCATTCAGAACAATTATGTAACCCCAATGTTACCCGGGGTTACAAGAATCCCAGTTAGACCTAGTGGCAGGCAGGGAAGGCAGCTGGTGAAACTCCAGTTAAATGGATTTCACGCTGTCTCACTCTGTTCACAGTCTCAGCTGAGACTGAGGGATGACATAATTTTAGAACTGTCGCAGCTGCATAAGCCACACTGGAATGTTGCAGCTAGGGAAGTTAGTATAGAATGTTAGGGGATTTGAAGTCTGTTCAGTAGCAGTTCAGTAGTGGGCTCAGTAGAGTAAAGAGGTGTGCTGCTGCTGCAGGCCCTCATAGCCCTCAGCTCTGACAAAGAGCTATATGTTTATTTGTGGTGTGTGTTCTCACCTGAAAAGGAACACAAGAAGAGCCAAGTGAAGTGGTAGAGACCGCTTCCAGTGGTTCAGGGCCCCATCCCTGCGGGGATGGGGGCAGGATTCAGCCTACTTCCAGGGGAAATCCCCTGGTCCGGCTAGGGGAAGAAGAAGCTGCCTAAATCTAATTTTGTGCTGAGGCACTGGAAGTTTTGGATGAGATTTCTTTGAAGAAGACAAATTTCTTTAAAACTTTTTCAGCTTACTGATTTTCCACCATGACTAAATTTGAGGTCAGGGAGCCATTCTATAATATACTGGCTTTTAACAACCAGACCGGTTAACATTCAGTGGTGGATATTCTCCCAGATGCATATATTGGATCACTCCCGTGATAGTGTATGCCGCCTATAAGGTAACCTCAAACCATAGATAATACAAATTAGGAACACAAGAAATTTGGATTGGGAGCTGCTTCTTAAACATTTGCCTAAATTTGGTTGGGATCTTTTCAAACATACGTGTGAGCTGGAGGACGTAGCTGATCATTTCACTAACAGTTAAACTGAAGCTTTTGAGGGTAGCTCTCCACTTGTCAATTGAAGAATTAAGAGAAATTGGGTTTCATGGTGAAGCTGCGAAACTAAGTGAAATATGACCTAAAACAATGTAAGTCTCAATTTGTTCACACCCAGCAAATGAGGTAGATGAGCAATCCTAAAATGTTTTGGTTAACATTTAAATCTCTTTTTAGATTTGAAGATAGATCTGGGATAATAACTTTAAAATGCTGGTGACAAGATACTGGATAAAGAATTGAACATAGTAAATTATTTTAATGTGTTTCTGTCTAGTATGAGGACAGAATGAGTATGAGGTCAGTGTCAGTGGCTCAGTAGGTAACACACTCGCCTCTGAGGCCAGGAGATCAGAGGGCTGTGGGTTCAGTTCCCACATCTGGCACGTTAATATCCCAGTACTAACACTGTAGTGCAGCATGAGAGGAGTGCTGCACTTTGAGGTGCCGCCTCTTTCAGATGAGATGTTAGACCGAAGTCCCATCTGCCTGGATTGGTGGTAGTTATGGTGGATGTTGAAGATCCCATGGCACTTATCGAAAAGGGCAGGGGAATTTCCTCAGTGTCCTGGCCAAATTTCCCTCATTCACTAAAAATACCACCAACAGCTTAATGTGGTTCAAGGTCAGTTGGCATTCATCTGTATCCCCCTTCCCTGGGTCATGCCTGAAAATAGGCAGGATTTGTCTAGTGCACTTACCTGGTCAACAAAAACTAAATAAAATAAAATAAAGAATTAATGGACTCAGACCAGGCTATTAGGAAGATAGGTACCCTTTAATTGGGAGTGCCTACAACAGTTGGTCTAACCTGCCCAGGGTTCAGTTTTCAAAATGTCACTGAAGTTGAAGTTCATCACTATTTGAGTCGATTGGATACCACAGAGGACTGTGAGTCTGATCTTATTTGTCCAAAAGTGTTACAAATCTCAGCAAGAACTATATCTAAACCTTTGTCACATCTTAGTCACCTTTCTTTGGCTAAAGGGGTCATACTGAGTGTTTGGAAGCAGTCCTTGGTGGTTCTCATCTTCAAAGCAGGCCGTAAGTTAGGTGCATTGAATTATAGGCCCATTTCTTTACTGCTTGTCATATCCTAACATTTTTAAGAGATTAGTTTATGATCAGTTGATGGAAAATGTTGTTTGTAATGACCTACTGCTCCAGTGCCAACATGGTTCTAGGAAGAACTTTAGCACAGAGATTGGCTTGGTTGAATTGACAGTCACCATCCTGGATGCCTTTAAGGGGAAAAGGTATGCTATGGCGGTGTTTGTGACTTGACCAAGGCCTTCAGTGAAGTAGATCACACATTACTTTTGGCAAAACTGGGATCAGATGCACTAAATATGTTTAAAAGTTATCTCTGTAAGAGAACACAGAGTAAGGATAGGAACAGCCCCTGTCTGCACCCTGTGTTATCCATCGGGGAGGGGGCCCACAGGGCTGTGTGCTGGGGTCCTTGCTTTTTTCAGTGTTTGTAAATGATTTGCTAAAAGTGTTTTCAACCATTTGCCCCCTTCCACATGCGGATAACATGGTCATTCTTAGCACAGGCAAAACTATATCCAGGATACAGTCAGATCTGTATCAGGGTTTGTGCAGTTGCCTAAATGGCCGGATAGAAGTGATTGTTGCTGAATGATGCCAAAACAAGAATGATGCTCTTTGGCACTTGCCAGAGGCTGGTCTGTGCTGAGAGTGACCTGGTCATCCATGGGAAAGCAGGAGAAAATTATTTACAGTCTGTGTAAGTATTTACCTGGACGTCTCACTAGACCAGAGCTTCAGCTTTGTCCCCCACATTGAGCTAGTCTCCAACTAGATTTACCAGAAAAAAGGCAACCTCTATCATAGCGCAGGATCCCTAACAATGGAGACTAAATCTCTAGTAGCCAAAAAAGTGTTGCTGCCCATATCGGCTTAGTAGGTAACACTAGTTATAAACCAGACAGATTCCGTCATGCAAATTTATTGTAAGGTGCTGAACAGTATCTGCTGCTTTGCCTAAAAGATCCTTTCCAAACTCATCAGTTGCCCAATATAGTGAAAAAGGAATTCTTTCACCTCCTCAAAGAATTAAATTGAGTATGGCATCTTTTTCAGAAAGGATATACAGGACTGCACTTCCATAAAAACTAATCAAACAAACTTTAACGGTCTTTGCAACACATGCAACTACAGTAGGAGCTCTAGACAAATTACTTTTAAGCAAAACCCAAACAAACATAAATTGAAGCTGGTATACAGTCCTTCTGAGCAGCTCCATAAAGTTTACCTCACCATGTATCATCTGAACAGGTCACTGCAAAGTTCTAAAAACAGCTCCGTACTATAAATTTGAAACAAACTGCACGTGCTTTGATGTACCCTAACTTGTTTTAATTATTACAGTACTCTGTTAACTTACTATTATACCATGGTATGTAGTATGCTTTCATATCTTTCATCAGTCATGGCTACAATAAGCTTGTCCCAGTCCATCATATGGCAAAATGGGATGGATGGATGGATGGATGGATGGAGGGATGGATGGATGAATGAATGAATGAATGAATGAATGAATGAATGAATGAATGAATGAACGAACCATATTGTTGCCTGGAAACTCCACTGCTGATTTCCACCTATGAATGGACTGACTGGAGACTCCCAAATTGATAGCCAAAGAGGTATGCAAATGGTCTACTCAGTGCCTCCAGAATCTGCCACCAAGTGCAGCATAAAAATTGTACTAGCCCAATCAGGTCTCAGGAATATTTTGCCGAGTGTGATCTAGAAAGGACCTGACTGGAACTGCCAGAAACTGTAGCTAAGTGCCATCACTAAGTGCAGCCTACTAATGGATTGATTGGAACATCCAGAATCTGCTTCTGAGTGTGACATAATATACACTGAGTACTCAAAATTCATCACCAAGTACAACCTACAATTGGCCTGACTGAGGACTTGTTGATCTCCAGTCTGCTGTGGCATACAACTGGCCAAATCAGGGACTTATAAATCCACCACCAACTGCAGCATGCACCTCCATGATTGGAGCCTTGAGAATCTGCTTCTGAGTGTGACATGCAGATCAAGTACTCCAGAATTTATCACCAAGTGAAATCTACAACTACCCTGATTGGAGACCCATTAGAGGGAAACACTCAGCACTAAGACTTATACACCCAAGAGTGGTTCTGGTCCAAATTTGCACTTTGTGTGTAAACACTTCTTTTTTCACTTACTGTTTATTTTAGTATAGTAGACTAGATCAGACGAATTTTGCTTATTTCCAGACTAACATCTTATGTACCCAGGAATCCCAGAATCCCCTGTAGCTGAAATCAGAGCAGGACTGCGGCAGTAGGAGATTGAATAGCCTGTAGTGCATGGTAGAGCTTTACAATCTCTGATCATTTGTTTGCTGGTTCTGCTGTCTTCCTGTGTCTTGGTACAGTCACAGATGACTCTACTTAGCCCTGAGGAAAAGCAGGAATGGAAAACATCTGGCGATAGCTTATAAAAGTTGTAACATGCATTGCTGGCTATTGAATCTCCTACTGCTGCAGTCCTGCTCTGATGTCAGCTGCAGGAGATTCTGAAATTTGTATTTAAAGAGATGTTAGCCTGAAGTAAGCAAAATTAGTCTGATGCAACCTACTACACTACAGTAAACAGTAAGTAAAAATGTTTTTGCACACAAAGTGCAAATTGGACCAGCTCTACACTTGGGTGTGGAACTCTTTGTACTGACTGCTCCTTTTAATCTGCCACCTAGTGCTGCATACACTTGGTCTGATGGGGACTCATTAATCCATCATCAAGTCTGGCAGAGAACTGGCCTAAACAGGGCTTTATTAATTCACTAGCTACAGCATGAAAGTGGCATGATCAGAGACTCATTAATTTCAAGCTTCTGGGATTTTCAGAGATATCTTGCAACTACTGATATACCTGTTGGTATATTAATAGAAAGGATGTGTGAATCATACACCAAATGGCTTAGGAGGTGAACAGAGGGTTTGTACCAACCATTGTCTGCAAACTGGGGTGTAGGTTTGGTGTGGCACGGTGGGTGTGGTGTGGCACAGGCCTTCAGGGAAACATTAAATGGGAACAGAGAGAGGACATGGTACCACTGAACATCATGGAACTGTTAAACAGGCATGGGGAGAGGGAGAGGCACTCTTGTCACATGTGGAACTCGATAACTGTACTGTACTCAGGAGCCCACAGACTTCCTCCACAGCATGGAGCAATATGCCATGATTATGACATGTAGACTGACAGGAATGGGAGTGTCAGGGCCTTATTTATTGAGTAGGGTCATTAGTGTTTTATGTACAAATATTGTAGCTCAGTACTTCAGTGCTAAGTGGCTTGTGCCTTGCAAAGTGCTCAGCTTTGCTCAGCACGGAGTGGCACTTGGCATGTGGCCCTTCCTATACTTTTGCACGCATAAGGCTTGGGGTCCATTTCAGCTATAACAGGGTATATATTGAAACCAGTTAGCACTGTCCAGGGCTTTAGTGCTTGTTTTCCCATATATCTCATTTTGTGCCATGTACAAAGTAACGCAACCACAAAGCACTGTGCACACTGTTCAAACATGGAGTCCTAAAACACCTAAATAATTTCTGAATAAAACTTGGTTTTAATATTTTTGTACAAAGGAGAAACTTGTGATTCCTTTACTGTCTGCAGTATCAAATATGTATCAGCACAAATCCATCTCTGACTAGATTAGTGAGCTGCTGGTCATGAATATTCAGTGAGTTCTTGTCAACCCCACTATGCTGTATTTCCTTTATTATAGCAGCGTGGTAATGCAAGAATCCAGTCTGCTGAACCTTAGCTCAAAACTTACATCCAGTGCAAAGTATTTCTGATGCAAGGAAAGTGTATATAAACCAATAGATTAAAGCAAACAAGGGAGTGACGCATAGAAATGCTCGATGTGAACACGTTCCACAACTAACGGCAAAAGTGCTCCCATGTTTCTCTTTAGTTAATCATAAAAACACAAGAAATGGTTGTGTTATTATCAGACAAGCTACCCCTAGGGGGTCATGAGGTATGAGGCAAGCCGAGTTCCATTATACCCTAGGGTTAGATTAACAAAGATATCCCAACCCCTGCAGTGCCTCAGTACTATTATTAAGCTAAGCTGTTTGTATTTTTTAATGATTTTTTTATATCTCCAACTCAGATTGCTTTATTGTATGTAAGAGTTTCTAGCTGTTGACATAACACTCTCAAAATGCTTCCAGTCAATCAGATTACTCAGTTTCAATGCATTGTTTTATAATTTGCTTTACCCCGCTGGCTAAAATAAACTTTCCTTGCATCAGAGGTGGTGTGTGTTGGATTTTTGTTTTGACTTCTTTTTCCTTGCAACTGTATATATCCCCCAACCTGGCTGGTTCACCCTATGGGCATGCCCCCAACTGGCAACCATTGGAACATGGGAGGAGTACCGGCCCTAAGTTTGACTGGTCAGGTAGTGGAGTGTTTCCCTTTTAGTGCCATGCCACTCTGACTTTCCCATTGGTCTACCCTTTTCAATCCTGTGCCATGGGCTAAGGTTGGAGTCCTCACCAATGATTAATTACATTAGTTCTCATGTATTGCACATTCCTGATCTTACTGGTAATGCACAGGTGAGGTTGGTAGTCTCTAGTCAGCATTCCAGCCCTCTTGTGAACCACTCCATTATGCAGTGGACAACCCCTTCCCTTGCCCATGACACATGACAAGCAGAAGAGTCTTCTAATGTCCTCAAAGCCACGTAGCAACATTGTGCAGATTTCAAGGACCTTGTTTTACTGACGGGATTTTAATGAGGGTTACTCAGAATCTGCTGATTCTGTTCTCCATCCATCGGATATTCAGAATGTCTGATCCAGATGTTCTGATTCCTCACGTGCCGCAAATAACTGTGCATACCACCCCCCACACACCTGGTACAAACTAGAAGGAACCTGTTAGTGGGTCAGAAAAAAGGTCCTCCTCCATCACCCTTGTTTCTCCACCCATGCTCCCTTACCTTAAGCTACTAGCCTGCTGAGGTCCCTGACAATGTGGTGCTGCCTGAAGTGGACTGGAAAGAGGAGACAATGTGAGCCCAGCCTCAGAAGAACAACAGCTCTGTCTTTCTTCTTGCTTGATGCCTCTACAATAAAGACCCCCAGCTACCCATCATGTACATACTGCAACCTCTTTGCCCACTGCCAGACTCCTTCCCACCCAGTAACTGAGTCCTTTAGTTCCAATCAAACTTTCAGGACAGAGTTCACTCCCATCCTTGAGTTCCATACATGGCTGACTAAGAGAAACTGGTCCAGCACTGGTATCCACTTTTTAACCCCTAGGTCCAATGTGTGCCAAAGGCCCAGACTTCCCTGAGCGATCTGGGCAGAGGAGGTAGCTGACCTAAAGAAAACCTAGGTAGCAGCCAGATGCCTTAAAAAGTACAAAGTCTGATATAGAGGCTGCTACCCATGGTTTTATTTAAGTCAGCGACCTCTTCCACCCAGGTCAGTGCTGTGCAAGAGGCCAAAGCTGGAGTCCTCCCCAGTGAATTATATCAGTTCCCATGTATCATGCATTCCTGTGACCATACATGTGGGAGACTAATGGCTTCCAGTGACCATTACAGCCATTGGTCTCTAATTCCCCCCCCTTGAATTCCCCTCATCATACGCTGGACCACCACCCTTCCCTTGCTCACGGCACCTGACGGACATACCGATGCCCTCAGGGCCCCTTCTGTTCAACGCCTATGTATCTGACATAAGGACAGGAATCAGGAGTGAGATGAGTCTCTTTGCAGATGACTCGAAACTGGGGGCAGTGGTGGATGGGGAGGAGGGGAGGGTGGCCCTGCAGGGAGACCTGGAGGCTCTGGAAAGATGGTCTAGAAAGTGGAAGCTGAGGTTTAATGCAGGGAAATGCAAGGTACTCCACCTGGGGGCCAGAAACCCAGGCCAAGTGTACACCCTGGGGGGGGAATACTACAAGTCTCAATGGCTGAGAGGGACCTGGGGGTGGTGGTGGATGTCAAGATGAACAACTCTGAGACTTGTAGGAGGGCAGCAGCCAAGGCCAACAGGATGCTAGGATGCATCGCTAGGGGGATCACCTCCAGAAGGAGGGAAAGTGATACTCCCTCTGTATAACTGCTTGGTGAGGCCGCACCTGGAGTACTGCGTGCAGTTTTGGAGGCCACACTTAAAGAGGGACATTAACCTCCTGGAGAGGGTCCAGAGGAGGGCAACCAAAATGATTTGGGGCTTGGGGGACAGGACCTATGAGGAGAGGCTCAAGAGCTAAATATGTACACTTTGGAAGAGAAGGGACCGGGGGACATGATAGAGGTCTTCAGGTACATGAAGAGGGTAAATAGGGGAGGAACAGTGAGGGTGCTTCGAAGGAAGGAGGAAGGGGCCACTAGAGGGCATGGGTGGAAGCTGGAGGGGGGAAGATTCAGGGGAGAAAGGAGGAGGTGCTACTTCACTGAGAGGGTGGTAGAGCCATGGAATGCACTACCTAGGGGGCTGGTGGAGGCAGAGACAGTGGAGGGGTTCAAGAGGGGGGACAGGTACAGGGGAAGGGTTCAGGAAGCAAAATCCAATGCAGCAAGAATATCTGGAACTGGGAAGGGAGAAGCCAGAGAAGGCGAGGGGGACAGCAAGGTCAGCACCCAGGGTGGGGGCTGACCAAACGAGCAGACACGAAAGACCATTAGGCCTATTCTGCTGGCATTTTAGTATGTTTGTATGTTAGTATAGCCCCGTGCTAACTCTGTTCCACTTTGGGGACTTTGTTCTTCTGGATGGGTTTAAAAGCCACATGCATCCTATTACCATGACCCACCATGGGACAGACAAGCAGCAAGAAGTGCAGTCCTCACACTACTCTGGTTAAGTGCATTCACAAGGACTGCACTCGGATCCTCTGCCACTCTGGACTAGGATTGGAACATTAGATGCAAACATAGGATTACAACCTATCTGCATTAAAAGTTAGGTTGTACACTTGTATATAGTGCAATCTAACTATACAAAAGCCATGGAAAACCAGAAGAGTTACAGTCTGATACTGCCACACTTCCCCCAGTCTTTGGAGGGGGTCAGGTGTGACTGAAGGAGGGCCAGGAGAGGAGCCCTCAATTAAGGCAGGGGTGAGGCTCACTAGCTGGGTGCATTTGTTTTTGTGTGTGTGTGTGTGTATGTATGTATGTACTGTATGTGTGTGTGGGGGAGATGACAGAAAGATGGCCAGATATTTGTTGAAAGGGTCTACCTCAACCATAAGTGGATTGGTGGGTATCATATTACATAATGTCACATGGTCCCAATAAATGTTTTCTTTTTTATTTTGTGCAGCTTTTATGCTATAGTCAAAAACTACAAAACAGTAATTAAAATAAATATTTTGGATAATACCTCCCAGTATATGCTTTTTTAGTCCCATTTTAAACAATGTTGCAGTTTTTATCACTAATCAGCATAGCTGAACAGTTCCATTTGTTATTCAGTGAAGGAGTGGGCATTGGCCTTTTGCCATACAAAATACATTTGAGGGTTGGCATTAAGCCAGGTTTCTGACAGATTTACGGTACAAGTAAGTGCTATTGCATTTGTTGGTTGTCTAGTCTGAAACAGTCCTAAATAACATCTATTGACTGTTGTCTGGAGTGGTCATAAGAAAGCTATAGATGGATGCCTCAGCGAGAATATGCATGCCGATATTCATTATAGGTAGCCAGAGTGCATGTTGGGCCAGCAAACCCTTGGAAGGGTGAGCATGATGTAATCATCAGAGTTAATGAGATCTCACTTCTCAAACTGCAACAGGAGCTGCCTGCTGACCGATGCCTTTCTGTGATGTGAATGAAGCCATCTACATTCTCCAGATACTGTTGGTAAATTATTAAACTGTGTGCCGTATGATATGTTTCTGCGGATATCTGTCTCCACATGTGTAGCTTTTGATTTTGGCGTTGCCCATATATAATAACATTAACATCACAAAGCCTGCCTCCTTGGCACAAGTTAACTCTTGTTTAATAATTTTGGTTTTAAGATCATTTTCTGCCCGCCTGAAAAAAAAAAAACTCCTACTAATGAGATAGCACACTGCATGAACAGAATGATTCATATGATTGTATGTGTCAGTGTTCTTAATGGCACATTCACTGAAAATGTGTTGCTAAGTGTGCCAACACATAAACATAATTTCTTTGTAAAGACACCTATCCATCGTCACATACAACAGACTGGTGAGTGTAGTTGCTAAAATCACCATGGGGAGTGGGAGAGGTGGGCTCAGTCCCAGTCCCAGTTGCCCACCTGACTGAATCCCACCTCAGAATAATTACTATACCCACTGGTCTACCATCCATCTATGCTCACCCACCCTACCCAGTTCCCCTCTCAAATCAAGTTATTACCATACTCACATAGGGAATGGTACCATAGCCCCCCTTGCCTGCCCCATCTCTGTCATGTAGGGTTTTCTACAGTTGGCACAGGGATAAAGTGTGAAAAAACCCAATAAATATAAAGTGGAGCATGTGCACCCTTTAGGCATGCTATGAGGCGTCTCAAACATGTGAAGGGGCACCTGCAGCCATGCAAGTCACTATGCACTTGCAGGGGGCAGTACCACTTTGTGGGAACCCTAATCCTTTTATAAGTTATAGTTTGTGACATGGAGGGGTTTACAATGCAGCATCAACTACCATGTTAGTTTGGAACTTGGGAGTGAGTGGCACAAAGCTGAAGGAACATTTTAAAACTGTTTAACAGTGGAGTTAAAAGTGTACACAAAGGAAATCCCAGAATTTACTTGTGATAATACATATATGTGTATTATCACCCACGTAATACGGGACTTGACAGCACTGGAATTCAGTGCATTAACATTACTGATTAGTAATGATAGAATAGCATACTACAAGCAAAACTAATTTGGGATCAGTTTCCTGTGGGAATACAGTACCAAAGTTATTCTTTCTTGAAGTTAAAGGAGCAGTACAAGATAAACAAAAATCTGCGCTTTTCCAACAGTTTATTCCCTATGTTCTGTTAAGCATGTACCTGGTAATATTTCTTTCTGGCATTGTACTATCACCCCATAATTTGCTCTGTTTTCCTTTGTTTTTGTTTACTTTTCTCCCACCCGCCATGTTGAAAGCAGCAGTACTAGATAGCAGCTGCCATATTTACTGTAGCACCACAAAACTGGAAAATGATCACTTCCTGATTAAGAAGTACTGCTGCTTTAACTCCCTTTAGCACAGATTTACTATTTCAGCTCCACACAGTCAAGGTTCACATCTCTGGCAAAGCGTAACAGAAAAGGACAACCAGAAATTTTTTCTGATTTTGGTGGTATTCAATCCCAGATCTCCTGGGTCACATTTATGTGCTCTAACCTCTAAACTACACTGGCCACTGTGTATCATGTTAGTAATTAGACACCTCTGACATAAACACTGATCCTGAACTAGTTTTCATAGTAAACTGCTAACAGAGCAGTGCAACTGGTTAACTGATCCTGAATCAGTGGGTGCTGGGACCTAATGTTATTGACAGATTTACATGTTATTTATTTGAAACAAAGTGAAGAAGATTACTAGTAAAATAAAGGATATTGTTTATCAAAATCTACATTTATTGACAGAAATGTAATTATTGATTATATATCATGCCCCATAACATTGACAGATTGGAGTTTAATGTTTATTTTGTTATGCTTTCTAGCCCAGTATATATGGATACATAAGTTAGAAAGTTCAACAGTTACTGTGGATTTACATTAACAAAAGGTTTGTGCCCAATGTTTTCCATGCAGATATGAGGTAAAACAACATTTATCATAAAAAAATCTAATTTTCTCTTGCAATGCATTAATGGATGTTTTAATATTCATATCAACAGTCTTTCATTTTAATAAGATTCAGTGTTATGAATCAGTGTTAGTGGCTCAGTAGGAAGTACGCTCACCTCTGAGGCCAGAAGATCAGAAGGTTGCTGGTTCTGGCTTCCACACCAGATACATAGGGCAATACCCATAGCTGACACTGTAGCGCAGCATAAGGTGGGTTCTGCACTATATTGGTGCCATCCTTGGATGAGATGTTAAACCAAGATTCCTTCTGCCCATCTCTGGTCACTGTCCAGGTGGAAGTTATAGATCCCATGACATTTATCGATGACGAGTAGGGGAGTTTTATAGGTGTCATGGCCAATACTCCCCCATCAATAAAACAAGTCCATGTAACCCACCCCCTAGGATGCATCTGGAAACAAGTTAGCACAGCTTAATGTGCCTTTCCTGGTCAAAAACTACAAAGTTCTTTCAAAAATCAGAGGAATCTTTCGTTGTTACCACATTTCTACTTCATTCTCTTGTGCCAGTGTCTGACTGCTATGTCACAACCTTCCTTCATTGTAGTGTTATATAAAATGTAGCTGTAATGAACGGATGCTATGATTTGTATATAGTGAGCTTGCTTTTGGCCCAGAGCTGAAAAAGACCTGCAGAACAGCAAATCTCTGAGAAATTCCCCATCTCATCGACTTGCTGACTCACTCTTACTACCCCTCTAGAACATTCAGAGGATGACATGATTGAACTGACCCAGTTTTCATGTTCCTAGGAAGTCATATTTCATGGGGTTTTCTGTACAAATCTACCAAGGAGTTAATCAGTTTCAAGTTCAGACCCCCTAGGGTTCTGTCCTATACTGTCCATTACAGGAAATGAGTCGATTTGTTCTAAACAGCACTCATTGAACAAAACTGTTTTATCTTGCTTCAGACATGCTCACTTTACTGGCAGAGTTTATGGAGCCAACCCATTTATATCAGAGTTCAATACCTGCGAGATTTACTGTAATGGCTTTCTGGAGATTACATATATTGTAAATGTACAAAAGCATTTCAGAGTAAACTCCATGCAAAGTTTTTAAAAAATGCTTAGCCTTAGAACTTTCTGAATATTGATTAAAATGAACTCCTTTACCTTCTCTGGCATGATTTCCCAAAGTATTCAGACTTTTCTCCAGCTACAATAATATTGATTTGCTACACATATTTCAGTTGTGTATGCAGAACACATTCCTCTTCATCACCTCAGTAATTTTGCAAGCAGTGGAAAATGTTGGCTTTTATTTTTTACCTCGCCTTCCATGTAAGTTTTAAAAGCACTAAAACAAATATCTATTTTGCTAAAAGTCTTAAAGATACACTGAACACAACATCTTCAAAACTGTTTTTTAAACTAAATCTAGAAAAGCTACCTGTTACATACAAAATGTATTTTACACATATGTTTTCTAAAGTTGTTTATGAAACATTGTAATATATTGCTCTTGGTCTGATTCTGTACCCCATAGCACTGTTACCTACCCCAACAGGCATTACACATTTAATTGTATTCTTGCATGCTTGTCCTCATGTAAGTATGATGAACCATGATGCTGGTTACCTACTTATTCAACCATACTGCTCTTGTACCTGTAATGTTCTGTATATAACCACACTCTGATGTTTTGCAATTTTATTCTTTCTGTACTTTCCTTCCCCTCGACCCTGGATCACACCTGGAAACTCACTTCGGCTTAGTGTCCCTTTCCCAATTACCAATTTTTAAGTAAACATAAAATAAATACATATAGTACTACACCACTTTTTGGTTTCCAAAAAAAGCTTAGTGCACTTATCCAGCATACAATGAATTTAATGACAGTTATCTATTTAAAATTTGGTAACCGGTATGGCCACACTGAACCAGTACTCATTTCCAGGTGTGACTGGGACAGGGGATACAGCAGTGAGCGATAACAGCAATAACAAATACAGTATATTGACAACAGATGCATGTACAGTACATGGACAATAAATGCAAAGGACAAGTAATACATTCCAGAAAATGAATAAAACAGTGTAGAAAGAGTTCAATCAATCAATCAATCAAGTCTTTATTTAACCAGGCGTTCATCGTTGAGCAGGAGCTCATTTGCAAGATGGACCTGGGTGGAGCATGAACAATTGTACATACAGATCAACACAGGTATATATACAAGGCAATACAGATAAATACTGTTTACAGAGAGGAAAAAAGAAGTTCATATGTACATAGAATTATACAGACACTGTACAGATTACAGGGTATTTACATACATCAAAGTGTCTATAGGCAGATAAAGCAGGTTATCTAAGGATGCAGGAGGAAGTAATGGAAGAAAAATAGGTAAATAAAAATATACACCCGGTAGAGGCGATGGTAGGGGGTAAGAGAGGGAGGTAGGGGGAGAAAGGCTAGGAGACACGGTGCACAGAGAGGAGTTGGTAGAATGGGAAGTAGAGAAGGTAGATGGAGGAAGGAGTATGTGTGGGCCCTGGGATCGACTGCTATGAAGTACGGGGCATGGAGGATGTCACAACCCAGGGGTAGTGAGCTCCTGTCCGAGGTTGGGAGAGAAAGGATTAGGGGATGGACTGGCCTAGTGTTGATGAGAAAGGGGGGGTCTGCACTTAAAATTTGGTCTAGGTGGGGCTGTATACCAATGCAGACACCGGTACTGGGCCTGAGTGGGTGAAGCAGTTACATATGTCTCTGATTGTATGGAAATAAAGCATCTTGAAGGTGTTTATACTGATTAGAGTGCTTAATTTGAGGGTTTTTTTGTAGTTCAAAGGTACGAAGTAGCACGGATGAGAATTAGGGAAGTATGCCATCTATGTATGGCAAGATATTTGTAACAGAATCTTGCTGGCATAAATTTTAAATGACAGAGTATACTGAGCTTTAAGCTATAACATAGGGTAAAATGGGTAAATGGGGAGGGGTGAATAAGATATGGATTCATGTAATGCAGTGAGAAGATGAAGAAGGCAAGCAGCAGGTACAGGCTTCTGAGAAGTGTGCCAGTAAGAGTGGTTTGAGGGAGTGCAGGGATAATGAGAGACATATTTTTTTATTTAAAATTTGTTAACCATGTTAGCTCCATGAGCATTAAATGACATTTTTTATGGCTGTCCCGGACATAAAACACACAAAGAACAATACAATTAAGAGTACCACAGTTACAGAAGTACATTGGATACAAGTAAAGGGTGATTTTTTTTTCAAACAATATTTTTAACAGTTAAGTAGGACTTTGCTAGAAGTTTGTGAAGAGCAAAGCGCTAGGGTTTGATGAGTGCTGGAACCTTTTCTTTTTGGTAACTAACCTGGGTACTTCTCGCTATCTCTTTTTTTTTTGTTGTTGTTGTGGTTGATAATTTACATTTCATCAATGCACTTTATGCTGCATTTTGTCTGATGCTACTAGCAACCAGGCATTGTTTATAGGCTGCAATTTTGCTGTGGGAGACCCACACATCTGCTTGCTGCTGCAAACATGTTAAGTGCTAAATATTGTCCCTGAGCTTGAACTTTGGCAATTTTTGCACAAAATAACTCTTTTTGCATTCAGAATAAAACATAATTTATTGCTACTTATTTATACTTCTGTTCCCCTTATTTAATTGATGTACCCTCATCAAGTGATGTATAGAATTGGTTGGCTACCTTTTTATAGCTGTGTATATGACCAGCTTTTTTTGTGAATGCAATCCTTGATGTAAATGAGCAGTCAAATTATTCCACTCAGAAACCGCACTGTAAATAAATGACCTTTGAGCAGATGTTGTTTTGGGCACGGGAATCTTGAGAGTAATAATGGTTTAAGATCTGGTAACATGTATTGAATTCTGCTGTGTAACTTGCTCTTTAAAAGAAAACAAAACAGGACCATTCCAGAAATGCCAAAAAAGAAATTAGTCTAAAATAAGCACAGACAAGGAGGTAAGACATTTCTTAAAACTAAACCAGGGCAGACTAGATGAACCTGGAGGACCTTTTCTGCTGACAACTGCTATGTAAGAGGGGGAAAGGGAGGTCGTTCAACATTTTGGAAGGCAGATTGGGAAAACAGACTGCTTCATACACATTTTTTAATTTTACTGTCTTTTTTTTTGGTCAGCACTTCATTGTAGCAGTAATGTTATCGTTTCAACACTGGTGACCCCAGTTCAGAAATGAGCCTGGGCCATTAGGTGCGGTGGGGAAGGAGGACTACACTATCCCATATGGTGCACTCCTCCTCCAGTGAGGAGGGACAACTTGTTCCTGTGTTACACTGCCACCTGGATGACCACAGGTGGCAGTGCGCATTGAACAACAGAAGCACTGGAGATGGGACATCTAATGGCATCATGCTCTGCCACATGCATGCACAAGCTTGTGTCACCACTAGTCAGTGTCCCAACAAATGGGGAAAAACTTGGCTGTGCAGTATAAGGAACCTGGTCCTCCCATGCCTCACACCAGTGGAAGGGTACTCTCCGGGAAAATCCTTTTCCATTTCATTGGTGGGTTGAGGGGCCCACTGAACCCCACCACAGGAGAAAGCCATGGAGGACCACCCTGATATGGATAGTAAGTCCCTGGGGATCCAGGTGACAGGGTGGGGGTCAGGTCGAATGACAGCCTGCACTGAAAGAGACAGCATTAACAAAGACAGAAGAAAACTTTTTGTTTCCCCTTGCCTTCACTGTTGTTACTGTCCTATCCCCAGGCAACCACCCAGCCCCATCACCACTCCCACCCACAGTTCTTCATACCATGGCACCATTGGCCCCAGCTGTGCTGAGCAATCCCATGAATATCCCCATTGGTCAGACCCCGAGACTATGGCCAGGTGTGAGGTGGCAGAGAAGGACATGGAGCTTGAAGATACTGAGACAAACATCCTTCTATGGTGGGGTACTTCCTTTGTTTTTTCACCCAGCCCCAGGGATGCCACTTTCAAGGAGGTCATGAACATAGTCACACAAAGGGTACTGCCACACTGACATCATGGGCATCCCACCCACCCATTATCCCTTTGGGGCTGTGCTGTACACCATGTCCGGGTAGTCAAAGACCAGTCAGATCATCTTGAGAATGATCTCTCAGTGGACCAGGAGAGGCAGGCAGTATTTGTTGTGGTACAGCATGTCAAGCTCAAGGTAAAGTTGTTTATGCATGGCATCAATGTGGATTGAAAAACCAAGGCTGTGGTCCAGCCACACTCTAAGTACTTGAAGTGGGAATACATTTCAAGCAAGTAGTAAGCAAGAGTCTGAAAACAAGGATATGTTGGAATCTTACAGTCTCTGTCTAGTGCCAAAAGATAAGGAGACCATGTTTTTCATACTTAGTGAGATCTGGTTTCAGCAGAGTCAGTTCTGATGTTGTTACAGTCAGCCTTAATTGACAATCCCAGTCCAGGACCTAAACCACCTGAAGGAAACAAAACTGACTAATCTACATACATGTGGATAGATGAGGAGACACAGTTGGAGATGAGGTTATGTAAAAGATGGAGAAAAAGACTGGACTGAGGATGGAGCACTGGTGGACACTGGACTTGATGGGCAGGGGTTGGATAAGCCATCACCAACCTGGACTGACTAGAGCTGGCCCAAGAGGTAGGATCAGAACAACCATGCCAAGTCGGATAGGCCCACAGTATATAACTTATCAAGGAGAAGGGAATGGGTCACAATACTGAAGGCCTTTGCTAGATCTATGAAAATGACTGCAGTGAGCAGGCAGTTGTCCATGCCTTTCATCATGATGTCAGTGAGCCAGGGGAAGGAGGAGGAGATGGTGGAATACTGTTTGTAAAATCCAGACTGAATGGGGAGAGAAAAGAAAAAGTGTTGAGGTAAGTAGTAAGTTGAGGTGTTGAGGTGTGAGGGGGGGAAGGGATAAGGGAGGGGCTGATCAGAAGCCCTCTCCTCCAGATGAGGGGAGTAGCCTTCAAGCCCAAGGGGGGGAGGGGGGAAACAGACTGGGGTTGGAGGTTTCAGAAGGAGCAGAGAGAGGATGGAAGTATAAGGAATCTGGGTGGGGTTCGACAAAGAGGATCAGGGATAAGGGGTTGGGGTTGGTGTTAGTAAATGCCAGGAGCTTGGGAAACAAGTTGCCAGAGTTCCAGGCCATGCTGTTCGAGGGGAGGGTGGATGTGGCAGCAGTCACGGAGAGACGTAACAACAAAAACTATGACTGGGACCTAAACAATGTGGGGTACACTATGCTTAGGAAGGATAGAAAGGAGGCAGAGGGTGGAGTGGCTATGTTCATTAGAGATGACATAGAAATTGCTAGGGTAGAAGAGGCAGAGGGAAACGTGGAGGCCTTATGGGTCACTCTTACGATCCCCAGCAGGAGATAAGATTGAGCTGGGTGTAGTATATAGGCCCCCCGGGATGAGTGATGTTCTAGAGGATGGTTTGCTGGACAACATCATTGCCCAGTGTGGACCAAAAGGGGAAGGAGTGGTGTTGATGGGGGACCTTAATATGCCAGGTACAAACTGGGGAACCATGTCCTCTAAGGTGGCCAAGGACAGAGGCTGCTGGACAGCTTCCAGGATGTGTTCTTAACACAGCATGTGATGGAGCCCACAAGGGAGGGGCATGTCCTGGACGTGGTTCTGGCAGATCGGGATCTGGTAAGGGACCTGGTTGTACAGGACCCCTGACTGGGAGCGACCACAATACTGTCTGGTTTCAAATAAGCTTGGGGAGAGGGGTGAGATCTAGGACACTGGCAGTAGACTTCAGGGGCAGACTTTGTGGGCATGGGAAACATTCTCAAGGATCACTTGAAGGATTACATCAATGACAAGTGTGGAAAGGGATGGGAGGTCATAAAGCAGGGGACTTCATGAGGCAGTCCAGGATCTGCTAAGTTGAAACGTAGGGAGCAAGGTCACATAAACCATGCTGGTGGTCCAGTGAGGTACAGGTAGCAGTCAGAGAAAAAGAAGGTGCCTACAAAAATATAAAACAACAAGAGGGATAGGGATAAGGAAATGTACCATCTTGCATCTAGAAAAGTCACCCGTATGGTGAGGGGAGCAAAGTCCAGTAAAGAGCAGCGGCTGGCACAGGGGATACATGGAGGGGAAAAGGGGTTCTTCCGGTACATTGGGGAGTGGAGAAAAACTAAGGGCCATCTCAGCAGATTGAGATCAGAAGGAGGGTGGGTGGAAGAGGCGAGGGACCAGGCAGAGGTATTTAACATGTACTTTGCCTCTGTGTTCACTAGGGAGGGGGATGGGATATCTACAAAGCAAGGCATGAAGGGGATAGAAGCAGCAGTGAGTGGGATCAGGGGAGCAACAGAAATGGAGCAAGAGGGAGGGAGAAGTACCCCAGGGGTGTCACATCTGGATAAGGATAAAAGGCCAATAAGGTGGAGGGACGGATGATGCTATCTCCGCCAAAAGGGTGTGGTTAGCCCTCAAGGCCCTAAAGAAAGACAAATCTCCTGGGCCGGATGGCATTCATCTGAGAGTACTATGGGAATTGGTGGACATACTGGCTGCACCCCTGGCAGAGCTCTTCAACAGGTCACTTGAGACAGGGAGGGTACCTAGGGATTGGCGAGAGGCACATGTGGTGCCAATCCACAAAGGAGGGTCGAGGAAGTACCAGGTAACTATAGACCCATCAGTTTGACCTCGTGGTGGGAAAATTAATGGAGAGTATACTAAAGGAACGATTGGGGTGTACTTGGAGGAGGTGGAGGTCTGGATAGTTGGCAACATGGGTTTGTGCCAGGTTGATCATGTCAAACCAATCTTGTGAAGTTCTACAAATGGGTAACATCAGAACTGGACAGGGAAAGCCTGTGGTTGTATTATTCTTGGACTTCAGCAGGCGCTTGACTCTGCCCCCACAATGGTCTGGTGGAGAAACTGATAGGGTTAGGATTAGGCCCTTTGATGGTCAGATGGATTGAAAACTGGCTAGCTGGATGCACCCAGAGAGTAGTGGTCTGTGGGGAGCTCTCGAACCCTAGAGAGGTTGGTAGTGGGGTACCGCAGGGCTCGGTCCTGGGTCCGATCCTGTTTAATGCATACATAGGACATCAGAGAGGGTATAGTGTGAAATGAGTCTCTTCGTGGACGACTCCAAGATGGGAGCAGTAGCTGAGGGAGAAGAGGGAGGTTGGCCCTGCAAGGACCTGGACACCCTGGAAAGCTGGGCTCACACATGGAAATTAAATTTCAATATCACCAAGTGCAAGGTGTTGCATCTTGGTCAGGGAAACCCTAAACACAGTTACACTCTGGGAGGGGAGGCGTTGGAGGCCTTAATAGGGGAAAAAGACCTAGGGGTCATGGTGGATGCATGTATGAATAACTCTGAGCAGTGCAGGGGAGCGGCTAGCAAGGCAAACAGGATGTTGGGATACATCGTAAGGAGGATCACCTCTAGGAGCAAGGAAGTGATTCTGCCGCTGTACAATGGACTGGTTAGACCACACCTTGAGTACTGTGTACAGTACTGGAGACCACACTTGAAGAGGGACATACAGCTCCTGGAGAGGGTACAGAGGAGGGCAACTAAGATGATACGAGGGCTAGGGGAATTGACATATGAGGACAGACTTGAGGAGCTCTGCCTGTTTTCATTGGAGGAGAGCAGAGACAGGGGGAACATGATTGAGGTTTTCAAGGCACCTCAAGGGAATAAATAGGGTAAACATGGAGGGGATCTTTAGACTAAAGCAGGGAGGTATCACCAGAGGGCATGGTTTGAAGTTGGAAGGTGGAAGGGTGAGGGGGGAGAAGAGGAGGAGGTTTTTCACTCAGAGGGTGGTGGACCCTTGGAATGCACTGCCTGGCGAGCTGGTTCAGAGATCCACAGTGGAGAGCTTCAAGAGAGGGTGGGACAGACACAGAAAGTGGATGTATCAGATGATGGCCTGTCCCAGGGGGGTGGGGATGGATGATAGGGGTTTCTAGAGCACAAGGGATGGGAGGGCCTCGGCACCCAACTAAGGATCTAGGGTTCGAGAGCAGACTCGATGACCGCAAGGCCTAATCTGCTGGCAAATAGTAGTTGGTATGTAAGTATATAGCTAGAGAGGATAAAGTTTTCCTGCAACTAACAAGAGCAGGAGAGAAGAGGGAGGTGGGCTGGTAATTACCTAAGGAAGAATAGGGCATTAACCTACTTTCAGGACTAGGGACAGACACAAGTTGAAAAGAAAGAGTAAGAAGGGAGGCAAAAGGGGCAGTGATAGACTACATGGGAGTTGAAGGAGACTATTATCCCGCCCATCATGGCTAAGCACCTGAAAGGAATTAAGAAAGAGTAAGGTAGCGAGGTGGTTTCAGTGGAGACTGGGGACAAAGAAAATTACATGGTGCAGAGGGTGAATTTTTCTTCCCAAGAAATCTGTGGTTCTGTTTTAATTTTGAACAAAATAGAAATCCACCCTCACTCAGCTGCTGAAAACCTACATGGGTGGTGGGTATCTGCTTTTAAAATGCTGGAAACAACAGTAGATGTTTTGTTAGAGAAGGGTATGGGTTCTGAGTGTAAGGGAAAATGAAAGTAAAATGGCAGGTGGCACAAGTTTCCAAACTACAGTAATTAAAAAGCTGTTGTACTGCAGATGATATAACAGCATTCATGACCCTATGGCTTTTTAGTTAGAATGGAATCTATGCACAACAACAACAAGTAACCATGTATAATATATCTAGATCTGTTTCTACATCTATATAGTTTACTTTCTGTAGTTTGTATTTGTTATACTCTATACTTCCCCCTTCCCCAAGGACACATCTGAAACAAGCTGTTACTAGTTCAGTATGTCTTTCCTGGTAAAGTTTTTGAAATTAGTCAATCAATAATCAAGCTTTTGAGATAGATAGATAGATAGATAGATAGATAGATAGATAGATAGAGAAGATAGATAGATAGATAGATAGGTAGGTAGGTAGGTAGGTAGGGTGGGGTGGGTGGATGGGTGGACGGATGGACAGACAGACAGACAAGTAAATAAATACATGACTGAATGACTGAATGAATGAATGAATGAATGGGGGTGGTGAGACAAGGGGCATTTGGAGGAGACAGAGAAAGGAGGAGGAGAAGAGAGAGGGAGGAAATATTGAGAGAGAACAGGATGTAAAGAAATCATTTAAGGTGTTGGTGACCTCAGTTGGGTCAGTGATAGGTAAATTCCCTAGTTTAAGGATGAGAAGGTAGACTGGTAAAGTGGGGTCAAGAGGAGAGTGAATTAACATCCAGAACATATCAGGGAATTTTTGGTTGTTCTGTAGGCTGTAGAGAGTCAATTCATTTGACCTCCATGGTGGCCTTAGTACTGGTGTTACACAGCTGTTCATAACTCAGTGAGTACTCAGATGAGCCTAAGACATTGTGGAGATGCCAGGCAGAATCATAAGCTTTGAACAAATCAATGTCTATTTTGCAATAAAACTGACTATGCAAGAGGTTAGTGCAACATCTACACTGGTGGATAATGTGAGTGATAACCAGTCAGTGGTCTGATGATCATCTAGCATGGAAGAGAGGTCCAGAGATGTTAGTGATCTAGACCAGATAAACTTTGATGGGGTTTTAGTATTTCAGTTTTATGGATCAGTAGACCATGCAATGGTTACTGAAAGCATCCAGTAGTATGCCAGAGGAAATAAACTGGGGATGGGGGAGTAGGTAGAGGGCACAGGATGTGAAGAAATTGTTAAAGGTGTTGGTGACCTCATTTGGGTCAGAGATAGGTGAATTTCCTATTTTGAGGATGGGGAGGCAGACTGGCTAGGAGGGTCAAGAAGGGAGTGAATAACCTTGCAGAAGCAATCAGGGGATTTAAGATTGTTCTGTAGGATGTAGGCAAACTGAATTGATGTTGGCATTCTTGGTCACCTTAGTCTGATGTTACACAGTTGTTTGTATCTTGACAAGCCCTCAAAAGAGCCTAAAACGTTGTGAATTGTCAGGCAGAATCATAAGCTCTGAGCAGGCCAATGCCTCTTCAGATATCCAGGGATGGTGGGACTCATAGACATGAGATCTCCCAAGAGTGGCATGTTTGTCTCATGCTGCAATGAATTTGGCCATAAATAAGGTTAAAGAAAGATCTATACTGGTGGATAATATGAGTACTGACAGTCAGTGATCAGAGGATTGTCTAGAAGGGAAGGGAGATCCAGAGACCCGAGTGACCTACACCAGACAAACCTTGACAGAGCTTTAGTGCAGCAGATCTTACAGATGCTGTAAACCATACAGTAGTTACTTTAAAGCACCCAGTAGTGTGCCAGGGGAAATAATTTGGGTAGTGGTGGTGTGGAAAGTACTCCATCAATAAGGGAGTGAGAGATTTGTGACATGGGAGTTGAAATGGGTGGTCTGGGAAACAAGCTGTGCAAGACTGAGGGACTTCATTTGGTGAATGGTATTTTTAGATCCCCAAGAACTATAAAGCTTGACTGAAACAAAAAGGAAGGAAATGATTAAGAGAGTGCCAGGACAGGAGTCAGGCTCAGCTTTGGGAAAGATGTAAATGCCGCCAACAAAAATGGTAAGTGAGCAGGGGAAAAAGAGCCCACACAGGAGGACTCCAAGGTAAGAGTGAATGGCAAAACAATACAGATGCACAGATAAGGCTGTGGTATACATACAAAAGAACCCCACCACCACATCTCCCATGGTCCTTTTTTTCCTTTTTTAGTGAATGGAGTTTATTTATGGTTATCATTTTACCTTTAGAAAAATCCGGTGTTTCGTGGCTGTGCCACTTCTTCAGGAAACAGTCGTAAAATTTTAACCATGCACAAAATAAATCATGGTGAAAGTCCCATGCTACATGTATTAACAATTAAAACACCCGGAAAAAAAGTAACTTTTATCAAAATTATCTCATTTCATTAAGCAGTAGCACATTAATTTTAAGTATTATTGCAGGCATGTACTGACACATATATTTGAGAATGAGAGCCATTTATGAAAACAGTACAGACAATACTTGTGCATTATGCTACTACAATGTGAAAAGCTGGTGATGAGCAGATCTGCACTACAAAGGTTGTCAAGTTGCTTCCTTTCAGGGTGCCCTATTTTTTTAATACTTAAAATTTATTGACAATACAGGATTTACATGTCGGGTACATTCAAAGTAGTATCCATTTATCTTTCCATCAAATCTCACAATACAGAGGCTGAAAATGTTTCTGGTGAAGGAAAATTCATAATTCAGATGTTGCTATGTATACCTTCCAAAGAAAAATTAGCCCAAGTTCAGCAGACCGATAAACAGGCCCAGATTCTATCTTATCTATCTTCCAGTTTCAATAGTATTAAGGGACAAGGTGAGAATTCTGTGACATATAATGTATTACTCATGTTTGTCAGCAATCCCTATACTACTATAAGCTCCCCCTAAAAAAAGAAGTGAACTTCTCCATACTATAGACTTGAGCTTCTGTCTGTTCCCTGTACAAAATAGTTAGTAGGGTAGGTTTCAACCAAAGTTTGATAATTGCCTTCTTTACTGCCCAAAAATAAATGTGCAATAATGATCGTGATCTACGTCTCTGGCCCTGTTGGGGGATGACCAAAAGGGAGTAGGATTTATCATCTGACGGTCAATAGAAAGAAGAGCGAAATTCGTTTGCAGCTGTTACCAAAATTCCTGCAGTGCTGAGCAGGACCCAAAAATGTGGGCGTGGTTTGCCGACCTCTGCCCACAGCCCCTCCAGCAGGAGCTATATTGGTCTCCCATGTAGTCTGCATGAATCCTTGGTTTAATAAACTATCTGGCAGCACTTCCAGGCATATTCCTACCACCCCAACGAGGCAGTAGCATGCAATGGTATCAAAGCATATTGTACCCATTTTTCATAGGTGTAGAAAGTATTTAATTCTAGATTCCATTTCTCCAGTATTTATCTGGAAGACTCAGGTCAAAGTGTCTGGACACACCTATATAGATTACCTATTAGGTGAAACCAGTGGTCACCATGGAGAAGACTTATAAAGATATTTAAGAGAAGTGGACAGAGGGATGGGATTCTAGAGGTACACCCTGGTTCATGTAAGAGATAGGTATGGATTTGTAAATATCTAAAATGGTCTTGCCCTGTCAGGCCATAGACATTTTGTAAGTGTTCAAAAGGTAGCATTCCCTCTTCATTTAGAAATTGAAAGTTAAAGTGGAGTCCTAACTTCAGCCATCTCTTAAAAGTTATATCTGTTTGTAAATGCTTAAAATCACTATTTTCTGCCAATAATCTGCAATACAACATAGTTTGACAGTAGATCGGCTACTGTATGAATTTATTCCATTGAGTGAGGCTGACAGCCATGTACATTGTAAAGTCAGAGATGGCACTGTCTAGGAGGGAAAGCAAAGATGTAGTGGGAGATATCAAACAGGTCATTTAAATAAAATTCAATAGTTTTCCAGGGTGACTCATGCACTTGAGAAATCCAGTGACAAATAATTCGTAACTGTGCTGCCAGAGTGTATGTATGAAAATGTGGCAGAATAACCCCACCTTGATCTCTTGGAAGTTGCAAAATAGTCTTTCTAATCCATCAATGACATCACTCGTGCTAACCTAAAAAACCCTGAACACAGCACAGTGTCAGCTCTGGCAAAAGTCACCAATAATTGGCAGACCTCCCTTGATGTCAATAATTATGTCTGTGCTCTCTTTTTAGATTTGAGCAAGGCTTTTGACACTGTTGACTATCAAATACTTTTAACAATGCTATATAACCTTGGGTTGGACAATGTTACTATAAAATGGTTCTCCTGCTACCTTACTGGTAGATAGCAGAGGGTAAAAGGTCATGGCGCATTCTCTCCTCTTAAACCTTTGCAGAGAGGAGTTCCTTGGGGTCTATCCTGGGGCCACTATTATTTGCTATCTGTATCGATGACATTGACTTTAATATTAACACTGCAAGCATCCACCTCTTTGCAGACAACACTGTGCTTTATGTTGCTAGGCCCTCCTTACATCTTGCCTGCCTTGAATTGCAGAACAAATTTGACCTTCTCCAACAAAATCTACTTAAACTAAAACTACTACTCAATGCCAAAAAAACAAAGTTATACTCCTCTCCCCTTACACCAAAGAGCCAACTCCCCACTCCTCGAATACCAACCCACAGATTGTCACATTTCTGGGGAACCACTTGAACTAGTAGAGAAGTTCAAATGTTTAGGTTTCTGGCTGGATTGTAAACTTTCCTTTATTACCCAGATTAAGGTACTAGCTAAAAAAACTGCCAAAGATGTGGACTCTTCTACAGCATCAAGCACCTACTTACTTGTGAAGCCAAAGTAAGATTGGTCCAGACAACCTTCCTCCCCCTAATTGACTATGCGGATTTCCTCTACAGCCAATGCCCTAAAACAGTCCTCAGTACTCTAGACACACTCTATCACAGAGCCTTGAGATTTATCCTAAATGCACCTTTCAACACCCACCACTGTTCCCTTTATCTACAGATTAATTGGAACCTCTCTCAATACTAGGAGGTGGCACAATGCGTCCCTCTGGGTATACAAAGCCATCACTCTGAAGCTTCCCTCTATATCTGCAACCTTTAAAATGCTCCCCTTGCAGGTATTCACTCAGAAAACTCTCATATATTACATTTGACACCCCTAAGATAAGAATCCATTTTGGATCTGCATCCATGGGATATGCACTACCCACTCTGTGGAACTCCTTACAAAAACATTAAAACTACACATATTGTTGGGATGTGTACTTTTAAGTCTCTGCTTAAACTCACTTTGCAGACAAGGAACAAGTGCACTTGATTTGCAAAATAGCAGGCCCATCTCCTAAAGAGGCTCTCCTGCACTTTGCTGTTTCTTGGTGGTGTGTGTTCCACACTCTACCTGTTCTTTTGTCTCTGGTGGAGGGATCCTATAGTATATTCCCTTTCCTAACCTGCTTCTTACACTAATCCTAAATACCTTTTTACTTTACTCCCTATTCTCTGCACTTCTATGTTCCCAATTTTGCTTATCCCTTTACCCTTCCACCATTTTCTACCCTCCCCTTTCTCCTATTTGTCTCTTGCTCTCTTGTTGCCCCTTCCCCGTACTATGACACCTCATCCCAGCAACTCTTATGAACATACATATGAACATACAAACGTGCCAGCAGAAACAGACCACCCTGTCTGTCTAAGTCTGCTCGAGTGTGCAGCCAACACCCCTAGTTTGCAGCTTCCCCAACCCCTTCCCTTTGTCATCCCACTGCCACCCCATTCTCCCACTCTTTTTAGTGTTAGTTTCCTTTCTGTAATTATTTTGAGTTGTACCTGCACATTACCTGTCTTATATCCCTTGTAGAGTTAGCATTGTTTTTGTATCTGCCGCCCTGATTTCTGTGCATGGAACCTAAGTAAGCTGTACTTGCACATTACTTGTTTTGTACCACTGGTTTTGATACCACTGTTGTTGAATCTGCCATTGTGATTATTAATTCTGTGTACCTCCTATGTATGTTAGTCCTTCCAGGACCACCTCGCAAGTGAGCTGTCTCAATGGTGTTATCCTGGTAAAAATTTAATTGAATTGAATTAAATCCATGGATACCACCACCCCAAATAAAGTGTGAGACCATCCTTTCCCATGTTCTAAAATAACCAGCAGAGGAAATACCAGGAGGGTTTGGAAACAGTATAGAAGCTTAGGAAGCATAACCATCCTGACTAGGGATGGGTTACCTGTCAGGTAGCTGGATCGAGTAGGTTAGGTATTGATGATTTGTGTCAGGTACAGTAGTTCAGGTAATTTACAACTCTACCCAACATAACAGTGTACTTCATGGGTCAGGTAGTTTTGACATGGGTAACAGGTCAGTTAACAGGTAATTTTTTAAAACAGGCATTACAGGTAGCTTGTGGGGTCCAGAGACTCCTTACCAAGCTGGGAACAGGCATCAAAGGGCAGCCTGTTGGGTCCTTCATGAGCTCACAGCAGAGTTAGGAGTACGTGACACAGGACTGACAATCTGATTGCTCAGTGGTGTCTGTGCTCTGTCTGCTGTGAGCCCATTGTGCAGAACAGCAGACAGAGTCTGGAGGGAGTGGAAGGAATCAGGCATGCACTGTGCATTTTTGCCTAAATCGTGTTGAAAACTTATAAATAAAAAACACAAAGGAAAACCTCCATGAAGGAGCAACGGGTTGGGAATTGAAAGGATCTCAAGGGGGGGAGAATCGGGGGATCATACGATGATGCAGGTGCTGGGGAGAGAAGGAGCAAGGAGGGGGGACAAAAGGTCTGTGTCACTGCAGCATAGTGGAAGCCATTTAGGCTGTAAATTTACGCTGTTTGCATTAGGTGCCCTGAACCCTGTCATTTTATTACTATAACATAGTTGTGTGTCTCTGCAGCATAGTGAAGGCCATTTAGGCTGTAAATTTACACTGCTTGTGTTACTTGCCCAGAGCCCTGTCATTTTATTGCTGTGACATAGCTGTATGTCTCTGCAGCATAGTGAAAGCCATTTAGGCTGTATTACACTGTCTGTTAGGTGCCCTGAGTCCTGTCTGTGACATTTGCTACACTGTGTGTCTCTCTGCAACATAGTGAAAGCCATTAAGGCTGTATTACACTGCCCGTTAGGTGTCCTGAGCCCTGTATGTGACGCAGCTATTCTCTGCATCTCTCTGCAGCATAGTGAAAGCCATTTAATTTTGTTATCATATAATATTTTATTTTATTACATTTTTCTTTATTTCTTCTCTTTTTTTTCTGATACATACTTTCTGATACTTTCATACATATTCCACCAAAGAAAATAAAAGAAAAACATATTAGAGGTATATCTCCAGTCCAACTCATATTAGCAAAAGGGGGGGGGGAGATACCTAAAACATATTGGTTCTTTTAACAATTATGATGAGCAAACCTGAGGTATAACACCTCTTAAGACCATTATATATTGATTCCTATATTTCAAATATCTTACATTGCTCACTTACTGAATAAGACTAAGACAAGCACTTTATATATATCGATATGCAAATTAATTATTAAACTCCAAGACCTCCACTGCATCCACAGCTGCCGACATTTCTAAGTCAGAAATTACATGGGCCTTAGAGAGAACCCTCTTCAGACTCTCCATATTCCTTATATTGACCCTCAGGAACTCCGACAGCTGATCAGTCTCAAAAAAGATATAGGTTTGTTCCTTATATCAAATTCGCACCTTGGCAGGTGTGAGAAGATGAAATTGGGCTCCCAATTCTACTACATCTTGTCTATATGACAAAAACCTTCTCCATCTCTGTTGAGTAGGATATGCAAAGTCCAGGAACATATTAAATTTGTAGCCTTTATAGAAAAGTGTTCTTTTTATCCTTGTAAGCTTAATAATGTGATCATAATCCGATTCAAATGCCAGGGAAAAAAATATTGTAGCTTTCTTTTCTGCATCTCCAGTTTTATTCTCTGTATCCTGACGCCTAAGGACTCTAAAGGCCTTTGTAACAAAAGGTAGATTATCTTGGGGTAGACCATAAACCACAACAAAGATGTCCTTAACCATGTCCCGGGTACTTTCAAATTCCTTATCAAGCTTCAATGGGAAACCCATAATACGCAAGTTGCGATATCTCAATTGATTCTCAAGCGTTTCTATTTTTCTATTAAGATTATAGTTATCTTTGGCTAAGGCTACCCCAGACAGTTCAATTACCTTGATGCCATCCGCTAATTTTTGTATGTTCTGTGAATTATCCTGCATCTGTTTGTTTAATTCCACAATACCTTCTTTATTCTGTTTCACCTCATTTTGGATAAAGTCAACTTTCTGATTCAAGGCTTCAAATTTTCCATCTAAATGCTCCACTCCTTGCAAAATCTTGTTGATAGAGTCCCCCATCAACTCCATAGTATGTTTCAAGGTGGAAGATGAAGGCTTGTTCAGGGCCTCTATAACATCAGACTGCTGCTAGAAACTCAGATTCAACTGCCCAAAATCCATGCTGGAATCTGTTTGAAAATTACCGGCTGAGTTGTCCGCTACATCAGGTACTGATAGGTTTCTTGTACCATGCGAATCGCAGTTGTGATTCTGTATAAGAACTTCTTGCCTGCGATGCTGGAGATCCTGACACAGAACTACCTCCTGCTGCACCAGGCATCAACCGACTCGGGCTGGTGTCGGGCCGAAAGTTTTTCCATCGGCTTAATGCGGGTGAACTATAATCCTCTGAAGAATCACTCTGCCTTTCCTTGTGTTTTGATGTCTTATCTGGTTTACCATATATTTTACAGAGATTTAAGCACACATAAAAGTATCTTTTCCATAAACTTCTGAGCTTCAGTGACTGATTAAGCAACAGCTCCAAGCACACTCATAACTCAACAAACGCAGCTATCTTGCTCCTTCTCCATTTAGGCTGTATTATATTGCCTGTTAGGTGCCCTGATCCCTGTCTGTGACATTAGCTACACTGTGTCTCTCTGCATATAGTGAAAGCCATTTAGGCTGTATTACACTGTCTGTTAAGTGCCCCAAGCCCTATCTATGACATAGCTACTCTGTGTGTCTCTCTGCAGCATAGCAAAAGCCATTTAGGCTATAGCACACCATCTGTTGGGTGCCTTTGAGCCCTGTCATTTAGTACTGTATCATAGCTACACTGTGTGAGATGTCTCTTTGTAGCATAGCAAAGCCATTTAGGCTGTACTACATTGTTTGTTAGGTGCCCAAGCCCTGTCATTTATTACTGTCTGTGACATAGACAGCTACACTGTCCATCTCTACAACAGTTAGTGAAAATATCCATTCCTTTCACATCTGTGTCTACAATGTCTGGTATTTCCTAGTCTAAGTCTACTAAAAGGAAACACAGTGCTGCTGCATAAGCAACTGTTAATGATGTGGACAATATGAGTCATAGTACTAATGAAGAACCTGGTGACAATAATAAGTAAATCACCAAGACTGGCACTAAATTTCCTCCTGAACCAAAAAAGCTTGTTATCAATGAAACTATATTAGAGCCTCAGAAAGAACTGACTGGAGTTACTCATAGAGGCACTTAACATGTTGTCACATGTGCCAGAATACTTCCAGCTGCTGAAGCAGCACGCAAGGAGGCATCCTCCTCAAATATAAGTTCAAATGCTGAGGCAGCTAATGTTGATAAACATGGTGGTGACAGAGGGAACTGTGAATGGGTCAGCCCAGGCTATGTCCCACATGATGATAATGGCACTTCCAGTTTTTATGAATCTTGTGGTGATGAGGTCTGCAGTTCTCTTTGAGGGGTAGGGAGAGGCTGCTGCTGTAAGGCATGAGAGGTGAGTGCAGAAAAAATAATATGCTAATTATAAGAACAAGAAGATGAGCATGAACGAGAACAATTCATGTCAACAAGGAAATGGCAGTGTAGGATTTCCTCCAGGTCCCTTGACTGAACAAGAAATAGTACCAGGCACCATGGTACAAAGCAGAAAAGATACATTTTTAGTGTGGAATGTATTTTATATTGACCCTGCAGACAACTCTTGAGCTGTATGCAGTCTGTGCAAAAAGAGTGCCAGTCACTGTGGTAAAGCGGGACATTTTGGAACATCAGTAATGATACAACATGCAAAGGAAAACACCCAGCTGAGTGCAGCAGGGCAAGGGACAGTGAGATTGGTATGCGCAGTAGTGGAGGTGGTGGTGGCGGTGATCATAGTGACCATGAACTGGAAGCATGAACAGACAGTGAATCACTTGATGTGTCCTTGCAGTCTTTCCAGACAAACATAAATTGTTTTCTTCTGACACAATCAAGTACTACAAAATCCCAAAGTAGTACTCCATGTGACAAAGGCATGAAAAATACAATCCCAAGAAATTTTAAATATCTCATGATTCTTGTCAAGTACCATTAAAAGAAAGTGTTGCAAGGACATCAGAATTTACCTGTAAGCAACCAACATGCCAGTTGTTAGAGCCTCTGCAGAGCTGTTGGTTGATTGTCAATTCACTTTTGCTTTTGTTGCCCAAAAGGTTTCCTCAAGTTCATGAACAGATTAAACCATGATACACCATTCCCTGTTGAACATATTTCTGAAAAAGCTGTTCCACAGTTGTATGACTTGGTGTGTACTGCAGTCATTAAACAGTTGAAACTCTATGAGGTGAAGCAGGTTCACATAGCCAGAGATACAGTATATGGACAAGCAACCAAACAATTGACTACATGACTGTTACAGCTCACTGGGCAAGTTTTCAATCAGAAAGTAATCATCCCCACTCACCGTAAACAGTAGGAAGCTGGCTGTATTATGTGTCACCACTTTTGAGGAAAACACATTGCCGTGAATATTTTGCTGGAGCTGCACAATCAATTCCAGAAATGGCTTCCTCCATATTCCTTATCTCCAGTGCTCATAGTGTCAGATAATGGTGCCAACATAGTCAAAGCTGTTAGAGATGGTAACTACCAACACATACCTTATTTTGCACATTGTTTAAATCTTCTCATCCATAGTTTCTAAATGGAAACAGAAATGTTGAAAACCTATTAGGTCTTGCTAGAAAAATATGTTGGCATTTCAGCCACTCTGTGTAAGCACAAAACGTCCTGAGGGGGCTGCTGAGATCAAACAATTTACAATTATGTAAATTAAAACAGGAAGTTCCAACCTGCTAGAATTCAACATTTTACATTTTGGAAAGGCTCCTTGAACAGAAAACACTGTGCATGATTACACATGCAGAATAAAATAAGACAGCAACTGGCCTCTACTTGAATCTTTGGTCACATTATTGGCGTCATTTGATGCTGCCACACATGATGTCAGTGCAAACAGTGCAACCCTGAATCAAATTCTTTTTCAAATAAGATTTCTTCACATTGTCTTTGATGACATAAAGAAAGACTTTCAATCAAAAGAAGACACCACCGCTGTTATGCTGGCAGATGACTTGAGTCTCAGACTTTCGACTAATCAGAGAATAAATGCCATGTTTAAGAATGGCACCTATGTGTTGGCTATGTTGCTAGGTCCCCACTTTAAGTGGAACACTGAAGCCATCCTTCTTGCAGGGGAAGACATTGAGTATTGGAGAGATCTTTTGCTAACCAAAGGTGACATTGCCCCACCAACACCATTAATTGGAAGGCTCTGCCTATGGTTCAATGAAGAAGCAGCCAGCCACTCCCACTTCCTGAGCTATATAAGCAGTTCCCCTCAGCCTCCTTCTGAAGCACTTTTTCTTTGCTGGTCAGAGGCTCTGTCCATTTGTCTCTGCCAGGCTGGGGCCTACCCCCCACCCGCCCTTTGCTGCTTCTTTCTGCTGACCTCTGCTTTTTGTTCTCTGCTTCTGGTTTGTATTTTTGCCTCTGGCCGTGCGCTTCCTTTTATTTTTTCCATGTTTATTCTATGTTTGTGTCTTGGTTTTGTTTTCTTTTGGGGGGGGTTGGTTTCTCAGCTCTTACCATTTATCCTACCATTTGCTTTCTCCTGCCACCACTTGGCCTTTTTTTTTTTTGCAGCTCCTGCTACTGCTTTACTTACTCCCATTGCTATTGTACCCAGTGCTTGTGTTTTTACATAAGTCAATGCTGCTTCCAATACTACAGGATTATTTGCTCCCCATGCTATCAAGCCTGATTGTTTTCACCTGATTCAAGCTCCTCTGAACCTTGCTATGCAGTTCAATCATGTTTTCCCTGCTCGATTTATCTCCTGTGGTCATAGCTGTTTTCACAGCATTGTGCTTTTCTCCTTCCATGCTTAAAGACTACAGCCACTTATAAGTAATGTTATTCCCTGTTTGTGCACTGCTGTTCTACTCTGAGGGTCAGCTAAAGCACCTGCTGTTAACTAGCTTTAATATCTACATGTGGTTCTCGACCCTTCCATCACTTTCTTGTTTGTCCTACATCAGGGACTGGGAAGTGTTTGGGGAGTCATGGCCCCATGTGGCCAATTATTTCTGTTCTACTTCCTGCCTTTGCTGCTGCAAATCCTCAGAGTGTTTGTCACCTTGATTTGGCTTTTTAAATGCCTGGCTGGCTTGCTCCACTGTCATGCTGCCCCCATTTACATTCATGTCCCATCGTTGCTACTACGTTTTGTAGATCTATGTGATGGTCTGACTATTCCTATTGCTTACTGACCTACATGCAGGTCTGATTATTGTTATGCTCCCTGAACAACTACCATGCTTTACTGAACTACGTCCAGATCAACCCCTGATTACACCATCAGTGCTTACTGCTCCCTCTCATCTGCCCTCTGCAAGGTCTCAGCACTCACTGCTTATTTAGCTCCTCAGCAGTCCCTGGGTGAGCCAGCCATAGCATTCTGATGTAGGGTTCCTCTGCAGCTGATGATCTTGCTCTGCACATAGAATCCGCAGCTTGGGCATGCAAAGCTTGGATGGGGTCCTTCTCACCTGGCCCATAGCTGGGAATGTCCTTGCTCTGGGTGGACCTTTAGTCATCAGCCGTACTGATGACACCCCAAGTTGTAGAATTTATGACTCAGCCATGAAGGGAGGTTACAGCAATTTCCTTTAGCTCCAGTGTTTCCACTATAACGGTTGTCCATTGGCTTTAGTGGTTCCCTGGCAAGGCACCTTCACCACATTCTCCTGACGACCACCTCTAGTTCACCTAGTTTGTTTTCTAGGTCAGTAGGCTGGGTGAGTGCCTCAGTGGTCGTTACTCTCCTCCTCCTGCCTTGGAGCGGCGGTTGCAGAGCTACCATCTCTCAACCCTCCACTGTGTTCCTGTTAGAAAGAGAGAGTGAGAGTTTCCCTCTAAATTGAAATATTTTCCATTCTTATTCTTTGGGGCTTCCAAATTGCAGTAGCAGAGCTGTCACTAGTGAAATTATCCCACGCCTGGAGGGAAAGTGACCTAGGCCTTGGATCCCCAGAGATTTCCTCCTCAAAGGGTTTTTTTTCTCTCCTCCATGCCGAAAGTCACAATATCTAGTTAGTATTTCCTAGTTTCAGTAAATAGGATCTGCTGTTGGATGGAGGGGGATGGTGTCCCTTTCTTGCCTTTCTCTCTTTCCTGAGGAAGTCCCTTCCTCCCCTTTTACAACCCATCAGACTCATGCCATGGCTTCCCTGCTATCCCATTATGTGATCAAGCTGCCTCATGCTTATCTATTACCGTGGCTCACAACTTCTGATTGTTTATACACTTCTTACTACTTCCTTTGGGTTGCCCATATGCTTCATACTATTACTTTCTTTTTGGGGATTCTTCCTAAGGTACCTTTAGCCAAGGGAAGCATCCCGCAGCACCTCTAGGGGTGGAGCCCTATAGAGAGTTTCTTGCCTTTGGTACCCCTACAGAGTAGTAATTCCTGTGGAATAGAGAGTGAGAATGGCCAAAACCTAAGTAACACAGTTGCACAAGCATAACACTTATTGGCTGTGTAGGCCACTGAATTGGAAGACTCCACCTATGGTTTGATGGACAAGCAGCCAGACATTCCCACTAACTGAGCTATATACAGCAGTTCCCCTCAGCCTCCTTCTGAAGAACTTTGCTTTGCCTGCCATCCTCCCCTCCTCCTCCAGTGGCAGCGCCTGTTTCCGTGGGATTCTTCCTAAGGTACCTTTATCCAAGGGAAGCATCCTGCGGCACCTCTAGGGGTGGAACCCTCTAGAGGGTTCCTTGTTTTTGGTACCCTACAAGGTGGTAATTCCTCCAGAACAGAGAGTGCAAACAGCCAAAACCTAAGTAACACAGTTGCCCAAGCATAGCACTTACCGGCTGCGTAGGCCATTGAACTGACATACAGCTGTCAAACCCTGCCAAACCATCAGAATGCGCCTCTGGCACAGACAATAGCACATCTATCAATTCTTCACAATTACCAGTGTCATCAGTGAGGGAAAAGACATCTACAGATACTTCTCGGGCATCCTATGTCCAGGATCAGAAAGGCAAATCACTTCTGAGTCACCTGCAACAACATAGACTAATATCCTGTAAAGAAAGTGCACCAGGTTCATCTGCCAGACTGGTAACCGTCTCACGCAGCACAATGATCCTGGAGTATTTTGCAGATTACGCTGTGACTGGTCTCGAGAAAGATCCATTACTCTATTGGAAACAAAAGAGAACAGTACAGCCAGATCTAGCGAATCTTGCAGTAATGTACCTCAGCTGTACACCTTCAAGAGTGTATTCAGAATGCATATTTAGTGCAGCAGGAGGAATAGTCACTGACCACAGAACACTGCTTAGTCCTGCAAATGTGGAACGGCTAACATTTCTAAAAATGAATGCTGACAATTTCCCAATAGCCCCAAACACTGAATTATGTGATTCTGACCCTGAACATGAACAACAGCCTGCAAAGAGTGATACTAGATATGACGACTAGGTTGTGTATAAAATGGACAGAACCATCACCACTGCCACCATGCCAGCCACATGTGCCACATTATTCTCAGTTTTCTTTTTGTCAATCATACATTTTATATTATGTAACGTTGATGCTCACTATGGGTATGCTTTCTGGAAATAGCAGCAGCCTCACTCAGAGCAGCTGTACCTCTTGTACCTAGCTCATCAATGCCCGCCATGGGTATAATTGTTACAAAAAAGCAGCAGACACAATCAGAGCAGCTGCGCCTCTCGTACCCACCTCAGCAATGACCGCCATGGGTATAATTTTTTGAAACAGCAGCAGGCTCACTCACAGCAGCTGCACCTCTTGTACCTACTTCAGCAATGTTTGCCATGGGTATAATTTTTGGAAACAGCAGCAGGCTCGCTAGGAGCTGCTGTGCCTCTCATACATGCCTCAGCAATGCTCACCATGGGTATAATTTTTGGACACAGCAATAGGCTTGCCAAGAGCAGCTGTGCCTCTCATACCTGCCTCAGCAATGCCCCCTATGGGTATAACAGCTTGGGGCACCTAACAAACAGTGTAATAGTCCCCAAAAAACAGTCTTTCACATGTTTTTTATTATGATCAGTGTTGAATAATTGTGTAGAGAACAGGTCGGGTAGTAATTCACTCCGACCCGACCCAACTGCTCAGTTTTCATCTGAGAAGTTTTAGGGTACTTTAGAGGTACCCACAGGTAGTCTTAAGGGTTGAGTATTTTAGTACTTGCCCATCCCTAATCCTGACTGCCTCTGCTCTATGAAAAAGGGAGAGAGTCTGGGACTGCCATCTTGCAAGGTCTGTGGTTATTTGTTGTGTGAGTGGCTCATAGTTTAGAAGTTCTGTATTATCTAGACATTGGGGATATATGCCCACAGCTATTTTATCATGGTTCTGTTACATTTACTTTTGTTCAGTTCCCCGGGTACCCCATCTATCCCTGAGCTCTATCTAATAGCTATTGCCAAAGGTTCGATATGTAGAGGAAGAACAGAGGCAAGAGGGGCACCGCTGTCTGGTACCTCTCTGCAAAGCTATAGGTAGTGCATAAAACCATTAACTTTGATATATGCCCAGGATCAATATATAAGTTCCTGAGCCACATTAGCATCGAGAGGGGCAAACCAAAGATCAGAAGGGTTTCCCACAGAAAACCCCAAGAAACCTTATCAAAGGCCTCTCGGCATCTGGGCTGAAAGGGTCAATGGAATACAGCATCTCTAGATGTAATCTGAAATGTGAAATGCCTTTGGATGTTGGCCGTTATTTGTCTGCGTCTAATAAACCCTGATTGGTTGGAGTGAATAACAGTGGGGATGACTATTTCCAGAAGACGTGGCAAACTACTCACATACCAGTAGGTCTTAAAATCCATATTAAGTATAGATATCAGTCTATATCAAGTCAGGGAGCTAGGATCTTTGCCTAACTTTATGATTGCTAATACGGTGGTAGCCTTCCAAGTCAGACAAGGCCTTTCTCCTCCAGAGCCACCCTAAAGGTGTGCAACATTATTGGGAGGAGGGATTCTGAGAAAGTCTTATACATTTTTCTGGGTACCCATCTGGACCCAGACATTTCAATGTTTTGTCCTCCCCCACCACTTATTGGATCTCTTCTAAACCTACATTCTTAGCACTAGCCTCTGCTATCCATCATCCTCTTCTAACAACTAATAACCCTATACAAATGGGTCTTTTTGGGCTAATATTATTTGTATGTATCCTCACTGTTCCCCTTGTGTTATAATATGCATTGTTCATCTACAAAATAAAGTCCATTTTGTACCATACTATGATGCCGGTTACTATTCCAGCACTTGTCACTTGGTATATTATCTTTCTTTAAAATGTTCCATTCCTCTTGTATGCATTTTTTCCTGACTTTGTATTGTTGTAGCAATCTGTGTCACTAGACACTTTTGAAAATGGGTAAATTTTGCTCACATGCCTTTCCAGTATAAAAATAAATATAATGAAATGAATAGGCCTCTCCAATTGTTGTTGTTGCTGAATCTCTGTAAGTGTAGGTATACGTTGTTGGGCTAAATATGTCTGTGGAGCCTCCCAGGGTGATGGATGGGCTTCAGAGTACAGACTCTGATAGCAATCGCTCATGATTTGCATATTCTTATCTTGGTTATGTACCATTTCACCCAAGAAGGACACTGAAGTTGTAATATGTTTACATTTTTCCATTGTGCTCGGAGACAGCGAGCGAGATGGCGTGCCCCCCAGCCCCCCTCATAATATATCTGTTTAAGACATGTCAGAGAGAATTCTACAGCAATACTTGTATTTCTGCCTGAACTTGTTTCATCTGGGCTGCGACAACTGAGTCTTTAGAGCAAAGAAGGGATTGTAATGTATGAAGCTGGACAGGCAGGGCAGCTAGTTTTTGTTCACTGGCCTTTTTTTTGCCAGAAGCATATGACATTATCACCCCCCCCCCGATAACAGTTTTAACTGTATCCCATAATACTGGCTCTGACACCTCTCCACTGTCGTTATCTGCTGGGGTGGTTTGTACAGAGTCTTTTATTTGACTCTGAAAGGCTTCATTCCAATGACAGGAGAGATTCAAATGTCAAAAGCTGGTTTTCCCTTTACTGACCTGTGTTTATTTTAAGAAGCAACCAATTATGATCTGATAAGATCCATGGACCATAACTCATATCCTGGATGGTATGAAAATGTTCCCAGGTGGTGATAAAATAATCTATCCTAGCGTGAGTGGTATGAGTTGGGGAATAGTGTGTATAAGTTTTGCACAGATGTCTTCACAAGTCTACAAATCCTAAATGCTGTAAGGTGTGGTCTAGATATTTTTGCACCGGGGATGCCCGATAGCGAGTAGGTTTGTCTGTAACCAGATCTGGGGAAAAGGTTAAAGTCCCAACCAAGTAACAACTGATCATCTAACATATCTAATAACTTATTAAAAAATGCTTGAAAATGGACTTAGCTGTATTCAGAATTAGACATAGTCAGTAATGTCCCAAAAAGTTGCCCTGTCAGTAAAACACTACCGTGGGGGTCAGTAAACTATTTTTGATATTTGAAGCGTGTGGATGTTGGAATCAAAATAGCAGAGCATCTCTGTTTCCTGGTGGAATATGAGGCAGCATAAACCTCATATGTACCCCCAGGCCGGCTTGACATGTTCCACAGCTGACAGATGCATCTTCTGGAGCTAAATTACTTCAGGTCGCTCTTTTCTTAAAATCTGGAACATTTTGCTACACTTAACATGATTATTTATCCCATTAATATTCCAGAAAAAATTCTAGTAGGTCTCTTCATCATGTAAATTAATTAACACCAAGCCCAGTAAATTCAGCTCCAGAGCCCATCAGATATTAAATGGCAATATTCTTATTATTAACACCATTTTTTCTGCCTCATCTCCCCTGTAGAGGAGATGGAAGCAGGGCACCCTGCTAGCCTAGGTTTATCTTTATCAAGGTCATCATGCCCATGATCAGTGAATTCAGGCAGTGGCAACCAAGTCCATAAGCCCCATTCCATAGATGTCTGTCCCTAGTTGCATTTGACACTTTATACGAAAACACCCCGACAGAGATAATAATAACAAAATTATGAAACCTGCCAACAGAGTGTACAGATTATTAACTTGCTGCAGAATTATATAGTGTACTATACTATGTAGCCACAATTTTGTAGAGTCCATTCTCCATAACATCCATAGAAGACAAAAAGGTCACATGCCAACAGGGCTAACAAACATTGTAAACACTGAGAACTAGTCAAAAACATATGAAGGTGAAATATCACAGTGGTATAGAACAGCAGTTCAACTCCATGACTTCTAGGATGGGAGTATTTCTTCTACAAATGCTCCTTGCCAGCATCTAATGGTTAAAGAACACTGGGAGAGGGATATGCCTGGGCCCCCTACACAGGTATCCCTGTGTATGTAAAATGTTGCCTGAAAAAGTGTTGCCCCTTTTTATACTGCGATAGATCAGAAAGAGATCCTTACAGAAAAGCCATTTGGCTCAAGTCTGTTTAGGGCTGGCAGTCTGAAATATATTTGCCTGTCAGGTCCAGGGGTTTAGAATGATAAAGCCAACTGCCTCACCACTGGTAAAGACATCAAACAATCCAGACAATGTACTTTATCCACTCTACATAGCATTTGCCAGCAGATTTAAAGAGAAGAGACTTAGTCCACAGGACAAAACACATAGATTAATCCCTGTTGTGTGAAGAACAGGATACCTGTCATAATCCAACAGATATCAAACCCTGCAAGGGAAAGGGGAACACTGGGAGAGGCTTAACAGCTCCTCCTCCAAGAAGAGTTGGGGGCCAGTGCAACACTGAAAAAGTGTTACTCAATTGCAGGGTAAAATCCCCACTTCCTGTGATTGGAAGGTTGCACCCATCTTGAAAAAGGAGACAATAATTATATTTTTATGGTTGATAGCAGTGCTGGGGTTAAAGGGGAGGCCCAGACACCAAATCCCCTCAGTTAGCTCCCATAGACAAAGGAGATGGCTCAGTGGGATACCCAGTTTAGTCAAGGCTGCATTGAATATACTAAAATTGCCGGCCTGGTGGCACTGAGGGTTGAGGGACTGGATGCCACACCTAACACCATGCTGGTGACCCGTGTTTGGGAATGAACGCAGACTCCCAGGGGTTGGCAGGGGAGAAGAAGGATCAAGCATCCCAAGGACTGTTCTTCTTTTCCAGGGAAGGGGAGCTCTAGTAGTTAACGATTGCCTGGCCCTTAGTGGAGGCTTGGGGGGCAGAGTGCTGATACTGACAAGGAGGGCGGGGATGGGACAGACAACAGGAGGAGTGTGCTCAGAAGCGTGCATGTTGCCACCACTAGCGTCAGTGCATGCCTCACCCCTGAGGGGAAAAATAGGGGAAACAAATGCAGTTGTGCAGCTTGATGGCCATTCTGGGACATGCTTGGCTCTTATGGTGTCACCCCCAGTACACTGTATCCGGTTCTGACAGTGAGTAAGGGGAGCTTGCCACCTCCCCGCTATGGGGGCAAGCCTTGGGGGTATGACTGGGAGTGAGGGTCTTAATGGGAGCCGGGCTGCACCAGGATGGTGGCTGGATGTGTGCCAACTGTGGGAGAAAAAGCACTAAAAAAAAAAAAAGAATATACTAAAACGATCTGTCAGCAGTGAGTAGGGAAATGGGCAGATTAGGTGGACCATATGGTCCTTATCTGCCAACAGATTCTATGTTTCTATAAATATAGAGCTCCACTCAAGCGGGCCATAGCCTGCACTATGGCTGGGTCTCTGTTGTTGAGGATAAGCCTTGGTTCAGCATGTCATCCCACTGCAGCCCTCCATATGAGCATCCAAGCAGACCAGTCAGCTGCTGCGGCTCTGACAGTGTATCAGATTGGGGGCGAGTAGCCAGATTGGATGGCACTATTAACAATGTGCTTGCACTGTAAGACATCTGGGGGTACCCCAATCACCAATGAAGAGCTGAAGCTGCTCAGCTGACAATAAATATTCTTGTAACAGTAGAAGCTATTGTCCCATAGCTGTATTGCAGCTGTTAGTAGGTGTGCTTGTGTTGGAGCTCAGTTCACCATCCCCCTCCCCGTGCACCTGCCACAAGAAGCCAATTAAAATACCCAGCCACCTCCTCTCCCATCTCCTCTCCACCCTCAGAGATGTACCTGCCACATCAGAGTAGTCCTGAGAACCCCCAGTCATACAAAGCTTCTACAGTCCCAGACCAAAAAGTAAGTTCTCTCTTTCAGCCACCTGGAAAATCTACCACAGCAACCAAAATAAGTCTGCTTGGCTTGTACTGGAGGGGTGTAGTCATGGTTGGGAAAAAAAGGCAATGACCCTCCTACATAATGGTCTTCTTCTGCCATGCCACCGACAGTGCCTTCCCCTTCATGAGGTAACTTAAGAATTACAGAAGTATTGATCAGGGTCTAGCCCCCTGGGAGGGCTTAGGCCCCAGTACTCTGTGTACCCATTCTACATGTAGCAGCTCATCAGTGGGGATATCTAATAATTCTCTAAGTATTATTTGTAGAAAGTATGTGATACAAGGCCCCTCTGCCCCTCTGGGAACCCTTAAATTCTTAGAGTCTTCTGTCTACTTCATCCTTTAAGATTGCTGCATTTTTTTTTTCAAGTTGAGTTTGTTTTTTGTGCAGGCCCAGGATAATATCACTGATGGCATCTCTCTGAGATGAGATGTCTATATGAGCAGATTGCATTGTTCCATGTTCTTATTTTAGAGGATCTACCTCGGTTTTCATGATTTGCAAGGTAGTGGATATCTCTGTATGAAAAGCTATGACTTCTGCTAAGAGTTGTTCATTTGTAACAGTCCCACCTTCAGACGTTCCCAGGCCCCATGGTGAAGAAGCCATGCTTGCCTTAGGAGACGAGCCGCCAGAGCCCAGATCTCAATCCTCCACACCAGACTCAGGCTGCTGATTTTTGTTTTTATTTTGTTTATTGCTGCCCATGCTAGTTAAGCAATTCCTGATGAAAGAGCATGGTTTTCTATTAGTTTGGATAACTTTGGAGGCATTCTTATTTAGATTGATCTCGGAGCTCCATGCAAGTTACTCCATTTGGGCTGGTCATGTCACCAGAACTCCTCCACATCTCCCATAGTCCTGTCTGTGAACTGCATAATGAGTCCAAGTTCTACATCAGTGATTAATGTGGAGCGTCAGCTTTCTGTAATGATTAAAGTATCAGAATTGTAGTGTATGGGCCACAGCCTTCGCTGGTCAAGCTTGGAGAGTAGACTCCTGTGGCTTGATTTTAGGAGATGTGACAGCACAGCAGACTTGTGGCAGGGTGTTTGACACAAGTTGCGACTGGCACCAAACACTGCGGCAAGCATGATTTTCAAAGAATCGTGCTGCAAATGCCCACCGAAAGTCCAGAACCTGGAATACAAGGAGTTAGACCACCATATCACTGGTCTAACCATGCATCCAGGATGGTAACACTCATGCCAACCCTTTGGCACATGCAGCCGTAAAGTAGAAGTGCGCAAATGCACCACCCTTTGAAAATCGGACCACTCTGCATACGAGGGACTTTGGTGCATCTCGACCCCTTTTGCATCAGGCGCGGGCTTCATCCAAGCCCTGCATCCACTTTTAAACTCAAGCCCTGATGTTTATATGAAAAGATAAATGATATATAAACAATTTTATTAAAAAAATTAAGTTCAAACAACTGAGTGGTGGGGCCTGGTAAAAGGGTGGGGAGAAGAGTCACTAGGGCTGTCTAATTCAACATTAGATATAATAGGTTGAAAAGACAACATGGGCCAATGGGCCTCTATCTGCTCACAGATTCTGTGTTTCTATGTTTCCACGTGTTAAGAATCAAAACCCCGCAAGCTGTCATTATATTGACATGCTGCAGTATTTAAATGCAAAGTTTGGCTCATAATTACATTATTCTTGTAACTGAGGTAGTTATAGTTGCTGATATTCATTCTAATACTTACCTTAAAAGGGAAAGAAGATCTAAACAAATACTGAAAATGCTACATTAATATATAGACTAAGTCCCGCCAAGGCAGCCATTTTGTATAAAGGTTAAACTAGACTATCAAAACTGTAATTGAAAGAACTGAGAATGTTTCAGAACACTGCCATTTTAAATAGTCTCTATTAGCTGAAGTGCACAGACAGAAAAGTATCTGCTTCTTTCAAACTGTATTTGAGAATAATGAAGGCTGTGTCCTAATTCTTAGAGAGAACTCATCTATTAATTACCTGACAAAAATATGGATTAGATGTTCACGACCGTAGATATGCTAGTGTTTAGCTAAGATTGCTGTTTGACAGATGCTTGTGTGAAATCAATGGAAAATTAGTAGTTCTGCAGAATCTTAACAAAGTAGGAGATTTGTAAACAGCTGCTGAAGGTGTTGGATGGCTGCTTTGTTAATCCACATGATTTGTAGGAAAATTGAAGTGAGATTTACTTGATTAGAAAACTCAAGTGCCTCCCACCACCAAACTACCTTACATACTTTGTGTAGTGGAGCTAAAGTGTGTGCATACACCATTGATTCCTTTTGCTTGGGCAGCATCCCCCCCCCTTTACTTTTGATTTGTTTATTAGGTTGAGATGATTATTCCTTCTTCCCTAAAGAGGGTGGTGATTCTATTGCAAAGTCACTTGACAGTGGACATGAACACAGTAAAGAGCTTCAAGGCAAGCCTAGACTACAAAATCGTGACATGGTGACACTTCATGAAGAAATTTGCAAATGTTTTGCACTTCATGAGTAATTCTGCACAGTGCTTCTTAAAGAGAAGATGGCACTTCACAGGGGAAAAACTCTGCAAAGTCGCATGTTGTTAGTGAGACAGCACATTCACTGCCTTTCCCCATGAAGTGGTATACTTTGAAAACAAAAAACCCTGTGGAGTTTTAAAATACGCTTCCACCACCCTCATAGTATCCTATGCGACACTCCTCCCTCCTACCTAGCCACCATCCAATACTGCAAAGACACCCCTTCCACAGCTCACTTAGCACCCCATCTAATTCTCCTTCTCATCAGCCACAACAGAAAATGAAAGTGTTCAAAATAAATAAACCCTCATCCCCAAGCCTTTGTAGCACCCCATCACCCCACCCGTGTCCCCAGTTAACACCCTTCCTCCAGCCTTTCTAGTCACCATCACACCCACCATTGTCCCCATAATCTTGTCACCCCAGCTTCATAGCACCTCATCACCACAACCTTTGTCCCCAGTCAGCTCATCACAATAGATAAGTACCTCTCCTCCCCAAACACCACAGCACCTAATCCCACCTCTACATGGCATCCAGTTTAACAAGAAAGAAAGAAAGAAAGAGAGAGAGAGAAGGACAGAAGGAAGGAAGGAAGGAAGGAAGGAAGGAGGAGGGAGGAGGAAGGAAGGAAGGAAGGAGGAGGAGGGAGGAAGGGATGAAGGGAGGAAGGGAGGAAGGCTACCAGCTTCAGACTTCTGACAGCACCTTGGTTGGTCATGTCTGAATAAAAGTATTTATTTTATTTTTGTTTACCAGGTAGGTACACTAGACCAAAAGGTCCCTTTACAGGCATGACCAAGGTGTTTACAAAATACAGGTGATCATCCAATACATATTAAACATATACATCATAATGCATATACAAAAGAAAACAAAAGTAACAATGCATTTAAACATACAGACTCAAGGGTATTTCTACTGCAGGGTATCAATATGTTGGTACGTATAATCCAAAAAACATTTCTATATCAAATGTCAATAACATTTATACACAGAAAGAAAGCAAAATGGGTTAGCAGTTTGTTCCTAAAGATTGATAAGGATGGAACCAGATGTATCTCTACTAAAAGATCATTCCATTTTTTAATCAGATGGTAAAACAAAGCTTTTATCCCTTTCCAGTCCTACATGACGGGGTTAAATGAGAGGGGAGTAGGGATACAGATATATTGTGATACCTTCCCCCAGGATGAATCTGGAAACTACCTGTTTTCAGCTCCATAAGCCCTACTTAGTAAAACCTTTTAATTAATCAATTAATTAATTGCAAGGCTTGCTATGGTTCAACAGGCAGAGCAATAAACCATGCCCTCAATCAGGCCTTAAAAGGTCACTCCTCCTGGTTGGTACAGGAGCGTTCTTTTGTTGCTGTGGCCAGAGGCTTCATCAGCCATTCCCTCGCCTGCGTCCCCGTTCTTCGCTCTCTCCTCTCTCTGTTGCTTGCTGCCTGGCTAGTTCAGCTGGGTCCCTTCCTGCACTTTATTTCTCTCAACTCTTCTCCTCCTCTCGAAAGTCATATCCATTTAATTTCTTCCCTCTCTGTCCCCCCCCCATTCTTGCTCTCCTTGGTTGTCCCTGCTCTGCCTTTTGTCTTCCTCCCTCCTGTACTCTTTCCTCTTCTTGTCCTCATCCTGTTTTTGCTTGCTTCCTTCTTGCCTCTGGCCACCACTCTGTTTGTGTTGCTGGAACTCTGGCTATGACGTCATCCACCTGGCTCAGCCCTGCTATCTGATCCTGTTCTCTGTCTGGTTCTCCTGGTTCTCCTCCGCTCTCTGTTCACTTCATGGCACTTCTCCTGGCTGATTCTAGTGCCAGGTTCCTAATCTATTCCGTTTACCTGCAGGCTGGACACCGCCAGCTCTGGGGCTCCTCCCACTGTTCAGACCTCTTCTGTTGCCTTTGTGCCCCCAGTGCCTGGTGCACTGCACTCCATGGCTGTGTGTTCCCTGCCTGCCGTGTTTTCTGTCGGCTGAGGTTTTTGGCCTGCTTGCTGCCCTTGTTGTCTTTTGGGGTTTTTCCTGCTCTACTAATTAACCAATTCTATTGCATATTTTTTTACTATTACAGTCTCAGTCCCTTGGCTTTTATTTCTCACCATTCCTTGTCAGCCAGTTACAGCTGCCAGCACTACCTCGCTTTACTTTACCTTACAATTTTATTTCACTTCTTGGTGTCCCGGTACTTTGTTTGTGGCGCTCTGTTTTTCCCACAGCAGGGGACTGCTGAGTCACAATGGGCACCAGGGCTCCCAGTGGCTGACTTTTACCACCTCTACTCATACTCATCCCCTATTTTCCAACTCCTCACGATACAAACCTCCTGCAGCTCGGTGCCACTCGGTTCATATCACCTTCCTCTCCCTGTTGGCCTCCATTCATCTCAACCCTCATCTTTCCTACACCAACTTCCCAGATCCTCCTACCTGCTATTTTACCTCCTTCTACCTGCCATTCTACTCTTCCCTACCATTATGTTTAGCTTTCCTCCTGGTACTCTGTACCTCCACCGTTGACTACTGGCCGCGGCTGGCTGTTATCATCTCTCACTCTCATGCAATCAATCCACTCCTAATCTGGCTTATTTGTGGACCTGGTTGGCATACACTCCTGTGGTCAATACTCATTATATCCTTCTCAGGACCTGCATCAGGGTCTGCTTCTCTCCGTCCAACCTCTATGTATGTCTCCTTGTTCACATCGACTATCCGAGCGTACCTCTCATATGGGTCTCATGCTACCTCAACTTGACCTGCTCTCCACTCAGAGACACTGTCTTACATGTCTATTGATCCATGGCTTGGGGCTAGCCTGTAGCCAATGGCCTTGCTCTGTACCCGCAAAGTCATCTAGAATATGTGAAGCTCAGAGTGGAGTCTTTCTCCCTGGCCCATAGCGAGAATGTCTTCACTCTGGGTGGACCTTCAGTTGTCCCTTGTTTCAGTGACACCTCTGGATGTAGAATTTATGACTTCAAGTTGCAAGGGGTGGGGCTCTCATCAGCAGGACCCCTTTTACTGCCAGAGAGGGTTTGGCAGCACTCTTTATGCTGTTCTCCATCTGAGCGCCTCTGGTTCCCCTGGTCTGTTTCGTAGGCTTGTGTAGGCTGGCTGAGTGCTTCAGCGGTCATTTCTCTCTCTCCTTTGCTTTTGGGCGTTTAGTTGCAGAGATGTTGCTTGCAACCTCAAAAGTATTCCTGTTAGAAGGACAGAGTGTGAGCTTCTCTAAATTGGAATCTTTTCCTCTTCCCTTAATCTTAACTCTAAATTGCAGTAGCTGAGTCACTAACTCCAAACGTCCTTCAGCCTGGAGGGAAGCTTCAGATTAGCCTTGGATCTTCAGAGGTTTCCTCCTCAAAGGGGGTTTTCCTCTCTCCATGCCGATGGTCATAATATTTAGATAGGGTTAGAACTTTCACAGGTTCAGTAGTTAGGTTCTGCTGTTGGATGGAGTTGGATGGTGGCCCTTGCTGTTCCCTCTCTCCTTAGGAAGTTTTGCCCTCCTACCTCATATCAGCTTCCTCTACACTGATTGTTCCTCATTGCTTCTCATTATTATCCTGTCCTACCCATCTACACATTTTGACATCCGTTGTTGTCCTCGATTCCATTCTGACTCCCTCGCCTCCTTCACGGGGCTCAACATCCTTTTGGGTATTCTTTTGGGGCTCCTTCCTAAGCTACCTTTAGCCAAGGGAATCATTCCCATGGCCCCCTCCATGGGTGGAACCCTCCCTAGGGTTCCTTGCTGTCATACCCCTACAGGGTGGCATATTCCATGGATAAAGAGGTGAACAGCCACAATGTATCTGAGTCGCACAAGCATACATCATACCTAGTTGCATAAGTACATTGAATTAATTAATAACATCTTTTTACTGCAACCCAGGATAAAACCCAAAATGTAAACTAGAATTTATCGATGCCAAATGTTCGCTGATGGTATTGCTGTTCTACCAGGTCTTGCTTATACACAGTCTTACTATCTATTTCTCCAGGATACAGCAACCGAGATGCAGTATTTCATGTTCAGTGGTATCCTGCTTTGACACGTTGTTAGCTCATAATTGCCCAGGATAGAGCAGCTGAGGGACAATATCTATTTAGTGAGAAATGAGTGCTGTAGCAAAGGTTATTCCTGCAGCAAACCTGGAGCACACTTCTGACCTGCCACAAGCTCTTGGCAGGTGGATATCAAAGACGCCGCTCAGTGGCACTGACGGAGCAGCAGAAGTACAGTCAACTGACGTGGCACCGTTACATAAAACAAGTAAGGCCATACCTTTATCAAAAGTCAATGTGGACATAAAACCAATGGAGAAAGTCTCTAAACAAAATGAGAATTCATCCTGGTTAGCTGAGTCTTCACTTCGGAGGGTGGGCTAGGTTTGGGATTCCCCAGGTGCTCTTGGCATTCTCCAGGTCCTGTTTTGGTGGTTTTCACTGAACTTGATATATTTCTGGTTGTTTTTTATGTGATTATATCCCTGCAGTAATGGCATGCTATCCCATGTTTTTTTCCTCCCTTAATGATCTCTCTCTCTCTCTCTCCCTCTCTCTGTCTCTCAATCCGATGTATATTTTAACACCCGCTTTTGCAGAGCTACCCCCTCTATTTTGAGTCCCTTTCCCCAAAGAATACCCTTTTCACTTAATTTAATCTGAATTGTGCCCATTCTCTTATCATGGTGATGATCCTCATAGATCCAGCATTGCTGCAAACAGCATTGGAACCGATTTCCTGACATTTACTTTCTTTACCACAAAGGCTGCCTTTTTTCCCCATAGCTGTTCCTTTACAGTTTTCGTATGTTAGCAGCAGCTTGTTTTACTCTTCTCACAGTAGTCAGAGCTCAAATTGGGTCCCATCCCATGAACAAGGGACCTCAATCCACTCCAGTTTACCTTTTTCCACTTGCAGTAATGTTGGGAAGAGGTATCCCTCATATCCCTCCCTCGATTGGCAATCTCGGACATATGCAATTGATGCATTAGCAGCTCAGGTCCAAGACTACCGATCAGGAGGTACCTCTTTAGAACACTACTGCAGGTACAAAAGGTACAGTGGAGTGGGAAGAGGTCCCTTGTTCATAAGATGGGACCCAACTTAAGCTCTGACTACTGTGGGTAGAGTAAAACAAGCCACTGCTGACATACAAAAACTGTAAATGAACAGCTATCGGAAAAAAAGGCAGCCTCTGCAGTAAGGTAGGCAAATGTTGGGAAATCAGTTCCAGTGCCATTTACAGCAACGTTGGATCCAGGAGGATAGTCACCATGATAGGAGAATAAGTACAAGTCAGATCAAATCAAGTGAAAAGGGTATTGTATGAGGAAAGATACTGAAAATAGAGGAAGTAGCTCTGCATACATTGAGTTGAGAGAGATCACTAAGGGAGGAAAGGCTGAAAAACGTGGGCTAGCATGCCATTACTGCAGGAATACAATCACATAAAAAAACAGCCAGAAATGTGTCAAGTTCAGTGAAAACCACCAAAACAGGACCTGGAGAATGCCAAGGGCACCTGGGGAATCCCAAACCCAGCCCACCCTCTGAAGTGCAGACTCAGCTGGCCAGGATGAATTCTTGTTTTGTTTAGAGACTTTCTCCATTGGATTTATATCCACATTTATATTTGATAAAGGTATGGCCTCACTTGTCTTATGTATCAGTCTCACATCAGTTGATTGTAATTCTGCCACTCTGTCAGTACCACTGAGAGGCATCTTTGATCTCCACCTGCTGACAGCTTCTGCCAACAGGGGCACCAGCAACAGACACTGACGGATGCTTTTCTTTGTCACAGGGTGCAGTTCCTCAGCAGTCTGATCTTGAGAGATCAGCTGTGCTTGTTGGGTTGCATTATGTAGATCAAAGGAAAGAGCTGACCTATAATTGGGTCGTCTCTTTCCTTTGAACTACATGTAAGTGTACACCCAGCAAACCAGAATACTGCCACGGCCAGCCTGACTGATGATTGGTATGACACTGACGAGCCCCTTGCAGACCACGTTAAATTGTGCAGACAATGTCTCACCCCTCAAAAGCCACTCTCATAGCAAGATGTTTGCTGTGTGTGCATGCATTGTGAACATAAAGAAACACTTTCAGTTTTCCAGCTGTACCATCTAACCAAATAACCTACTGCTCTTGTCTTATGATAGATGCCGTTTATTGATCTGATTTGCATGTAAAAGCCATAAAGAATTGTCTCTGAGGGTGATCTGTTCATAAAGGTGGGGGTGATCATTGTGCTGTCTCATAGTTTGTATAATGAAAATTCAGATTCCTCGAAGGGAACCAGTATACAAGTCATCTTGCTCTCTAAAATACATAAGTAGACTGTGTATCTGACAGTCACGCTAGAGTTTGTGAAATAGTGTGGGATATACATCAATCTATAACTTAGATCTGTATTGGAAAATTTTAATATGTAATGGAATTAGAGTAATTGCATGCATTGAGCCACCCTTATTTGGAACAGGTCCAATGGGTCTGATAAAAAAATAAATAATGAAAAAAATAACACTGAGAATGACACTTTAGAGTAAATGCAGGGTAACACTGGAGAAGCATCATCAGATGTTGAGGAAAACATGAAAGCAGCAGATTCTTCTTGACAGCATCAAAACATAAATTATGTTTAAAGGAAAGTTCTACTTTTCAGGAATTTGCTACCTCCCAAAGGATCTCCCTACGCAATAGGCATTTTGCAATGAAAAATTATTTTGTACACCTTGTGACTTGCTTACATATATACTGTAAATACATAGATACATAGAAAGTGTCAGCAGATGGGGACCATCGATCCATCTAGTCTGCCCATGTTTTGAACTACCCCCCCAACCCCACGATCTCCCTGCCTTTGTTGTCACTATTCCTTTGTATCTATCCCATGCATTCTTGAATTCCCTAACTGTCTTGGCTTCCACTGTCTCCTCAGGTAACCCATTTCACAGCACAACCACTCTCTCCATGTAGAATAACTTGCTCTTGTTGCTCTTAAGACTCCACCCCCCTCAACCTCAGACCATGACCTCATGTCCTTGTGGATGCATTTAGCTGGAACAACTCATTTGCCTGGACTCTGTTTAAACCTTAGAGGTACTTAAAGGTCTGTATCATATCCCCCATCCCTCCGCTGCTCCAGAGAGTACATGTTGACCTCTCCCAGTCTGTCCTCATAGCTCTTTTCCTGGAGTCCATGTATCATTTTAGTTGCCCTCCTCTGAACCGTCTCCACCCTGTCAATATCCTTTCTCAGGTACGGCCTCCAAAACTGGACCCTGTACTCAAGGTGTGGCCTCAACAATGGCCTATACAGAGGCAGGACCACCTCTTCCATCTGCTAGTGATGCCCCTACCTATACATCCCAGCATGCGGTCTGCTTTTAGTGCTGCTTTCTCACACTGACTACTGACCTTCATATCTTCTGAAATGATGACCCATAAGTCACGCTCTTAGCTCGAGGTGATAAGTTTTTCCCTGCCTAAGTAGTATTCAGCCCTGGTATTGCCCTTCCGAGCTGCATGACCTTAAACTTCTTGGTGTTAAATTTCAGTTGCCATGTAGAAGACCATTTTTCAAGCTTGCGGAGGTCATCCTTCATTTGATTTACCCCATCCACTGTGTCAATCCTATTACAGAGTTTTGTGTTGTCTGCAAATAAGCACACCATCCCCTCCAGCTCCTCCATGATGTTGCTAATGAATATGTTGAAGAGTAGTGGCCCCAGGACCGACCCCTGGGGCACCCCGCTTGTCACTTCCCTCTCACTAGATACAGCTCCATTTACCAAAACGTTCTGGGTTCTACCCTCCAACCAGTTTCTTACCCATACTACTATTTTTTCCCCCAACTTCCATCTGCCTTAGCTTCTTTAGCAGCCTTCTGTGGAGTACCGAATCAAAGGCCTTACAAAAATCCAGGTAGACTACATCTACTACTCCTCCCTGGTCCACTGTCCTTGTGACCTAGTCACAAAACTGTATCAGATTGGTCTGACAGGATCTGCCTTTCATGAACCCATGCTGCCTGGAGTTCTGCTGCTCACTGGCCTCCAGGAATTCCACGATCCTCTCCTTGAACCAGAATTCCATCAGTTTACTGACCACAGAGGTCAGACTGACTGACCTGTAGTTTCCTGACTCTTCCTTGCTTCTCCCTTGTGGATAGGGACCACTGTGGCCCTCCTCCAGTCCTCCAGAACTATCCCTTCTTCTACAGACTTGTTAAAGAGATCTGTCAGAGGTGCTGCCAGCTCCTCTTTTAGTTCTCTTAGTATCCTTGGATGGATCCCATCTGAACCCATGGCTCTGTCCATTTTTAGCTTTTCTAATTCTTTCATAACCCTTTGCACAGAGAAAGGGCTTAAGTCAATGCCCTCGGCCTGTCTGGTTCCAGCTGTCAAGTTGGGTCCATCTCCCTCTGCCTCATTTGTAAATACTGAGCAGAAGTATTTGTTTAGTGCTCTGCTTTGTCGATGTCCCCTTCTATCATCATCTTCCCTACCTCCGATTTGAGCCTGACTGGTCCCCCTTTGTTTTTCTTCCTATCACTAATATACCTGGAGAATTTCTTTGTATCTCCTGATTTTTCTACTGGCTTCTTTCAATTCAGTCCTATAAAGATCCATGTCCTCATCCTTTTCAGTGGCTTTGTACCTTTTAAATGCCTTTTTTCTTTTCCCTTATTGTGCCTTGTACTTCCTTGAGAACCAAATTGGGTTTCTTCTCCTGTTTGTTTTGCTGACTGTTCTTATGCATCCTTCTGCTGCCTTGTTAAATGCCTCTTTACGGTGGTTCCAATCTTCCTCCACTCCCTCTGGTGGTTTTTCTTCCAATGCCCTCCTGAAGCAACTTCTCATCTCTGTGAACTAATTTTGAGAAGGGCTCTGTGTAGTCTGTAAGCTTGTGTTTTGTAAATCTCCTGTTTGTCCAATAAAAGTTATCACATCACCCACTTTGCTTAACTTTTTATTTTGTAAGACCCACAATCAGATAACATGATGGGTACTGCCCAGCACATTCTCCTAAAACAGAGTAAAAAGATTCTGCACACCACCTTGGCTGGTGAGGAGGGATGAGGGTGGGAGGACTTGAAGGCAAACCAGCCTGACTGGTGGTGCAGCATGGTTGCCAGGCTACAGATAGCCAATAGGGTGGCTGTAACACTTATATAATGTTTACAATCCCTAGCGAGGACTCATGTGAGTGACCCCAAAGCATAAGTGCCATGAAGTAAGAGTGTGGCGTATAACTAAGTGATGTCTGAGGATATCAACAGGGCATCTGCAGGGAGAACTGTAGGCCACAAGTCATGCTGGTTTGTGGATGGTAGGCAAGTGTAGTGGGAGGGCAGAAAATACACTGTCAGGTGTTGGTAGGGGTTTCCAGCTGAGCCCTATCTAAGGTCAGCTTGTAAAATTATAACAGATAAGGGAAGTGCTAGAAAGGGCAGCTGACTCCTGTCTTGGACCAGCCCAGAAGGGTAACACAGGCAAGGGAATGCAGCTGTGAGGGTCCTTATCTAGGATCAGCTTATATTTGTACTGATGTTCAAGGAAGCAGCAGGGGATTGGAGTATTGAGACTTAGCTGCTTAGGATAACAGAGAATTGTGGCCTCTGTAGCCACCCCCAACTGGATTACATATGGAGGTTCCTACCTAGGTGAGTGAGCCAGGGGCCAGAAGGATGTGGAGGAACAGGAACATGTACAGGCATCAGGATAGTGTGAAGAGGGTAGTGTGCTGTAATGGTTGTGGGGCAACAGTACTCCTTGGGGTGATGTGGGTAGCAGAGGGCTACCCAGTGTCCAGGAGCCTGGAGGACTTAAGGGCAGAAGTACAGCAGCTCAGATGGGGATGCCCAGGGGAGGGAGGTCAGCAGGCAGGGGATGGGAGTAGAGGGTATCACCTAAGTTTGGGGGTACCCCTACCTCAGAAGGTGGGGCAGCCCAGGGATGGGGAATGACAAGTGGTGGAGGGTAAGGGGTTAGACTGCAAGAGATGCAACAGGAGTGGGAACACTCAAAGGGGTCTCTTTAAGGATTAGATTTCATCCACTGTTTGGAGTGAGGAGAGGAGAACAGGAGGTGGGGAGAGAGGTTGGGTTAAGACAATGGGTTTGGGGGGCAGTAGGACAGGAGAAGGGGGTAGGACGGTACCAAGTAGTCATGGTAGGTAGGGATGACTGAACATGGAGAGGAAGTGGGAGGCGGTGGGGAGGGAGGGGTAAGGTGACAGGAGGAGGGGGGTAGGAGGGCATATGTAAGGAGTGGCTAGAAAGGAAAGGACAGAGGGGGGTAGGAAGAATGATGGAGAGGTACGTAGAGGCTGTGGGGGTGTCAGTCAAGCAGGGCTTTGGAAAGATAAAGGTGGGGTGGTAACTATGACAGAGGGGGAGAAGCTAGGTGGGGGAAAGCTGAAAAGGTAGTCAAAGAAGTAAAAGAAGGAGTCAGGAATGGGGAGCGGAAGGGTGGTAATCTAGGGGACTCCATAATTAAGTGCATTTACTGGGGAAAGAAGGGAGGCTCAAATATGGGTAGGAAGATGGGAACAAAGAGATCTGCAAGGCTGCAAACCTCAAAGTCGGTCAGCATTCCTAAGAAGTTCCAAGCGCGAGCCAACATAAAAACCCACATGGGCACCTGAAAATATAGATTACTCCTATTGAACTGAAATTAATACATTAATTAATCTTATACCTATCTACATACACAAATGTGGAGGTATTAAGGTGTTGGAGCAATGGCAACAGTATCCACATCGTAATTACCTACTGGGGCAGAGGTAACCAACTCTCAGGAACTTGTTTGGGAAAGAGTGCATACCAGTACACCCCTAAGATTGCGACCTCGGCAATAAGTGATCCTTGGCATAGTTCTAGACAGATTACTTAGTCTAGTGTCAGCTTCTAAGATTTGCCAATGTTTTTTTAACAATATCACCAATAAAAGGGGCAACTGGGTCATACTGTGTGACAAATGTGGGACACCAATCTGATTCTGTTGCATTGTTTTTGCCTTGTATTAGAGTGTTTCTGTCTACATTTTTTGCATTTTCATCAGCAGGCAGGATGTTCTCACTTTTGGTAGAGCCTAGCTTTAAATCTGTTGGTCATTTCTGTACCCCTAAATCTCAAAGTCCTTTTGATCAGTACAAGTGCATTTTAAATGAAGAAACCGTTAGGAATGTTTTTCACCAGAAAATTTGGATGGCAACTGTCTCAAAATTGTGTTTCTGCTGTGTTTTCCTGTATAATTTTGTTTTCGGTCTATTAATAGCTTTTATAATGGTCAAATCCAAACAAATTCACTTGTATTTCACTTATTTCAGCTGTAAATTTTATGTGGGGACTAATGTATTGAATAAATGTAAGTGCTGTTTGTTTAGAGCCTTTTCACACCACAAAGATATCATCCAGATATTTATTCCTATATTAATATTTTCAGCAAAATTATACAATGGCAAGAAAGAAGTGCTGTATTTACCTGTTAGGGAGAAAATATCCCTGTGCCTTACTACTTAAAGTACTTGACTTGACGCAGCCAGCAGTGTTGTGTTTACCTGTTTAGGAGTAAGTTTCCCTGTGTCTTATTACAAGTACTTGACTCGATGCAGCCATGAGTGGTAAAAAAAATAGCAGCACTTCTCAGGCAATCCAGGCAACAGTAACAACAGTACAGAAAATTCAGGACGTTGCAGGAGTAACCCATCATGGTACTCAGAGGATGAGCACAAGGGCCATCATAGTGCAGCAGCCAGTTTTAGTAAGCAGAGTGATGGATGCTGATGATGAGGAGGAGAAAACAGATGAGAGTGAGGGGGAAATCAGTGGAACAGATCCTGAGTTTGTAGTAGATAAGGCAGCAGTCAGTATGTCAAGTAGCAGTAGCTCTGGGGAGTGGGATGAAGAGGAGGAATATAGAGGCAGAAAAAGAACAAAAATGAGTTCTTGGAAGGATGGCTGTGGTGCTAAAAAAACATCAATGATAGTGGGGCATAACTTAGAGGGTCAGACACCACACATGCAGAGGAACAACAGAGGACAGAAGATGGACAGGCTTCACGAGGGGAAGAAAGAGATGCAGTTCAACCAATCGGAGAGGTTGTGCATCTTCAAAATTATGTGCAGATGAGCATGGAAAGACCTCAAAGAGATAGTGGAAGTAGCAGTGGCTGTGGTGGTGGCAGTGGTAGTAATGAACCAATCCTCCCCATAAGCAGCAGTGCAACAAAATCTGTGAAATCTGTTGTGTGGGTTTTTTCACACAAGATAAATGATCTGGCAACCATGTGGTTTGCAAATTATGCAAAACAAAATGAAGTCATGATAAAGTGGGTACTTGACTGGGAACATCAACAATGATAAGGCATATGAACAAGTCTCACATTTATCAGTATCAAAAAGCACAAAAGGAGCACACAAATGTTGTCGTGCTTCTGCTCTCAGCTGAGGAGGATGAGGTAATGCATGTTTACCAAGGCGATAAAGTAACTAATGCAGAGGTGGAGGATGATGACAGTCTTCCTTCCATTCAAAGCACAGCATCCTCTATTTCTCATTTCTTTACCCCTCTGAGTCCACCACCACAGCCCAGCCAGAGTCATTTACCATCCATGGCCACAATGTCCACCCATCACGTTGGTAAAGGTCAAGGGAAGCAGCCCAGAAAATCAGGTGACAGCAGCAAGCATAGCGGGCATCAAATTTCTTTGAAAGACTGCTTTGAGCGGTCACAGAAATATAAGCCAAACAGGCCTGAGGCAAGGCGATTGACAAAGGCAATTGGGGAGATGATAGCCACTGACTTGCTCCCATTCTCATTTGTGGCTAATCCAGGTTTTAAAGCACTCATGGAAATTGCTGTGCCAAAGTATCAGGTCCCCAGCCGGATGTATTTCTCCAGTGTTGCCATTCCAGACTTGTATGATGCTGTTTGGAAAAGTGTGTCTGATGCTCTGAAAGGTTCAGTAGGTAAAAAGGTTCATGTCACAACAGATATGTGGACCAGTGGTCAGATGACTGACTATATGGCTGTGACTGGTCATTGAGTAAACTTTCCTCCCTCCTCCTCCTCCTCCTCATCAACATCATTATCATCATCATGTAGTGGCACTGGCGGCGGCAGCAGCAGCAAGGAGCAAGGGACTTTCACAGTTCAAAGGCAGGCAGCTTTATGTATTTATGGTTTCGGAAAAGACCACAAAGTGGAACTTCTTCTGGAAGGCCTTGCAGAAAAGTTTGCTGAGTGGCTGACTCCAAAGTCCTTGCAGTTAGGGTTTATAGTGTCTGACAATGCTTCAGATATTGTGAAAGCAGTAAGACTTGGTAAGTTTACACACATACCATGCTTTGCACACACTATTAACTTGGTTGTAAAAGACTTTATCAGTGAGGACCGAAATGTGCAGAACTTGATTGCAGCTGCCCGTACTGTGTGCACCCAATTTAGCCATTCTGTGAAAGCCCGAAAGTTGTTGAGGCAGATTCAGATTGAAAGCAGCCTCCCTCTCCACCAGATGATACAGGAAGTTCCAACCCAGTGGAATTCCACTTACTATATGATGCAGAGAATGCTTGAACAACAGAAAGCCATTCATCAATATGCAGTCCAACATGGCATTGGGAAAGAAGATGTGAATATCAGCCCCAATCAGTGGCGTCTGATGGAGAATCTTTGTTGTATCCTTAAACCCTTTGAGGAGGCTACCCGAGTGGTGAGCTCTGATGGTGCCGGACTAAGTCAGATCCTACCCTTAATTTTACTCTTCAGGATGAGACTACGGCATCTCGAGTCACAGTTCTTTGACAATGATGATATCAATGCTGCACCACTTGTTGGAAAAATGATACAAACCTTCCTGGCTGATGAGCGCATTGTAAATATGTGCAAAGCAGAACATTACATTTTGGCCACACTTCTGGACCCTCGGTTTAAGGATACAATTGAGACATTCTCCAAACCACACGACTTTAAAGACCTGGAACACTATCGTGAACTGTTATTTGAGAAAGTGACAGCACATATAGTTAAGAAAAGTAGTACATCATCAGTGGCCTTTTGGCAACATTCAAATTCTGAACAAAATCTGGTGGAGAGGGAGGGAGCACAATCTGCTGTTGCTGCTGCTGCTATCACTACTGATGTTTTGAGTCATCAAACACAAATCAGAACTGCTGTTACACCACAACAGGACAAACCACTGTGGGACATGCTGTCAGACTTTGGTCTAATAAAGACAGCTGGGAAGGCTCAGCCAGCTATAGTGGTACCAGAAGTCCCTGCTGCAAAAATGGTTAAGGATTATATGGAGGAGACTGTACAGCTCACTGCAGGTGACGAACCATTGCTTTATTGGCAACAGAAAAAATTGATCTGGCCTTCTTTAACTGAGATTGCAATTGAATACCTCAGTTGCCCACCTGCCAGCACATATTCAGAGAGAATTTTTAGTGCTGCTGGGGCAATAGTGAATGACAAAAAAACATCTTTCCACAAAGAATGTAAAGAGGCTCACTTTTTTAAAAATGAACCTGCCTCAATTCAAAAACATATGCTGTCCCAAATTTATGCAGGTTGACAGCACAAAGATGGCATCATGCCACGCTGATGACGACAATGATGATGGTGAAGGATTCTGTTGCCACTAGTAGCCACTAGCCTTTCCAGCTGTCTTTCCTTCACTGGTGGGTCCCTCTGTCTCCTCCTCATCCTCGAGTTCCATTAATTTCAGAAACAAACATACACTGCTGGTTCTCATGTGCCACTAAGGCCCAGTCTGACTAGCACCCGAAACTGAAGGACCATTGCATATGGCAGTTCAGCTAAAATAACCAGAAATGACTACACATTGTCACATAGCTCTTCGTCCATTTGTTTTATTGGATTTTTATTACAAAATACACACTCAATGAATACTTAAAACTGGCTGTTAACAAACAAAAACATTACTAAAGTAAATAAATAATAAATAAATAACTGTTTTTCTGGTTCAATTCCAGATGGAAATTTAAATTTAAAAAATGTTTTTTTTGCTGTAAAATGTCAACTTTGACATACACTCCCAATTTCAATGCTGCACCCAATGACAACCGATGTTTTGATCTGAGGGAACCATTCACCACATAGAAACTGTTTTCATCATAACCTGTAAAATGAAAATAAAAAAAAAAAAAATTTTACAAAATGCTGTTCCCACATACTGCACTAATTGACTATCATGACAATAAAAAAAAAAATCCCTGATCTTACCCTAGCCTCCGTCCGAAACTCCAAGCCCTCTAAACCAAACCCCCTGGGACACTCCTTCTTACAAATACAATTCGGCCTCCATTGTTAGACACCAAACCATGCACGTGACCTGGCACCATAAACACAATTTGCAGATGGCATACTGTTATGGGTTTTTCAATTATTCTGAGTAAAGATGAGGAAGGGGCAGATGTTTGGGAGGGTGGGACAAATGAAGTAATATTGACATAGTTACCTATGGGAGGTGTAGGGATCAGGGCAGGACAGTGTACTAGAGGGAAAGGAGAACATGATGGTGGGTAATGTATTACTAACATTGACAGTTACTCAGAATAACAGAAAGCCCCAAACCATTAAGTACACAGACAAAGTTTAAAGTAGAAACATAATTTAATCCACACAATGTGGAAAAGCAAAACGCCACACTGCCCCAGTGCGTGACCATGCCTCTCGGGGGGGGGCACTGAGAAGGTAAGGTACAGAAGCTGTTGGGGCAGTGTGGCATTTGCTTACCACATTGTGTGGATTAAATACATTTTGTACTGTGAACTTCTGTCCATGTACTTATTTGATACAAAAGCAGCTGAAGCTATATGTACACTGGTGCCAGTTATTTTGAACTGGGCTCTATTAGTACCTGAATCTAACAGTGAGGGAAGATTTAAAAATTATTGTAACAGGTGTAGCTCAGGGGTTAACCTTTGGCTGTTTGCACCAGATTTAAAATAAAGTTGTCAGGGATAATATAAGTCATTTATCATCCCTGACCTTTACTGCTTGCTAAATCTGTTTCAACACTTGTATTTTTAAACATCTGCTGGATAACCAGGTGGTTCTATAATATATAAGCACATTACACCTAGTTCTACTTAACTATAAAAAAATTCACATATTTTATTTTGCATGTTTGGGAATATACATGTAATATTAAGATTCTAACAATAAGAATGGTAAGTTTTGCAAAGCTTTCAAGCACTGAGACAGAATCCTATGCATCAAAGCTTTGCAATACTTAATTGTATTTTATACCATTCTTAGTACTACATGTACTTTCCCAAACAAAAAACAATACTTCTGTGGATTTCTTAATTAAGTAGAACTATGTAATTTTTTTTTTGCGTTATATATTATTATAGAACTTTGTGATACCATGTAGAACCTGTTTTTACTCAGTAGAATTTGTTTTTTACATAATAGAACTAGTTTTATTTGGTAGTACCTGGTTCTACTTGGTAGAACCTGGTTTTACTTGCTAGAACCTGGTTTTACTTGGTAGAACTTGATTATAAATGGTAGAACCCAGTTCTACATGGTAGAACCCGATTCTACTGGTTTCTACCAGATAGAACCAGGTAGATGTGTTTTGGGTTCTACTCAGAAAGTTTGCAAGGTAAAACTTTTGGAGGTTCGCACAGCCTTACTCTTATCTGCAGATCTAATTGCCACATCAGCCATTCCTCTCAATTCATTAAGAGCAGTTCTTTTGTCCCAGTGGCACTGAGAGTTGAGGCACTAGACACCACACCTCATGCCACACCGGCAACCCGGGTTCGGGAATGAGCACGGGCCATCGGGGGTCGGTGGGGGAGGACAGAATTGAGCATCCAGAGAACTGCTCTCCTGTCGTGGGAGGGTAGGGGATCTCAGATCCTGGGCTTTGCTGACTCCTGGTGGTGACTGGGGGTACAGCAGCCTGTGGATCCTCTGTTGGGGGATTGGCTGCGGTGGTGATCCTGCACGCGTGTGCGGGGAGCACGCGCGCACACGTTGGATGCATTGCATGTCTGAGCCATCAAGGAGGAACAGAAAAGGAAAATGCCCTGGCCCTTGGTAGGCAAAGGTGGGTCAAGTGGCTGACCCCCATGGCCAGTGTTGGGTCTTTCAGCCTGCCTCCAGTGTTCCCTGCGCTACCTGGTCAACCAATTAAATTCCAGAAAGGTTGCCAGGAGGAATCAGTGGTCTCGCTCTGGGGGGGGGTTAGATCTGGGGGGCTTGGGGGATCAGTGTGATCAGAGCGGTGTCCCCCCCCCGGCAAGATATGGCTGAGGACTTCAGGGGGAGATGGATAAGGTCAACCCGGGTGCCCCTCTGGAGAGAGTCTGAGTGGCCAGAGAGAGAAACATGAAGTGTAAAAAAAAGAGTAGTTCTTTCTTTGTTAGTGATATTTTAAAACTGGTTACCCTTATAATTTTTTTAAAACTTTTCCACGTCATTTTCAACTAAACAGCAATATGTCTGCAAAGTGGGGTTGCCTGGTATGGGGCTAGAGGTTAGATTTATTGGAGATATTTAGGTTAGTATAGTCACAAATCACTTCTTCTGCTAATGGTTTGTCATTCAGGGTCTCTCCCCTAATAGCTTTGTTCTCACTTATAGGATTGCCAGACCCAGAGTTGATAAATAAAGTTTTTCAATTGAAGATGACAAAAAAAAAACTTATATAAATTTGCCTTTACATTAAAGAGGGTAGGCATATTTGTGGGAACAGAGCTGAGGCCTTTACGTAACACAGAAATGTTATTAGCATCGAAGGTCTTATTAGTAAGGTTAATTATCTCCAGTTCATGTTCTGCAGTCTTGGCAACCATCTCACCTGCCTCCATTGATGCCTGTTACTGCCATAATTGCCTCTTCCTCTGCCTCCTCTGTTCCCTCCTCCTCCTCTTCCTGCCCTCCCCCTTCCTAGATTTCCTCAGCCCATTTCCCCTTTATCAGCACTGGTGCCTTCTCCCGTACAATATAAAAAAGGACCACGTGGCCCTCCATGCCTTTCTGAGTCTGAATGGTCACTGATTTCACTTTCCAGACCCAAAGACACATCAGCTTATCAATATCCAAATCACTTTTATTGAAATGATATTGAAAACATTTCCGTGGTCCATGCCAAGCATACACACTGCCATCTTTATAGCCTGTGGTGTCTCTCTCAGATTTGCTTTGTTTATATTTTTTTACTTCATTACAAAATTTAGAAATCTGATTGTCCATCTTTTGTTTAAGTGCTGAAAGCTGTTCAGCCATACAGTTTGCATTTAATTTAGCTTCTACTTCATTCATTTGCTGTGCCGTTTTTTCAAATCCTTTTTTTGTTGTATTTTTTTTTAATTACTAAAAGCATCAAGTCATGAGTGCTTTTATTTAAAACTTTCTCCTGGGTAGGAAGGTGGTTTGCTAGGGATGACAGTGGAGAGGGTGTGCCCATAAATTGGGGAGTTGTTCAGGGGAATATCTCTTAGTTATTCTCCTAGGTACCAGCAATCTAGCTGGGGAGGAGGTGGGGTAGTACAGAAAAGATTCAAAATAGTAGGGAGGACCTGCAGAGGGGTAGCCAGGTTGCTTGCATTCTCAGAAGTTTTGCCAGTACCGAGAGCCAGCATGGTCAGCAAGAAAAGGGTAGAGGAGTTCAGTGACTGGCTGAGAGAGCGGTGCAAGGAGGAAAGGTACAACTGTAATGGGACCTGGGGGGAAACTTGGTCAGATAAAACACTTTTTGTACCAGACAGACTGCACCTCAGTAGTGGAGGGTAAGGGTCCTCTAGGACAAGCTGGGGGGGGGTACATAAACCAAAAACTTAATTTAAACTACTGGGGGAGGCAAGTGAACCTACAGGCCCCGAGTCTCCAAGAAGAGGAGGTTGGCAGACCTCACTCCCATACCAGTACAGGGGACTAGAGGGTGCAGGTGGAGTGAGGGGGTTACCAGTGGGGGGTGGAGGGGGTACAGGTAACAGGGAGAAATGAGAAAGGTAGATGGGAGGGAAGGAAAGGAGGCTCAGACTCTAGATGGATGGTGGTGTCCTTGAATGCAAAAAGTTTTGGAAACAAGCTGGAAGACCTGCAAACATTGTTGACTGACAGGGGAGTGGACTTGCAGTGATCATGGAGACATGGGCCACGCCTAACCATGATTCTGACCTCTCGATCCCTGGGTTTAAATTTTACGGAAGAGACAGGGAGGTAGGAAAAGGGGGGGGGTGGCAGCTTACATGAGGGAGGGTATAACTTGAACGAGGGAGGAGTTGGAAGAGGGGAGGGCAGAAGCAATGTGGATTCAGTTACTGTCTAGTAACGGGAGGAAGGTGAGCTTGGAAGGAGGAGGAGGAAAGAGACAGGGAATTGAACTCAAAAATATTGACTGCTGCAGGGAAGGGAGAAGTTGTAATAAAGTGAGACTTCAACCTGCCCAAGGAGAATTAGAGGTACCGGCCACAACCTGTGCCAGGAGGCAGGTGATCCTAGATGTGCTGCAAAGTGGGTTCCTGAAACAGGGCATCACAGAACCCACCAGGGAAGGGGCAATCCTTGATCTGATGCAGATGAACAGGGACCACATCCATGATATAAAGGTAGAGCAGCCCCTGGATGGGAGTGACCATTGCACAGTGTGGTTCTGGTTGGACATGGGCAGGGAAAAGGTCCTCATTAAGACTAAAATCCTGAATTTTAGAAAGACAGACTTCAGAAAAATGAGTAAACTGTTAAGTCACCTGGCAAGCATCTGAGTGGATCAGGCCCATAGCTATGGAGGGGGCATAGGGGGGCACTGTCCCCCCATAACTTATTTTGCCCCCCCCCCCGTAATTTTCATCCAATTGATATTTTGGAATAAAAAATAGAAATTATATTGCTTGATGGCAGCGCGACACAAAGTTCAGCTCGAGTCCAGAAAAGCAGTCAAGCAGATTTAAATGCCATCGGGCAAGCAACGAACAAAAACAGAATTAATACTGGCAGTTTGGGCATGCGCTAATATTTTACAGCATCACGCAAGATGTGCATGCCCGCCTGCCAAGAAAGTACCTTTTGACCAGATGGTTGGAAAACTGGCTGAGGAGCAGGACCCAGGGCATGGGGTGGGAGGTGAGTTCTCCAGCAGCAGGGAAGTCACCAATGGGGTCCCACAGGGCTCAGTGCTCGGACCAGTGCTGTTTTATGTCTTCATCAGAGATATTGGGGATGGTGTTAAGGGCAAAATATGCCTATTTGTGGATCACACCAAGCTCTGTGGGGTTGCAGAAGTGATACAAAACCTAAAGAAAGATCGGGAAAAGCCAGAGAGGTGATCTGGGATTTGCAACTCAGCTTCAATGCAAAAAATGCAAGGCTATGCACATTGGAGCCAAGAACCCAAAGACAGTACAGCCTAGATGGGGTCCAGGTATCTGCATCAGAGGAGGAGAAGTACCTGGGCCTGTTGATCACTAGTGATCTGAAACACTCCACGCAATGTAGGAAAGCAGCAGCAAAGAGCAGTGGTAACAGCAGCAAGCAGGAGGAGGTAATACTGCCCTTGTACAGGTTATTAGTGAGGCTGCATCTGGAGTACAGTGTACAATACTAGTGCCCATACCTTAAAAAGGACATAAACCTGCTGAAGACGGTCCAAAGGAGATCAGCTAAGATAATCATGGGCCAGCAGGGTTGGACATACGAGAAGAGGCTGGAGGCCCTGAACATGTATTCCCGGGTGGGGGGAGGGATATGATTAACACCTTCAGGTATTATAAAGGAATTAATAGGGTGGACAAGGAGGGTCTCTTCAAGCTTAATGGGAACCGAAACAGGAGAGGACACAGTCTCAAGTTGGGGGCGGGTTAGGAGAGAGGCTAGGAGGCACTTCTTCATGGAGAGGGTGGTGGCAGGTTGGAATAGGCTTCCTAAGGATGTGGTTTATTGAAAATGGTAGGTAGCTTCAAGAGAGGCTGGGATAGAGTTAAGGGGAACTTAAGGAGTCGAGAGGGGGTGGACAGAGGGGAAGAGTAGATGGGGGTAGGGGCAGTAGCTGATGCCGAGGACCCTGCAACATGAGCAGACTCAATAGACCTAATGCCCTTATTCTGCTGGCTTCATCACATCTTTGTATAGTATGGCTCCATACAGCTTGTTTGTACTGAAAATCACACAAGCAAGTGGCGCAGAGCAGCATTGTAAGAGGAGATGGCACCATGCAGGGGTCGGGTCCAAATTGATACAGACATTCAATAATTACAATGTAAGCTATGCTCCATGTTCTTAGTGTCTTCAATCCCTGCATGGGTGATCAGTGTGGGTAATATAGTTATGAACAGCATGTGGTACAGAGCACCTGTGCACTGTCACACCAGGCACCAGACTGTTGTTAAAGACATTTTTGTGCCTCTTTGACCTTCATTGGAGTTGGACATGCTTGGTTAGCTGCCTCCCACCGCTCTGCTTTCTGGGGATGAAGCAAGCACTGCTGCAGAAGAGGGCCAGTAAGCTGGTACCTCAGGCCATATTTTATTTATTTTATTTATTTTTGAAAGTCGGATTTACAACCTTTGAGTCAGGGACTCATTTATAAAGGCACCTCGTCACAGGGAGGGTAGACATGGTTACAGTGTGAGATACAACAGTGGTAACATACAGGTGCATACAGATAACAAAGAACATAATATAACAGTAGTTTATGGAATAAAGTTACATGCAGTAAATAACAATCGTGAAAGTATAACAATAGTAGAAGTCACAACCCTGGTCATATTGGGGAAATACTCTGTGGAAGGGTGGGGGAACAGGGGAGGAAAAGAAAAAAAGGGGGGGAGGGAAGCTGTCCAACGGACATTGTCAAGGCTATGGGCCAGAAACAGGGAGGGACCCCAACATTAGGTTGATTAAGGGCAACTACAGCTTCAGGCTAATCTTGACTAGGGATTGTATTGTTGGTGTTTCTTTTTCTCCAGAGGGATGGGGGACTATCACTGCCATCCTTGGACAGGGCATGGGGAGTACATTACTATTCCACATGTTATCACTGTAGTTTCAGCTGTCTCTGAAGTGAGAGGACTCGTTCTACAGTCTGGCTATGCAATATTGCATATTGGCACATTACGCTTGAACAGAATGCAGCCAGTGCCTCTGCTTCTGCACAGAGGACCAGCGTCTCCAGATATGGGGGCAGGCTTCCGCAAGGTCCCTCCAAATGTCCAGACAGTGCTTACCCTACTTTCTACCCAGCAATAGTTGGACAATTTCAGTGTTCTGGTTACAGTGCTAGACTCTGCACTTGGCCCGTACCAGCAACTTCAGCACAGAGCAGTCTTGGATAATTTCAAGGTGACAAATTTTGTCATGTCCCCAGCATCAGATCTAATGGTGCAGGAAGCACTGGTAGTCAGCAGCAATGACTCTGCCAAGACCACAACTCAAAATATTGGGTGTTATGGCGGTCACATTTTCATGGTATTGTGGGCTAACCTGCAGTGATTTATTCCACAGTTAATACTGACAGCATTATGGTCTCAGTTCCTGCAGTTTTGACCCATATGCCTGCTGTTTATACTCTTTTGCTTAATGCCTTGTGGTGGTGGCAGGTTAGTCAGCAGTTCCAGGAAAGAGTCCCCTTCCTGCAGAAGCAGCTTCAGCTATTTAACCTCTGGGTTGGGGGGGCACCAGGCTCCAGTCTCAAAAAACAATACTAATATTTTAAAGATCAGTCGGGGTTGGCTAGGTAAGGCCTTTACTTTTTACAACACCACCAAATACAAAATCATGGTCATGGTGTTTTTAGTGATACACATTTTTTTCTGCTAAGAACAGGAAGTTTTTTCCTTTTTTTCTCATGTTTCTCTGATTCAGAGGGTCCGTGGGCTAGACCTAGACACAGTTCTCCTTGTAGCCTTTGGTGATCCAGCCAAATCACATAAATTCTGCTCTGAGTATTGACAGTGTAAGACTCCATTTCTTCTGTCATCCATCCATGATATTTGTCCTTGGACACCGTCCAGTGATGACACCCAAACCTGCTTCTCTTCCAGAGCATGCTTAGATTTGGCTGTCCTTTGGGCAAGCCCTCTGACTAATACACCCTTTTTTATGCAGTTTAGTTCTTGCTGTGTCTAGGTAATGATGTACAAATGCAGCCACTTATATGTCTGATCTTTGTTACAATTTAACATGTACCCTGGACCCAACTCGCTATATCCTGGATAACCCATGTTTCATCCAGTACAGGCCTTCAGTATTCATCTGTGAGAGATTCTTCACAGATTTTACCTGAGGTATGGCTGGATGTTGGTTGTAGTTCTCTTACATGTTGCCACCAATCAGTATATCTATCCTGGTGTTGGGGTTGCCTCTGGTGATATAGCCCTGGTCTGGGACACCTCTACAACAGACATTTTTGGAAGCTTAAATTCTTGCTCTGGTAACCCTTGTTTATGGTGGCTTAGTCTGAGGGGTATTGGGGCTGCAGATTTTTGATGCAGAGACCTCTGTTTTAGTACTGCACTGAGGACTTTGGCAACTTCTCTTAGCTGTTTGTTCCAGTTGTTCCAGGTCCATTGGGTATGCCAGTCTCTACAAAGTGTCTCCCCAAATGGTTTTCCTCCAATCTCCTGTCTGCTTCCAGCAGGCTGAAAATACTTTTTTGGCATTGTCCCAGGGCATTCCACTAGGGGAGTATGGTCAGTTCCAAGCTTCATCTCAAGCCCACCTTCTGTAAAGTTGTTGCTGGTGTGGAACCATAGTTTTCCTATGCCCAAGGCCTGGTCTTCCTCTCCTACAAGGGCTGAATATGGCCTCACTATTCTGAAAGATCTACTTTCTTAGTATAGTATGTGGTCTTCCGATTTCCAGCCTCCCATGATGGAGTTTTTTACAGTTTTGGGAATTGTCCAATGTATTATGGTGGTATGGAGAAGATACCCCCTCGAAGAAGATAGTTCGCTACTTACCAGTAACAGAAGATCTTCACAAAGATCTCATCCATAGAGTCATATTTTTTACCACCCTCTGTCCTCCTCTTGTGGGACTTTTTTCACTGCACAGTCTGCTTTTGGTAGCCCATTTGACAGTCTAGCTAGTTTCTATAATTCTCTTCCCCCTGCCTCTCCTTTGGATTGGCCATTGCTGGTTTCCTCGTTCCTGTTGATCATATCTGGTTTTGGCCTCCACTTCTCCCTGATGCAGCTGTTGCTTCTGAGGACCATCTTCTGTGCTTGACAATGTAATAAGGCACAGCTTATTCCTCTATGACATCACAATGTTTTAAATATCGCTGCAAGACTCAGTCATCTGTATCAGGGACTGAGCTACAAAATGAGTCCAATGCCTAGCTTGAAAAGCTTTCCATGGGCTTTCATGCTATAATGATCACATTGTGTTCCTTTAGGTCTATGTGACCAGATGAATTGACTGTTGTGCCCCACATACCAACTTCCTCATTAGAGTCAAAAACTAGAAATCCTTGTGTTTATTTATTCAGTTTTTGTTGACCAGAAAAGGAGGACATGGCAATTCTGCTTATTTTCAGCCCCATCCGGGGGGGGGGGGAAACAAATGGAAGCCAATGGACATTGAATCAGACTAAGCTGTTGGTATGTTTAATGAATGAAGCAAATTTGGCCAGGACACTGGGGAAATTCGCCTACTCTTTTTGAAAAGTGCCATCGGAGCTTTAATGTCCACTTGAACAACCACCAGAACAGGCTGATGGGACCTTGGGTCACATAGAACATAGAAACACAGACTTTGACAACAGATAAGGACCACTTGGTCCACCCAGTCTGCCCATTTCCCTACCTACTGGATAAGCTGCAGATTCTAGTTAACCAACAGCCTACTTCCTGCAACGCCCCCCCACTATAATTGCCTTATGTCTGTCCCATGCATGTTTGAATTCCCCCACTGTTTTAGACCCAACAACCTCCCCAGAAAGGCGGTTCCATGCATCTACCACCTCTCTGTGAAAAAAATTCTCACATTACCCATGAGCCATCCTCCTCTATCTTTAAATTGTGCCCCTTGTTCTTACACATCTCTTTTCTGAAAGATGCTACCCTCCTGGACTTTGTTGATTCCTTCCTTTCATCAAGGGTATACATATTAAGCCTCTCAGTCTCTCTCTTCATATGGTTTCTGATGCAGACCCTGCACCACTTTAGTTGCCCTCCTCTGGACTGCTTCCATCCTGTCTATGTCCTTGCTAAGATGAGGTCTCCAAACTGCACACATAGTACCAGATGGGGTCTCACCAACTGTCTGTACAGAGGGATAACCACTTCCCTTTTTCTACTTGTGGTGCCCCTTCCTATGCATCCCAGTATCCCTGGCTCTCTTACTGACTTCTCACATTGTTTGCCACCCTTAGGTCATCTGATATGACTACCCCCAGGTCCCTTTCCATTTTTGTTGTTGTTAGTACCTCCCCTGCTATTGTGTACTCTTCTCCTGAGTTTTTGTTTCCCAGGTGCATTACTTTGCACTTCTTTGCATTGAATCTAAGTTGCCATATGTCTGACCATTCCTCCAACCTTGCCAAGACCCTTTTCATCCTTTCTACCCCCCTTGTGTATCAACTCTGTTACAGATCTTTGTGTCATCTGCAAAGCAGCATACCTTTTCTTCCAGACCCTCTGCAATGTCACCTATAAAGATGTTAAAGAGGACTGGACCAAATATTGAGCCCTGAGGTACTCCACTAGTAACCCCCTTTCTGCTTATTTTCAGCCCCATCCCAAGGGGGGGATACAAATGGAAGCCAATGGACATTGAATCAGACTGAGCTGTTGGTATTTTAGTAAATGAGGCAAATTTGGCCAGGACACTGGGGAAATTTGCATACTCTTTTTGAGAAATGCCATCGGAGCTTTAATGTCCACTTGAACAACCACAAGAACAGGGTTCATCTGAATGATAACAGCTCAGGAGTGAACTGCCCCCCATTCCATACTACAGTGTCAGCTTTGGGATTTAAGCCAAGTTCCTGATGTGGGGATGAAACCTACAGCCTTCTGATCTTCCAACCTCAGAGGTGAGTGTGCAACCTGCTGAGCCACTAACACTGCTGTGTATGTATTTCAGCAAGACCAGTGGTGACTCATCACAATGGCTCCTGGGTAAAAGAAGAGATGTGAACTGGTTCAAAAAGGTGATTGTTTGCAAGGGGCTCCTAGCAAGCTAACCGCTGTGATACCCCTAGACACAAGAGTGCCCTGGGCCATGTCAGCCCCCAGTTTGGGCACAGTCATATCAGCTGGCGAACTGATGGAAAGGGGGATTGCAGTAACAAAGCTTTTCCATTGACAAATAGAAGATAAGGCCACCTATTTTTTTCTTTTTACATCAAGTCACCATAAGCAAAAAGGCCACACTGAATGATAAACATTACAGGTCAAATTGGCAGCGCAGAAAGCAGAAATAAGGCACTTAGTCTTCCCAGAATGATTCTTACTTCCACAAAACTCTTAAATACTCTTCACTGTGCAAAACATGGGCAAACTGTGATCCACGCAATGTTCCTCATAACATGGAGCACCAGACATTTCATGTTCATTCATGATGCTTTCTCAGAGGTGTCCTCTATTAGCCTGCCTTCGGCAGAATCTAGTTATTTTATTTAAAAACAAAAGAAACATTTTTGATATGCGTAAAACTTAAACAGTTAAAAATGGAATGATGAAATATTTTGCTGTGTCTCGAAGGGCCCAGCATTGTAGCAAAAAGGGGGACACTGCTGTCACCTTGAGACAAATTGCCAGGATACTGCTGTCTGCTCCACATCCCGAGCTGTCCCTCTTGCTTCTGGGGACTTGCATAGAATGTACTAATGCAATTTATTTTGTATCTGAATCTGGAGACCTGAGAGAGGAAGGGGCGAGCATATTTGGAGGCTATTTCCATACAGTTCCACCCTGAGGAGCATGATTCTGGAGGCTATAATCCCAAGACAGTAGTATTCTACTCTTTGCACTGAGTTTTTTAAAGCAAATAAATAATGTGGCCTGAGAATTTGAATTATTTATGTTAATGCTGGCATCTTTAGAAATCCTGCACATGGGCACATATATCAGTGCTTTTCTAACATTTTTTTTTTGAATTTCCATCACCATGATTTAATGTTGTGTACCACATTTTGCCCATTCTCCCTGTACTACAAAAACATATATCAGACATTTTTGACAGGCACAGGATGGGACACTTAAGTTTAGAAACAGATTTGGGGAAATTGTGAAGCACAGAACAGTGTGAAATGTGCCAACTTACCCCAAAAGGAGAAATCACTATAGGGCTTTTATGCTGAGAGTTTAAAGAGCAGGTGACATGTTCAAGAAAACATTAACAAAACATAATATTTAGGCACTGTCCAGCTTGTGTTTCCCATTAGTTCTGTGCTTCTCCTTCCTATTATTTAGTAATGAGGTAATTTGCTTGAAAACAGGAACTTTGCTCCTGAAGAGTTAATCTATTCCTGCTGCTTTCTCCCTACCTGAGGTCATAGAGCACTGTTTGTGACATCACAGTTACTCCCATGGCAACAGATTGAAATGTCACAACAGAGAATTATGACTTGAAGTAGGGAGTAAGTTATAATAAAAATAATAATATCTTTATTTGTATAGCACCTTTCAAATATCAAGGCGCCGAACATTCAAATCAATAACATGGTAAAAATCACGATCAGACAGACATACAGCTAAAATCACAGGTAAAATCAGTTTGGATAGGCTTGGCACCACAGGTGGGTCATTAGGGCCTTCTTAAAGCCCTCCACAGTCGTGCACTCCTGAAACTGACAGTGTAGAGAATTCCACAGGGATGGGGCCACATGTATAAATGCATGGGCCCCCAATGTCTTCAGAGATACCCTGGGAATCTCCAGCAACCCCATGTCAGCTAAGTGGAGTGGTCACCCGGGGCAATAGGGGGACAGAAGCTCTTTCAGATAGAGTGGGCCCTGTCCATGTAGGGCTTTATAGGTTAGATGCTCGACCTTGAAGGTGTTCCACCACTGAATAGGCAGCCAGTGCAGTTCATGCATCACCGGTGTGATGTGACACACCCGTTGGGTCCCTGTCAACAACTGGGCCGCAGCGTTCTGCACTAGCTGCAAATGGCGGATATCAACCCCCAGTAGCCCTAGGTATAGGGAGTTGCAGTAATTAAGGCATGAGGTCACAAAGGCGTGGATCAATGTAGGAAGATCACCAGATGGAATTAGGTACTTGACCCTGGCGATGTTCCTCAGATGGTAAAAAGAGGACTCGATGACTGCCGACACTTGAGATTGCAGTGTCAGACCATTGTCAAGAATCACCCCCAAGTCCCACACCCGTTCAGAGGAAAGAAGTTGGGAACCTCCTAGACAAATTCAGGAAGGTTGACCAGCCCTCAACCCCTCTATCCATGGCCTGGATCCACAACCATCACCTCCGTCTTTCTTGAGTTCAACTTCAACCAGCTGGAATTCATCCAGTCCTGGATTTCAGCAAGGCAGTTGTTAAATACCAAGTGTGCACTATCCTGGTTGGGTGCAAAAGACAGGCAGAGCTGGGTATTATCAGCATAGCAGTGAAACCTCAGCCCATACCATCTTACAATGTCTCTGAGGGGCAGCATATACACCTCAAACAACATGGGGGACAACAAGCCCTGAGGGACCCCACATGACAGAGAAAATGGATTAGAGGAAAAAAATCCCAGAAAAACCACTCTCTGAATTCTGCCAGTGAGGAAGAACTTAAACCATCTGAGAACTTTACCCAACAGGCCACAGATGAACCTCAGATGTTTGAGGAGCACCCCATGATCCACGGTGTCAAAAGCGATCAAGAAGTACCAAGATAGAACAGTACTTCTGATCTCTCACCATCAAGAGATCATTGAGCACCCAAACCAAGGTGGTTTTGGTACTATGCCGCTTACAAAAACCAGATTGGAGGGGTTCGTAGATGTCATGGATGGTCAAATGGTTCTCCAGCTGTAGTGCTACAACCTTCTCAATCACCTTCCAAGCAAAGGGAAGGTTAGAGATTGGTCTGTAGTTCACAAGGCAGCCTGGGTCCAGAGCAGCTTTCTTCTGGAGAGGTGTCACCACCACCTCCTTCAGGGAGCTGGGAAACTCACCAGACTCAAGGGAGCACCAAACTATTCTTGCAAGGATCGCTCCAACAATGTCACAACAACCCATAATCAGAGAAGTTGGGCCCAGATCCATGCTACAGCATGTTGGGCGCATGCCCTGGACATGCACACAACATCCCTGGACTCCGGCCGGTCAAAGAAGCACCAGACAAAGCAAGGAGGGGTGACTATACACCAACCACTGGCAACTCCCATAGAGTGTGCAGTTAGATCTCCGCCTTGATGCTGGCCACCTTATCTGCAAAGAACTGAACGAGCTCATCACACTTGATCTGTGAAAAAGCTCTTCGAGACTGAAGACAGGCTGGGTTGCACAGCCTGCCCATGGTTTGAAAGAGCTGAGCTGGTCGGTTATGAGCAGTAGCAACCCCCCGGACAGGAACTCTGCCTTCTTATGGGTGATTGCTGATTGGTAGACTTAGTAATGTTCCATCAATCTAAGGTGGTCAGCTTCCAAGGTGGATTTCCACCAGCAACGCTCTAACCTTCGGCCAAGTCGCCGCAACTCCCTCAAGGTCCCATCAAACCATGGGGACTGAGGGCAAAGGACGAACATGGACAGGAGCAATAGAGTCCAGGGCCATAGTAACAGCCTTATTATAGGCCTGCACCAGGCTCTCTGGACTCTCACTTGCCTCTGGAATTACCGATAGGTCAAATACTGCCGCTAGGCCGTCAGGGCCCACATCCCGTAAAGGGCGGTATCTGACCATCTCCACAGGGACCAGCCTATGAGGGGAGGTACCAAAACTGAACCTTACAGTGTGATGATCTGACCATCCAACCGGTTTCACCACCAGGTTGGAGGTTTCAATCCCCAGGAGGAAAGCCAAGTCAATGGTGTGACCGTGCTTATGGGTAGCAGAGGTAACCACCTGTGTAAAGTCCAGTAATGTCATCAACTGGAGGAAGTCTTGTCCAAATCACAAGAGTTCATCATCAACCCAGGCATTAAAGTCACCCAGGACCATCAGCCTGGAAGACTCAAATTCCATGTCGACCATGAAGTCTGCTACTTCCTGAAGGAAATGATTCTCATCCCTGGATGGACGGTAGATGAGGGATCCTACAACCTACACCTGCTACCACAGTACACTCGAATGAGTTGGTCTCCTCAACTGGCACATTTATGAGGTCCAGTTTGGTCTTAAAACAGATCGCTACCCCCTTCCCCGTGGTCTGATCTTGAGCGGTGTATCACCAAGTACCCAACCAGAACTGCAATATGGGGCCAGCATTCTGGCCTTGCCAGGTCTCAGTGATGCAAGCCAGATCAGTTGTCCCAACAAAATCTGCACTAATTGCAGTCTTGTTACTAATTGATCTGGCATTCCATAACACCACTTGAGTCGGACGGGATGCTGGGGCCACCCGAGCTACCTGCCCACCGATGATGGAGCCCTTGGGTATGGAAACCAGACATGGAGGACCATGTTCTAGATTCCATTTCACCCCAGGGCATCTCCTGGGCCTAACTACCCCAATGTGAGAACTTCCCATTATTCATCCTCTGCCGTCAGAACCCCCCACCTCCCCCCAACGCGAGATTCCCAGTGCCCTACAGCACTGATAGACTGAGAACTGTAAAGAGGGTGCAAAAAATGGGTGGAGGTCACGAAGTTCAGAGGATGAATAGCACACGACCAGGGACAGACCACCAACTCATCTTCATACCCCCAAAATCCCGGATCATACACCCAAACCACAGGGACCAGCAAATGATACTACCACAAGCTGAACAAATAAAAACAAATTCCCCAAAATGCTTAAAATGAAACAGTCCCTACTTTCACTCACAGAGAAGAGACAACTTAAAAAGAATAATAATATAATGACCCAAAATAAAATACCACCCCCGTAGGACTGCCAGCAATGAAATCTAATGTATCATTCAATTCAGTTCATCACCCTCTCTCACTAGGTGGGGAATCAAACCAAAAAAACAGAGAAAATACCCCCCCCCCTTCTAATAACTTAAACATTTCTCCTCCTTTCTCTCTCACCGACAGGACAGAGTTTAAACAAAAACAGACAAATAACAATAAACATAAACACTAATATTAAAATAACATAAACCCTTCACTTCGCACCAACCCCTTATAATGCTCCTTCGGTATACAAAAGACTATAATACAACTATAGACAAACTGAGAAATTGAGGAGTCAGGCATCAAAGGTCACTTATGTATGCGATTCGGTTAGGGGAGCTTGTAACTCCACCAAAAAATGAAATCCATGAAAAGTTCCAATGCACCACCTCTCACAAGTGTGCATTAAATCCAGAAAGGCAGATGAACTCAGAATGAAGTGTAAGGGACAACAGTCACATATTCGTACACATTTCTTTGGTAATAAATTATGGGAAGGAGAAATATGTAAAATATAAATGGAATGCAAGCTGAATTGTAACTAATTATTATGTTTTTTAAAGTTTTCTTTGAGGCGTCAGTAGCTCTTTAATGGATGGCAAAAATGACCAGACAAACTGGTGTTGTGCAGCTGAACAAAGAACCAGTTCAGTGTACTGGGTTACCAACCAGTGGGAGTGGCACTGGAGGACACATACCTCACACAGCGCTGTGGTGTGCCTATGAAAGCCCCTATAGCTATATAAATGCAGACTCTATTTATTTTATTTTGTTTTATTTATTTATTTATTCAATCTTGGATTACAATACGTCATAGAGGGTGGGTATACATGCAATGTGGGTTTAGGAATATCTAGCAAGGTAAGTAAACATAGACATAATACATTGTAAATGGGAAAACAGAGAGGTTTTAACAAAACGATAATTCAGGTAACAGTAGCAGCCTAGGTGGCATTGTTAGGTGAAAAACAGTACACAACTATCCATAAAGGAGAGTAGGGGGCATTGGGGAGGCAAGGTGACTATTTAGGGGGAGATGGGACTGGAGGGTGCAGGGGATTGCAGGGCAAAAATGGGGACAATTTCAGCTGAACAAGTGTATAACATCTACACTTTCCAGTTAGTAACTTGTTCCTCTGTCTTAGCTGGTACTCCACGACAAAGACTGTGATCACCTTATATTGCAAAATGAATCAAACAGGCCAGCTTTGTGAGCATCTGAGTCACAGCAGACTAGTGTTTAGGAATGAGCCGAATGAAAGAGATGTTGAAATTTACAGTCAGGACTCCTGGGTCTGGAGGAGGCCTATGCCTTAAAAAGTACCTTCCTCACTGGTTGCAGACAGCATAAATAAGAAACAGCAGACTCCCTTAACTGAATGGGAGTTTTCCATTGCTGTTTTAAGATTTTTAATGCAGCCCCCTAATGAAGGGAAGGAATTATAATTTGCACCAAAGGGGCTAGCCATGTGATCCCTCCCACTTCCTGATCTCCAGCTCCCCCCCCCCACGCCTGAACATTTTGTGATGTAAGTATATGGAGGGTGTTGGAGCATGCTCTGTGAAAGTCTATGGGGTGCCTTTCTGAAAGCTGATTTGTACCAAACGTTGGTTTTAAGTTGAAATACACTTTTAAAAAGATGCTCTATAGTTGACCCATCAGAGCAGCTGTAGTGCTAGCGCTCATGATTCCGGCAGCCGGGGTTCATATGTGAGCCCTAATTACTGGGGGCTAGCTGGGGGGAGTTGGGAAGGAGGAGGTTCAAGCATCTCAGTGGACACTCTCCTCCTCCTATGGGGGAAAGGGCAGCAACACTCTGCTATAATACCACCACCTGGAGACAGTGCAAGCTAGAGGTGCCAACATATGCGGGAGGGTTTGTGGCTGAAGCCAAGTTGTGGCAGCATGCATGCTTGACATGCACAGCTCCCATGGCAACTGCTCATGACTGCAGCCAATGGGCATGGAGTAAATAAGGGGTATAACCCCTACCACCATCTCAGAATGAAGACTTGGGCCTTCGCAGGCTCCGCACCCACCAAAACTGACCAGATTAGCATCTCAGTCCCTCATTCCTTCTGGGATTCCCCTCATCTTGTGGTGGAGGGCCCACCATGGAGGTAAGCTACAGTCTCCCAGTTGAACCGGAAGGTGGGGTGATAGGGCTAGAAGGACCCAGCTGAAAGGTTGAACCAGCTACATCCCCAAGGTGCAAGCCAGAGGTGCAAAAATACAGTTGACAAATAAAACAAAAGATGCACTATTGACTTGCATGGAGCCTACTCTTCATATACTTACTGCAGAAAACGTCTAAGCATGGGGACAGAGCCAGAGATAGGACATGGAAGGGATTGAGCAAACAGCCCTCGGAGGAAAATTATGATCCCTTACCTTCTTTGGGAGACTGCATTAAAAGAGCAATGGAGGAACCTACATTCAGGTAACGGAGCCTCCTGTTTATTCTTTTGAGCACCGGAAAAAGTACTCTTTAAGGAAGGCAGTGTAATCAGAAAAGACACAATACTATGGAAAACAGGGTAGTCTACTAGTTAGAACTCTGACCTGAGAGACAGCTGTAGAACTGGGTGTAATTAAAATGTTCTTCTTTGTGCAATGTTTTGTGAAATACCCACAATTTCCATGCAATTTTGCGTATTTTTTAATTTTTGAAAGTGTGCAATTTCACATTTCTAACATTTCATAAATAGCACTGTTGTATGAAAGTGCACACTTTCATGTGTTTTGCACAAAAACATCCCAAACTGCACATTTTTAATATTCTGGTTTTAAAATAAAATTCACAAGTTGGATAAAAAAAAGAGTACATTCAAGTACATGAATACAAATTTTAAACTGCCTTTTTAAAGCCTTTTTTAATAATGTGAAATGTGGATGAAAATGAGCACTTTCACAGATTTTACACATATGCAGAAATGCAGAATCTAGAAAAATTTGGCAATTTCATGTATTTTGCATGAAAGTGATCCAGATTGTCAATTTCATTTGCAAACTAGATGTTCATAAAAGCATAATTTGGACAAAATGCAACATTACTGACTTTTTATTATGTTGGCTCACGCTTGCGCACCAGCTAACATATTGCAGTAGTAGCAAATTTGGAGGTGCGGTCACTGTGGGTGAATGCAGGGCATGCATCAGTAGGTGCGTCTCCCATTCCCCAATAAGCCAGCATGCAGGCAATACGTAAAGTGGCCACCACATCTAAGAAAAGTGCCACTGCAATGTGAGGCAAGCCCGTCATGCAGCGGCACAATAACACGCTTCCCGACATGCCCTTCCTAGTGAAGCATTCCAAAAAACATGGCGGCAGTCACTGCCGCCACCGCCTGCCACAATGTCGACTTCAGGGGTGCCCAATCCCTCTGTCGGCATGCCCCAACCCAGTTCATGTGCCAACGGGGGAGCCCACTCCCCATCGGCATAATGTCCCCCCTCCCATTTCAACTGTGTGCTGAGGGGGTGCCCAATCCCCCTCGGCATCATGTACCCCCAAAAGTCTTTCTTTGCCAGTGAGGGCACAATCCCCCATTCCCAGTTCAATCTGCTGATGGGGGCGCACTCCCCATCGGCATAATGTCCCCCCATTTGTTGTGTGCCAGGGGTGCCCAATCCCCTGCTCTTGCCCCCTTGGTATGTGCTGATGGGGTTCTCAATCCTGTCTGTTACAGCCCTCCCCAAAAAAAAAACACTCAGGTGGCATGCTGGGAGCCGACCCAGCGTGCCAAATGCCCTGTAAAAGAAAACCTTCCGTGATGTTTTTGTTTTTGTTAAAACCTGTAAAACAGAAAACGGTCCTCATCGAGTCTGGTGGCCCTCCCCAACCTGCACCACCCTCTGTGCACCCTGCCTCCCCACCCAATCCATACTTACCTCCAGCATGGGCGAATGATCTTCGTAGTGGACTGAACATGCCTGCACCCTTCAAAGCTGACCGTGAACTGAAGAAATGCCGGTAAGCTGTATGATAGCATAAATAGAGTTTTTTCAACTTTGATGCATATCTCAGGCATTTTTGGGAATTTTGGCATCAAATTTTTAAAATGGGGTTATTGGGACCCCTCCTCATGAATTCAGTCACTGTCATTGCGTTATTCTGTCCTGAAAGATGATTTTGCGGTCACTGTGCGGAATCACCTTTTGGGACTGATTAACAAAATGACAGTGCCAGTGTTCATGAGGTGGGCTCTCAGAGAGCCTATGTTGCAAATCTGGTGAAAAAAATCCAAAAAATGACTTTTACGAGCGAGCGTTGTGCAGTTTCCATGCACGCTCATAACTTCGTGAATTTGTAATATTTTCACTCCAGATTTTCAACATTGGTATTTCTCCACACCTCCTTATGAACAGTACAGCTGTCATTTTACATATCCTGGCCGAAATGTGTTTTCACACTTCTGGCGCAGAATAGCATGGTCGCTGTGGGACATCAGTTTTAGGGACAGATTAAGAAAATGACGGTGACACTGCTCATGAGCAGAGGTCCTAAAATGCTTATGTTGAAAATCTGGTGATGAACGGCCATAAAATGACTGTGTTACAAGCATGCGTTGCGCAGTTTCCACACACCCTTGTAACTTCGCAAATTTGCAACATTTTCATGCCAGATTTTCAACACTGGCATTTTTTCACATCTCCTTATGAACAGTACAGCTGTCATTTTTTACATCCTGTCCAAAATGTGTTTTCATACCTGTGGTCGCTGTGGGAAATCAACTTTTGGGACAGATTAACAAAATCACAGTGCCACTGTTCATGAGGGGAGGTCCCAAAATGCCTATGTTGAAAATGTGTCTCTGCAGGGTGGGGGTGACGTTGGCGTCAATTCAATACTTCACTGCCATTCCTATTATGAATCTCTAACTCCTGCACTACCAATGCCAATGCCAGTGAGACAACATTCAGCATTGACAAATGCTTGTTAAATTTGTGACAATGGAAAATTTGCTCTGTTTCATAGGCATAATTTAAATTATGCTTTGCACTACTGTTGATTCATCCCTCATTTGTTCTGCTTTCCATTTGTATTAGTGTAATATTTCTGGAAAAACTGTTATTCTGGTTCAGTTTCCTGTTTGTCTTGTGGCTGGAACTTGCAAACATAAATCAGACAAAACAGATCCCATCATCATTAAGTACACTGCATTGACTGACGGTTAAGGATGAAGTTTAGCACAGTACTTTAATGATGTACTGTAAGAGGCCCTCCAAGCTGACCCACTATTGTAGAGAAGAGTGAGAGGTCCCAAGGACTAACTGCTTTCTCTTCCCACAACAGAACCTAAAGAAGTCATTGGTTTCCTGAAAAGACACTGCTGCCTATATGCGACAGAGAATTTATTTGTTTATTTATTTATTAAAAGTTGAAATTTGCAAGATAGGTTTAGTGAAAGCTAGTCTCATTTATAGAATGCCATATGTCACAACCATTTGCTAAAACAAAATTGAAGGCTATACACATAACCATGAAGTATTATGTAAACACAAGTCATACAAGTCATACAACAACAACAACGAACAGACTCTGAACTCAACAAATAATTTATCATAGCTATTTTACAAACTGATAAACTGGTGCTGTTTCTGAATCTGGGTTGCAAAACATTTCAGTGAAAGGGAGCACCATTAAAAAAAAAAAATAAGCTTGCTAAAGGAAGTTGAAAATATTGGCAGAGTTAAGGAGTGGTGCTGAACATACTGTATCCCTAGAAATAATGTGTATGAGCCTACAGCTGCTCAGACAACTAAAGCATGTGAAAATGGTAGGTTCCATCAGGGGCCCCAAAAGTGAGTTTACTGTGGCATGCCCAAATTCTACAGCACAGCTCTGCAGAATTTTCAGTTTAAGCTTCCACTGGACTTCTGTGAAATTTCAGAAATGCCACCTAATTCCATGAAATTCCATCAGAAGCTGAATTCCTAAACTTTGGAAATAAATGTTAACTATGAAATCATATTCTTCAGTTTATGTAAACTGTGGATTAATTTTCCATAAACTACAGAATAATATTCTGCAGATTATGTCACCTGCAGAATATTTACACAGAAATGCTTTCAAGGGTCGGCCCGGTGGCGCTGAGGGTTGAGGCGCTGGACGCCACACCTCGCTCCACGCCGGCGAGCCGGGTTCGGGAGCGGACTTGGGTCGTCGGTGGGTTGGCTGGGAGACAGGCTTGAGGTCCGGTCAGCCCGCTTGCCCGGGAGGGATTCGCCGGCGTCCGGCATTTCAGGCGACCCCGAGCGGAGGCTCGGGAACCGCAAGCCCACTAGGATGGTTGGCGCGAGCAGCACGGACATCGACGCGGCGCGTCATGACATCAGGGAGGCCGCCGGCTGCCTCGGGAGGAGAAAAATTAGAACGAGCCTGCCTCAACCGGGAAGATGGGAGGACTTGGACGTTCCATGATGTGCCCATGCCCTCCTAACAGACCATGAGACCGACGAAATGTAAGTTACGGGGTTAGAACCCCCCACCTCGTCCCCGCCCGGAGGGGTAATCCGCGGCTCTATGGGGATCTGTGGTCTGTGTGGGCAGGGTTCCGGGCAGTGGGATGTCCGAGGGTCCTCACTGAAGAGTCGGAGGAGGCAGGCTGAGAGGAGGATAAAGAGAATAAATAAAAAAAAAAAGAAATGCTTTCTGGATTTCCAGAGAGTTAAAAAAGAAATTCCAAAAAGCATTTTTGAAGCAGAATTGCCATTCTACATGAATCCCGCTAGCAGAATTCAGCATTCCACACAGCTCGGGTCAAAAGCCGGATCTGATCACAGATCTCATTACTTAAAAGCTATTGGACATTCAAAATATTGGCTATTTGTTTTTTTACTGGTAGCATGTATGTACTATATGATAGAAACTGTTTGGGGGCAAAAAAAAAAGCTCCTCAGACTTCCAATGTGCTTATTTCACTGCTGCTGTTTTCACAATTTACCAAGCTCTCCAGACTTTAAACTGTTCCTAACACAGTTGAGAGAACTTTGAAAATATGTTGCATTGTGGCATAAATGCAGCATATATTTCATAGAGGGACTAGAAAGGAAGGCATGTCTTTTTGCAGATGACACAAAACTCTGCAATAGAGTGGACACTCCGTGTGTGTGTGTGTGTGTGTGTAAAAAATGAACAGAGATTTAGGTAAGCTTGAGGAGTGGTCTAGAAAGTGGCAACTAAGGCCCTGGACACACTACAGAACTGTTTTTGAAAACTGTTTTTAAAACCACTTTAGCTAAACCATTTCAGTGCAGCCACACTACTCAATAACCATTTTTGATAACAGTTTAGTGTGGCCACACTGCTAGTGTTAAACCTGTTCTCCTTGTAGCTATTTTGTGTTAAGTCCAACACACAGAACTGTGCTTGCCTGGACATACTGCAGCTAAAACTGTTTTAGTTAAACCATTACAGCTTAAAACACTTTTTCTCCTGAACAGACCTGTGAGTAAAACCATGCTAGCTTCAAAATGTTTTTAAAAATGGTTTTAAGACTAGGTACCTTGTAGTCTGTCTGCAAACAGTGCTAGGGGGAATTAAACCATTGTAAGGCACTTAAACAGTTTTAAGTTCCCCAGTGTGTCCAGGGCCTTAGTTTCAATGCAAAAAAATGCAAAAATCATGCACTTGGGGCTTAGAAACCCAGGGTTGGAGTACAAAATGGTGTGAGTGGTACTGGTGACCACCAAACAGGAAAGAGTCCTGGGAGTTATCATATCTGATGGTCTAAAGGTGGCCAAACAGTGTGACAAGACAGTGGGGAGAGCCAGTTGGATACTAGGGTGCATAGAGACGGGTATCACCAGCAGAAAGAGGTAGGTGGTGATACATCTGTATCAATCTTTGTTGAGACCCCCCTAGAGTACTGTGTCCAGTTCTGGAGTCCTCATCTCCGAAAGGACATAGACACAGTTGAGGCAGTCCAGAGGAGGGCAATTAAAATGGTGCAGGATCTGTATCAAAAGCCCAATGAGGAGAGATTGAAGGACCTCAGTATGTACAGACTGGAGGAAAGAAGGGAGAGCGGGAATATGATAGAGACTTTCAAATACCTCAAGGGTGTAAACAAGGTTCAAGAGGGAAGCCTTTTTCAGAGAAAAGGATACACAAGAACACAGGGTCATGCAATGAAGTTGGAAAGGGGTAGAATCAGGTGAAATGTAAGGAAACTATTCTTCACAGAAAGGGTGATGGATGCCTGGCACAGCCTCCCTCAGGAGGTGATGGGAGCAAAAACTGTAATGGGATTTAAGAAGTCATGGAATAGGTATAAGGGAACCTCAGAAGCGGGGGGGGGACTGAAGATCAAGTAGGTCTATGGCGTGACAGTAGATGGGGAACATGGGCAGACTAGGTGGGCCAAGCAGTCCTTATCTGCCATCAAATTCTGTTTATATGTTTCTATATTTTATTCTGTAATTCTCACCCCTTTTTGCTTATTACTGAGGTTATTTGCATGAATGCAGTATCTCTGCCCTTTTAACCCTGGCTTCCTGCCTACAACTGACATTATAATTCTGTTTATGACATCAAAATATGTTGCTGTGGAGATAATTATGATGTCATAAATAGGGGACTGTGTATCATGTAGAGAAGCAGCCAGAGTAGATATAGTTTTTATTTGAAATAATAACAAGATAGAAATGCATGCAGTGATTACAGGACTCATTTTATGTCCAGTGTATTTAAAGCAGCAGTGCATGACAGCAGTGCAAATTTTGACCCTTATATCCTGAATTGTACAGTACCTTTCTTTCTGCATTTTGAGTTTGCTTTAGTACTTTTTCTCACATCTGAAAAAATAAAAGGAGCGTTCCTTTTAATATGACTCAGACCAGGATTTCATTATTATTCTCAGCTGTTTTTTTGAACACCTTTTGTCCTGTAAGGTCACGGAACACTGCCTGCTGAATGATAGCTCATTTGAGTCACAACAAAAGTTATGTTACACTGTATACTGGCACAATAGCACAGCAATATGAGTGCTGTAAAAACCACAAACCCAAAATAGCGTGAGTACAGTGACAGGGTAATAATAGCGCCGAACAGTACTGTGCTTACCTATAGCTGTATCCACTAATGCTGAGCAGCTGAAGTAAGGAACTGGGAGGTGAGTCAGTGTGCTGACATCATGGCTCAGAGGAATGCAGTACGAAGCCAGGCATCAGGGGTTTGAGGCCTACCTCTTTGCTCAATATGTATGTTTTTTTGCCTCCTCTGTGTTCGGGTTTTTTTTTTTTTTTTTTTTTTATGCTTTGCACCTGACCTATGCTGTCTAGTTTTGTCCCCTCCCTCGGTGTGCCCCTCTCAGAGTTGATTAAATTTAGTAGGGGGGGGTGCGGGGGAGGCATAGCCCCCCCCCACATTAAAACATACAGTCCATGTTGTGTGCTGTCAGGGAATGCTGGATTTGCAAGTTTGTTTCCCCAACATGGTCTTTCACCATGCTGTTTTGGTTGCGTGGTGTTCAACCGCACCATTGTATCTTTGCAGGTATTGACCTGAACCTTGCTACACAACTGATGTACAAAAACAGCTGAGAATAGTAACGAAATCCTGGTCCTAGCCATACGAAAAGGAACACTTCTTTTATTATTTCAAATGTGAAAAAAGTACTAAAGCAGACTCAAAATGCAGAAAGAAGGGTATCATACAAGTCTTGAGAAAAAGGGCAATCTAAAATAGAATAAAAAAGTACAGGTCAAAATTTTCACCAGTATCATGCACTGCTGCTTTAATATGCCTGTTCTTAAGCAGGAGGACAACTGTGCTGAGGTTAAAGTGACATTGTGCTGTTTCCCATAGAATACCATCGCTCTTAGAATGCAGGGCAGGGGAAAACGCACAGTTTAGTGTCCCACTTCAACATTTTTTTTTAAATAAAGCACATTTTGGTATAAATGCACTGCAGCTGTGAAAATAGCACCTTGCATTGTACATTTCCATCGATCGGTAAACATCAATGATCATTGCAGCCGAATACCTTACTTACAAACAAATAAAGGAAAACAAATAAAATCTCTCATCAAGCCCAGCTTGCTAAATTGTAGGTCTTTGGGGAAATGTCAGACTCCAAAGCCCTTTCAGTCAATTACATTTCTCAGAAATCTATAAGCAAAGGATGTTTTGACAGAGATATTCAGAACTAATTAGTTCTACAATGCACTGGGCAGTCTGTTGGGACACTTCAACATCACAAATCTCTGTCCTGCATTACAAAGAAAATCATATCCAGCATTTTGAATCTGGCTGACTTTCCCTTCATTAAATATTAAAAGTCTGACATGTTGTTGAAACCATTGCAACACAATAGAGAAATGCCTGTTTTCCTTCTTAAAGGAGCTAAATAAAATAATCACCCTCCCCCAAAAAATGTTTATCACTCACAGCATGCATAATGCATTTGTACAAAAACTAGAAAATATGCATGTCTTATTTTTGTTCTAAAAGTTCACTTCTTTCTCACAGTCTGCCTGTTAAATCTATCTGCTTAGCATAAGAATTCCAAAATGAATTTTATATTCAAATACATTAGAGTAACAGTACTTCGTTTTTTTTAAGATTTAGAAGATAACCAGACTGAAAAGTTATAAACCACCATTGTATGCATTTATAAAATGGCAAGAAAAAATGTAGAATAATGTGTAATATCCAGGACTGCACTGTTCTATGTCTATCGGGATCCACCAAAGTTGTCCATATCTTATATATAACATGATACGATAAATAGCAACAGGACCTTTCCCAGGAAGGGCAATAAACTGGCTATAATAATACTGTACAGAGTATGGGCATCATACATCACCGAAGTCTCTCACACTGATCATGGGGCTGACGTTTCTTTGACCAGGGGGTGATGGCCACCTCCACCTTTGTCAAACCCCTCCCATGTGCCACTTGTTAGCTGCACAGGAGCGGTTGCAGTAAATCCTAGGACTTTGGTGCAGGGACCCTTCCCATTCTAAAACTGAGTGCAGTATCCTAATGCACTGGAGAGCAGTACAAGCTGCCATTTGCCACAGCTTGCTTTAATCTAGGACACTTTTGAAAACGGAGCCCCATTTGTTTTTTGCTTCCTCAGTCTTGAACCTTATCAGATTTACAATGACAATTAAATGTTTTGTATTAGTCACTGCTAAGCAATTAAATCACAAGGTGTAGTGAGAAAGAAATACTGTGACCTACTGGGAACTGAACCCAGGCCCCCAGAAATCCATCCCAGTACTGTAACCACTGAACTTTAGGGTCACATAGCTAGACTTGACTCTTCCTGGACACACTTCCTTTCTCTGGCATTGAAAATCCTGGTTAATATAAATGAAAGTACTCAATCTGTTGTTGTATCAGTGAACTCCTGCAATACAGGAGGCATTTTAGAAATCATAGAGTAAAGCACTGGCTTAATTAGAAAAAATGCTTCATCCCAGTCAATCTAAGGCATTTTGGGGAAGGTGCATTGGTCTGAATACCTCAAGTACTATGGAAAACAGCATGCAGATGAACTCACTTTTGTGTTAATTCATTTTTGCCTAGTAAGTCATTTAGTATCAGGGTGAGCAATGGATGGTTTGAACTTCGTATAGAATTATTGGAAGTAGAGAATTAAGTTGCAAAAACATTTCATGAAAGTTGCTCTTGAGCTGGCAAAATAATGCAAAGTGGTACAATGTAAGTTACCAATGCACTGGAAACTTTAAAAAGATAACAGAAACATACAAACATAGTCACAGGGTGTGTGTTATTATGAGATAACCACATGCCTCAGGAAGTGAAATGCCAGGCAATGCTGAGAGTCTTATACACCGACCAGAGGAGTGCAACTATCCCATAATTATGTACACACTGGAGTGCCTTATTGTGATTATAAAATTGTTCCAATGATTGTTATTTTAAAAACTGAGTGATGATGTTCAGGAAGTTAGGTATTTCTGATCTGTGTTTTTGTGATGCAATAACAAAGAGGCATGTGATTGCATCTGACCAATCATATATTCGGTATCAGCCCAAGTCACTGGTATAAGACTTTAATCCAGTACCTTGAGGTTTGGAAGCAACAGTGCAACCAACTTAGCCACATTGACAAGAGAAAGCACAGAGGGCAACTGCCCTGAAGTAAACCAGATTCTTGACATGTTTTGTGATATTTCTGAACTGTTCTGGGTACCTCTGAACTGGTTCTTATGATTAAGATTAGCCAAAATGAATGTCAGGAGAATTTGTGAGTTGAAAGAAATGTCTATCCTCAAACCATTATCCTCAAGATGGTTGCCTAGACATTTTGCTGTCTTTGTCTGTCTCTGTAGGGTTTTTTGTGTTTTTTCCTGTTTCAGACTTGGAGTATCTATAACCATTTTGACCGCATCAGCAGTGAATGTATCCTGAATCATCATCTTGAATAATCCAGCACCAGGTATGTGTATTTTCTTTAAAACTGGCTTTTAGCCAGCCCTGTGGTGCTGAGGGTTGAGGTGCTGTATGCCTTACCTCGTGTCACGCTGGTGACCCTTGTTCGGGAACGGACATGGGATGCCAGGGGTTGGCAGGGAGGAGAAGGATTGAGCATCCCTAGGACTGCTCTCCTTCTCCAGGGAGGGGGGATTGCAGTGCTCGGTGATTGCCTGCCACCTAACAGAGGCTGGGAGGTGGTATGTCAGCACTGAGACTGTGGGCAAGAGTCTGCGGCAGGCGCTTGGTGGGGATGTACACGGGAGCATGCGCACCGCCGCCTTTGGTGCCATTGCACACCGTGACCTTGAGGGAAGGAAGAGACAAAAAATGGGAGTCCTCTGTGAGGATGACGATGGTCCCCCTCCGCAATGGCCCAGGAAGGCACTTCCCTGAACACTAAATCCGGTCCGGTGGGTCGAGTCACTCCCCACCCCCTGCCACGAAGGGTAAGTCATGGGGTCTAGGGGAAGGGGTCTTATACCTGGTGCCAGGCACGGGGGGATGTCAGAAGGATGCAGAGGACTCTGGGGAAAAAGAGATAACTGCAAAAAAAAAATGGCTTTTAAAAATCTGCTCCAACCAGGTGATCTCTGAGAATTTCTGAGAAACAGCTGTTCCGGCTGCTTCAATATACAACCTAGTGTTCTCTGAACCATTTCTGCTATCTACAAGTCCTAAGGACCAAAGACCTGCATGCTGCTACCTGCAGGAGTTAATTGCCATCTGCCGAGTATCTGCTGCTATGTTTTCCAGTTACTTGATTCCTGCTTGTTGACAACTTTTTACTCAGCACTGTCTGTATGGTGCTGTCCTCCCCCTTCCCTTCTGATCTGATCTGTGACCCCTGTATTCTCATATGGCTCTAGGAAGCTACTGCAGTGTTGAGGTTTACTTGATGGCTTTGCTCAAGACTGGGGCTATGCAACATATTGGGATGCACTGCTGTACTATTCAGTCAGATCTGCTGGGTCACTGCTTGAACTGGGGCATTGAACCATGGACTCCTTTTATGTCACTTTGACTCCAACATGCTAACTCATCTGCTTGTCATTAAGTCTAAGATTCTTGTGCCCCACTTGAACCCCTGTCTGCCTTTAGCTCTTGTAGCTGTAGGTTACCTTAACAAAACACAGACCTATGGGATGCCTACCACCACCTTTGTCTGCAGATTCCCACCTGCCTACCACCAAGACTCTACAAACTCACTCCTGCAAGACTCCAGCAGTTTGATCTGGTTACCAGCCAGCAGTCGCTGACCTAGGAGAACTCTCTCACATGCCACTTGGTCTGTAACCAATTGACATCCACCACCTGGACTCACACTACCTCCTTCTCTATCCACTAAAGCCCTCAACTAAGAGCTACAAATTTCCTGCTTTACCCACTGATGCAAGATGTGTTCCTGCATACTGTATCATTTGTAGTTGCACACACCGGTATCAGCTGCCTACTCAAATTGATACTCATTAATCTTACTCCTTCTATAATGTTACTGCTAGACTGCTTCTGCCTAATTAGCCCCTTCTGGCCCTGTTTATGCATAGCTGTTGCATTCTGGTCTTCTTAGGTTAGTTGCCTCTACCTTGCACTGTTAAAGCTTAGTTAGCTCCTCGGATCTCAGTAGAGGCCTTTAGGAGGGGCCTTAAAACCCACCTGTTTAGACAGAATTTTGATTCTAGTTAGTCCCACGTAGCTATGCATGTTACTCTGTTTTAATATTTTACTACAGTTATGTATTTTAAACTGCTGTTATAGCTGTCATTATGATTTTTTATGACTTTAACTATGTACAGCACTCAGAGCTCCTGGGACTGGGCACTACAGAAATAAAATTACTACTACTAATGTCATTTTTTTCATTTTCTCTTAGAAATTAATGAGTTTGTGCTGATTGTTATATTTATTTGTACTGGCCAAATGTGCAGTGGTGTCTGCTCTGGTCAGTTGTTTTACTGGTACTGAAACTTGCACCTAGCATTTGAATTTAAATAATCTTTAACTATGTTGACTACTAAACTCATGTGACAGGGGTTCCCCTGCCACCCCTGTCCGCTAGCTCCTATAATATGTACCCTCCACAAATCCTCACCAGCATTTACTGGCTAGTCTTCATGCCCCTTCTTCCTTTTCATTTTACCCTTCCTGGCCCTTCTACTCTTTTTCTCCCTCCCCTCACTGTTCTCTTTATCTTATGCCCCATCTCCCCCCCCACTATCCCCCTCTTGCCTCTTCCCACCTTTTACCCTTCCTTCCTTTCCTTTCCTCATTCGCCCTGGTCTCCTCTCCACCCCTTCTCTCAAGCTTGGTGTTCTCCTGCTGTATTTCCCTCTAATCTCCTGCACCCCCTTGTAGAGTACCTGTTCAAAGGTGCCAGCCTCACACTCTTATGTTCTTCATAACCCTTTCTTCTACTGCTGTTGGGTGATGTGGAATTAAATGAATGAAAAAAGCCCATTGTGCCCCCCCACCCAAACTGCCTTAACAGGCCTGAAGATTTTTTTATATAGGGGCTCTTAGTTATCAATTTTGGCAAAAAAGTGAATAAGCCGAACCACTCCATTAAAGTGGCCCCAATCGGTTTGGTCCTGCACTTTAAACAATATTAAAAGTACCTTGCTGATCTGAGTTGAAGTCCTGCTGTTTTATTTTCTGTTTGCAAAGACAACACTCCAGCTTCCTTGTCTCACATTTATAAAGTGCAGTCTACTAGGCGTGGTTGGGAGCAAATCACTGGGAAAGAGTCACAGCTATCCCCTAATCATAAATCAATTGAGCAGATCATGCATTGAATTGGTTGATGTGGAATTAAACCCTGGTCCCCTCTCTTTGGCACCCTACTCTCCCCAAAGGGTTGAGCATTTTGATGTAAATGGTAGGAGTCTACTCCCCAAGCTTGATCAGCAAAGGCCGTGGATCATGCACTACAATCCTGATATCCTCACTATTGCAGGTAGCTGGTTCTCTGCCCAGTGTAGAAGTCATATTCTCTGGTTATGTGGTTCATAGAAAAGACTGTGGGAAGCATGATGGTGGAGTACTTCAGTACATGTATAATCTTAAATGTGATGTCATGTATCATTGGGCTCTTCCGTCTTTCCATGAACTTCTCCTGTGTAGGCTCCCTTTTCCCAGCTCACCTCCCATTTTCATTGGTGGCATATACTTCTCCCCAAAGCTAAGCCTCCTGTTCTGCCACCCTCTCAATAACAATTATAAATTATGGCCAGCCTGTCAGTACAGTGGTAGCGCGACTGCTAGAGATGCCGGCGACCCAGGTTCATGTACCAATGGATGCTCGCCTCTTCAGGGTGGGAGGGCACCTGGTCTCCAGTACAACACTGACACCTAGGTGACCACAGGTGGCAATGCAAGCTGGAGCTGATACTCAGAGAAGAGGACCTCGGCACACTGATGTATACAACACACTTACATACTTGCATGAGAGTCTGGGCCTCCTGACCACTGAGGAATGGGGACTGCAAAGTGGAAAATCTCCCAGCTGTTCTCAATTCTGCCACTGCCCGTCACAGGCCTTGCACTGCCAACTGAGTTCAAACTCCAGACACTGATACTTAACCTCTGTTAGGGGGATAGACCTAACCTCAGGCAGCTCCTTCCAAAGGGGTGGTCAGCTTTGGGGGAACTGTGAGTGAAGGTAATTCCCAGAGATGACAGGTGATGGGGCAGGATGGGGCAGCTGGTCACTGTAGAAGCCAGTTATGCATGAAGGGGACAAAGTATACTAAATTTAAAAAAGCAAGATTAATTATACCAAATATACAGGGTTTAGAAATCAGTTGAACAAACTGACTTTGGTTAGAGGGACAGAAATGTGAATCAGTCACAAAGACAGTAGTTTCTGAGTAATAAATATTTGCGTAACTCAGGTTTAAACAATTGTTAAATAGGGGCACAACAAATTCTTATTGGGAGGACTTGCAGAACTTTGGTGCAAATTAGAAAGATGTGAGCATCCCATTTTTGTGGGGCATTTTGGAATTGACAGTAATGACTGATCTATAGACCTTAGGGTACGGGCACAGACCGGTTTCACAAGAAGTTCAGCTAACAATGAGGGAACTTTGTGATACAAAAACTTTGTCAATGAGACATCCAAGGTTAAAAGTGCTAATAATAGCAGTGGACAACCAATTCAGGCTGAAATAAAGGGAATAATGATAGTTTTAAAAGGAAGTAGCCAAGTTGAGTACAGCACAGAGGGGAGACTGTACATCAGGGTTTACCATCCTTCAGGTGAGATGTTAAACAAAGGCTCTATCTGCCTTTCCTGGTGGTTGTTCAAGTAGACATTAAAGATTCTATGGTGAGATCCCAAGGTACTTGTCAAAAAGAGCAGGGGAATGTTTTCTCTAAAGAAGCCAAAACAGAAATACATACAAGTTTACAGTAAGTTAATACATAAAAAAAAAAATTAAAAGAAAAAAAGAGAAATTAACATCCATTTTTTTTTGTTATTTAACCAGGAGAGACACACCAAGCTGAAAGCTTGTTTACAGGTGTGACCTGGGAACACAAGGAAGTTAAGTGACTTGCTTAGGTTCACACAGTATGCAAGTGGGGGCTGTGGGATTCAAACCCAGGTCTCCAGATTTGTAGCTCAGAGCCTTAAACCACTGCACTATACTGCCTACTCCACCCTATGTAATCCATATCTCAGGAGCATATTCAGTCAGGTCAGCCATGTAACATTCATCCACCACCGAGAAACTGCATTCCCTGATAATAAAAGCTTTGCAGTTCTGATACGATACGATACTTTGCAGTAAAACTGATGGAGGCACATCAACTTGTAAAACAAATTTACATCTAGATTGCCAGATCCAATATTTATTACTTGCAAAAATGACATATAAAGTTGGCTCACTATATTTTCCCCAGCTTCGTGGAATAAGGTCTGAGACAAACATTTCATAACTTAAGTGATGAAAACGAGTGGGGGGTTTTAGAAAAGAAAGAAACAACAAGAAACCATACGGTGCAAACAATACAATCATACAAAAAAATCAGAGAATTAGAATTACAAACACAAACGTGCCATGGGAAGTATTAGTAAAGGAAGCCACTATAAGCTGGGAGGAAACGGTCACCCAAACCATAGGTCATTGTAAAGATAAGTTATAAAGAGGAAACAGAGTTCTCATGTTTTTGGCGTCTGTTTCCACACACTGCCCTTTTTCCTTTTAACAGCAGATTTAGTCTTTGTAAGTAAGTAAAGTAAGTAAGGTTTTATTTGTATTTGGCGCCCAATCCCAGAGGCTCTGGGCACCATTACAGGTAAAAAGCAAGGTTATAGGCAGCATAAAACAAACAATACAGTTATAGTAAATAATTCAATAACTTATATTTGTTTTTGTTGGAGTTTTGGTTTTCGTTTGCTGCACTGCTGTATCATTTGTTCCAGAATCATCAATGTCAGACAGAGGTTCCAGGTGAGAGGACCACAGAGAAGAGGTGTCAGATTCATTATCTGAGACTTCCAATTGTTTCTGCAGTGCTTCGTGTCTGTTTGTAATAGAAACTGCATCTGTTACTTTAGGGTTAGATTGACTCCAATTCTAATGTTTACTTGTGACCATACGTCTTTTACTCAGTTCTGGGTTTGGGGGTTGGGGACATACTTTCAGGTGTTGTAGGACTGTCAGTATCCATTTGGAGGGACTCCACTACTTCATTTTCCAAAGCAGCTGTCGATCTTCCTGGTTGCTCCTCTGTAGCAGCAGGTATAGATGAGGGGATAGTTTGGCCTGGTCCTGAAGAGAGGTCATGTTGGGTAATAGGGGCATGGTCCTGTTTAGGAGAGACAGGGTTTGGTACAAATGAAGTCAACGTGATAGTGTGCTGGTTGGAAGAGTTAGATTTCTGAGCCAAGGCAATGTGAAGACACCATTCAGCTTGTTCTGCCCGATCCGGCTGGTTGTGGGACACCCATGGACAACTTTGATAAGAATTACATCTTTCTTCACAGAGGTGCATACTATGATGCATACTAAAAAGTGAGGCGCTAAGGAGGCTTTGGGCCCATATGAGCTCCTGTCCATTAGTTGTAATATTGTAAAGTGTTCCCCTCAAGAATGTACTTATCTAAATTCCTTTTGAACTGGTCTTTATTTGTACTACTTATGATTTCTGTTGGCAGCCAATTCCAGGAGTTAACTGCGCTCTGTGTAAAAATCTTTTCTTTTTTCTGTATTGAACTTTTGTGGTTTAAATTGTAGTTGGTGCCCTCTTGTACCATTATTGTTAATTTTAAAAGTTAGGTTTAGTTCATTTTGGAGTTGGCTATCTTGTATCAGATTATAGCATAACATCAAATCCCCCCAATCCTTCTAGCATGAAGCGGCATCAATTTTAATTGTTTAAGCCTGTCTTCATATGGTAATTCCCTGCAACCATATATCACCCTCGTTGCCTGCCTCTGTACCCTCTCCGCTCTATCCGCACCTCCTCCCTTTATTGTTCCCCATAAAGGGCTACCATAATCTAATAATGGCCACATGTAGAATCTCAACAGTGGCAATAGCACTCTTTCTTCCTGACTTTTAATGTTTCATTTGATTGTCTCCAGTAACCCCTTAGCCTTTGTAATTTGAGTGTTAGCGTGTGTTTTGTATGTTAGGTTACCTGTATTTATTATTCCTATGTCCTTTTCTTCTCTTGTTTTTCCTTAAAGGTATGCCATTCATATAGTACTCTGCTTTCCTGTTGTGACCACCTAGACGCATTACACAACACTTGCCCTTATTGAAGTTCATTCCTACCGACTCTGCCCATCGCACCATTCTACTGACTGCAGTTTTCTCTGATCCTCCTGATTTATGACAATACTGGCTAATTTTGAGTCATCAGCATATTTCCTTATTCACCCAGTGACATTTTCTTCTAGCTTGGATATAAATAGCTGAAAGAGTATCAGTCCCAGAACAGAGCCTTGTGGTACTCCACTGGTTACTGGCACTATATCTGACTGAAACCCATTTATACTCACTGAGTCCCATTAATCAGCCACTTCTGGGCCCATTTCACAATATTGTGATCAAAATTACAATCTACTAGGGCTTGTATGATCTCCTTATGTTGGATTTTATCAAATGCTTTAGCAAAAACTAAATAAATACAGTCAGCAGGTTTTCCTTTCTCTAAGGCTGATGTTATCTTTTCATAAAAACGTAAAAGGTTTGTCAGGCAAGAGCTCCCTGAGATGAACCCATGTTGGTTAATGTCATGGATATTTAATAATAATAAATAATAAAGCTTTATTTTTATGGCGCCTTTCAAGTACCAAGGTGCCCAACAGATTTAAAATCAGAAAACAAACATCAACAAACATAAATCACATAAAATCAGCGGTATCAACAAACACAAATCATATAAAATCAGCAGTATCATCATACCATCAATCAGTCACCGAATACCTGGTGCCATAAAAAAGTTTTTAAAGCTTGCTTAAATCCTTCCACGGTTGTGCACTCCTGTAACCGACGGGGTAGAGAATTCCAGAGGGTAGGGGCCACATGCATAAATGCTCTGGCCCCAGAAGATTTCAAACACACCTTTGCAATCTTTAGCAACCCCTCGTTGGCTGAACGGAGTGATCACCCAGGGCAGTAAGGGACCAGAAGCTCTTTCAGGTAATCCGGGCCCAGTCCATGTACGGCTTTAAAAGTCAGAAGACTGACTTTGAAGGTAATCTGCCACTTTACTGGCAGCTAGTGCAGTTCACGTAGCACCGGGCAAATATGACAGGAATGAGATGATCCAGTCAAAAGCCGGGCTGCCGTGTTCTGCACCAGCTGCAGGTGGTGGATCTCCACCCCAGGAAGCCCTAGGTAAAGGGAGTTGCAGTAATCTAAGCACAAGGACACAAAGGCATGGACCAGAGTAGGAAGATCACCAGACGGAACCAGATGCTTAATCCTGGAGATATTCCTTAGATGATAAAAGGAAGATTTGACAACAGCCAACACCTGCGAATGCAGGGTCAGCCCTTCATCAAACATTACCCCCAGGTTTCACACCTGTTCAGAGGTTGGGAGTGATAAGCCACCAAGAAAAAGTCCAGAGGGCAAACCAACCCCCAACCCCCCTATCCAGTGAGCTGGGTCCACAACCAGCATCTCAGCTTTTTCCAAGTTCAACTTCAACCAGCTGGAATCCATCGATTCCTGGATTTCTGTGAGACAGCTATTAAGGACCGAGAGAGCTCCCTCCTGGTCAGGTGCAAAAGACAGGTGGAGCTGGTTATCATCAGCATAGCAGTGAAACCTCAGCCCATACCTTCTTACAATGTCTCTGAGGGGCAGCATATACACCGCGAACAACATGGGGGACAACACTGAACCGTGAGGTACCCCACACACCAGAGAGACTGGGTCTGGGTAAAAAAACCCAGACACCACTCTCTGAGTTCTTCCCATGAGGAACGACGTAAACCACCTGAGGACTGTACCCGACAGTCCACAGATGTACCTCAGGTGACCAAGCAGTACCCCATGGTCCACAGTGTCAAATGCTGAAGACAGATTCAGAAGAATCAAGATGGAACAGCTCTTCTGATCTCTAGCCATCAGGAGATCATTGATCACCTGAACCAGCGCTGTCTCGGTACTATGTCTCTTTTGAAACCAGACTGGAGGGGTTCATAGATGTCATGGATGGTCAAATGGTCCTCCAACTGTGCAGCCACTACTTTCTCAATCACCTTCCCTAAAAAGGGAAGGTTAGAGATTGGTCTGTAGTTTGTTTGGCAGTTTGGGTCCAAAGCAGCTTTCTTTAAGAGTGATGTCACCACCGGCTCTTTCAGGGAGCTGGGAAACTCACCAGATTCCAAGGAGCACCAGACTATCTGTGTTAAGACCAGACTGATGGAGTCAATACAATCCAAAATTAGGGAAGTTGGTCCTGGATCCAAACTACAGCACGCAGGGCGCACACTCTGGGTGATCTGCATGACATCCATGAACTCTAGTCGGTTGAAGGTACTCCAGAAAAACCAAGGAGCAGTGGCCTCATGCTGATCCAAAGCAATGCCCATACAGTGTGTGGGCTGAAGTACCGCCCTGATGTCAGCCACCTTAGTTGCAAAGAATCAAGCAAGTTCATCACACTCTATTTGCAAAAAGGCTTTTTGGACATGTAGACAGGCTGGGTTGCACAGTCTGTCTACAGTTTGAAACAGCTGAGCTGGTCGATTCTGAGCAGTCGCAATCTCCCTGGACAGGAACTCTGCCTTCTTATGGCTGATTGCAGATTGATAGGCTTGATAATGGTCCATAAATCTAAGGTGGTTGGCATCAAGGGTGGATTTCCACCAGCAGCGCTCTAACCTCCATCCTAGTTGTCACATCTCCCTCAAGGTCCCATCAAAACATGGGGATTGAGTGTGATGGGAGAGAGGATGAACTCGGACTGGACCAATGAGATCCAGAACCACTGAAATGGTTGAATTATTGGCCATCATGAGGGTCTCTGGGTCATTGTTTGCCACTGGAAGGGACGAAAGGTCAAGTACTGCTGCTAAACCTTGAGAACTTACATCTCATAAAGGACAGTACCTAACCATCTTTACAGGGGCAGGCCTATGAGGGGTGTGTGTGCTAAAACTAAACCCCACAGTGTAGTGATAGGACCACCCAACTGATTCCACCCCCAAGTTAGAGAAATCGATCCCCAGGAGGAAGACTAAGTCAAAGGAGTGTCCATGTTTATGAGTAGAGGTGGTAACTACCTGTGTGAGGCCCAGAGATGTCATCATCTGGAGGAAGTGCTGTCCAAATTGTTAGAGTTCATCATTCATCCAGGCATTGAAGTCACCCAGAACCATCAGTTTGGGTGACTCAAATGCCAAATCGATGACGAAGTCTGCAACTTCCTGAAGGAATCGCTTCTCATCTCCAGGTGGGCGGTGGATGGGGGTGATCTGATAACCTACACCTGCTACTACAATACACTCAAATTACTCAGTCTCCTCAACTGGTACATTCATGAGGTTAAGTTCAGTCTTGAAACAGATCACAGCCCCCCCCCTTGTGATCCAATCTCGGGCAGTATATCACTGAGTACCCGGACGGAGTTAAAGACTCCAAAATTGGGCTAGAGTTCTCATCCAGCCATATCTTGGTGATGCATGCCAGGTCCACCATTTCAACAAGATCTGCAATAATTGCAGTCTTGTTTTTAATGGATCTGGCATTACATAACATTTGATTTAAGTGTTCTTGTATTTTATCCTTTATGAGGGATTCTAGGATAATACCAGGTACAGAAGTAAGACTAATTGGCCTGCAATTTGTATAGACAGCTCTGGTTCTCTGCTTATGTATTGGTATCACTGTAGCTGACAACCAATCACATGGTAATTCTCCCTTTGTAAGGTTACATTTCCTTTCATTCTCCCAATGCATGCTCTTAAGTCCCAATTCCCCACATAAATTGCATTTTATTTTGTCACATATACCACTTAAATGTTCCATGGAGCCACATCTATAATAGGCTTTGGGCTGTCTGGCATAAAAAACTAACCCCTGTCTTCGTCTAATAAAAACTGTTTGGCAATTTTGTATGCCTACAGCGGTAGATTTAAGCATTACATGGATTCTTCAACCCCCTGTCCAAATGTGTTCCGAATCGATCATTGCCTCTGGATCATCGAGAACTGTGCATTTCTGTTTTAACCATTATATCACTGATGCTAACACCCTCATTCTGAAACAATAGAGTTGTAATCTTTTATGCAGGTTTTGCAAGGGGATAGTGCTAAAAGGGGACAACAATAGATTATTTTTTTTTAACAGATGGCATTTGACCCAAAACCCTTCAAGACCATTTGTAGTTTAAAACTGATGTCAAAAGTCAACTCCCCTGTGACATGTATCAGAGCATATATTTAACTTGCAAAAAACTTCAGAGTCTTTAAGCAAAGCTCTAGCTATGAACACCCTGCCAGAAGCTTCTTCCATACCTCCACTATAACACAGATGGACTGCATTGTGTTACTTTGCTGGGTAAACTGGGCTGTGAAAAAAGGAGGCATAAGGTTTTGGGTTAGTATTGTTTACCTGGTGAAGAGGAGCATTGGGTGGATTGGTTCTGGACGGTGAAGTTTCTGCTGCATATGAGTCAAAAACAGTTAAAGCAGGGTCAAAGACAGGGGGTTCATGTCTGTCTGCATGGGTACTTGGTGCAGTTTGAACTCCTTTAGTGGTGGGGGGGGGGAGAAGGATCCAAGCCTGCATCCAGCTGTAAAATGGAGTTTTGTGTCAGCCGTAGTCCACATGGTAAATCCAGAGCTAGGGGTTCAGCAACAGCGATATCGTACTGCAGAATAGAATGGTGTTGTAAAGCTGCATCAGTTTGAGAAGTATTCTCAGTTATCAGGGATTGTCTGTGTTGTGGGTTAAGAACTGGTGCAGAAGAGTTTCCTGAAACCCACTGTCTAGTTTCTGAAGAGCGCACCCATCCTGCTGCTAAGAGAGCTTTATCAACCATCCATTGCTGTGCGTCTGATGGCTTGTCAGCTGTCTTTGGGGCCTGATCTAGGCACAGCCCCAATTGGCTCTTTTATGCCATTCCCAAAAGGTGGTCACCAGGTTGTAAAGGAACTGATCTGACAGGTAAAGGTACTGGCTGTAAATGCGGCACAGTACCCAGCTGCTGCAGAGTACTGTCACTTAGTGTAGTACAACTTTGCAGGGTTTGATTAAGGTCAGAGCTCCCTGACTGACTGACTGATTGACCAACTAACTGAATGACTGACTGACTGACTGACTGACGGCCAGTGGTGGAGCCGGGGGGGGCTGGGGGAGCGGTCTCCCCTCCTGGCTGCCCCAGTGTGAGTAGTGGTGCCCCACCACCATCTTTATTCAATGTTTAGTGCCCTTTGTGGAACCCATAATTGACTGAAAGGCACCCCCCCCAGCTCTCAAATGCTTCCAAACCTAGCTCTGCCACTGCTGATGGCAGTGTGCTTTGATGCAGGTGCATCATCCTGACCCAGCTGGTCAGTTACAATAGCAGGTGAGTGATGCTCTGGGGAGGAAGTGACTGGCATAGTAATATATAAAAGTTCCGTCTGTAGCTTTTCTTTCTTTGACAACTGCATCGCTTCTTCCTCAGCCTGCATTGTGTACAGATGCTCCTTTTTATCTTTCAGACATTGTGAGAATGCTAGTGCAGAATTAGAGCCAGAAGCACTCGTGCATTGTGTGCTGGGAGTTTGTGCACAAACAACAGAACTTTTTCTCGATATGCTATTTTCCTGTTGGGGCTATGGGCAGGCATGGCTGCTGTCCTCTCTCAAAGGATCTCAATCCACCCTGTTGGCTTCACGGTGTCCTCTAGCCTGCTTTGGTGCTGCATTTTCCATTTTCTTCCCCTTACTCCTGGGACCCCAGAACACAGTTGTGCATGTGGGTGGAGGTGCACATGTGTAACCACCCAGTCCCCTGGGGTTACTAGAATCCTATCAGTCTCAGTGCTAGGTAGGGAAAGGCAGTTGGGGGAATAATTAATTAAATGGGGTTTTCACCTACTCACCGTCTTGTTTACTTGGCCTCAGCTGAGATGAGACAGATGAGGTCATTTAGAACTCTTGCAGCAGCATAAGCCACAGCTGGCTGTGAGCGGGGAGTGTTAGACTCTTGAATCAGTGAGTGAGTTGGTAGTCAGTCAGTGGTGTCAGCAGTTTGAAGTGTGAGGAGTGCTCAGCTGTGGGCTCTGAGAGGAGAGACTGTTTTCTCACCCTAGGCCTGGTATTCTCCAGCCTGCCAAGAGAAGTGGTGGAAACCGTTGTCTACAGCAGGATCTCCTGATTTTCATCCCCAGAGGGGTGAAAAGGACTGCTAAGGAATGGATCCTAGGACAATACCCTTTTTTAATCCAGGACAATCCAAATTGGCTTGTAATATTCTAACTGTGAGTAAGATCTGACTGGCTGCCAAAAAAAGTACCTGTGCTCTGGTGTGTCTCTGACTAAAAGGGAAAAGTACACCTGTTCAGAAGTTTGAGATTGTTCTCAGTTTAAAGTTGGCTGACAATTGTGGGGTCCAGATGCATGACTAATTCACATTGTTCAGGACTTTAGTTCTCACATTACCAGTGTAGCGTTTCTTAAATACAGGATGTGAAAGTTCATTCAATGATGCATTTACCCAAGTGTGTTCTAGATGTTTAAGGTGTAACTCTGAAAGAATGGCTGGGTATGGATTTGGAAACAAAGGATGGGCAGCCCCACATCTGGAGTAATCAGTTCAAGACTACAGGTTCCATAATGGTGCCTGGTTACTTTGGACATAGTGGCCAATGTCTGAAGAGAATTCTACCCCCTGGAGTGGGATGTGCTAGTTATTAGCTGTATGTATGCTCAGTTGTGGCCAATGCCACTAGAAGTATTTCCCGTTTGTGACCAGTGCCACTGGAAGAAATGTAAAACTCCTATGCCATATGGGAAATGTGCATTCAGTTGTGGCCAGTGTCACTAGAAGAAACATTCATGTTGTGGCCAGTGCCATTGAGAGAGTGTTTAAAAGTCCTATGCCATATGGGAATATGTAGAGTTTCTGTTAGTTACATTCGTTTTTATTTTCCAAGTTCCTTGTGCCATGATGTGTAAACCTTGGAGTCCACCCTTGCTTTACAGAACATCTTTTGGATAAAGTCACACTCTAAAACCCCAACTATGGTTTGGACATTCACGTTATTGCTTCCTGTGTGTGGAGTTACTGGGTACACCTCCAGAAGTATAGGTCTAGCATAGCCCTAGCAAAACGTTCTCTCTCTCTCTCTCTCTCCAGGACCTGGGTATTTGTAGATACCTTTTAGGTTGTAATAAGTTTGCTTTTGTTCACCTCCACCCCTTTTGACCTCTAGAAGTAATGAACCTGGTATACATTCCCAAAGCTAGGGATGGTACCATTTCTAAATCTCTCTGCCCAGTCAAGGGTACCAGGGGTAGCTAAATGTGTAAAGTAGCGGGGGGTTTACAAAAAATGGGGGCTCGTCTGGGATGTTCAGTTTGGGTGAGTGCCAAAATAAATGTGGGCTCATCTGATGTTGTTTACTCTGGGGAGAGAGACAGAGATTTTTGCTGAGGGTATGTCTAGCAACTTTCTGTCTGGTAACAGTGTAGCCCAAACAGAAAGGAAGCTTTGGACAAGGGGAATTTTGCTCAGAAACGTGCCAAGCAATTGCGTTGCTTGTGTGCCTTCTAGAACAGAAAAGAACAGAATGCTGCTTGTGTTTTGTTAACTTATAATGGACAGTAAAACATTAAAGTGTGTGTGTCCTAGTCTCTGCATCAGAAGGTGCTTAAGGAACTTTTAAATTGCAATTTTCAAATGCCAAAAGTAGTGTGGACTTTAAGGAACAGACTCAGATATTTGCCCTGAAAGTTTTATCTACTTAGTGTAAAAATTGGGGGAGTCACTAGAGAAATTGTCCAGAAACTGTGGAAAAAATGGTCAAAACAGCACTCCTGCTGCTGAAATTGCAGCCAAGAAAAAAAGTTAGTTTGCAGTTTAAATTTTCTCCTGCTCAACAATCGCAGTGAAGGAAGAGCAAATGAGGAGAGAGAGAGAGAGAGAGAGAGGCTCATTTGCATGGCGTTGAGTGATTGGTGTGACTGCATCCAGTCCCGCCCCCTGACCAGCGTCTGTGCACTGCAGAGTATTCGAGGAGGAGAGATAAAGAGGCACGCAAACTGGTTAGACCAGGATCAACCATTGGGGGGCTTGTGAGCATTCTAAACTGTAGTAAACAGACTATTATTGTGTAATTTTGGGCTCAACTCATTGTCTGACCAACTGGAGAGTGAGCGAGGCACTCGTAGCTACGATCGGTAGGATCACCAGCCCGTTTCACCCCAGAGACCTTCCTAGGATCAGCACCAGGCCGAAAATTTCCATCAAAGGGAACCAGCTACTGAATTCAGTGAGTAAACAAGTAAACTGTACAAACAAACTGTATATAATTATCAAATCAGCTGAATCTGTGTGCAAGCAGTGTGATTTTTTTGCAAAGTAGGAATTTGCATTGTCAGAGCAAGTGCTACTTCAAGAATACCCTCTCCAACTCCTGGGGCGAAGGGAAATCCTTCTGGGACAACATAAAGAATATCATGAGTCAGCAGTCCAAATCCTCTCCTACAATAATGAATGTGGATGGAACCACTACATTAGACCCAGAGATCATTGCAAACACCCTAAATGATACCTTCACGGACCTTAGTGGTGTCCTCTCATCTGATTTCTTCACTGATGCTGACCCTCCAATTTCTACTTCTACTACTGCCTCTCAACCAAACCACCTTCATTTCAAACTAGTAAAGGCACATGAAGTCTATAAATATGTAAAGAAGTCCATTTCTAAGTCCCGAGCAAGCAGCAACACTATTGACCTTAAACTCTGTCCTCACTCTGGAAGTACTGCCCCTCACAAAATTTTCAATCTCTCCCTCTGCAGCCAATTCCCTAGGAAATGGAAAGCTGCAGTTGTCACTCCGGTGCACAAAGTGGTGATAAGTCACTGCCTGGTAACTATCGCCCGATATCAATACTACCACCTCTCTCTAAGGCCCTTGAACACTTGGTGGCGGACCAACTTTCAGACTACCTGGAAAAGCACAACATCCTATGCACTCAGCAGCATGGATTTAGGAAAGGGCACATCACATCGACTGCCCTACTTGAATTTTCAGGAGCAATCCACAATGCCATGGACAAAGAAAACCTAACTGGAGCAGTCTACATTGACTTAACCAAGGCATTTGATACAGTTCACCATGGCCTACTTATCAAACAACTACTATCCCTAGGGCTCTCGCAGGGTCCTGGTGACTGGGTAAAAAATTACCTTGCTCAGCGCTCTCAATCTGTAAAAGTAGCTGGAGTTCTCTCAGACTCAAAACCGGTTCGCTCAGGAGTTCCCCAGGGATCCATCCTGGGCCCCCTCCTTTTCAGCCTTTTCCTAAACTCCCTCCCCAAATCCTGCCCTGAACAAATAATCCTCTATGCCGACGATGCCATGATTCTTGCCACTCATAAAGATCCGAACCTCTTACGCCTCAACCTTCAGCATGCTTTTTCCAAAGTTGAGATGTGGTTCCTTGAACATAAGCTGGTTCTAAACCACAAAAAAACTAAATCCATGCTCTTCTCTAACCCGCAAAACAAGAAACGGCAAGTCTCACTCACCATTAAAACATACCTAGGAAATACCCTTGAACAAGTGCCAATTTTCAAATATCTTGGAATCAACTTTGATCAAGGCCTAACCTTTGCAGCTCACATTGATAGTACAGCAAAAACTATTAATCAGCGAATTGGGATTCTGTATTGGAACCGACAGCTTCTTACCCATTCTGCACTGAGGATTGCCATCCAATCCTCTATCATCTCAGTCATTGATTATGGCTTAGTTATATATGGATCTGCCACTACTACAGCACTTAGTCGCATTACAACATCCCTAAATAAGGCCTGTCGGTTGCTCACTGGTGCACACCGACGTACCCACACATGTGAACTCTATGCTGACTCAGGTTGGTTGCAACTCTCAAACTCGACAAAGTACCTTACCTGCCTGATGGTGAAAAAATCCACTCTGGGCCTCTCTCCACCCTGTATCCAAGACTTGTTATGCCCAAGCGCTAGCACCCGTTTTACCAGATCAGAACACCAGCCTCTCCAAGTCCCCTGATGCCGGACTTCTCAGGGACAAAGATCATTTGCCTATCATGCCCCCAGCTGGCTAAATGCCCTCAGCACTCATATTACTGCCTCCACCTCTCTAGGTATTTTCAAATCAAGGCTTTTCTCTCACCTTGCCACCTCCAGCTCCTGTGACTGCCCTGATTAAACCTCCTATTTTCTCACTACCCACCTCTGTCCCATTATTTGACAAAGACATGTTTGGAAACCTTTTCTCCTGCTATTGTCTGCTCCCACACCTTTCACTTACCCTCTCTGTTCTGGACTTTTCCCTATTTGTTTCTCCTAATCTAGCATGACCTCTTTCTTGTAATAATAATGTGATTATTGATATCTCATGTCCTTTTGCACAAATGATTTGATATGTATTCGTATATGTTTTCTTGCTCTTGACACAACACAAATTGTTGTGTTATCTATGTAACCTTTTGTACTGTACCTAATTGACGTGGAACCTTTGTAAAAGAGCCTCTGGCTCAAAGGTAGTAATTCCTAGAACAATAAACTAAACTAAACTAAGTGCAACAAACAAAAATTCTGAGCATAGACTCTGAGCAGTCATAATGGTTTCAGCAATAGTAAATCTCTCTAAGCAAAATGGGACTGTAAGTTATATAGGGAAAAAGGCAGCAAACAGGCAATCCTGTGCAAAGAAAGACTGTGGGGCTTACAAATGACTTTAAGCATGTGTAAATAGTTTTCCTGAACTGATGCTGATCGCAAAGTCAAGTTAAAAATCGTATAAATGTGCTGAAATGTACCAGCAGAGCTATCAACTGCAGTTTTAAATAAATTCAGTAGCCAGAAAAGGTTGGAAACACAGTTTTGAGAAAGGAAACAGAGTTTGATGCATGAGAAAAGTTACCGACACCATTACAGGGCGGGGTCAGCAATGTAAACACAGCAGCAGGGAGCCATTTTGTGAGACAGTATGTGACTAGTGAGCAATTCAGCAGCAACAAGTTCGTGTGTTTGATTTCAAACATGGCTTCAGGAACTCCCCGCTACCTGGATCATGCCCAAGCTATGATCACCAAGGAGGTGGCAGCACTATGAGAAATAAAAAGAGCTTTCTATGGTGAAAGATTGCCTCCAGATATAGCAGTCCATAGCTATCCAGTGAGACTGTGCATAGTGTGTCTAAAGGCTGGAAGGGATGTGTTTCTGATACCCATTGCTCAGACTGCCTTGTGAAGTATGGAATGAGTAGGGGTGCAGTGCCAGAGAGGACATCAAGAATTCAATTGGCTCCCACATGGATCCAGGTAGGAGACTCTGCCTGCAGCATCACGCAGCACCAGGTTAAACCTGTTGGGGAAAGTTCTTCAGAGTGTATTACAGAAGGAGAAAGTAAAATTGATGTTGGTCCACTGCATGGGCAGGAACAGAGAGGGGTTTCCACCCCTGTGTCCCAGGTGGACAATACAACAGAAGTATCCATGGACCCATAGAAACAGGGTCTGAGTCCTAGCCTAGTAGGGGAGGATGAATAGCAAGAGACCCTGGATTGGGAGGTGTCTACCTCAGCACCCAGTGAGAACTGGAATATCTCAGGAATGAGGATGTTTGCTCACTCTTGGGCTCAGATAATGAGTGAGGAAGAGGAAGATGAAGAAATGTGTTTTCATGTTGCGGGCTCCAGTGAGTTGCCTCAAGTTCTTGCCTCAAAGGAGCCAGACACAATTGGAGAAGGCTTTAGCAACTTGCCTACAGAGATGGTAGGGGACAAATTATTTTGTTCTTTAAGTATGAGACACTGGCTCAACCAGGATTGGCCACCTCCAAGCTGGGCCATGGGCTGTAGACTAGTAAAGAGTAGCATGGAGGAGAGACTGATATGTAGGAGGGCTGATGCCATCTATGGGAATTCCTTTCCTAGCTTTCCTTGCCGAGTCTGGGAGGAAATTGAGCAGAACAATTGTTCTATGAGAACAGGCAATTCTGGTTGTTGGAAGAAGCAAGCAAGAATTTGTACTCTGGTGTAGCAGAATGTGTAAGGGACAAAGTCATAAGTGATCACCTTAAATTCTGGAGAATGTGCAGGACTCTGTTTATGGACTCTGTGCAAATTGTGGATGGGGCTGGTAATGAGACATTCCATAACATCAACTTTGAATGCCCAGATGGGATCATAGTCCTTACCCCACACCCTGAGTGGTACTACCCTTAATGGTGCCACCCCCCATGAAAATGCCCAGCATGCCTCAATGAGGCAAGCAGTGGAAGGCCAGTGTCGGTCATCTGAAGCAGCAGTATCTATGGAGGAAGATGCAGCTCTTCTGGTGTTCCAGGATTCTTCAGGTATATCCAGGTTCATCAGCCCAGCAGTTTTCCTGTTTTATCGTCTGGCCTTACAGAAGACATCAATCCAGCAGTTTTCCTGTTCCATTGACTGGCCTTCCAGATGACATCAACCAGAAGTTTTCCTGGTTCATCATTTGTATTTCCAGAGGACAACAACCCAGCAGTATCCGAAGATGCCATCTAGTCTGAAGGAAGGCAGTCCTCAGCTTGTAGAAGTAAGGTGGTCCTTTGTTTTCGTTCTTCAAGGAGTTGGTAAGACAACTTTTTATTTAGTTTGACTTTGCACAACACATCCTACATTTGAAGACTATCCACAGAACTCCAATTTTCATCAAAGACTCTCCCCATGAATTGCAGTGCTATACAGACCCTGTCCTTTTCAAGAACTGTTCTTCAGCAGGCTTTGACCTAAGAGAGACTCTTTAATGGACCATGCCTATGGGAAACAGTAATCTAGTCACTAGTTTTGAACATTGTAGGGCCTTCCATCCCTGAACGTGTTGCATAAATGTCTACTTTCCATTTTTTACTTTTGTACTTTTATAGAAAAATATTTTTGGGGTTCTTTAGTGTTTAGGTGGAGGTTTAGGCACTGTGTGGAATGCAGAATGTGTTTCTGTGTTTTTCTTCTTCTTCTTCTGCATGTGCTCCTGAGGAAGAAAAGAAGAGAATAAGAAGAGGATTTTGGAGCTCATCTGAGTTCCCCTTTCTTAGCATTTTTTAGAATTGTTTATGGTTAACAGGGTGTTAACATGTTTTTCTTCACAGGTGTAGATTGTGGGGAAATGTAATGCAATGTAATGTACGTTCCTTTGTTTGTTCACAGTTACCCTGGGAAGTTGGGGGGGGCAGGTTCCCCAGGAGAGAGCATAGTCAGATAAATTTTCCCTAGAGGGCTAGGGGGGTAGACAGGCTGGGGTCCTGATCTGCAGTAGAGGCTCTCAGTCCTGATCTATTAGGGCATGTTTCAAGCAGTTTTCTTGTGGCTAGAGAGTATCCATGGATAGATAATAGGATAGGGGCGGAAGTTTCATCAGCCGGACTCTGTTCCTTTAGTGTTGGCTACCTGTGCCTGGGACATGGTAGGGAAAATGTAGCGCTACCTCCCTGTAGGTGACACAGAGGGTAGGACAGCCTGGTGTCGAGCACAGATATGACTGCGGACAGTCATTTGCCTGGCAGGGGTGAGTGTAACCACCTAGTCCCCTGGGGTTACTAGAATCCTATCAGTCTCAGTGCTAGGTAGGGAAAGGCAGTTGGTGAATAACTAGTTAAATGTTTTTTTTCACCTACTCACTCTTTTGTTTACTTGGCCTCAGCTGAGATGAGAGAGATGAGGTCATTTAGAACTCTCACAGCAGCATAAGCCACATCTGGCTGTGAGTGGGGAGTGTTAGAATCTTGAGTCAGTGAGTGAGTTGGTAGTCAGTGGTGTCAGCAGTTTGAAGTGTGAGGAGTGCTCAGCTGTGGGCTCTGAGAGGAGAGCCTGTTTCTCACCCTAGTCCTGGTATTCTCCAGCCTGCCAAGAGCAGTGGTGGAAACTGTTGTCTACAGCAGGATCTCCTGATTTTCATCCTCAGAGGAGTGAAAAGGACTGCTAAGGAATGGATCCTAGGCAATCCCCTTTTTGATCCAGGACAGTCTGAAGCTGCTTATAATGTTCTAACTGTGAATAAGATCTGACTTTGTGCCACCAAAAGAAAGTATCTGTGCTTTGGTGTTTCTCTGACTAAAAGGGAAAAGTACACCTGTTTGTTCAGAAGTTTGAGACTGTTCTCAGTTTAAAGTTGTCTGACAATTGTGGGGTCCAGATGCATGACTAATTCACATTGTTCAGGACTTTAGTTCTCACACTACCAGTGTAGTGTTTCTTAAATGCAGGATGTGAAAGTTCATTCAATGATGCATTTACCCAAGTGTGTTCTAGATGTTTAAGGTGTAACTCTGAAAGAATGGCTGGATATCAATTTGGGAGCAAAGGGTGGGCAGCCCGCCATCTGAAGTAACCAGTTCAAGACTACAGGTTCCATAAGGGTGCCTGGTTACTTTGGACATAGTGGCCAATGTCTGAAGAGAATTTTACCCCCTGGAGTGGGATGTGCTATTTATTAGCCGTATGTATGCTCAGTTGCAGCCAGTGCCACTAGAAATATTTCCAATTTGTGGCCAGTGCTGCTGGAAGAAATGTAAAACTCCTATGCCATATTGGAAATGTGCATTCAGTTGTAGCCAGTGCCACTAGAAGAAATGTTCATGTTGTGGCCAGTGCCACTGAGAGAGTGTTTAAAAGTCCTATCCAGTGCAAGAAGTACAATGCCCTATGGAATATAGGAATACATAGAGTTTCTGTCAGATACAGTCGTTTTGTTGTTCTACAAATTCCTTGTGCCATGATAGGTAAACCTTGAGGGTCCACCCTTGCTTCAGAGAACATCTTTTTGGAATAAAGTCACACTGTAGAATCCCAACTATGGTTTGGACATTCATGTTATTGCTTCTTGTGTGTGGAGTTACTGGGTATCACTCCGGAAGAATAGGTCTAGCATAGCCCTAGCAAAAAGTTCTCTCCCCAGGACCTGGTTGTTTGTAGATACCTTATAGGTTATAATAAGCTTGCTTTTGTACACCCCCACCCCCTTTGACCTCTAGAAGTAATGAGCCTGGTATACATTCCCAAAGCTAGGGATGGTACCATTTCTAAATGTCTCTGCCCAGCCAAGGGTACCAGGGGTAGCTAACTGTGTAAAGTAGTTGGGAGGGTGATTATACATGCATTCTGTGGCTCCAGTGACAGCTCCTTCCTCCCACCAGACCTAATGCCTGATCTCTCTTCTGGCTTGGCACTACCCCTAGCCTCCACCTGGTGGCAGCCAAGAGCTGGGGAAGTCTTGTAGCTGCTCAATCCAGCTCTTTGACCTCCCCCCCAGCAGACCTCCAATGACTTAGGCTCATTCCTGAACCCAGGTCACTGACGTGGGAGGAGGTAAGGTGTTCAACACCTCAGCCCTCCACACCACTAGGCTGGCTACAAACCACAGAAGTTAAAGCAATATCCAGTGATCCATCTTTTATAACAACATCATGAACAAGGTCAGGCTCAAACACTGTTCAGACAGGGGAGGAGACCCACTAACTAACCCCAGAAACATCCATCCTCTCACCACCAACACCAGGTGCAGCCATCTTGTCAGCATGCCAAAACTGGCCAAGGGTTCTCCCTACTGAGAAGAGTAGGGGAATTCCTCCAGTGTATTGGCTAAATTTCCCCCATTTACCAAAAATACTACCAACAACATAATTTGGTTCGATTTCAGTTGGTTTTCATATGTATCCCCCCCCCACCCCCATGGCAACAAAAACTAAATTAAAAATATATATATTGTTATAGGTTACATCCCACCTTCTCAAATTGGATTTGGAAGTGTTTGTGTAAGATAAGACACCATGGCCCCCATAGACAGAGCTGTCTGCAAGCACAGCATAGCCTGTTGCGCTGTGCCAAAAATAGCACATGGCTGGCTCTGAACAATATTTATCCAGTTACCGCCTACTGGTGGAGTACCCTGAATGAATATCAGGCCATGTCAGTGCAGTGCTAAGTGGATATGCACTGTGGCAACATGGAATAAGGTTAGATATGGCCCAAAGGAGATAACACTGCCCATAATGGGATAGTGCCAGGGCTCCTGGGAGCCCTATTCAGTCCAAGCATGCAAATGAGCTCATTGGGCATGCAAGGGGCTGAGGGGCCCTCTGCATGCCAGTTATGGGCTCATTTCCATGGGCACAGCGGACCCCTAGCTCCAAGTGGTAACATATCCCTGGTAGTTTAGTGGACCCCTCCCCCTGATCACTGCAGGTTCCATGTTTTTTTATTTTTATTTTAGCCTTTTGGTAACCCACTAGGCACAAGTGCCTGTTTTCAGGGGTGACCTGGGAGCACTGGGCGGTTAAGTGACTTGCTCAGAGTCAACTGTATGCAAGTGGAGGTTGTGAGAATCAAACTCGGGTCTGGTCTGCTGGATGTATCGAGCTCGTTCACACCTCGTTCCTCTAACCTCTAGGCTATACTGCCAGCTAAACTCCCAGGTGGTCTAGCACACCCACCTGTGACAGGGTTGAATAAGGCCCTGTCCCATTTGTTATGCAGAAAGAGTTTAAATGCAAGTATCTGTTCTATCCTCTCCTTTTCTGTCTCTTCTCTGTCTGGTTGCACAACCAAATTTTCTCATCAGACCTAGAAATGTATCACTCTGACAGTTTCGCAATTCTCTGCCTCTCACTATCTCTCTGCCTTCCCTTGCTACTTCTGTCTTTTCTTCCCCCTTGCATATCTGCAGTTATAAAAATATATGTGAATCTTTGTGTAAAACTGTATGTAATACTGGGGTAGCTTGTTATACTGTTGAAATGATTGCAAAAAGCTATTTGGAACTCAAGGGGTTAACCTGAGATGCTGGTTTGCAAAATTTCTCCAGAGCTGTCAACAAGAGTTCAGTTCTGGGTCATTATGTTCTTTCTGCTGCACCTGCATTGAAACTGATAAGAACATTCTGTGAGAAGCAGGCTCTGTTAATGAGTTCTCAGACAAAGACTTATAAAAAGAGGAGTAATGCTTTTGCTAGAGATACAAGGAGAGTGAGAGACTGAGGCTGAAACTTGGAATTAAGAGATACTCTCAGAAGAAGGACTCAGTTTTCTCTGTTTGTACTGCCTTTGTAAACAGTTATACTGAATAATTTGTATTTATTATTTTGCTGTTATTGAGAAAAAAATGCTGTTTGCGAATTTTTAAACTGCTTCTGGTTTTCCCATGCTTCCTGACCTGTGCCTCCATGACACCACCAAGCACAAGTGACCCCCCTAGTGCAAGTATCACCTCCTTACCCACCCACCCACTGAGCACCCCCACCCTCCACACCCTCAACTCCATCAACACTCATGGTATGATCATAGTAGAGCAGTGGCTGGCAAAGCACTCCATTCTCCTCCTCAGACAACCACTGTCTGATAGTCACAGAGCAAAGTCATGACAAAGTACAGTATTCAAGACTGCACTCTGTGACTGTCAGATGGTGGCCAGCAAGGAGGTGAGCAGAGGACATTGTTGGCCACCAATCTGTATATGATCATACCATGACTGTTAACCAAGATATGGGACGTTATAAGTATGCCCAGTGGGTGGGGGTGGTACTTGCAATTAAGGATCATTGGCACTGGAGGTGGGGCACTATCTCACGAGGGAGTTTACAAATACATGGGACCTGGGATGATTGGGGGAAGGGGGTCCTCTAGACTACCAGGGATCTGTCATTAGATACAATATGGGGGCTAGCAGGGGGAGGAGGTTCACTGGCCACAGGGGTTGGTGGCTACAGTACATGCCCTGCCTTCAGGGGGTGAGGGCATGGCCACAGACCTGTTATAAAACAGATATTTCGGCAGTGGTAAACAGTTCCATTCTGGGGACTTTTTAGCACTGCCAGAACCATTTCAGTATACTGTTGTGCTGCTATGTATGAGCAACTCCCTCATTTGCATTGGCACAGCAGTATGCTTTGTATGACCATGCTGCCAGCTTTGGCCAGCAATCCAGAGGCCTCTAATGATGGCCCCACCCAGAGCACCAACGCAAACCAAGGTTAACTCATGCTAACGTTTTGAATATGGGGCCCCTAAGCTTAATTTAGGTAGTAGGAGATCTTGTGCTATTGCTATATGTGCTTTAGAGGTTATTTCAATGAGATCTACAGTAAGCAATTGCAAACAACCCACTTAAAGCTCTAATTAGCTTTTAGGAATTTTAACCACTGTTTGATAATAATGCTTGAATTCAGCTCACATCTCAGATTTTAGTAAGTCTCTCAAGAAACTTAAACAGTATTTTAGAGTTAGCCCTGGATCATTTACTTTTGCCATCCAAGAATTCTGCAAGAAAACAAATGCCCCAGTTTGCTTCTTTTAAAAGAACATTCCTGTAGAAAACTGACACATTCTTGTTCTATGCAACAAAACCATTAAGGAATCAAACTGGTAAAGCCAATTTACTGGCTCCCAACAGAGAAACATGTCTATGTTTCAGAGCATACATATTCCTGCAGAGTGTGGCATATATTGCTTGTTGCCTGAAACAGTACTGGGTCAATACCATGCATGTAAGACAGCACGGTATTAACTGCGCTGTATATACAGCACTTCTATTTACAGTGACAGGGATAGAATAGCGATAGGGATATACTGCTACCCCATCGCTGCACAATGATGTGGAAAGAGGAGACAATGCCGTGTGCTGGGTGACTGGTAGAGCTGCTCTTGCGGTGCAGTGGCTAGGGCACCAGCAAACAGTGCAATTGGGAGACCTGGGACCATGGTTCAGTTCCCACCCAGGTCTCCCCTGCTGCAACTTTTGCCAGCATTTTTTTTTTTGTAATCAAACTTCCTTCCTCCTGAGTTTATCCCCCATCCCTGAAGTCTGCCCCATCTCCAGAGTTAGTTATCTATGTTCCGGGGGGTGTGGGGGACGAAGCTCCTCATAGGGGATGTGGGGTGCAAAGCCCCCCAGAAAAAAATTTAAACACCCATTGTTTTTAATGTGTGTGCTGTCGCAAACAGGTTAGTGTTTTGGCTGACTTTGTTTGTGTTCTGCACTGAGGTCTTTGGAGAGGGGGATTTTTCCAAATCATCTGAAGGAGGCTGTGGTTCAGTCCCTTCTTAAGAAGTCCTCCTTGGACCCAGATTGTCTGGCTAACTACAGACCTGTCTCTAACCTGCCCTTTTTGGGTAAGGTTATTGAGAAGGTGGTCGCGTCGTAGCTGGATGATCATTTGACCAGCCACAATGTCTATGATTCTCCCCAGTCCGGATTTAGGAAAAGACATAGTACCAAGACAACTCTTGTCTGGGTACTAAATGACCTCCTAATAGCGAGAAATCGAAGGACTCGTTCCAACTTGGTACTTCTAGATCCTTCTTGATCTCTCTGCAGCATTTGACACCATGGACCATGGTGTGCTATTGGAGTGCTTGCGGTTTATCTGTGGGCTGTCTGGTACAGTCCTCAGCTGGTTTTGATCTTTCCTCGAGGGTAGGACTCAGAGGGTGGTGTCTGGGATTTTTTCCTGGGCATCATTCCCCCTATCCTGTGGGGTGCCGCAGGGCTCCATTCTGGCGCCGATGTTGTTTGCGGTGTACATGCTGCCGTTAGGAGCGATTGTTAGGCGGTACGGTTTGACTTTTCACTGCTATCCAGATGATACTCAGCTGTACATGTCCTTTGTGCCCAGCCAAGATACTGCCTTTTCGGTCTTTAACAACTGTCTGGCCGAAATCCAGGACTGGATGAATGTGAGTTGGCTGCAGTTGAATCCAGAGAAAACTGAGGTGTTGGTTGTGGACCTGGGTCACCGGGAGGCGGGTTTGTTGGCGGGATCACCCTCGGGTTTATGGCTTGGGGGTGTCCAGCTAACTACCTCAGACCGGGTGTGGAACCTGGGAGTTGTGTTTGATGACTGTTTGACACTTAAATCTCAGGTGTCGGCAGTTGTCAAAACCTCTTTTTACCATCTGAGGAACATTGCCCGGGTGAAGCACCTGGTTCCTCCTGACGATCTTCCTACTTTGGTCCACGCCTTTGTTACCTCCTGCCTTGACTACTGCAATGCCCTTTATCTTGGGCTACCGGGGGTTGATATTTGCCACTTGCAGCTAGTGCAGAATGCGGCAGCCAGGCTATTGACTGGTTCTTCTAGGACCAGTCATATAATGCCTGTGCTCTGTGGACTGCACTGGCTGCCAATATGCTGGCGAATCACCTTCAAGGTCGGTTTGATGACCTATAAGGCCCTACACAATCAGGGACCTGGCTACCTGAAAGATCTCCTTTGTCCCTACTGTCCTCCTGCTCTCTCCGATCCACTGATGAGGGATTGCTAGAGATTCCCAGAGTTCACTTAAAAACTTCGGGGGCCAGATCTTTTAGTTTTATGGCCCCAACCCTGTGGAATTCTCTGCCTCGTCAGGTGTGGGATTGTCTGACTGTCCAAAACTTTAAGGGGACATTAAAAACATATCTTTTTAGCCTAGCATATAATGATTTTTAGATGCTGTTGCCTAGATTAATTCTAATATTGTTTTAATTATTTATTGATTTTATCATGTTATGTACAGGTGCCTTGGTTTTGGAAAGGTGCCTTTTATAAATAAAGATTGATTTGATTTGTTTTGATTTGATTTGATTTGATTTGATTTGATTTAGCTGTGGCATTTTTAGCCATGCTGTTTTGTCATATAGCTGTATGACCCTGTGCCACCTGAAACTGAGAGAGAGAGAGAGAGAGAGAGAGAGAGAGAAAGAAAGAAAGAAAGAAAGAAAGAAAGAAAGACATTTGAAGGTAAACAATCTATAGCAGAATGTGAAAATTAAACTGCAGCAGTGTGTGTGCATGTGTGTTTGTGTGCGCTCGTGTGTGTGTGTGCATCTGGGTATGTGTGTATGCGTATGCATGCGTGCATGTTTGTGTATATGTACAGTATGTATGTATATGTGTGTGCATGTACATGTTATGTGAGTGTGTGCATCTGAGTGTGGTTGTGTGTTTATATGTGTGTGTGTTTTTTAGGGATGGGTGAACCTTTGGGGGTTTTGTTTATTTTGGTCTGACACTGAACTTCAAAATGTTTGAAGGTGCTCCCATGTCTGAAATCACTTGGAAATGTTTAATAAAAAGAACCCTTTTTTGAAATGTCCACAAGTCGCTTCAGGTCCATGAACCCCCATATAGCGCCTAGTATTGTATCCCATCCCCCAAGAACACCCACAATAATATCAAATCCACTTCTCAGCACCAAAGCTAGCAACCTTCTCCTTCTCCTTCTGCCTACTCCTATGACAGGTAGCTATAGGATTCAAAAATAGAAAGTCCTCATCTTCAACCTTCTTGGGCCAGCTATGTCAGTGGGAACAGTCACAAAGCCTCCTTGGCTATACCTGGCAATAGCACTCAACAGCTGAGTAGACTGTTGGGGAGGGAGGGAGGTAGAAAATGGGCCATGGTTTAGGGATGTAGGTATGCTGCCCACTGCTTAGCACAAACTCAGCCCAGCTTGGGGAGGAGACCTTTTTGACAAAGCAGTTCAGCAGCTGTTGTACTTACCTACTGATTCATATATCCTCTCAGTTTCTGTTCATTTAGCATTGCTCAGAATGTGAGCAGTTTCTTTCTTTGCTGACTTTGGAAACATCAAAGGTAGACAAAATTTGGCCAGGGCTAGGTTGCAACAGTTTGGTGTCAAAGTTGCACTTTGGGAGTTTGTTGAATTATTATGACACGTTTGTACAAAACATAGCCATGACAATGAGTCCATGACACAGATACTACCGAAAGATACTGAAAGAGCAGAAGTGGGAATTGTAAATGACCATCAGAGAGCTTTTGAAATCACTTCAAAGTAGATGTCTACGTTTTCTGTGTGAATACATTTTGATACTTCATTGCTAGTAATTTTGGCACATGGTGTCTCACCAGCCAACATGCGTGTTGTAACTTTTCATGAAATGCCAGATGGTTCTGTACTTAAAAATCGATTGTGCATGCTTTAGGTACCCTAAGACAAAAGATACTGTATTGTACAAATTAAAAAGGAGGATCTGAGCATACTATTGGGGTCTATGTTTGTATTTAATAGTTTTACCAGGAAAAGGCTCTGTCAAGAAATGCTCATTATAACATGGGTTGACAAAAGGGGGAAAGCATATTGGGCAAACAGCATCACCTGACCATGGATTAAATTCTCTGTTTAATCCATGGCTAGGGTTAGATGCCCAGGCAGAAAGATCCCTGAGAGCAGAGCGGGTCTTGGAATTTGTGGGAGAAATCAGCACTGACAGGCAGCCATTAAAAATGTTAAGCGAGACAGAGCTGCCTGTCAGTGCTGTACCCAATCCTCCTGTTTTTAGCAGCACTGGCAGCTATACCACCCCCCGCCACATGCAGTGCAGGCAAATCTGCCAGTCTGTGTGTGCTTCTGTCTCATTGTTGTCCCATAGGTTGACTAGTGCGCCCCCCCCACACAACCAGAAAAGCAGCCAACAGCAGTTCATCTGTGGGAGAGACACAGTAGCACAGAGCATTAGACAGTGGGTTAGAGAGGCAGAACAACAGTTGCCCAGCAGCTACATTCACGCCCTCCCTGCCCCGACACAGTACCTCCCAACAAAACAGTATGGACTACGGCAGTGACACATACATTGGCGCTCCTTCCCCCTGGCTGCCCACCCACCACAAACTGTAAAGGTGAGAGAGCCATATACACTGGATAGGGAGATACACTGAGAGACAGACAGTGACTGTTCCTCGTAGTGACAAGTGTGCTCCCCCCACCATCTGGTACGCAACAGCAGAAGCGACCAGCACAGCGAGAGAGACAGTGGGACAGACAGACTGTATGTTCCTGAACAGAGACAAGAGCAAAAGTGGTAATGACCAGAACACCATCCCTCCCTTCCGAACCAGAATCAAGAGAGGGACAGACACATGCAGTGAGTAGTGCAGCATGTTATGGCAGGAGACAGAGAGAGAAAGAGACCAAGAGGCACACCAGGGGTGAGGTGACTGGGCAGCAGAGCATGTGGAAGTCATTCTCCTGGCACTCCCCCTCCCATGAGAGACACCATGACTGGGCAGCTCTCCCGGTGACGGCAGGACAGAGAGAGGGACACACAACTTACTCGTCCTGCAGATTCCTGACAACTTTGCGCTCTATTTTGTTTTGCAGTATGTGTGACTGCAGGGAGTGTCTCGTAGAGAGAGAATGTTAGAAATACCACTTTCTCTCAGTGCAGTTTAACCCCTGCAAGATATACATATTTTTAAATCAAGGACGGAAATGAGAAGGGAAATTCCTCAGACGCTTTGACCAGTGAGCCTGTAGCTTAATGGTTAGAGCGCTGGAACGGCATACCAGAGATCTGAGGTTTGAATCGTAGAGAGAGAAAAAACTCTTGTTTTCTCTTGTGTGGAGAAGGAGAGTGTGTCTCTCGACAGTGGCAGGCACAAGGTAGAGAAACAAGATGATCACTGTGTGGGTAATTCCATTGACCAGTGACGGGTACAATGAAGCATCGCAGGCACGCTAACACTGAATGTTCTGTATCAGAAATGTCACAGATGTTCTCAGGAGTATGTCTGTGACATTTCTGTGTGGATAACAGCAACACACTGTGAATTATTCTTAGGGACTATTTTACAAGGCAGCGGGGTACACTACCTTTAGTGTCTTAAAACAGGGGAGAAACACCTTTTTGGGGTTTATCTATCTACTATATCCCATATTATAAGCGCAATATCCACTCCAGGGTATGGGTTATAGGCATTTAATCCATGCCTGGGACGCTGTGAGGACACTCGGCCTGCGGTCTCATGCCTCACAACACATCCCAGATGTGAATTAAATGCCTATAACCCCACACCCTGTTGTGGGTTATTGCTTTACTTAATAAGGAGGCCCTGGTTAGGACAGCCAAGAAGGTAACTAGGTAACTGCATGTCTTACAGAGCAGCATATGCAGAAAGTAATAATCAAAGATAGAAACCAATAGATACACAACATAGGCATAAAATCAAAGGGAGGGAAAGAAGAAGGAAGGAAGGAAGGAGGGAGGGAGGGAGGAAAGAGGAAGGAAGGAAGGAAGGAAGGAGGGAAGGAATTCAGTTTACATATAGGATCTTACATGCATACTGTATCCTATAATGCTTTATAATTCATGGAGAGTTGGCATCAGCCATTTGACTCACATACAGTAAAAAGGTTAAAGAGCAAGGGCAGTGCTTTCAGCTCTCTCCCAATGACTTGCAGCATATTGTGAATGCATTTCTCAAAACTGCACCCAAATGTTAGCCCACCAGTGAAGTGGTCTAACGTTTGGGTGCTGTTGCCATGATTTGCAGCAAATATGGCACCACTAGCATCAAGAAAGTGACACATGCAAATTTTGTTTATGCAAGCTGCAGCAAATTACAGAAATTGTGATGGACAGCTACCTTTTTAAAAATAAGGCATCGAGTTTAGGCACAAACTGAAAGACGCAGTTAGGGCACGCAATCTGCCAAATCTGTCTATGTGTCAGCACCCTGCAGTCTGAAACTCTGCCCCGGGTATCTACTAAAAGAATACAAAGAACCTCAGCACCTTTGTCTTTTTAGTTTGCTTTCTTATTTTGGGTCCACTATGACCCAAACCCATAAGACCACATTAGGGCTGGCTCGTTTCCCCGGGGTGAGATACAGATGAGGAACACTAATGAGTCCTGTGTAGGATGAAACACAGTGTCTGTGTTTTCTGTTTTTTACCGACTGCAGTTTGTATGGGAGGCCCTTTGGCACCATGCATTCCTGCTTAAAGCAGAATCAGCCTAAATTGTCATGGTGATTTGCATATTTTCTTTATTTATGTAAGCATTTCAAAAGGAAAGGCATACTGAGCAGTGAATGCTCATTTCCAGATGTGTCCTTTGCATTATGGAAGTAAATGTGATGTTGTATTTCTACGCAAATAAAAGGCTCATAACTATTCAACTTACAATAATTATGTTCAATGTTACTATTTTTTAGATTACTTTTTATTGTCCTCTATTTTTGGTCTGCTAACGAAATCCTTTTGGATGAGACACTGAATCAAGATCCCTAGGTCCCTTCTGCCCATCTCTAATGGCTGTCCAAGTAGCATTTAAAGATACAGTAGTATGAAATTTATCATAAGAGTAGGGGATTTTCCAGAGTCATGTTCAATGTTCCCCATCAATAAGACAGATCCATGTAACCCATTCCCCACAATGTACCAGCAGAAGGAAGGAGGTAGTAATGCCTCTGTACAAATCATTAGCGAGACCTTTTCTGGAGTATTGTGTCCAGTTCTGGAGATTGCATCACTGTAAGGACATAGGCAGGGTAGAGGCAGTTCAGAGAAGGGCGACAAAAATGGTGCAGGGCCTCAACCATAGGTTATATATGCACCTGACCTAACCTCTAACTTTGGTTCCATCTCTCTCATTGTTACTTGCACTCTAGGTTTATAGTTGTCATGTATCTGCCTGGGCCTTCACCCCACTGAATGTATTAAATGTTTTGCCTAATGATTACACCTTTTGACATCACTTTGTTGATTGTATCGGATGTATTACCCCATCTACTGTACCCTGTTTATTGATTGTTTTGAATGCAATACCTAATATATTGTATCTCTGTACCTATTGTCATAGGTTCTGGGTGGTCAGGGCACCAGCATCAGGGTGCCAGCAATCAGAGCACCAGCGGAGGTCACCGGCAGGCACAGTGCTGGACCACAGAGCCGCATGATAAAAGGAGTGCCGGCCAACACTGCGCAGCCGGGCAGTGCCACACATCACTCACCTGCCGACCCACCCACTGAAAGCCTATGGGGTCGCAGGGGGTGCAGCAACACTGAGGGGCACTACTGTGACCAGCGCACTGGAGACAATGCCCCCATGGACCCACTGTGCATGGGATGGGGGCACCATGTATAGAATCACACAGCACGGCTCCTGTCCCACACACCCAGTGCCACAGTACTCCTGCGCCCAACACCAATGGCTACCGACAGTAGGGTCAACAGCACCATGGCCGGAAGCCATGCACGGGTGATGGGCTGTCTTATGAGGCACCCCCTCCCGGACTGTGCGGCCGCCCATGGAGGAGGTGGGCAGGGGCAACAGCCAACAGGGTATAGCGTCGCCCATACGACCAGTACCGGTAGGGGGCAGCAGGGCATGCAGCCCTACTGACAGGTGCTGCAGTGTACTCCAGAGTGCCAGGCACCCTGTTACACAGGCACTCAGCTTGCACCCTTGCTGTTGTCACCCTCTTGTGGCACTCTGATTGCCGGCACCCTAATGCCAGCGCCATGACCACCTGGAACCCATCAAAACTATGCATCTAGGGCATAGAGGTGCAGGAGCTGTGAATAGGATGGGGGGAGGTACTGACAGTCACTTATCAGGAAAGAGACCTTGGGGTTATCATATCTGATGACTTCAAAGAGGCAGGGCAGTGTGATAAAGCAGTGGGTGGGGCCAGTGAGATGCTGGGATGCATAGGGAGTAGAATCTCCAGCAGGAGGTGGGAGGTGGTGTTGCTACTGTATCACTCAGTGAGACTCAGCCTGGAGTATTGTGTCCAGTTGTGGAGGCTGCACCTCAGAAAGGGCTTAGACTGGGAGGAGGCAATCCAGAGGAGGGCAACTAAAGTAGTGTAGGGGTTGCACCAAAAGTCATATGAAGAGAGACTGAAGGGTACTCAACATGTACATTTTGGAAGAGATAAGCGTGAGAGGGGACATGATAGAGACCTACAAGTACCTCATGGGGGGAACAGGGTGCAGAAGGGGAGTCTCTTTCAAATGAGGAAGAGCACCAGAACCAGATGGCATGCAATGAAGCTGGGGGGAGGAGTTTAAGAGGAATGTGAGGAAGTTCTGCTTAACTGAAACAGCAGTAGACACCTGGAATAGACTGCCAGCAGATGTAGAAGTGGTGGAGGTGAAAAAGTAGGGGACTTCAAGCATGTGTAGGACAGACACAGGTGAATATTAGTAAATGAGCAAGGAGGAGGGAGAGTTACTGGAGACCAGTTAGAGTCTGTGGAGACCGACTAGGCAGGGACCATTTAGTAAACTGGGTGGGCCAAGTGGTCCTTATCTGCTGACAAATTCTATGTTAGAGAGCTAGTGGTGCAAGGATGTACACCACCCCTTTTGGGGCTGGCTTACTGTGCCATATTCTTCCCTGTTTGGGCAGTCTATGTTTTGCCCCCGGGGGGGCGTCGCTCTGTTGCCTGGGTTTAAAAGGGGGAGGATTCCCTGCAAGGAGGGAGCTGGCAGGCTGTATGTAGGGCAAGTCGGGCTGGCGTTTCAAATCCCCAGCCTGGGAGGTACTGGCTGTGCTAGCGTCGATAGCTATGCAGGGTTTCTTTTTATTTTTCGATGGGGAGGGTGTCAGGAGTATGGTGACCATTGGGAACTAGAGTCCTGAGAGCTCAGCAACTGGAAGGACAGCAGCTGGAGGTAGGCCCATCGTGGCTGGGTTCAGGAGACCTAGTGCCAAAAAAAAATGGAAGGGTATGGTAGTAGGGCTATCATGGTGGTGGCAGGGCCACGGTAGGGCCCTTTAGAGGTGGCAGTTCTGAGGAGGTCATTTTCCTGGTGTGGCACACTATTGAGATGAGCTGGGTGGTTTGCATTCTAGGATTTGCTTTATCAGGGCTGCCATGCCTGTGTCTGGGGCAGGACCCATGTTAGACCCATTAAACCAGTGGTGCACAACTTTTTTGTGGAGGGCCAGACTTAAGACTTGAGTCCAGGCTGAGGGCCAAGGACCACTGGCTGAGGGCCACTGTAAAATGGCCCAAGGTGACAAATGTCCAGCAAGACATTATCAAATGTATACATAAAACAAATCAAAACTTACATTTATCTATTTGTTTATTTATTTACCAACATGTTACTAAAACTAAGAACAACAACAAAACAATAAACAAAGACTGTGAGTGGAAGCTGCTAGGTCCTCGGGGGCCACAAACAGCTGCTGTGGGGGCCATATGTGGCCCCCGGACTGCACGTTGTGCACACCTGCATTAAAGGAATGTATGAAAGAGTAAAAGAAGGGATTGAGACATGTAGATCATGCTGTAGTTCAAGCTGGCATCTGGTCTTATGGGAAAGAGGGTCACAAACTGTTTTTTTTTTTTTTTTAGGCAAACGTTTTTAGGGCAGCCGTGGTATGGGTTTAAGGCTGCATCCCCGGTATCAGTTATTTCGGGGTAGGGAGTAAGACATAGTTCCATGTCATAACAGCGATCGCAAAATAGCAATCGCTGTTACAGCCAGTGTACATAGCCAAAAACAAAATGGCATTGTACACTCCCGCTAACCAACAACAGCAACCACAGAACAAAAATGTATCTGTGCAGAGGCTCGCCCTCCCGAGCCCTCTAAATTAAGATTCTCAACTCTGGGGGTGCACATCGGGAAGCGAAAACCGAAAAAATGAAGTCCCGCACAACGAACAAAAAATAAAATACATACCCTACCCAGTCCCAAACCCTGGACCTCCCTCACTGCAGGCTGCCACCCTCACCACCACACCAGAACACCAGCTCGGCACCACACTGTCAAACCACAGGCCACATATTTCTGCTTCCTGGACCTTCCTCTTCCTGTCCTTCACCCTGTTACTAGTTTGCCCTTTTCCCCCCTACCTCTTTGCTATAACTACGCTCGCTACCCTTTCAGGGTAGCTCAATTCACAGGCGCTCAAATTGAGTTGCTCAAAATCGAGTTGCTCAATTTGAGTCGCTATTTTTACGTGATACCATAAGGCACTCCCCATGTAATGGTCTTGGGCATGTTTTCATACTCTGTAAGATCCTGAGCTTTGTTTCGGCTCTGGAAAACTGCACGGCGTCTGTGCCTGGTCTAATCTTTTAGATCTGTTTCAAGCACTTGCATCAGCTTGGTACTGTTTAGTACCTATCAGTTCATGCCCTGCGCCTGTTCTGTCTCCTGGATCCATGGAGCTGCCCACTTAAGTTAATTATGTATTATTTTTTTTAAATGAGAAACAGAACTAAATTTCTTTCTTTGTGCTCTCACTTCATGTGTGCTGGGATTATTGAATGAACTAATTGATTTCTTCCTGCAAAAAAAGCCATTTCCAGCCTTGTACTCCCCTGGACCGGCCTGAGATTGCAGCAAGTGTAAACTGAAGCCTTTTGGAAGTGTTACAATCTATACCACGCTGCTAGATCTGCAGTCAAGGTAAGGACTTGTTTTTCCTTGTGATCTGCTGGCTTTACCCTTCCCTGGAAGGTTTTCAGTTTGTACCCCCCCCCTCTCAGGTTACCATCAAAACCCCTAGACAATTTGGAGGGGCAAAAGGGGGGTGTTATACCAGTAGCATTAGATGAGAAGTTAACTTCCATTGGTGCTGGCTGATGGATAGAGAATTATCACTTGGGGGGGACCCTGGACAAGGACATACCCAAATCATCCTAAAGGAAGGGAAAAAGGAGGAAGAAGAAGAGGAGGAGGAGGAAGAGGAAGAAGAAGAAGAAGAAGATGGGTATTCCTAACATTAAGCAGCAAAGCCAATGGCACAAACTGAGAGAAATGACAATATTGTTAATGTCAGCAGATCATGAGGCGGTACTAGCAGAGAAAGGGTTAGTGAAAGTAATTCTAATGATTATGGTGCACAAACTAGACCATGACTTGGCAACAGAAAAGAGACCCAGGGAGGGTCCTGACAAAGCAAACAGGGTTTAAGCCTCTTAGCCTCAGCATTTTACTTTTCAATACATTTTGGATTAAAAATGATAATTTTTATCAGAACTATGACTGGAAAGCCTAGAAATTTGTTACTGAATGAAAAACAGCCCTGCCAGATTTTTCTTTATAGCCAGGAACAACTGCTTTAAACATGACATAGAAATGCAATTTTAGTGAAAACAGCATTTAATTGAATTGCAGTACAAATTAATTGCTCAGTTGTAATTTGTTGAGCTTCAATACCAGGAGCAGCTAAAGGTTAAAATGATGCATGTACAGTAGATAGGTGATTGCGTGGTGTGGGAACAGGATGGCCACCTAAACAGAAAGCTCTCTTCACCCACGAAAAACTTTAAGATCTGAAGCACCAATGCACAGATACCAACAATACATCATCCAGTGGTAAAAAATAAGGACTAACGGAATCTGAAGTTTCAGGTACCTGCAATATTCCCAGCTGAAGGTATTCACAATTTACTGCATCTCAACCAGCAGCCATCAGCAGCTCTCCTCACAGAACAATGATGGTGGCTCCTGCTCAGGACTCTCTCTCTTGGACTCTGCGAAGGCAAAATATATGCATCAGATGGCGCTAACAGAAACTGGCACTTTCAATTCGTCAGTCATGGACCTAGAAGAAAAAGTACAGGATCTGTCAAACAAAGCAAGGGACACGGACACCTTTTTCTCATATACTGATAAATAAGACACCAGATATGAGTGGAGAATTCGGGAGCTCAAGAGGCTTGCGAGGTTCTTGTGGCACAGAGTGGAGGACATGGAAAAATGAAATCGGAGGAATAGCCTCTGACTTATTGGCTTCATGGAGGGGGCTGGACAAAGAGAGGTCACCCGCTTTTTCCAGCAAAAGCTTCTTAAGTTACTCCAGGACAACTGGCCTTGAAATAGAGAGGGCTCATAGATCCTTGGCTCCCCCCAGCAAGGTGGCAGACCAAAACCTTTTATAACCAAGTTCTTATGATTTCCTGAGAAGGAGCATATCCTCACCCTTGTGAGAGACAGAGGGCCACTTATCTGGAATGGGCACAAAATCTACATTTTTAATGACTTTTCATCAGAACAGTCCCACAGGAGGAAAGGCTTCTCTGGTGGATGCACGTAGACACTTCCAGGAGCTTGGCATCACTTATCAACTGGAATATCCAGCAATCCTCAGAATTAGTAGAAACAGGATCCCCAACTCGTTCCAAACCCCTGAAGAAGACAGTCACTACATTTAGAAGTACTGGCTTGAAAGAGGCAATGCACAGACTGAAGATGCTAAGTCCAACAATAAGAACAGCTGCACAGCTTCACTCCATGTAGAACACAGCCAAGCAACTCTAATACAGTTGGCAGACATCTCAGCACAATCAGTGGAGTAGCAGGTCTCCAAAGCTAAGTGGGAAATAGGACTGGCAGGCATCATAAAAGCAGTGGCCACACAAAGCAAGGGTCAACACCAAAATATTGAGACAGGAGCAGAGACTTAAGGGGATCTGCAGACAGCACCAATTTTATGGATGAATCTGCACCTAAGAGATTGGAGCTGAGCCTGCAATCCCCTGAAAAACCTTCAACAGCACTGCAACCAAAGCTGAGAAGTGGATGGAATGAGTCACCCAAACAGCCGGCAACAACACAGATGCTTACCCACAACTGTGCATGGACATTGTGGGGAGTCAGGCACCAGTGCTATCACCAACAAATATACAGCGCACAGTGACACCTTATCCCACCTAATGGACTCTGAAACTGTGCACTGATTACTGTTTTGTGTTCAGCATACAGGTACCACACATTAGGCTAACCAGTTTTACTTTAAATATGCAATGATGCATGCTATAATGATATGTGGCTTGGTTCCCCCCGCCGTACATAGTGGCCCCTCCAGTGGATGGATGCTCAGGTCCTCTTCACTGGTGGTACTGATGGATGGTCTGCAGTTAGCCAGTGGGTTCAGGGGGAGACAGGCATAACTCAAATTGTAGCAGCTTACGTTAAGGTGCACCCTCTATCTAGCTTTGGGTAAAATGTTTAATTAAACTGTGCAATGTAAAATCAAATTGAGGGCTGTGAAAACTGTTGGAGATCCCTTCCAACCCCTCCCTTCTGGTCATGGTCTTATGTGAATATGTCTCCTGCTGCAGACTGAACTGCCTTGATTGTCCTGCAGATTGAAGCAACTTCAGGTCAAATTTGGGGCATGTGGTGACTGGCTGTATAGAGGGCGGTGACATCAGATACTGCCTACACTAACGCAAGCCTAGTAAGAAACCACCTGTCATGCCCCCCCCCAGACAATATGCAGAAAATTGCCTCAGCTGCAGATGCACTGAAACCTCCTGGGTAGAAGGGAATAGAAGCCACGTGCAGAGGGCACAAGCTGAGTCAACCTAGCTCCTTACCTGGTCTGTCTCTATCTCCCCTTCCCTTGAGGTTGTCTAGCTCCATATCTCCCCCCCCTTTTTCTTCTTAACTGCCCTTGCCTTACTGTAGCAGTATGGTTGCCAGGCTAAATCTATACATCGCACTGTTCCCCCTTCAGCAAACACCATTCAATGGAGAGGAGATGGCCTGGTTCATCATGCACTGGTTTTTCATGGACTGCATAGCAGCTGGAGTGGCACCGCATTGGCAGTGAATGATGGAGACTTGGGTGGAGAACCCAATGTTGCTTGCAGGTCCCCTTGCTTGAGGGAGAGCCCTCTCCAAGCAGGCTGGGCATTGGAGGTGCATCCTTCCCTCAAGTCCCACACTGATGCTCCCTACTTCTGGACATTGAATGGGAGGTGTTTCATTAGCTCCCTCCGCTGTGCATGCACTAATAGACACTGGAAACAGACAGCAGTCTGTCAGTGCTGACACATAGCAATATAAGCAAGGTAACATGACTAGGTATGACTAGCTATGTGTGGACAAAATAAGGCCATGGCCCATTGAGATTATTCCTCCACAACTGTGGGAATTTAAACCCTGTGTTGATTCTCAGTAAGCCAGATATCTATCCCCTACTTTAAATGTGTTAACAGTCTCACTGTCAACTAGTTTCTGCGGAAGTATATTCCAAAGTTTTGGTGTTCTTACAAAAAAGAAATGCAACCTTCTATTGGTTCTTGCTTGGATGATTAATAATTGTTTATTGTGAAGCCTTGGCAGTGTTTTCCTTAGACTCACATGGATGCCACATTGGGGCCATAAGAGAGGGTGATTTTAGTATCTTATACAAAAAAAATAAGATCCCCTCTACATCTCCTGAACTTTAGTGAGTGTAATCCTGTTTTCTTTAGTCTCTCTGAGTAGGGTAAAGATGCAAGGTAAGGAACCATCATTGTTGCCCTCCTTTGTATTTGTTCTATGATGTTTATATCTTTGACCAGATAAGGGTTTCATACAGGTGACCCATAGTCTGTTTAGGGTCTAATGTGGGATCTAAACAGGGGAATGATGCACCAGGAGGAAGGAGCTGCTGGTATAACCAAACTTCTCTACTGGGACTAAGAACTAGAACTCTACTACTGGGACCTTCAATTTAGGGTAAAAAAAAAAAAGTTAGTGTGTTTGTCAGAGTTAGTTGAAGTGAATTGTTATCTGTGCAGTTATCTAGGTGCTTGTCTCAGGTGGCTGAAGGGAATTGTTGTCTGTGCCATTAACTAAGTGTAAAAATTTTTGCAAAGTAGGGGGGGTGGCTTAGTTAGAAGGAAGCCAGGTTAAAGCCAGATTTAAACACTGCCCTAGATAGCTTCTGCCAGAGAATAGGCAGAGAACACCAGGAGGAAGGAGCTGCTGGTATAACTAAACTTCTCCACTGGGACTATATTGGCCTCCCTCCCTTCCCTCCACCCCCGCACCCTAAACCAGTTCTACTTTTATAGGCACAAGATTTGACTGACAGCAGGAACATCCTGTTTGGGAGCAGGAAGTGAGCGGTCACAGAGCCACCAAAGACTCACCATCCTAGAAGGATAAGAGTAGCTCTCCATCCTCCCTCTAGCTGCTGGAGGTCTGACTCTGAGCAAGTAAGGAGACTACTGAGAAATATATGAACTTCTTGTCTCAGAACAGGAAGATCAGGAGTTTAAAGGGCACAGAGGTAGTAAGTAAGTAAGTAAGTAGGGAGAAAAAAAAATAAACAAACAGAGGAAATAGTAAGTATTCCAAACAACAGTTAGGGGGCCAGAAATAAGACATGATGGGAGTGGTGCAGTGCAGTGACTGTGGAGCAGCAGTCTTCCAGGAGACATTCTGAAGGATGCGGTGTTGTCCCATCTGCAGGCACCTCTCTGGGCTGAGGGAGGAGGTTGCTCATCTCCAGGCTGAGTTGGCCAGGATGTGTGGGACCTCCTCTCCCACCCAGAGACCACCAGGGTCACTGCCTTTGCCTCAGGGGTTGCCAAGCAAGAGGAGTGGTTGGACCACAGTGGGCTCAGGGAGGGTGAGGGTGGTGGAACAGAGGTGCATCACTCCAGTTGTACCTCTCCACAATTCATATGCTGTTCTGGCAAAGTGTGATTCCTCTATGGAGGCACCCACAGTGGAGACCAAGAAGGATGCTAGGAACCTCCACAAAGAAGACCCACTGGAGGGTGGCATGGGACCCCACAGGAGAAGGAAATGACTCCTGGTGGGGGATTCCATTGTTAGGAAGGTGGAACTGGGGAGGAAGGGGAGAGGCAGGTAAGGTGCCTGCCTGATGCCATGGCTTGGAGGGACAGGAAGCTAATCCTTGGGATCACCAGAGCAGCTGCACGGGGGACAGAGCTGGATGTCATTGTCCACCTAGGGTCAAATGATCTGGCTAAGAAAGGGATCAGTGCAGTGCAGGAAATGTTTGTGGAGTTGGGGAAGGGCCTTAGACAAGTAGCACGCATGGTAACCTTCTCGGAGGTGCTGCCTGTCTATGGCATGGGTGAGGCTAGGGTGCTCCACACCATGGGAGTCAATCAGTGGTTGAAAAACTGGTGCAGAGCTCAGGGATTTGGCTTCACTGGGGACTGGGGGTCCACCTGGAGGGATGCAGGCCTATGCTGGCATTATGGTCTGCATCTGTCCAGGAGGGGAACCAGGATCCTAGGTGATAGGTTTAAATGCTTCATTGGCAAGCATTTAAACTAGCCAAGGGGGAGGCACTGGAGAGGAGCAGGGAAATCCTAACCCCCCTCCCAAAAAAATCAGGGTACTAAGTGAAGTAAACACCGAGATAGAGATGTCGATAGAGAGAAGGGCAGGGGGTAAATGGAGAAAATGACAAACGCAATAAGGACAGGGATGGGGCAAAAAGGGATAAGGCCATCAAGAAATGGAGAGTAATGAGTACCAGCGCCCGTAGTCTGGGCAACAAGCTCCCTGAACTGGTGGCCTTGATGGAAGAGGGATGCCTGGATAGTGTAGCAGTCACAGAAACATGGTACACAGAGAACCATGACTGGGATGTTAACATACCAGGGTACACAACCTACAGGAGAGACAGGGAGGGGAGGGGAGAAGAGGGGGTGGAGTAGCTCTCTATGTAAGGGAATGGATAAAAGTAACTGAACAAAAGAGTAAACAGGGAGGAGAGGAGGCACTGTGGGTCACCTTAGAGACCATAAATGGCACCACAATCGGCTAAGGGGTTGTATACAGACCCCCATGTCAGGGTGAGGGAATGGTCAAGGATGTGATAGAAGGCATCCTTAGGATGAGAGAGAAAGGGGACATACTGCTGATGGGGGACCTTAATATGCCAGTTGTTAACTGGAGCACCTTTGCTGCAGCCACATCCATAAGCAAGGCCATTCTCGATGCCCTTCAGGGGGCATGCCTCAGACAGCTAATTTTGGAACCCACTCATGAGGGAGCAATCTTAGACCTCGTACTCTCAAATGTGGACAGTGAGAAGATCGCAGATCTAGAAGTGGGTAGCCATCTTTGAACAAGTGACCACCAAACAGTGTGGTTCATGATAAACTCAGCCACAGAGTCAAGCCATACAAAACTGAGGGTTCTGAACTTCAAGAGCGCTGACTTTGGCAAGATGGGAGAGTGCCTTAGAAAAGCACTAGCAAACAGGTTAGAAGGAGGGGTGGAGCAACAATGGGGAAACATCAGAATTGCCATCACAGAGGCAACAAGCCTTTGTGTGAAGCAAATAAACAAATCAAAATGAAAGAAAAAGCCACACAGCTGGCGGTGAAGGTTAGGGAGAAAAATATAGCATTTAGGAAGTATAAGGAAACACAGAAGGAACAGGACAGAGAACTGTACCAGTTAAGGCAGAAGGAAGCAGGGAGGGTAGTCAGAATAGCAAAGGCCCAAACTGAGGAAAAGATAGCCAATTAAGAAGGTTGATAAAACCTTTTATAGGTGTATCAGGGAGCGTAGAAAGACAAAGGGAGGGATAGTGAGGCTGAATAGAATGGACAGTGGGTGGGCAGAGAGGGACAGTGAAAAAGCAGGGATACTGAACGAATACTTCTGCTCAGTATTCACAAAAGAGGAGGAGGGGGAGGTGCCTAATCCAATTAACAGAAGCACTCTGGATAAGGGGGTCGATACCAGCCCTTTCACAAAAGAAAGGGTTCTAAAAGAACTCCTAAAACTGAAGGTGGACAAAGCAATGGGACCTGATGGAATTTACCCCAGAATTCTAAAACAATTAAGGAGAGAACTAGTGACACCAATGACTATCCTTTTTAACAAATCATGGGAGGATGGTGTAGTACCTGAGGACTGGAGGAAGGCGGATGTGATTCCCCTTCACAAAAGTGGGAAAAAGGCAGAGACAGGAAACTACAGACCTGTCAGTTTGACCTCTGTGGTAGGGAAAGTGATGGAATCACTTCTGAAGGAAAGAATTGTTGAGTACCTAGAGGCCAGTGGGGCACAGAACCCAAGGCAGCATAGGTTCACAGCGGGAAGGTCATGTCAGACGAATCTAATTGATTTCTTTGACTGGGTGACCAAAGTTGTAGACAAGGGAAGGGCTGTGGACATGACCTACCTAGACTTTAGCAAGACATTTGACACAGTACCACACAAAAGATTAATAGTCAAATTAACCAGCCTGGGGGTGGGTCCCAGGGTGGTAGCCTGGGTAAAACATCGGCTGGACAACAGGACACAGAAGGTAATTGTAAATGGAGTCCACTCTGAAGAAAGAGGGGTTACGAGTGGGGTACTGCAGGGTTCAATCCTGGGTCCAGTCCTTTTTAATGTCTTTATAAGTGACATTGCAGAGGGACTGGAAAGGAAAGTATGCCTCTTTGCAGTCTTTGCAGATGACACAAAGATCTGCAACAAGGTTGATACCAAAGGAGGCATTGGAAGAATGAGAAGGGACTTGGCAAGGTTGGAGGAATGGTCAGAAGCATGGCAGCTTGGATTCAATGTAAAGAAGTGCAAAATAATGCACCTGGGAAACAAAACCCAGGGAAGATTACACAAGGAATGGGGGGGGGGGGTGGTAGTAACAACAAAATGGAAAGGGACCTGGGAGTAATCATATCAGATGACCTTAAGGTTAGCAAACAATGTGAGAAGGCAGTAGGGAGGGCTGGGGGGATACTGGGATGTATAGGGAGAGGCATCACCAGCAGAAAACATGAGGTTGTTATTCCTCTGTACAGACAGTTGGCAAGACCCCATCTGGAGTGCTGTGTCCAGTTCTGGAGACCCCATCTCCACAAGGACATAGACAGGATGGAGGCAGTCCAGAGGAGGGCAACTAAAATGGTGCAGGGTCTGCAAGAGAAACCATATGAGGAGAGACTAAAGGAGATTAATATGTATACCCTCTAGGAAAGGAGGGAGAGGGGAACATGATAGAAACTTTTAAGTATCTCTGTGTAATCAACAAAGTTCAAGAGGGTAGCATCTTTCAGAAAAAGAGATATGCAAGAACAAGGGGACACAATTTAAAGATAGAGGGGGACGGCTCAGGGGCAATGTGAGGAAGTATTTTTTCACAGAGAGGGTGGTGGACACATGGAACAGCCTTCCTGAGGAGGTTGTGGGGTCTAAACCTGTGGGAGAATTCAAGAATGCATGTGTCAGACATAAGGCAATTTTTGTGGGGGGGGGTAGGAAGAAATAGGCTGTTGGTTAAATAGGATCTGCAGCTTGTCCCGTAAGTAGGGAAATGGGCAGACTAGGTGGGCAAAGCAGTCCTTATCTGCCATTGAAGTCTATGTTTCTATGTTTCTATTCCTCAGATTCTGAAATAAACGTACGTCTGATTCTACCCAAAAGTGAATTTGTCGTTTTTGCTATATGGCTACAATGGTTTGTGGGGGTAAGTCTGTCATTTATCCAGATCCCTAGATCTCTTTCACATGAGGAGGATTTTATGATTTTGTTATTTAACATATATGTTTGTTTGGGATTATTGTGACCGAAGTGAAGGACTGAACACTTATCAATGTTAAAATTAATTTTGTTGGTGTGGGCCCAGCATTCAAATGTTAAGAGATCATTTGTGAGTATTACCCTACTTTTATCTGAGCCCACCATGCCACAAAACTTGGTGTCGTCTGCAAATTTATTTATTAATTTATTTGCTTTTGGTAACCGGGTAAGTGCACTAGGCATAAGAATGCCTATTTTCAGGCACGACCCGGGAGAAAACAGTTTAAATGCATACAAAAATGCATGTGACGCAGCACATGAAAGCAGCACGGTTCGGAGGGAATAACAATACTTAGGGTATGGAGAGACAATAGCCTCAAAAAAAAATGATAATGAAATTTTTTTTTTGATTTTATGTGTTGCAATAGTATTTTTTTAAACGTTACAATAGTATGCAGATTATAATACAGGTTGGACAAGTAAAAACAGGAAAATCAAAACAGAAAAGGAAAACAGGCATTGCAAGAGAGAGCATACAAAAGAATACAATAAGTGCCAAACCGAGTGGTTAATGAGCAGGGGAGAGGAAGGGACAGTGGTAGGAAGGAGAGAAAGAGAGGGAGGGGATGAGAGAGTGGGCATGATAGGGTAAATTCCCTGAGCTGATCTGCATGTTGGAAATAAAAATATTAAACAATTCAGGGCCCAGAACCGAACCCTGTGGCACACCACTATTAACAGCCACCTCTTCAGACAGTACACCATTCACCCTCACACGTTGGGTTCTACCTGCCAACCAAGTGTCAATCCATTTAACCATACCAGTTGAAAAACCAAGATGCATGAGTTTAGCTATAAGAGTACTGTGGGAGACCTTATCAAAGGCTTTGCTGTAATCCAAAAGAGTAACATCCCAGGGTGCATTGTTACCCAAACCTTGGTTAATGATGTTATAAAATGCAGTTAAATTGGTAGTGCAAGAGTGTCCCTCTTTGAACCCATGTTGGGAAAGGTCATTGATGTTATGTTCTTGCATTTCCTTTTCCATAATACCCTTAATTACTTTCTCCATTAGTTCGCATGGGATGGATGTAAGACTGATGGGTCTATAGTTATTAATTAATGCTTGATTACCATTTTTGTGTTGATTGTGCGAATGAGCAAGAAACATATTGCAGCAGGTTGCCAGAAGCAGGTTGTGGAGGCATGGCACTGTTGTGGCCAATGGCCCCACAGCCTTTAAAGGCATGGCCCACTTTCCCCAATGCTGTGGCATGCTGCTGCTGACACTAGTTCAGCCAGCGTGCCACAACCTTTTAAGGTTTCAGCCGCTGCAATCAGGGGCCACCTTGTCATTGCAGCGTAGTTATTCCACTGCAATGAGGGGTGACCCGTCATTGCTGGGCGAACCTTGTAACAGTGATATTGTTTGTGAACATGGCGGCAGCTTGCCACCGTGTTCACAAATAATGTGCTTACCACCTGCCGAGGGGCGCCAATCCCCCTCAGCAGCATGTGCCTCACCGCAGTTTGCCGGCGGAGGCCCCAATCCCGCCGCTTCAGTGCCCGAGTGATGTTGCTGGCAGGGGAGCCCACTCACCATCAGCATTATGTAACACCCCACACTTTGTTGTGTGCTGACGGGTGCCCAATCACCGTTGGCCTAATGTCACCACCCCCACTTTGTTGTGTGCCGACAGGGGTGCCCAATCCCTGCTGGCATAATGCAACCCCTTGTTGTGTGCCGATGGGGGTGCCCAATCCCTCATCAGCCACAGCTGCCCCCAAAAAGAGTCTGTTGGCATGCTAAGAGCCCACCCAGCATGCGGCATGCCCTGTTAAAATAAAACAGTCCATAATGTTTTTTAACCCTGTCAAAAAGAAAATGGTCCTTGCAGTCTCCCTGCCCCTCCCACAACCCGCGCCCACCCACTGCACACCCTGCCTCCCCACACCCTCCTCACCCCATACTTACCTCCAGAGTCCGGCGCAATGATCTTCGGTGGACCGGGAGCACATCTGCACTCTTCAAAGCCGACTGCGAACTGAGGAAATGCATATCTCAGGCATTTTTTTGGAATTTTGGCACCAAATTTTCAACTTGGCATTTTTGGGACCCCTCCTCATGAATTCTGGCACTGTCATGGCATTAACCAGCCCTGAAAGGTGATTTCGCAGTCACTGCTTGGAATCATCTTTCAGGAATGATTAATGAAACAACAGTGCCAGTGTTCATGAGGTGGGCTCTCAAAAAGCCTATGTTGCAAATTTGGTGGAAAAAAATCCAAAAAATGACTGTTTTATGAGCGTGCATTGCGCAGTTTGCATGCACGCTCATAAGTTTGCGAATTTATAATATTTTCACTCCACAGTTTCAACATTGCCATTGTTCTGCACCTCCTTATGAACAGTACAGCTGTCATTTTTCACATCCTGGCCGAAATGTGTTTTCTCAGTTCCGGCACAGAATAGCGTGGTCGCTGTGGGAAATCTGTGTTTGGGACACATTATGAAAAAGGCAGTGACACTGTTCATTAGCAGAGGTCCTAAAATGCCTATGTTGAAAATTTGGTGACGAAGGTCCATAAACTGAGTGTGCTACGAGCATGCGTTGCGCAGTTTCCACGCAGGCAAGTACCTTTGCAACTTTGCAATATTTTCACTCTAGATTTTTGACATTGCCATTTTTCCACACCTCCTTATGAACAGTGCAGCTGTCATTTTTCACATCCTGGCTGAAATGTGCTTTCGCTCTTCCGGCGCACAGTAGCGCAGTCGTTGTCGGAAATCAGTGTTTGGGACAGATTAGGATCGAGCGAGTGGGGGGAGTGACTGAGCTCAACTGAGCTCTGTTAGGACTGCTGCAGATTTCTTTGTAGGCAGGAAAAGGTGCCAATGCAAGCAGCAGCCCAGTACAAAAGGGCAGCATGCAGCGCCAGGAGGCACAGAACGAGCGAGTGAGGGAGGGGGAGTGAGTGAGCTCAACAGAGCTCTGTTGGGACTGCTGAGGATTTCTTTGTGGGCAGAAAAAGGCAGCAATGCATGCAGGGGCTCAGTACAAAAGGGCAGCCTGCAGCGGCGGGAGAAATAGAACGAGCGACTGAGAGAGGGGGAGTTAGCGAGCTCAACAGAGCTCTATCATGACTGCTGTGGATTTCTTTGTGGGCAGAAAAGGGTGGTAACATAGGCAGGAGCCCCATACAAAAGGGTAGCCTGCAGCGCCAGCAGAAACGGAACCAGCGAGTGAGAGAGGGGGAGTAAGTGAGGTCAATGGAGCTCTGTCTGGACTGCTGCAGATTTCTTTGTGGGCAGAAAAAGGTGCCAACAGAGGCAGGAGCCCAGTACAAAAGGGCAGCCTGCAGTGCCAGGAGAAACAGAATGAGTGCTTGAGACAGGGGGAGTAGGCGACCTCAATGGAGCTCTGTCAGGATAGCCGTGGATTTCTTTGTGGGCAGAAAAAGGTGCCAATGCAGGCAGGAGCCCAGTACAAAAGGGCAGCCTGCAGCACTGGGAGAAACACAATGAGCGAGTGAGAGAGGGAGAGTGGGCGAGCTCAATGGAGCTCTATCATGACTGCTGCAGATTTCTTTGTGGGCAGGAAAAGGGGGCAACGCAGGCAGGAACCCAGTACAAAAGGCCAGCCAGCAGTGCCGGCAGAAACGGAATCAGCAAGTGAGAGAGGGGGAGTGAGTGAGCTAAACGGAGCTGTGTTGGGACTGCTGCAGATTTCTTTGTGAGCAGAAAAAGTCAGCAATGCATGCAGGGGCCCAGTACAAAAGGGCAACCTGCAGCAGTGGGAGAAACAGAATGACTGAGTGAGAGAAGGGGAGTAAGCGAGCTCAACGGAGCTCTATTGTGACTGCTGCAGGTTTCTTTGTGGGCAGAAGAAGGCGGCAACACAGGCAGGGGCCCAGTACAAAAGGGCAGCCTGGTGCGGCAGCAGAAATGGTAGGAGCGAGTGAGAGAGGGGGAATGAGTGAGCTCAGCATAGCTCTGTCGGGACTGCTGCAGATTTTTTTGTGGACAGAAAAAGGTGCCAACAGAGGCAGGAGCCCAGAACAAAAGGCCAGCCTGATGCGCCAGGAGAAACGGAACAAGTGAGGGTGAGGGGGAAGTGAGCAAGCTCAACGGAGCTGTGTTGGGACTGCTGTAGATTTCTTTATGGACAGAAAAAGCTACCAACGCAGGCAGGAGCCAGTACAAAAGGGAAGTCTGCAGCAGCGGGAGACACAGAACAAGCGAGTGAGTGAGGGGAAGTGAGTGAGCTCAACGGAGCTCTGTTTGGACTGCTGCAAATTTCTTTGTGGGCAGAAAAAGGCAGCAATGCACGCAGGGGCCCAGTACAAAAGGGCAGCCTGCAGTGCCGGCAGAAACGGAATGAGCGAGTGAGGGGGGAGTGAGCGAGCTCAACGGAGCTCTGTTGGGGCTGCTGCAGATTTCTTTGCGGGCAGAAAAAGGGGCCAACAGAGGCAGGAGCCCAGTACAAAAGGGCAGTCTGCAGCACTGGCAAAAATGGAATGAGTGAGTGAGAAAGGGGGAGGGAGTGAGCGAGCTCAGTAGAGCTCTGTCAGGACAGCTGCAGATTTCTTTGTGGGCAGAAAAAGGAGCCAATGCAGGCAGGATTCCAGTACAAAAGGGCAGCCTGCAGCACCGGGAGAAACAGAATGAGCGAGTGAGAGAGGGGGAGTGAGCGAGCTCAACGGAGCTCTTCGTGACTGCTGCAGATTTCTTTGTGGGCAGAAAAAGCTGCCAAGCAGAGAGGAGCCCAGTACAAAGGGCAGCCTGCAGCAGCGGGAGACACAGAATGAGCAAGTGAGGAAGAGGAGTGAATGAGCTCAACGGATCTCTGTTAGGACTGCTGCAGATTTCTTTGTGGGCACAAAAAGGCAGCAATGAATGCAGGGGCCTACTACAAGAGGGCAGCCTGCAGCAGTGGGAGAAACAGAATGAGCGAGTGAGAGGGGGGAGTGAGTGAGCTCAATGGAGCTCTGTCATGACTGCTTCAGATTTCTTTGTGGGCAGAAGAAGGCAGTAATGCAGGCAGGAGCCCAGTACAAAAAAGCAGCCTGCAGCGCCGGCAGAACTGGAACGAGCGAGTGAGAGAGGGGGAGTGAGCGAGCTCAACGGAGCTCTGTTGGGACTGCTGCAGATTTCTTTGTGGGTAGAAAAAGACACCAACAGAGGCAGGAGCCAAGTACAAAAGGGCAGCCAGCAGCGCCAGGAGAAACAGAATGAGCTAGTGAGAGAGAGGGAGTGAGCGAGCTCAACAGAGCTGTGTCGGGACTGCTGCAGATTTCTTTATGGCAGAAAAGCCACCAACGCAGACAGGAGTCCAGTACAAAAGGGCAGCCTGCAGCAGTGGGAGACACAGAATGAGTCAGAGAGTGAGGGAGGGGGAGAGAGTGAGCTCAATGGAGCTCTGTTGGGACTGCTGCGGATTTCTTTGTGGGCAGAAAAAAGGCAGCAATGCACCCAGGGGTCCAGTACAAAAGGGCAGCCTGCAGTGGTGGGAGAAACAGAACGAGCGAGTGAGAGAGGGGGAGTGAGCAACATCAACGGAGCTCTATCATGACTGCTGCGGATTTCTTTGTGGGCAGAAAAAGGCAGCAATGCAGGCAGGAGCCCAGTACAAAAGGCAGCCAGCCTGCAGCGTGGGCAGAAAAAGAACAAGCGAGTGACAGAGGGGGAGTGAGCAAGCACAATGGACCTGTGTCAGGACTACTGCAGATTTCTTTGTGGGCAGAAAAAGCCACCACAGAGGCCGGAGCCCAGTACAAAAGGGCAGCCTGCAGTGCCAGGAGAAACAGAATGAGCGAGTGAGAGAGGGGGAGTGAGCCACCTCAACAGAGCTCTGTCGGGACAGCTGCAGATTTCTTTGTGGACAGAAAAGGGTGCCAACTCAGGAAGGAGCCCAGTACAAAGCAGCAGCCTGCAGCACCAGGAGAAACAGAATGAGCAAGTGAGAGAGGGGAAGTGAGAGAGCTCAATGGACCAATGCAATCAACATTCAGCATTGACAAATGCTTGTTTTGTATAGGTATGACTATTGCTGTTAGCCAGTCCAAGGGAACTGATTCATCCATTAAAGATTTATTAGAACGTATTGTTAAGGGGTAGGTATTTCATCAACAGTTTCAATCAAAAATCTAGAATTGTTATGGTCAGGGCCACTACTCATGTTCAGTTTAATTAAATTAGTAGTGTCAGTAGCAGTTATAGTATAGTATAGTCATTTGATTCTAAAGTAAGGTCAAATATCTTTACACTAGCATCTCCCCCTTTAGAAAGTACTGATGAAAAATAGTTGTTTAGGGTATCGGCAATCTGTTTATCTGCTGTTTTTGAGAGAGGAGAACTTTGGTTTCAGAGCAAGAAACAGCAGTCTAGAACTACAGATTTTTTACTGATAAATCACTTCTATCTCAGCAGGAGTCAGTACCTGTTTGGATTAAGCAAACAGATACTTTATTAGAAAAAAAGGGGTCTCATTTAAGTGAAAAAAAAAGAAAGTCACTGTGTGTTTCTCTGAGGAAGGGGGCTGTATCAGCTTAATTTACTGAGTCAGAGCAGAGGGTGAATCTAAAAAGTGGGAGCAGAGCAGAGCAGAGGCAGGAAACTACAGACTGTCACAAACTCGCTCAGCTGGTCAGCCCTCTACTCCCAAAGTGCCAACCTCTGAGCGTATGATTTGTGTACAGTGTACCAGACAAGGTAACCCTCTTGACTGTTTTGTGGGTTCAAGTCACCTTATTCTTAAGCTCTGGAAGGATTCAAACTGATATCCTCTTGTTAGCATTCCCAATTATCAGGCTCAGATAATTCTGTCTTCGGGGGGCCAGATATCTTTGCCTACGGGTACCCAACCAGGTCTTTCGAATGAACCCTTAGAACTCTATGCAAGACTTTAGAGAACTCTATCCATTTCCCAGTTTGGTATACAATAAGCCCATACACAGTGTACTTATAACCTTTAAAAGCTCCACTTAAAATAAAAAGAAATGTCAAGGCACTCCATGCAGTTTCATTTGTAAAAAAATATATTTACTTTAAAAATATCAAAACAGAACAATAAATTACAGAACAAATATATATCCCAACACATACAGCCTTAAAACAAACAGGTAAAAAAGTACAATTCCTACAATTTATAACTTCAGACTAATCTTGTCTAATGCTTATTTTCTTTCAGTGCTTTGAGGGTCTCTTTTCTCTCAGTCAATAATATTGTCTTGTGTGTCTCTAGGGCTTACTCAGTTGGATAAAAGAGTTCTGAGCCAGCCTCCTCTCTGAGATCATTAAACTCCGCCTTGGTGTATTAAAAGTTATATTTTACCACACAGGATGTCCCAACAAGATTTAAAAAAATGGTAAGTGACATACTCAATTTCCTCTCCTCAGGGTAACTGGCCAGAACTGGTTTGTGCTCTGCTACACCTACATCTCAAAAGTTTCTTTGATCTAAGTCACTGTATTTAAAGCAAAAGTGTATTTGCCTCTTTAATCCCGTCTGGACCTTGGAATCTACACCTCAAAGGTCTCTGATGTAATTCAAGGGTTCCCCGGGAAATGTATATTGGACCTTCCAAATTCGTCTGGTCCTCCCTGGCTCAGACATCAAACCTCTTCAATGTCCATTCTGGCCTCTCTCCAACACCCCTCCCCACAAGTCCTTCCTGGCAACTACGCAAGTCAAAGGATCTCCCTGAGGGTATTATAAAGTGGATACTTTGGTTCCTGCCTTCAAAGAAAATTGAACAAACAAATTGCATTTAAATAGCTGCAGACTCAAACCACCTCCTGTCCTTTGAACTATCCCTGGGGGGTCTTGATGTGTCAGTTCCAGTAAGACAGCCTTTTTCTCTGTCACAGTCATCATACATTAATTTCTTATTTTTACAACAAAAATTATACAGGGTACAGAATCAGTGGTCCAAGTGTGACACAGACCAGTTAGACTTCAGTGGTAGGGAAAATGATGGAATCACTTCTGAAGGAAAGAATTATTGAGTACCTAGAGGACAGTGGGGCACAGGACCCAAGGCAGCATGGTTTCACAGCAGGAAGGTCATGTCAGATGAACCTAATAGATTTCTTTGACTGGGTGACCAAATTAGTAGACCAGGGAGGGGCTGTGGATATGGCCTACCTAGATTTTATAAGACATTTGACACAGTCTCACACAAAAGATTAATGTGCAAGTTAGCCAGCCTTGGAGTGGGTCCCAAGGTGGTAGCCTGGATAAAAAAACTGGCTGGACAACAGGACGCAAAAGGTAATAGTAAACAGAGTCCACAGTGAAGAAAGGAGGGTAACTAGTGGGGTGCCGCATGGTTCAGTACTTGGACCAGTCCTTTTTAATGTCTTTATAAGTGACATTGGAGAGCACCTGGAAGGAAAGGTATGTCTCTTTGCAGATGACACAAAGATCTGCAACAGGATTGATACACAAGGTGGGGTGAAAGAATGAAAAGGGACTTGGCAAGGTTGGAGGAATGGTCAAATATGTGGCAGCTCAGATTCAATGCAAAGAAGTGCAAGGTAATGCATCTGGGAAACAAAAACCCAGGGGAAGAGTACACAATGGGGGGTGAGTTAATAACAACAACAAAAATCAAAAGAGACCTAGGAGTAATTATATCAGATGACCTAAAGGTGGACAAGCAATGTGAGAAGGCAGTAAGGAGGGCTGGGGGGATACTGGGATGCATAGGGAGAGGCATCAACAGTAGAAAACAGGAAGTTGTTATCCCTCTGTACAGACAGTTAGTGAGACCCCATCTGGAGTACTGCGTGCAATTCTGGAGACCCCATCTCCGCAAAGACATAGACAGAGTGGAGGCTGTTCAGAGGAGGGCAACCAAAATGGTGCAGGGTCTGCACCAGAAGACATACGAGGATAGACTAAAGCAGCTTAATATGTATGCCCTTGAGGAAAGGAGAGAGAGGGGGACATGTTAGACACTTTCAAGTATCTCAAGGGAATTAACAAAGTACAAGAGGGTAGTATCTTTCAGAAGAAGAGATGAGCAAGAACAAGAGGGCACAATTTAAAGATAGAGGGGGGACGGCTCAGAGGTAATGTTAGAAAGTATTTTTTTCACAGAGAGGGTTGTGGATGCATGGAACAGCCTTCCTGAGGAGGTTGTGGAGTCAAAAACAGTGGGAGAATTCAAGAATGCATGGGACAGGCATAAGGCAATTCTAGTGAGGGGTAGGAGGAAGTAAGCTGTTGATTAACTAGAATCTGCAGCTTATCCATCAGGTAGGGAAATGGGCAGACTATGTGGGCCAAGCGGTCCTTATCTGTCGTCAAATTCTATGTTTTGCTATGTTTTCTATGTTATCACAGGTGATAATAGAAGTGCCTTCCATAAGAGGACCTATTTGCCTATTATTAGATCTTTTACTGTTAAGCTAAGAGAATAAGGACTTATAATGATCCCTTGTGTGAGCAATACAAAATTCAAGATTTTGTTTTGCTAATTGAATTGATTTTTTAAGGTTAGTGACGGCTACCTTATACTATCCCAGTATTAGTTCCTTTGTGTCAGCTGTACATTTTTTTAAAGTTTTAAATAATGTTTCCTTATTTTTTATCTGTTTACGGATTGTAGTATTTAACCAAGGTGGAATTTTCCCTTTTTTGTTATATTTTTGTTGAACAGGGATAAAGGTGTTCTCAAGGTCTATTATTCTTTTTTTTACAAAATTCCAAGCATCTTCTAATGTTAGGGGTGATAGTATATTAACCCAAGGAGTGTTTTTTAGGCAGTTAGTAATTCCCTGGAAGTCAGTTTTTCCATAATTTAATACTTTTGAATGGTTTACCGATTTATGAATTTCATAGTCCAAGTCACATACAATAGATCTGTGATCACTGTTTCCCAGAGGGACAGAAACAGAAAGGTTATGAATTTTATCAGACATATTTGTTACTATTATGTCCAATATATTATACCTTCTGGTGGGATCTCCCACCAGTTGTTCTAATCGTAGTTCTTTTAGCATGGTAATAAAATGTTTTTCAATAATAGTGCCAATGCCGGAAGCCCAGTTAATTGTGGGCATGTTAAAATCTTCCAGTATCAGTGCATTGCCCTTATCAGCTAAATGGGCTATGTCTTCTAATAATACTTTGGTATCATCTGCATGACAGATGGTGGGCGATAACATGTACCAATAAGTATCTGTGGGTGCCCCTGAAACTGTGTGGATGCCCAGACACTTTCGGTGATTGATTTCTGGGGATGTTCATGTGACTGAATAGTATCTTTTCTTTTATGATCAAGGATCACTCCTATCTTCGGCCGACATACTCGATAAGTTTGGCATTCCTAAGGAGGAGATATTCAAAGTTTACCAATTAAGGCATCTTATTGCTGGGAAGTTTGGTATCTCCTTTAGCGAGTCAGTGGCCTACCCCTTTCTTTCTCAAATAATAAGCCTTGCTTCTCAACCACACTCCACTTCGTTAATCTATGCCTTTCTCCTAAATTATAAATTTCCCGACACAGTTGGGGTTCTAATATCTGGTCATCTTTGTTGTCTGATTCTCCTTGAATTGGTCCGGTATATGGAAGGATCTTCATAGATATCATACCAGGATAGATTAAGGCTGACTCAATATTATATTGTGAATAATTTATATTACACCCTGTTAAGCTTTTCAAGCTTAAGAAACTTCCTCACCTCGTGCTCTAGGTGCATGCAGGAGGAAGGAACCTCCTTCATGTTTTTGGTCCTGTAGTAGGTTGCTCCTTATGGTTTCTATCCGGGACAATTTGGATCCCCTCTAGGTCTGTCGACCTTTTTAACCCTGAGATCTGCATTCTGCAGTATATTCTCGCATAGACAGTGTGGAGCATCGGTATCATATGGCTTTGGTGTCCATGGGGTCAAGAAGTTGGTCCTGAGACACTGGACCGATCAATTGGCCCTGACTTACACTGAATGGCTGACTGAGCTTACTGCATACCTTAACTCGGAGAATCTAATTGCCAGCCTGCACTGTCGTAAGGACCTGTTTCATAAGAGATGGGGTAGATTACAGTCGCTATGTTTGCACTAAAGAGTTCATAACCGTATCCTGCTGCCGCATTGGCAATTTATATTTATTATGTATTGTTTTAGTAAATTCACTGTTAAGGAGATCTCATATATAAATGAGCGGTGTTAGACTCATCCAGGTTATAAGAAATCATAGGAAATATTGAAGGTGCACCTGGGTGGGGGTGGGGGGGTGGAAGATTGTGTTTGGGTCAGATAGTAGTTTTATTTCTCTGTATAATGATTTTGGAGGGGGGATTCTGTTTGTGGGGGTTTACCATGTACTTCCAGGTTTTATTCACCTGACATGTTTGTTATGGTTTGCATTTTTTATATATTTGAAAAATTTGAATAAACTTAAATTTCAAAAAAATGAATAGTATCTTTTATATAAAGACAAACCCGTCCCTCTTTTTTTGGACTCTGTCATTATGATAAAGTTTAAATCCGGGTATTTCTTTAATCCATGATGAGTCTGGGTTGCACCAAAGTTTCTGTGACAGATATGATATCAATTTTTTGTAGACGGATTCTAGTTTCCAGTTCCAAAGTTTAAGCAAATTCAGTGATCTTGCATTTAAGGATAATATTTTGCAGATATGTGTGCATCCTGCCAGAACCAGTGGTTAACCTGGCATTATACCATCATGGTCTGACTCTGGCTGATATCTGGCATCCTCAGGTCTGGGCCTTGAGATCCACATAATCTTGAGTGTAAGAGCTTCTTGACTCCCCCCTCAGAGCACTTTGGTGGAGTATCCTGTGTAAGTCAATGCCTACTGCCCACTAGTATTGGAGACATCTTCGCTCATTATGATAACCGTGACTTTGGGAGACTGTCGATTTTCACAATAACCGCTTGTTTCCTTCTTCAGTTTACTCAGCCAATACAAGCAGTTTTGCAGCACAGGAGAAGCATGTGATTAAGGCCAGGAGCAGAGTACAAGATGGGGGCAGTGGTACTGATGACCACCAAACAGGAAAGAGACCTGGGGGTAATCATATCTGATGACCTTAAGTTGGCCAAACAGTACAACAAGGCAGTGGGAAGAGCCAATGTGATGCTAGGATACATAGGAAAGGGTGTCACCAGCAGAAAGAGGGAGGTGGTGATACTGCTGTATAAATCATTGGTGAGACCTCATCTAGAATACTGTGTCCAGTTCTGGAGACCACATCTCCAGAAGGACATAGACAGGTAGAGGCAGCCCAGAGGAGGACAACTAAAATAGTGCAGGGTTTCCACCAGGGACCCTATGAGGAGAGACTAAAGGACCTGAATATGTACACCCTGGAAGAAAGGAGGGAAAGGGGACATTATACAAACTTTCTAATACATCACAGGGAGACCTCTCAACCTTGTGTCCCCCAAATGTGGAACATTGCCTGTTAAAATGTGGAACAAATGGGCAAAATGTGGAACACTTAATCAAAGGTTTCTAAACTGATGTTTAACTAAATAAATAAATAAATCTTTACCTAAGAAGCTCAGAACACTGTTAAAATATTGCATTATGTTTGGGAAGTCTGTCATTAAATGAATAATATATGTTTTGCGTCATTTACTGTGGATTTTTGCTTTAAAATGTTGACGCTGAATATGAAACAAGTCCTCATAATGTGGAACAGGGAGCTTTTATGAAGTAAAATGAGGAACATTTCTCGTAACGTGGGACAGTTGAGAGGTATGCTCACAGGTATAAATAAGGTACAGGAGGGAAGCATTTTTCAGAAATAAAGATGCTTAAGAACAAGGTGGCATGGTATGAAGCTGGACGGGGGTAGACTCAGGGGAAAGTGAGGAAGTACTTCCCAGAAACAGTAGTGAATGCCTGGAACAGCCTCCCAGCAGAGGTAATGGGGCAAAAACTGTAAAGGGATTCAATAATGCATGAGATAGTCATAAGGGTACCTTAGTAGTTAGGGAAGGGAGGGCTATGCCGGAGATCAAGTAGGGTCTGCAGTATTACAGTAGGTAATGAAAATGGGCAGACTAGATGGGTCAAGCGGTCCTTATCTGCAATCAGTTTCTATGTTTCTATGTAAAAAAGTTTTTTTGTTGATTGTAATGTGTATGGGAACATTTTCACTCTCTTGCTTACTGTTCACTTTCAAGTTGTTACTGTTTGCACAGTTCTCACATTCTGCCATTAACAGATCTTCCTGGACATAAAGTCTTCACCACTGATTCACACTAGTGGGACTACACCTGAGGCGCTAGAACCCAGCGGGAGCCAAAAATCTTCAGGAGGACCGGGGTAGGACCGCGCATGCATGGCGGCGCAAGACTAGCTCGTGCCATATAGGCTACCTTGGCGTCGACCCTCCAACCACCTCAGTTCCTTTTTGCCCACCGTCAAGTGCACTTCAGTGATGATGTTGCTCACCCGCCAAGAGTCAGATCTTCATGTCTATACGACAGCAGCTGTAGTCATTTCAGTATTTGATTAGTTTTATTTGTTTTATTATCAGTTTAAAAGAAAAATACATTTTAGTGAGTAAAGTTTTTGTCAGGAGAAGTCTTTAACCCTCCTTTGACAGAGTCGACCATGAACGGGGCAGGTGATAGTAGTGAGACCTCACATGAAAACTGTGTTATCAGCATGTCTGGGTCTGGTCTGCCACCCTCTACGGAGTGGGGGATCTGACTACAGGTGGTCCAGTGCTCAGGGGGATGGGTGGTCCTCCCGAAAGCACAAAAAGATGTGATCCCATCCTCGATCCTCATCTAGAACTCGGCATCATTCAGCCTTGAGTTCTTCTTCGGCCTCCTGGTCAAAAAAGAAATGGTACCGCTCAAGGTTGCCTTCTGGTATGTCTATGTGTCGATCATCGGTTACCAGTTGCAGGGGCCTGACTCCATCTTCTCCAGGGTCTCCTCCAGCTTCTGTTTCTGGTGACCGACATCCTCGACTACGGAGTCCCTCCCCGCTCCCTGGGGGTCCTCCAGTGAGCAGTTTCACCATTGGACTGCTCTTATGGAGCAATGGGTTTAGGGTTGTCCCGTCTGCCTCACTCACTGAGTCCATCACCTGAGCCTTTGGGCCTTTCAGTTTCAGACCTGTGGGCAGGGCAGTTGGGGCTTCCTAGTCATGCAGCACCTTCTCCAATGCCATCGATGCTGCACTCTGGTGTTTTTCCCCCTCATATGACTGTGGCGCAGGGGTCAACACTGGTTGGTACCTATATCTTCTGCTGAATTTCTCAGACTTTCCTTAGCAAGTCAGGGGTTGGGAACCTCTGGTTCGGATGCACCAGCTCTGGTGCCAGCACTGCACCCAGTGCCATGTCCTGTGCCGGCACCACCGGTATTCTCGGCGCTGCCTTCTATTCCAGCATCAGGAGTGCCTGCAGTGCTACATGGGGCACTGGGTGTTTCTACTTTGATTCGTGATGCTCCTCCTCTTTTTACACCCTTCCCTATCTATTCTGTCCCTTCAGGGCTAGTAGGAGATGATACTGAACCTGATCCTGATCTTTGATTGGGGGACAACTTTGATGATGATTCCTCCCTGGGGGTGGTAAACAAACCTTCTCTTACAACAGAGGCCCTGGTCGAAGACCTTTCCTTTAAGCCTCTGCTTAGAAATGTAAATACCACTCTCTCTCTCTCTACAGACTTCTATGATTGATCCTGGAAAATTGCTGCTTCTGCATTCTGGACATTCCTATGGAATTGACTCCTCCCATGCAACCCTCTTTTGAGACTCTCTCACAAATGGTGTGGGATAATACGGCGCTTATTCCCTCTGTGGTTAAATCCATAGATACAAAATACACCCATCTCAAGGATTGTCCTATTCCGGCCTCACAAGCCTTTGTAGATGCCATAGTTGTCCTGGCAGAGAATAAGGCCATTTTTCCTCAGGAATCTATGGCACATCCAATAAACAAGGAATCTCACAAAATTGACACTTTGGGAAAGTGAGTCTTTGCTGCTTCAACCCTGGGCATGTGTATTGCAAGCTACCAGAGTTATTTCTCTCAGTATGAGTATACACTCTGGCATTCGTTCAAGACCACGGTAGAAGCTCTCCCAGATTCAAAAGTTAACACAGAGCTTCTTCAAACCATTACTAGAGGCACTGAATCCAATAATCAGCAGCTTAAAGCTGCTATGGATGCCTTTGACACTGCATCCAGAGCAGCAGTGGCTGGTATATGCCCCCAACGCCACTCTTTGTTACGCATGTTGGGATTCATGAATGATGCCCAGCATAGAGTTATGAATTTGCCTTTTGATGGTACATATCTGTTTGGTCCTCAGGTCGAGCAGGCACTAGAGGCCACATAGAAAACTAGAATGGCTATCAAAACGGCTAGACCGCCATCCACAGCCCCTCAAAGGGGCAGGAACCAGCATCAGTTTCATAACCATCAGTCCTTTTGTGGTAAAGGCAAAGGGGGCTTCAACAGAAACCAAGCCCCTCAGCCGCAAAAGAAAATGCAGCAGAAGGAGCAGGGCCCCAAAGCACCTAGTGCCATTCTCTGAGATTCCGGCCCAAGTCTCACCTCAGCTGTCCAAGGCAGGACTCTTCCTCTGCAGTAGGAGAGCATCTGACTCAGTTTTATGACCAGTGGAAGTTAATCACATCAGACAAGTGGGTTCTCAGGATAATCCGTGAGGGGTACCCTCTAAACCTTTCAGAAACCCCTCCGGATCACTCACCCAAATGACAGCCCAAGCTGTCTGTCTCTCAGTCAGACTGTTTTGCTTCTGAGATCCAAGGCCTTCTAACAACAGGGCAGTAGAAGTAGTCCTGCTGGATCAGTGGAACACGGGTTTCTACTCCCATTAGATAAAAGATAGATAACATTTTTAATTTTATACAGGATAAATACATGTCATTAGGGATAAAATCCCTGTTTGCAAGACAGTCCTGTTAGATGTTACTACATAAAACTTATATTGCATTTTCAAATACATTTACAGACAAAACATACAATTTTTAGATTAAAAACACCTCAAGTATACAAACAAGCAACACATACAGTATTCCAAATTGCAAAATATACGAACAAATATACACCTTTTGATCCTTTACTAGTAGGTGGGTACTAATTACATTACTTTCTAATTCCAAAGAAAACAGGTGGCATGTGCCTGAGTCTCGATCTGAGGAAGTTAAACAAATTCCTTTACAAGGAAAAGTTCAAGATGATATCACTCGGTACACTTTTACCTCTGATTCATCAAGACGATTGGCTGGCCTCCTTGGACATGCAGGACACCTACCAGCCACTTCATCAGGGAGAATGACTCATTTCAAGCTCTCTCGATGTAGCAGATGCTAGGTCTCATGGCATTCTCAGTGTTCACTGGGCCTCTGGCTCATCTTCACATGAGGACTACTCAGTGGATGCACAGCACTCAGTGGTCACTGACCACGCACTCACAGTCCTTTCATATCAAGGTGACGGAACCCCTGAAACAATCACTCACCTGGTGTACTCAGGAAGACAACCTTCTGGAAGGTTATACCTTCACCCCTCTAGAATCTCAGATCTCCATCACCATGGATGCATCCCTACTGGGATGGGGAACTCACTGCCAGGATCTCCAGAAATGAGAGCCATCCTGTATGCAGTCTGAGCCTTGAAGGACATACTCTGTCACAAGATCATTCTCCTTCAAACAGACAACAAAGCAGTGATGTACTACATCAACAAGCAGGACGTAGCACACTCTTACCTCTTATGCAGGGAGGCGATGAGAGTGTGGGAGTGGTGCCTGGAGCATAAAGCACTGATCCAGGTGGTCTACCTGCAGGGGGTTCAGAACGATCTGGCAGATCATCTCAGCAGAAGAGAGACAGACCCTCATGACTATGAGTGATCTCTTGACACAAATGTCATGCAATTCCTCTTCAAAGAGTGGGGAACTTCAGACCTGGACATTTTTGCATCACCACTGAACAAAGATCTGCAACAGGGTTGATATGCAAGGTGGGATGGAAAGGATGAAAAGGGACTTGGCAAGGTTGGAGGAATGGTCAAATGTATGGCAGCTTAGATTCAATGCAAAGAAGTGCAAAGTAATGCAACTGGGAAACAAAAACCCAGGGGAAGAGTACACAATGGAGGGTGAGATACTGACAACAAAAAAAATGGAAAGGGACCTGTGCATAGTCATATCAGATGACCTAAAGGTGGGCCAGCAATGTGAGAAGGCAGTAAGGAGGGCTGGAGGGATACTGGGATGCATAGGGAGAGGCATCACCAGTAGAAAACAGGAAGTTGTTGGCCCTCTGTACAGACAGTTGGTAAAACCACATCTGGAGTACTGTGTACAGTTCTGGAGACCCCATCTCCTCAAAGACATAGACAGGGTGGAGGCTGTCCAGAGGAGGGCAACCAAAATGGTGCAGGGTCTGCATCAGAAGACATATGAAAAAAGACTAAAGGAGCTTAAGATGTATAGCCATGAGGAAAGGAGGGAGAGGGGGGACATGATAGAAACTTTCAAATACCTCAGGGGAATCAACAAAGTCCAAGAGAGTAGCATCTTTCAGAAAAAGAGATGTGCAAGAACAAAGGGGCACAATCTGAAGATAAAGGGGGGACGGCTCGGAGGTAATGTGAGGAAGTATTTCTTCACAGAGAGGGTTGTAGATGCATGGAACAGCCTTTCTGAGGAGGTCGTAGAGTCAAAAACAGTGGGAGAATTCAAGAATGCATGGGACAGACATAAGGCAATTCTAGCGGAGGATAGGAGAAAGTATGTTGTTGGTTAACTAGGATCTGCAGCTTATCCCTTGGGTAGAGAATTGGGCAGACTAGGTGGGCCAAGTGGTCCTTATCTGCCATCAAATTCTATGTTTCTATGTAACACAAAACTGCCTCTCTTCTGCTTCAGAAATCCAGAACCTGGCATTTTTTGTCAGGATGCATTCAGACTGTGGTGGACAAGACGCTTTCTGTACGCATTTCCTCCTCTTCCCCTAGTTCAGAGGGTGCTACTCAAACTGGAGGTGCAGAGGGGCAGAATGATCCTCATCACCCCATTCTGGCCTAGTCAGATCTGGTTTCCATTGATCAACAGATTATCGGAAACTTCTCCGAGACAGCTTCTACTTCATATGAATCCGCTGACTCAGGGCCCTGTGGTCCATCCCAGCCTGAAGTTCCTTCACCTCCATGCCTGGCTTCTGAAGAGATAGAGGTGAACAGGTTTAATGTTTCATGTAGGGTCTCAGATATTCTGTTAGCTGCATGCAAGCCAGCTACTATAAAAACTTACACGGCTAAGTGGAAGCAGTTCACCATCTGGTGCGCAAAATCCTCCTGGAATCCTTTTTCCTGCCCACCAAACAAAGTTCTAGAGTATCTTTTAGTTCTCTCGAACACAGGCCTGCAATACTCAGCCATGAAGGTTCACCTTTGCGCGATCTCAGCGTATCATGAGCTCATGCTCTCCATGTCTCTGGCCCAGTTACCTGTGGTCGAGGTTCTTTAAGGGCATGCTGCATACTAGGCCACCGGTCAGGTGACCGTTAGCCACCTGGGACATTAATCTTGTGCTAGACATGCTCACCCATAAATCTTTTGAGCCCCTAGCTACTTGTGAGCTGAAGTTTCTGGCTTGGAAGACCACATTCCTTGTAGCCATTACCTCCGCTTTGGTCACAGACCCTCCGTATACTGTATTTCATAAAGACAAGGTGGTTCTTAGAACTCACCCTAAATTTCTCCACAAGGTTGCCTCAGAATTCCATCTGAATCAGCCCTTGGTGTTTCCAACCTACTTCATGAAGTTCCAGAATGGGGGAGAGCATACCCTGCATTCTCTGGATGTGAAAAGAGCTTTGCAGTTCTATTTAGACAGAACTAAAGAAATCTGCACTTCAGAGCAACTCTTCATCTCCTTCAGCATGGCCTGGCTGGGTCAGCCTGTTGCTATCAGATGCATTTCAGCATGGCTAGTGACATGTCTTCACCAATACTTCTCCATGGCACAGGTTAAGCTGGAAGGCAGAGTATACACGCATTCTACCAGAGCAGTTGCAGCATCTCAGGCAGAAATCCAAAACGTGCCCATTGTGGACATCTGCAATGCAGCCATTTGGAGCTCCATGCACACTTTTGTAAAGCACTGTGCTTTGGATGCCCATGCCAGGCAGCATCAGTCCTTTGGCAGGACAATCCTTAATGGACTTCTGTCCTAAGTGAGCTCCTCTCTCCTGCCGCCCGCCTCAAGGGACTATTTTAGCTCAGTATTCTCCTATTAGTGTGAATGAGTGGTGGAGACTTTATGTCCAGGAAGATATAGAAATTACATACCTACCATAATTCTTGATCTTCTTGGATGAAGTCTCCACCGCTCATTCAAATGCCCACCCACCATCCCCCGAGCTCACTCATCCTGTTTTTGGCCTTCACCCCCTCATTGTTTGGGCTGTGAAGACTCTGTTGAGTTGACTCTTCTTACACAGGTCATGAAAACTATTTAAGTCCAGCATAGGTTAATTTCATTAGGTTAGTTTACACTGCACCTCCTCAGTAAAAAAGGTACTGAGGCGGTTGGAGGGTTGATGTCGAGGTAGCTTATATGGCGTGAGCCAGTCTCACCGCACCGCACATGTGCGGTCCTACCTAGCGCTAGCCCTCCTGAAGATTTTTGGCTCCCACTGGGTCCTAGCACCTCTGGAATAATCCCATTAGTGTGAATGAGTGAAGGAGACTTCATCCAAGAAGATCAAGAATTACGGTAGGTACATAATTTCCGTTTATCTTGCACACACTGGTATACAGAGATTACTGCAGGGCTCCCTCCCGGCCCCCGAGTCCCACGGATAACTAGGCACCTGGGACTGCACTGGTGGGGGGTTAGAATAATTGACCCTGCCTGCAAGCACCTACAGATGGGAACAGCCTCACAACTCCAGCTAGCTGGGAGATCACACTGAGGTCAGCAGATCATATTGACTTGAAATATGGCTTTGGCCCTGATTAAGTTTGTTCCTGGAGCATTAGGGGAATCCCTTTTCCCATCAACAGAAGGAAAATCTATGATCATCTCAAATAACTCGATGCAGGTGTAGCTTTCCTTCAAGAGTCACACCTACTCAAGAAGGAAAGAGATAAACTCAAGATATGCTGGGTTGGCCAGGTTTTTAGCTGTTCTTACAACTCTTAGAGCAAGGGAACAATCATTGTAATATGCAAAGGCACTTCTTTCAAAGAAACTGAGATAGCATGAGATCCGGAAGGAGAGATCTCATGGTAAAAGGTAAACTAGATGGAAAGCAGATCACACTTTGCAGCCTGTATGCTCTGAACAAATCACAACCAGAGTTCTTCAACTCCATAGCCCAGCAACTGCCTGAACTATGGCAAGGATATCTGGAGGTCGGGGTGGCATGAACACAGTCTGGGATGAACTCCTGGATAGGAGCAAACCCACCCAGTAAGACTGGGCTCCCTGGCCTCAAAAATCACTGCAGAGCCTGGCACAGGAGCCAGGACTGTCAGATATTTGGAGAACAGTCAACCCCAAGGGGCAAGACTACTCCTTCACTCCCTCCCCCTCCCTCACCAGTTCTACACCAGAATTGACCTTTGGCTTCTCTCTCCAGGCCTAGTAGGGGAGACACTCAATGCTGATACCAGTCAGATTCTTATCTCAGATCACATCCCTGTTCATCTGGCATCCCTCTGGTGTCCATCAAAGGGCAAAGCGACACTGGAAGCGCAATGTGTCTCTTCTCAATGATGAGATATTCAGAAAATCTCTGGCCTCAGACATCAAAGACGTCCTAAAGCTTGACAGACCAGAAGACACATCAGCTGCCACCAGATGGGATGCCCTAAAAGTGTACATAAGAGGATGCTGCATAAGTTATTCCTCCCACAATAAAAGTAGTAGTGGTAAACAGCTGCAATCCCTGCAGTCCCAACTTAAAGACCTGGAAGATAAGTACTGAGTTAACCCTCAAGACAGCTCTTCCTACTCCCAGAGATCACAGGCTTCCGGTACAAACTCAATGTGCACTTGCAACAAAAGGCAGAATACACACTTTTTAGGCTAAGACAAGCATTCTAGGAGGCTGGGTGAAAAACCTGGGCACCTCCTGGCGCATTAGCTTAAAAAATGGCAGGTCTAGAACTGTGGTGGTCAATGGTCCTGATGGCACCCTAAAGAAGGATAGCAAACGTCTTAACAATGGTTTATTTCCTTTTATAAACCTCTATACAGGGCAGAATGTCAGACTTCAGAGTAGGATATAAGTGCCTTAATGGTAGGTCTTCATCTGCCAGTCATTCGGCCACATCAAGCAGTAGCCCTAGACAGATCTTTTGAACTGGCAGATATTGAGAGAGCTCTTTGGAGCATGCCAAGCAAGAACTCACCTGGCATGGAGTGCTTCCTGGCAGAATTATACATTATCTTCAAACAGGAACTAGCAGACACCCTGCCTTCCATGCTTTCAGAGCCTCAAAGACTCGGGCAACTCCTCCAGTCATGCTGCACCACCATGATATTTTGATCCTTAAACTAGGCAAAGACCCCCTCAGCTGCAACAGATAATGCCCCGTTTCCCTCCTAATGGCAGACTGCAAGATATATGCTAAGATACTAGCCTGCAGACTTCAGGAGCTCACCCCTCTACTGGTAAACAAAGACCGAGTAGGTTTCATAGAGGACAGAAGAGGCACAGACAACACTAGGAGATTGCTTGACCTAATCTGGCAGATGAATAACAGGCTTGGAACTGCCCTGGTAGCTTTAGATGCTGAATGGGCATTTGATGGAGAGGAATGACCATACCTTTTAGACACCCTGAAATGCTTTTGGTGGGAGCACTTTTATCCAGAGCATAAACACATTGTATACCAGGGCATATGTGGCTGTTAACACAGAAACACATCTGAGTTTTTCTCCCTACATAGGGGAATCCAGCAAGGTTGCCTGCTCTCCTCACTGCTCTAAATGTTAGCGTTTGAGCCCCCAATGCAGCCAATCCACCAGCAACACCAAATACATGAGATTCAGGTGGAAGAGGACCATTAGGCAAAAACATATGCCGATGACATCCTATTAACCATCACGAACCCTCAGGAGTGAATCCCAGCCTTGCTGGATATCACAACCAAATTCTGAAAAATCTCAGTTTACAAGCTTAACGTTTCCAAATACCTGTCATTGCCTTCAAATGGGGCAATGCAAAAGCAGCCTAGACACCCATGGGGCCTCATCTTGGCCAAGGGTCATACAGCATATGCTACCTAGGCACAGAGTTCATTTGGTATCTCTCTTGGGTAGCCCCCATACACATAAACTAGATTTTAGCCACCTTGGAGCTGGACCTGGCTAGGGGAACCTCCTTGTAAGTGAGCATTGATCGATGGAGGTTTTTTCTTGGTAAAATAAATAAATAAAAATAAATACAGTGGGGTGCAGCCCGTGCCTACAAAATGGTCGCTGCCTCTAAACATCTGTGTGTCTTAAATAATCTCCTCATAGTTATCCCTGCCATGCCTGTAGTTTTAATGTCTTCAAAACACAGTTCAAATCTCATTTGATACAGCAAATTAATTGTAATTGTTTTTAAATGTGATGTTATTTGCACTGATTACTTGTACTGTATTGTATTGTGTTTGTATGATTTATGTTGTATTATACAATGGCAAGAAATAATCCTGACTTCTGATTGGTCAGTTGGCCATCACAGCAGGGATGTTATCCTGGCATAACATCCCTGCTATTCACAGCTCTACTGTCATCATTATGGCAGATGAGCTTATGGCAGCAATGGCAGAGCCCTTTTTTTGCATCTCCTCTTAAGAAACAAAAATATTTTTCCACACTAACTAAAACATTCTTTAAAATTATTTTTTTATTATAAAACAACAAGCCATTGTATAATAGGAATAATGCCCTCCAGGGTGGGTGTTATGCTGGGATGACATCCCTTCTCGGGTGTTGGACGCCCTTGGCCGGTGGCCTCGGGCCCATCCACCCGAGGTGGGATGTTATCCCAGCATAACACCCACCCTATCATGCATTATTCCTTTAATATCTTAGTCCATTGTAGCCTCTGGGTCATTCCTGAAAATGGGCTTCAGCTCAGCGTACTTACCCAGTTAACAGAGTAATAAATAAATTATCTGTAAGTGGATACAGAGGCAACAACTCTTCCTTTTCTAGGGTATAGACACAATGAGGCTGAGTGCATGTAAACTCCATCAGGCACAGGCAAGGGGGTGGGGCTGAACCTTCCTGACTTTGCCCTCAAATATAGGGCACATGCCCTACTCCAACTGAGATGGGCAGCACCAATGTCCCCCTAGCTGAATCACCCAAGATGAGTAATCTGCGAGCAACACCTGCTCGGAGACCTTCCACATGGTTCCCTTCCAGCTCCTGTTTAGGAAGCTCCCCAAACACATGCAGTCACACCCAACAGTACAGCACACTGTGAAGGAGTGGAGGCAAATTGTTAGGACCATGGGTTGGGATCCTTAAGCACTTCCCAAGCCTACCCATCTGGAACAACCCATTAGTTCTCATATATTCTAATCCGATCTGCTGGAAGCCTTAGGAGGAGAGAGGCACTGTACACCTAGCTGATTTCCTGGATGTGGATACGAAAATGATGAAATCCTAACAGTTCCAGGTGGATTTCAGTGTCCGCAGACAACAGCACTGGAGATACCTGCAGCTAATGCATGCCATGCAGATGGAGCTGAGTCAGCAGTACAAGGTGAAGGAATTTAACAGACAATACTTTGCTGACCAACAACTCAAGGGCACCCCATCCTGCAGCGCACTCTGTAACTACCTGGGACAAAGTGGGCCCAATCAAACTGAGTCCACATGGGAGAAATGGAGTGAGGAATTAGGCACTCTCATCACCCCACAGCAATGGCAGAGCTGCTGGACTAACCCACTTAGGGATGTCCAGGACATTAGGAATCACTTCACACAATTCAAAATATTGCACCAGTGGCATGGAATGCTACAGAAGCTCTATAATATGGAGGCTTATACCCTAATACCCTCAGACAGCTGCTAGTGATGAGACCAGACAGGGAGCTCCATCATCCACCTCATATGGTCATGTCCAAAGCTCTTCACATACTGGAGCACAGTTCAAATGACCTGTGCAGCCTTGCTGCGACACCCTATACATCTGACCACAACATGGGTCCTACTGCAGAAATAGCAAATGGCTCCCTGTGGCCCTGGTAACAGACAAGCAAATTATTATTTGCTACTGGAAGCATCAAGAGCCACCAAAAGTGGAGGAATGGCTTGAGGAACTGAATAAAATAGCCAGTTATGAAAGAATGCAGTACACAGCAAGAGATAGACTGAACCAGTAATGGGTGGGATGGTGAATTGTCCTACACTCAGAATATTGCAGGACTACAAAGGGTTTCTTTCCCCAAAACACAAAGCAGTAAGTCTATGAGAGGAGGGTAGGCAGAAGCAATGGTCCCACCCCCAAATTAGGATGACCCTTTGGAACACGGGTAGGAAGCAGTGAGGGCTGATATCCCCCTGCACTTTCTCTATTTTTTATTATTATTATTTAGTTTTTGTTTACCGGGTAGGTGCTCTAACCATAGAAATGATTATTTTCAGGCACGACCCAGGAGGTTACAGAGTGGAATTACATAAAACTCAGAAACAAAACAAGGTTTTACCATAAAAATACAAGCAAGGCGATGAGAGCAAGGTACAAAACAGTGTGATTCATGACAAAACATGTAATAAGGCAATTTCTTGTCAGGTACAGGACATAGCTCGCATATTTGCAAGAAATTATCATGATGCAAACATTGGATAGGAGGTCTCCTTCACCTCTTAACCCCCCAGCATATATCAGATCATCTGATGACTGCCCCCCCCCCCAGCACCCCAAGGGACCATAAAACAGTTGTGGTACAAATGGACCTGCCAACAAAAGGCACTTTTTCCTACATAAGAATTTCCTACAGGTATATCTATAAAAACAAAACAAATCTTCTTCGTTAATTAAGCATATTAATTTGCCTATGCACTAAGGTATTTGTAGTTACAGACAGTGTAGTTACACTGTAACTACAGTGTAGTTAAGGAAACGTAAAGTGTTACCAGTTATATTGTACTAGTTTTTCTTCCTTCACTCCTTGAAAATATTGAAGTCTGATTTCTGTATAGTGGTATCGTATGAGCCTGTGATAACTGATGCATTAGTCTGTATTTCCAAGGGACTATGCCTAGCTAGGACTAAGTCTGTTATATTGCAACCTGTAATGATGGCAGTTAATTTGGAAATCTTGAATAAAAATTGTTAATTATAAAAAAAAAAAATTCATGCATGTCATGCAACAAGTAGACAAAAACTCTCTAACACTGACGATTGAAGCAGTGCTCACACAAAAAAAGCCTGAAATCTCACACAAAAGCTTTGAGGTTGGCACCCTGTTAAGTGACAGAAGGATATTACCTTTGCTATTAGCACCCTGTTAAAGTAAATGAATGATATTAGCAGTTTTGCAAGTTCCAGTTGTTTATTCTGTGACATGCTGGGAATGCTACATGGTGGTGATTGATTTTTGAATGGGAGACGCTGCTGACTGCTGTGTTGCCCTTTATTGATTTGCATGGGAGATGCTGTCTTTGCAATGAAATGATTAAAAATTGACTTGTTTTATTGCAAGGCTTGTATTCTCTGGACAACAGCAAAATCCTCAGAAAGAGCTCTAATATATCCAAGTCATTGGTAAATGTAGATTTTCTATACTCGCGGATTTCAGAGTTACCTACATATTACATTTAATGTTAACTAACTGCAACTACAGGTTTGTAAAATGTCCATGATCAGGACCACTATTTTACTGTTTTCAATTGAAAAAATCTTCCAATCAGAGAATTTGAGTGGTGCATCTAACAGGGTAACATACAGCAGTGCCCAGCAGGACCAGACACAGTATCACAGTGTGTCAGAGTGTCTTGCATGACAACTGCCTATGATTTGTATTGTTTCCTGCAGAATTCTGCAAACGTCTGCAGGATTCTGCAGAATATGGCATTTTAACCTGTTGGGTGCCACTGTAGTAACATAGTATTGTGGTGATAGAAAGGACCTAGAGTTTATGTTGCCTTCCCTTCTGTAGCATGAGAGGGACTATATCAAGTTTGAATATGGGTGGGAAGTTTAGCTTCTCAGGTGGACTGCTACCAATAATCTTGCTGTGCAACCATCCATAGCATGCACATTGCATGAATGTCACTGTAAATCATTTCCTACGCTATTTCATGTATGCTTTATTTTATTTGCTGTATTAATGTCTACATTCTCTACATTTATACACATAAATGCTACCCAATACAATCTCAATAAAATACAGAAGTCGGTTCACTGCAGCTATTTCGTAGACCTCACAAAGGCCATTCATACAGTGGCCACCTCCCTTTCTTGGATAAGTTAAGTGCTACAGGTCCATCCCACCCACCTGGCAGTCCGGTGGTTCTACTCCTACCTATCAGATTGTCTCCAGTTGGTCCAAGTTGGTGATGCCCTATCCGACCCTCTTCCCATCAAGTCTGGTGTCCACCAGGGCTCAAGATTAACAAGGCTTCAACATATACTTGTCTTCTCAACTGTCTTCTCAACTCTAGATAGTAACCTGCTTAAACAGATACCCCATTTCAAGTACTTAGGAGAGTGGCTGGATTAGAATCTCAGCTTTTCCATCCATATTGATGCTATGCACAACTTTGCCTAAGCTTAGTATGCTGTACTGAAGCAAATCATGTCTTCCTTTCCCAGTCTGCTGTGAGCTCGTCCTTAAGATGATTTTTCCTGTGTCTGACTATGCAGATGTAGTCTACAGGGCTATCTCCAAGCTTACACTTGCTGGGGGTGGAATGGGGCATGATGGTGGATGCCTGTGCCAGCACATATTCACAGAGGCACATACATGACGCACCGGCTTCAGACAGCTGCGTGGAGGAGACCCTGCCGCAACTGTCCTGCATAGTTACATGCCCCCACCCCACTGACACCAGCTGGTGGCATTAGCAGCAGGACCCCTGTGGCATTCTTGCCCCAGCCCACTGTGCTGTTTGAATGGGCTGGGGTGGACATATGGGCAGATGCCCGGTGGAGGTACGGCATGGGGTATGCACCCTACCAGTAGCCCATGCCCTGCCATGGAAGGGATCCACCATGGGAGCCAGGACAAGCATCCCATTGGATGCCACCTTGTGTCCCGCACCCCGCTCCTGTGCCACCACATTCCCCAGCCATGTTGCTATGTGCTGGTGGGTGGGGCCATGGACAGGAGGATGGCAGTCATGAATGTCAGCCGGCACATGCCTGTGCTGGGGTGCGGTGATGCAGAGATAGGATATCCGTGTTTTACGAGTAAGTCCTGCCCAATTGTAAACAGAGCCCATGGTGCTAGTCTGCTTTTCCCCCTCTCTTGAGACCCAGCATCATACGCACTGTTCCTCTTTCATTGCCAAATACTGGCATGTCAGTACTCCCACTTACCCTCCTCTCACCTTAGCCCTGCTATCCCTCCTGCTACCCCCTCTCTGTTCATCTGGCACTCGTTCCTTTTATATTCCTCACAAAGTAAGCCTATAGCTCAGTGGTTAGAGCACCGGGATGGTATTTCGGGGGCCTGGGTTGAATTCCCAGTAGGTCACATTATTTCTAATTCATTGCAGTTTGTGATTGAAATTACTAAGCAGTTGCTAATACTACATGAAAAATCATTTAACTTGCATATCCCTCACAGTAAACCACTAGCAGGCCAGTCTGCGTTCTCTGTCCACCTTCCTACACTTTGAAACAACCTCCCTCTTCCCATCCATCTCTCTTCCTTTCTCCCTCCACTCTCTCAAAGCACTCCTACTGACACACTTCACTAAAGAATGCAACTGCAGCTAGACTTCTTCCTCTTCTCTCCGCATTACAACAACCCATGCCCAATCCTCCCCTGGCTGTTTTACCTGTTTTACCCTTTTTTGCCTTCTCAGTTGCATAGCTTACAACTCAGTGCACTGTACTCTGTTACCTGAATTTCAGGCCTCATTGGTTCTATACAAATGTCATGTCCAATGCTGGTGGTACGTTTCTTTCGCTGAACCTGGCTACCTCATAACCAATCTATTTGTACACTTTTTACATGGTTTTTGTCTTTCTCTGAAATGCATTACTTGTACTATGATTTTATTGTGCATGTTGATGCACCTATTGTTGTCACTTTGTTATTGTCATTTCACTCCCTATGATATCCCCTCCCCTGGGGCGTATCTGGAAATGAACATCCTCTCAGAGAGCCACTGCTGGTCAGCAAATTTTAAAAAATAAACAAAAGAATTAGCATCGCAAGTACAAATGCAAATCTCAGAGTTTAAAATCTCAAAAATGGAATTTGATTACTTCATTCACCATAAACCAGTACACCTGTCATTGATGAAATTTACGGGGTGCACATACAAAGGAGAATGCAGGTACAGATACTAAAATAATAAATAAATGTTGGTTGGGGGTACATAGCACAGTCAGGCAGAACTCTTCCACAGTTAAGTCAAAAGGACTAACATTAAAGACAATGGTACCGCTATTACTGGGTCAGTACATCCTATTGGTGGAGGGGCAGCACAGCAGCAGGATGTCAACTGAAAGCATTGACATGTCAGAATGAGTATGTACAGACAAATACACATTAATAGATACCTGAACAATTGCTTAAGAATTAGTAAGGTTGTCATTATTTCCACAAGCATTTACATCACAGATATCTATCTGTCTGTCTGTCCCTTCCTTCCATCTATCTATCTGTCTGTCTGTCTATCTATCTAGTTATCTATCTATCTAGCTATCTGTCTGTCCATCCATCCAGCTATCTATCTGTCTGTCTGTCTGTATCTATCCATCCATCAATCTATTTATCTCTGTATGTATGTATTTATCTATCTATCTATCTATCTATCTATCTATCTATCTATCTATCTATCTATCCATCAATATATCTATCTATCTATTGATAGGTCTTCCAATGACTTACAGTGTTACTTTTAGCATCTGGCTGATTTCCCTTAGTTGCAAACAGGGACACTAGTAGCTTTCACAAGAAAAACAAAATCTGAAAAATTCCAAAGTTCATTTAGTCAGAAGAGAAACTTTCGATAAACAACTTAAGTGACATTTTTGTAATAGCTAAGATCTTGTCAAGACATATACGTTAATGTATAAGCAACTATAGATAACAAGGCTATTTTCCATTGAGGGCTGATATTTTATCATATTGACCAAGGGAGGGAAGTGCAAGAGGTCCATTATGTCATCTCAACCCCAAGATGGAAACACATGATGCCAGAAGGTGAAGGAAGGAAATATATTCAATTCAGTGCTTTAGAGTAACTGGTAATTGGTATTTTTCTTTTAAACTTAGATTGTAGGCTTGTAGTGACACTATACTTTCTTTCTGTGTTGTCTTTACTTATAATTGTTTTTGGGCTGTTGAAAATTTAAAACATAGTGGTGGTGTAATTCTGTGCTGTCTTTAATTGCTGCAAATTTTACACCCTCCCACCCTTCCCCCAACTCTTAATTATATGCCCTGATAAATCTGATTGACAGGAGCTAAACACAGGTATAGTAAGAGGTGTGAAGTAGAGGGCATAAGGGGAAGAAGACCACCCTAGCACGACAAGTGTTTTGACTCATTTATTTATTTATTGGTTTCTTTTTCCTTAAAAAATATATATATATCTGACGATCAGTTACAGGATTTTTAGTACTGTAAATAAATAAAAGAGAACTAAGAGAGCTTCAGTAGCAGAGAAGTAGTGGAATTGCAGTATAATGTGGGGAGTGGTGCAATGCAGTGGCTGGGGCAGCCATATTCAGGCAGACCTTCTGGACACTGAGGTGCTGCCCTATCTGCATGCATCTTCTGGACTGCGGGATGAGGTAGCCAGACTCAGAGCGAAGTAAACTGGGTCAGGAGTACCATCACCCTATCCAGGGACCACCCAGTCCAATGCAGCTGCCTCAAAGGATGCCGAGAACGAGGAGCACTTGGATGACAGTGGGCTCAGGGAGGGTTAGAGCAGTCAGGCAGAGGCACATCCCAGATCCTATTCCTCTTAAGAACTCATATGCCACACTGGAAAATGAGGACAACCAAATAGAGGTACCCAGGAAGTGGAAGGAAAGGATGTGGAGGTTAGGCAAGGAGGTGACTCAGTGGGAAAGCAGTGGACCCCAGAGGAGGAGGAAGTGAATCCTGGTGGGGACTCCATCATAAGAGGGATCCAGCTAGGAACACAGGAGGGGAGGACAGGGAGGTGAGGTGCCTACCAGGTGCCACGGCATGGAGGGATGGAAGGAAGATACTGGGGATCACTGGGAAGGCAAGACGGGAGGGTGAGCTGGATGTCATTATCCACCTAGGTACTAATGACTTGGCAAATGGGAGCCAAAGGAAGTTCAGGAAGAGTTTAGGAAACTGGGGAGGGGTCTCAAGCAAGTAGCTACTTCTGTCACTTTCTCAGAAGTACTACCTGTGAGAGGCAAGGGAGAGCATAGGAGTGCATGCACCAGGAACTTTAACTCATGGTTGAAGAACTGGTGCTGTGAGGAAGGGTTTGGATTCATTGGTGACTGGGGACCCACCTGGAGGGATGGAAGTTTGTTCAAGCCTGATGGCCTGCATCCATCCTGGAGGGGAATCCAAGCACTCAATGATAAGTTTAAATGCTACATTGACAAGCATTTAAACTAGCAAAGGGGTGGCAGGCCAGCAAGGATGTTACCTACTTGCTCACCCCCCACAGCTAGTAGTGGAACCAGTGAACCAGAGGAGTGGCTATCTCTGCAAAGCAGTGTGCAAAAGATGGAGATTAGTGTCCAAAAGGTGGATAAGCAGAAAAGGGGCAAAATTCAGCAGAAGGGCAAACAGCAAGGAGAACCAGGGATAAATGACAACCAAGGAAGGGCTGGAGTAGAACAGTGAAGCAGTCTAGGAGGTCAAATCATGGAAAGCCATGTGTAAAATGCCAGGAGCCTTAGCAACAAGATGGAAGATCTGGAGGCTGTCATGGTACAGTCAGATCTGGACATTGTGGCCATCACTGAAACCTGTTGTAATGATAACCATGACTGGGAGATGGCCATACCTGGCTACAACATATTCAGAAGAGACAGAGCAGGCAGGAAGGGAGGAGGAGTGGCACTGTATGTGAAAAATGACATAAGGGCCACACAGATTGAGGAGGAACAAAATGGGGGAGAGATACTGTGGGTTAAGCTGGAAAGGAAAATGGGGTCAGCCATCCGCACAGGTGTGGTCTATAGACCACCAGCCCAGGAGGAAGAAACAGATAGGGAGCTGATGCTAGCCATCCAAAGGATGGCAGACAAGGGTGAGGTAGTACTGGTTGGAGACTTCAATATACCAGACGAGGACTGAGCATCCCAGCAGCAGCATCAACTAGGAGCAGATTTATCCTGGACTCCTTCAGGGTGCCTTCCTCAAGCAACTGGTCATGGAACCAACTAGGCAGAAGGCAATACTGGACCTTGTGCTCACAAACAGGGACAGTGTGATGGGGTAACAGTGGGGGAGCACCTAGGTAACAGTGACCACCAGTCATTGTGGTTTGAAATCACAGAAAGGGCAGAACCAAACCACACAAAAACATGTATCCTGGATTTTAGGGGGCAGACTTTGGGAAAATGGGGAGATACTTGAAAGAGGCATTAAGGGAATGGGACAGGAATCAGGGGTTGAGGAACAGTGCAGTATTTAAAATGGGATTATAAGAACAACAGAATTATGCATTAAGCAGGTTAGCAAGAGGAAAAGGAAGAGGAGACCATTATGGTTTTCCAAAGAGGTAGCAAAGAAAGTGAAAGCCAAAAGATTGCATTCAGGCAATACAAAAGACACAGGCAGAAGGGGATAGGGAGAAGTACCAGGAGAAACAAAGGGAGGCAGGGAAGTCAGTAAGGAAGCCAAAGCTCAGACAGAAGAACACATTGCAAAATCAGTGGGTAAAGGGACAAAACCTTTACAGGTACATAAGTGAAAAGAAAGACAAAGGAGGGATAGTGAGACTGAAGGGGAGGATGGGAGCGTATGGAGGATGACAACAATAAAGCTGACATATTGAACAGGTATTTCTGCTTAGTCTTTACTAAGGAAGAGGGGTAATGGGTCTGAAGGGAGTACAAGGGGTGAGAATGGTGCAGAATGGACACAAGTCCCTTTACACGAAAGGGTCCTGAAGGAACTGGAAGTAATAAGAGCTGATAAAGCAATGGGGCCAGATGGTGCACCCAGGTCCTTAAAGAACTAAGAGAGGTGGTGGCTGAACCTCTGGCTATCCTGTTCAGCCAATCACTGGAAACAGGGAGGTACCCAAAGACTGGAGGACAACAGATGTAGTCCCTTATACAAAAGTGGGAACAAAGAGGAAGCAGGAACTACAGACCAGTCAGCCTCACCTCGGTAGTGGGAAAGATCATGGAAGCACTACTGAAGGAGAGATTGGTGGAACATCTGGTTGTCAATGGACTACAGGACCCAAGGCAGCATGGTTCCACCAGGGGAGGTCGTGTCAGACCAACCCTCATTGAATTTTTGACTGGGTGACTAGGGAGGTGGATCGGGAGGCAGTGGACATGGCCTATCTGGACTTCAGCAAGGCCTTTGACACTGTGCCACATAGAAGACTATTACACAAACTGGGGAATATGGGTGTGGGCAGGACAGTAGTGTGGTGGGTAGGTAACTGGCTGGGTGGCAGGACACAGAGGGTGGTGGTAAATGGCTGTCACTCCACAGAGGGAAGAGTAACCAGTGGGGTACCACAGGGATCAGTGCTGGACCAGTCCTATTCAACATCTTCATCAGTGACATTGCACAGGATCTAGAAGGCAGAATTTCACTGTTCGCTGATGACACAAAGCTCTGTAACAGAGTAGACACACCAGAGGGTGTAGACAGAATGAGAAGGGACCTGCAGAAACTTGAAGAATGGTCAAGGGTTTGGCAGTTGAAATTCAATGCAAAGAAGTGCAAGATAATGCATATGGGGCACAAAAACCCTGGCACAATATATCAGTTGGGGGGTGAGGATATAGCATGCACCAAGCAGGAAAGGGATCTTGGGGTTGTCATCTCTGATGACCTCAAGGTAGGGAAACAGTGTGACAAGGCATCAGATAAAGCAAATAGGATGCTGGGATGTATAGGCAGGGCATCACCAGCAGGAAAGGGAGGTCATAATTCCGCCATACAAGACACTAGTGAGGCCCCACCTGGAGTACAGTGTACAGTTCTGAGACCATACCTACATGTAAGGACATAGACAGGGTAGAGAAGGTTCAGAGGAGGGCAACAAAGATGGTGCATGGGTTGCATCACAAGTCCTATGAAGACAGGTTGAAGGAACTGAACATGTACTCCCTGGAGGAGAGGAGGGAGAGGGGATATGATAGAGACATACAAGTATCTTACAGGGAGGAACAGGGTGCAGGAAAACACTATTTTTAAGCGAAAAGATGTTTCAGGACTAGAGGGCATGGGATGAAGTTGGAGGGAGGACGATTCAGAGGAAACATGAGAAAGAATTTCTTCACAGAACGAGTGGTGGACAAGTGGAACACCCTGCCAGAGGAAGTGGTGGGGGCTGAAACAATCACGGGATTTAAGAATGCATGGGATAGACATAAAGGAATTCTAGAGGGCAGGGGTAAGGGGAAACAGACTTCTAGGAAAACAAACTGAACTTACAAGCTCAAATGGGCAGACTAGGTGGGCCATAGACCCTTATCTGCCGACACTGTCTATGTATCTATGAATAGGTACAGCCTAGTACCACAGAGCTATCTACATTTGTCCATGTGTGAACTATCATACGGTAGACACCCGCTCTTTAAATGACACCACCATTTTCTATTTAAATTTTTTTGAACGCCATGTGTTCAACCAATTGGGTGGAACGTCAGGGCTGAAAAGTTGTTGTGGTATTATTGTGACATCAGAATGATACCACAACAACTTTTTTATGACTTTGGAACTGTACTACCACAAGAAAACTGTGTGTATGGAAATCCATACACAATGGGGACAAACCATATACCAGGGGTCGATCTTAACATTATTTTACTAGCCCAAACCCTAGTGCAAATTGACCAGGGCTAGTGCAGCTAATTCTCTACTTGCCCATCTTGACTAGTACAGATTTTCATGGCTATTAATGAAGTTAAAAAAGTCTCTACTTTAGCAGGCTCTAGTCCTCATGCTAATATCGCTCAATGTTCCAGATGGCCTGGTATGATTAACAACTCATTAAGAGCTGCAATTATCTGGAAGTTCAAGAGAGGGATCACACAAAAGACTCAATAAGAGTCATTATCACTCCACTGTTAAGACCTTCAGCTAGTGTCCAGGGTGTGATCAAGGGTAGAGTGCTGTTAAGTCAATAGGTTCCAGTTTTTTGAATGTGTCTCTAACAATTTGTCCAATATTGTTAAGACCAGTGCTCCTCATTTCTCTACATGTTGAGTGTTTGTATCCAACATTTCAGTGACAAAATGGAAAGAGGTATACAGGATTGGCCCTGCAGGTGGTGGGGTTTATCCCAACCTCACCATAACTTCCCTCTCCCCTCCAAATCTCTTAACTCTGTTCTTTCCCTGGACACCACTTCAGACCAGACTCTGAAATGATCATCCACAGATCCATAGCTGCCATTACTGGCAAGTATAGGGGGTCCCCAGCTCTTCTAAATGGACCATGCCAGCCATCACCATCCATGCAATCCCACCCTTATCCCACCCAGCATGTGCTTTCATTCTAAAAGCAAAACTTTGGATCATGTATGGTACAAAAATAAACCTTGATAAAAGTACATAATTTGAAAACTTGAAATAGGCTTACCTGGGGTGCATAGATCATCCTATACAGAAATAGAGATAGTATTGTGATATGCCTGTGTACTGTTTCCCCTGGGCTGATGAAAGAACAATGTTAAAAATATATATATATTATTGTTGGGACAGAGCATATTAAAATGAATGCTTTTACAAATAAAAATGTCACCGTTTTCTATTTCCCAAGCCCCTTAGGTTTGTCTAGCCCCCAACCCAAAGAAACCTTAGATGTGCTCCTGGCTCATTTGGGACTGTACAAAAACTTTCAGAAGTGCAGGCCTCCAGTTGACTACAGGGTGGGGACTGAGAGTGTCTTTCTCTACCTGACTCTGTTCGTTGCCCTGTGGGTGGTGGTGACAGTGTGGTGAGGTGCATAATGATGTCAGCTATTGTGTGTGCAGAGCTGGGACTGCTTGACTGAACATTTGCTGTTGTGATGTCCTCTCTCTGTTTGGGGGGGGCAGAAAGAGGAAGAGAGGAGGCCATGGTATAGAACAATTCGGGGGCTCACTGTGTGTGGTGGAATAGCAGTTTTTGTGCTGCTGGGGAGCTGGAGCCAATGTGGGAGCAGGATAAATGTGCAATAATCAGAGTATTTCTTGACTTTGCTTGCACTGTTTCCTGTATTGTATAAGTGATCAAAATTGACCATTATATTTAAGGGCTAGTGCAACCATCTGCAGGCTAGCGCAATTTTTGAATCAACTTGCCATGCTGTCTAGTGCAAAAAAAGGTTAAGGTTGATCCCTGCCATATACTATAAGGATTTTGAGTGTATGGAAATCCATACACAGCAACACTTAACCAATAACCATATACTATATAACAAGATCCATCCCTGATTTATCCAGAAGCTATAATGAGCATATCATTCTTTACACACGTTCATATATTGAACAATGTCTGTGACCCTCCTTTTACAATACCTAGAATGGTACTGTTTGCCTTGCAACACTGAATGCTCTGTGATCTGACTCTGAAGACAGATGTGATTAAAGTCAGCAGGTTTTCCTTCCATAAGCCACAACGTTATTATCTCAGAGTATTTCCTGATCCAAGCATTGATCAGAGATACATCCCATTATATTTTCACAGTGCAATCAAATGACCAGAAGAACAACCACGGTCACTGCCTCTGACATTTATAAGTTAACACAATGTATTACTCAGTTTTATCATCCCAGGACATTTTTTAGTGGTTCAATGATCTATTAGATAATACGTAGATCTAATGGTTCATTATCTAGTCTCATTATTATTATTCATGCATGCCTCTTGGCACGAAGGATGGTGCTCATGCAACATAATCATGGCATCTCTCCACAGAATGCATATTTCATGAGTGTATTGTCTAAAAATTATAATTAGGAGATATTGAATTTTGAGGTATTAATCACATTTCCTTATGTACAATATTCCCAATGTGCACCAAGTTTCCCTTGTTCAGTTACTAAACTGGAAAAGCATTATTTTCTGTTGTGTTTTGATATTCCAAATGGGTAATATATATATATATATATATATATATATATATATATATATTTATTTAAAAATTGGTAACTGGGAAAGGCACACTGAGACAAGGTTTGTTTCAGGTACAACCTGGGGGAAGGGAGTACAGAAGGCACAAAGTTACAAAACATAATGTTGTTACACAGGAAACATGACAGAGGTAGTAACAATGTGGTGACCAAATATATTGCACAGCATGGGTTAATGCAGTGATATATTTACAATCATGAGAGAATACAATAAAGTGGGTCATGTTTGTTGGGGTAGTTGGCAGTGCTAGTGGGGTCCAACAACAGACCTTGGGTGAAGGTACAAATGGCATCGATTAAAGAGGGTCCAAGCAAAAGGAGGATCAGAAGGAAGAGTACAGATAGTTAAGGAGAGGGTTGATGGAGTAGGGATAAATGTAAACCACCTGAGTCTTGTATGCTGCACCTCTGGCTCCACTGGCGCTAGCTAGGGTGGGCATGATCTGTGGAAACCCTCCATGTGTAGCGGTAGAGACTGCATGCTCACCGAAGAGTCCTCTTACAACAACACCCACAGTCACTTCACGCCCTAGATCCCCAGCTGTGGGGTGGGTATAGCACAGACATCCACTCTGACAGGAATAAATTATGCAGACACAGAGGACTAAGCAGGGATCACACTTTTACTGACTTGTCAGCAGATTATAGTTGGGAACAAAGGTATCTGGTCAGTCTTCATACTGGCACTGTTGAAACAGGTACGATCCTGACCCAGACATAAGTCAGGACTCTTGAAGCCCCTTATCGAAAAGGTTGTGTCCTGCACACATATTTGGAGTCAAATGACACCCTCTGTTCCTTTTTCTCAATTGGATCCACACACACACACACACACACCAGTGGGGTGAGGTAATACCTTGGGTCTGTGCTCGATCTACTCTCATTAATGCTCTCACTGTGCTACAGCTTGAGTAATCCGACAGGTTTCGCATAGTCTACCTTAGTTGGCAGTCTTGTATCTCTCACCAGGCCTCCCTCCATCAGCAGCTAAGCTGGCAGCACCCTTGTACACAGGACCACAACTACCCCACATCCTCTCTTTTTGAGGACCCCTTCTGCGTCAAAAGGCTGCCAGGAACTGCCCTTGAAGGCAAGCCCCTCAGGTTTCCCACACCCTCCCTGTGTGTTCCCTCACATGGCCCATCTAATTACAAGTGATATACAGTAAGTGTTCCCAGATTCCTTCCCTAGGATCTACATTGCTGTCTTGAGCCTGTTTTACGTGGTTAGGCATTAAGTTGATCTGGTCTCACAAGTCTGTATCCAACGACAGCTGTTAGGTGTAAGGTCCTTCACCCTTCAGGGCAAAAGCTCCTCGAGTGCATCCTGGCACCCTCCTTTCTTTCACTAAGCCCCCACCCACTTGGCTATCTATGTCAGAGTCATAGAAACAAAGAATTTGTCAGCAGATAAGGACCATTTAGCTCACCTAGTCTACCCATTTTTTCCTTGCCTATACTGTCACCGCAGACCCTACCTGACCTCCAGCTGCCTCTCCCCCCCAACTCCTTACCAAGATTCTCTTTTGCTTAAACCATGCTTGCTTGAAGTCCACCACTGTTTTTGACCCCCACTACCTCCACTGGAAGCATCCACTACCCTTCCAGTAGAGAAGTACTTCCTCACATCCCTCCTAAATTTCCCCTTCCAGATTCACTGCATGCTGCCTTCGTTCTTGTCCATTTTCTCCTCAGAAAAACACTCCCCTCCTTTGCCTTATTCATCCCCATAAGGTATTTATAGGTCTCTACCATGCGCCCCCCCTTCCTCTTCTCCAGGGTGTACATACTGAGATCCCTCAGTCTCTCCTCCTAGGGCTTCTGATGCACCACTGCACCATTTTAGCTGCCCTCCTGTGGACAACCTACACACTGTCTATGTCTTTCCTGAGATGTGGTCTCCAGAACTGGACATAGTACTCCAGGTGGGGCCTCACCAACAGTCTATACAGTGGTAACACCACCTCTCTCTTTCTGCTGATGAAACTCCTGCCTATGCACCCCATCCAGCTGACCCTACTTACTAACACTAGGACACTCTGCACTCCAACGCAAAGTGCAGCAAGATTCAGGATTCAAGTATCTGCCCCCTGAGAAAGGCCCTGTGTCGGGCTGAAGTGCTGGGGGTGTAAGGTGCTGTCTTGGGCTATCCAGCCACAATGAATATTTTGATACTTGAATCCTGAATCTTGTACTTTGTGGTGGAGTGCAGAGTGTCCTAGTGTTTTTGCTCGTTTGGGCTGGCCATCCTTTCTCTTGCACTACAAGCCTTTCTGAGTGCACCATTCACTGTTCTGGCCCTACTTACTGCCTTGTCGCACTGTCTCAACACCTTGATATCATCCAATATGATTACTCCAAAGGCCCTTTCCTGTTTTGTGACAGTCAATACCTCTTTCCCTATGTTATACTCCTCCTCTGGGTTTCTGTGCCCTAGGTGCATGATTTTGCACTTTTTCGTATTGAAAACCGGCTGACATACCCTAGACCACTCCTCGAGTTTTCTCAGGTTTCTGACCATTCTCTCCACCCCCTCAGGAATGTCTACCCTATTGCAGATTTTCATGTCATCTGCAAAGAGACATACCTTTCTTTTCAGCTCTTCTGCAATGCCACAGTTCTAAGCCCTGGGGTACCCCACTAGCAACCACTATCCTCTGTTGCATATTCAGCAACTAATTTCATACCCAGTTAACCACCATAGGACTCACCCCCAAAGTACCAAGTTTCTTTATAAGCCTCTATGTGGTATGTTGTACAAGGCCTTGCTGAAGTCTATTAGGCCACATCCACCACCCCACCTGAATCTATTTCACTGGTCATCCAATCAAAGAAATTGATCAGGTTCATCTGAAATGCCACCCCTCGCCCCGCCCCAGTGAATTGTGCTGACTCTGGTCCTGCAATATGCTGGATTCAAGATACTCCACAAACCTTTCCTTTGAAAGTGTCTCAATTAACTTCCCATCACTGACATCATACTGACCAGCCTATAGTTACCAGCATCATCTCGGCTGTCACTTTTATGAAGTGGGACTACATCTGCCCTCCTTCAGTCCCCCCAAACTACTCCCATTTCCAGTGAGTTGTTGAATAGGGCTGTGAGAGGTACATCTTGGACCTCCCTGAGCTCCTACAGCACCCTTCGGTGCACTCCGTCAGGGCCCAGAACTTTGTCCACTTTCAGATTCACAAGTCCCTTCAGGATTTTCTCCTCTGAAAATGGGCTTATGTCTACATCCCTCCCCCCAGTGTTCCTGCTGGTTTTGTGTGGTCCATCCCCCTTCCCTTCCACTGTGAAGATTGAACAGAAGTACAGTATGTGTTCGGAATATCTGCTTTTTCCTTATTCTCCTCTACATAGTCCCCAGCTTTCCTACTTAGCCTCACAATCCACCCCCTTGTCTTTCTCTTTTCATTAATGTACCTAAAAAAGGTCTTGCCCCTTTAGTTACCCCTTTGGCTATCCTCTCCTCAGTTTGTGCCTTTATGTCCCTCGCCACTTTTCCGCTTCCCTAGACTTCTCCTGGTACACCTCTCTATCCTCTTCTCTCTGCATTTCATTGTACCTCCTAAATGCTACCCTTTTAGCCTTAACCTTTGCAGTTGCTTTCTTTGAGAACCATAGTGGTCTCTTTCTTCTCCTGTTTTTGCTTTTTTGGGGGCAGAGATTTGTTGCCTTCACTATGCCATCCCTTAATTTGGTCCACTGGTCCTTCACCCCACCCAGGCCGCACACCCCCACTAGGTCATCTCAGAAGCATTCACCTATGTTTTTTTAAATCAGCCCTCCTGAAGTCCAGGACCCTCAACCTTGTGCAGTTTGCTTCTGCTGCCGTCCTTATGTTGAATCACACTGCACGGTGATCACTGGTCCTCAGATGGCCTCCCACCTTGAGGTCTGCAACACTGCCCCATTTGTGAGCGCCAAGTCCACTATTGCCCCATCACATGTGGGCTCTCTAACTAGTTGCCTGAAAAATGCTCCCTGCAGGGAGTCTAGGACGTCTCTGCTTCTAGCCGAGGCTGCTGCTGGGAGGCTCCTCAGGGAGCGCGCAAGCACGAAACTGGTCTGGCCATTGAAAATGTGTTCTACACTGATGGTGCTGGCGCCTGCATGACACAGGAATAAATGTAGGACTTTCCCTTTTACCAGAGTTGGTGCTCGTATTTTCTGTTGTTAGCTCCCCTGACCCATGCCACTGCCTGGACCTCTGGGGCCTTCTGGATGTGTGATCCTGGCAGAGAATTTAAAGTTTCAAGTTTATTTATTTTTTCGGTATGCAAAAAAAAATTCACGTATCACATGCAAAATTAAGTTACAAATCACAAATTTTTAAAACATGATAAGCAAAGCTAGCAGCTGAATAAATATAACTTTCTATGTTGCAAAAAAATATACATTCCGTAAGGTGCCACTTTATCTCCACATTACATACAATATTTATAGTATACCAAACTAGTAGGAGCAGTTTGGTCCTCAGTCCAGCAGTTAATTCACAATCAAATGCAAGGTGCACTAAGTCCTGAATATACATGTATTTAGTATCACATTTACAGATTTTTACATGATAGGGGTCAGATATCTGCATATTAAACCATCTTTTGTTATATAGCATTCCACATCTAACTTTAAATAGTGCATTGCTGCGGGCCTCATTTTCACAAAACTTCAGAAAAGGCTCTATAGTACTTGACATTTTCAGCTTACAATAGATTTTAGAAATAGGTATATCTGCCAATTTCCCAAATTCTGATTGGAAATAACAATCTATCATCCTGTATATGGCCGTAGTTGTATAACCTTTAATGTTCTTTATTATAGATGTATCCCAGATTTCTATAAGTCCCACTTTTTTAAGAGTAATATTAAGTTTGGTAAACCAAGGGGCAATATTTTTATTTCTGCAGCTCTCCATCCAGTATTTATGCACCAAACGGTTTTCATTAAGGGATGCATTCTTTTCCCACCATTTAATTGCTTTTATGCAAGCTAATAATGATATTGACTTCAGATTTAATTCTGAGTGCAATATTGCAGTCGGGAAATCTTTTTGCAAGGCCAATATTTGCTTGTAGAAGATATTTTGAATTGGTTTGAGCAGCTCTGTTGTATTAGTAAAAGCCCAGCGTTCACTTCCATATAAAATACTGTTCATAATCATAACTTGAGCCTCGAATGTCTGTCTTAGGGTATGAAAAGAATTGCCTGCATAATTGTTTCCAAATCTAACTGTAGCTTTATATGTAATGATTGCTTGTTTTTTTTTAGTGCTTCTATGTGTTAACCATGAATGATCTGTGTGTCCATCTGCATCCCCAGATATTTGCAGCATGTCACCACTTCCAAGTCTAAGGGCCAGATATTCAAAACTTTGCCTCGGGGCTAAATTAGCACTGCCCGGCAGGCAAACTTAGCCCGGAGCACAAAGCAAGCCATATTCAAAAGGAATAGCCCGGGGCAAACAGCTTCTGAATATAGCATGGGAATGAGGCCGGGCAAACTGGACTGGGAGTGCAGGGCAAACATAGCCCTGGAATAAGACAGCTCTGAATATGGCAACCAGGAAGTGCAAACCACAACAGCAACACAGTGCACAGTGATGTGAAGGTAGGTAGAGGTGAACTATGTGACCAATGTGTGTGCCAGCAAATACATGGACCCAGTACAGCTGCAGGCAGCAGCATATGTGAAAGTACAGTGTTCAAAACTGTTAAATATTCCCCAAACTGTTTGAGCAGCGCTAACATGTTTGCGCGGGTTTAGTGCAGGGCAAAACCGTTAGCCCGGTGCAAACGCGTTTGTCTGGCGCTCAACTTTGCCATATTCAAAAGTGTCAAGCAAATGAGCTTACTTACATAGTTTCTGGGCAAACATCCAGATTAGCATCTCATTATGCCCTGATTTGCATGCTGTTTGCGGGCTAGCGGTTTAGCCTGTGCTAAACCCACATAAAGCGTGTTAGCGCTGCGCAAACAGCTTGGGGAATATTATACAGTTTTAAACACTACTTCCACATGTGCTGCTGCCTGCAGCTGTACTGGGACAACACAGCATAGGCACAGGTGGTAGTGGTGCTGCATGCAACTGTCACACTGTAGGTCATGCTACAGTGCACAGCAGACACTACAGTAGCAAGGAGGCCAGAAGTGTGTGGACACAGCAATGTCTGTGGTGTGTAGGGCAGTGATGATGACTGCACTATACACAGTGAGAGGCCCAACCTGCAGATGTTTACTGACAGTGGACATCACTGTTACACTGTTGTGTGACCCACAGATGCTGCACCTCTGGCATGGGATGCTCACAGTGACATATACATGTCCGGCTTTGTGTGCTGTGGTAGTTGTATTGCTGTGCGGTATGTGGCCAGGAGGGCATATATTATCAGAAAGGCACACTGATGTTGGGGTATGCCCAATACTGGTCCATGTGCACTGCAGGATGGGTCCCAGCCTTGTGACCACATCTGGTCTGTGGCACAGCCTGGCCACCCATACACTCTCCCCTCAACATCCTCCATGCCCACAGTGCTGCATGTGTGTGCTGGCATCTGTTGGTGTCCACATAAGTGTGTTCCACTGGTGTGTGCTGTATGGTCACACTGCCATGCTGTCCACTGGTGGCAGGGTCACCACTTACTGCCTGGCATGGCTGGGACTGGTAGCAGATGATGGCATCATTGTGATGCCATCAGTTAGCAGCATGCTTCCTCTATGTTTGGCTTTGTCTATGTGTCATATTTATTTGTTAGGGCCATGCAAAACCCATGCAAACGCCGCGCAAAGCCATAGTGTCGCGCAAAGCTGGTTGCCCAGGGTTAAGACAAGCTTTTCCTGGGCGGTAATGTGCACTGCGCTAAGTGTCACACTAAGTCACGTGAAACCACTTTGCACGGCACTAATCGCTGAATATAGCATTGCGCCTGTATTCATGTCAGTTTGCCCCTTGCATACATTATGATTCCACCCAGTGCTAATGCAGTTTGCCCACGCTATTTGGCCTTTTGAATACAGCAGACCCGCGCTAATCCCGTGCTAAACCTGCACAAATGGTTTTTGCCCAGCACAAAGTTTTGAATATCTGGCCACATATCTGCTAAAATCCTCTCCTCCCCCTTCTTTTTTGCCCCAAAGACCAATATTTTGGATTTTATAATGGTTTATCTCTAGATTTAATTTAACGAGATGTTATTGTATTAGGCTCAATGCCCATCTAAGGCCAAGAGGAGTAAGTGCACAGATCAGAATATTATCTGCATTAAGTATTGTCTGAATTTCTGTGTTGTGAATTTTGGGAGGGAAGGTGTCTACTGCTTGAAGAGCTAAGACCAATGCATGTAGATACAAATTAAACAATACAGGTGCCAGTAGGTATCATTGTTTTACACCTTTCTTAATTGTTATATAGTCAGTGAGCATATTATTAGCTCTAACCTTACTGGAATTATCTCTACGCATCATCTGTAGTGCATTTAACAAATCCAAGGCTATACCTTTAGTTGTCAGAATCTGCCAAAGAGTTTCCCTGTTAACATTATCCAATCCGGATTGAAGATCCAGACAAGCCACATATAAAGTGTTCTTCCTTGACTCTGCATATTTATTAATTAAATGATTGAGAATGAATAAATTATCCATTGTACTGTATCTCCACCTAAATCCCATTTAAAAATAAGACAGCAAGTTGTGCTCCATGACCTAGATCTCAAGATAATTCAAGATTATGCTAGTATATCTGGAGACCAGTGCATAACAAGGTAATTGGCCTATAATTGTTGGGGTCATAAATGGAATACCCATTATTAATTTAAGGAAGCAGTATAGTGCAGTGGTCTAAGGCTCAGAGCTGCAAATCTGGTGACATCTAGCAGACTAGACCTGAGGTTTGAATCCCACAGCTTCCACTTACATACTGTGTGACCCTGAGCAAGTCACTTAACCTCCTTGTACAGCAGACAGGTCGCTCCTGTAAAAAAGCTTTCAGCTTAGTGTGCTATACCTGGTTAAACAACTAAAAAAAGTCCCTTTTTTATAAATAGGGATTTTTAGATCAGTGTTCCAATTTATTGATATAGTTGAATAATAGACTAAGTATATTCGCCCACACATTTAAGTGGGGCAAAAATATTTCTGGGGGGGGCCGGATTCCATCAATGCCAGGTGACTTATTTCTCTTTAAAGTCAAGATGACAGCTTGGACTTCATTCTTACTGAAAGTCAGAGGGAAAGAAATGTTTGATTGTACTGTATATCGGGCTTGGAATACCCATTATCAATATATCCTGGCAGAGAGGACAGACCTCCCCCCTCCTGCCCTGCCACAAGAGACAAGTCATAGGGGAACCAACTCCAGGTTGGTTCAGGATGTGGTTGCTGACTGGCTGGCTGGGGGGTGGAAATACATGAATGGGTAGGTTTTCCCACAGGGAAAGAGTGACATTCAAATTTGGTCTTTACAAATACCAGCAATGTGACATCAGAAGCTAAGGATATTGTACCATTATTCAGACAATAGCTTAATGGTATTACAGGATGGAATGTTTGGAGAATTCCATATATTATAACATTATAAAACTATGGGTGCAAATAAAGTATGCTGATTAGTTGACTTGCATTCAACAAGAGTTAGATTAACAGCTGAAAACCATGGTGTGCAGTAGAACTTTGAGAAGCCCAACTATTAAAATATTAATTAAAAAAAGAATAACATCTTATTTTTTTCACTATATGCTAATAGTGTTTTTCACCTGCGTATCGATTAAGTTTGCTCTGGGCAGTCTCACTCTCTGCTCCCCTTTCCTCAAGAGAACATCTGGAGATGAGTTGTTATCAGCTCAGTATGTCTTTCCTGTTAAAACATTTGAAACGCATTTGTCAATGCCGAATGTTGCTCGCTTGTATGTGCTGTTTAGGTATTTGGAAGTGACAGTTTCATGCCTTCCTCCCAAGACATCCACTGTGTCTTTCTATTCAGTATTCACAGAAGAGGGGGAAGGGCAAGGGCCACAGCAGTACAGCAGTTGCCAAGGGGTGAAGAGGTGGACAATAGTCCATTCAAAGGCAAAAGAGTCTGCAGGAGCTCACTAAATTGAAGGTAGACAAAGCGATGGAACCAGATGGCATACGCCAAGGATATTAACAGAACTGCTAAGGGAGATAGCAGTACCTCTGGCAGCCATGTTCACTGAGTCATTCAACATGAGTGAATTGGGGAGGCACATGTGGTCCCTCTACACAAGTCCGCAGCAGGGAGGAGGTAGGAACAATAGGCCATTCAGCCTCACTTCAGTAGTGGGGAAGATCATGGAGACATTGCTTAAAGAAAGGATAGTGGGGCATCTAGATGCCATCGGAACCCAGGACCATAGACAATATGGATTCACAGTGGGACATCATGTCAGATAAATCTGGTTGATTTATTTGGCTGGGTGACAAAGAAGTGAATCAGGGTGGGCAGTGGACAACGCTTACCTTGATTTCAGCAAAGCCTTTGACACCATCCCATATAGGAGGCTGATAAACTAGCTGGGTAGGCTGGGCATGGGGAAAGGGTGGTAACTGGGTTAGAAACTGGCTAACAGACAGGAGGCAGAGAGTGGTGGTAAATGGTATGCAGTCTAGGGAGAGGGGCGACCAGTGGGTGCTGCAGGGATCGGTCCTGGGGCCAGTTCTTGTTCAATGTCTTCATTAGTAATATTGCAGAACATCTGAAGGAATTTTTCACCAAATTTTCAACATAGCCATTTAGACCTCTGCTCATGAACAGTGTCACTGTGATTTTCTTAATTGTATCCGTGCATTGATTTTGCACGCCGACTAAGCCATTATGCTACATGGATGAAACACGTTTTGGTGAGATATGAAAATGACAGCTGTACTACTCATAAGAAGGTGTGGTAACATGGCAATGTTGAAAATCTGGAGTGAAAATATTGAAAATTTGCGACCATAAAGCGCATAGGGAACTGCACAACGACATTCGTAAAACAGACATTTTTTGGAATTTTTTCACCAAATTTTCAACATAGCCATTTTAAGACCTTTGCTCATAAACAGTGTCACTGTGATTTTCTTAATTTATCCCGTACATTGATTTCGCACACCGACTGCGCCATTGTGCGCTACATGGGCGGAAACACGTTTTGGGTGAGATGTGAAAAATGACAGCTGTACTACTCATAAGAAGGTCTGGTAAAATGGCAATGTTGAAAATCTGGAGTGAAAATATTGAAATTTCGCGAACTTATCGAGCTCGCGAGAGAACCGCGCAACGACGCCAGAACAGTCATTTTTGATTTAATACCATTTCAACACTAGTTTAGATTCTTCATGAATGATAAACATTGACATGCAGATATTCAGGCCCAAAGGGTGATTTTGCACAGTGACTGCGCAGTGACTGTGAAATCACCCTTCGGGCCCGAATAATGCCATGACAGTGACATCATTCATGAGAAGGGGTCCTAAAAACCCCATGTTGAAAATTTGGTGCAAAAATTCCCAAAAATGCCTGAGATATGCAACAAAGTTGAACCCCACCTATCTAGCCCATTATACAGCTTACTGGCATTTCCTCAGTTCGCGGTCCACTTTGAAAAGTGCAGACGTGTTCCCGGTCCACCAAAATCGTGCCAAAGTCCAGAGGTAAGTGGTGGGGGGTGTAGGGAGGCTGGGTGCACAGTGGGTGGGTGCGGGTTGTGGGAGGGGGCGGGGAGACTCGGTGGGACCGTTTTTCTTCACAGGTAAAAAAGCAGACGACATGGGACATTTGCCACACTGGGTTGGGCTCCCAGCGTGGCACAAGGACGTGGGGGCATTCAGCCAACCGGGATTGGGGCACCCCTGTCGGCCTAAGGAATAGATTGCCATGCTGGGGTGGGCTCCCAGCATGGCACTACTCGGGGAGAACAGTGCAGCTGACGGGATTGGGCACCCCGTCGGCTATATTATTGAAGTTGCCACGCTGGGGTGGGCACCCAGCGTGGCATTTTGGAAGCCTTTGGGGGAGGTAGGGGTAACACAGCACAGCCAGCGGGGATTGGGCACCCCGCCGCTATACAGTGGGGGGCGACGCCTGCGTGCGCGCGGCAGGTGTGGTGGGGAGCACATGAGCAGACGATCATCTTATCGCTGCTCACTCAAGCATAGCTCCCCCTTTCAACTGTATGCCACTGCATTTTGGAGCGTGTCATAGACAGCTCCAGAATGCATTGGCTTACAGGGGCTGCACCTGCCAGCACACTGACTGAATTGGAGGAGGAGGAGGTGACACACCTCCGAAATCTCCGATGATGGCACTATGTTTCTTGCACATGCGTGCAAGCAACATAATAAATCAATCAAAAAAATGTACTGATCTGCTCCCTTCCATGATTGGAAAGCACAAAGCCCGAGAGCACATAAAGATACAAGCAACAGTTGCGATTAGTGATGGAGCGGCACAGCCCAACAGATATCATCAATCCTTAATCTACTGAAGCATGCTCGTCAAAAAAAAAGGAATAGAAAGTTAATTTAAATTTCAGATTAAACACATAATAAATCTGCTAGTCAACCTCTCTTGCAAAAATATCCTACAAAATGAGAAAGGCAAACTCACCCAATCTTGCATTTGAGAAGTGTAATCACCTGTTCTATTCTGACAACCAAGCCACCTCAAAAGCTTTCATACCTACTAGTGCAGCCCTGTTACATGAATGTTTAAACTCTTCTTCAGCTGGTCCACTGGTAATACATAAGGATAAGACTGGTAATTGCTAACTCCATTTGTGTATTTACTTCTTAGGCATTTTTGACCAGGAAAAAGGTGCACTCAGCTATAATAGCTTGTTTCCCAGTGCATCCTGAGGGGTGGGTTTCATCAACCTGTTTTATTGATGGGGGGGCTGTTGGCCATAACACCAGGGCAACTCTCCTGCTCTTTTTATTATGTTGTTATGTTGGCTCTCACTTGCGCGCCAGCCAACATATTGCATTAGTAGCAGATTTGGAGGCGCGGTCACTGTTGGGCGAATGCCGGACATGCATCAGTAGGTGCATCCCTCATTCCCCAATAAGATAACATGCAGGTGCCACACCAGCAATACATAAACTGGCCATCAGAGATCAAAGAAAAGGTCCACTTCAATGAGAGCCACCAAGCTCCTCACGCAGCGTGCCTTTTCTGGTGAAGCAGTTTACAAAAAACATGGTGACATGCAGCAGCTTCATTTGCCAACGGGGAGCCCACTCCACCTTGACATGATGTTCCCCCCTCCCATCCTAAGTGTGTGCCGAGGAGGTACCCAATCCCCCTCAGCCTCATGGCCCCCCAACAGTCTTTCCTTGCTGACGGGGAGCCCAATCCCCTTTCGGCTTCAGTCCCCCCTGTCAAGTTTAGTTTGCCAACGAGGGAGACCACTCCCAGTTGGCATAGTGTCCCCAGCCCCCATGTGTGCTGTGTGCTGAGGGGTACCCAATCCACCTCAGCATCATGCGCACCCCCCTCATCCATTTCTGTGCCGACGGGGGGCCCAATCTCCATCAGCTGCGGTCCCCCTTCCCGTTATGCAGGTGGTGCAATGGAAGCCCACCACAGTGTACCAAACACCTGAAAAAAAGAAAACCAACCCTAGTTGTCTTTTTTTTACCCTGTAAAAGAAGAAAACAGTCCTTCGCAGTCTCTCCTGTCCCCTTCCCCAACCCACACCCACCCTCTGCGCACCCACCTCCCCACACCCCCCTTACCCTATACTTACATCTGGAGTCTGGTGCAATGATCTTCGCTGCGGATCGGGAACACGTCTGCACTCTTCAAAGCTGACTGCGAACTGAAGAAATGCCAGTAAGCTATATAATGGCATAAATAGGGGGTTTTCAACTTTGGTGCATATCTCGGCCATTTTTGGGATTTTTGTCACCAAATTTTCAAAATGGGGTTATTGGGACTCCTCCTCATGAATTCAGTCACTGTCATGGCGTTATTCAGTCTCGAAAGGTGATTTTGCGGTCACTGCGTGGAATCACCTTTTGGGACCAATTAACAAAATGGCAATGCCACTGTTCATGAGGGGGGCTCTCAAAAAGCCTATGTTGTAAATGTGGTGATAAAAATCAAAAAAAAATGGCTGTTTTACGAGCATGCATTTCACAGTTTCCACACGCGTTCATAACTTCATGAATTTGTAATATTTTCACTCCAGATTTTCACAATTGGCATTTTACCATACCTCCTTATGAACAGTACAGCTGTCATTTTACATATCCTGGCCGAAATGTGTTTTCGCACAGCCAGCGCAAAATACCGCAGTCATTGTGTGAAATCAGTTTTCGGGAGAGTTTGAGAAAATGACGGTGACACTGTTCATGAGCAGAGGTCCTAAAATGTCAATGTTGACAATTTGGTGAAAGTCCATAAAATGACTGTCTTACAAGTGTGAGTAGAGCAGTTTCCTTGCACCCTTGTAATTTTGCAAATCTGCAGTATTTTAATGCCAGATTTTCAACACTGACATTTTTTCACACCTCCTTATGAACAGTACAGCTGTCATTTTTCACATCCTGCCCCAAATGTGTTTTCGCACCTGTGGCGCACAATGGCATGGTCGCTGTGGGAAATCAACTTTTGGGACAGATTAACAAAATCACAGTGCCACTGTTCATGAGGGGAGGTCCCAATATGCCTATGTTGAAAATGTGGTTAAAAAAATTCCAAAAATCATTGGGATACGGACGTGTGTTGCACAGTTTCTATGCCTGCTCATGCAGTGGTGCAGATAGAAATGTCCAGGCCCGGGACACACCTTCAGGTCTGGGCCCCCCTCTCCCATCCCCAAGACATATAAATGTGTAAATGATGGCCCCCCAAGCCACCTGGGCCTGGGACAGTTGTCCTGGCTGCCCCCGTCGGCACCCCTGTGCTCATGACTTCACCAATTTTTCATATTTTCACTCCAGATTTTCAACATTGCCATTTTTTTACACCTCCTCATGAACAATACAGTTGTCATTTTTCGTACCCTGCCCAAAATGTGTGTCCATGCCTGTGTTACCAAATGGCAGTCACTGTGCAAAACCATCTTTTGGCTAACAAATTGAAAGTGCCACTCTTCATGAGGTGGGGTCACAAAAAGCCCATATTGAAAATTTGCAGAGAAAATACCAACAAATGCCTTTGGCATTAGGGTTTCCAACTGTAACACCCCACCCTTTAGAGACTGACAGGTGTCAGGGGGTGTGACTTGGGATCATTCGTTGTAATTCTCAAGCCATTCCACCGTCACCCCCACCATGTAGCCAGTCACAGGCATTGAGGTGTGCCTTGGAGTCTTCAGCCCTAAAGTACACTCCACTCTCCTACACTGCACCCATCTCAGCGTATTTCCTCATGGCCCAAAGCACACCACGACACTTGTCAGTGTCTACAGGGTAGGGTGAGGTTAAATGCCATAAGCGTTACAGCTGATGACCCAAAGGCACACCCCAATGCCTGTCACTCTCTGCAGGGAGGGTGGGGTTGGTGTCAGTTCAATACTTCACTGCCATTCCTATTATGCATCTCTAACTCCTGCAACTCCAATGCCAGTGAAACAACATGCGGCATTGACAATGCTTGTTTGATAAGTGCCAAGGGAATATTTTGATTCTACCTGGACAGTGACCACAGATGGGCAGAAAGGACCTCAAAGTAATGTTTCATCCAAAGGATGGCATCTCACCAGTGCAGCACCAACCTCACACTCAAGGAAAGCAGTGTAGCACATTGTTTAGGAGCTGCAAACCTAGAGAACCGAGCTTGAATCCCACAGCCACCACCTGCATGCTGTGTGACCATGAACCAGTCACTTAACTTCCCTGTGCTCCCAGGACACACCTGGAAACAAGTCTCAGCTTAGTGTGTCTTTTCTGGCCAAAAATTATAAAAAAAAAATGCTACACCAGACTGTCAATTATGGGTAGTACCTCAAGTGCCTGGTGTGGGTCTAGAATGCATGACCCAATCTTCTGGCCAAAGAAACAAGTGTACTACCTACTGTGCCACCAAGTAACAGACAGACTTGTGCTTTCAGTCCATTGGCCAACAATGGTTAAACACTCTGTGGAAGTAATGAGTCTGCACTTTTAGGGGAGAGGGCAGCTGTCTGGTACACAAACACCACATTCCCACTGCCCAGTCACAGAGATGCAATTGCAATGCTGAAAGGATAAGAAAATCAGCACTGTTCTTTGACTGTCCTTTACTTTGCACTATATCTTAAATACATACCGTTTTTAATTTACTATTTGAAATTACCTTAGACTATTGTAATCATTCTGGTTCTGAACCTGACCTTCAGCTCTAAAGCATCAGCCTGCTCTGGTACAATCCAATACAAAAACAAGCATTTGTCAATGCCGAATGTTTGCTTGCTGGTATTGGCAGTGGTAGTGTAGAAGTTACAGAGCTGCGTAATAGGAATGGCAGTGAAGTATTGAACTGAAGCCAACCCCATCACCACCCTGCAGAGAGTGACAGGCATTGGGGTGTGCGTTTGGGTCGTCAGGCATAACGGCCACGCCATTTCACCACACCCCACTCTGCAGAGACTGACAAGTGGCACGTGTTCCTTGGGGTCTTTGGCCTTATGCACACCCATTTTCATTAGGAAATACGGTGAGATGGGTGCGATATAGAGAGAATGGGGTGAAGTTTGGGGCTGAAGAGTCCAAGACATACCTCGATGCCTCTCAGTGACTGCAGGGTGTGGAATGGTATGAGCATCACAGGCAAGAATCCCAAGTCACACCCCTGATTCCTGTCATTCTCTAGAGGGTTGGGCGATTTATTTGAAAGCCTAATACCTCAGGCTATTCGTTAGTATTTTCACTCCAAATTTTCAACATGTTTGTTTTGTGACCCCACCTCATGAACAGGGAATATCAGTTTGGTAGCAGCTGCTTATGCACAGTGACTACTGACATTTAGCACCACAGGTGCAAAATATTCGAACAGGATGTAAAAATGACAGCTGTACTCTTTCATGGGAAGGTGTAAAATGGCTATGTTGCAAATGTGTAGTAAAAATATTTAAAAAATGGTGAAGTCACGAGCGTACATAGAAACTGTGCAATGCACACCCGTAATATAATTAGGTTGGGGATTTTTATAGCAGATTGTCAACTCAGGCATTTTGGTGCCTCCGTCATGAACAGTGTCACTGTGATTTTCTTAATTTGTCCCGTACATTGATTTCGCACACTGACTGCGCCATTCTGCGCTACATGGGTGGAAACACATTTTGGGTGAGATGTGAAAAATGACAGCTGTACTACTCATAAGAAGGTGTGGTGAAATGGCAATATTGAAAATCTGGAGTGAAAATATTGAAATTTCGCGAACTTACGAGCCTGAGTAGGAACTGCACAATGCACGCTCGTTAAACAGTCATTTTTGAATTTTGGCACCAAATTTTCAACATGGGGGGTTTGGCCCCCCTTCTCATGAATTATGTCACTGTTATGGTGGTATTCTGGCCTGAAGGTGATTTTGCAGTCACGCGCAGTCACTCGCGCAAATCACCCTCGGGCCGAATAACACCATGACAGTGACATAATTCATGAGAAGGGGTCCCAAAACCCCATGTTGAAAATTTGGTGCAAAATCTCAAAATGGCTGAGATATGCAATAGACTTGAAACCCCCTATCTAGCCCATTATACAGCTTACCGGCATTTCCTCAGTTAGCGGTCGGCTTTGAAGAGTGCAGACGTGTTCCGGTCCACGAAGATCATCGTGCCAGAGTCCGAGGTAAGGTATGGGGTGAGGGGGGTGAGAAGCATGGGTGCGCAGTGGGTGGAGTGCGGGTTGTGGGAGGGGTCGGGAGGCCGCGCAGGACAGTTTTGTCTTACAGGTAGAACAAGTTAAAAGACATCGTGGGACCGTTTGCCACACTGGGGTGGGCTCCCAGCGTGGCTAAGGACTTTGGGGGCGTTCAGCCGGCGAAGTTAGGCACCCGTCGGCAAAAGAAAAAAAAAAGCGAAAAAACCTCGCGGGACCATTTGCCACGCTGGGGTGGGCTCCCAAGCGTGGCACAAGGACTTTGGGGGGCCTTCAGCCGACAGAGAGTTGGGCACCCCATCAGCTAAATCACTGATTGCCACACAGGGGTGGGCTCCAGCGTGGCACCAAGTACTGGGGGGATGGAGACGATGCGAAGCTCAGCCGGCGGAGTTGGGCACCCGTCAGCTATACACCTGCGTCGCGAGGCGCGCATGCCTGCTGACTGGGGGAGCTGCGTAGGCAGCTTCTTATAAGCTGCTCACTCAAGTGTAACTCCCCTTTCAGCTGTATGCCACTGCATTTTGGGCGTGTCATAGACGGCTCCAAATGCATTAGCTACAGGGCCAGTGCCTGCCAGCACACTGCCTGAATTGGAGGAGGAGGTGACACACCTCCGAAATCTCCGATGATGGCACTATGTTTCTTGCACATGCGTGCAAGCAAACATAATGAGTCCCAAGCATCCCCAGCCTTGCATTTATCATACCTACAGGTTGCCACAGAGGTTGACTGGGAAGGAAATTAAATAAGAGTACAAAATTGATTTTATCATGCTCAGCTCCCCCAAGTAAAACTCTCTTATTGTAAATAAAAAGATGCATGTGTGCGGTCTACACTAAAGGCAAAGTGAGGATAGGCTACGGTAGCTGGCAGTTTGAACAACTCTGATGACACCAATGTCTATGCAAGGTTAATAAAAACAAATTGCCTTTAGTCTCACTGACACAAAATGTTGGTTGGGTATACCCATTCAAATCGTAAAAAGGCACCTGGTTTTCTTTGAAGTGCAAATAGCTCCCTTGTATGCCTAACTGCTATGAATGCTTGACCAAGCACTTCAATTTGCTGTCTGATTTGCAGCAAACGCTGACAGAATAATAAACTCTACTGGAACAACTGATGTGCTGAAGTACCAGGAAACTATGCTTTTAATGAAGGCAATCAAACATCTTACACTATTTTATTAAAGTACTATAAAACTGGAGTATATGCAAATGAGGGATACTCAGGGGGTCTAAGATTTTTAATGATGAATATTTAGGGGCATCAATTAGGGGTCTGACCCTAGTTAGGATCTTCACTAAAATGTACAAAATTAATTAGCTGATTATCTGGGGCATCAGCAAACTGCACCTTTGCATCAGTGTGACTCAGTTGATAACATTCTCTCCTTTATGTCACTGGGTTGTGGGTTCAGGTCTCACACTATAACCTTTCTTCTCATATTGAATATCTGCGCATATGTATACAAAAGGCTTGACCGAAAATGGACCTCTTTGCTTTATAAATGCAGACATAGCATCTACCCAACCTATCTGAACAGCCTTCTTAATTGGATCTCACAACACGTCTGTTATTTATTTTATTTAATTTAAACTTTGGTTCCTGGGAAAGGCACACTGAACTGGGGCTTGTTTCCAGGTGAGACCTGGGGATGTGTGGTTACAAATACAAAGACAGAGAGAGTGTGATTGCACTATTAGTGTGATAACTTGTGGAAGGAGTGTGGTGATACCCTCCCACCCTGGTGGCAGAGGAGGACTAAGAGGACTTTTATGTTATTTTCTACTAACTTTTACCACATAGCTCATGGACTCATTGACAGACTTTATTTGGAAAGTATTGATAGTTATAAACATTTTCTGTTTTCTCCCCCTATGATGTATCTAAAAGCATCTGACTAATTTTTAAGCATGTATTAAAAGGGGTGGCACCCTCATGGTTAATATTATACTATACCATTGTTTCAGTGCTTGGTATCAAAGTGTATTTTTTTTAAATAATAAACATGATGTTTAATAAAACAGAGGGAGAGAACAGACACATCAATTATAACAAAGTCAAGTAAATACAAACAGAGGGAGAAAACAGTAACGGCAATTACAACAGAGTCAAGTGTTATGGAGAAAGGATAGGAACAAAACCATGCATCCAGTACCTACAGCCAATCATCAATGACAAGCAGGGTAGGCAGGCCAACAAATCAAATAATGTGTCAGAAAGAGGAGACTAGGAGGCCATCAGGGGGCAATAGGGTTGAGGTTGAGGGAGTGGGGAGGAGGCAGCGCAGGAGCAAGGTGGTAAAGGGGTGTGTCAAAGCAGATGCTTTAGCGTTGAAAGTGAGGATGAACTGTGAGTGGTTGGGGAGAGCTGATTCCAGAGGAAGTGGTGTCTGTAGGAGAAAGCTGATGGACCAGAAGTTGGGCAAGGGTGAGTCATGCAGAAAGAACGGGAGTCCCTGGAGCACAGCGGGTAGGAGCTGGGGACCTCTTTGGAAAGGAGAGAGGAAAGATAGGAGGGGAGGGTCCCAAACAAATATTTGGCTATGAAAACCAAGCAGTGGGTCAGGTGATGAGGTGATGATGGGGTAGAGGTGAAATTGAAAGGGAGGAGTACAGAGAGCAGTGATGCATGTGGGGAGGGGGGTAGTTAGAAGTGAAGCAGCAGAAGAAGCTCAGGAGAGTATCAAGCCTGGACAAGGGCATGGCAGGGCAGTACTATAGACTATGTCAGCGTAGTCAATTACTGGGAGAATCATTTTCTTGACTAGCTCATGATAGCTAGGGGAAGGTCTGTCTCTGTTTTGGTACAATATGCCTAATTTAGGTCAGAGTTTAGAGCATATGGCAGCCATGTGGGAGGAAAAACTGAGACTGGTGTCCAGCCAGACACCAAGATATTTAAAGGCAGTATTACTTCAAGGTTGGAGCCATCAGGGGTGGAGAACACAAGGAGGGTCTACAGCTTATCCAGCTTTTGCCATGTCCCAGATATGATAGAGCTGGTTTTCTTAGTATTGACTGTAAAATCATTATCGTGGAACCAGCAGAGGACATTGCTGAAATCCTGCTGAAGGGCTCCTGGATGTCAGCAGTAATAGGTCCCAAGGAGTATAGGATGCTATCGTCTGCACACATTTGGATGAGGAAGTTAGTGTACACATAGGGGAGGTCATTGATGAAGAAAAAGAAAAGGATGGGACCAAGAATGGACCCTTGGAGGACCCCTGCAAGGATGGGGAGAGGGGATGACAAGATGGAGCTCACCAGACAGATTATTGCCTGTCAGTGAGATAGAATCTGAACCAGTTGACGGCAGGGATGGCCATACAGATTGAGAGTAGCTTGTTCAGGAGAAGAGAGTGAGACTGAATAAAATACTTTGGCCAGGTCAATGACCACCACCACCACCAGAGACAGGCAAGGACACCTCCTATCAACCACAAAGGTGAAAGGAAAAAGAACATGGTAACATCACTCATGGGAAACAAAACTCATGGGAGCAAAGGAAGAAGGATGCCAGTGTATGAAAGGCAATAGTAACAAATGCCAGGAGTCTAGCTGACAAAGTCCCAGAACTCTCAGCCACAATGGCGGAAGCAGGACTAGACTGGGCCGAAGTAACTGAGACATAGCTAAATGAGAGCCATGAGTGGGTTGTTGCTATCCCAGGTTATAGGTTTTTCAGAAAGGACAGAGTGGGATGATATGGGGGGGTTGAATTGTATATAAAGGAAGACATAAATGCCACAGAAGTCCAAAGAACTCAGGAAGAACCTGAAGCTCTATGGGTCACTCTCAAACCTGGCACAAACTCGGCCCTCAGACTGGTAGTGATTTATAATCCCCCCTCCCCAAACAAGGGGCAGAGGCAGACAAAGCTTTGCTGGAAAGCACAGTAAAAATGACAGAAGAAGGAGTCAAGTCATACTGATGGGGGGCTTCAATCTCCCAGTCACAGACTGATCCTCCTGCATGGCATCCACAGCCAAAGGCAGAGATTTCCTGGACACCCTGCAAGGTACTGGACTCAATCAACTTGTCACATCCCCCACTAGGGAAAATGCAGTCCTAGGCCTGGTGCTCACAAACAGTAACAAGGTCAAGGAGGTGTATATGGGGTGCCACCTGGGGACAAGTGACCACAAACTGGTCTGGTTCAAGGTCAATACTAAGGAGGAAACAAATCACTAAGACACAGGTCCTGGACTGCAGAAGGATTGATTTTGATCAGATTAGAATATGGTTTAGTGATATCCTCAAGAGTAAACCAAGAGGGGGTGGAAATATGCTGGACCAACATTAGATCCAGGGAGATTGAAGGTGTCAGCGTGGCTCAGTTGGTAGCACATCCGCCTCTGGACCAGAAGGTCGTGGGTTCTCGTCCCACACCGGGATTGGACTTGCACCTAAAACATTGCTGGCATCCGAGTGCAGTATTAGGGGGTGCTGTACTGCTGGGGTGTGCCGTCCTTCGGATGAGACGTTAAACCAAGGTTCCTTCTGCCCATCCTGGTGTTGTCCTGGTGGGTGTCCAGGTGGAAGTAAAAGAACCCAGGGCACTCTTCGCAAAGAGTAGGGAACATTCCCAGTGTTCTGGCCAACATTCCCCTTCCCATAAACCGGTTCATGCAATTACCCAGGCTGTGTGTGGGTGATGATGTGCGATATGGCCACCACCACACATTCAGTCACTTCACTACCAGTCTAGCATTGCTTGTAAAGCGCTTTGGATGTATGAAAAGCGCTATATAAATGCTGATTCTTCTTCTAGAGAGGCAATAGCAGAGGTCACTGACATATTTTCCAGACTGGTCAGTAAGACAAGGAAATGGAAAAATCCTCTCTGGTCACAACAGAGGTGGCAACTGCGGTAAAAGCAAAGAGGCTAGCATTTAAAAAATTCAAGGGCTCAAATGACAACAAGGATAGGGACGCTTACAAAAGCAACTTGAGGGAGACTTCTAGGGTGATTAGGGCAGCAAAGGCACAGACTGAAGTGGAAACTGCACAGGTGGTAAAAGGAGGTAAAAAAACCTTCTTTAGGTACATATGTGACAAAAAGAATAATGGGGGGGGCATTGTTAGACTAATAAGCAGTGATGAGAAGAAGATAGAAGACGAGAGAGAGAAGACAGAGATCTTAAATGAGTACTTCTGCTCTGTCTTTATGAAGGAAAAGCCTGGAAATGGGTACACCACTAAAGGAGTTAATAATTGCACAAGGGGGGTAGACACAAGCACTTTTACAGTAGAGAGGGTAAGGACTGAACTCAATAAACTAAAGATAGATAAAACCATGGGGCTAGACGGCATCCACCCATGCATACTGGGAGAACTTAAGAATGAATTGACAGCACCTCTAGCAGATATTTTCAGTGGATCCCTGAGAGAGGGAATTGTTCCACAATACTGGAAATGGGCAATAGTGGTTCCCATACATAAAGGAGGGAGCAGGGAGGTGGCGGGTAGCTACCACCCTGTCACTCTCACCTAGGCGATAGGCAAGATGATGGAAACCCTGCTAAAGTAAAGAATTTTAACTTTCCTGGAAGAGCCTGGACAGCTGGACAGCAGGCAACATTGCTTCATGGCAGGAAAGAACTGCCAGACTAATCTGATTGAGTTTTTCAACTCGATTACTAAGACAGTGGACCAGAGGAGGAGCCGTGGATGTTATCTACCTCGACTTTAGCAAAGCCTTTGACTCGGTCCCACACAGAAGGCTGCTAAATAAGCTCAAGTATACAGGAGTGGGACAGGAAGTGGTATCATGGATTAGGATCTGGCTTAGTCAGAGGAACCAGTCGGTGATGGTCAATGGGGCAGCATCAGGGGATGGGGGTGACCAGCGGGGTGCCACAGGGGTCCGTCCTGGGTCTTTACTCTTCAATATTTTCATAAGTGACATCACTGAGGAGCTGGGCGGGAAGGCGAGTCTGTTTGCAGATGACACAAAGATCTGTAACAGAGTGGACACTGCTCAGGGAGTGGAACAAATGAAAAGTGACCTGCTCAAGTTAGAAAAATGGTCCAATGTGTGGCAGTTAAAATTTTAATGCAAAAAAATGCAAAGTGATGAATCCAGGCAGGAGCAACCCAGAGACGGTCTACTATCTGGGAAGGGAACAGCTAACAGCCACCAAACAGAAGCGGGATCTCTGATGACTTAAAAGGGGGCAGACAATATGAAAAACCGATGCAAAAAGCCAGCAGAATGCTGGGATGTATAGGAAGGGGCATCACAAGTAGAATGAGGGAAGTGATCATGCCACTATACAAGTCCCTGATAAGGCCACACCTTGAGTACTGTGTACAGTTCTGGAGGTCTTATCTCAGGAAGGATGTGGATAGACTAGAAACGGTACAGAGGAGGGCAACAAAATTGCCATACAAAAGCAGATTACGGCAACTCAACATGTACCCACTGGGGAAGTGCAGAGATAGGGGTGACATGATAGAGACATTCAAGTTCCTGAAAGGCATAAACAGAGTCCCTACCCAGGAGCTCTTTCTGATCAATAGCTCCACAAGGACAAGGGGTCATGAAATGAAATTAAGGGGAGGGAAGTTCCGAGGTAATGTGTAAGTTCTTCTTTACGGAAAGAGTGGAGGCTCCATGGAATAGCCTACCTGCAGAAGTCATTGACTCCAAAACAGTAGGGCCATTCAAATCTGCATGGGATAGGCATAAGGGGATTGTCTGTAAGAAATTCTAAGTGGGGGATAGCACTCAGGGCAGATTAGATGGCTCTTTGGTCCCCATCTGCCATCACTTTCTATGTTTCTATGTTTCTATATAAGATCGCAGAGGTAATGTGACCGTGGTCCATTCCCAATTGGACGGCATTTGAGAATCACAGATGGGAAGATATGGTTGAGTGGTGTTTATAGAATCCTGATTGATAAGGAGAGAGAAAGTTAGAAGAAGCTAGGAATTCAGTGATTCTCGAAAGCAATAAGGACTCTTGGAGTTTGGTGAGGGCGGAGAGGTGAGATATGGGCTGATAACTGCCAGGGGCTCCGAGATCACAACTTTTGTGAAGAGGAAGAACTTTAGTGACTTTCCAGGCTGACATGACAGTGCAGGAGGAGAAAGAGAGGTTTAATAAGTGAGCAAGGGTGGAATGATAGTGGGAGCAGAGATGCAAAGTAACCTGTGATGAAGACTGTCTGGACTGGATTTGGCAGAGTTAAAGGGAAACTTCACTCTCACATCATGTATATTTTTCTTCTTTCCATGTAAACAGACAGTTCTTTTTCTGTAGCTGTTTGGCCTATATGTGTGAGCTTTAGTTTGCTTTCACTGTGCATGGCAGCCCCCTGTGACTACCCTAGGGGTCTCCATTTTATGGTTGTTAAACTCATTTTCCATGAGAGCTGCATTAACATATGAGAACAAGATATCAGATCAACCATTTATACCAAGTACCTCTATACTGAAAGAACAAATACCCTGCAAAAACTCTTTGGAAACACACTAATTGAATGCAGTTTAAAGGGAAAACCCCTGTATTACAACTTGAACAGTTTGCAAAGCTCACTGAAGGTAAATATTGTATATCATACCTTTCCGCAGCTTTTTTCTTTGAAGGCTAATTAAGCAGACAAGCACATGTTGGAGTTTAAAGGTGATTACACATCATGTTCTCATGCTAATGCAGCTCTCAGGGACAATGAGATTTCAACAACCAGCAAATGGAGACTTCCAGGATAGTTACAGGGGGTATCCTGTGATAAGAGCTAATATGGGATGGCTATCCACATAACAGCGACTACTAAAGGGTGATCTGCAGAATGGGGAAAGCTCCAATCCGGTGACTGCATTGTGCACGTATGTATATTCCCATGACAGACATATGGGCGACTGGCATTTACAGGGACCCCAAGTCAGGAGCTAGCGTCAAAACGGAGACTGAACATAACAGCAAGTAGTCAAGATGGAGAAACTAAATAAGGTGAACTGACCACAATGGCGATTCCCGCGCCGCACATGCGTGCGCCCGTGTGGCACACAGCAAAGCACACATGCAGGCTGTCGGCATGCAGCACAGGGGCCACAGCCAACCCCCTGACCCTGAGCAGGAGTGCCCCCACCAGACAGTACACCTCCGCACTGCAGCCCCACAACCAAGCAGCCTTGCAAAGGCCAATGTACATGATGGTGGGGATGAAGCCAAGCCGTGGTCACAGCACACAGCATAGATCGCTCTCCATCAATGAAGCTGTAGTGCCCCTGGCCAGCATGCAGGGTACGAATCCCAAGCTGCAGAGCCACCTCATCATCGCACAAACCACGGAACAACAAAAGGAACATGGGTAAAGTGGAGAAAGGGAATACCACACAAGGAGAACAGCTGAGCAGTACTGGGACACTCACCATCGGTCGCCATCCAGTTCCGCAGCCGCCATCCGTCCCGATCGTGGATGTCATGGGAATACACCGCCATGCCACTGTGATGCTTACGAGGGTCCGCCCACACACACACACACACACACACACACTTTTTATGCTGGAGTGCTGCGGGGGAAGGGGGGGCCAAGCCGAAGGCGGGGACGCACACAGGTGAAGACACCACATGATCCGCCTACTGTATTTAAGGGGACCGACACGGATATGCACATGCTGAGTCCCTAGAGAGACCTGCATTATGGACAACATAAAGTTCATAATGAGTCAGAAGGGAAAGCCGCTCCTGGAGCACAGGAGTTACATATACCGCGGGCACAAGTCAGTGAAGGAGAAGGTCTACTGGAGGTGCATGCAGGACCATAGACATCAGTGTCCTGCACACCTGCACACCATTGAGGACCACGTTGTGTACACTGAGCAGTCACACAACCACATCCCTGATGCGGACGAGGTGGGTGTATGGTGTGTGATGACATATGTGCGGGAGAGGGCGTGCAGCAGCTTGCAAACCACATCCCAGGTGCTCACCCACTGCACAATAGACATGCCTGATGCAGTGGCTGGCAGCCCTACCACTCATCAAACAGATGGTGCTGTGGGTGCGGCAGGCTGTGATAGGATTCCCTGCCATGCCAACATCACTGACCGACCTGGTCATCCCCCCGGAGTACACCATCATGGGGGGGGGCCCTTCCTGCAGGAGAACAGTGGTCCCGCTAAGGAGCGACACCTTGTGTTTGCCACCCTGAGGTCACTCCAGTTCCTTTCAGGGTCAGAGGACTGGTTCCTTGATGGGATCTTTCGCTGTGTGCCACCACTATTTGCTATGCTGTATACGGTGCAAGGGATGTGTGCAGGTGTGGTGATACTGCTGGTATACCTGTTTATGTTGTCTCGGACCAAACAGGCATACGAACAGGCATTTGCTGAAGTGTGCAGGCTTGCGGGCAGGGGCCAGCTGAAGACCGCACTTCTCAACTTTGTGTGGCCTGCTTGGTGTGCCTTCAGTACCACCTTTGAAGGCACAGAGCTGCAGGTCTGTTTCTTCCACTTCTGCCAGGCAGTCTGGAGGAAGGTTCAGCAGACCCCTGCAGTCCTGGCCAGGTATGCACAGGAGGAAGAGTTCACTCTCCTGGCACGGACGCTCCTCGCCTTAGCATTTGTGCCTGTTGCTGCCATGGAGGAGGCACATGGGGAGCTCCTGAACCAGCTGTTCTACCATCAGAATGAGGAGTTCATACGGCTGGTCCTTGAATACATGGAAGCAACATGGATTGGTTGGGCTGTGGGCAGGATGACCCACAGGTGCCCAATGTTCCCTGTTAAATCATGGAACATGTATGTGCCCACACTGTCAGGGCTTGTGCGGATGAACTCATCCAAGCAGACCTCTAAAGCAGTAGGTAAGGCTAGGGGGGTGTTAGGGTGTATTAGTAGGGGTATCACAAGTCGTAAGAGGGAGGTAATAATCCCTCTGTACAAGACATTGGTTAGGCCCCATCTGGAGTATTGCGTGAAGTATTGGAGGCCACACCTTCACAAGGACATTAACCAAATTGAGGCAGTCCAGAGAAGGGCAACCAAAATGGTGCAGGGACTGCATCAGAAGACATATGAGGACAGATTAACGGAGCTCAATATGTATACCCTTGAGCAAAGGAGGGAGAGAGGTGATATGATCGAGACATTTAAACACCTTAAGGGCATAAACAAGGTGAAAGAGTCTAACATGTTTAAATATAAGAAAATAGCAGGACAAGAGGACACAGCACGAGATTAGAGGGAGGCCGATTAAGGGGAATGTGGAAATTCTTTTTCACAGAAAGGGTGATAGATGCATGGAATGGCTTACCACAAGAAGTGGTGGCTATGAATACAGTGCAGGGCTTCAAACAGGCATGGGATAGGCATAAGGGAGCAATACAAATGACTATGAATAGATAGGTCACTGACAGAGCAAAGGCCGATGGCACATTTATAAGGTAGAAAAAGAAATGGGCAGACTGGATGGGCCTTGCTGTCCTTATCTGCCGTCAACTTCTATGTTTCTATGTTTCTATGAACAACTCCATAGAAGGCTAGCTAAGGGGCTTTAGCATCCGGCTCAGTGCTAGCCACCTCAGCCTGTGGCACATCCTTGATTGCCTCCATGAGGAACAACACATCAGTGAGGTGTGCATGGAGCAGTTGCTTTCCAGGGCTGGGGCAGCTGCCCAGAAGTGGACATATCATGACCTGACTCAGCATAATGAGGCGATCATGGCCGAGCATGGGAAGTGCTCCCCACCCAACTACCTGCTTGGGCTCACCTACAAGTTTTAGTTGCAGGTGTAATCGGGTGTGCCTGTGGGTGGGTGGCCACCACGTCACTGCATGTCCCCCAGTGTACCTTCCACCATCTCCCTCATCAACTATTGTGCTGTTCGGGACTACCCAGGGTGCTGTATGCACCTCAGCTGCCCATCCCATGCCCAGCCGGACTGTCCACCCAGACGCACACTGTGCCCTGCCGCACACCTGCCATCCCATTGTGTCCGTGCATCCTGCCTCAATGCCAACCTGACCATGGTGCTTGTGCTTCTGTTCATTCATCCCCCTGCACCTGTTGTTGTGTACTGCACCCCCCTTGACCTTGCAGTCTCCCCATCCTCATTGTGTGGTGGTGCCCCCCTCCATCCCTGTCTGTCAACCTGCATTCCCGGTGGTGGTGTCATAATTTTTTTTTATTCAATTGCTGCTGTTTGTCATTTTGATGTTTGTGGCTAACGTACTGCGCCATTTGTTGTTTCCACTTTTTGCCTGTGCAGTTCTGCAGGTCGCCCTTATGCAGGTGCCCTTATCACACAGAACCATTACAGGGCCTAGCTTGAAGTGTGAAAATAAATTAAAGCAACTGCATACATCTCTAACAGCTACATGAAAAGAGTTGTCTGCTGACATGGAAACAATTACAATTTAGAAGATATGAGCGTGTAGTTTTTCTGTAAGGGAAAGTAATGCGCAAAGTACTTCTTGCAGTGAGATTGGAGGGAAACTATAGCCACCAGATGAGGGGAGTGGCTGGGGGGCAGAGGAGGCATGAGCATGAAGCGCACAAGTAGTAATTAATTTGTTAAAGATAGTGGCAATGGAGAAGGGGTCAGAGACTGGGGAGACATTTTCGGTGAGCATTGGGGTCTGACTGTAAGTGGGGGTTGGGAAGAGAGTGGATGATGCTTCAGAATTTTGAGGGTGAGTTTAAGTTAGAATGAAGGTAGGATTTAAAGTAGGCAGCCTTTGCAGAGCAGACTGCCTTTGTACAGGCGTTTCTCTGAGACCCGCAAATTTGTAGGTCTGAAGGGGAGCAGGAGGATATAAATTGGACCTAGGCTTGGTCCCAAGCTTTGTGCAAGGCTAAGAGGTCAGCTGAAATCCAAGGGGTGATGTTGACGCTTCACCTGACTTTTTTGAGGGGGCATGGCATGTTAGGATCACAGTATTCAGTTCAGTTGTATTGCTTTTCAGCATTCACCATTACATAACATACACTGATACAACAATATGTACCCAGCAATATGTACCATTTTGTAAAAATACATACAAAATGTTAACATAAATTGTGAAGGCATCACTCTAATACTGAAGTCATCTTATCCTAACCTAACATACTCAGAACATTATTGTCTTTCTCAGGTGAGCCTATCACTCGTATTGTTTTTTGCTTTGATCAGTTTCAAGATCACAAGAAAAGAAATCTGTTCCACTGCCCGATGGTATATAAAGCCACAGGTAAGAAGGCCTCTGTCTTTGTTGCACCCTACAGCTGAAATCACCTCCCTGAGAATATTTAAATGGGCTTACGCAACTTAGTGTAGCATTATGCTGGTGCAAATTATTGATAAACCTTTGTGGCCATTCGCCTCCCTGTTCCACAGGGAATACCACCTTGTGTGGGTACTGAAGGCAAAGGAACCCTGGAGGAGGGTTCCACCCCTACAGGTGCCACGGGAAGGAATCCCTTGGCTAAAGGTACCTTAGGAAGGAACCCCAAGGAGAGAGGTGAGCTGCTGGAGGAGGAGAATATGGTGGGGCAAAGACAAAATGGTTCTGAAGGAAGCTGTAAGGCCTGCCTCAAATAACTCAGGCAGGGGGTGTGGCTGGTCTCTTCAGACCACTGAATGACAGTCAAAACCTTTCAATTCAATGGGCTTATGCAGCTTAGTCTAATGTTATGCATGTGCAACTTATTGATAAACCTCTGTGGCCATTTGCCTTTCTATTCCACAGGGAATACCACCCTTTAGGGGTACTGAAGATAAGGAACCCTGGAGGAGGGTTCCACCCCCTAGAGGTGCTGCGGGAAGGATTTCCCTTGGCTAAAGGTACCTTAGGAAGGAACCCCAAAAAGAGCGTTAAGCAGAAAACCTTGCTCACTAAAGCCACGGAGCATGATTGACAACAACTGGTAGGATGACAGCTACCAGAGAAGAGCATAGACAGACACGGTCTGAGCTGATAGGGAGGAAAACTAAGAAGAAGGGCATAACTTCCCAAGGAGAGAGGGAATGGTAAAGGAGAGCCATCATGCCACACAAAAGGAGAGCCACCATCCAACTCCATCCAACAGCAGAGTCTAAGGACTTAAGAGTCTATTGCTATATAGACTATCTAGTATTATGACCTTCGACAAGGAAAAGAGGGAAAACCACCTATGAAGAGGAAATCTCTGGGGATCCAAGGCCTAGCTTGCCTTCCCTCCAGGTTTGGGATATATTTAGTGATGGCTCAGCTGCTTCAATTTAGAAATGCAATGCAGGGGAGATTCAATTTGGAGGAAGGCTCTCACTCTAGCCCTCTAACGGGAACACGGTGAAGGGCTGCAAGCACACTCTGCAGCAACAAGGTACTCCCACACAGGAGTACCATCTCCCAAGATGGGAGGAGGAGAGCAACAACTGCTGATGACGCTCTGCCAGCCTACACAAGCTAGAAACAGACCAGGTGAACCTTACGTGGTTGTAAGGAGAATAGCTTAGAAGGCGCCGATGAATCCACTTGGCAAGCAAAAGGAGTCCCCTTGGGCTTAAGGGCTTCACCCCTCATGGCTGAAGTATTGAATTCTACATCAATAGGTACCACTGATATGTTTGCATGGCTGAAGCTCCACCTGGAGTGAGTACATTCCCACTGTGGGCCAGATAAGAAGGATCCTGCCTTGAGTTTACATGGTCAAGACACGGACTTTGTGGGTGCAGAGTGATACTGTCGGCTGCAAGGCAGCCCTGAGGCATAGTAATGTACTGATGAGGCAGCCATGCATCCAGTATTGAAAGCATTTTGAAAGGCAACAAGTGACAAGTCAGGTAGCATACATAGAACCCACATGTAGGTCGCACAGCATATTTTAAGACCCACACTTAGGTCACAACACATTTGAAGACCCACACTTAGGTCACACAGTGTATAAAGATCCACACTTAGGTCACACTTTTTATTTTCTTTCCTGGAATGCAGCATAGTAAATGAGGGATGCAAGACAACCAGTACCACAAAAGAAGCCAAATTATTATGGTGAAATAAAGATTTTGTCATTACTGTTCAAAGTCGTAATCACCAAAATTGTTGTGACTTAAAATTTCCCAGTACTGCAACAAAGAACAACCCCAAAAGGAGTGTAGAAATAAAGTACAGTTCTAATTTCAAGACCTCCACATAGGTCAACAGATAGCGGCAAACAATTGAATGAAACAAGACAAACCAGAACGGTGATACCTTCACGTAGGTATATCACAAGGTTGCATATCATAAGCATGGGTTAAATGGGAATGTATAAACAATTTAAACTGCTAAGGAAGCAGGAGTAAATGGCAGTAGAGCAACAATAAAACTGGCAGTGAAGGGGCAATAAACTGCTAAAAAACAAGCAGGGGAATTGAAAAGTTGGGAGTTGTAACTGTTGTGTGGAGCCAGGCACTGGAGAGCCAGGTGTAAACAATTAAGGATAGGTGTACTCAGGAAGATTGCTACAGGCAGGGAAACAGTACACTCAGGACATGGCATGGTGCAGCGGCTATAAGCCATGCCCTTCCGGTGACATGAAATGCCATGCAAAAGATTTTAAAGCTTACTATACCGGTAAATATGGGCCTCTTCAAGTCTCTGTTCTTATGCACGTTCAGGGAATCCTGAGATTGTTTTAAATAGTTGCCACGTATTACTGTGATCCTTGCATGGTACTCCACAGCTTGGCCAATCCTTGCGCTCACTTGCCTGTCCCTCCCTTCTCCTCCTTTCTAGAAATCCCCTGACCTCCTCTCTCCTTCTCATCCCCCCACCTCTACTCCTGGCCACTTCCTTGCTTCTATTACCCCTACCTTCCCCTCACCTAGTCTCTAGAATACTGCAGTGTATGTATTGTACATATTGTCTATATAATCTCAATAAAACTAGTGTATGTATTGTACATATTTACATAATCGCAATAAAACTATAGTGTATGTATTGTACATATTGTCTATACAATCTCAAAACTGTAGTGTATGTATTGTATATATTGTCTATACAATCTCAAAACTATAATGTATGTATTGTACATATTGTCTATACAATCTCAAAACTGTAGTGTATGTATTGTACATATTGTCTATACAATCTCAAAACTGTAGTGTATGTATTGTATATATTGTCTATACAATCTCAAAACTATAGTGTATGTATTGTACATATTGTCTATACAATCTCAAAACTGTAGTGTATGTATTGTATATATTGTCTATACAATCTCAAAACTATAGTGTATGTATTGTACATATTGTCTATACAATCTCAAAACTGTAGTGTATGTATTGTACATATTGTCTATACAATCTCAAAACTATAGTGTATGTATTGTACATATTGTCTATACAATCTCAAAACTGTAGTGTATGTATTGTACATATTGTCTATACAATCTCAAAACTGTAGTGTATGTATTTACATATTGTCTATACAATCTCAAAACTGTAGTGTATGTATTGTACATATTGTCTATACAATCTCAAAACTATAGTGTATGTATTGTACATATTGTCTATACAATCTCAAAACTGTAGTGTATGTATTGTACATATTGTCTATACAATCTCAAAACTGTAGTGTATGTATTGTACATATTGTCTATACAATCTCAAAACTGTAGTGTATGTATTGTATATATTGTCTATACAATCTCAAAACTATAGTGTATGTATTGTACATATTGTCTATACAATCTCAAAACTGTAGTGTATGTATTGTACATATTGTCTATACAATCTCAAAACTATAGTGTATGTATTGTACATATTGTCTATACAATCTCAAAACTGTAGTGTATGTATTGTATATATTGTCTATACAATCTCAAAACTATAGTGTATGTATTGTACATATTGTCTATACAATCTCAAAACTGTAGTGTATGTATTGTATATATTGCTTATATTGCCATGTAAATGTTGTTACAGGTTTGGTAGTAATACACTGCATTCTTATACTTTATTGTAACTGTATTATTGTTTGTTGCCTACTGTAATCGGTATAGACTGTACATGACCTAGCCAGGTCCTCCTTGCAAATGAGTCTTTCTCAATGGTGTTTCGCCTGGTAAAATAAAGATGATTGATTAAAACAGCAAGTTGAACTGAAAAGCACATACAGTAGATAACAAAAGCAGGTAAACTGAAATATTGCAAAGTATGATAAAAGCAAATGGGGAATGCTAACTACAAGGAACATCAGTATGCAAGCTTGGATAGCACACAGAAGCAACTGGGACACAGGAGGCTAGAAAATTAGAAAAGCCCAAAAAGAAGTAAAATGAAAGGAAACACAAGCAGGGGAGCAGGAGTGAGCAGATACAAACAACAGAGAGATAGGCACAGTCTGCAGCAGGAGGGGAAGCAAAATACACAACTAAGACAGGAGTAGCACAAACCAAGCAGAAAGCCAGCACAAACAAGTAGAAGTCCAGCACAAACCAAGCAGGGTCCAAAGCACAAGGGGACCAATGCTGAAGAAAGGGAGGGATGGGTAGAGCCTCCATCTGCAGCAAAGACAAAATGCTTCTGAAGGAAGCTGGAAGGCCTGCCTTAAATAGTTCAGGGAGGGGGCATACTTGGTTGCTTCAGTCCATTGAACCACAGGCATAGCCTTTCAAAAAGGCTGCCGGAAACATCTGTCTTTTGTACGTGTGTGTGTGTGGGGGGAGGGGGGTTTGCAGTGAGATACAGAAACTGAACAATTTCAGAATTCAGGTCTCTCCTTGCATCCTCTGTGGAGCCTGCATACTGTTCTTCTTCCAAACTGCCTCCATGGTACAGTACATTACCCCCCCCAAATGTACTACATGCCTGCTTTACCCTGTGACTGACTTGACACTTGGCTGAGATAGTGATTCTGTTTACATGCACCACAGAACTCAATTACTAAGGGATCAAATACTCAGTAATCAAGTTACGTGGTGCTCAGTATTTACTGAAGAGAAGGTAGGGCAGGGCCCACAGCATCATGGACACAGGAGGGAGGGAGGGAGGAGTGCACTAGTTCCTTCACAAAAGAAAGAGTCCTACAAGAGCTCGATAAGCTCAGGGTGGACAAGGCAATGAGACCTGATGGCATACATCCCAGGGTACTAAAGGAGCTAAGGGTGGAACTAGCAAAGCCATTAGCAGAACTGTTTAGTGAGTCTGTGAGCACAGGAGAGGTCCCAGAAGACTGGAGAGGGACTCATGTGATCCCACTTCACAAGAGTGGTAGCAGGGAGGAGGCAGGGAACTACAGACCAGTCAGTCTTACCTCAGTAGTGGGCAAAATTATGGAGGCACTCCTTAAGGAAAGGATAGTGCAACACCTGGAATCCATAGGAGCACAGGATCCAAGACAGCATGGGGTTACAAAAGGAAGGTCCTGTCAAACTAATCTCATAGATTTCTTTGACTGGGTAACCAGAGTGGTGGACCAAGGGGGAGCAGTTGATGTTGCCTACCTTGACTTCAGCAAAGCTTTCGATACTGTTCCACACAGAAGATTGTTTAATAAGCTAGGTAGGCCCAGGGTGGGTCAGAATTTGGTCAACTGGGTGGCAAACTGGTTGACAGACAGAAAACAGAGAGTGGTGGTAAATGGTATACAGTCAGAAGAGGTGCAAGTCACAAGTGGGGTACCTCAGGGATCAGTCCTGGGGCCAGTCCTCTTCAATATCTTCATCAGTGACATTGCAGATGGACTGGAGAGTAAGGTTTATCTGTTTGCAGATGACACCAAGATCTGCAACAGAGTAGATGATCCAGATGGGGTGGGCAGAATGAGAAGAGATCTGGATAACCTAGCAAAATGGTTGGAAGAGTGGCAACTGGGGTTTAACGAAAAAAAGTGCAGGATCATGCACATAGGGAAGAGAAACCCTGAAGCCACCTATAGGCTGGGGAGGGGAGTTGCTGGCAGTCACAAGGGAAGAAAGAGACTTGGGCATCATCATCATCACCAATGAACTGAAATCATCCAAGCAGTAGGTAAGGCTAGTGGGATGTTGGGGTGTATTAGTAGGGGGTATCACAAGTCAGAAGAGGGAGGTAATAAACCCTCTTTACAAGACATTGGTTAGGCCCCATCTGGAGTGCTGCATGCAGTACTGGAGGCCACACCTTCACAAGGACATTAACCAAATTGAGGCAGTCCAGAGAAGGGCAACCAAAATGGTGCAGAGACTGCATCAGAAAACATATGAGGACAGATTAATGGAGCTCAATATGAATACCCTAGAGCAAAGGAGGGAGACAGGGTGATATGATTGAAACATTCAAACACCTTAAGGGCATTAACAAGGTGAAAGAGTCTAACATGTTTCAATATAAGAAAAATAGCAGGACAAGAGGACACAGCATGAGATTAGAGGGAGGCCAATTAAGTGGTAATATGAGGAAGTTCTTTTTCACAGAAAGGGTGGTGGATGCATGGACTGGCCTACCTCAGGAAGTGGTGGATATGACTACAGTGTAGGGCCTCAAACAGGCATGGGATAGGCATAAGCGAGCAATACAGATGAGTATGAATAGATAGGCCATTGACAGAGCAAAGGCTGATGTCACATTCATAAGGTAGAAAAAAAAATGGACAGACTTGATGGGCCTTGCAGTCCTTATTTACCATCAACTTCTATGTTTCTATGTATGTGGTACAGCTCAGACACAAAGGGCAATTCTAGGAGGCATACATCAAGTGTGGTCCAGTCCTTAGCCTTACTGTCTGCTGAGCTTCACTGATCTTCACCAACTGGTAGAGAGTCCAATCACAGAGGGAAGGCAGACTCTGACAGGTGCAGAAGCAGGGATTCCTTGACAGCAGTTCTACCTGGGTTAATCCCCCTTGGAGTGCACAGTATGGGCTCCTTTCTCCACTGAGGCAGCTTCTCTCCTTGCTCGCTCTGCTCAGACACAGCCAGCGGCTGCTGTCTCAGCATAAGGAGCTGTTGGAACATTTACCCAGAATTCCTGGCTGCTGTATGTAAATCAGCATTTGTACTGCTGTACCCACTACTGAAATAGTGGTCAGCTAATAGAAAGCTCTCAGCCGGAAGCAACAGCTCAAACACAAAGGGCACCCCTAGGAGGTATATGCCAATAGCGGTCCAGCCCCTACCCTTACTGTCTGCAGAGCTTCATTGATCTTCACCAACTGCTGCACCCACTACTGAAATAGTGGTCGGCTAATAGAAAGCTCTCAGCCAGAAACAACCAGATGCAACAGCTCAGACACAAAGGGCAACCTTAGGAGTCATACACCGAGTGCAGTCCAGCCCCTAGCCTTACTGTCTGCTAAGCTTCACTGGTCTTCACCAACTGGGAGAGAGACCAATCACGGAGGGAAGGCAGACTTCAACAGGTGCAGAAGCAGGGATTCCTTGAACAGCAGTTCTACCTGGGTGAATCCCCCTTGGAGTGCAATTTCTGGGCTTCTTTCTCCGCTGAGGCAGCTTCTCTCCTTGCTCACTCTGCTCAGACCCAGCCAGCAGCTGCTCTCTCAGCATAAGGAGCTGCTTATTTTCCATTTCTGTGCTTGCAGGTTGAGAAGGTAGGAGGTAGCTTCAGCTCTGGCACGTGGCTGATTCTTTCCGGAGGAGATACAGGGTAATCCTGCTGACTGTGTATAGGCTCCCAGCCCGGGACTCTGAAGTTGACAAGTAGCTCCTTGAGACCATTCACTCAATGGCTGACAAAAGAGAGCTGATTCTGGTTGGGGACTTTAATCTACCAAACATAGACTGGTCCACATGCACAGCTTTCACACAAAAGAGCAGAGAATTTCTCATCACTCTTAAGGAACCTGGGTTGAACCAACTAGTGGACTCACCCACCAGGGATAAAGCAATCCTGGACCTAGTTCTCACTAACAGCCCAGACTATCCAATGTCCATGCTGACATCAATCTGGGAGCCAGTGATCATAAGTCTGTCTGGCTACATATCAATAATATGGTGGTTCCAGGACGCACCCGACTAAAGGTTATAGACTTCAAAAAAGCTGACCTCCAGAAAATGAGATCCAGCATTAAAGCACTGCTGAGAGACAGAGCTGCAGGGGATATAGAAGCTCACTGGAAAAACTTCAGACTCACTGAACATGGTAACAACAGACTGCACAAAGCTAGTAACTAAATCTAAAAGGAAGAGAAACTCCCTCTGGTTTACTAGAGAGATAGCACTAAAGATTAGAGAAAAGAAACAAGCCTTTAGGCAGACCAAGGAATCACAGAGGGAAGGGGATAGGGAGCTTAACAAGGAGATGCTCAAGGATGCTGGAAAGGCTATCAGGTTAGCAAAAGCCCAAACGGAGGACAAAACAGCACTGGGAATCAAGAAGGGGGACAAAACCTTTTTTGGATACATCAGCAAAAAAGCGAAGATCAAAGGGGGGGATAGTCAGAATGTCAACAAGCAATGGTCAGATAGTGGACAAAGACAAAGCTGAAGCACTCAGTGCATTCTTTCGCTCAGTCTTCTGATATCAGAAGCAACTGCAGGAGTGAATAGAGGAATCACATACTGTAGGAGAGATTTCAGAGCAAGAGGGGAAGGAGCAGAAAGAATGGAAGGTGGGAGACAGCCCCATAGTTTAGAGAAGTGGAACAAGAAGGCAGCTTGGCCAGCAGTAGATTTCATTAGTGGGAGAGCAAGAGAGCAAAAACAAGCGTTGAGAAGAGAGTAAGAGGAAGAAGGAGTATATGGAATATATATGGGTATATGAGGAGGATAAAGAGGTCGGGGTAAATAACTGGTGTATAGTATATGTTTAGCCTTTATTCTGTATAAAAATCGGCCTGCTCAAAAACCTTGCTGTACACATTCTAAATTGTTGTGCACATTCCAAGGTGCTGTTGTGCGCATTCTGAACAGTTGTTGAGCACAGTTCAAAAGTCATGACATTTTAAATTCCTCATTCACCCAGCACCCTAACCACCCAGTGCCCACATTTGCACCTTTTAACTTGTAAAAGTCTATGGCCCAGATATTCAAAAGGGTTGCGCCATGCGCAACAGGGTTGCGCATGCGCAAGTCCTACATTGCGCCATTCTGCGATATTCAGCAGGAGGCAGTTACGCCACTGACAACAGGTTGAGCAACAGCGCAATGCAAATGAATGCATGCTCAACAGGAGGGGGAGGAACCATGCATAAACTGCGCAACCCGATATTCAGTCGGGTTGTGCAGAGTTGTGCATGCGCAACCCCCAACCTGCGCCTGCACAACTTTGAGCCAAAAAAAAAAGGATCAAGTTGAGGGCCACCCACAGGTGAGCTGCTGTATTGCAGGGTGCAGCACAGCAGCTGCCACCCATGGCTAGCCCCCAACTCAGTCCCTGTGCCTCCCCACCAGCCCGATCATGGGAAGAACGTAAAAACAACCCCCTCACACACATTTCCCAATGCCCAATCGCGGGCAGAAAGTAACATGAAACACCCCCCCACACATCTCCCGATGCCCGATCGCGGGCAGAAAGTAACATGAAACACCCCCACACATCTCCCGATGCCTGATCGCTGGCAGAAAGTAACATGAAACACCCCCCACACACACATTCCGATGCCCGATCGCTGGCAGAATGGAAACAACCCTCAGTGCCGATCCGGGCAGAATGTATAAAGCCCCCAACCCAATATCTCCCTGGTGGTCCAGTGGACTGTAATGATTGCGGGCAGAATGTCGGGTTACAACCTTCCCAAACATCTCCCTGGTGTCTAGTGTCCCACCCCACCCACCCACGGCCCCCTCACCCCGCCCTCCCGGCAGCCGGTGGGCGGCAGCATCCACCGCCTGCCGCCTCGCAGCTCGCCGACTGACTGTGGTGAAGCTGCACGCCGTTGCATGCTAGAGCCAATGGGCGCAGCCCATATCGACATGACAGTCCAGATTTGTGAATGATGTTCATTCACAAATCTGACTGTCATGTACCGTAGGGCTGCATCGCCCATTGGCTGTAGCTCTGCACCAATGGCGGCAGCCCTACCGGACAGTCAGTCGGCGGGCGGCGGGCGGCAGGCGGTGGATGTTGCCGCCCGCCGCCGCCGGGGAGCGGGTGGAGGGGCTTCATGGTGGGTGGGGTGAGGGATACTAGACACCAGGAGATGTTTGGGGGTTGTAATTGACATTCTGCCCGCGATCGGCATTACGGTCCACTGGACCACCAGGGAGATATTCGGTTGGCTTGATACATTCTGCCCACGATCGTGGCACTGGGGGTTTGTTTCACGCTTCTGCCCGCTATCGGCATCAGGAGATGTGTGGGGGGTTTGTTTATGTTACTTTCGCTCGCGATCGGCATCGGAGATGTGTGGGGGTGTTTCATGTTACTTTCTGCCCGCGATCGGGCATCGGAGATGTGGGGGTTTCATGTTACTTTCTGCTCTGCGATCGGCATCGGGAGATGTGTGGGGTGTTTATGTTACTTTCTGCCCGCGATTGGGCATTGGGAGCTGTTTGGGGAAGAGGTATTCAGACATACTGCCCGCGATCGGGCTGCAGGGTGCGTCGGTCCCCGACGGCTGCTGCCTGGCAGGGCAGCCAGGCGCAAGTCCTCGGGGATCGGCGCACCTACATGCTAATGGCATGCAAATGGGGCCATAAATAGATGCAAATGGCCCCCCTGCACCTTGCATGAATTATGGCCCCATTTGCATGTCACCTTTTGAATATCGGAAATTTGCGCATGGCGCAATGGTACTTGCGCCACCGCAAGTTTAATGCTCAACTCTGGCAACTTGCGGTGGCTTTAAGTTCCTGTCGCCATGCACAGTGGCTGTGGGGGGGTGATATTCAAAGGAGTTGCTCAATAGCGCAACTCCTTTGAATATCGACCCGACCACACCCCTGCGCAACTATTTTGAGCAGCGCAGGGGCTTGCGCCTCAGAATGGCGCAGTTTGAATATCTGGGTCTATATATTTAATTTCATCATAAAACAGAACAATGAAATGGCAATTTTTTTTTATTTAGGGAGGTAACAATTCTGTGATTTTTATGTACAAAACCATATATTATATAAAATAAGATATGGGCAACCACACACAACTTGGCATGTGTTTCTATCTTGGGGTTGAGAGGACAGCATGGGCATCTCAAGCTTTGCTCTCAAGGTCCATATGCTGTCATCTCAACCCCTTGATGGAAACATAGCCTTGTTGTGCATGGTTGTCCATACATTATTCTCTAGATGTCACATCTAGCTATGTCAGTTAAACTCTGTTAGTTAACTTCCTTGGTACCTTGTACGTCACACTCTGGAATGTCTGGTTTCAAGATGTTACATGTTGTAAACATTGAAAAAACACAATAGAAACTTTTATAGCCACAAAAAGCTAGCCTAAAAGAAAATCTATTTGTAAACACTATCTGTAATCATCATTAATGCTGTGTTGCACTCTCTCCAGTCTTTGTATTGCCATACTAGGTATAACTGACATTGCTAGATGTGACATCTAGAGAATAATGTATGGACAACCATGCACAACAAGGCTGTGTTTCCACCAAGGGGTTGAGATGACAGCATATGTCAGTGGCCCAGTAGCTAGCACACTCACCTCAGAGGCTGGGAGATCAGAGGCTGTGGGTTCAGTTCCCACATCAGGCACTTGGGCTAATATCCCAGTACTGACACTGTAGTGCAGCATAAGAGGGGTGCTGTGCTTCTAAGGTGCCATCTTTCGGATGAGATGTTAAACTGAGGTCCCATCTGCCTGGATTGGTGGTAGTTCAGGTGGATGATAAAGATCCCATGGCACTTATCAAAAAGAGTAGGGGAATTATAATAACATCAAAAGAAACATACATACATACATTAACATAAATTACATTAGGGAAAGAAATTATACAAATCAAAGAAAAACAGTGCTAAATCATACAGAAGAACCCATAAGTAATATACCATTAACATTGTTTAATGAACTTAGATGTAGTATTAAGGCTATCAGTATCATCTATTTATACTTAATGAACATTGGAAACCCTTTCCACCAATGAAAGACCTGCTTAGATGAATAGACCCCTAGGTCTGATATATACACTTTTTCCATAGCAGAATGTATTAAAATATCTACTGTCTCATAAGGCCACCATTTTTGATATAGAACCCACTGGCATCTAGCTTGCCAGAAATAGAATTTCAGACAACAAAAAACAACTAATGTATCTTTATGATAGTGATTTTCTAAATCGCCAAACTGCCCTAGTACCAAATATTCATAGTGTACAGACTTTTCTCCTGCTATTGTCTGCTCCCCTCACCTTTCTCTTACCCTCTCTGTCTGGACTTTTTCCCTATTTGATTTTTTTCCTAATCTGGCTTGATTTCTTTTTTGTTATGATAATGTGATTATTGTTATCTCATGTCCTTTGCACAAATGATTTGATATGTATATGTATATGTTTTCTTGCTCTTGACACAACACAAATTGTTGTGTTATCTATGTAACCTTTTGTTCTGTACCTAATTTGATGTGGAACCTTTGTAAAAGAGCCACTGGATCAAAGGTAGTAATTCCTAGAACAATGAAAGAAAAAAAAAAAGAAAGAACTTTAACTACCCCATTTTCCATTTGATGGCAAGGTATTTCCAAAGAGATTTTGCATAAGAACACTGGAATAAAAAATGCCCCATGGTTTCTTCAAGATTGATACACTCTTCATATGGACAATTCCTTTCTATTTTTGCTTTCTATTTTGTATTCCCTCTTATGTTGATCATGCCACAGACAGCCAACCATAAAAATTCCCACATTTGGGTGGGAGTTCTCTTATTAATGAACTGAGATAAAACTCCTGAATTTTGGGTGGAAGGACAATTTTTCAAATGTGGTGTAGTTGGGTGGACAGAAGCCATTACTATTTTGTATAACTATGATCCTGAGTTCCTAATAACTTGCTGTACTGTTAGGTTCCATCTATACAGTTTTTGGGCCGCAAGCAGAAACCAACGTGGGATTCGAAGATTACTGGATAGCTTGGGGGGAATAGTCTGCCATTTAAAAAAATAGCTAGAGAAATTAATTTTAGTCCAGTAAGAACATATTGTATTACCAGGGATCAAACTAATTTTCAGTGAGTGGGAGAAGAATACAGTGTGGAAAAATACCACAGGGTCTACCATGCCTAATCCTCCTTTCTCTTTAGGTAAATAAGTAAATTGCCATTTGATGGGGTTCAGTCTGTTGCCCCATAGCATCAGGAAAAAAAAGCTATATATTTTAGTTTCCATTTGTGTGGGGAGTGGAAAAATCGTAGCCATATAAAGAATCATAGGAATTATAAATTGCTTGATAATGTGTATGCGTTTAATTTTAGTCATTCTCCAGTGCCGCCATCTTTGAACCTTTAGTTCCACTTGAGCTAGGGTAGACTCCCAATTAAAAGAGGGGATATTCTGTGCTTCAAAGTAAATACCTAAAATTTTCAAGGGGTCTGATGAGATTAATATCCCATCAATGGTTATGGAAGCAGGACAGTTAGAACAGAGGAATAGGCCTTTACATTTTGCTCTGTTTAATCGAGCATTAGAAAAATGTGAGTAATCATTCATTAAATCTAAAAAAAGAGGTACTTGTGCAAATTCAGAAAAAATAGACAAATGTCATCTGCATAAGCCTGTATATAAAAATCTCTGTGTACTATCTGGTCCAGATATCCCCAGCCATCTAGGATCATCTGCCAAAAGACAAATGAGTGGATCAAGAGAAAAAATATATAGAAGAGGGCTAAGGGGGCACCCCTGCCGTACACCTGTTTTTATGGAGAACCCTTCTGTGACCTGGTTTCTGATTACTGGGTGAACAATTGCATCACAATACAATGATTTAAGCCATTGTGTCACTGGCATTGGAACTCCATATTTTTCCAGGGTTAAAAAAAGGAATGGGTGGTAGACCCTATCAAAGGCCTTGTGCAGATCTACAGAAATAATACACCTTGTTTTCCCATTTTGTGAAACATAATCTATCAGGTCCCTTATTATTATTAAAGCCTGTTGAATATTTTGATTAGGTAGGCCACAAAACTGCAAAGGGGATAAAACCAAATTTGCATATTGTTTTAGCCTATTATTAATAACTATAGCTAATATTTTATAATCGATATTTAAAAGTGTGATTAGTCTCCAATTATTAATAGAGGTCTTATCTCCAGATTTAAAAAGAAAAATTAATAGACCTTCTGTAAACCACCTGTGAGTGCTGTAGGTAGACAAAAAAAAAAAAAAAAAACTATTTCCAGACATTGTGACAAAGGTTTTGAAAAAGATTTATAAAATTCATTCGTCAAACCGTCTGGACCAGGTGGTGTGCCATTTTTCAAAGTTTTAATCGCGAGTTCAATTTCTAAAGCTGTAATAGGTATTGTTAAATTGGTTTTGTCATCTATGGAAGGTGAAACAGTTATCTTACTTAAGAATTTCCCAATGGCTTCCTCTGAGGGGGGATTCAGGGGAGCATGTGAAGAAATAAATTATTTTATGACTTGATTTAGTGCCTCTATAGAAGTCATCAAAGTACCCTCCTCATTAGATAAGGATTCTAACAGGGTGGCATTCTTAAATTTTTTGAAAGCTTCATAAGGATCTCCTTGAGGAGCTTTCTTGGTTCCATTTTGTAGCAGAGCATTCATAGTCAGTGCTCTGCCATACTGAAATTTGGTCATTTCTGTTTCTAATAGATCGATTTGGCTTGTGTAGTCAAATTTGGAAGTGTTAGCTATGGAGCATAAGTCCTGAAGTTGTTGTCTCAACTGTAAGTACCATAAAAATTTATCATTTTCTTTTTTCTTTCCATGTTTCATAATTAATACCTTAAAATCTGTTTTGGAATCAGCCCACCAATCACCTAAATCTTCATATAAAAATTGAACAGATAAATGAGCCTTTAATATATTTGTTTCTTGCTGAGTTATCCAGGGATCGGACAGGATGGAAGAATTTAGTTTCCACCTAGGCCTAACACACGAATGGACTGGGGTATTAAGAAAAGAGCAGAGTAATAATAAATGGTCTGAAAAATCAGTAGCTATGGTTCTAAAGTGGAATGATGGTAGAGATTTAGAAATAAACATATGATCTATGGTAGAGGTAAATTTGTTTCTGCTGAATGTGAACTTAGGTCCTGCAATCTGATAAGTGTTATAATATAAAAGATCTGCCATGTCAACCAATTTCCGTAGTGCATTTGAGTCTCAATATACTTTTTTTCCTTGGGGTGTCTTACCACCAAGGGAGGATTGCAAACTACAGTTAAAGTCTCCATATAAAAAAAATTTAGATGAAGTGAGCAAGAAAGTTCGTATAATTTCTAACAAGGCTACTCGCTCAAATTTGATCTGTGGACCATATACATTTATTAATCTGCAATGCAGCTTTTCCCATAACCCATCCAGAATCAATACCCTTCCTGGAACTAAGTCTATTAATTTAATGAGAGTAAAGTTGAATGAATTAAAAAGAAACCCTATACCATCAGCTGTTGCCGTTCCAAATGACCAATATGAGGGCCCCAAACTCACTCTCTTTGAAAAAACCTTGCCTGTTCAGTACTACACATCCAAGTTTCTTGCAAAAAGAAAATGTCAATAGCTGTTCTGTGGATTTGATTGTAAACCACAGCTCTTCTTCTGGAATTAAGGAGGCTATGTATGTTCAGTGATCCTACCCTAAAGAAGCCATGTAGGTTTTTTAGAAAAAGTAAGCTAATGGCTCTTTAATTCTTCTTTTCTTTTTCTTCCCTTTATAATCTGAGTGTCGCTGTGTTATCATGCTAGTCTCTGTCAGTATAGATTGGGAGTCTGAATCTTTCAGATCCATCTCTGTGTCCCCCCACTGGGTCGACAAGACTGAAAAGGGTTTTTTTAAGTCAGTGTCTATGGAAGGTTTGACCAGATCTGTTTTCACATTTCTGGCTGATCTTCTTACTGGTACCAGTGTAAAGGGTACCTGACTGGGGGGAGATAGTGGCATCCTTTATGGGGTCCGTCTAGCAGACTGGGACTAAAGTGTCCGGTGGCAATTGCAATGGGGAGGTGGGAGCAGAGGGGGGGTATTGGTTCAGGTGCCTCTTGTTTTTCTATGATAGATTGTTGAGAGGAAAAAGGTGGGGGAATTGGCTTTTCTAAGGAACCTAAGGTTGTTTGGTCAGGGATTAAGGCAACCATTTGCCGTGGGGATACTGAGTCCTGTGCTTCCTGTGTGAGAAGATCCAGACTTAAACATATAGCTTTGTTTTTAGCTGCCAAAGGACATTCAGAAAATACGTGACCAGTATCTTCACAAAGGTCACACTTAGTAAGGTTTGCACATTGGAAAGCAACATGCCCGATCTCTCCCACAATTGTCACACCTCGGCCTGTCACATGAACTGGAGAGATGTGTTCTAGATCCACATTTGTAACAGGCTGGCCAGCATAGAAACAAACACCTCTATCCCAACCTAAGAGGAAGGAATTGGGAACATGTTCAATACCAGATTCAGTTTGATGAAGTTTTACTTTATAACACCATCCCCTAGTCCAAAACATTTCTGTGTCCAATATTGCTTCTGGAGGACTCATTACATCACATTTTTGACTTAACCAATAAGTTATGTCCTCCACATGTACCCCCTCATTCCTGAACATCACCGTAATATGTTTAATAAACGGCTTTGATAAAGGAATAACTAGAAAGGGGGTCCATGTGGGGGAAAACTTAACTTGATTATACCTCTCCCAGAACAAATCAAGAGCATACGCAGATCTAAAACTAATGTCAAAGTTGTCTTCCCCCAAAATGTTGATAAAGGCAAATACTTCTCTTGGGGAGAAGTGAGTGAGTCTTTTATTAACAGTTTGCCCACATGATGTCTGTCTGGCCTAACCTCCAGACCCCCTTTATATCTAACACAGACAGCATTTCACTGTGGAGCAGCTTTTTTTTGATTTTTGTAAAAAGTTCAGAAAGTGGTGGTTTTTGTACATCATCAGAAGTTTGTATGTTACTGTTGTCAAATAGGGGGATTTCTGGGGTTTTGATGGTATCAATGGGTGCCTCATCAAGCTGTTGAGATTCCGGGTTATGTACTGGTTTAGATATCAAAGGATCACTTCCCTGTATAGGATTTATGGATGGTATTCCTGGGGCTACAGCAAGCTGTGGAATGGTAGGGCGCCATTCAGGCGTGTTCTGAGTAAAATTTAGCATTGGATCCCAGTCAGGGGTGGGAATCCATATACCTTTTATGTTTTGAGTCCATCCAGCTTCGTTTAGTGCTTTCTGGGGAGACCAGGGTTCATCCGAAGGATTGTTTAATAATAAAGTCCCTTCAGATGCCTTTTCCATGGTAAGAGTGGGGTTAACATCAAGACTCCCTTGGTTAAGCTGTTGTACTGCAGGAGGCATGGAAATGGATGTGATTCGTCTGTTGGCAGTTGTAACAGCTATGCGTTTCCCTTTAATTTCCTCTCTCAACCCAGTTTTAGATGCAATCTTTCGTGAAAAGTTGAATTCAGTTGCCACATTTTGGTGTGAAGCAGACGTTTGGTATATTACTTCTTTTTCCCCAGCAATTGAACTCATATCAGGCTTAGTTCCACGAAAAACAAACCCCGCTGTTTTCGAAAGCTTTAAACTTTGTGGTACTGTGTTGCCATCTGAACACTCCTGTGCTGACAGTGCCTTGAATCCTGCATTACTGTGAGATACAGTGTCAGTTTCGCACACTATCGGGGAGTGTATCAATGCCAAAATCAGTACTAGGGCTTTCAGGTAGTGGCTCTTGGCACGAGTGATTTTGCACTCTTTGACTGCCAGCTGTATAATTTATTTCATTTATAATAGAAGGAGATGTCTGTGAAAAGGAGATAAGGTCTGACTCACCCGGCCCTGCTGTGTTCTTCGGAAGAGTCACGTCACTCTGAGGTGACGGCTCAATGACAAGCAGGCTGGGAGTTTTGACAGCCGGTGTCTCTTTCTGCAATCGGGCGAGTTGTTCCATCAGGTGCCCCGTTTCAATTAAATGCCTCTCTTTTTCTTTAGTAAGCAAGTCCGTTAAGGATTTCTGCAATAGATCATCCATTGTAATTTCAGGAGCTAAATCAACTTCAGGCTTTTGTAGCCCATTATTCTCAGTTGAAATAAATTTCTCCATGATTTTTAAATCATTAGGGTCTGAAACAACATCCATAAAGATTTCCGATTCTTCCAAAAAGTCTTTATTTTGAAAGGTTTTCTGTCCTCCTAACCGGGCGTCTGCTCCTGCGGAGCTCCACCTGAAGTGGCCATGACTCACAGTCAGCAAGTCCCCCTACTGAAGAGTAGGGGAATTTCCCTGGTGTCCTGGCCAAATTCCCCTCATTCACTAAAAATACCACCAACAGCTTAATCTGGTTCAAGGTCAGTTGGCATTCATCTGTGTCCCACTCCCCCTGGGTCGTGCCTGAAAATAGGCAGGATTTGTCTAGTGCACTTACCTGGTCAACAAAAAATAAATAAAATAAATAAATAAAATACTATTGTTTATGCCTTCTTTGAATGTTTCCTGTATGTGTATGTTGCCTGAATATGTATGTTGCCTGTATGTGTATATGGTGCCTCTGTGTGTATGTTACCTGCATGTGTATGTTGCCTGTATGTATATGTTGCCTGTACGTGTAATTTACCTGTACGTGTATGTTGCTTGCATGTGTATGTTGCCTCTATGTGTATGTTGCAGCTATGTGTATGTTACCTCTATCTGTATATTGCCTGTGTGTGTGTGCATTGCCTATATTTGTATATTGCTTGCACGTGTATGTTACCTCTATGTGTATGTTGCCTGTGCATGTATGTTGCCTCTATGTGTATGTTGCCTATATGTGTATGTTGCCTCTATGTGTATGTTGCCTGTGCATGTATGTTGCCTCTATGTATATGTTGCCTGTGCATGTATGTTACCTCTATGTGTATGTTGCCTGTATGTGTATGTTGCCTATATGTGTATGTTGCCTGTGTGTGTATGTTGCCTATATGTGTATGTTGTCTGTGTGTGTATGTTGCCTGTGCATGTATGTTGCATATAAATGTGTATGTTGCCTGTATGTGTATGTTGCCTGTGTGTGTATGTTGCCTGTATGTGTATGGTGCCTCTATGTGTATGTTGCCTGTGCATGTATGTTGCCTCTATGTATATGTTGCCTGTATGTGTATGTTGCCTCTATGTGTATGTTGCCTGTGCATGTATGTTGCCTCTATGTATATGTTGCCTGTATGTGTATGTTGCCTCTATGTATATGTTGCCTGTATGTGTATATTTGTTGCCTATATGTGTATGTTGCCTGTATGTGTATGTTGCCTGTGCATGTATGTTGCCTCTATGTGTATGTTGCCTGTGCATGTATGTTGACTCTATGTATATGTTGCCTGTATGTGTATGTTGCCTCTATGTATATGTTGCCTGTATGTGTATGTTGCCTGTATGTGTATGTTGCCTGTGCATGTATGTTGCCTCTATGTATATGTTGCCTGTATGTGTATGTTACCTCTATGTGTATGTTGCCTGTATGTGTATGTTGCCTCTATGTATATGTTGCCTGTGTGTGTATGTTACCTCTATGTGTATGTTGCCTGTATGAGTATGTTGCCTGTGCATGTATGTTGCCTGTGTGCCTAGGTCACTCCTATAAAAGGGACTCCATCCCACTGGGCTCTCCTGGTTATCAAATTTAAATAAATAAATAGATTGATCAATACAAGTCCATAACAGCACTGATACTGTAGATCCATAAAAAGTATAGGTACATATTATCTGCTAATGCCTCAGCATTGGTATTAGCATCATTATAGATCATAAACTGATAGATGCAGGTACACAGATATAATAAACATGCCCTAAGTTGTAATGAGTTTATCTGTTCATCAGAGATGAGGCACATAGACAAGGTATGGTATGAGTTTCAGGTCAAACAAAAAGCAAATCTTCCATTCTTTGCTACCATTCAAAGGAAAGAAAAAAGACTGGAGTAAATTAACCCATACAATGTCTCCAGAATCGGAATGTGTTCCAAACATACAGTATTTAGCACTCATGGTTTGTTTTGCCAAGACTTAACAACATATTTCTTACATAACTTAATCTCAGATCCAAAGAAGTTAATACCTTGAAAATAATATATTCAAAATAAATACAGACCAGCCGGTGGTGCAGAGGGTTGGCGTGGGCATATAGCTCTGCACGCCCGGCGACCTGAGTTCGAGGAGCGGACTCGGGGCCGGCAGGGAAGGGGAAGGATTGGGCATCCATAGGACTGCTCCTCTCCTCTCCTGGGGTGGGTTGGGGATGCATGACCGCTCTGCAGTGGCTCCCGGTGGAGACCGGGAGCACTGCAGAGGGATCCCAATAAGGAGGAGCGCCACAGAAAAAAAATAGAAATACCACTCTGGGGACTGGCTGGATGATGGCTGCTGGCCCAGGACACCTCTGAAGACTCCCAGGAAGCCACAGCAAGCCTCAGCATTGCCCAGGACCAAAGGAAAAAATACCCACCAGTGCCTTCGTCCTCGGAGGAGAGGGACCCACCCGGTAAAGGGTTACGCTGGGCTATACTGAGATGGCTGCAGATCTGAGGTAAGGTGGCTTGGGGGAGATAGTAGGAGGAATGTCTGTGGGTCTTGGCAGCCCGAAGGAGTGGCAGCTCCAGAGCACAATGGGGGTATAAATAGATAACTCAAAAAAAAAATTACAGTTCACTGCCCGTGACTAGATTTAGTTTAAAAAAGTGTTCAGCAGTAAAGTCCACATTTAATCATTTAAAAAAGGGTCAAAACATCTTTCAGTTTATCATGGCTTCAGTCTGTAGTAGTTTGTCAGCAAGTACTTCATCTCATGTCTTGCAATGTTAGAGACACCAGAATTACCTGCTCAACAGATGAGCTCTCACAAGCTTCAGTTTTTAAATTGTATGGATCTGATAAGCTGATCAGGATCATAGAAATTTCTTGTAGTATTCTTTCTTGTAACTTATCCTGATATTTGGCAGCTTTAACACACAGAAGTGAGTCCTAAAAGCAGGAACCTCATCTCACATAGTGATAAATCTCTTCCTCCACCAGAACAGAAATGCTGAGATTCCAGATAAGTTAAAACAGTAGAGTACCAATTGAGCTGACAGTACCTCTCAGCCTTCCAAGTTTTATCACAAAGTCCCTATCCATGTCAAATACAAAATTCACTAATATTATATTTTTTCTTATAAGGTGGTTGCTCAATTTGTATTTGATCTGTACTTATTTCTAGCACTCTGTGGGATTCAGAAAGTCTTCTTGAGGAGAGGGGGTTGTCCAGAGATAATTTAAATGTTACAGATTATCAACTTTCTAAAAAGCCTGTAACACCTCTGAGAAAGCTTGGGCAATTATGCATTATTTTAGTTGGATTTCATGTTTTTATGATGCTCTCATATACTATTACTAAGGAACTTTGTAAGGAAACATGATACTTCTCATTTGATTTTATCTGCTTCATCTCCTTGTCTATACATGATGCTATGATTTTTTGTTTGTGACATCACAACTATTTCCATGACAACTGATTGGGATTCATATACAGAGGGTTATGACACAGGGTTTTAAATAATTGATTAGCAGTTTTTTTCTTGGAACAATGCTAACTGTACAGAAAGTATTTATATAGGTTTTCTAGAAGTGTTGTTTGTCAAACACAGTGAAGCAAGTGCTATGCATTTTCACAATGTTTTAGCACTTTTATGAGCAAAATGCTAATCAATTTTTGGAGTTAAATAAATCCCTGTCACATCAAGTCCTCCTGGCATTCTGTTCCATGTGTCTGTGAAAAGTCTTTTTTTTTTACTTTTCAGTTCCAGTTTCATGGCCTCTGGGGGTAGCCATTCAAGCTTCTTTTATTTGCTTTAATCCAGGGGTTCTCAAATGGTGAGGCCAGCCTCCCTTGGGAGGCCAAACCTGTTCCATGGGGAGGCTCAAGTAAGTCTGAAAAAGTACTGTATTTAAATTTTGAGTTTTATATATTTTGTGTGAAGAGATGAAGCAAACTGAAAGAGGATAATGGTAGGTGAATTTAATGTATTTATTTACTAATAGATGACAAGGGAAGGTGAATGAGCCAAGGCTCATCTCAGGTGTACCCAGGAAAGGGTAGGGAGTGAATACATGTAAAAAGGTAACTGCGAAACAATCAAGAAATACACAGTGAAACTAGTGCAAACAAATACGAACAATACATTGATAATGAGTGGTGGCAATTGATCAATTTGTAGCCCGATGGCAGAACAGCCCAAATACAAGGATTGAGCATAGAAGTGCTAAGAGCAATAGCAGTAAGGAGCAAAGTAATAAGCTGAAGAACAATGTTTATTTTATTTGTTATTCAGATAACACCTTTGAGCACAGGAGCTCTTTTTCAAAGGTTTCACGTCAGTATAAGACAAAAAAATGAATGTGAGACAAGTACTCAAAAGGGTTTCAATATATTCATGGTGTACTGTGCAAAGAACAGTATGTTTTTTTCTTTGGGGAGGCCCAACATTATTTCAGTTTTTAAGGGAGGCTCAAAATCTTTTCCATGGATTTGGAGAGGCTCACTGTGACAAAGTCTAAGAACTATTGTGTTGGAATTTTCCCAGAACGCCTCTGGGAATTATGTGAATTAGACCTAAATCCTTCAGAGGTGTGTTTGTATTAGGACCCCAGTGACACCACTTTACAAAGAAACTTGCCACACATCCAGAACAGCAACAGCTGGCACTAAGAAAATTTTGACTTCTGCTGGGGGGGGGGACACTTTTTCAAAGCAGTCGACTTTCACAAGCAGTTGCAGTCAGATGGTATGATGAGATTATAATTAAGATCCTGGGATCCTAGTTCTAATGCAATGTCTAATTCATATAATTCCCAGAGGCATTCTGGGAAAATTCCAACAGATTAAAGGAAATAAAAGAAGTCTGAATGGCTACCCCCGGGGGCCATAAAACTTGCAGAGAACTTGCTACAGACACAGGTAATAGAATGCTAGGGATCATCAGAGAAACAAACACCCAATACATGGTTTTATAATTTGTGCATGCAGTCTTCCTTTTAAAATAAAGTAGCTGGCCCAGTGGCATAGAGAGCTAAGATGTTGGGTGCCTTACCTGCTGCCATGCTAGAGACCCAGGTTTGGGAGCAGATCCAGGTTGCTTGGGGTGACTGGGGGGTGGGGTGAAGAGGAATTAAACAACCTGTGGACTGCTCTCCTCTCCAGGGGTGGGGAGGCATGCCATCTCAGTCTCTGACTGCCATCAGGTGGAGGCCTAATGGTAGTGCAGGTGTGACCGGCATAGAAGAGAGGGGCCATGGTTCCATAATGTGGAGTGCCTCCACTCAGATGTACTCATGTGCCATCTTGTGCATTTGGGAACAGGAGGGAAAAAATGGAAAAGGAGATGTAGGCTTACTAAAGCACGTCCCACTTTCCCCTGACCTGTGTCACCAACTTGCAACCAAAGAATCTGAATATGGGTACCGGGGGTGGGGGGGGGCAACGGCCCTCCAAACAGCGAAAATCAGCCACCCCACAACCAACAAGAGGGGTACTAAGTAAAGAACAGACTTTTATTGGCACAAAAACTCAGCACTCACCCAGTGACCCAATAATGTCACCAGCACAACAAATGTATAGTGCAAAACCCTGTGATAATTGTATTGATTAAAACTTATACATGTAAGATTAACAACTGGCAAGACACCCAAGGTGGCAGCAGCAAACAACATTTCATACTTGTAGTGTCTTTTTGTGGCACTTGTGTCAAGAAGACAGACCATGTTTTCTGTGATCCATCAGTCTTGTTGTGAGTACCGCAGATGCGGCTGAATTATGCTGTATATGGCTGAAAATCCAGCACTCTATGTGACATATAAGCAGAATTGTATATAACTGTTTTTTTCAAATTTTTCCAGTAATGTCACAGGCTCTTTTTTTCCAACTCTATTTATCCACCTCTTTTACCCACCAACCAGGACCTCCTTTAGCCTTGGCCAGCTCTACCATCCCATCCTCTGCTGCTTCCTAATTGGAAACTGGAGTTCCAGAGCACCCACAACACACTACAAGCCCAGACATCTCCCCACCAGCTTGCCCTTTGGGGCAAGGTTGCCATCTTCTCTGCAGTAACTCCCCCAATAATTCAGCCAGCTCCATGGCAGAGGTGAAGCTTGGAGCTATCCCCAGGTCCAAGTAGCAAAGGCCATAAGTTGGACATGGGGTCAAGGTGAGATTTGATCTGCCTGGTCATCAGCCTTTTTCTATTTTCCTCTCCCTGGTACTGCCTGTGCAATGACACGACAGGCATGTCTACAAACATTCTCACGCACAGTGTGCCAGCATCTGGTAGCACTGCTCACACTACGCAGCAAGGGTGTGCTATAGTCTAGCCTCCACTAGATGGGAGGCAAGCACCAAGAGCTGGATCCCCCAGCCCCTGAGAAGAGCAATTCCTGGGATGTTCAATGGTCCTTCCCTGGCCAGCCCTTCAATGACTCAGGCTTGCATTAAGAACCTGGGTCATCAGCATCGATGGCAGTCATGTTACCGTTGCACCAGCAGGCCCATATGTCACAGGTTCATTAACAAAGTCTTTAGTAGAAATATATGAATCCTCTTCAAGTCTTGTGGCAATGTTTGCACTTCTCAGGTTTACATATCATGTTAGATTTTCCGGATTCTTTATTTTCCTATTCAAGTCTCCAATGCTCCCTGCCAAGGTCTGAACTTTTACAGTCTGCCACTGTGCTTTGGCCTTTTTAAATGATCTCACTCAGTTCTGTCAGCTAATTGTCAATTTCTGTGCCTTTTGTCATTGAACAGGAACTTCATATAATGCATACATTCTTTTATCAAAATGTAGCATCCGCTGATTGATGCTCTGCAATATAACGTTTTTTGCAGGGTTTCCAATTGATTTATGAGATATTTTCTGTAATGTTAGTATTAAGTATATCTGCTGTATCAGCTGCCTCAGACCCATGGATGACAGCATCTAGCTCTAATCTTAGCAGGGACTCTAATGCCAAGTTGATAGCGATAGAAACTGACACTGCAGTTGCCCTTGCTGGCTCCTGGCTGACTCCCATGCAGGTATTTGGGCAATACACATATTTGTCAAGAGAACAAAATTGAATAAAACTGTCTTCTAAGGAAGTTAAGGTCTGTGTCCCATGTCTTCTGTCTTATTTTTGGGGCATTGTATTGAGTTTTGTTGTGTTTTTGTTTAGTAAAATACTGATTTGGATTGGTGGAGATAGGCAAACCCTGCAACCTGCATCCATCACTCATCGAATGTAATTGTGCACTTTTTTAACATGTCAGTCATCCATTGTGCTTTGATCATAGTAACATGAGAATCTAAGGTGGGAAGGGACTCTAAATCCATCATGTCTGCCCCACCTGACTTTACATAACAGTGATGAATAAGTATGCCTATCAAGCGTGTACTAATTTAAAAGGGTTCTCTTTCCTTGCTCAATGAATCATATTGGTTCAAAGTAAGTTCCACCTCCAAACAAACTTCTAAATGGCCAGTCACACATTTTTTTTCTAATTTCCTTCTTCAAGCTTTACATCCTTTGATTTAGCAAATTGCAGGTGTGTTCTGAAGTATCGCTTGCTTCAACAATGCGGTAACCTTCATGAAGAGGTTTATTAGTTTCTAACCTACAGTATTATTCAGTGGAACAGGTTTACTATTAAAATGCATAGCTCAGGCTCTCAGAGTATGGTTATGAAGGGAGCTACTAAACTTTGCAGAGCTGTAGCAGTAATAGTTTATTCAAGCACTTTGCCTCTTTCATAAGTAAGGATTACTTTAAAGGCTGTATGATATTTGTCCTTTTGCAATAAGTATTTTTGTTGTAATCTGTAACATTAAAATCATTACTATTTTTATGAATATATATATATATATATGTATAGTAGATAGATATAATTTTAATCTGAACAAACTGCTATGCTTTATCTATTATGTTTCTAGCTAAATAATGTCTGATAAAGTGTATTCTGCCCACAACTATAATATCTTTCCATCACTTGTGTTTTACTTTCAAGCTGTCTCATTAAATTTGTCAGAAAATGCCTTGCCTGACTGATGGGATCATAAATTATTTTACTAAATGAAGGCATGCTAAAACTCCATTAATGAAGTTCATGACCAATCCGTCAGTTTTCCCCATTTATTAATTAATATTCAACAGTTTTAAATAAAACCACTTTTCTGACAAATGAAAGCTTGGAGACAAATAACACTGCAGTTCTGTTTTTAAGAGGAATATCCAGTAAGTCTTGCATTTTTATTTTTGAGCATGTGGGGAGTCTGTTTAGTACTCACTGTTTCATGTGGTTGCTTTGAAATAGTTCTATTTTTTTATATATTTAGTTGTTCATTGTTAAAGTTGGCTCATAATTCCTTATTTCACAAATTTAATGGAAATTGAAGTTTTATATTTTTACATTCATAAATATTGTATCTCAGTGTTTTTTTGTTTAGTCTTAGTGCTTGTACCATCTATTGTGTACTTGTTGAGTTCATCAAAGTCTGTCATAGCAGTTTTTTGAGGAAGTCATGAGAAAAAAAATTCTAATTAAAATACTAATTCTAATTCAATTTCTTTACGTAATCTCAGATGTCTAGTTAGACTGTTTCTGACAAACTATGCGACTGTCAACCTTTAGAGTTAACTATTGCTTTAGATTTTGACTTAGTGTTTGTTCACGTCCAACTTTAACTCGAAAAAAAGGTTTGCATTTGTTTAGCTATTTTTAAAACAGTCTGTGCATCTGCTAGATGTTACAATTTAAAACCTTAAAACTGAAAAATTACTTTTTCAGACCATGAAAAGGCCCTATTCTGAGGCAAGATCTAACAAACCTGCTAGTTTCATAGTTTAAATCGGTGTAGCTTTCTGCCAAAAAATGACAAAACTAAATTTGAATTATGGATTTTATGCAATTACTAATTAATAGCTGGTGAACTGCCAAACCAATTTTCAACAAACTTGCCAAAACATTAAACCCTAGGACTGAGACTGTGCACACCAAATTTTTCCATCCTATAGGCTAAGATCACCAAGCTAAAAGTAATCAAACCGCCTTTTTTTGACACAAACACTAACTTAACCCTAACATACAGGTGCTAGTAGGGACTCACCTCTTGCTTAGTGCAGGGTGCGAAGGGTCATTGATAGAAACATAGGATTTGTTGATAGAAAGTGACCGATGGCTTACAAAGTCTGCCCAGATGACCCCTGCTTAATCTGTCTCCACAGATCCTAACTGGTCTCCAGTGACTCTCCCTGCCTATTTACTAATATTCCCCTATGTCTGTCCCATTAATGATAGCTGCCTCTTACTGTTTTCACCTCCACCACTTCCATTGGCAGTCTGACCTTTTCAGCGAAGTAGTACTTTCTCACATCCCTCTTAAACTTCCCCGCTTTCAGCTTCATCGCATGCCCTCTGGTCCTGGTGGTCTTTCTCATTTGAAAGAGACTCCCCTCCTGTACCCTGTTTACCTTGTGAGGTACTTGTAGGTCTCTATCCTGTCTTCTTTCTCTCTCTCCCTTCTCTTCTAGGGTGTACATTCTGAGATTCATCAGTTTCTCCTCATAGGGCTTTTGATGCAACCCCTGCACCATTTTAGTTGTCCTCTTCTGGACTACCTCCACCCTGTCTATGTCCTTTCTGGGGCCAGACTCCAGAACTGCACACAATACTCCTGGTGTGGTCTCACCAGTGATAGATACAGTGGTAACACTGAAGAAATGAAACACTTAGCACACACCCCAGAAAATAAATAGAAGCCAGTTTTTACTCACTCTGAAGGCTTTTTTTATTGCCAGTAGTTAAACTAGGACAAATGGACAAGCACAACGCCATCTCAATGTTTCACGCTTGTGTGCTTTATCAGGTGCAAAATGTCGAGATTATTTTGTGTTTGTCCATTTGTCCTGGTTTAATTGCTGCAATACAAGAAGCCTTCAGGGCCGGCCCACTGGCACAGAGGTAGCACTACCACTTGTGGCACCAGTGACCTGGGTTCAGGAAAGAGGCAGGGGAGCTGGAGGGTTGGCCAAGGGGAAGCTTGAGCCCCCGATGGGAAGCTAGCTTCTCCTGGGAGGGGGCCAAGGCTTGGTGCTGACCTGATCTCTGGTGGAGGCCAGAGGTACAGCAGCATGAAGCCATACATGGGGGAGTGTGGTAGGATGTCAGTGTACATGCCTTGACTTCATGGTGCAACCATGTCCCAGGGCCATAAGGGGGAAAACCAGAGTTGGCTGAGCTCTGCCGATGGAAAAGACACCCTTCACCACTCGACTCGTGAGGCTACAATGGGGGGCCCAACAAGACAGGAAGGATATGGGGGTTCCCTCCACCCCATCCCTGCCTAGGGGATAGCCAAGGCTACATGGGGGTGCCTGACCAGTGGATCACGGGGCGAGACAGGTCAGGGAAGCCCAGCTGGATCCAGGGAATATTGAGCAAGTAAAACACAAAAAAAAAACAAGAAGTCTTCAGAGTGAGTAAATTGGCTTCTATTTATTTTCTGGCAGTGTGTGCAAAGTTTTTGGTTCTCTAGTTTGAAAGTTTTACTGACACATCACAGGACTTTTGAGCCAACTTTCCGTTGCTTTTACAGTGGTAAAATTTTTATTTACTCAGGGCCTGAAGCAATATAAGACTCAACTGCTGCTTCTTGAGGGCCCAAAGGGCCCTGCATCAGCAGATTTGGACTCTCCTGCTGCTTCATGCCAGACCTGAAGGGCCTTGTGTGAAACCAGTTAGGACTCAAATCCTGCTCTGCGCAGAAGTACTAACTTGTAGGGAGGAACTCATTGAATAAATAGCCCTTTTAAGGGCTAATGTGGGAGAGAACCTTATTGAATAAAAGTCTTTTTGAGGGTTGAGCTGGGGTATATAAAAATGACACCTTAATTTGCAGGACATGCAGCAGAGCCCGCAGTAAGGTGATTATCAACAGCAAGCACTGTTAACTAATCTCTTACTACAAAATGATTAAGAGGTTGAAGAATTGCCCCCTAGTAATTACATTTAGGAGTGCTGCCTTAATCTACCTTTTATTTCCATTTAAAGGTTATAGCTTTTAATCTTTGGAAGATCCAGAGGTCTCGTTAGACTACCTTACCAACTAATAAATGGAATTTGTTTCGCATTTTAATTAGGCTGCCTACAGCCAATATTCTTCCATTATTTATTATACTTTCTTTTTGTCTTGCAATTACTTTCTCATATTAGTCCAGCAGAGAGGAGGTCATATGCTTTTCTGGTCCTCTTAATACAGAGAATTAGCATGTTCTCCACTGTAGAGTAAGAGATACAGCTTCCTTCTTGTCCTTACGGAGTACAAATTATACATTGCAGTTATGGCTGTTCTTACTAGAGAAGACAGACATGGAGTGGAAATGGATTGATACAGGCATCTGTACTCTGGGTACTCTTCTATTAAAAAGATGTTAAAGTAGTATTAAGGTTCATGAGCCATGTCAAAAAAAAGGTCATTTATTGTTAGAGTTTAAAGACTCAGGGCAGAATTCACAAAAGCAGAAGCACTGGACGCAAATGAGATGTGCCGGCGCAAATAGGATGCTCCCACCAAAAGGTGAGCAATTCACAAAAGGATGCACCATGGGATGCCCCATGCACAACCCCACTGTGAATCACATGTGATGCGCATGGCACATGGGGAGATGCCCTAGTGCATCCGTAATGTGCAAAATCACCCAGGGGAGCAGAACAGTGAATAACGAGCAACCCAGCAGGCACCATGGGAGCAACAGGGGAAATGCTATGGGTCAAAGGAGAGAGGGACACATGCCAAAAGTGAAAAGCCAGAGAGGCCAAGAGCCCAACAGTGGCCGCAGCAGATGAACTTCAGAGACAGAGCATACAGAACAACACCTGGCACCACATGACACAACCCACACAGGACCATGGCAGGCACACAAGTCAGTCACACCTTCGCCAGCAAGGTGCCACATACCTGCAGGGGACACCATGCAACATGGTGGAGTGCAAAGGACCAGACCACTGCCACAGGTGCACAGCAACATGGTTGTGTATGAAGCAACACAGTGTCACACCGGTGCATAGGCTGGGTGGCACACAGTGACACCACTGTGCCACAAAGGCATGCCAGATCCCCAACCACAGGTGACCATACGTAGGTCCAAAGACAGCTAGTGCAGCAGTGCAACAGATGCATGCTACAGGCAACACACATAGCCCAGGGACACAGACATGCGCAGCAGGAGAGTAGGCCCACCCACAAGCCACAGGCAACGGGGAGGGCACACAGTGGACTGGACATGGCAGGTGGCTGGAGGTAGCTGCCTGAACAAACACATGTGCAGACAGGAGTATGGCAGTAAGGGGACAGTGGACAGCTGCAAACAATGACCAAACCCACAAACATAGAAAATTAAAGGACCACAGACAATGGGTCAGAGAAACAACAATTTAATATATGAACAACAACAAAAACAACAGGAACAACTATGTACAATCAAAAAGAACACAAGAGAAGGGGAGCGTGGGACTATATACAAAGCTGTAACTGGGGAAAGCAGTGGAGGAAAGTGGCAGTGGGAGTGGGCAGGGAATGGGGAAGACTGTGCAACAACAAAAGGAGGTCTCCAACTGCAAACAAAGTCCAATTCACACCACAAGGCGTACACAGTGATGGGCGCACATGCCTCCGTCCAGGTGTGCCTAGGAGATGGAGGACACTGGTCAGTGCCCTCAGCAGGTGTTCCTGCCACCGGAACAGTGGTTGCACAGCATCCTGTATGGTGCTCCTCACTTGTTTCCCCATGTCCACAAGACTGTTCTGCTGATGACCCCCATGGCAATAAGCACTGGCATGCACATCCTGGGGACCTAGAATGGGAACACAGAGAACAGATACTAAGTGCCATGTCACACACACCACCCCACCCCCCTGTGCGTAGTCTGGAGGCAGCCGGCATGGGACTGGGCCAGAGCCAGCCAGGCACAATGCACAATGCACCAGGCTGGCACTGGGTGCCACGCCAACCATGTGCAAGAACTGAGTGGGCACATGACCCACATGTACAGACATAGGCCTGTGCAAGGGAGAGAAGGGCAGGTCACATACAAGATGTACACAAGGCAGTGGCCTGCACAAGTGTGTAGGTCACGACAGGACACAAATGTGGTGCCACTGTGTGGCCACAGTGTACACAACAAACATACATGGAAGCCGCCAATGCAGGGACAATGTGCACCATGACATAGGCATAAGCTGCACCAATACCAGAAATGGGCCTGCACAACAGGTGACATATGTGCAGGCATGGTGAACCAGCAACACCCACCCAGTCAGACACCCACCCCTCCCGACAGACAATGGATACACAAAAGGAACATCTACCTGTAGCAGCACGGCCACCACCCGGTGCATGTCTGATGACCCTCCACTCCCTCAGTTTAGCGGCCTCTGTGGCCTGCCACCTGGCCTCTGGCCCTGAGGGAAACACAAAAGCAGAGAACAACATGAGGAGATGCAATGGTGGACAGCCCCCCAACACTGTAGCAGGCATGCAGTGAAGGTGTCAACAAACAATGCACCACTGTTGCATGGCCCTGCGTTGTGCAGCAGCACACAGCAACTAGGCCTCTGACCCCCAAGTATGCAAAGCAAATGGCAGTCCTACACCAGGCTGGACACAGTATCCCTGCCCCACCCTTGCACCACAACAGATAGGACCCAGCAGTGACATGCAGTACATGGCACCACAGTGCAAGTGCAGCCATGCATGTGTCTGTGTGTGCCACAGTGACTGTGCTGTTGTGTGTTACAGTGGCCCAAAACCCCATGCACATGACCTGCAAATGTACAACTGTGACATACCTGGTTTGGGAAGTGCACCCCTATGTACACGCCCCCTCAAGCGCTCCAGCTGCACTCTGTCCCTGTGTTGCAGGTCACCAAACCTGTGCCTACACTGCTGTCCAGTGTGGGGAATACCTGTGTGGTACACCAGTCTGCCAGCAACCCTGTCCCAGACTACTGACCTGAGCTCATGCAGGTCCACCTGGCCAAACAGCTTGTCCTCCACCTGCATCACTAAGGCCACAAGGTGGAGGAGCTCCAATTCTGACCAGTTCATGGCCCTTGGTCCTGCTCCCCTTGCATGTGGCATGTTTGCAGTGCAATGTACACACCCAGTACTATCTGTGGGACCTGTGTTATTGAATGGCCTAACTGCACCATATGCACCACCATGCCATGTGTACAGCACTGCGCACAGCACGCTGAAGCATGATTGGCAGAAATGACGCTGACACCACATGTGCATTACACAATTACCTGGTGGGAAAGCGGGGTCAGGGGTCATGGCAGGGTTGCGCATGTGCAAACCGTGTGCAAGACCGCCATGTTGTGTGTGTCACACAGCATCGCACAGGGAAACAGTGATGTGCAGTAGCCCACAGGTGTGCAATGGTAGTCGCCACACCATCAGGGCACAAATACATGCCAGATGAACAGCAGGCATCATGCACATGGACATGCATGCATGTACAGATGGTGCCGTACGCATGTCACACATTAGCAATGCGACTGTCAGTCTCATCGCACATCCTCAAAAATGCCTAGGGTGATGCGACGGCCTCTGGGACATGCCCTGAACACACCGTGCATGCACAGATAATGCACCTATGGACTCGCGCTTGATTCAGGGACATGCCCGGAACACACCATGCATGCACAGATAATGCACCCATGGACTAGCGCTTGATTCAGGGACATGCCCCGAGCACACCACGCATGTGCGGATAATGCATCTTCTGGAGATGTGCCCAGTGCAGAAGATGCACCATGCTGATTGGTATGAGCTGAGGGCAGTTATGCAATTCACAGACATTGCTCCCAAATCAGCTCATTACCAAATTCAGAGGCATCTCACCTGTTTAGCATCTCACCATTACTGCCCAAAGCCACATTTGCATGCCCCAAGTCATAAATGCTCTTACTCAGCACACAATGAGCATAGGAGACTGAGAGGACTGTAAGCCTTGAAGGTAGATTTTGTTTACATTTCATGTGACTTTGTAGCGGCTGCATTGCACAGGATGGGTCACGGACTGACTGGTAACATCCAGAATTGTGCAGACACACCTAACACAGCTCGGTGTATGTGACACACAGTCCCACAGCCTACCCGAGGCAAAATGGGGGGGGGGCTGACTGAAGGGTGCTGTAACTGCACATACATGGATGGCTGCAGTGTGTGATTCTGTCCAATCCACCCTCCTGTGCTACATGCCATGCATCACCTGTGGCACGTCCAGGGACATGCATCCATCTGTGGCATTGCACTTGGACAGGGGCACACACAGCTCTGACATCCCTGACAGAGAGTGACCCTGTCCCTGACATGCTGTGCCTGCTGGTGACTGTTTGGCGGGCAGTGTGCTGTTGCTCAGCAGCCCCTATATGGCAGTACATGCCACTCAGGGCCCTGCAAATCCATGCCTAATGTATCTGTCTTCTATCCTGCAGTAGCCAACATGTCTGGAAGTGACAGTGCTGTGGGTCGCAGGTGGCCAAACTTTACCAGGGATGAGGAGAGAGCCCTCATTGAGGCATACAACCACCACAGGGATGTGCTGTCCAGCAGTGGTGGCAGCTGAGCCCTGCGGGATGAGGGCTGGGAGGCAGTGGCATGGCACGTAAATGCCATTGGAAAGTACAACTGGAACCCCCCAGGAATTTCACAAACATCTGAACGATGAGAAGAGGAGGGCCAAAGACAAGCTAGCCCACATTGAGGCATCACTGAGCAGGACAGGGGGTGGTCCGCAGTCGGGGGTGCAACTCACCCCAAATGAGGAGCTCTTCATGGCCAGCATTAGCCATGCTGCTGTGCAGGGTGTCCCGGGTTGAGGGTTCCAGATGGGTGGAAGCCCATTGCAGCACTGTGAGTATACATGGCCCTGACTGATGTCTGGCCACATGTGTGCATCATGGTTGCCATGACAGTCCACCTGTATGTGACAGGCCACCCGTGTGCCATTGGGCACTGCCTTGGAGGGCCGGGGCCGATCCATGGCCCCTGCTGTGCATGTCTGTGCCAGCCAGCCCATGACTGGGGAGTCATGTTTTATTGTGATGCCATCACACTAGTGGTGCCAAGCCACTGTTGGATAGACATGGTACTGCACTGTCCATCATGGTGCCCTGTGGGTGTGGACATGGACTGCACCACTCCAGTCATTGCCGGTGCATGGCTGCTGTGGTGGAATGGGCATTCCCTGTCACCACCAGGGACTGTCTGGTGCAAACATGGCACACAGCTTTGCACACTGTACTTGTTTGTCTGCCACTGTTGCTTTCAGTGTATGTGACCATGTCTCTCTGTTTTCTTTTGCAGCTCCATCACATCTTGTGGGTGCAGCTGTGTCCATGGCTGCACAGGATGCCCTAGCAGGCGATGATGCGGGACCGTCCCACAGGGCTGCGGGCACTATGAATGAAGGTGCCATCCCTGGCCCGTCCAACATAGCAGTGTCCCTGATGGCATCACCAGTGCCGGTGGGCCCCTCAATCCCAACAGCTGGTGGTGGCACTGCTGTCGGGCATGACACCACTTGGCTGGAGGGGTTCCTGGGTCTTGCTGATGATGACCCAGAGGACACAGTGGATGTTGCTGATGCCCTGCTGGTGTTGGCCAGTGGCACTCAGGGGGTGTACAGCAATGGCTCAGCTGATCTAGTCACCACACAGATCATGGGGGACACAGACAACAGTGGTGCACGCAACACACAGGTGGCACCAGATGGCACTGGTGGACCCACTGCCCAAGCCACACTCCCACAGGGCCCACACAGCCAGCCATGATGGTGGAGGCTGTGCCCCCTGCACGTGGTCCAGCTGTGGTGGCAGGGTCAGACAGTGTGTCACGGCCAGGTGTCCTGGGTCACACACAGGCAGCATTGGACTGAGACTCCACCTTACCTGGGCATACAGGGGTTATACATACCCAGTCCCCACCCATTCCCCAGCCTACCGGGGTGCAGCCACCAACCATGGATGCACAACAGCAGGCTGGTACACCACCCATACATCGGCGACGTCACTGAGAGCCTTCACCCGTCAATGAGATTGAGGGCTATGCACGCCTCCTGCTTGACACCGTGGAGGGGGCAGGCAACCTTAAGGGTGAAATTCAGGGGCCTTCAGATGCTGCTGGCCCTTGATCATGAGTTGGTGGTCACATGGCATGCCCAGATGTTGGCAGAGGCATACCTTCTACGGGTGGGCATGGTGCTCCATCCATTTTAGCCTTTCAGCTCCCTCTCACGTCCTGCTGGCTCCTGAGATCCTGCTGCTGGCCTGCTGGGGGCTTGCACTTAAGTCTTCTTCTTTTATACTTATCTTTCCATGGTGCATTTGGTACATGCGCCGTGAATGCTCCATAGATGCGCCTTCATTTTGCACTGTGAATTGCTCTGCACTGTGTATGCATGTGTGCGCCCCCTCAGTTTGCACCACATATCATTTACATGCATCCATGGTACATCCTGTTCGGGGCAGCGCATCTGGGTTTCACCGAGGCAACTGCGCCGTCTGTCAATGGCTCCATGGCACATTTTTGGGTTGCGCCAGTGCATCTCATTTGAGCTCAGCACATCTGCTTTGTGAATCCTGCCCTTGTTCTCCAGGTTCCCACCTCAGCTCATGAACCTAGCACCACATATTATAGTATGTGAGCAGTACATCATGACAGGGTGTGCATTAAGGTGATATTATTGCACGCCTCAGGTACTGTTAAATGAATCTGAGCAATGGGATTATATCACCTTAATGGCATACCCTGAAGTGTTTTATTCTGCTTGTAAAATGACATTAAAATGTCTGAAATGAATAAAAACAAGACAAAATTATTTATTTAATTTTAATTTTTAATTTTATTTGAATTTTGATGACGAGGAAGGCCCACTGAGACATGCAAGTCCCTTTTCAGGGGTAACCTGGATTTAGTTACATACAGAAATCAATAAAACTTTTCACAATGATTGAGTGCAAGAAAAGATTATAATACAATAAGCGAGAGGAATAACAAGTAAATAAAAGAAAGTCTATACAGCAAATATTGGTTAATCATAGTTTTAGTGCAAATGGTATAGGCATTCAGTACCAAGTAACAGAAATCACATGTTTAGCAAGGCATTTTACAAATGCCAGTTTTTTTTTTGTTTGGGTTTTTTTGTTTACTGTAAATGTGTTCAAGTGTTTAACCTGCCAGGTTGTGGTTGTGGTGGTGGTGGTGGTGTGGGGGGATTAACATACCTGGCAACTGGCCCTGATTTTCAGGAACGTCCCTGATTTCCCTCAGACCATTCCTCGGCAACCTGTCATTTGAGTGAGTCAATATGAGCGAGTTAATTTGGGCGAAGGTAAATGAGTGAATAGGAAAAGGGTGATTGTGATTTTGGCGCGACAGTAAAAAGGGCCACTGTGCATGTAGAGTGACTGTAAGTAGAAGGGAACTGGTAGGGAGCAGCATGGTCTGGAAAGGATGTAGGGGTTTCTGTGAGCAGCTGTTGTCAATCTAGCCACCTGGTGTAGAGGCGAGAGTCACAGCCTGTGAGCCTGGCTGGCCTGGTTTCGATACTGGATATGGTACTAGTGGGGTTTTTTGTTTAATTCGGGGGAGTATTTTTTGTGTTGTACATAGGGAATTTATTATCCCACTGTTTTGTCTGATCACCCAAGTTTGCCTCCTTCATCGCTGCCTTCTCTAATGTTCTCCCCTCCTCAATTTGTCCCTCCCTTCAAAATTTTCCCGTCTCAGTGTATCCCCCTCCTCCCCCCCCCTGGAGTTTGTAATCTAAAGTTTGGGAGATGGGGGTGATGGCGATCCACAAGAGAGGGGGAGTCTGCAGAGAGCCTGTGCCACAGAAATAAAATAAATAAGAGATTTAAAGCTTTTTTAGTCAGTATTTGGTGAAAGTAGTTGATTTTGCCAGTCACCATAGTGCTGCTCGCTGTAGTGCGGTTTGGCATTTTTGCTTCACTCTTATGGTGTGTGCTGTAATGCTCTCGCTGTTATCACATGGTACCCTATTCCTCTGTCCCTCAAAACATTTATGTTTTTGCAGCTGAACAGTGGGGATTGTAAGCACAAAATAATGTCAAACATTCAGTTACAGACGTGTTCTTCTTCAGAAAATGCATTTTACACTAATCTACCAATTCTAGTAGCTTCCTGAGTGAATATTAACAATTTTTAAGATGGGTCCCTGATTTGGGGTTTTTGTCCCTGAGTTTTGAAGCCTTGTTCCTAATTTATAAGGCAAGAGGTTAAGAGGTACTGTATGGGAGAGGGATAAGAGTTCTCCTAAGCAGGTTCACTCATCCCTAATTCAAATCCGTGCGCTGTTATACATTTCTGGACTTCCTTTAAGCAGTTTGGGTCTGCCTCTGCCCACTGAACTGTGTTTTTCCACCTTTCCCTTCTTTTTTTATATTATTGCCTCCCTTCCTCACCTTTTTTCTCTGTCTTTCCCCACATTCAGTGGATGGAATGTTTTAGTTTAAAATTCTGCACAATTCCACTACTAGAATGTTTATCTCCCAACACACACACACGCATGCACACACACACACACACTCACACACACCCTTCAAAGGCCTCATGCCAAAGCTTCAATTTTATCTGTGGCAGGGTAAGTAGTGGAGATTTCCCCCAGTAAGCAAAGACAGGTAGAGGATTTTTCTTGTTCAGCAAAGGAATATTAGTAATGAAAACTATGAGCAGTACTTCATTTTTTTCAATTTGTTTATATGTGTAAGGAGAATGTAATGATCAATGAAACAACATGTAATAAATGTGCTTAATTTTTTCTCTAAGGTAATTTTATTTTTAGTTGAAGGATTTTAGTGAGTTATAGAGGCAGCCATGTTTGTGATGGAAGGTCAGTTCTGGATGTCGGGGGACTGACACATTGAAACATAGACTTTGTTGGCAGTAAAGGCCCATCTAGTCTGACCTATTTTTGCTGCCTATTTCTACACCTTGGACCCTACTGATGTACTGATTGTGTGGTGTGGCTGCTAACAAGTCCCAGTTCTGAGGTGTGCAATTATGGTTTATACAGATGTCCAAAAGCATTATAAATATATGTAAGTAATATGCTGTGACAAGGTACAAGGTGTGCATTGCAGGATTTTAATGCATACCTACTCATACCCCAGGTGCATAGTGAGGAATGAGGCCAACCCTGGAGTGGTTTATCACACTTACAAAATGGCTAATTGATACTGAATTATTTATTTATTTATTTATTTTTATTTATTTCAATCTCGGAATTAACCACTTGAGCTCAGAGCTCTTTTACATTGGTTCCACATCAAGTAAACAATACAGACAGAATAGTATAAAAATTACACTGGAATAGCGGAGCAGACAAAAAAAAAAGGAAGGGCAAGGGAGTAAGGGCCAAGAACAGACTTACAGCTATTAGATGCCTAACGGTAAGTACTGGTCAGTTGTCAGTGGAAGCAGGTTAGTAGAGAGGAGATAAAGTGAGGGGGAAGGAGCCTCAAATGCCAAGAGAGCAGGTGATACCATAAAAAATGAGACTGGGCCATGGGAGAGGGATGTGTGTGGAGGCAGGTGGTGAGGATGGGGAGAGGAGACAAAGGAGGGAGAAAGGCAACTGGTGGGGGTTGGGGGTGCAGAGGAGTGGAGGAATAGATAAGTATCAAAGGAGACTGGGAGCAGTGGTGGGAGGTAAGGAGTAGGGAGTTGTGGGGAAAAGGCAAGGGAGAAGTAGGGAGGGGGGAGGTGAGTGGGTGGGAGGGGGACAGAGCTCAAAGAAGGCGGTGGGAAAGGGAAGGGGGCCCTAAGGTATCAGTATCAGAGGAGTGGAGGCGAAGCTATGAGTGACAGTCACATCGGGAATTATTTAACAAGTGTCTTTTGAAGTGTACTTTGAAGGCACAAAATGAACGCTGCCAAAGATGGTCTTCCTGAAGAGAGTTGTACCAGAGTGGGGCTTGGTACACGAAAGACCTTTGTCCTTGAGAAGTGTGGCATTTTGGCATAATGAAGGACAGGTGCTCTGACCTATGAGTATGACACTGAATAATACAGGGCACCAGGATAGTTGATTAACCCCAGGTGGGAGGGTACAAGACTGATCTTTTTTGCCAGGAGGCAGGAATGGAATTTTAGTCGGGCAGAGAAAGGGAGCCATTGCGCCTTGGTATACAGATCGCAGGTATGGGCCAGCCTAGGTGCCCCTAGAGTTAGCCGGCAAGCTTTGTTTAAGGCAGTTTTTAGGCGATAGAGGGCAGTGTCAGTAGCTAAGCCATATATAGGTAGACCGTAGTCAATGAGGGAACCCACCATGCTGTGGAGTGCTATTTTGAGGGCTTTGGGTGACAGGCTGTGTCTGTGATGATAGAGCAGTCCAATACGTTTGTTGATTGCTTTGGAAGTGTTGTCAATGTGGGCAGTGTAGGACAACAAGTTGTCAGTAGTGATCCCAAGGTATTTAAAATGTTGGACCAGTTCCAGGGAGGCCCCAACAGCATTTCATATTGATAACAGGTAGTTACGATGCTTGTTCTGATGGCCGGTGAACAACATGGTCTTAGTTTTTTTATAGTTCATAATTTACTTATGATCTATGAACCACTTCTCAAGACAGGTGAAATCCCTTTGAAGTTGATGCTCCAGTTCAACAGGATTTGAGCCATGTGTGAAGATGACTGCATTGTCAGCATAGAGTAGGACACGGCACTGGCTGACTTAAGGGAGACTATTCAAGAATAAGCTGAATAGGAGGGGACCTAGTATCGATCCCTGTGGGACACCAGAGCTGACTGGTTTACTATCCGAGAGGGTTGAACTGATTCTAACTTGCTGGGATCTATGGTCCAGATAGCTGTAGAACCACAAAACTGCTTCAGGAGCCAGGCTCGTTGATGACAGTTGCTCAGTTAGGAGGGCATGGTTTAGAAACATAGAAACATAGAATTTGACGGCTGATAAGGACCGCTTGGCCCATCCAGTCTGCCCATTTCCCTACCTGATGGTTAAGCTGCAGATTCTAGTTTACTGTATCGAACGCCTTAGTCAGGTCGATAAAGATAGCTCCAGTGAGTTGCCCACGATCAAGTGTTTCGTGAATATGGCCAGTGAATTCAAGCAGGGCTGCAGTGGTGCTGTGCCCAGCCCTAAAGCCATGCTGCTCAGGGCAGAGGAGTTTGTACTTGTCTAAGTATTCGACCAGTTGGTCTGCAACTATTTGTTCAAGGCCCTTCGATAGGGGTGGTAGCAGGGAGATGGTCTGTAGCTGGCAAGGGCTCAGTCCCCACTCTTATGCAATAAATATGACTATCGGAGCTTCCATTTATGAGGAATACAGCTAGTCACAGTGATAAGTTAAGGATATGGGTGAGTGGAAATTAAAATAAATAAATTAATTAAAATAAATATATAATAACATTTCAATTTGAAACAAAAATGTGTGTGTTTTTGTTATTAAAATGATTTTGTAATGCTTTAGTCTATCAAAAAATTGTTCCAATTCTGTTAAGTAAGCAGCAAGTGGCACTGATGACACGGTTAACTGCTGCTGATTCACTTTAGGATTCAACACAGCATTCTGCCCTATCCTGGAGCCCCTATTGTTCACTGCTGGGGACTGCAAGTCTTTTTACCCTCTTAGCCCCAGCAGAATTTGCAACCAGGGCCATGGAGCACACTAAAGAGGATTTTTTTTTTGCCCAGGTGAGCACAACCCTCCCCCTCTCCTGCCCCCTTCCCCCAACACTGGCATGTCAAACCCAAGCTCACTCACTCTCCTGGTTCCCACAAAGTGCACAAATGGGGCTGGGGAACTTTGTAGCAGGAGCCACAATAGTCGCACAGTAGTCACACTCCCACATGCACCCAACAACAGCGGCCTGAACCAGAGCCAGCCCCCATAAATTGCACAAATGGGCTAGGTCAGCTTTGTAGCAGGAGCCACACCATAGTAGTACTCCTACAACCCCCCCCCTCCAACAACAATGGTCTGAATTGGAGCTCACTTGCACTTCCGGCTCCCAGAAACTGTAGCAGTGAAGCAGAGGCAGAGTGGAAGAACAAGCAAGTGGCTGCTGAGAAGCCTGGCATGCTGCTGAGGTCCAGTGCCAAGGTTAAAGTCTGCCTGACAGAGAGCTCAGTGGGTGGTACTGAATGCAAGGCAACATTGGCAGCTGGTAAGACAGCTCCATTGGGAAACAAGTTTTTTAAATGTTATGCTAATGTAGGTGAAGATCTGGTGTTTAACATGATGCGAGGGAGCAAGCAGACAGGTGGGGAAAACACTAATAAGCACGGAAATCTGTTGTGTCAGGCAAGGATTTTAACCGTAGCAGGCTTGGTGGTTCAGAGGGAGGAAGAGTGGAGAGGAGTGAGGAAGTTACTGAGGAGGTAAGTTTTACTTTTTAAAATGTATGGGAAAAGGTGATTCTAAACTGGTGATTGGAAGTTAAATGTTTAAGATGAAAGTGTTGTAATAGTAATCGATAGGATTTTCAAGATGATGTCTCTACAGCTTTTTACATTTTCTGAGGCAGTGTAGTGGTATGTGAAGTATAAGAAACATGTAATGAGGTTTTTTCAGGTCATGGAAATGAGATCTGGCGCATGACCATCCATTAGTGCATGGTCAGGAAGCGTCTTTCGACCGATGAAGTTTCCTTATTTTTTTCTTGTTATTTCATCAGCCCAGTTAAAGTAGCAGTGCAACGAAATTGGGCAGAAAATTTAACCCTACCCTTTTTTCACCATAAAATTTCCCAGGCATCTACCAGTATTATTTGGTGGTGACATGTTCTAGTTTCATCAAAATGTTTGTATTTTATAAATGTTTTAATTTTGTTTTTTTCTCAAGAAAAAAGAGGGCTGCCACATTTGGCTGAGAAATACCATTATAAACCGGGTTATGGTTAGGATCGAGAAAATAAAAAACTTATGATGCACAGCATAGGAGGTACCTAGAAAAGTAGATTTGACGGGTATGATAATATTTTTATTAATTGTAGCTGGAACCATTTATTTTTGGAAAAACATTTTTCATTGCACTCTAAGGCCCAGATATTCAAAAGGGTTGCGCCATGCGCAACAAGTTCTTGTCGCAAGTCAAATCGCCATTCGATATTCAGCGAGGCAGTTACGCCACCTGGCAACAGGTTGCGCAAGAGAGCAATGCAAATGAATGCATGCTCAACAGGAGGGGAGTATCCATGCATAACCCGGCGCAACCCGATATTCAGTCGGGTTGCTCCTTTGAATATCACCCGCCACACCCCGCGCAACTATGAGCAGCGAAGGGGCTTGCGCCTCAGACTGGCGCAGTTTGAATATCTGGGCCTAAGTGCTTTGTGATAATATTATAACAGTATTATACTGCATGTGAAGCTATGATATACATTATAAATGGGTAGCTTTAGGTTTATGAGGCATGATGTGAATGTGGATACCAAGTATGTAAACCTTTATTTTGAATTTACTTTTTTTTTTAATTATCCATAAACCCGGTGGTAACTTTAATATATTGTAGTTTTATTTTACAGAATATACAGGAGCCTGGATATTCAGACTATGCCACAAAGTAGCGCAATAGCAGGAGCAGGCGCAAGTGCAGTGTGCCCCTGCGCAACATGCACGATATTCAAACACAGAGCAGGCCAAGCTGTGCTTGTGCAATACAACTGAATATCGTGCCAACTGCACCATGGCGCAACCAGGGATGCGCAGTGGAGCAGGGCTGATGCGCAGTAGCACAACCAGGGATGCGCAGTGGAGCAGAGTAGTAGCGCAGTAGCACAACCAGGGATGCGCAGGGACAGGGACAGGGACAGGATGCAGGGGTGCACCATCCATGGAAGCCATAGGCAGAGGAGCATGCAGCAGACCAGACAGCAGCCCCCCCCACACCCCATGAACTGCACAACCTGTGGTGAGCTGGATGGACCACCAGCCCACGAACACCAGCACCAAATCCATAGCTGGGGCACGGTGCCCCAGCACACCCCCTGGCAAGCAGTGACCGCAACACAAGGAGGGACAGCCACCCAGTGCCACCCCATCTGACCAATGCAGAGCACACCCTGTACAGCGATCCCCAGACACCTGGCCCAGGAGCAGCGTCCAACAGTGCATGGCACTGAATGCATGCCACCACCCCCACTGTGACAATGCAACCCTGTGCACCATGGAGCCATGCATGGCAGCCCCACTGTGAGCACCCTGCAGCAGGCAGCACCAGCCACCGATGCAACAACTGCAGACACAGTGCCACCCTGCACAGCCCCCCCGTGGCACAGCAGAGAGGTCGATCCTGTGTTGGTACCCGAGGGACCCCGCATGCGACAAGTCCTGCCCTGGACCCCACCACCAGCAGGACAGCACCTTGCACACCCACCCAAGCACACACCCTGTTCTAGCACTGGCCCCAACACAGGGACACACCCACTGCCCCTGTCCTGCACAGCACCACCGTGGCCGTATAGTGACATGGCTATGCGGTGCGAAGGCAGTGGCACAGCCATGTACCCAGTGCATGCACGGACCACCTGTGATGCCCACCCACACATGCAGTGCCACAGGACAGTGCTGAGTGCACTGTGTGGCATGCACGGCAGTGGGGCCAAGTGCTGGTGGCCACACCCCGCCACCACCCCTGCAACCCAGCATGCACAGATGTAAGAGGAAACACAGCACTCACCTGCATCCAGGCCAGCAGGGCACTGCTGGCCCATGGCTCCTCCAACGTGTTCCAGCTGCATCGGTAACACACCCACTCGGGCCTGCTCTGCCTGTTCTCAGGCCAGCCTTGCCCTACCGCACTCCTCCAGGCCTAGGGTGCAAACATGGAGAGGGAAACATCAGTACAAGCCAGTAGCAAAGCCCACTTTGGTGTGTGCGTGCCCGCACAGCCCAGCCATGTTGCACCCCCACTACCACCACCCCCACTGACGCCCCCACCCCCCTGCGGGGTGGACCTATGCACACCGTGATACCTGGACAGATGGACACTACCAGTGTTTGGATGAAGCATCTACCTGGCCATGGCACGGTGCCTCGCCAGGTGTGTGCCTGCAGACGCCCCAGTCGGTCAGGGTTCCACTGTTGTAGGTCACCATACAGGTGGCGACACTGCTCCGCTGTCCGGCTGATCCCAGTCACCTCCTCCAGGCCATCAGACACCTCCTGCCACACAGCAGTACGTGGCCTGTTTAGGGGATCCTGCCCAAATAGGGCACCAGCATGTGGCTCAACTAGGGCCACCAAGTTGGCCAACTCAATTGCGCTCCACACCTGTGCTCTCCTACGAGGCATCCTGCTGTTGGTATCGCAATCAAAATGGCGCTCTGTAGTGCACGTGCCCCACGTGTGGAGGCAGCATGGTACTGTGCTGCCAGTCCCTATCATGCTATCACCGAACTGCGCGATAGGGGTGCACCCATGCGGACGCATGGTGCCTAGGGGGCAAAGGTCGACCACAGGGTCAAGGGTCTGTCCGCACATGGAGTGCCACAGTGCTATTGGGATGCCCTGTGTGTAGCGTGGTAGGGTGCTTGTGTGTGATGCCCTGCAGTGGCCTACTGTGCTGTGGCTCCATGGCGCCTACGGTGCACCAAGGCACGAGCGCCACACGGGCGAACAGCGCACTAGCACCACAGGCACAGTGGTGGCTGTGCCCTGAACTGCCTCCCGTGCACAGCACGCCAGCAGCACCGCACGCATCAGCGTCAGCACCCTGGGCATGCGCCATGCGGTGCCGATTGCGCACGTCACAGTGCTGCACCATAGCCTGAGCATGTTCACCAACATTGTGCAAGGCGCAACAGCGTGATATTCAGCCAGTATATGCAAATCAGCTCATTAGCCATTCCACGGCACAACCACTGCATTAGCATCCACTTACAGTTGCATCTCGCCTCATTCGCATGTGTTGCGCTATATAAATGCGACATGGGGCTGCAGAGGACAAAGTTAGGTATTGCAGTCTATTGTGGTGGGTTGCATGCTGTTGGGATGTGGGAACTGTGGTTTGTGAGAGCTGAATGGGACTGCATAGTCCAAGGTAACACCTGTCATTCCCACAGGCTCGAGCATGACCGAACGTGAGGAAGAGGAGGAACAGGGACGGGGGAGAAGGAGGAGGCCCAACTTCACGAGGGCTGAATCAGATGCCCTGTTCAAGGCATATCTTAACAGGGAACCACTGCTCAGCAGACAGCGGGGAACGCCACAGACCCATGCTGCAGCGTGGGGTGAGGTGGCGCGTGCCGTGAACCAGCATGACAGACTCGAGCAGTCCGTGCAGGAGTGTAAGAAGAAGGTCGGCATGGACAGGAGGCAGATCAAAGACAAGGTGGCTGCCATCAGGGCTGCACGTGCTGCCACCGGTGGGGGCCAGCTGGATGTACCATGCCTGATGCCACAGGAGGAGTGAGTGGCCAGTAGCATGTGGCATTGTGCCATCAAGGGCATTCCTGGTGGTGGCTTCCAGATGGGTGGCAGCCCATCACTGCATGGTAGGTCCAGTGCTGTCACTGTGTGCGTGGTGGAGGGAATGCCACAGGGCAGGGCGGACCCACTAACGCTAATGTGTTCCCTTACAGCTCCTGAGCATCTACATGGGTCAGTGGTGGTGGGTGTGTCCACTGAGAGGGATGCCCTGCACATGGAGGATCACCCATCCACCTCCACAGGTGTCCGAGGGACCGGACAAGTGCATACCTGCACGTCTGTCCAGACTGATGAGGGTGGTGCGGGTGCGGACGAGGCCCTGCCTGTGTCCCAGCGTGACAGTGCCCACAGTCTCCAGTGTGCTGGGACACAGACTGGTGTCAGATCTAGCACCGATGATGATGGACCACACGTCCCGGACAGTGATACGTGTGGGACGCAGGATGGTCCCACAGCAGGCAACCGCGTGGGCGTTGCTGTGGGTGGTGCTGCTGCCATGGCAGCCTGCATAACAACACAGTCCCAGCCTGTGCCTGTATGCCCCAGTTGGGCAGCACTGGTGTGCATTCAGGGTGGTGGGGCTGTTGCGGCCACTGCGGCTGCGCCGGTGAGCCCTGGTGATTGGCAGCTGGAGGGGCAGCGCCAGCAGTCGACCAATGGCAATGGGGGGACAGTGTCGGGGTGGTGACAGTGCACCCCGTGTGGACATGCCCCAGCATGGCTCTGGTATGCAGAGCCCACCATCAAGGGGTGCTGGCCAGCAGGGCCAGGAACACCACGAGGGACAGCATGCCAGACCAGCGGATGACCTCTTTGACGAGCACAGCCATCTACTCTAGGCTTCAATAGATCAGCAGATGTGGCTCGTGATGGCGGTGGATGCACTCAGTGTGGTTCTGCACCAGGCAGAGGTGTGGCACAGCAGGGACCATGGTCTGCTTCCGGCAGAGAAGGCCCAGCAACAGGTGGATGTGACCACTGCCATTGACAGGCAGACCAATGCATTGACAGCTGTCATGGCCACACTGGGCACCCAGTTCAGTGCCCAGCCACCACAGACACCGCGCAGTGTCATGTCCACCCCCCGTTCCCGGCGCCATGCAACACCTGCTATGGCGACACCGGGTTCGGCCGTGGGCATACCGAGCACGCCTAGCACAGGCATGTTCGGTGGGCTGCAGACCCCTGCGCGAACATGGTTGCATTCACGCAGCATCACCGCTGGGGGACTGTCGGTGCCACCCCATGAGGCCAATGGTCAGCCTGGCATGGCTGGCAGGTCTCAGCGGGGCCGCCCACACATCCGTGGTGGCCGTGGTACTGTGCCACATGACTGACCTGTCTCCCATCATGGCCACTGTCTGCCGCTGCCCTATGTGCAGTGTGGTGTGCATTGTGCGACGCACGGGTGGGGTACCTGGCCCTGCAGACACACAGTCCCTGTGCACACCCTCCCAGGTGCTGGACACTGTGGCATGTGCATGATGATGCCTGCGTTGCTCTGTCCACCAGTGTGCAATGGTGCCCAGTGTCTGAGGCATGCACAGTGATGGCCACTGGGCATGGCCGTGTGTGGACCTGTGTGGGGGTGGGGGTGGCTGTTGGGGTTGGCATGCCGTTTACCCCTTGTGCATGTCTTGTGGTGTGTATGCGTGTGTCGTGTTTGGCCCTGCCCATCCCTGATGCGGTGTGCGGTGCCACACCCAGACCATTCCCGTACCACCGTTCACCCCTGGTGTCCTGCCCTGCCTGTCTGTGGGCTGTGCCCTTGCCCTTGGTGGATGCGCATGGCCCCGTGACCTACCTGTGTTGTCCAAAGTGCTCTTCTATAATGGTGTCCCGGTGCAGCTGTGACATCCGGATCAGGCGGGGGTCTCTTTGCCAAGGGGGTGGCTGCCCATCACCAGCTGGACCAGCGTCCTCATCGTCCCCACCACTGTCCCCCTCTTTGACCTCTACGGCTATCCCACAGTCAGTGGCCATGTTGTGCAGGATACAGCAGGCCAGGAATAGCCCACAGGCCTTAAAGGGGCTGTACTGTAGGGCACCGCCTGATGTGTCCAGGCACCAGAACTGTGCCTTCAGCATCCCGAACACCCGCTCGATGACATTCTGTGTTGTGACATGTGCCTCATTGTACCGTAGCTGTGATGGGGTCGTGGGGCACCGGTATGGTGTGAGCAGCCAGGGACGTAGCAGGTTACCACTGTCACCTGTGTGTAGAGGGTGGACATTAGAATGGTGGTCTGTGTCGCTATGCCATGGGCCAACAAGGCTGGTACCCATGGCACCTCTGACTATGCTCTCTCCCATGTCTGCTCATGTTGTCCTGCGTGATATGCATACTCACCTACTAGATGGCCAGTGGGGATGTCCCCACTCTCAAACCTGTGGCACAGTGCAGACTGGTGCCAGATGAAGGCATCGTGTGCTCCTCCAGGGTGCATGGCACAGACATTGGTAATGCACCCCCTGGCATCGCACACCACCTGGCAGTTTGTGCTTGCATGGCCTTACGATTGATGTATGCCACACCCTCCGGGCCAGGTGGTGTGCAGGCGGCCACATGGGTGCAGTCAATGGCCCCGAGCATGCCAGGCAACCGTGCTACCCTGTGGAACTCCTGTATGTGTGCTGGGGAAATGGATGTACTCTGCAGCATGTGGCAGCAGTGCGCTGAGGAATTGTGTGAGTAGGCGTGACGTGGCCAACTGGGTTATGCCTGTCATGTCCCCTGCTGGTCTCTGGAAGGTGCCCGTGGCGAGCAGGCACATGATGGCTGTCACCTTCATCTCCACTGACAGAGCATGGCTCCGTCGTGTGGCTGCCTGCATCTCATCACTGCACAGCTCACAGAGCTGCCTCAGGATCGCCCAGTTCAGGTGGTACCAGCGCACAATCTCTGTGTCAGAGTACTGTTTGAAGCTGGTGCGGGCTCGGTACTGCCTGTTCTGGGCATACCGTCGATGGGCCCTTCCACGGCCGCGCCTCCCTGCTGCCTGCCTTCTCACATCCCTCATTACCGCCTCCATCTGGAAGGTGGCGCTGGCCATGTCCCTGGCTGGTGTACCCCCCCAGGCGGCTGTTGTCCTGTTCCCCCGTTGTCCATTCCTGATGCTCCCCTGCACCGGGTACACCTCCGGCCTTTGACTGTGGCTGTCCTGCCTCCTGCCACTGCCCTCAGTCCACTGTGGCACTCCATGGCCTTTGCTGCATAGCGGCACAGGCATACTCACTCCTACCCTGTTTATGGCTCAGTTCTGGTGGGCCCTGTCCTGCTCCTGCCCAGTCCTGCACACTGCTTCCTTCTATACCACCCTGGCTGTCTGTTACCACGCTTCCCACCTGTGGCTTCCCTTTTGCGCTCTTATGCCCATCTCTTGCTCTCTTTTATTTTGGATCATTTCTGCTGTTGTGCAACTTCTGCTTGCTCCACTATTGCGCACGGTGCATGCTGTTGAATATTGCACTGCGCATGTTATTCATGGTTCCGCCCCCTACGGTTGTGCATGCATTCATTACTATTGCACTCTGGCGCATTGCTTATTGTGCTGCGCAGCCACCTCCCACTGAATATCTCACATTGGCACATTTCCGTACTTGCGCTGGCGCATCCACTCTGAATATCCGGGCCCAGAGTGCCAACACAGAGTAGATATTTGAAAAATGAAGGGAATTCTGGCCCAGCTCTCCTCGGTATAAATGAAAATATATAATAAGGGAGGAGCTAGATCCAATTAAGTCAATAATCTACTAAATCACAGATTGGATAAAAAAATAGCCCACTCACCCAGATAAACAGTGTATTTCACAACAGACTTTATTCATTTAAATATTCATCCAACCAGAAACTATTTGAATATTTTCTGGTTGGATGAACATTTAAATAAATAAAGTCTGTTGTGAAATACACGGTTTATCTGAGTGAGTGGGCTTTTTTGATCCAATCTCTAATTTAGTAGATATTTAAAGAGCCCAACTCTTTAACAGTTTAGAACTCCTCACACCACTGGGGGACTTTGAAAAAAAAAAATTTTTGGACACGTTCTAGCATGATATATTCTCTGTGTTAGTTTGCTGTGGAAATGGTTCTGATGTCATAAGTAGAGGATTATGATGCCAGTTGTAGACATAGAATCCGCTGACAAAAAAAGGCCCGATTGCGGCATTATGTTTGCCCATTCCTACCTAACTAATGTTGCATGAGAGAGCCCTAAGGGCTCATCACTCTCCACCCTCCCTTCCGTTGTGGTATTTACCAAGCCCTTTTATCTATCCCACCCTTGTTTTAGCCCTCTCCCCACCAATTTCACACAGCCATCTCCTCTGGCATCCTGTTCCACCCCTACACCACCCTCGAGGAAGAAGTACTTCCTGCTATCTAACTTACACTTGTCCCCCACCAGCTCCATGACATTGCATCTGGCGTTTGTGTTCCGACTCAGGTTGAACAATTCCCCACCATCCACGTTATTTGTCCGCTGAAGGTTTTGTATATTTATACCATGTTCCTCTCTCCCTTCTCCCCTCAACTGTGTACATTTTCAGATCTGTCAGCCTCTCTTTGTATGTCCTTTCCTGCTGTCCCTGGAGCACTTTGGTTACCCTCCTCTGCCCTGCCTCCACTGTCTTGTTCTGAATGTGGACTCGTAATCTGTACACAGTACTCCAGGTGAGCATGAACCAGTGACCTATGCAGTGGTAGCAGCACTGCCTTTCTCCTGCTGGTGAGTCCCTTCCCTACAGACCCCAGGCAGACAGAATAAATGAAATCTAATGGACAATGTTTCAGTTGTTTTTGTTAGTGTGCATAATTATAATGAAAAGCAGAAATATATATTGCAAAAAACTGTGTTAATGCTTTGTGAATCGGGCCCATAGTGCCTGGTGATAGGCTCTACATAAGTTCATTTGTAGAGGTTCTTTATATTCTTGGTTAGAAAGTTTATTTATCTTATTTCTTGAGAGTTTACAGTCCTTGTCAAACTACGTTTTGTCTTTACCAGTTTTATCTTTCTTTTCCTTACTGTTTCAGGAAAAGATTTAGATGCTGCTTTATCAGAAATGCTGTTCAAATCACTAACTGCCTGATTAATTTCATTTAGATTTGGGGTATACTTTTTGTTTATGAATATGTGGGTTAGAATTTTCAACTCTGGTGTTGCTAGGTTTATTTTTTTTGTATTTTGTTATGCTACCATAAGTCTACTTAAACCTTTTGGGAAAAGTTTGAAGATTTGGTAATGTGGGCCATTACATGTTACTTGATCTGATCTGTTCAAGTATAGAATAATTTGGTTGTGATCTGATAGAGGAGGCTGAGCTTGAACAGTCAGTGCATTTATTGTGCTACTATCCAAGTCTGTGATTAGGAAAGAAAAATCCAAGAAAGGAGTATTACCTAGGAGGCGAAAGACTGGCAGCCTCAAACCAGGAACGACTTCAGTCAATAAACAAAAATGAAATGAATATAGTCAAACTACAGTGACATAATCATTCAGTAAAACACCCCTAATTGTTCTACAGAACTAAAATTACAAAAGCAAAGGAAACAGGAAAAAAAAAACACAAAACACTGATTATAACAGCAGTAGTACTGCAAAGACAGAAAGGGCTGCCTAACCTGCCTTTTGGTTTGGTGCATCGTGGTCAGTTGGAGCATCATGGTCAGTTGGTGCAGAATGCAGTGGCCAGGCTAATATCAAGTACAAGTACTTTTCATTGTATTATGCCAGTGCGGTGTGTTCTGCACTGACTTCCAATTAGATGACATACAATGTGCAAGATTTGGTTGTTGGTCTTCAAGGCCCTGCACAATTTGGGTCCCAGCTATGTCAGAGACCTCCTGCACACGTTCTCTGTGTCACCCTCTCTGCTCCACTGGGGGGAATCATCTGAAGGTTCCCAGGCCCACCTAAAAATCATGCAGCAATAGGGCCTTTGCGAAGGTGGCTTCCCAGTTGTGGTTCTTACCACTTTATATGTAAGATATCTCCTTTGCAGAGGCCTTCTCATAATCCCCAATTTCACCCATATATTTAAATAATAAAAAAACCTTCCCTGGTGGTCTAGTGGACCCCCATCCTGGCAGGTAGTGCCCACTACCCCTGTCCGCCCCATCCCGAAACAGAGATGGCAACTGGACACCAGGGCCACAGTAATGGGGGATGTGGGAAGTTGTCGCTCCCCGAGCTCAGGAGGGGCCCTCCGAGGAGCTTCATTACCCATGCCATTAGAGAGTTTGGGAAATGGGGGCCCATTCCAAGAGACTTGTCCGGGGCCCAAGGATTCATAGCTGCAGCCCTGACTGACACAGCCCTCCTCAAACCGCCATGTCCAGCCACTGACTGAACTGTCTAGGAGGAGGAGCACGTACTGTATAAAGCATGCACTTATTGCTTGACAGCTCACTAGAGATGTCAATCAATGAGCACATACTGCATACAGTACGTGCTCCTCCTTGACAATTCAGCTGGCAGCCAGACATGGTGGTGTGAGGAGGGCTGTGCTGCTGCCAGCTCTGTTTCGGGATGGGGGTGGGGTAGTGGGCACTACCTGCTGGGTTGAGGGGGTGGGGGTCCACTAGACCACCAGGGAAGATTTATTTTTAATATTTCAATATATGGGAGAAATAGGGGATCAAGGATGGTGGTTTGCTAGTACTCCAGGGAATTATAAACTGGGGACATCAGGGATGGTGGTCCGCTAGACCACCAGGGAATAATTCATAAGTACATGCAGCAATGTTGGGGCTGGGGTGGCCACTAGACCACCAGGGAATGTTTTTATTTAACATTTAACTTTACCCGGCAGATCGGGACATGGGGGAGGGACCGCTAGCTCACCAGGGAATTATATTTATTATGTTGGGCAGATCAGGGCTGGTGGGGGGGGTCCTGCTAGATCACCAGGAAATGTTTTTTTCACATTTATCTTTATAGACAAATTGGGGCTGGGTGGAGGGACCCCTAGATCACCAGGGACTGGCGCACGGCCACCCAGCAGCTTGTGGCACACCATGCCGATGTGCCATCTGTTAGGCGCATGGCTATGGTTGCCGCAAGCCAATGGACTTTGCCACTGGGACCCTACCCAATACAGAATCGGGCGCAGGGCCCCTGGTGCACCAGGCTTTGATGCAAATTGTCTTTTGTCACAGTTTTACATCAATCTAAGGGCTCTTTGAGAATCAAGTCCTATATATTTATATTTCTTTTATGGTTTCATGTCCAGTACTCAGAGCCATTGGGATGGGGCATGCTATAAATGAAATTTGCTTGTTTGCATACTAGTGTCACCCAAACCATGGCTCGGGGCCAGAGTCAGGGGTGGCTCACTTTTAATAAATGGTCCTGTAGTGCATGGGGTTCAGGCTAGAGAGGACGAAGACTCTAAAAAAATTGTGCCAACTCCTTGTGCCGTGTCAGGAATCTCACAACTTTTTTTTTAAAGAGCAACCTTTAGGAAGAGCAATAGAAAAAGCAAGGGAGACTGAGCTGAAGCAGAAGGAAAAAGGAGGAGGTGCATCTATGAGAGCATAGTGGTAGCAGCAATTGAATGAGACTGAAAAGCGCAGTGAAATGCATCCCCATCTTTATCTTTCTATGCAGTCTCTAAAGCCAAAGTGTTTCCTAGAAAGGGTTACCGCTCATTATAAAATGGCAAAACAATTCCTGGGCTCTGATTGGTCACTGCTGACCTTCAATAGTAATGTCATCCCACCACTACATTTCCCTATTCAAAAGCAACTAAAAATGCATTTTTTAAAAATTATTTTTTTCATCTTTTTCATTTTTCTTTCTGTTTTTTTTTTTTTCACAAGTAAGCCATTTATAATTGCAATAAACAACTCCAGGACATGTGTCTTAGTTATAACATCACTTCTTGGGTGTTGGATGCACTTGGCCTCTTGCTTCATACCCAACCACCCAAAATGTACACGCTTCTGGTCCCGAACTCAGTACCTGCTGTGCCAGAGTTAGCCACCCACACCACCATGCCACACGGCTAGCTCAGAGACAGCAGGTACACCAGTGCCTGAAAATCCCTTCCCTGTCCCTCCCCTTCCACTTGCTATTCCCCTCTTCTGTTCGGCCTTCCCCCGGTCACTATCCCACACCCTCACTATTCTGCAGGGTAGCCCACAGTAATAGCATCCAAAATGAGTCGCTATATTTCTAGTTACTCATTTTGGGTCACTATTATGTCGTGATATCTGTGGAACAGCTCGTAGCCTGGAAGCTGACATACTTACCTCTATCCCCTCTTTTACATCATCAGCATTGTTATCTCACTGACAGTAGCATCACACGTGTCTGACCTGGCAGCCACTGAGTGGTTGTTACGAAGCAGCAGTGATGTCATAGTCAGTGAAGTCGCAATGCTGATGATACAGTGGGGGAGAATAGAGATATATATGTCAGCTGCCAGGCAGAGTGCTATCCCACACATCACACCTACTAACATCAGGTAAACAATCTTCTAAATAAACAAATGGAAAAGAAAAAGTACCTTAGATATAAAAGGTAATGGATGACTGCTTTTAAAACTAGTATTAGTTTTAGGCAGTGTACTAGCTCTTTAATAGGATAACAGTTCAGTCCATCAAATATCGCCATTCCCTGTTGAAATCTTAAGTAGCGAAACGTTGGACGTTGATGTTGGTGGACTTATACAAAATAAAACAAAGCTACAACTGAGAGTGTCTGCGGTGTGGCTTTTCGTTATGTCTCTGGTTCACCAGACATTGCCATGAAGAGTCCTCATCTTTTACTATTTATGATGTCCCAGCAGGAAAATTGGAAACTAAGTGTGACTATTGTAAGATTCCAAGTAGCAGATGAGCTGTCCAAGTTTACAGCTCTGCATTCTGCCTCTACTAGTCCAACTTCTGCCACCAGTTTTCATATTTGGAATAACTCACCCCTCCCCCATCCCTTCCACACTCTTCCTACCTATAGTATACAGTCTCAGGCAGGCCTTCCCAGAATAATCTTACTATACGGGGGGGTAAGTGCATGATGGACCTGGAGTCTTTTCCAACCTTAAATTTGTATTTACTGCAGCCCCTCACGGGGGGCTTCGCCCGCCGCAACCCCCTGCTTAAGGATTCTCAACTCCAGGGGGGTGCATGTCCGGGGAGGGGTGAAAGTAGTAAAATTAAAAAGGTTTGGGCCCGGGCACAATAAAAATCACACCAGCGCCCAGATCTGAACCCAGTACCTCAGCCACCCCAGCCATTGCCCAATCCCCGACGCCACACGCAGCTCAACCGTCGACTGCTGCGCCACCTCCTACAGCCTCTCCACCCCATCCCAGCCCAGGCTCGCTGTGCTCACTCCCACCCCCACTGCGTGCGTACATATAGTGACATCCTGTCACCTAGTTCACCCACCCCCTCATCCGGTCGCCCTACCTGTCGGTCGCCGTGAGTGGATTGCTCAAGGAAGGTGTCACCATAATGGATGGCGCCCTTCCTCATGCGCCCACTTCACAGGTTACCACTGGAAGCTAGGTTACAACCACAATAGATGCATGTAATAGTCTGGTTGTTATGCATCTCTGCAAACCATACACTTGCTCTCGTGCCTCATTTCCAGAACAAAGCATTATGGCTATGCAAATCCTTGCAAAAATCAGACTGACATGGGTTCACCAGAACTGCCGTTGCCTTTTAAACAGGCATACAGTATATGTCTGATCCAGCTTAGGCTGAGAATGACAAAGTACATGTATGTGTTTCATCCTCTCTGGGACTCCTCAGTATACTGCAAATACTCTGCTTTCCTGCAAACTGCCTCTCCTATATTCTCTCCGAGTGTGATAAATGGATTTTGAATAGATGAGTGTAATAATTATATCTGATAAGATATATCAATAATGAACTGCAGTAAGAAAAGTATTTTAACAACCTGTGTACTGTCATTGTGCTCAAGATAAACCAATCAACCTGTTTGTAAAATTCTTGGTGAACTTACATAGATACATAGACAGTGTCGGCAGATAAGGGCCTATGGCCCACCCAGTCTGCCCATTTAAGTTTGTAAGTTCAGTTTATGTTTTCCAGGAAGTCTGTTGGCCCTTACCCCTGACCTCCAGAATTCCTTTATGTCTATCCCATGCATTCTTAAATCCTGTGATTGTTTCAGCCCCCACCACTTCCTCTGGCAGGGTGTTCCACTTGTCCACCACCCGTTCTGTGAAGAAATTCTTCCTCACATTTCCTCTGAATCGTCCTCCCTCCAACTTCATCCCATGCCCTCTAGTCCTGGAACATCTTTTTCGCTTAAAAATAGTGCATTCCTGAACCCTGTTCCTCCCTGTAAGATACTTGTATGTCTCTATCATATCCCCTCTCTCCCTCCTCTCCTCCAGGGAGTACATGTTCAGTGCCTTCAACCTGTCCTCATAGGGACTTGTGATGCAATCCATGCACCATCTTTGTTGCCTCCCCTGAACCTTCTACCCCTGTCTATGTCCTTACGTAGGTAAGGTCTCCAGAACTGCACAGTGTACTCCAGGTGCGGCCTCACTAGTGTCTTGTATAGTGGAATTATGACCTCCTTTCCTGCTGGTGATGCCCCTGCCTATACATCCTAGCATCCTATTTGCTTTACCTGCTGCCTTGTCACACTGTTTCCCTGCCTTGAGGTCATCAGAGATGATAACTCCAAGATCCCTTCCTGCTTGGTGCATGCTATATCCTCACCCCCAACTGATATATTGTGCCAGGGTTTTTGTGCCCCATATGCATTATCTTGCACTTCCTTGCATTGAATTTCAACTGCCAAACCCCTGACCATTCTTCAAGTTTCTGCAGGTCCCTTCTCATTCTGTCTACACCCTCTGGTGTGTCTACTCTGTTACAGAGCTTTGTGTCATCAGCAAACAGTGAAATTCTGCCTTCTAGGTCCTGCGCAATGTCACTGATGAAGATATTGAATAGTACCGGTCCCAGCACTGATCCCTTTGTACCCCAATGGCCACTCTTCCCTCTGTGGAGTGACAGCCATTTACCACCACCCTCTGTGTCCTGCTGCCCAGCCAGTTACCTACCCACCACACTACTGTCCTGCCCACACCCATATTCCCAGTTTGTGCAATAGTCTTCTATGTGGCACAGTGTCAAAGGCCTTGCTGAAGTCCAGATAGGCCATGTCCACTGCCCTCCCCTGATCCACCTCCCTAGTCACCCAGTCAAAAAATTCAATGAGGTTGGTCTGACATGACCTTCCCCTGGTGAAACCATGCTGCCTTGGGTCCTGTAGTCCATTGACAACCAGGTGTTCCACCAATCTCTCCTTCAGTAGTGCTTCCATGATCTTCCCCACTACCGAGGTGAGGCTGACTGGTCTGTAGTTCCCCGCTTCCTCTTTGTTCCCACTTGTGACTTGCTTTATTGTTTGCTTACTTTGTAAGTTGTTATTAAAGTCACAACAAACCTTGTGACTAACTAGCCTTATCCTGTTACAAAAGAATAACAAAATAAAGTCTATTTCCTCATGCTCAAGTGGTTTGCCGCCACATTCTTTCACTGAACTTTACCAAAAGCTGTAAGTTGTCAGTACTAATACAGGTGCTTTGAAACGTGGGAGCTGATTTAAAGCTGCATCAAGGCACTTGAGAGATTTCACAGCCATTCTTTGGTGCTAGATGATGTTCAGTACAGGTTTTAAATGTGACAGCTTGATGTACCAAGGGAAATACAAAGGTCTGGCACTGCAGTCCCTAATCACTTCATTTCCTTTCTCTTGCACTCTATAGAAATCCCATTATCATGCTTTTACACAACCAAACCTATCAACTAGTCTGTGGACGGTTCATCTTTTAATGTCTTCTGTTCCCTTTATAATGAAACACAAAGGGCACTGCCATGCATTGTTCTGTATAAATTAAAAGCCAAAATGCATTGTGCACCATCAGCATCACAATGTAAGTGCATTATGGAATGTTCCCCCAATATATTCTTAGGTTTGATAGCCGTAGAGGTATGTGTTCATATTTTCTTTATGCCACAGTTTTGAAACCCAGTGTTACACTTATGAATAATGAAGTGTTATTTATGGTAATTACCTTTTTTGGTAACAAGATCTAGTCACAGGGGTTCTAAACCTTTATGAGTCCTAAATCTTTCTGATACGGAGGACACCCTTACCCTGAGCAGGCATTCCCAAAGACCCTTCACTATGACTGAACATGTCCAAAGACCCCAAATTCCAAAACACAATTTTAATTTTTAGCAGTTTCCCTTTTTTCAGTATGAAATAAGAATAAAAATGTCATGACCAGACAACTCTTTTACTAGCAAGGTTGTGCTTGGTTTTTATATCTTGCCTGCCAAAGGCTCCCTGGGTGAAGACTCATAGATACCCAGGGGGTCACGGTCGAACCCTAGGTTGAGAAACCCTAGTCAAGTGGGAAAAGCACCAGTCTATGAACCAGGAGGCCCAGGTTCAAATACCTTCAAAGTCCCTGCCTCACTATGTCACCTTGAGGACATCTTTTGACTTCCACCAACAGCTTAATCTGGTTCAAGGTCAGTTGGCATTCATCTGTATCCCCCTCCCCCGGGTCGTGCCTGAAAATAGGCAGGATTTGTCTAGTGCACTTACCCGGTCAACAAAAGCTAAATAAATAAATAAATAAATAAATAAAGTATTCTTAGCTGTAAAACTTGGTATAAGAAGGACCCCACCAAAAATTAGATGTTGCATCTCATGTAGGCTAACCAATATAGGTACACTGGAAAATGTATAACTCTAGAAAATTCAGGGTTTCAGATAAAAGTTATGTAGGTAGATGAAATATGAGTTAAAATGCTATACGACGCTGGGTTATTGGCACACTGCCAGTGCTGTCACTTGTGGTGCCAGTGACACATATTCATGCGCTAAACCTAGGGGTGCTGGAGGGCCAACATGGGGAGGATTGAGTATCCCACAGGATGTACTTCTCCATGGATGAGGGAGTGCAGTACCTCCTACTGCTTTACAGCCACGGGTAGTAGAGCAGTGGGACTAGGCAGGCCTGTTTGGGTGGAGTAGAGTGAATGGGCGCTGCATGCCAGCACCTCACACATCACACACATACTCTCGGGGCAGACATAAAAAGTAGAAAAAGGGTGTACTTCAGTTGGACAGACGATATCCTTGCTTAACGCTCTCACCCACAGCTGCTGTACGTGTTGCTCATCCACATCCTGGATTGGTACTGAACACCCTGCCCAAACCCATGGACAGGATATATGGCCAGTGGCTCATGTGGTGATGAAATAGAAGGCCCACCTTAGTGGCACTCAGAGGAAGGATGTGAAGGTGTACAGGGCCCTGAGAAGATGTCAGGATCTAGACAAATGGAACTCTGGGGCTGGGCAGGAGGTCCTGGGCTGAGCATAATGATTTCCAAACTGGGGTGAGCAAGGAGGAATAAGTATATGTTAAACAAATGCTTTATGATCCTAGCCAATTGCTTGATAGGTAGAAAACAGAGTGATGGGAGATGATCATCATTCAGTGCTGAGGGACGTGCTAGGTGAAGTACCACAGGGATTAGTGCAGGGCCTGTTGTTCTTTAAATATAGAATAATGTATATGTAGGAGGTTGATATGAAGTTTTTGCACAGGCGTGTGATTGCTAAGAGAAAACCTGAGGCGGCTTTCGAGGTTTCTCTATAATCATACTCGAGGAGAGTGTAAAAAACTGAATGGCAACCACCTACATATGTTTTATTTTTTATAATAACTGGTGCAGATAGATGGCTGTCGGATAAAGTAAATCACGATCTTAGGAATGAAGTAAAAAAAATAAAACTTAATTCTAGTGTTTATATTGTTTACCCAAGTCCTTTAGCTTCAGTGTGAGTTGTGTCTCATTTGGATGGGTTGGGTCATTACAGTCGTTGTGGAACAGAGGTGAAAGTTCATGCCACCTGTGGAAACAATAAGGGTAGTCCTGAAAGTACGCTTTTAGTTGAGAGACTTCCTGCAGGGTAAATACTACATTTCTGAATAACTGAATAAATGATTACACTTTGTTACTTGGCTCTGTATGTTGCTGTTAAAATGGAGATTGTGCTGTGTGACAATCTGTGGTCGGAGAATCATCTGTTGTTGCCTTAGTCTGTTTGTGTGGACCGCTGCTGGCTTCTCGACGCGAGACTGTAAAAGTCTTGATATGACTTTTTACGTATCAACCTGCGGGTTGATACGACTTTATACGGCACTTGAAAACGGGTTGATAATGGGGGTCACCAGTTATTATGTTGAGAATATTACATAGGCAACTGTATGTTATGAAGATTTTTTTTTTTACACACCCAAGGTGTGTGATGACTCATAAACAGACTGGGCAGACTGGAAGGGCCTTGCGGTCCTTATCTGCCATCAACTTCTATGTTTCTATGTAAACCTCATGAGTGAAGCTCAAGAGGTTTATGAAGCAATCACACACTGAGGGTGTATAAGCAAACTTCATTAGCACACAGTCACTTGTGTTCTATTTGTTATAAATGACTGGTCTGGGGACATGAGCAGAAACGTCAAGTTTTCCCAACAGGGAATGTGAGCAAGAGCACCCCAAATGCCATAATAACTGGGTATGATGTCATATCCAGTTATTACAGCACTTGATCACACTGATAATCAGTATGACGAAGGGGGTCACCAGTTATATATTTTTAATGAAATGGGGGAGGGTACCAGCAGCAGAATGCTGAAGTTTGCTGGCGACACTAAATCGGCAAGAAAAACGGACATAGCAGAGAAAGGGGATGCATTACAGGAGGACCTGCACTCATTAGGTGCATGAGCTGACAAATGGGGGCTTAAATTAAACATGGGGAACTGTAAGGTACTACAGCTATGGGTGAGGCATATGGGTGGCACATACACCATCTGTGATGGAACAGTGGACAACAGAACCGAAGAAAAGGAACCAGATGTGATTGTTGATCATTGGGTGAAGCCAGACAGGCAGTGTGGTGCCACAGTCAAAAAAGGAAACATAATGCTGGGACATACTAGGAGGGAAGTAAGGAGCAGGACAAAGTCCAAGTCCACTCCAGTTCTGGTCGACAGCCTATTGAAAGGAGATTGAAGAGATCAAGAGGGTTGGGCACAGGGCTTCTAATCTGATATGGTTTAGAACACAGAAGCTACAAGGAAAGACTGGACACATTCAGATTAGTCAGCCTAGAAAACAGAAAGCTGAGAGGAGGCACGAGTTTGATTTTCCAGATACTAAAGGCGATAGACTGGGTGGAGTATGCACAGATGTTTGAGCTGGTGATTGCAAGCAAAACTAGAAGGTACTGTGGAGGACAGAATAAGGTATAACATCGGAGCATTACTTTACATAGACGGTGGTTAATTTGTGTTATACAGCAGTAGCCACAGACATGGCCAGATATTTCCAGATATTTTGCAAAATTTCTTAAGAGTGTCTGTCTGCTGCCCCTACCGTGAAAATGCAGAAAGCAGATTTCTCTAGAAATATCACAGAAATTTCGGGAAATATCTGGCCATGTCTTTGGCTGTGACTGTAAATCTAATTATTTATGAGCCTAGCGTGGCTTCTAATTTCTATTGGATCAGTTATTAACATCTTAGAAACAATTGATCCAGCTGCCAACTGATACTGTGCGGTACGCCCAGCTCATGCCACTCTGCTTAAAATATTATTTAAGTTAAAACTAAACCAAAAATAATAAAATTGTTATTGCAATTAGGCTTATAATAACAATAACAGTCTCGAGCCGGTCATTTCCTTGGATTAACGACCAGCTGGAGGGAGATGGCCGGAGGTGCAGCCGAGGGCCACCCATCCCCACAACCGGTCATTCAGCCCTAAGCATAGGTACCCAGTGTGGTTATGAAAGCTAGTAGTGTTCAAGCTTTTAAAGTATGCTTAGACAGATTTCTGAGGGGGGAATGGTATTGAGGGTTACACAGCATGAGTAGAGGTAACATGCCAAATGATGGCTCCTATGCATTGGGGGGGGGGGCAATGCCTACATATCACTTATCCACAGCAGTTAGGCAAGTCTACATTTGGGAGCCGCACATCAGGGGTCCTGTGGACCTCCATGGCATGCATGAAAGGGGTACATGCCACTTCTGCACTTGATCTCCCAACCATTTGTGCAGCCTATCATGCCTATCACGCATGCCCAGCCTGCACTGGTGTACGCATACCCTGCCTGCACTGGTGTATGCATACCCAGCCTGCACTGGTGTATGCATACCTGCCTGCACTGGTGTACACATACCCAGCCTGCACTGGTGTATAGGCACCGATAAGCTTGGCTGTGTGCTGATACTTAAATTAGTTATAGTCATCACTGTCATGCGGCAGGAGTGGTGGACAAGTGTTTCTCATTTCTAGTTACATCTAGAACAGTGCAAGGATCTGCAAGGGTAGAGCGGTTATTTTATGTGTTTTGTCTTTTCCATCTCTCTTTTTATTAATTTAACAGTTAATGGAAAAAGAACAATATCACTAGAAATTATGGATAATGTATTCTGTATCTAGTCAGTAATTTAGCTACATTCAATCAAACTCACTGCCTCATAGGCTAAGATCCTGTTACCATAACTCTTCTTGATACATGAATATGCAGACTTTGCTGGCAGCAGTCCAACCAGCCTACTCATTACCTGCCTGACTCCTGTCCAAACTAATGCCAGACTAGATTTACTGGCTGTTTGCCCTAATGGCCTAAGATGCAGTTTTAATAAACATGACCCTACATGAAATGGTCTTAGGTTAAACATTAGAGATTGGTCCTAACTTAACACATCTAGATATGCCCATAAGAAGTTAAAAAAAGGCATGTTGCATCATAACCAAGGGTTTAAGTAAATACATGATGGAAATAGAAAATAAAGTTAGAATTGACATTTCAGCCATTAGCCTTTTCTCATTTGCAGATCTGCCATTCATAGTTCAATTTCAGAAATCTCTTGCTTTCTCTCTCCTACTACCAGTTCTTTCTTTAATGCCTGGCTACTAGCCCAGTCTTTCACCCAAGAATGGGACATGTATCTAATCCTATCTAATGTCAAGTTTCTTTTATACTGTATTTCCTAATGGTTGTCTAGTTTCTGTATACATGTGTTTCTCTTATAATGTCATTATGTTTTTTTCACTTATTACTAGTATAAGTATCTTTCAAGATATGGCATCCACTAGTATACGACGTGATTTAAAATAATTTTCTGTCTCCTACTCTCAAAGCAGAAACAAGATGATGTAGTCTTGGAGTAGTACAAACATGATTTGTTCCCAAAATATCAAGTAAAAAAAGAGTAGTTTGTGGCAGACACAAATACTGTTTCTTCCAGCTTGCTGCACACCCCAATGTTTTGCCTGGGCTCTTCCACTTCAACAAGGGAAGTGGAAGGGCCTCTTTAAAACAGTAAACCCCCTCCAGACAGACAGTTGCACTGATGTTTGTACAGCATACAATTGTGTTCCTGCAATATTCTGCAGTATTTCACTGGCAGAAACTGTGATATGATTATTGCATCCTGGCTAATTCTGTTGTACCTCCCAAATGTGTTTGCTCCATCTCTGACATGTCTTCTCTGAATAAATACTCTGCTCCAGCTGGACTACAGCAGTAACTCCTCTAACTCATACTCCTTAGATTTCTCTTATATTCTGATACAGTAAGAAAAAATCTGAATTATCTCAGGGTAATAAATTCCAACCGTATGTCTATTTACAGTCAAAGGCATCCTTCAAAAATCTTAGAGTGTCAGTACCTTCAGCTGATGAATCTCATTCACCATGCTACACCAATACACCCTGATTGGTGTGGCATTTTTAAACAATTTTGAGTTACATGTTTGTTTGCTGCAATGACAATGAAAACCAAAAGATATATTTTTCCTTTTTAGTCAGTATGTCTGTGTAGGATGATTCTATATCATAACGGCAATTGCGGAATAGTGATTGCAGTTTCGGTGAGTGTTCATCACCGAAAATGAATTACAGTGATGTACACTCATGGTGAACTGAAAGGCAGTGACCAATTTTAAATGTATGCAGGGGGCTGCACCCCCTCACCCCCCTACTAAAGGATTCTCAACTCCAGGGGTGGGTGCATGTCGGGGGGGGTGAAAATCTTAAAAAAATTACAAGTTGCTTGCTGGAAAAATACATTTGCCGCTCTGGACCCGAACCCTGCACCCTGCACACCCCAACCAACCACCCTCCCCACCATGCTAGCTGACCAGCTCTGCAGCTGCTGGCCACACTCCTTTCCACATACTTCCCCTCCCCTTCCTCTCCCCCCCATGTGTGTGCATGTGCATACACGCATGTACACTTCCCGTTGCCCTACCTTGCCCACCTAGATTTACAGTCGCTATCCTGCCAGGTAGCCCTGAACAAAGGCATCGTAACTGAGTTGCCATTTTTGTTAGCACTAAATTGTGATCACCTTGTTCACCGGATACTGTGTAGGTTACCATTAATAGATTTTCTGGTAATGCATCTAATTTATATTTGTAATACAGGTATCTACCCTATACAAGTTACTGCTATCAGCTCCTCCCAATATTTTCCCAGCTTACTGTACATTCCAAATATGCATGTGTATAGTCGGTTTTCTCCAAACCTTCAGTCCCTCTAGCATTCATCAAGTTTTTATGTTGGCTTGCGCACACACGCAAGAAACACAGTGCCACCATACAACTTTCTTGAGGTGTGCCGCCCACTCTGCTAAGGCTCTGATCCATTTTTGCAGGTGTGACCACACTGCACCAATGAATGGCTGAGCTGTCTATGACAGCAGTTCAGATGCAGTGGCATGCAGTTGAAAGAAAACCACCGTTGCAGTCAACGGTGGTAACGTGTAGGCAATTTGCATACTGATGACATGTAGGCAATTTTCATATTGACAGCAAGCAGCAGCTGTCGCCGGCCACCTCTCAGTCCCCATGAAAGCCGACGAGGGTGCCCAATCCCCCTGTCAGTATGCCCCTCCTCAGTTTATTTGCCAATGAGGTAGCCCAATCCCCATCAGCATAATGTCCCCACCCAATTTGTTGTGTGCCGAGGGGGGGTGCCCAATCCCCCTCGGCTCATACGCCCCCCAAGCACACTGTATGGCTGACAGAGGTGCCCAATCCCATCTGTTCCAGCCCTCCCCAGCAAACACCCAAGTGGCACACTGGGAGCCCACCCCAGCATGCCAAAAGCCTCCCACATTGTTTTTTCCCCCTGTAAAAACAGAAAATGGTCCCTTGCTGTCTGTGGTGCCCCTTCCCCCAACCTGTACCCATCGTCTGTGCACCCCACATCCCCCTTCACCCCATACTTACCTCTGGAGCCCAAAACGACGATCTTCGGTGGACTGGAAACACGTCTGCACTCTGCAAAGCCAACCACGAACTGAAGAAATGCCGGTAAACTGTATAATGCCATAAATTGGGAGGTTTCAACTTAGGTGGATATCTTGGCCATTTTTGAATTTTGACCCAAATTTTCAACATGGAGTTCTTGGGACCCCACCTCATGAATTCAGTCAATCATGTTGTTATTCAGTCTTGAAAGGTGGATTTTCGGGCACTGCGCTGAATCACCTTTTGGGACCAATTAATGAAACAACACTGTCACTGTTCATGAGGTGGCCTCCCAAAAAGCCAATGTTGCAAATTTGATGAAAAAATTCCAAAAAATGGCTGTGTTACGAGCGTGTGCTTAGGGAGTTTCTACATATGCCCCTAACTTCACCAATTTTTAATATTTTCTCTCCAGATTTTCAGCATTGCCATTTTTTCACACCTCCCTATGAACAATATAGCTGTCATTTTTCAAATCCTTCCTGAAATGTGTTTTCACACCTGTGGCGCAGAATGGCTCAGTCGCTGTGGGAAATCAACAGTCAGAACAGAGTAACAAAATCACTGTGCCATTGTTCATGAGGAGAGGTTAAAAAATACCCATGTTGAAAATTTGATGAAAAAATTCCAAAAATAATTGCGTTACAGGCATGTGTTGCGCAGTTTCTATGCACATTGGTAACTTCGCCAATTTTTCATATTTTCACTCCAGATTTTCAACATTGCAATTTTTTCATACCTCCTCATGAACAGCATAGCTGTCATTTTTCACATCCCGACAGAAATGTGTTTTCACATCTTTGGCGCCAAATGGTGCAGTTGCTGTGCAAAACCACCTTCCGGGATTGAGTAACGAAATAATAGTGCCACTGTTCATGAGATGGGTCACAAAAATCCCATTTTGAAAATTTGGAGCAAAAATACCAACAAACACCCGGTGCGTTAGAGTTTCAACCATAATGCCCACCTCTGTGGAGATTGACAGGCATTGAGAGTGTGACTTGGTATAGTCACCCGTAATGCATACATCATTCCACCCCCACCCTGCAGTCAGTGACAGGCATCGAGGTGTGCCTTGGGGTCTTCGGCCCCAGCATTCACCCCATTCTCCTACACAGCACCCATTTCAGCATATTTCCTTATGGAATGGGCTGAGTGTAAGGCCCAAAGACCCCAAAGCACACCACGGCACCTGTCAGTGTCTGCAGGGTAGTGTGAGATGAAATGGCATGAGCGTTATGCCCAATGATCCAAAGGCAAACCCCCCATGCCTGTCAAGTCTCTGCAGGGTGGGGGTGGAGTTGACATCACTTCAATACTTCACTGCCATTCCTATTATGCATCTTTTGAATTCCTGCACTACCAATGTCAATGCCAGCAAGCCAACATTCGGCATTGACAAATGCTAGTATATAATTGGTGCAGTGATCCGCAGTCAGCTTTCCAAGTAAATTCTCTTCAGATGTTTGCATTTTTAAATGGATGAACCTTAGTCCAAAACTCTGTCCACTATTCATCAGGAAGTAATTTATCAAATTATCTGTGACATTTCAGTTGGATATGTATTTGTTGAGGTATGAATAACTCGTGTGGAATCTTCAAGAGTCTAAAGATCAGGTTTACCTTGTACTGTTTCTCTGTTTACAAAAGCATTATTGATTTAGCCTTCTGATTATTGCCGATGCCTTATCAAATTACACATTATCTGGAATTAGCCTAAAATGCTATGTTTTACCAGTCACTACTAGTTTTACAAGCTTTCTTTCTTCACCAGCGTTTGCTTAAATCCAAATATTCCTATCTGCTGTGATGGAGTGTTCTCATTACTTGACCAGCAGTACAAGGAAACGCAGCTGTGAGGCCCCAAATAATGTTATAAATATGGAAGGGCACATTTTCTCTTTTCTTTTGCTGCCTTCAAAATGTTGTATTTTGCATTCAGCATGTTGCATACTCATACAGGTTTTTGAATATTCTATTTCCCAAATTCCAATCAGTTTCTGAGAAGGATATGTCATGAATGCAGGGATGGGATGTAGGTAAAGTGTCAACATGTTTATTTTCACAAGTGAAAAACTGGGTCACACATACCCACAAAAGCAAATGTCAAAGTTATTTCAGAACTCTTTGATCCCATAGATTTCTCATTGAATCAAGTGCTTAAAGAGCTGCTGATGCCTTTTTAACATGGCGTGTCATATGCACAAACAAAACTGAACGTGCTACAAAACAATCATTGCAGACACTCTGATGAATCCTAAGAAGGAAAAAACACAGGTCTGTGACTTCTGTTCTCAGTCTTTGCAGATGTTGTAAGTGGTCATTTGGCACCTACTCTCCTGCTTAAAGCAGAACCAGTCTAAATTGTCATGGTGATTTACATAACATCCCATGATGCTTTGCATTATTGGGGAATATGTAATTTTTTATATCTTGAAAGGGAGAGAGGATGTGAGTGCACACAGCAAGGTGACACTGGATAAACTGTCATGTATTAGTAAATAGCTATGACTGCCCCACTGGCCCAGCGATAGTGCATCACACTACTGTGCTGATGACCTAGGTTTGGAAGTGAGCCTGGGAAGTTGCATCAGGGGCCAAGCCATGGCTGAGACAGATACCGCTCGGCAGTGTGTCTCGGCTGGGGAGAATTGGCAATGGGATCTGCCACAGATACCCAGAGGTTGGGTCAGAGACCTTGCTTCTGCTGTAGGGTAAGCTGTAGTTGGAGAGGCCAAAAGAGGCACACCCCCTCAGGGGCGGAGGTAGGGAAAGAAAAAGGGGTATGCAAAACCCCTTGCCATCTGAATGATGATTTAAATCACCAGAACAAAGTATATCCCTGGTTAAAGAGTATATCCCTGAGGCTGATAGCAGGGCAAGAGCATAAACACCGATATAAAAAATAGTTGAAGTGAAGGTCATGTCTACTGATAGAAATTCTATCCAGACCTAGAAGCTAGACATGATCTGACACACCCAGACCATGTCTAGCTTCTGTGTCTGAACAAAAGGTCTATCAGCAAATAACACCTTCACTTCTGCTATTTGATTTTTAAACTGCTAATACTTTACAGTTTATCCTGTGCCATCTTGGTATAAGCACTCACATGCAAATCATACCCAGGTGCTACCTGCTTCAGAGTCTAAATAAGCAGTTTAAAAACAATTTTCATAGCGTGATTTGCTAGATAAAAACCTTTGTAGGGCTTTCTTGTATTCAGTAAGTGTTGGTGTATCAAGCAGTAACTCCATCCTCAAAACATCATTCTGATGGTGCTAAGCGAGATACAAGGCTACAGCATGTTCAATGTGAAGCATGGTGGAGTCTGTCAGGGTGAGCTGCTTATATCATGTTACTCAACTTTGCAGCTCTGATGCCATGTTTCAATCTTGGGGTTAGTATCATGCTAAAGATACTGCCAGACAAAAAGAAAGTTGACCTTCTAAGTTGAGTAAATTGACATAAACAGACCCGCTCACAGGACAGGGATGCAGCTAAGAATTTTGGGGCCCAGGACAAGTCACTTGAAATGGGCCCCTGTCTCCCATACCAGCTAATGCCGGGGGTAATGTCAGTTCCTCAGGTGGGCCCCCCTTGAGTTTGGGGCCCAGGACAAATCCTCACTTGTCCCCCCATTACTGCGGCCCTGCCGTCCCCATTCTGCTACACTTTACAGTGACTGTGCAGTAGCACTGTCTCTCATGTGCCTCGTTAAGTTGTTTTGTGGTGGAGTTACAGCTAGAGATTCCAAAGCTTACTGAATACAAGTCAGCCCTACAAATACTTTTATCTACAGTATAGACTGCATTTAAGTAATTCTGAATTTGTCTGGAAAGGAGCTGTGACCTGAGATGCAAATGCACCAACATGAGGGAACAGCAGTGAGTTTTAAATGAACTGTGTCGGCGAATTGTGCAGCACATTCCATTTTGCAGGCAATTTGTTACGGGCCTTCCATTAGCAAGGCCCAATTACAATAAATATTGTACACAGCTAGTTTGAAACAGATTGTTTCTTAGAGATGGGAATGAATTGAGAATGTACTGCAATGTTGCAAAGTGACACACAGGCTGTACTGTAATGAATTAAAACTTCTTATTTGGACTGTGAGGCAGGAAGCACCCTGGTATGAGTTACCTTGATAATGTCAGCTGCTCTTTAATCTCAGTACCATGTTAAAGGGAAAGTCCTGTCAACCTATTTTCTGGATACATGTGTAGTTTTTAGGCATGGACAATGATTCCTGCTCTCATATCCCCCTAATTTAATAAATGAGGTTGCTTTATTCTCTTCTGTCCTGGTGTGAAAACCTGTTTGACTCCACTGCAAAGGTCGTGCCCCATGCATGCAAGGTGGTTATACTCTCAGTCAGTTCTCTTCCATGTCTTGTGAAGTCCCTGTATTCTCTAAAATAACTTTTTTCCTAACTCTGATATACTTTACACTACAGAAAACAGCAGGGCACTTACTATACCTTGAAGAGTTTCATGGCCAGCACAAGACAAGGACATAGGGACTACAGAGAACAGCAACAGCACTGACTAATACAGTATAACTGCTGCAGGTTTGAGCTATAAAACATCATAAAATTCCAGGATGCCTTACATGAGTCAGGTCATAACCATTGCAAACAAGTCAAGCAGGTTTTCACATCCGGACTTAAGTAACTTCATTTACATTTCAATCCTGATTAAATTAGGAGGGTGCAAAGGAGCCAATCATTGTTCATGCTTACAAACTGCACAAGCAAACAGAAACAAAAAAGGCTGCAGAGAATCTTCCCTTTAAGGTAAATCAAACAGCTGAGATCGAACTCCAAAACCAAAAATGAATTTGCGCACGTAGTGTCTTAGGATGGCTAGCCCAAACTACTCAAAAAACAAACAAACGGTGAACTCATTTGTCCTTGCCTCTTACAAAGCAGATCACACTGTACATGAGAAGTACACTTAAATAATACAAGGTTTATGAATCCCAAATACAGAAAAGTGCAGAAAGTGCTGATGCAGGAACATTGGTTTCAATACACAAAATGTATGAAATCACAAAGCCAAATATGATTGGTCTGTCTGATTTTCCCAGTGATTCACTCACCAGAGTTCATTTGATTGTCCTTAATTCATGAATGAATCAGTGGATTTTGAAGTTTTTAAAACTTCCTGCTCCCATGCCATGAAAAAAAAAATTCTGGTATATGTCTGTGCTGTTTACCATCAAAAACATGCCGTAGCACCATCCTAGTTGACCCACAATAGAAATCTGGTAAGTACATTCAACACGTAAACTCAAAACATAGAAACATAGACTTTGACAGCAGATAAGGACAGCTTGGCCCACCTAGTCTAATCATTTCCCTACCTACAGGATAAACTGCAGATCTAACAAACAGCCTATTTCTTCCTACCCCCCACAAGAATTGCCTTATGTCTGTCCCATGCATTCCTGAATTCTTCCACAGTTTTAGACCCCACAACCTCCTTAGGAAGGCGGTTCCATGTGTCCACCACCCTCTCTGTGAAAAAATACTTCCTCACATTGCCCTTGAACTGCTTGTGTCCCCTTGTTCTTGCACATCTCTTTTTCTGAAAGATGCTACCCTCTTGGACTTTGTCGATTCCACTGAGGTACTTAAAAGTTTCTATCATGTTCCCCCTCTCTCTTCTTTCCTCAAGGGTACACTTATTAAGCTCCTTTAGCATCTCCTCATATGGCTTCTCTTGCAGACCCTGCACCATTTTAGTTGCCCTCCTCTGGACTGCCTCTATCCTGTCTATGTCCTTGCGGAGATGGGGTCTCCAGAACTGGATGCAGTACTCCAGATGAGGATCTCACCAACTGTCTGTACAGAGGGATAACAACTTCCTGTTTTCTGTTGGTGATGCCTCTCCCTATACATCCCAGTATACCCCCAGCCCTCCCTACTGCCTTCTCACATTGCTTGCTAACCTTAAGGTCATCTGATATGATTACCCCCAGGTCCCTTTCCATTTTTGTTGCTGTTACTACCTCCCCCCCCCATTGTGTAATCTTCCCCTGTGCTTTTGTTTCCCAGGTGCATTATTCTGCACTTCTGACCATTCCTCCAACCTTGCCAATTTCCTTTTCATCCTTTCCACGCCTCGTTGTGTATCAACCCTGTTGCAGATCTTTATGTCATCTGCAAAGAGGCATACTTTTCCTACCAGTCCCTCTGCAATATCACTTATAAAGACATTAAAAAGGACTGGACCCAGTACTGAATCCTGCGGCACCCCACTAGTAACCCCTCTTTCTTCAGAGTGGACTCCATTTACAAGTACCTTCTGTGTCCTGTTGCCCAGCCAATGTTTTACCCAGGCTACCACCTTGGGACCCACTTCCAGCTGGTTAATTTGACTATTAATCTTTGTGTGGGACTGTGTCAAATGTCTTGTTAAAGTCTAGGTAGACCATGTCCACAGCCCCTTCCTGGTCTACTACTTTGGTCACCCAGTCAAAGAAATCAATTAGATTTGTCTGACATGAACTTCCTGCTGTGAACCCATGCTGCCTTGGGTCCTGTGCCCCACTGACCTCTAGGTACTCAACAATTCTTTCCTTCAGAAATGATTCCATGACTTTCCCTACCACAGAGGTCAAACTGACAGGTCTGTAGTTTTCTGCCTCTGTCTTGGTCCCACTTTTGTGAAGGGGAATCACATTCACTTTCCTCCAGTCCTCAGGTACCACCCCATCCTCCCATGATTTGTTAAGAAGGATAGATAGTGGTTTCACTAGTTCTCCCCTTAATTCTTTTAGAATTCTAGGGTGAATTATGTCAGGCCCCATTGCTTTGTCCACCTTCAGTTTTAGGAGTTCTTTAGAACCCTTTCTTCTGTGAAAGCACTGGGATCGACTCCCCCCCCCCCATCCAGAGAGCTTCTGTTAATGGGATTAGGTACATCCCCCTCCTCCTCTTTTGTGAATACTGAGCAGAAATATTCATTCAGTATGCCTGCTTTTTCACTGTCCCTCTCTGCCCACCCACCATCTATTCTGTTCAGCCTCACTACCGCTCCCTTTGTCTATCTGCACTCCTTGATGTACCTATAAAAGGTTTTATCCCCCTTCTTAACCGAGTTGGCTATCTTTTCCTCAGTTTGGGCCTTTGCTAGTCTGACTTCCCTCCCTGCTTCTTTCTGCCTTAACTGGTACAGCTCTGTGTCCTGCTCCTTCTGTGTTTCCTTATACTTCATGAATGCTATCTTTTTCTCCCTGACCTTCCCCGTCACCTCTTTTGAGAACCATAGTGGCTTTTTCTTTTGTTTTGATTTTTTATTTGCTTCACACAAAGGTTTGTTGCCTCTGTGATGGTAGTTCTGTGTTTCTCCATTGTTGCTCCACCCCTTCTTCTAGCCTGTTTGCTAGTGCTTTTATAAGGCACTCGCCCATCATGCCAAAGTCAGCCCTCCTGAAGTCCAGTACCCTCACTTTTGTATGGCTTGACTCTGTAGCTGAGTTTATCGTGAACCACACTGTTTGGTGGTCACTTCTTCCCAGATCGCTACCCACTTCTAGATCTGAGATCCTCTCACTGTCCCCATTTGAGAGTACGAGGTCTAAGATTCCTACCCTACGAGTGGGTTCCAAAACTAGCTGTCTGAGTCATGCCACCTGTAGGGATTTGAGAATGGCCCTGCTCTTGGATGTGGCTGCAACAAATGTGCTCCAGTTAACATCTGGCATATTCAGGTCTCCCATCAACAGTATCTCCCCTTTCTCTGCCATTCTAAGAATGCCTTCTATCATATCCTTGTCCATTTCCTCCCCCTGACATGGGGGTCTGTACACAACCCCTGTGCAGATTGTGGTGCCCTTTCCAGTCTCCAAGGTGACCCACAGTGCCTCCTCTGCTCCCTGTTTACTCTTTTGCTCAATTGCTTTTATCCCTTCCTTTACATAGAGAGCTACTCCTCCCCCTCTTCTCCCCTGCCTGTCTCTCCTGTAGGTTATGTACCCTGGTATGTTAACATCCCAGTCATGGTTCTCTGTGTGCCATGTTTCTGTGACTGCTACGATATCCAGGCATCCCTCTTCCATCAAGGCCACCAGTTCAGGGAGCTTGTTGCCCAGACTACTGTCATTGGTACTCATTACCCTCCATTTCCTGATGGCCTTACCCTTTTTTGCCCCATCCCTGTCTTCATTGCCTTTGTCACTTTCTCCATTTGCCGCTGCCCTTCTCCCTATCGACATCTCTATCTTGGTCTTTACCTCACTTACTTCCCTGATTTTTTTTGGGAGGGCTAGGATTTCCCTGCTCCTTTCCAGTGCCTCCCCCCTTGGCTAGTTTAAATGTTTGCCAATTAAGCATTTAAACCTATCACCTAGGATCCTGGTTCCCCTCCTGGACAGATGCAGAGCATCACACCAGTATAGGCCTGCATCCCTCCAGGTGGACCCCCAGTCCCCAGTGAAGCCAAATCCCTGAGCTCTGCACCAGTTTTTCAACCACTGATTGAATCCCATGGTGTGGAGCACCCTAGCCTCACCCATACCATAGACAAGCAGCACCTCTGAGAAGGTTACCGTTGTGTGCTACTTGTCTAAGGCCCCTCCCCAACTCCACAAACTCTTTCTACACTGCTCTGATCCCTTTCTTAGCCAGGTCATTTGTCCCTAGGTGGACAATGACATCCAGCTCCCTCCCCTGTGCAGCTGCTCCAGCGATCCTGAGGATTCTCTCCCTGTCCTTCCAAGCTATGGTGCCAGGCAGACACCTTACCTGCCCCTCCCCTTCCTCCCACAGTTCTACCTTCCTAACAATGGAGTCCCCCACCAGGAGTTGTTTCCTTCCCCCTGTGGGGTCCCATGCCACCCTCCTGTGGGTCTCCTTTGTGGAGGTTCCCAGCATTCTCCTTGGTCTCCACTGCGGGTGCCTCCATAGAGGAACCACACTTTGACAGAATGGCATATGAATTGTGGAGAGGTACAACTGGAGGAATGCACCTCTGTTTCACCACTCTCACCCTCCCTGAGCCCACTGTGGTCCAACCACTCCTCTTTCTTGGCAACCTCTGAGGCAACAGCAGTGGCCCTAGTGGTCCCTGGATGGGAGAGGAGGTCCCACAAATCCTGGCCAACTCAGCCTGGAGATGAGCAATCTCCTCCCTCATCCCAGAGAGGTACCTGCAGATGGGAAAACACCACATCCTCCAGAATGTCTCCCAGAATACTGCCGCTCCACAGCCACTTCACTGCACCACTCCCATCATGACTTATTTCTGACCTCTTCACTATTGTTTGGGATATTTACTCTTTCCTCTGTTTATTTATTTAATTTTTTTTCTCCCTACTTACTTACTGCCTCTGGGCCCATTAAGCTCCTGATCTTACTGTTTTGAGACAAGAAGTCCCTATATTTCTCAGTAGTCTCCTTACTTGCTCAGAGTCAGACCTCCAGCAGCTGGGGGGGGATGGAGATCTACTCTTGTCCTTCTAGGATGGTGAGTTTTTGGTTGCTCTGTGATCACTCACTTCCTCCTCCCAAACAGGAAGTTCCTGTTGTCAGTCAAATCCTGTGCCTATAAAAGTAGAACTGGCTTTGGGTGGGGGAGTGGAGTGGAGGGAAAGAGGGCAATATAATCCCAGTAGAGAAGTCCAGTCACAACAGCAGCTCCTTCATCCTGGTCTTCTCTGTCAATTCTCTGGCAAAAGAAGAGGCTTTTAAAAATTGTGAGCGGCAGTCATCTTTAATGACTTGAGTCATTAATTGCAGAATTACCTAGAAAAAGTAGTTCTAAAAAATATCTGATAAAATAAAAATACACTGAGGATGACTCTTAGGAAGTCAGAAATACATTTTAGCTAAAAAAAAAAAAAATGATGAAAATTTTCACTAAATAACAAATACTGCTGCTTTAGAAACCTTAACAAAGATGGAAGCATTACTGCATTGCAGGAAAAATGAAGCTAAGATAAAAAATATTTGATATTATTATATTTAATCAGAGCTAACGCTTGGGGTTTATTATATACATTTTATCTTCTTATTTCACCCCTGGCAGCCCACATCTAATCGACCCCCCAGCACCGTCACCCAACTCATCTGGAACTTACCTACACCTTTGGTCTTTTGCCACAGGACCTTCAATTGCACCCATCCACTGATGCGAAGCCTGCGGGGGGGGGGGAGGAGTGTTCATCATCCTACTGACATCGGCAGGGGTTCTCCTGTTTTCTCCCTGAGCCCATGGACTTGCAATGGATGCAGTGTCCAAGTTCCATCTCTGCAGAGATGACCCCAGCGTTCTGAATGTGGGGTACCTTCATGTGCATGGTGGTGTGCAAGTGCTGGCTCCCAGCCACTGCTGGGTGTCAGGCAAGCAGCACGGCTCACCAGTCCCCCTCCCCAAGGAAGGAGAGCTGTCTGTGAATACTCAATCCTTCCCCACCCCACTGGCCCCCAAGAGATCTAGGTCAATTTCCAATCCCGGGTTGCCAGTGTAGCAGGAGGTGAGGTGTCCAGCACCTCAACCCTCTACGCCCCTGGTCTGGCCAGAGTTTATTATTTTATATTATTATTACTTAACATGCCTTAACAAAAGTATTCTGATTAAGGAAATTCTGCACAAACATGCCAAGGGACATGGGCTAGTAATTTTCTTGGGCTGGCTAATCTACTTTGAGACTTGGAAAAGGACCAGTTTTGGACATGAGCATTCTAGTACGAAGGAAGGAGTTAATGTTAAACATGGTTATTCTCACAAGAACATGAAAAAATACCAGCTGTTAGGCAAAGGATGTTCACAGAGGGATAAACCTCAAAGGTCAGTTGACCTCTATAACTTAAAGAGGTTCAATGACCTTGGAATGTTTTGTGATGGAAAGTCAATATAACAAAGATCCAGCATGCTTTTACCATCCTCCAGACCGGCTGCATCTTCAGAAGGGATGGAAGGGGACTCAAGCCACCAGTCCCTCTCTTCCACACAGACTTTACTGCGCTATCCAAGTGTAACTTCATTTTCTTCACTTCTGGGACCTTGTGAGCTGCCCTGACTAGAAACCAATCAGCTGACTTCAGGAATCCATGGGTGGTACTCTCCTGCCTATAATTACAGTGTCCTGCAAGTGGTCCTTCTGTGCTGAGGTCCTTGCACAAAGGACCAAGTCCTAAGGGCATCTAGGAGTCTGCCTGGAGTCTGCCATGACTCAGCTGGTCGGCCGGTCACGCTGCTCCACAGACGCCTAAGCATCTAGTCACAAACTGATCATAAGTTCTGTTCCCTGTTTAACTGTGTATCAAGTTGCTTTCACTGTGCCTTCAAGTGGTGTCTCCATGTGTTGTTCTCCCATGCATTTCTTATGTAGTAATAGCCTCTTAAATGTGATTTAAAAGCTATGCTTGTAACAGCTCACTGGTTTTGCCATCAGTAAGTTTTGTTTAAGTGCTGCATCATTATTTTTGTATTCCTTGTTTAATGTGTGGTGCCCTGTCTTATTTTTGAGGTGCTAAAGTTTTCAGGTTTACTCCTATTGTGGTTAATTGTGTACGTTTCCTAGTGACACCTTTCCCGGGTGCTCAGTGTAATCAACACAACTAGCATAGTTTCCATTTCTGCATTTTTATCCTGCTGTTTTGGTTTAACTCAGCTCACTAATCTTGCTCCTATGTCACTGCTTTTAAGTAGTCCTACATCATTCAGTGTTTGCTTTGCTCTCTGTACTTTGCTTTCCATTACCATGTTCACCCCAGGCACCTCCTCCACACCTTCCTCTGCCTTTGCAAAAGGCCTTTGCATTTTTCATCTTAATGCAAGAAGCCTTCTTCCAACACTGGTCTTCCTTTCTGTTTGGATCCTATAACACTCTCCAGATAGCCTCTGTATCTCAGAATCCTGGCTGTCCTCAAGGGTTTCTGACTCCAGTCTGTCCCTCCCTGGTTTTCAGCTCCACAAGCAGGACAGGGTTGAACATGGTGGAGGAGTTGCTGTCTACATTCAGCAGAATATCTCCTACTCCCTGGAGTTCAGGGAAATGACACCTGTCTCTCATGAGCTACTACTCATTAAGGTCACATTCCCAACATCCCTCCTTGTCTTCCTTGGGATCTATTATGCATCTTCTAAGATTACACCCATTTCACTTTCTGAGTCTCTTTCCAACACAACATCACTCTCTTCCACTGGTGAGCTCATTCTCCTTGGCGACTTTAACGAAAATTGACATCCTGCATCCCAGAGTTATGATCCAAAAATTTAAGTCCCTAAATTTACAACAGCTAATCTCTGAGCCCCAGCATAACCCACACTCACCTAATCTTACCTTGTTGGACTGGATTATGTCTTCCCATCCCCACCACACTGCATCAGTTGGTATCCTTCCTGACATGTTCAGTGACCATGGTATTATATTTTGTGTCAAGAAAATCCATCATCCCCCTTCTGCTCCTAAATACATCTGGTCCAGATCTTTCTGATTGCTAGATGTAAACACTCTCCAGTTTGATCTTGATGCTTTAGAGTGGTCTGCCAGCCCCTGGCCTATGACATAAATGATGCCCTGACTCAATTCATATCCAAATTCTCCACAGTTTGGGACCTGCATGCTCCACTCAGGAAATCTAGGGTAAAATCAGCTCATCTCCCCCTGGATCTCCTGTGAAATTATTGACCTATGCAAGGTTTGTGACCTAGCTTAGGCCACGTACAAGCTATTATGCAACCTTCCAGATCTTCTCTGCTACAGAGCTCTGAGAAACAAATTCACCAAGGTTGTATGTACTGCCAAATCTAACTATTTCAAATCTAACCTACAAAGCAACTTTGACTCTCCAGCCAAATTCTGGAAAGTTATCCACTCACTTTTTGATCTACCAACTCAGTCTGCACCACCTGTCCTTGGGGTCAATGACTCTTTGCTTTCTGACCTTTCCTCTGTTGCTTCTCATTTCAGTGAGTTTTTCACCACTTGTGCCCTTCCCTCTCCCCCTGGTACTGGCTCTACCCCCTCACCTTCTGCACACTGTTCATCTCACTGCCAGTCCTCTTTGGGTTTCCACTTCCTTCCCGTTACCACTCATGAAACTCTGCTGGTCCTCTCCTCTATCAATTAGTCTAAATCCAGCCCGAATGGACTTGATCCCAAACTCCTTCACATGTCTGCTCCTGCAATTGCTCTCCCACTGAGTCAACTATTTAACCTCTCTTTTTCTCTCAGCTCTGTTCCTCAGGCCTGAAAAAATTGCGAAAGTTCTTCTGTTCCACAAAGGGGGGGAGGGGACACTCCTCTCCAGGTAACTACTGCTCTATTTCCCTCCTTACCTCCCTTGGTAAGTTACAAGAGAAGTTAGTTTACTCTAGACTTTCTGACCATCTCACCTCCTTCAATCTCCTCTCTCCGTTTCAGCCAGGCTTTCAGAAGAATCACTCCACCATTTCCTACCTGCTGCATGTCACCGGTGCCCTCCTCTCTGGGATGGATTGGGGCATATCACTGCTGCCATTTTCATCAATCTGACAAAAGCCTTTGACTCAGTGCCCTATTCACTCCTTCTGGAGAAGCTGAGTTTGGCTGGACTCTCTGCTCCTAGTACAGATTGGTTCAGGTCCTACCTAACAGGTCAACAGAAGTCTGTTTAGGTAGAAGCCATGTTATCTCCCCTTCTCCCCATTCAGGCTGGAGTTCCCCAGGTTTCTATCCTAGGCCCCATCCTGTTTTCCATTTTCTTAAATGATTTCCCCTCTGGTTGTGCCAACTCACATGTACACATGTACGCTAATGACACAGTCATCTTCATCTCCAGTCCTTTCACAGCTTCTGTGTAAAGCCTACTCTAACAGGAGTTCAGTAGTGTACTGTACTGGTTCCAAGCCAACCAGCATAAGATTAACACTAAAAAGGTAGGACCCAATTCACAAAGCCCTGAGATTGATGCAAGGTGCCTGTGTCAAACTTTAATGGTGCAAGTGGCACCTTGCATCAAAAATTGCCCTTTGGCTATTCACAAAAGCAGCCTGCCCCAAACAGGGCTTGTGCCATCCATGCACCTAAAAATGGGCTGCGATCTGGTGCTAGGGGGCATGTGGCAGACCCAAGCTACCACATCCCTGTAAATGGGATTCACTAAACCCCTCCAGAGGACACATTTCTAAGTACCCTCAGACCAGCCAGGGCTGGTCTAATGGTACCTAGAACGATTTCCTCTGTAGGAGTTCAGCCAGTTGAAGCAATGTGCCACGTTCCCCCAACACACACACACACACACACACACACACACATATTCAGCCCCAATATGCCCATCATTGTGATATAACCCATTAGTTAACCTAGTGGTCTAGCAGTCCCTCCCCCCTCCCCGATATGCCCATTACTGTGATTAAATAATCTACCCTGGTGGTCTAGTGGTCCCTCCCCCATCCTGATATGCCCATTAATGTGATGCTATAAAGAATGTACCGTGGTGGTCTAGCAGCCCCTCTCCCCACCCCGATATGCCTGTTAATGTGATGTTATAATGAATTTACTGTGGTGGTCTACTGGTCCCTCCCCAACCGCCCTAATATGCCCGTTCTTGTGAATGTAAATACTAATGTACACTGGTAGTCTAGTGGTCCTGGCCCCCCACCCTGACATGTCGTACCCACCACCCCACTCCCCTCAGCCCATACCCCGAGCCGATGCCAGCACACCCTTCCTCACACCACCTCACCTGGCACAGACTGAACTGTCACTGAGCACTGTACTACAATACAGTACAGGTTCATTGAGTCACCAATGAGCCCGTACCATACTGTATTGTAGTACAGCACTCAGTGACAGATCAGTCTGCTCCAGCTGAGGTGGTGAGAGGAGGGGTGTGCCAGCACTGGCTTGGGGTACAGGTTGGGGGAGCTGGGTGGTGCATACTACATGCCAGGGTGGGACCACTAGACCACCAGGGTACATTAACATTCACAATAATGGGCATATGATGGTGGAGATGAGGGACCACTAGACCACCATGGTAAATTCATTATAACATCACCCTTACATGCATATTGGGGAGGAGGGAGGGTCCGCTAACCCACCAGGGTAGATTCATTGTTTAATCACAGTAATGGGCATATCGGGGAAGAGGGAGGGGCCGCTAGACCACCAAGGGTGGTTTATTATTTAATCACAGTAACAGGCACATCTGGGGGGGACCACTAGACAACCAGGGAAGGGGGGGCAAGGATGCTTGCTGTTGACACAGGTGCTTGCAGCAAGCCCTTCCCAAGCATCAGGCATTCGTCGCATGGGAGAGGTTTCTGCAAGTGTAGGGACTTAGGTGCTGGGACCTCTCCTGTGCTGGAATCTGGTGCAGGGTCCCTGGTGCACTGGGCTTTGAGTCCATAGTGTCTATGGCCTTTGGAACTGGCCAAAAAGTGGTCAGACTCTTGAGACCTCAGGTCTTCTCTACACTGGATGGCTCCTCTCTTGATGCCGTTCTATCATTCTAGTACCTTGGCATTTGACTGGACACTAAGTTTAACTACTCCACCCACATTGATGCTTTCCATGCAAAACTCCACCCAAGCTTGGTGCGCTGTACCACAATCAAGACTGTCTTTTCCAGCCAGTCTACCATGAGCTAACATGGTGCTACCAGTCTTTGATGATGCCAACATGGTCTATAGGACTGCTCCTACCACTTCCCTTGCCAGCCTGGATATCCTCTGTAATGCTTTCTGTTGCTTTGCGACTAACTCCCCACCATGTATGCACCACTGCTTCCTCTACTCCAGCCTCTTCATCCTCTCACTACGCTCACATCACCAGCTACACAACACTGTCTTCATCTCCAAGTACTGGTTTGACTCCCTGCCATCCTATCTAACCTCACTTCTCTCTCCTATCTCTCCATCTCCATGCACCCTTCACTCAAGGGACCACCGCACCTTCTCCACTCTTCATCCTTGTTCCACTGCTGGACAATCTGCATTTTCATATCACCTTCCACTTCTCTGGAACCAGCTCACTCATTCCACTCATCATTCTATTTCTACCAGATACCTCAGGCAACAGCTGAAAATTCTTTTTCAACCGAACAGCACCTGTTTTGACCGACATGTTACCATGTGTTGACTATCTCACTTCTCAACTGACCCTAGAATGTATACATCTCATTGTTACATTGCACTTCATTCCTTCTACCTGTTTGTACCATTACTGTACTGATTAAATTGTCTGCACTTTTTTTGTGATTGATTTATTGTACTGATGTGCTCTTTACCCCTGTTACCCTTGCCTCAGGTTGTACCTGGAAACGAGCCGAGGCTCGCTCTGTCTTTCCCAGTTACCAATTTTTAAATCAACAAACAAAAGTCAATGAGACTGTTAAGCAAGCAATAATACCTGAGAGGGTGGGCAGTATCGGGCAATACTGGACTGCCCAGGGGTGTAATGAGGCTCGACACCACAGGCGGAGGCCCTTATAACCCCTGGAAGGTCTGGTGTTGTCCATACTGCCCACCCTGGAGGTATTATTATTATTATTATGCTTTGAAAATGGACTAGTTAGTGAAAAAAAATGTGTAACTTTGCAGTACATAAAATGTATATTTAGTTACTTTTAAACTTTCATTGGTCAGATAGTCCCTAGAGGGCACTGCAGTGTTTGACAGTTTTTTGTTCTGTTCTGTAGTACTTCCTCTTCTCTTCAATCCTTGTTCCCCCCTTTATTCAGTTTAAAGGAAGGTCTGAGTCCCGTCATGCTTCATCTTACTTATGCGTCTCAGTGACTCCTCTCCACTTCATGGTGAATGGCATACCTCGTAACAGCTTGGTTGAGTGTATCAGAATTGGGCAGGGCGTCTCTGTGCGTTGGGAAGTTAAGCGGCTCATAGTATCACAATCAGACAGGGTGTCTCCATGTGGTAGGAAGTTAGTGATCACAGATGTAGAAGGAGGAGGTTAGTTTTTTTTAATTATGCACCTTTTTTTGTTTTGTTTTTGCAACACACAAAACAGTTGGGTGAATGGGGGAATAGTGCAAGCGTAGCACTGTGAGGAAAAGCCACTTTTATTTTGTCGGTTTCTCTGAAAAAGAATATTTGTTTCTTTCAGTGGAAAATTCCTTTTTAAGACATGTTAGGCCCTGGTGATAGTGGTAGGTGACTTGGTGGGGGGTCATACTGATTTTAATTTGGGGGCTCTTGTTAACTGAGGGAAAAAAACATGGCAGCAATTGTGTTTTCATTTCAGTTGTGCACAGTGATTTGTGTTGAGAAGTAGCATAGTGGGCTCAGCGGACTGGCACTTTTTATTTCCTGGTCTTTGCTGAAAGTTTATGTACCCCTCTGGCATGGGTACCAGCCAATCAGAGACCAGGAAATATAACATCCATTGTCTAACAAAAATAGGTAAAATTGCAGTAAAAATATTGAAACTTTTATTAAAAGGAATTATGAATAATGCATAAAGTGGGTTAGATTTCCCATTTTAAAACAAGACAAAAAGGTTTGAAGAAAACTTGTTTATTGCTTCCTGTCCTGGGTACATGTAGCTCTCTTCTCGCCTTAGACACAGAGAAAGAAAGATCTCTTCACTTTTTCACTTAAACATGAACTCACAAAGATCTCTGAAGTCTCTTCTTTGAGACAAAAAACCAGGAAGGGGATGGAGTGGCAAGTCAGGAAGTGGCAGGGATCGAGCGGCTAGCCACGTCAGGGCAAAATACGATCCCTTCCCTTCCTTAGGGTGCATATCATTTTGTTTTAAAACTGGTATGGAGGAACTCCCATTCAAGTAAGGGAGCCTCCTATCTGTTAAAATAATAGAATGAGAATTGCGAGGAAAGGTGCCCTTCAATGGTATACACCATAGCACAACATGTTTGATCGTGTCTATCAAGAGATACTCCCTAGTGTTACCTTGAGGAAAAATGTTATTAGTTGCAAATTAAAACTAGCACTTCATGTTGAAATATAAATGGGTCTATTGTTTACAGTGCAATGTATGTTTGTGTAAATTCTAGTGAATGCTTAGATCTTCTGCAGTATGTAGCTTAATTAATGACTATATGGGACGTAATTTTCAAAAGGTTGGATGCAACACTTGCATCCATATTTTGGATGCATTCTGTGTCCACACATATTCATCTGGATGTATATGTCCTATTCACATGGATGCATTTGTCACATTTCCTGCAGTTTATTGGAATTTCAGCTGCAAATGCGGTCCTCGCGTCCATTTTTCAGATGCAGCTGTGAAATTCCAACCCAAAAGTTTGACCAACTTTCTGTGGTCTAACTTTTTGGACAGAATTCCACACTCACATCTGAAAAATGGACTAATTTCTATGAAAATCTCACGCATTATATTTCTATCAAAAACTTGTTCTAATCTTTTCAGGGTTATGAATGCATGATGTCAAAGAACCTTTTAAAACTTTGGCTGCGAACATATATACAAGCCATAATAATAATTTACTTCCAGTCAAAGGAAAATCTTGTCACTGAAGGTTCCAGTGCAGAGTTATGGCAACAATCCCAATTCATATTTGTGGACCCACTGTTCTCTTTTGTTATATGTCTCTCTGTCCTGTTAATGTTTAACACAAGCTCTGCTGTATATGTAGCTCAGCTCATGCTCATGTTTATGTTCCAACAAATGACATCATTGGTTCTGATCAGTCAGTGGCTCCTGATGTTGATATTACTTACTTACTTGGGGTGCCATCTTGAAGGAAATGAAGCTGCTGCTCAGTTTGCTCAAGTTACCTCAGTAGTAACCCATGCATGAAGCAGTGTCAGCATCAGGAGCCACTGACTGATTGCAGTGAATGATGTCACTACTTGGAGAACTTATAATGGTGCTATAGGAGGGCTACATACAGAGTGGGTCTTAACAACCAAGGAGGCAGAAAAAAAAAAAGACAAATGCAGAATGAGAATAAGGAATTGATATCAATAATAGGGATTAACATACTAACATATTATTTGCCAGCAGATTAGGCTTTACGGTCTATCGAGTCTGCTTGAACCTCAGATCCCTAGTTTGGTGCCGGATTAAGCTGACTCCTTGGCATCAAGTGGTGGGCCATCCGTTCTGCACTCTGGCAACCTAGGTACATGTTCAGCACCCAGGGAGGGTGAAGAGAATCCACATGGATGACCTCTTCACCAGGAGGGAGGGTTCAGCTTGCACCCCCCCTTCAGTGACTCCTGGTGGTGGGCCAGTAGAGGCACACTTAGTGGCATGGGAGACCAAATGCTGCTGTGCATCCTTCCCAGGATACCACAGGACATGCAGCCCTTTTGGAGGAGGATGCAGGGAATGGAGAAAAGGGAAATAGATACCCCACAGTACAAGATGACAGCCTCTGGCAAGCCTTCCCCATGCCACTGGACCACCCAAGCTCACCGCGCCCACCCGCTCACCCAACAAACTCAGTTATAGGCTCTTCCCCCTGGTAGGTCCAGGGGTGCCCCTGACAGGGATAAGCTTGACCACTTGGGGTGTCGGAGATATTGAGGGAGCCTGGAGGTATAGATGGCAGCAAGGGGTTGAGTCCCATTGGCACAGGAGGGAAGCGTGTGAGAGCCTGAAGGAGTGGGGCTGTGGGAGGGCCGGGGAGGAGCAAAAAAATAATAATCATAGGGATAATACAAGTCGGCACAGTGGCGGGGAGGGTGATGCCTTCAGAACCTCACCTCTTGCTATGTCAGCAACCCAGATGTGGATTATGCAGGGGCTGGCCATGGAGGGAATACTAAATGTCTGTAGGACTGCTCTCTTCCCTTGGGGAGGGGAGCTGCAGTGGCTTGCTGCTTGTCTGCCACACTGAGGTGTCCAAGTGGCAACACATGTGACTACGCAAAGAAGGACGAGACCCCATGTTCAGGGTGCCAAGGACATATTGGCAGTGGCAGAACTCATACATTGCACCCACTGCACGTCCACGGGACCTAGGGCAAAAATTGGTGGAAAACAACCCAATGGCAGGATGATGACTCACCTCTCACAGATTCTGCACTGGTGACTGTCACAAACCCACTCAGCAGGTCAGGCCCTCAACACCCAAAGTGCCAACCTCTGAGTGTAGTCTTGTGAACAGTTTAACAGAACAAGGTAACCCTCTTATCTGTTTTGTGAGTTTGGATCAACCTTTGGTCTCAAGTCTTGGAGGGACTCAAACCGTGAACCTCTTGCTAGCATACCCAATGCACAAGCTCAGATATTTCTGTCTTCAGGGGGCCAGATATCTTTGCCTATGGGCAACTAACCAGGTATGCAGAGATGAACCCTTAAAAACTTTAATAAAGACCTCAGATTTAAAATGCTTCTCTTTCAAGTTTGGTATCACCATTCAGCTTATGCCTAGTGCCTGCTATAACCGTATATACTTTTTTTACAAATGAAAAGAAATCAAAGACAGACCAAATATGCTCTAAAAAGAGTTTTGCTAAAATAGATAAAAATATGTAAAACATAAAACACAGAACTCTTACATCACAAGACATACACATATTTTAAAAGAACAAGGTTTAAACAGTACACTTCCTACCTACAGTACTTAGAGTTGTCTCTACCTCTAAATACCTGCTTAAAACTGCTCAAGGATGTTTTCTTGGTTAGAGTCTAGATAAAAAATGTGTCTGTGAAGTAAAACAGACTAAATTAAAAGCTGGCTTTTACCCCACCTCTTTGCAGGAGGTCACCTAGCTCCTTCCTGTCAGGATATATAAAAACATATCTATGAAACAGGATGCCTAATAAGGCATTAAGATTCTGTGACCTCAGCATAATTCAATTTCTCATATAACCCTTTGGTGTAGAGTGTCTACTGTCCCTCACAGACATCAAAGAAGCATTTATGACTTCTCACCCTTGTGTAATAACTTGGGTTTTCGTCCAATGTCATAAAAAGGGATATTGATTTCCCTTTTTGCAACTACAGCTATAATTAACTCAGACAAATAGGAGATCATTGATCAAGATCTGTTCTACTCTGTCATTAGCTTCAGACCTGCCATGTAACACCTGGTAGCTAAAAACCTGTGAGCGTGTGTGTGTGATCTCACATGCTGTTTCAGCCTTTTTCTCAAGGCTTTCATCTTTCAGTTGAAACCTGAAGGGGGGGGGAGTGAGGTAATTTCAAGAGTACCAGATTCTTAGCAGAGACAGTCAGTAATACATGTTATATTAAAAAAAAAATGATACAGCACTCAGAACTGGCTGTCCACGTCACAGTGGCCAGGCACCCCTCACCTGTCAGACATGGGAAGGTAAATCCCAGAGAAACTGGGTAATGGGGCTAGGAAGGTCAGTCAGAGTGGGGCTGTCAGGCAGCAGCAATGGTTAAAAACCTTTATGAAAAAATAAGTGGGATGATCAAGGGCTTCCCATCCCCTTTGAAACGTAACTCTTGTTTCTCCCTTCTTAAAATGTTTACTACTTTTCACCTGGTTCACATTTTCAAAATTCACTGACAGGAAAACATAGTTTTATGTAATTCATATAAACAAATGTCAGTCTAAAGAGAACATTCAATAACCCCATATACAATTAATATAAAAATAACACATTAGAAATAAAAAAGACAGTAAAGCAGGAATGAATATCCTTCCTTGAAATGTTTTGCTTAATACCTACAGTACATATTCATCATTACTACTTGCACCTTTTGAAGTGATCTAATGCTGAATGATGGATTAATAAAAACATATATGATTTTCTTAAAATGATCACCCTGTTGTACCAACTACATACATTCTGCTCAAAATACACAAGGACCCTGGTCCCCCCCCATACATGATTTCTGGCAGGGCTTGCTAACAAAACGGTTGTCAGTCTTTATAGATTTTTTATAGACATTTTTTCCTACAGGAAAGTTTTGAGCCCTTCTGTCTCACATACAAGTCTCTGTGGACCTTTCGTCAAAACAAACAAACTAACTTGACTTGGTCCTAGGATTGTATATGGTTGTCAACAGACATATTGTCATACATGTCTATCCACCAACTATCAGCCTTGGAGCATATTTTGGTTTCCCATGATGATGCCACAGATGTCACCTCCCAGTTTATTGTGGAGGCTACTAACATCAAATTGTCTGGTGATTTTTATTCGCATACCAGGTGGTACTGCAATGGGGACCACAGTGCCATGGGGACTATCTCATATACCAGCCTCTTTTTGGATTGGTGGGGAAAGGGGGCATGTTTAGCCATGCACAAAACCCTTACTTCTCCCAAATATTTTTCTGGCATAGGTGTACTGACATTTCAATGATTTGGAAGGGACATGTGACTCTACATTAGATGTCAACCTTATAAACCAGAATAACATCAACCTTAGGTTTACTTGCGTGATTCGGTTGCCATTACCTTTTTTTATCTACATCTAATTGCAAAAGAATTTGAACACAAACTAAATGCATTATACTTAAATGTGATCATTATGCCTGTTAACCACCCCCATTAAAATGTTATGCCTATGATGTGATGCCCAGGTATTGTGCTACAATTTGTGATTTTGGCCATATTTTAACATTTTGCCACTATATCTTGGATTTTTCAGTTCTATTTTTTCCTGAGTGCACTGTTTGTGCCCATCAGAAATGTATACACCTCTGTGATTAATTGCATCAGCTGCGAATACATAGCATGATTGCTACCTATTCATTGTCCTTTCTCCCCAGGCATAAGAATCTTCATATTTACTTTCCTGCTATTCAATGTCTATTGACTCCCTGTAATATCTATCAGAGACATTTGACCTCTTACCGTTGCATCCTCTCCAACTACCCCCACTCACCCATGGTGCCTGGCAACCTCCTCCATGCCTCAAGGTTTCCCTATGAAGTTCGATGGAGACCACTCTGCCATTATAATCTCCATGATTCTATCAGCTCTCATCCCTCCCACAGAACCTCCAACCCCCGCTAAGCATATGTTTGGCCTCCTCCTTCTCCTAGCAAAAGACTCTGAAGCTAATCACAACCCCATGCCCTCCTCATCTGGAAACAATTGGGGGGAGGTGATCTCTGGAACAAATTGTATTGGTCACACAATTCTTGCAAGTTAATTCTTTATATTTTATTTGTATTGTTCAGATGGACACCAACATTTCTTCAGACATATGGCTTCTTCAGAGAGATTTTTTTAGTTTTTTAACATTAAAAATGATGATAACATGTTTTTAGAGTATGTACATGATTGCATAATTCTTCAATTATTTCATGAAAACCAATACATGGTAGCCCATAATACCGTAATAATTAACTTTTAAGCATTTCAAGTGCAATTTCTTAAAGTTTACTTAAGTTTTTTACATGTATGAATAGTAAAAAATAAAATAACTTATTTTAATTATTTTTTTTGTGTTCTGTTCTTATGATATTCCTCTGTTACATTCTGTGTGCTAGTAGGTATTGCTAGCACGCTGCTCCTTCACCAAACAAACTGTTCTCATATTCTCAGCTATGTTATTCTTTTTCACCCCATTACTGGATGTGATATTAGTACCTGACTGCCCAAAATGCTTTTCATGGAATGCTGATTTGTTTTTTTCTTGCTTTTCATGTAAGTATATTTCACATTGTCTGTTTCTAATGAAATTAAAAATAGATCAAAAGTGTACTTATTACCTGTGATTCTAATCTGAGAGACTGCTAGTTTTTGTTTTGCTCCATACGAGAGAGAGAGAGAGAGAGAGAGAGAACAAGCTCAGTGTGAGCTGCTTGCATGGCCCACAGACTCCATTGCACGTTCACGCAGGTGAAGGTACCAAATACTTCCTAGTCCCTCTTGAGCCTGCAATGCACAAATAACAGCAATCTTTCAGACTGGAATCATGTTGCAGCCAGGTATCAATATCACATCCAGTAATGGGGTGAAAAGGCATAATTTATTGCTATTTATACAGACAAAGAACTTAAAGAAACTTTAAGAAATAGCACTTGAAGTGCACAAAGGCTGATCATTGTGGTACTATGGTCTACCACATATTGGTTTTCATGAAATAATTGAAGAATTGGTTATACAATCATGCAAGTACTCCAAAAACATTGTCATCATTACTTTTAAGTTTAAAAAGCTAAAAAGAAATCCCCTGAAGAAGTCACACAAACAGGTGAAATGTTGGGGTCAATCTGAAAAAGAAAAAGAAAATATAACAAATTAATTTGCAAAAACTGGGCGGACAATCCCATTTGTTCCAGAGAGCACCCCCATGCCACTGTTTTCAGAGCGTGTTTCAGCATCTGGGTGCAGCCTCTGACCACTACTACTAAAAAAAAAACAAACTCTGGCCACAGCCAAAAGGGCTGTAGCTAAGGTAGCAAAAGAGGGGCAGGAGGAGCAGAGATGCAGAACCGCTTGCAGACACACTGAGAATGTGTGAGCTGTTGGTCTGTGCATGCGTGTTGGTGTGCATCTGTTTTCTTGCCACAATAACAGTGTATCAGGAGCTCTGTCAGTGCTCCCGGACCCCAAACTCACTTAGTTGGGTTCCAGAGACATGAGGGCTGCAGTGCAGAAACCCCAAAACTATTTGTTTAAAGAGTGTCAATGAGCACTCTGGGACTGAATATTTACATAATAATGAGCCACTCATGCATACAATTCATTACGAGACATGAGTAGCTCATTATTATGTAAATATTCAGTCCCAGAGCAGTCACTGGCACTCTTTAAACAAATAGCCTTGTAGCTTCTACACCACAGCCCTTACGTCTCTGGACCCCGACTAAGTGATATCGGAGTCTGGGAGCACTGGAGGAGCTCCTGATGTGCCAGTTTTGCAGTAAGAAAATGGACGCACACCAACGCACGTATGTGGAATACCAGCTTGAACATTCTCAGTGTGGTTCTGTGTCTCTGCTCCTCCGACCCCTCTTTACAAGGAGAAACATCATGTGGGGCCAGACAGAGACTGAAACAGCATGAGGGACTTGGGCCAAAGCTGCTGTGAGGAAATGGTGCAAACAGGACCTCCAGAAGGCAGATAAATCATGCCTGTGAGAAGACTACATTGACATAGCAGAGCGCTTCACAGACCGCAGAGGTGATGTGATGCGATACAATTCCTAAATTATTGTTTGGTCAGAGTGGATTCCTTTTTTGCTCGCAACAGGTCTGGAGGGCTCTGCTCACTGCAGCTCTAATAACTGAGGCATCATTTCCTGATGTTTCCCACGGGGGTTGCTGCTTCAAATAGCCCACGCTAACACTTTTAGCCTCCTCCAAAAAAAATCAACCAACTGAGGCTCAAGACCCAGTAGGTTAATCTGGTCCAGCATTGGTTTTACATGGCTTTACAGTTGGGTGGACCAAAACACATAAAGGGAAGGGGGTGGGTCAAGTCACTTCTTCACAGCCAGTCTGAGTCAGTGACTGTGGAGGAATCAGAAACTCTAATCTCCTGTTTCATAGTTTCGAGTTCTAACCACTATGCCACTCATTTTTATCATGCTTGATTGTTTGAGAAGGAAAGCTGTATTAAAAAATAAATGGTTTTTGATAACAAATTTAATGTGGTCATGTTGTTCAAGTGATAGAGCACAGGCTTGGGAACCAGAAGACCCAGGTTCAATTCTCACCAGTGATAAAGAGCATAGATTTGAGAACCAGGAGACCCAGGTTCAAATCTCACCAGAGATAACCTTGCTAACTCCACCCACCTATTTTCTCTGTAAGGGAATATGTCAAAGTACCCAGTTTGGTATCCCTTGAGCAATGTAATTGCAAACTTAGTTTGTACCTATAGTGTGTATTCTCTACTTAGCTATGGTTTTGCGTTGTAGTACAATGAGTATTGTATCCTTTCAATAAGATCATGCAATCTGTAAAAGCAACGGGTCGCACCTGGAAATGAGCCTTGGCTCATTGCGCTTTTCCCAGTCACCAATTTTAAATAAATAAATAAAAAGCAAGCATTAAACTGCATGCATTGTCTTCTAGCTTTCTGTATTTGCATGACATAATACTGCATGTACTTTAAATGTGTCTTAAACTTTCTAAATCCATTCCCATGAGAAGACCGAAAACAGGAAATACTTTCTAGCCCCTGGTCAACATAATCAGAAATAGACAGATGAATAGATAGATAGATAGATAGACCTTGAGCAAATTGCTTGTTGTTTCTATTAAACATGTTATAAACTATAACGATTTAAAACATGAACGCATGAGTAAATTACAAGATAACATAATAATATATATTTAAAGTCAAGTGAGAATCTGGGTCCATCATGTCCACTACTCCCACCTCTACACCACTTCATACACAGGGATACAAAATGTGCTGTGCAAACCGAATTTTATTTCTTTTCCTGTCTAACTAGAACTGTTCACTATGTGATAAGTAAGAAACTCTGACTGGGAAAGGAAATTAAAGCCTCGCAGCTCTGGCTGTTACTGGAAGAAACTACTATTAAATGTTTTCTATTATGACTGCAGCTTACTGAAAAAAAATATTCTTAATACACAGCCCCAGCTGATAAGGACAGGATCTGATCCATGAAGTTTTCACTGTTGTGCCATTATAGTTAACTGCATGAAAAATGTACAGCCTAACATGGACAAAGGAAAACCTATAACCATTCGATCCCTGTCAAGACTCCAATTTTCTTGTGTTGGTTTTCTTAAGTGATCCATTTATTTTACTGTGTAGTCACCTTCATCTTTGCACAGAGGTTCTCAAAAGTTTTAACTCCTAAAGTATGAGGTTTCTTCAGTTATGCATTGCAGACAGCAATTATGTAAGTAATAAGCTATGAAAGGGTGTGCAATATAAAATTTTAATGCATGCCCCATGGGTGTAGTAAGACATGAGGCCAAAGGCTGAGTGCTCTGACATGCCTAGGAAGTGCATTAAAATCCCATTATGCATACCCTGGAGGGGCTTATTACACTTATAAAATGATCTAAGTAGGTTTTTCTGGGGAGGAAAATTCGATTTAGCATCTGAGTGTGCATTTATGTAGGTTTAATGCATGGTCAGATGACGTCTCTTGGCCAATGACATTTCTAGATTTCTTTCTTGCCATTCTATAAGAACAGTTATGAAACAGATTAGATAATTCCTAAAATTAGATTAGCAGTTGTAGAATCTTCCTCATACTTCATCAAAAGCTATCCAGTGAAGTTTGTTGGTTGGCCCAATAACCTTTACAAATGTAATTATGTATTTATTTATTTGTTTATTAATTATTTATGTTGTTATTTATTTAGTTAGCAGGTAGACCAATAGCCTGTGATGATGGCGACCTCGATTGAGCTCTTTCAAAAAGGGTGACTCAATCATGATGCCTGTGCACAGGGCTACTGGGAAAGGCGGGTGACCGGATGTGGGGAGTCAGCGAATATAGCAACAGGATGTCACTATATGTACACGCACATGGGAGGGAAGGACCACACCATGCAATGGGCAGAAGCAGAGAGAGAATTTGTGGGGTGTAGTGTGGCAATGGGCTGCCAAGCTGGTCATGTGGCTTGGTCGGTTGGTGGCAATCTAGGGTTGCAAGGGTGCTGGGATCGGTTTTGGGTGCACGCTTGTTTTTGGCACCGGTCCAGGAATTTTTTTTTTTTTTACATGTTTTGTATCCCCTTTGACATGCACCCCTGGAGTTGAGAATTCTATAGTAGGGGAGTATGGGGAGGGGTGCGAGCTGCACAGCCCCTCACATAATAAAAAAATCCAAGTCTCCAGTGCCCTTTTGCCGTGCACTGAGAGGGTACATCACCAAAATTGATTTTTGGCAATGTACACTAACTTAAACGGTGATCGACTTTCCACGATCACTGTTATCACATGGAGTCAGGTAGGCCTATTAGCATCACATACCCATTTCATTTGGCAATAAAACAATTTCAGAAAAGAACTGTAAGATAAAATTAGATTGAACAAACAGATTACCTTCTTAATCTATTACAGTAATCTAACATTTCACTATTAAAATGAGCAACTATACTTGAATCAGGACTAATGAAAACTTCAGATAATCATCCAACAGGTCATACAAGCATTTTACAACATCACACCTTGGCACATTTTGATGAGGTATATTAACTGTTGAAGTTCGATTTCACAGAAAGATTTCTTCTTATTATTAAATATGCAAAAAGAGTTTGATATTCTGCATGCTTGTGTCAGACTCAAGAAAACAGTTATGGTACCAGTGTTCCTCCACCAGAAAAAAGCTGCTTTAAGGCCTACAATTCATTCAAATCAATTCAATTTTCTTACATGCATTTTCATCATTTTAACATGTTAGAGGGGTTCTTGGACTCATCATAAGGCTAATTTATGATCAGCCTGACCACCAATGACAAGGTGAACCACTCATTGGTCAGGAAAAAGCTTCATATCTGATGTTTTACCATGCCATTATGATCTGCGGTCCCCCTGTTTTCTCTCTGTCTTATGGGGAAACCACTCTCTGGCTTCATTTTTAAGTCTGAAGTGGGTGTAGCTCTACAGACCTCTTGCTATCAAAAAAGGACTCAGCACATTCCTTCTCACTGAACAACATGTTGGAGTTGCAACACAATCGTCTCCACATCTGTGAAGCACTCCACTCGCTGTCTCCATTAGCAGACACAGTGCACTATTTTTTACCTGTCAGCAGTCACAGTGGAACACGGCAAACTCTGCTATGTCCAAGATGGCCATCGCACTCTACTGCACATGTGCTAGTAGTCACACCTGCACAGTAGAGTGCAGTGGCCATCTTGAACATGGCGGAGTGTGCTGTGTTCCACTGTGACCGCCATTTTATTTTTTTAATTATAGATATCTGCCACCCAACCATCCTTCTCAGCACCCACCACCTCACTCCACCCCTAGAAACATAAGAGTGACACTAGGGGCACCCAGTCCCCCAGTGTCGTGATCAGGATGCCGCAGATTTATTTTTAAATTATAGATATCCCCCCCACCTGACCCTCCCACTCAGCACTCACCACTCCACCCCACACCACCCCACCCACCTCCAGAAACATAAGATGGACACTGGTGGTACCCAATCCCCCAGTGTCACGATCAGGACTCCTCCATGTTTTTTTTTTATATTCCCCCACCTGACCCTCACTCTCAGTGCCTACCACCCCCGCAAGAAACATAAGAATGACACTGTGTCATGATCCAGAATCCTCAGGTTTTTCTTTTTTTAATCCTGTAAAAGGAAAACCATCCATCAATGTCTTTTGCAGTCATTCCTGTCCCCCCACCTGACCCTCTCATTCAGCACCCATCACCTTGCACCCCCCAAGCCCTTACTTACCTATCGGGGAGTCCAACACCATAATCCTTTCTAGACCACAGACACATCTTCACTTTCCAAAGCCGGACTGCGAACTGAAGAAACAGGCATACGGTTCAACGTATTTCAATGGTTTTGAACATAGTGGCATAACTTGGCCATTTTTGCATATTTTTGTTGCAAATTTTCAACATGCCTTCTTTGGGACCCCGCCTCATGAACAACTACACTTACATTAGGCAAATCTGTCCTGAAAGGTGATTTTGCAGTCCCTGTGTGAAATCACCCTTCAAGCAGGAGTTGAAAAATTTCTCTGCCCTTGTTCGTGAGGTGGGTTCATAAGAAGGCTATGTTAAACATTTAGTGTAAAAATATAAAAAAAAAAAATAGTTATGAGCCTACATTGAGTTTTGTGACTGCAGGCTCATACCTTTGGCAATTTTCAATATTTTCACACCAAACTTACAACGTAGCGATATCTTTACAGCACCTCATGAATGAGACAGCTGTCATTTTTCAAATCCTGGCCAAAATGTTTTGTTTTTTTTACATCCCAAAAGGTGATTTTGCAGTCCCCTGTGCAAAATCAACTTTCGGGTAGGAGATGAACATTTGCTCTACCTTTCGTCATGAGGCAGTGTCATAACAAGGCTACAGTATGTTGAAAATCTGGTGCAAAAATATTAAAAAACAACTTTATAAGCCTACATTACATTTTGCTAATGCAGGTTCATAACTTTGGTAATGTTCAATATTTTTACCCAAATTTCCTGAACTGCAGCCCTATTGGTTCTGGCCATAATTTGTGTATATAGTAAGCTCGGGCCATTAGGAAGCGCACCGGTGATCATGTGGAGCTCATTAACATACTAATATACTAGACACCAGCAGAGTAGGCCTTTTGGTCTATCGGGTCTCCTTGTGCTTCAGAACCCTGGGTTGGTGCGGAAGCCATCCCCCTGTCTCCTTTCCCTATTTCTCCTTCCCCGCTGATTAGGAGAAGGCCACAATTCTCCAACTTGCAATTCAGTATTAAAAGTTTAGCAGGCCCAACCCTGGAAAACACATAAAGATTGTTATCACATTTATAATAATGTCTCTTAAAACTCATTATTACCTGGGCAGCCATTTTGTGTCAGGTAAACAATGGCTAGGTTGGACTTCTTATGAAGCTATTGGAAGTAATGAGTTAAACTTTTTAATGTTTGCAGTGGTGCATGTGATGTGTGACCAAGCAGAAGCAAACAGTTATAATACCAGTGCCCCCCCCTCAAAAAAATGCTGCTTTAAAGCCTGCAATTCACTGAAATTAATTCAGTTTTCTTACTTGCCTTTTTCATCATTTTAACATGCTAGAGGGGTACTTGGTCTCATTGTTTTGCCACATTATGATTAGTTTGACCACCAATGACATCACTTGTGAGCCTCTTATTGGCCAGAGCACGGAACACACTATCATAAGTCAACTGAATGAGAAGACCAAGAACCCCTCCAACATGTTAAAATGAAAAATAAATAAGTAAGAAAATGTAATTTATTTGAATGAATTGCAGTCTTTAAAGCAGCTTTGGGGAGGGGGAGCAGTGTTATAACTGTTTGTGTTTGCTTGGTCACACACACCGGGTGAACTCATGTAAACATTAAACATTTAAGAGGCATTATAAATGTGATAAAAATCCTTATGCATTGGCCAGAGTTGAGCTTGCTAAATACTGAATTGTGTCAGGCTCAAGAAAGGAAAGTTCTCTTGTTTCAGATACATTTCTGACATCAGTCTGCCCAACTAGACTGTTCTTACTTTCAAGTACCATTTACAATATCAGAAGACCACAAGGAACATCTTCATCTTTCCCCATTCCACAGTTGCATCTTGAGCTTGAAATGTCTGGTTTATCAAAACAAGCATTTAGAAAATTACTTTTTTAATGAAATCTGAATTTTGCAATGACTTGAAGTTGTTTTCTGGATCTTTAATCACTAACAAATAACTTTCCAGTTGGTGTGGTTTTATTTCCTGCAAGCCAAGGACTTTATCTGGACTGTTTTATAACTATTTAGCCATTTTGTCAGACTACTTCTTTTTCAGACTTCTATCTAATTTTATGAATTTTCATACAAACATCCAGTTTGGTTTTCTTACATATGGTCTGGCCTGGTTGTTTATAGTGTTGCTTCCACATTTTATTTTATGTATTTATTTATTTATTAAAATCTTGGAATTACAACTTTTAAGTCAGAGACTCATTTACAAAGGCTCCATGTCCAAAGTGCAGTTAGGTACAGCAGTGCAAATACAGCAAAATAAGCAGAAGACAAGGAAAAGCAACATAACATGCAATCAGTACAAAATAGTACAGTAGGGCAGCTGAGTATATAGCAGTAATAAGAATAACAATAGACCGCAGTGAGCAGAAGTGACTAAGCAAGAGTACATGAGAGGTAACGAGGTTAACAAGTAAATCAAAATGGGTAATTATGAAAGCTAGGTAGTGACGCATCACAAGTAATGCAAGAAATAGGTAAATAACAAAACTAAGTAGGGTGCATCTTTATTTTTGAAGAGCCCAAGATTAGGGGAAGAGAAAAAAATAGAACCAGAGGAAGTAAGGAGGCAGAGGACATGGACAAGACCGTACTGAGAAACAATGTATGTCCTTGTATAAGGTATTACAGTAACAGAGGTGGGCACAGGGCATGACAAGAAGGAGATAGGGTGGGAATGACAGAGGATAGGGAGGGAGGGATAGAGGGTGGGATGGGAGGAAAGGAGGTAGGAGCTTTTAGAGGAAGACATACTCACAGGATAATCCATTTAAGGGTAGACAGTCAGTAAGGAGAGTTAGGGTGAGGGTAGGGCTTTGACAGAGGAAAGGGATAGGAGGGATAGAATTGGATGGGAGGAAAGAAGAAATGAACTGTCTAGGAAGACACTGTCATAATATTATTCTAATCTGGGTAGAAGGGTGATAAGAACGTAGGGGTGGGTGCATGGCTATGAACAGTCACAGCTGTTTAAAACTAGAAGATGCTGCCGGAGTCTAAGTTTAAAGGGGCCTATCTTGTTTACAGAATGAACCTCAGCAGCCAAGCCATTTAAACAGACTGGAGCCCTATACATGAATGCTCTTTGCCCCAGTGTAGTCCTACAGAAGGGGACTAGGAAGGAAGCCTTAGAGGAGCTTTTAGTTGCACATAAAACAGCCAAGTAGATTTAAATCCTGTTTTGCAGTATTTTAACTTTTTTTCCAAAAGACAGTGGTTTGGTAACCTTTTCTTATCCGTGTTAAAGATCTTTAGCCAATAAGGAGAAGTTTGCAGAAAGGGGGTATGAAACACAAACTATTGAGAAGGCAAAAACCATGAGAGATGAGATAGAGAGGAGCACTTTATTAAGACAGTTCACAATAAGGAGCATTAGGGATTTTGAAAATAGGCTACTGTTCAGCACAGCCTTTAATGAATCATTTTACAGTATAAAAAGGACATCAGAAAAACACTGGTAGGTACTGCAGGCAACTAATACAGGGAATATGGTGTTCTCACAATCATCAGTAATAGTCCCAAAGAAGAATAAGTCTGTGGGTGATAGAATCATTCACACTGAACACAAAATACCAGAGGAGAAGCCAGTGAATTTTTTGACAGGATTTGACAATAGCGGTAATTATCCTTGTGGTCATTATATCTGCTGTCATAACACCTACCGTATAGGTTTAAGAAGGTGAAGAAACAGGTACAAAATGAGTACAGTGTATATACATATTAGGGACTACATTAATCACCAAACAGCCACAGTTATTTACATTATCAAATGTCCTTGCAACAGAGCATACACTGGCAAAACAACTCGGCCCGTTAACACTAGAATTGGGGAATAAAAAAGCTTTATAAGGAGAGGGAATGTAAATTCACCAATAGCTTGTCACTTTAAAGAATATAACCATCAGTTATCCTCTTTGAGATTTTTTGGATAAAAGAAAGTTAGCAGGAACAGTAGCAGTGGGTGGATTATAATAGAAAATAGTTACTTAGGGAAGACTTTTACATAGATAGATTTCAGACAACAGATGAGAAATATGGTCTAAATTATTTCATTGACTGGAAGTCCATTAGATGAAATAAGAACTCTGGATTTTTAAATCGCAATGTTTTCAAATTCCTATATATTCCAAGTTGCTACCTAGTCATCGGATAGCTTGATGCAAGGTCCTAGTAGATAGTATGTTGGTATTATACTGTTTGTCTAACACTACTATATACTAGATATGATCAAGGCCACTGATTTACGGTGATTAAAACAATGAAATTCCGTTTTCATGACATCAGATTCCGGAATTGCACCGGTGATTGTTACTCTAATTTCCGGAATTTACTAGGATTCTGCTGTCATTCTTCTAGTATGTGTATAAATAATCAGAATAAAAGAAGGCTTAATATACAGAACATTAGATAAAGCAAACTGAAAATAGTACAGGAAGCAATTATAAGAAAAATACAAGTTTTGTAGATTTACTGATCTGATATAAACTGCCAGATTCCATGAAATCTTTGTTTTTGCCAGTGTTCCGGCAGCTCTAATTCTGGAATTTTACCAGGTTTTCCGGTAAAAAACAAAAATCAGTGGCCTTGGATATGATTGCCTTATCCATATCCTTCCTCATTTAGTTGGATGTTTTGCTCTACATCTTGTATGTGTCCATTTTTAACTCCCTCCTCCTAAGAATCCAATGTCTTGCAATGGGGATGGTGCATGAGCTTTTGCTTGTACGGTTCTAAGGAAAGGAGTCTCTTTATTATTTATCCGTAATTACCTATTGTATTCATGGTAACAAACTACTTCAGGCTGTGAGCACAGCTGCATGCTGGGACTAGTTGGATGTTTTATTACACTAAGAGCTGCCAGCTTGTGATAACATTCCCATGCTGTCTCCATACTAGACATCTACTGTTCCTTTCCCCTGTGGGACAGTAGGTGCCACATGAGAGTGAATTGGGTGCAACCCTGAGCATATTGTGCTCGATCACAAACTTGTAGCGCATGATACCATTCATGATGTCACCGTGACTGTGCTTGCATGCATGCTGCCTGATTCTAGCATGATTCATGGACTATTTAAACAGGATCTACACACGCACTCACTGTTTCCAAACAGAGTTCAGTGGTGCTGAGCAGTAGAGTGGACTCTACATTGGTGAGTCGGACTACTTACTGGAAATAAACATAAAACATTCTTTGCACATGGAAAGGTTAGAAAACAAAGTAAACATTGTTTGGTATGCATTGGGTGTTACGGGTAGACACTGGCACACCAGAGGTAAGGAGTAACCTGAACTTGTAAAACATAGAAAATATATTTACATGGTGTTTTAGCTGGTGAATGTGAAAGGAATGGTACTATGCGGTTAAAAACTCTTGGAATGCATTGTTCATATATTGACATTCTTATGGAGCCTTCACTAGGGTGCCACTGTTGAAATAGGAAGTGGTATATATTTGTGTAAACATTTTAAAAAAATGTAATCATGTTAGCCAACTTGTACCACGCTGTTTGCTAATTCCCTTAGGGTATACTATTTCTTTAAAAATATCCTATGAAGACTTTCTGGAATATGTACTGAGCTATACTTCTCAGGATTCTCGCATGCTGTGTAATACACAATATGTTATTTTGTTTTTTTAATATTTCTTAATTAAGCCGTTTACATAATTGTTTGAATTAGGTGAATGCCAGTGCAGACCTGTTGCGCTAGTGAACTCTGAGTATGCTTGTTAATATCCTGTGGTTATACACCTTTTATTAATTTTCGATTTGAATATGTACAGTAGATATTAGTAAGATGATATTTAATTATTTGAATTGTAAATCACGTATCAGTAAACACTGAAGAAGGAGAATTCTCTCCAAAATCTTGGTTGAGCAATAATTTGCTTTTGCTTGCTAGTGTTTTGAATAATAAAAAAAATACTGCTCTACCATGTGCACTATTGTGTGGGTGAGTAGACATTATTTTTCCAATCTTTTTGTTGTTGTTGTTGTTTTTCTACATACAGCCTAGCCTAGTTGTTTATTGTGTTGTTTCAACATAAGACAGCCAATTAGATTTAAATCCTCTTTTGCGGTATTCAACTTTTTTCCATGAGACAGTGGTTTTGTAACCTTCTTTTGTCCATGTTGAAGATCTTCAGCCAGGAAGTCAGTAATCTAATTTTAACCCTTTATTTTGCAGCGTGGTGACTCATTTTTATCATGGCTAATAACACTGGAATTGTGTGTGGGAGGCCCAGAGCCTGCCTATATGGCCTATACTACTGATCACCTTGTCAAGTTCCTCACTTTCATGGTAGCCCCATATTTCCACTGCACACAGAGACTTAAATTCAAGTTTGCCTTTCCAAATGTACACCATTGATGGTACCGCTTTTTCTCCACATTGATTTTTAAACGGTTTTACTGGTTTTAAAGCAACAGTGCACGTTATCAGGAACATTTTGACTTGTACCATATTTAATCTCTTTTAGTGTGCCACCTATAATCCTGTCTGGAAATATGCCATGCTTCCTGTTTTGAGCTGCCTTTAGTATTTTGTTTTACATATTTTGTACTCTTTGGCAATCAAGCAAAGCCCAATAGACACAATGCCTGTTTTCAGGGGTGCACTGTGGTGGTCAAGTGACTTGCTCACGCATCACACAGTATTCAAGAGGAGATTGTGGGAATCAAACCCAGGTCTGCTGGAGGTACCAAGCTCATGCACAGTTCATTGCTCTAACTTCTAGGCTATACTGCTAGCCCCATTTGAAATAATGAAACAAATGTTGCTTTTAATATGCCTGTTCCCTGGATTTCATCATCATTCGCTGCTATTTTTGAGCACCCATTGTTGTATAAGGTCAGTGAGCGGTGTCTGTTGCATCCTTGTTCAACAGCACAAGGAAAAAACAGCACCCAAGGCAAAGACAGTCCACACCAGTGACGTATAATAATTGACTTACCTTTTATTTCATGCTCAGCATGAAAACAACAGCCATCCACATGGTCATTCAGCACTTAGAACTCACTGGCAACAACCTGCAACATAAAGAATAATGGTTATGCAACTGTATGTTATGGATTTTTTTACATACCAAGGGTGTGTAACAAATCCATAACACACAGCTGCAGAGCCTTTATTTTTTGATAATTACTGATGCAGGGAGCTTTTTTTTTATTCAATGCTTCAGAGATGCCAAAGTTAGTGGAGCACTGCTGTCAGAGTCAGAGACAGAGACACACACATACACGCACATGCGCATGCACACGCACACTCTCTCTCTTTCTCTGTCTCTCTTTCTCTCCCTCTGCAGTACAGTCATTGTCTCTTTTTGTTAAGTTAGACTGAAGAACCATACACAGTGAGCCATGACCCAGTCACAGTCTGTCATAAGTCCCACTGAAGTGTTTTAATAGCAAGATCAACCGGATATATTTTTTAACTTGAAAAAGCAGTATCAACCAGATAAATACTGTAAAAAATTAATAAGTTACCTGTGCTAGGTGTGAGAGGCAAACAGGCGGTGCTAATCCTCAGTATCAAGAAACAGAGCTGCCATGTTTGTTGATGGGGTTTGGCCTGCACACACACACACACACACACACACACACACTAGAGCCAATGAGGTGGCACACTACAAATGACTGATGCACAAGGACACCACAAAAGAAAATGTTGAGAACGCCATAATAACCAGTTTTCCAGTTATCATGGCATTTGAAAGAGACCTGTTAACTGCATGATAAAGGGGGTCACCAGTAATTATATCATAGTAATGGAAACAATTGCCTAACATTTTGATTGGGCACTTTCAGTCTTCATCAGAGATAGTGTTCCTGTCTAGCATATGTGCGTACATAGTGTACCGTAACCACTGTGATTAAAGAGGGAGTCTGGCCAAAAGTGCTACATTGCAAAATTAGAATAAGCATACACACAATAAATCTCATACCAAAAATTAGGTTTCTACATTACTTCATAAAGTTATGTGCTATTTTGCAACCCTGATTTTACTACCTGTCCAAAAAAGCTAGTTTCAGTGAAGAGCCACTGCTGATGTCATAACCTGAACTCACAGTCTAGTCCTCCCTGTCAGCAACCTTATAGGACCTGTTTCTCCAAAATTTAAGAAACTGTAGCTGTAGTAATCATTAAAAAAACTGACATGATGTTGGCTGCAGTGCTTGCATTTCCAGAATGTCTAGATGCATGGTACTGTACTGTAGAACGTATCAGGAGGTGGTTTGGGAATACAGCACTGAATCAAGGTATAGAATGTCAAGGTGGTGTACAATTTTAAAATATTGGAGGGGGGCACATGCAAACTTGGAATGTGGCAGGGATGTGTCATCTCAAAATGTGGTGGGACACTCAATCTCAGACTGCAAGAGGAACACACATTGAGGAATTTGGCAGGGACTGGTAGTTTTGGAATATAGTGGGGATGCACACTGTTGGAATGTGACAGGACACATCATTTATTCTGAAATTGCTGGTCCCTGCCACATTCTAGAATTGTACGCACCCACAATATTTCAAACTTGTGTATTATATCCCCACCACATTCCAACATTGTGCATCCCAGACACATTCTGAAATTGCGCATCCCTGCCAAATTCCTAAATTGCACATCCCCAACACATTCCAAAGTTGTGTTTCAATGCTACATTCTGAAATTGTGTTTAAATGCCACATTCTGAAGTTGTGTCACTGCCACATTCCGAGACTGTGCATCACCACCACATTCCAAAACTGCATCACCATCACATTCTGAAACTGCGCGTCAATGCTACATTCAGAATTGCACATCACTACCATATTCTGAAACTGTGCATCACTGCCACATTCTAAAACTGTACGTCAGTGCTACATTCAAAATTATACATCACCACCATATTCTGAAACTGTGCATCACTGCCACATTCTGAAACTGTGTGTCACCACTACATTCCAAAATTGTGTGTCACCGCCACATTCCAAAACTGTGTGTCATCACCAACACATTCTAAAACTGTGTGTCACTGCCACATTCTGAAACTGTGCATCATTGCCACATTCTGAAATTGTGTGTCACCACCACATTCCGAAATTATGCGCCACTGCCACATTCTGAAATTGTGCATCACTGCCACAGTATGAAATTGTACCTTCCTGCCACATTCCAAAATTATGTGCAACCTTCCACAGTCTAAAATCGCCTTTCATTGTTGCATTCTGAATATGCGCATCCCCACCATAATCCAAAATTGTAGGTCCCAACCACATGCTGAAAATGAGTATCACTGACACATTCTGATATTGCATGTACAAGTCACAATCCAAAATGTTGCATCCCTGCTTCACTCTGAAATTGTAAATGACTACCAGATTCTAAAACTGTGTCACCACCACATTCTGTGTGTCCACATCATATTGTGAAATTGCATGTTGCCACCACAATCTGAAATCAAGCATCCCAACCACATTTTGAAATTGTGTGTCACTTCCACATGCCAAATGTATGTATCCATGACACATTATGAAATTACATATCCCTGCTATCTTCCATAACTATGTGTTCCCAGTATTTCAAAATTGTGTATCTCTGCCACATTCTAAAAGTATATGACACCACCACATAATTAATTTTAGTGTCCCTGCCACATTCCAAAGTGATGTGTCCCAGCTACTTTCTGAGATTGTGTCATTGCTGCATTCTACAACTGCAGCCTGATAACATTTCAAAATCTCATACCTGCAGTATTTTAAAAATTGCAGACAACTTTGTCATTCTAAAGCCATGTTTGCCATTGCATTCCAACCGCCGTTACGTTCTGGAGTACTGTACCTTGCATCTGCATATTATGGAAGTGCATGCGCTGACCCACCCAGTGTCAGGTTTTCTTTTTTAGATGTTTACTACAACTGCAGTTTTATGTAACATGGGAGAAATAAGTCATATAAGGTAGCTTGTAGGGAGGACTAGACTGCAAGTTCAGGTTATGACATCGCCCTAGCTCTTCTCTGAAACTGCCTTTTTTGAAAAGGCAGTGAATTAAGGGTTACAAAAGGGCATGTAACTTTAAAGCAAAGTAACTTAGAGATCTGATTTTTGGCATGAGGCTGACTAAGGATATGTTGATCCAAATTCTGAATTTATTGATGCCATAAATTTTGACTGGACTCCCTCTTTAAGTACAAATGGTAATGAATAAAAACAACATGCCTACAATTACTCTTGGGCAGGTACAATCTTAAAGCTAATACAATTATTATTAAGGAGGCATAGGGTTCATGGCTAACATAATAGTAACAACATAATAAAAGGAACATATTTTATATATATTTCTATATATATATATCTATATATATACTGTATATATATAAAATAGTGCCACTACAGTTAGGGCTGAGTAGGCTGTTTAATGTTTTTTTTTTTATTATTTCTTCTTTGTATCCTTCTTTTTCTTGCCCTTGAGGTACCCTCCTTCGGACCTGCTCATCTCATCCAGATCCCCATCCAGGATCTGCCCCTAGAGTGCTCCCTTGTCCTCCTGCACAGCGGGGTCTGTCCTGGCACTGGTGAGCTGGGCGTCCAGTGCGGTCGTCATCTAGGACAGCGAGGGTATTTTTTCTGTCTTGTGTGTTCCCTATCCCAGCCCCCTTAGGATGCCAGCACTTAGGACTTTTGTCCAGAATGGTGACGTGCTGACACACGTCTTTCTCTCACATGCCGTATGACGTCCCCCCTCCCTGACTCCGGAATATCGGAGCCGCCAATCCCTTCAAAGGCCAGTACTTCCATCAGCTCTTTTCGGGGGTGTTGGATGCTGGTGCATCCCTGGTATCCCACCCCTGAGGGAGGAGAGTATCTGTTGGGATGCTAAATCCTCCCTTCCCCTACCGACCCCCAGCAACCTGAGTCCATGCTCGAACCCAGGTCACCAGTGTAGCGCGTGGTGTGGCATCAAGCTCCTCAGCCCTCTGTGCCACCAGACCGGCCGAGTAGGCTGTTTAATGTTTAACCCCTAAATTTGCACTTTAATAGCTTCACCACCATTCAGTGGATTTCCACAAAATGTTGTATGTGCAGTCTTGGGACCAAGGTCACTTGACTTGCCACATTTTGGTCTGATTGGATGTGTAGATTCTGAGATGCAGATAGTGAAAAAAGTGAAATAAAATCGGGGGGGGGGGGTGATGTTATTTTGTCATCACCTAGTGCCCAGATGGTTTGGAATGTTGCTCTGAAATTTTTAGGGTAGATGGGGCTTGGCTACAGTGGTGCTTTTTACTGGTTTGGTGAACAAATATTAATTCTTTCCAGAGTTATAAGGATTTGAAATTGCAATTCTAAGCATGCTCGGTATGGTCTTTTGGATAGCTGTTTCATATGAAAAAAATAATTTGGCCCATACAAATAAAAAGATTCTGTTTTGTATGGGGGAGGGGTTAATCTTTTTTCATGAGAAAAATATTATTTTTTCATATGGCTGTCATCTTGTTTCTGGTTTGTTTTTTTTTGTTTGTTTTTGAAAAGTCACAACAATGATATCCTGCAGAGACACCAACATACACATCTTACTAGTTGGAACCCCCCTTAGGTGGATTATGCAGTTAGTTTTTGGAAACATCACCAAGAAATGTGTTTTTAACACATTTTAAAATCTTTTTTCATGACCCAAATTACTTTTTTCATATGGCCATACAAAAAAAGAATAACGCCATATGAAACAAGATTCCCTTCATACGAAAAAAGAATTGGGACTTAGGTTTTTTTCTACATTTCAACTTTATTTTTTTTTTATTTTTTTATATTTAAAAGTTTTGTAACAGGGAGAGGCACACTGAGCCGTGGCTCGTTTCCAGATGCAACCTGGGGCTGGAGGTGAAAGGGAGCAAAAAGAAACATACAAGTAATTTAGGCAGGTTTCAATGGTGCCTGAGTATGGAGGTAAATGCAAAACTGCAAGATCACAGGCAGGTTACAATGTTGCCTGGGCAGTAGTACAATACATAGAGAACAGGCAGGTAACAGTGGGGCTTAGTTAAGGAGGCAAAATACATGATTGCATAAGTACAGACAGGTTGCAATGGTGTCTGAGCGGAAATGGGGCAAGGCTGCATGGAAGCAAAAAGACCTAAACACAGTATAAAAACAACCGGTACAGGTAGTGTATTGTTGGTGACTTAGCCTAGTTGGTGGCAAGTGCAAGAGGGGGGCGGTAGAGGGTACTCTTAAAATGATTTAGTGAGGGAAGCATACAGAGTGAGCTGGGAAGGGAGTTCCATATATAGGGGAAATGGAGGGAGAAAGCAGCCTTGCCAGAGTTAGAGTGAGGGCAGGGAAGGGTGAAGGCATGGGGCTCTCGTGTGTGTAAGTGGTAGAACTTGTGGGGGGAGGGGAATAGAAGATAAGCAAGGTAGGGTGGGAGACAGCTGAACCAGTATTTGGCAGAGATGATGGGGGTGTGGTAGTTTTGGTGGGAGGAAAGGGAGGGGAGAGATAGAGAGGAATAGAGGGTGTAGTGATGGGTCCTGAGGGGGTGTTTAGGGCAAAATAACAGAAGGCATTGAAGAGAACATCCAGCCTGGAGAGGGTGGATGTTTATGTGGACTCATAGACAAAGTCAACATAGTTGAAGAACAGAAGAATAGTTTTCATAAGAAGAATATAGCAAACGGGAGAGAGAGGGTGTCTTCATTTCTATAAAGAGTGTCAAGTTTGAGGTGGAACTTGGAATGCATGTTGTTGACATGAGTTGAGAAATCGAGGTAACTGCCTAACCAGACTCCTAGATATTTATAAGCCGGGACTGTAACCGGAGGAGTGCCAGCGAGGGTGAAGAAGAAAGGGGGTATAGGGAGCTTAGCTAGTTTTTGGTGGGTGCCGAAAACCATGGAGACCATTTTAGTAGTGTTTACCTTGAGTTGGTTGATGTGGAACCAATTTAGTATGCGAGTGAAGTCTGCTTGGAGCTGGGCAGTAACCTCAGGGGCAGAGGGTCCGGAGGTGAAGAGGATAGTGTCATCAGCATAGAGGTATATTATTGAGGATGAGCAAATGGGTGGGAGATCATTGAGAAAGATGGAGAAGAGGATGGGACCAAGAATAGAGCCATGTGGAATGCCAGCTAGAATGGGAGGTGGAAAGCACATCACCCACCTGGACACATTGGGAACACCCAGAGAGGTAGGATGCAAACCATTTGACTGATGGGGGGGTAGTCTGGCAAGTTCTAGTTTAGCAAGTAGGAAAGGGTGGGAGACAGGGTCAAAGGCCTAGGCTAGGTCAATGAATACAATGGCTGCAGCAAGGTGGTCTTGATACATGCCTGTAAGGATAGCATCTGTAACCTGGAGAATGGAGGAGACAGTTGAATGTTTTTGGTTTTTTTTGGAAACTGGCCTGGTAGGGAGACAGGCAGTCAGAGGAAGTAAGGAATTGGGCGGGTCTGGTAAGGACAAGGGACTTTAACAAGCCATAACTCCATCAATATGTGCAGTTATGGGACAATCAATATATAAAAATACAGGTCCTAATGGCTACTACAACACATAATATCCCTCAAAATAATTTAGAGGCCATATAAAAAAACATAAACATTGAACAAGCAGTAACTCTGGCAGTCCTTGGAGTCAACTGGCAATGTATATATAAATATAAAGATCATAATGACTAGTGGAACACTAAACCCCCTAAGAAATAAGAATTGAAAATAGTCCATTCCTACAAAAAGAAAATTACAAGGAAGCACATAAATTGCTTTTCTGGAGGAACGGAAGCACTGGGCCCGCCACACCCACATAGACATGTTTATAAATGGAGGCACAGAATGTGATCACATGGACGTGTTCATGTAGGTCCTGAAAGAACCTGTGTGAATGACAGTACAAGTTTACTATCTCAAAAAGTAAGGACATTCATTCTAAAAAAAACTTTGTTAATGCACCAGTTAGGGTTAAACCAACACAAGTAGGGAAATGTGGTGTTAGGTTTTCCAACCCTAACACCCCATTCCCACTCTACAAGCTGTAAAAAAAAAAAAAAAAGTATGGTTTTAGCTGTCCTGAGTCTTGGCTAAGCAGGCCTGGGGTCTTCCTTGGGGTTACATCCCAATGCTCACCCCATTCTCATATAGTCTGCACATCTGAGCTTATTTTCTGATGGAATGGGGGAGCGTTAGGGTTGATATACCCAAGGCAGTCCCCAGGCCTGATTTGCCAAGGCTCAGGACAGATAAAACTGTACAGTTTTTTTTTTCTTTTTGCTGCTTGCAATGTGGAGGTGGGGTGTTAGGGTTGGAAACCATAACACCACAATTCCGTACTATTATTGGTTTAACCCTAATTGATGCATTAATTAAGTTTTTTTGTGATGAATATAATTGGAAAGGCTTTGCCTGGAGTTCAGTGGCCAAGCTGCCAGCTACTCTCACTTCCTGAGCTATATAAGCAGCTCCTCTCAGCCTCATTGTGAAGCATTTTTTTCTTTGCAGCCAGAGCCTCGGTTGGTTTGTCCTCTGAGCTGGTTGAGGCCGACCCCCCACCTGCTGTTTCTGTGTCTCTCTGCTGGACTTCAGTGTTTGTTTTCCTGCTTCTGGTGTGTATCCTTCCTCCGGCTGTGTGTTTCCCTGTGTTTTGTGTCTCTTGTTTTTGGGCCTTATTCCCTGTTTTCTGTTTTGTTGTGTGTTTTGATGTTGTCTTTTTTTTGGGGGGGGCTTTGTTTCTAAGCTCCTAGCATACTGCTACTCAGAGCTCATGCTACTGCTTCAGTTACCTACAACTGCAGCAACTGCTACTGTTTACTCCAATTACTATTGTGCCCAGTGCTTGTGTTTTACACTGCTCACCAGCTCAAACTACTGCAATGCAACTGCAATCATTATCTGTGTGTTTCAGCTCAACCATAGCGGCTCCATGTTGCATATTCAATTCTTTTCACCTGACACAGATCACACCGACCCTTGCTGTGCTGCTCATTCCTGCTCTCATTCTACTTGCATCTTCATTGCACTGCCTGGCTATACCTGCTTTCAGAGCATTGTTTCCCTGTTTTATTGCAGTTATAACTCTGAGATCAGCCTACTAAGTTCCTGCTGAGGCTGTTAATATAGCTTTAGTATTAAATCTTGCCTTGCTGCCGAAAAAATACTCAGAGCATTTGTCACCTTGATTTGGCTATTCATGTCTGGCTGGCTTGCCCCCAATTTAGTGCTGTTTTATTGCTATACAGTATGTTATTCAGACCTCTGTGCAGGTCCACCTATCACTACTACTGCTTCTTGACCTACGTACTGGCCCACACTTGCTTACGCTATCATTGCTCATTGCAACCATTGATCCTTGCTTATGCAAACCATTGCTTCATGCCTACTGTCATCCCCTCAGCTTCAGCCTCTAGGATTCTGCTGCACTCAATCTGCATTCGACCTTGCGAAGTCTCAGCACTCAATGCTCATTACAATCTTAGCACGCCTTGCTCATTCAGCTCACCAGCTTTTCAGCTCTCAATCAATTTCTGGGGCATGCCAGCCATTCTATTCTGGTGCGGGGTCCCTGCAGCCGATGGTCTCGCTCTGCATTTAGTCCGCATCTCGAGCGTGTCCAACTTGGGGTGGGATCCTTCTCACCTGGCCCATAGCTGGGAATGTCCTCACCCTGGGCTTGGCTTTAGCTGTCTGCTACGTGACAGCAGCTCCTGGTGTAGAATTTAAGACTAGTGGTGAATGGTGGTTACGACAATCTCCTTTGGCTCTAGTGTTCCACTATAACGGTTAGCCATCGACTTCAGTGGTTTCCTCAGCAAGGCACCTTCACTGCAGTCTCCCAACGACTACCTCTGGTTCACCTGGTTTGATTTAGGATGGGTAGGCCAGCTGAGTGCCTCAGCAGTTGTTGCTCTCCTCTTGTGCCTTGAATACATGTATTGTTGCACAGTTTTCTCACGACCTTCCCCAGCGTTCCTGCTAGAGGGTTTGAGAGAGAGCATTCCTCCAAACTGGAATATTTTCCACCTCCCTTTACTTGGGCTTTCCAAATTGCAGCTGTAAAGCAATCACTAAATAAAGTATCCCAAGCCTGGAGGGAAGGCGACCTAGGCCTTGGCTCCCCAGAGGTTTCCTCCTCATAGGGTTTTTTCTCTCCTCCGTTGCCTCAGGTCATAACACTTAGCATAGTTGTTTCCCCTAATTTCTTTAGGTAGGTTCTGCTGTTGGATGGAGTTGGAGGATGTCCTGCCATTCCCACTCTCCTTAGGGGATCCCCTAATCTCAACACATACCATCAGTATCAAGCTACGCAAGCCTGGGCATTCATTACATTATCCAACTAAGCATCTCATTACATTATCAAACTGCCTATACTTCTACTACTACATTACAGTTACTGCTCCTATGTCACTGTTACTGTTTGCTCATATGCTTCATGTTGCCTCCTTCTTGGAGATGACTATACTACATTTCTTTTGGGGATTCCTAAGGTACCTTTAGTCATAGGAATCATCCCGTGGCACCTCTAGGGGTGGAACCCTCTGAGGGTTCCTGGCCTTTCGTACCCCTACAGGGTGGTAATTCCTCTGGAACAGAGAGTGAGAAGAGCCAAAACCAAACTAACACAGTTGCACAAGCATAGCACTATATTGGCTGCATAGGTCAGTGAATTGGAAAGGCTTTGCCTGGAGTTCAGTGGCCAAGTAGCCAGCCACTCCCACTTCCTAAGCTATATAAGCAGTTCCTCTTAGCCTCATTGTGAAGCATTTTTTCTTTCCCCACCATCCTTCCCTCTTCCTCTAGTGGTAGCGCTTTCTCTCCTTAGGGGGTTTCCTAAGGTACCTTTAGTCACGGGAATCGTCCTGTGGCACCTCTAGGGGTGGAACCCTCTCCGAGGGTTCCTTGCCTTTCATACCCCTACAGGGTGGTAATTCCTCTGGAATAGAGAGTGTGAACAGCCAAAACCAAACTAACACAGTTGCACAAACATAACACTATGCTGGCTGCATAGGTCAGTGAATATATATATATATATATATATATCCACATATACACACACATAGTGGTATTGTATAAAACCCCAAATACACTGAGTGCAAAAAATAGATACTTAGTAGAAAAGGGGGGAGGGTGTATTTTTAAATCACTCCCCTACCCATAATCAAAAATGTATACCTGTATCCAGTCCCATAGATATGCCAGCAACACAATCCATTATTATACCATGGACATTAAAAATAGCAAAGTCCTGTACTGTGACTGGCTGGCTGGCACCTTTCTGCCATGGTAAATCCTATGATAACCCACACAAAAGGTGCCAGTCAGCTGCATCTGTACAAGAAACACTCCAACCCCCGGACACAAACACAAAATCCGCCATATTGTCTCCCTGCTAAGGGACATGGTAAAGCGGGAGTTTTAAACGTCAAGGGGGAAACTGCTCCTTCAAAAGAAGTGTGTGACATAAACAAAACTCTTTTTTTCATAGCTCACACCCACCTCACCATTCTCAGTTGCAGTCGGCCACAAGAAAAAAAATACACTTCAGCGCAAAATTCAAAACAACCACTGGTAAACCTCGATCTAGTCACAACCTCAGAACTGGTTGTATGCCACCAGGACAAACAAAAAGTAAACTGCCTCCATAAGGCTAAAGAGACGGAGCGAGTGTAACAGGAGCCAGAGGCAGGAAGGAACAACCATAATATTGTGTTTTACAGTGAATTCTTCAGTGAGTTGTTTCTGGAGGTAGTTTACATTGGGCTTTGGCACTTGATCCTAAGACGCTCAGTCAGAGGCTCGTGCACGGCTTCCCCCGTGTCCCTCTGCAGGCACTCTCGGTGTTTTACTGTTGGTGGTCACCGGTTGTGTGGCCTCTCAGTTTTGCATTCCAGAGGACAATAATGTCTATAACGGGAACAGTGCTGCTCCCATTTACAGCTGTATGCCATCAGTGTGGCGGTGGGCATACCTCTCAACCCACTCACTGTCCAAAGCAACGATGTCTGTAACAGGAACAGTGCTGCTCCCATTTGCAGCTGTGTGCCATCAGTGTGGTGGTAGGCATACATCTCAACCCACTCACTGTCCAAAGCAATGATGTCTGTAACAGGAACAGTGCTGCTCCCATTTGCAGCTGTATGCCGTCAGTGTGGCAGTGGGCATACCTCTCAACCCACTCACTGTCTGAAGCAACGATGTCTGTAATGGGGACAGTGCTGCTCCCCTGTTTGCAACTGTATGCCGTCAGTGTGGCAGTGGTCATACCTCTCAACCCACTCACTGTCTTATAAATCGGGACGAGGCTAGAAACATTATTTTGTATTGAATATTTTTTTTGTTCAAAAGAACTACACTGCACCTTGTCTAACCTCTAGGCTATACTGCCCCTTACCAACACAAAACTATTTTTTCTGGTGCATCAACAGAATCACTAAAAATCTTATAAAATGATGGGAAAAAAACTTTTCTTGATTTTTTTTCTTTTGTCACAAAAAAATGGGACCATTGTATAATCACAATAAACCACTCCAGGGTGTGGGTTATGCTGGGGTTTACCATGGCTGGCCAGGATTTGACCACTCAGCTTGCAGTTTCATGGCCAAACCATGCCAGCCATGGTAAATCCCAGCATAACCCACACCCTGTCATGGTTTATTGCTTAAATATTCAATGATTATTTACACCATAAAAATGTATATCTAAGCTACACTTCCAGACCCATTTGAAATAATAAAAGGAATGCTTCTTTTAATATGCCTATTCCCTGGATTTCATCATTATTCTCTCCTGTTTTTGAGCTCCCATTGTTGTATAAGGTCAGTGAGCAGTGTCTGTTACATCCTTTTTTTTTAAATCCATTTATGTTCAAAATATCATACAGTGATATATATCCAGTGAAACCATAATACACATCACTGGTATGCAGTCAATACCACTAAGTAATCCTAGTACGATAAAAAATGCTAAACAAAAATAGTGTAAGGGAATACAGCGATTGGGAAAGAATAGCGCTAACCATTATAGCACTTACCTATTGCTGTATTCACTTACACTGAGCACATCAAGACAGAAACTGTGAGGGGAGTCAGTATGTTGCCATCATGGCTCAGAGGAAAGAGCCACAGTCTGGGTATGCAAAGTAGAGTAAAACATCAGAGGTTCGAGACCTAACCCTGCACTCTTTGTGTATTTCTTACTTTCTTTGACTGCTCTTTACTTTTTGTTTCCTCTCACACCCGACTCTTGCGGGCCTGATTTTGTCCTCCTCCCTGAGTGTGCCCCCCAAGTTGGTTATATATATTAGGTGGGTGCGGGTGGCATAGTCCCTACCGCATTGAAACATAACTTCATGTTGTGTGCTGCTGTGTGTTTGGTGCTGTCGGGGCGCTGCATTTGCGAGGTTCTTTGCCTCACTACTCTTCCCATACGTTACCTTTTACCACGCAGTTTTGTTTGCACTATGTTAGACTGACCGCACAGTAAAAGTTTAGCAATTTTTGCCCTGAAACCACATCGCTTGAGACACAATTGGGATACACGGTATAAAACATTAATTTTTTTCTGATTTGATATGCTCAAGTTGCTAACCTTTGAATTACTATGTATTCATTCTGTCTGTTACATCCTTGTTCACATAGTCACAAGAAAAATAATGTTTAATAATGGGTGGTCAAAAAGAGTGAATAATAATGCTGCAAATGGGGGGTATGCCATAAAAAAACATTCCTTTAAAGTATTTAAATGTAAAACATTAAAACTTAAAACCGGGTTGTGCCTGAAAATAAGAGGTTCTGTCTAGTGCACTTACCCAGTTACCTAAAGCAAATAAATAAATAAAATGCTAACGCAGATTAAAAATGGAGGAAGGGTATTTTATAAAACACGGGAACAAGGGCACACTAAAAAAGCATAGGTTAAAACATTTCACTGTAACATGCACTGCTGCTTTAATTACAGAAAGAAATGTATGATGATTTAGAGATATCATGGACCCCAAACAGATGCTATGTCATTGGTACATTTATGTTAAACATTTTCTGGTTCTCTGATGTTTGCTAGTTAACTCCACTATTACATCCACTGTGAAATCTGTGTGGCATCTCCAGACATAGACATAATATCACTGTGGAAATCCCACACCCACTCTACAGCAGAGCATGTCACAATTCCGCACGTTCAGAATCAGTAACTGTGCTTCTCTTTCAAAAGGTTATGAGTAAACACCACCAGAACTCAATAGCAGACTTACATTTAATGTAATTATTGCTAAGCAGACCAGAAAGCAATAGCCTATAGAATCACACAGAGGTTTTCTGTGTGCACAGACTGAATGTAACCCCGGGCTTTCCCAAGTGGACTTGACAGAAAGCTGTATAGGGTGAAGCACAACAAATTCAAGTCAACTGAACCCATTTTGTTAGGTGTTGAATGTACTTTCCTGCATTTTAGAGCAGATTCCTTCCCTAAAAGGACACTGTTGTGCTTTGGGGGTCCATTTAAGCCATTTTGCCCACTGTCCACCAATGACTTGAAAAACTAAAAACCAATTGGTCCTTTTACGGTATGTTAAAAACTTATTAGCAAAGATGTTTTCTATGTCAAAATATGTTTCCCTTATTAAATTCCTTTCAGTGATCTTATTATTTATTTATGTATTTATTTATTTATTTATTTATTATTTATTCAGTTTTGGTAACCAGGTAGACGCACTGAGCCCCAAAGGTCCATTTTTCAGGGGTGACCTGGAATTATCTATAAGGAAAGAGACTGATACTGTTTCTGAGAGAAGCCATTATCCATTAATGGTTAAATTTCTAATTATATTTTAGTTTCTCCAGTGTAACTAAGGAATGCTGATGATCACGATCCTTGACAAAATGTTTTACTGCCATGCTGCAAAAAAGTGCTATGTATAAAGAAACCTGGGAAAGTGCATTCAACCTATTAAGTGCTTAATTGCACTATTTGTCAGTACAGCAGCATATCAACCTAGGACATTAGAGCTATGCAATCATTTTTAATCTTGTTCATTTTCTCTCCTTAGGAATATTTTCTGTCTTTGGGGTTGTTTTGTCCATCTGCTGTGTCTCTATGTCAGGTGTTCTGTGGCAAGAAATAAAGAGGACATGAATCAATACCCCAGGCAAGTTTACTTTGTTTTCAGAGGAATTTTCTACTAGGAAGTTGTGGTCATTATAATGCTCTTCTCCTTGACTAAGCACTTTCAGCAAATATTATTGGTTATGAAGAGTTGTAGTAGTATGTTTTGACTAATGCCTGCCACATTCTGTAATATTATATGGCATATATTCAAACACCATGAAGTCTTGCTATATTATAACATTAGCAGTCAGCCACTGCAGCTGAACTGCCCCGGAGAGGAAGGAGTTAACTCCAGAGGATCTGAGTTCTACAGCGAGGCGCTTGTGCCCAAAGTTTCATCTGGCAGTTTCAAATGAAACTGTCAGATTCTTTTTACTCCGCTCACTGAACAACAGTCGCCTCCGGAGATCAGCTCTTCAGCTCGGTTCATTCTCGGTTCAAGCGGTATTTTTCGTTCATTTGAACCGGCAAAGTCATTATTTTTACCGCATTTCGGTTTTAAGCTCTATCTGGTAACCGTAAGTACTAAATTTTAAGTCTGTGTGGAAAATTAATTATCGGTTCGGTTTTGAACCGATCGGTTTGTTATTTCTACATTTTAAAAGTGTACAGTGGGTTTTAGAGTGCGGTTCCGGTTCTTATCGGTTCTAAAAAACCAGAATTATAACGTTTTTCAAATACCGTGACACGGTTGGAACCGATAAGGGTGTCTTGCCTGGCACTGCCATCAAAAGGGCAAGTTTTGGTTAGGCTGGCATTATGTCTGAGAAACCAAAAGAAAACCGGCCCACTGGGTTTCAACACTGTGATGTCTGTGGGGAGGCCTTTGCCAAGGCTGACCCACACACCACTGTGTTTATTGTCTGAGGGCTGACCACCTCCTGTCAGACTGCCAGGTGTGTAAAATTTCCTGCAGCCACCCTGGAGAAGAGATTGGGCGGCTCAGGGCGAGGAGGCCAAAAGTCTGCTGACCGGATGGCCAGCCGGTCCAGTACCCACTGGACCAGAGGGAATGCCCTCTGACCAGGCGACACTTCCTCCGGGCAAAAGGAAGGCTGGTTCAGAGGAACCAGTCCGAGTAAAAGACAAGGAAATCAGTAGGTTTGGGGTCCAAAATTGTGTCTCCAACTGCTGCAGAGATAGCTAAAGCCATTCAGATTGTCCAGTCACTGTCTCAGGGATCTGTAGAACCACCAACAGTTGGTAAAGGTTGGTTCGTTCAGTCCCAGTGGTTCAGGATTTTGAAGTTGAGATTTTTATGAACCACAGGAGGGAGGAGGAATTTGATCAATATATGTGTGGCTGGGGGGTCTGGAGCGTGCCCATTGAACGGACATTTCTCCAGACAGACCTTTAGAATCTCCTCCTATTCTGTCTGAGTCCCCTTCTTTCTTTATTTTTACAAAAGGTTGCAGAAACCCTCCAGCTTCCTTTAGAGGAGGCTGTGGATGAGCAAGAGGAGCCTGATTATGTGGAAATGATGGATATTCCAGAGTCTAGGAGGTTGTCTATTCCTTTGCATAAGTCATTTAGGAAGCAAACAACAAAGATTTTAAAAAATCCTCATTCTGTCCCTCCTGTAGATAAAAAATGGACAGAAGGTATACTTTGTCAGGCTCAGATACAGACTTCCTTACTGAACAGTGTAGTCATGTAGGTGTGGTACAAGCTGCAGCCTGTGACAAGGCTAATATTCCTCTGGCCTCACATCCTCCTGATAAGGATTCCAGGAAGATTGATGCCATGGCAAAGAAACAGTATATGGCAGCTTCTTTGGGACTCAGGCAGGCAAATTATATGGCTTATGTGGCTAGATATCAGAAATCTAGGTGGGACACAGTATTGCAGTTAGCCAAGCAGGCCCATGGCTAGCTGGCTAGTGAGTTGGAACAGGTGGCTGCTGATGGCATTGAAGCCTCTAAAGTTCAATTTCATACTGCTGTTGATGTTAATGATGTTTCCTCTAGGGTCATGGCCACTTCTGTAGCTTTCCGTAAGTTGGCATGGCTCAGATGCACTAATCTGTCCCAAGATACCCAGTCAAAGGCTATGGATTTTCCTGTAGTGGGAAATTCTCTGTTTGGGGAGCAAACAGAAAATTATATGAAAAGATGGATGAATACAGAACTACCTACAAAAGTGCCCAGGCTAAGGAGAAGCATGCCATGCCACAAGGCATGCTCCCAGAGAGTAAGGGGCAGGCCTTTTCAGGCCTTTTTACCAATTTCAAGCCTCCTCTGCTGTCTCGCAGAGAAGGTTTCTTCAGAGGCAGGGGTAGAGGAGGCACAATAGACCGTCCCCTCCCCTCAGCCTAAGGCTGCTGCTAAGCAGGCACCCTGATGGGTGCCCAGGCCGATTCTCCTGTACCAGTGGAAGTAGGTTGGCCTATTTCAGCGAACTGGCTGTCCCTAACTTCGGACAGATGGGTTCTGGAGGTAATAGGCCAGGGTCTAGTTCTCAGCTTCAAACACTTTCAAAGATGAGAGCCAGACATTTTCCTACGCAAATCCTTCAGAAGCCCTTGCTTTGGAAGCAGAGGTTTCTTCTCTTCTGGACTGCAAAGCAGTGGAAAGGGTTCCTCCTTGCCATTAGGGCAAGGGGCTTTATTCAAGATACTTTCTTACCCCAAAAAAGACAGGAGAATGGAGGCCCATTCTAGATTTAAGGTACCTGAACAAGCATCTTTTGAAACCAAAGTTCAAAATGTTGACTCTGGCAATGATATTGCCTTCCCTAAGGCCAGGGGACTGGCTAGCTTCCCTGGACCTCAAGGGATGCCTATTTTCATGTTCTGATCAGGCCTTCTCACCGAAAGTACCTCAGGTTCGAACTGCCCTCAGGCCACTACCAGTTCAGGGCAATGCCCTTCGGCCTGACCTCTGCGCCAAGGGTATTCACAAAATGTCTCGCTGTAGTAGTGGCTCACTTAAGAAGGCAAGGGGTTGCTGTGTTTCCCTACCTGGACGACTGGCTCATTGTGGGTCAGTCTCCAGGTCAGGTGAAAACCCATTTGCAAGTCACCCAGCAGCTTCTCACTTCCCTGGGATTCCTGCTAAACTTACCAAAGTCAGTTCTGGAACCGGTTCAGGTCCTAACTTTCATAGGCGCAGAATTGAACACAAGGTTAGCCAGGGCTTTTCTTCCCTCGGAAGGGTGGACAGACTCATCGCCTGGCATCCTCCTTTACCCGTGGTCTCTCGACCAGCAAGGCATTTTCTGCAACTCCTTGGGCACATGGCTGCTTCCACAGCTGTCGTGCAGGAGCAAGATTCAGATGAGGGACATTCAGTTCCATTTGAGGGCCTATTGGTCTCAAAGGAAGGACCCCTTACCAAGCTGGTTCCAGTTACTCAAACTCTGATCCTAGCCCTCCACTGGTGGCAGGTCCAGAGCAATTTAAGACAGGGGTTCCTTCATTCCCATTTCTCACTCCCTCACCCTCACCACGGATGCCTCCCTGTTAGGGTGGGGGCTCACCTAGGCGATCTTGCCACCCAGGGGTGTGGTCTCTCAGGAATCTCTGCTCCACATCAATCTGTTGGAACTCAGAGCTGTCTTTTTAGCTCTTCGGTGTTTTCAGATTCTGTCCAGAACAAAGTGGTTCAAGTCAGGACAGACAATACCACCACAATGTGGTACATCAACAAACAAGGGGCACTCGGTCTTCAGCCTTGTGCACGAAGCAATGAAGTTGTGGTCTCTGGCCTACTCCTGAACACCTCCTGATAGCGGTTCACTTCCCAGGAAGGACAATGTCCTGGCGGGCGCCCTCAGCAGAATTTCTCAGGGCCATCACGAATGGGCTCTGAATCCACAAGTGCTGGGGTCCGTCTTTGCCAGATGGGGCACTCCTCAGATAGATCTTTTCGCAGCCCCAGACAACCATCAACTTCCTCTTTTCTGTTGCAGGCCTCCAGTACTGGGCTCAGTCCCTCTGGACGCCTTTCTGTTGGACTGGAAAGGAGAGTTCCTGTATGCCTTTCCTCCCTTTCCTCTTCTTTTCAGGGTACTAGTAAAATCAGATCTCAACCTTGCAGAGTGATTCTGATTGCCCCAGATTAGGCCAGACAGCCCTGGTACCCTCTGCTTCTGTCCTTGGCAGTCCACCCTGCCCTGAGCCTACCCAGAGTCACGACTTACTGGCCTGTGCACAGGGAGAGTGTGGTATCCGGACCTCAATCCCTCCACCTCAAGGCTTGGCTCTTGAGGTGCTAGAATACTGACTTACACCTTTCTCAAGGTGTCATGGATATTTTAAAGGCTTCAAGGAAGCCTTCCACTAGAGACCACTTATAATTCTAAGTGGAAGAGGTTTTCCATCTGGTGCTCTGAGAGGCAGATTATCCCAGAATCTGCTGATCTTCCATTCTGCTGGACTATTTGGTCCATCTGAATTCCCTAGGCCTTAGAACCAGCTACCCTGAAGGTTCATCTGGCAGCTGTCTCTGCTTTTGTGTCAGCAGGGAAGCCTGCCTCCCTTTCTTCTCACCCTGTGTTCTCCAAGTTTTTAAAGGGTTACTTCATACTAACCCTCCTTTCGGGAACCAGCTCCGCCTGGGACCTGAATATTTGCATTGCTCAGTTAATGCACCCCTTGAGCCTCTGTCTTCAGCAGAGCTCAAGTATTTAACTGGAAAACCGTTTTCCTAGTAGCTATCACCTCTGCCAGATGCATAAGTGAGTTACAGGCCCTGTCAGTGGAAGAAGATTTTATCTCTTTCCACAGAGATAAGGTAGTCTTAGGACTAATAGAAAGTTTTGCCTAAGGTGGTTTCTGATTTCCACCTGAATCAATCTATCTCTCTCCCAGTATTTTTCACTGAGCATTCTTCCTCAGGTGAGAGGAGACTGCACAGCTTGGATGTCAAAAGAGCCTTAAGCTACTATTTAGAGCGCACCAGAGGTCATAGGTTCGAATCCCTCCAACTGTTTCTTACCTATGGCGAGGTTGGCAAAGGAAAACCTGCCACTAAGAGAACAATTGCAAGGTGGATTGTTTCTTGTATCCAATTCTGTTATCAGAAACTAGGTGATACCCCCTCAGGATTGAGGGCCCACTCCACCAGGGGTACAGCTGCGCTCTAGCAGCTGCTAGGACATCCCATTCTGGAGATTTGTCAAGCTGCTACCTGGAAGACAGTTCACACCTTACCAAGCATTATTCCCTGGATGTCCAGTCCAGGAGAGATGCTCGGTTTGGCACAGCTGTGCTTCAGAGCCTATTTCCTAAGTAGGTTCTGACCCTCCTCCATGGAGGTACTGCTGTGTAATCTGCTAATGTTATAATATAGCAAGACTTCATGGTGTTTGAAGAAAAAATTACTCACCTTAGTAATTGCTTTTCTTCTCATGGAGTCTTGCTATATTATAACCACCCTCCCTCCTGCCCCTCTCAGAACCTCTACTTGGGTAGGGGTGCTAATTGGTGCAAGCACTGTGTCATGCCATTGTAGTTATCCCTTTACCCTTTTCCTTTGGGTTGGGGATCTGGTTGCTTTCATTTGGGTTATTTATATTGCCCCTTCCTGGACTTGAGTCTTGGGGGAAGGGGGTTCATAATGTGCTTGTCAAGGGTGGTAAAACGAACCATAATACCATCAATTTTTGTTATTATGGTTCTGGGTGTTTCTTTGTTATTTTATATTGTTGTTACTACTACTAGTAGGTAGCCATGGGCTAGTGTAGTTTTCCACACAGACTTTCTGTTCTTTGATGTTAGCTTCGTAAGATCTGACAGTTTCATTTGAAACTGCCAGATAGAGCTTTGGGCACAGCGCCCTCGCGCTGTAGAACTCCAGATCCTCTGGAGTTAACTCCTTCCTCTCCGGGGCAGTTCAGCTGCAGTGGCTGACTGCTAATGTTATAATATAGCAAGACTCCATGAGAAGAAAAGCAATTACTAAGGTGAGTAATTTTTTCTTCTAAGTCAATCTGTATAGAGCTAGTGATGTTTCATGTAACAGTTCTAGTATTATATATTTATTTTTATATTTTCTTCCTGGGGCTCTGGTCAGCGTTGACATCCTGACCGACCCCCTAGCCCTGACACCTGACATCAGGCCATCCTCCTCATTATCCCCACAGATTACTCCCCATGGTGGGGTGGTGAGGAGCTAACCAGCTCAACCCACCGGAGCAGGATCCGGATGAGGAAGCGCCATTCAGGTTGGGCAGCGGGGGTTGGAAGCTCATGTTGCCTGACCAGTGCCCAATTTTCAATTTTCCTTCTTGCGGAGTGCCGGCATGCAATGATATCTAGGCTCATAGCCGACGTCTGCCGTACTCCACCCCCCCTTGCTACACCACTCTAGTAGCACCCCCAGTCATCACCAGGGGCCACTACAGAGTGATGGGACCCTGGATCCCTCCCCAGGATAGAAGAGCAGTCCTCCAGATGCTCCATCCTATCCCTCCCCTGCTGACCCCTGGTGACCCGGGCTCGCATCCAAACCCGGGTCACCAGCATGGCGCAAGGTGTGGCTTCCAGTGCCTCAACCCTCAGTGCCATCGGGCTGGGCATTTATCTAATTTATTTTGTTTTTGTTAACCAGGTGAGTGCAATAGCCAAAAAATGACTATTTTCAGGCCTGACCTGGGGGAGTATAAGCAGAGTGGTAAGACAAGTACATTTCATCAGAGCAGGAACATTATGTAATCGCAGATATTACAGAAACAGTAAAAAGTAAATACAAGCATGAACGAGCATACTAACAGGTAGGACATAGTGCTTTCTCAATAGAGTAATCAGCAGTTTACAGGGAAACAGATATATTGGGAAAAACACAACATGGTACAACAATTTATATCTGTCAAGCAGCAGACAAAAGAAAATGATGCAAACTGCAGTGATAACAAAATAATGTAGCTACTAAGAAGGTAAAGAAAAAAGAAAAAGAAAGAGAAAACATACCAAGGAAGGAACTATCCTGCATGGTGTTATAGGGGAGATTAGGGGGGTTATAACTGAAAAGCACTAGAGGGCAGATATGAAAGGTTTCATAAGTGGAGAAAAGAAAAAGGGGGTGGGTAAGTGGGTCAGAGTGAAGGGGGTGCAGAGAGGATTTAAGTGGGGTCAAAACAAGTGCAGGGGTCAGCTAGGGATAGATGCCATTGAAGCTTTCTTTTAAAGCAGAGATGAGCTGTGGCCTGATGAAGAGCCACAGGAAGGGAGCTCCAGAGCTTGGGGGCCACATGGTGGGAAGCACTGGAGACTTAGATGTCAAGCACATTGGCACGTTGAGTAGAGACTGATCAGCTGAGCACAATCCATGGGGGGGGGGGGATTACGCTACAAGCATCGCTGCAAGTGAATACAGAGTTTTGTTTTTGAAAACTGAGTCAATAAGTGAGCCAAGAGAGAGAATAGTCGGCAGGCAGAGCGGGAGAGCCAACCCAGGTCACTGTAGAGTTGGCAATAGTGCTTTAGCCTAGGTGATGACGAGGCGTACCTAAAGACATGATTGTAGGTAACATCCCATTTGTGCAGGGTAGTTTTATTAGCTACTACAAAGATTGGAGCACTGTAAGGGAGGGCTGGGAGGAGGATACCCCTAGCAATGGCCAGCTTAGCAGAGGGGTTTAACATATAGCTTGTTTTGTAAGTGATTCCCAGCTTCATATTTGCGGCCCTGTAGACAGATTGAATATGAAGATTTAAATAAAAGGACTGATCCAGGAGGACTTCAAGATACATAAAGGAGGCTACGCATTCAATTAACGTGCCGCCTGAGTCACGTATCATCAGGGTCATCTGACAGGTCATAAGTTTGGGGACAGAGTCAAATAGCATGGCTTGAGTTTTCTTTGCATTTAGGACTAGTTTATGAGCTGCCAGCCAGTGCTGTATGTTATTGAAATCAGAGGAGAGAGAGGCGCTTATATTGGAGACATTTTTTGAGCTGGACTAGAGGACTAGATCATCCGCATGGAGTAAGGCAGAGCGTGAGTGAAACACTTCAGCGATATTATGAATGAGAGTGAGAACAGTAGGGGTCCCAGGATGGAGCTTGGGGGAACACCAATGTTTATTATGGCTCTGTCAGATAGCGAAGAGTTAAACTTAACAGTCTGAGACCTGTTTAACAGGTAACTGCCATACCAGTCAACTACTGAGGGTGAGAAGTTCATATTTTTGAGAGTGGAGAGGAGCAGAGGGTGATCAATAAGATCAAAGGCCTTAGTAAGGTCTATGAAAACTGCCCCTGTGAGTAGTCCAGTATTCATATTTGAAAGCACATCCATTGTAAATTTAAGGAGAGCCGTCGAAGTACTATGTCCTTTTCTAAAGCCATGCTGAATGTCGGATAGAAGGTTGTACTTTGTGAGGTAATCTATGGTTTGGTTGGCGACAAGTTTCTCGAGAATTTTACTAAGGACCGAGAGGATGGCTATGGGCCTATAGTTGGTCATAGAAACATAGAAGTTGACAGCAGATAAGGACCGCAAGGCCCATCCAGTCTGGCCATCTCTGTGGGATCTCCTTTTTAAAGACAGGTGTGATACGAGCAATCTTCCAGAGGTCTGTGACCACACTAGAGGAGAGTCACATCATGAAAATTTTTGCCAGTGGAGAGGCAATAATGGGTGCAGCTAGCTTTAGCAGCCTAGGTTCAAGGCTATCCGAGCCTGAGCTGGCATTGTCTGAGATGGACTGAAGTAGTTTTAGGACCTCAGTCCTTGATATTTTCCTGAAATGAAATGGAGGTGTGGAATGCTGTTTGCAGAGAAGAGGGTCAGGGGTTGGCGAAACAGGTATACGGGAGGACTGTGAGCCAGCTGGAGGTGACGGGAAGGAAGAAGTGTATGGAGATAGATTCGAGAACATGCGATTCAAGGAGTTTGCAATGGTATGTGAGTCATTACAGTGTACCCCATTTAGTATCATACCTCCAGGGGTAGTCTTTTGAGAAGCCGCAAGGAAAATCTTTACTTGGGCCCAAAATTTCCTGGGGTCCCCAGCAAAACTTTGTAGTAGGTTCTTGCAGTAGGTACTCTTGTCCATGCGAACTTGCTTCTTGCAAGAGTTCCTTTGTTCTCTGTAAGTATTGTAGTCTGCGTGGAGCCCAGACAGTTTTAACTTTTTCCACCATTTATTGTGTTACCGTAGCTTTGTCAGGAGTTCATTGCAAAGCCATCTGGATTGTTTACTACCCCACACCTTCCGGGTTACCTTAGGGGCAAGTTTACCCTGAACGGCCAGGAAATCGTCAAGGAAAGTACAGAGTGCAGCCTCAACATCACAGGAGTGATAAATGCCAGACCAGTTTATGCTTGAGACATCATGAAGGAATGCATCTATGTCCAAGTTAGCAAAGTTTGTAAATGTTACATAGTGAGGTGGAGGGGAAGGTGTGGCCATATGACTCCAGATGCAGAAAGTGGCGTTGTGATCTGTAATATGTGCAGTTGTATGCATTGGTACTAACTGTTTTATGTAAACACAATAAGAGTTTAATAATAAAAACATTTTGTGTAGCAAAATATTAAAAATAAATAGTCAACACTACTCTGGGGTCTAATAAAGGTGTTATCTCTACCAAATAAAAACAAATATGATATGCTTATGTTTTATGTACAACATTGTATCTTCATATTCTGGGCTTGGTATTTACTATATGGAGTCTGAATATTTGGATTTGTGCAAGAACCCATCATAAATGAGTTCTGACTTGATAGTGTATTCCTATTCTACTAAAAAAACACCCCCACCCAGAGAAGATGACAGATTACAAAACCTTGTTTATGCAGCAACTGCCTATGTAAGCCAGACAGAACTGATCGGATCAAGCTCCTGACTCAACATTCATGAAGGATGAGAATAAAATCCTAACTGGACACTCACGGCTAGTTTACTCTCTCTCATATCAAATACTGTACTAACACAGAGACATCATCCTTTCTATGAAGTGAGACATATACCCATGGTCATTTAAGTTGTGGTCTTAATTTGAGGAAAGTCTGTCATTTTGGTCACTCTGTTGTTTAGCAGTAGGAGCCATTGTTCACTGAGACCCCAGCTGAGATTTTCAAACCCTTTACTTAATTTGTTACTTGAAAACCTTCTCATAAAGAACTTCAGCTGCCCACATAATCCCCTCACCAACAGCACTTGGAAGCCCTTCTGTGGCAGCTCACAAGTAAGAGTATAAAAATTGGTTACAGTTCAGCTGGTCCTGTAATTTCGATTGTCATACACTGGGAGTTGGAGCAATTCCATTTCACATGACCTTTTACAGCCATCAAATCAGAGTGCACGTTACTTACTTTCATGAGCAAATCGAAATCCTAGTCCCAGAAGTGAGAACTCCAGCGTGTCAAGGACACTGTTTTACCCATCTTGCTCTAACCTTATGCTCTTCATAACATTAATTGTTTGGCACCTTGCCATGCTGTTGGTAAGTGCTCTTTTGTGTTTCAAGTATCCCAATGGCAATTTAAAACAGTAACTTGAATAGGACGGTCACCTCATAAGTCTATAAAGCATCACAGCAACAGATCAAACAATAAAAGTACAAATTCTATGTTGAAACATATTTCAGCACATAAAAATGTCATAGATCTCTTGATGTAAAAACACTGGAAGGGTTGTTTATAAAAAAATTAACTAAAAGGTCTATAGCACTTCTATCTGTCATGATTTTGATGTGCTTCTCAAAGAATAGGCTCCTGGAAATGTACAATCCAAAGAACATTTTTTAGAACGTACTGTATTACCACTGAATGAATTGACCACGCAGCATACCACAACTTTTGTAGAAGCACATACTTCTCACTAATTTGCTCCCATTTTCTGCAGATTTAGGCTGGAGAAGTGCAATTTACTTCAAAATCCAGCATGTTCTTCCTGTCATAGCAACACTGATAACACGAGCATTTGTCAATGCCGAATGTTGTCTTGCTGGCATTGGCATTGGTAGGAAGAAAAGGGCACCTTGCAGCAAAAGTTGTAGCAATCCTGATTCTTAAATGCAGGTTGCATCAGAAACAGGAGCCCTAGGACCACGCCAGTCCACCCATGTATCCAAAAGGTGGTGCCTCATGGTGGAAGGGGGCTAATGTCACAACGGGGTTGCTACATCCTCTAATCTAGGATTCTCATAGACCCCCCTGCGGGCACATGTCCCACTCCCAACCATGCAAAACAATTAGCTGGTCCACTGGCCCGTGCACCACCACCGACCTTGGGATGGACGTCCAGTGATACCATGTCAGACTGGCTGAAGTATCCTTCCTATGCAACAACATGGCCAAAGTCTAGTACTGTAGTGAAGCAATTTAAGTTATGAAAAAAACTGTGCATTTGTAGGCTGTCTCAAAATCTGTACAACTAAGCTTTTGTTTATTAAAAGATTTAAAAAATGTGGATGGTTCATATTTAAAATATATTTAATACTAATATTTTGTTATACATTAGCAAGTAAATAGTTCAAACTTGTACAATACTGTAAATCTCATTTCTATAGAACACTGCAAATAAATATCACTGTCCTCAGTCAACTTAGACATGTCAAACACAACATATTAACTATGCCATCAGGGGAAGAGGGGAAAAATGTGCTTGACTTATAAATTAATCTATATTCCTCAATTAACTTGGCTACATACAACATATTAGTGATACTTAAATATACACAGCAACACTGTGCTCTTCAGCACACTGTATGCCCAACCCATCATTAAAGACACACTCATGTGCAGCTGTTTCACCCTGCTATCACCTATGACATCCTGGCAGGCGGGCATGAGTGTGACATGCAATCGCTACTGCAGCTGCCAGGCGTCAGTCAGTGTGGTATGTGGTCAGGGGATGGTGTAGCATGGCACAGGAGCTGGCGGCAGCTCCATCAAACCCCTCCCGTGCACCATCCACTGAATACAGCAGTCCACTTGCTGCAGCTCAGGGACCTTTGGTGCCTGGACTCTGCATCTATTGGAATCTGGCACAGGGTGTCTGGTGCACCCAGGGTTGCTGCAAGCAGGGGTTCGGCTCACTGTGCCTCAGTCTAGGGGGCAATTGAGAATCGGACCCCAATTCTCAAGTCTCATCATCTTGGTGATTGACCATAGTCCTAGTCTTCTCAACCACCAAGTCTACCCTTTGAAGAATGTATGTTGCCAGTAACCGTGCCTGCAGATTTGCAGTCAGCATGAAACCAGACTGTCGTCAATGTGACCTGATGGTATATCCCCTCAAACTACTTCTTCTTCCACCTCCAAGTCACCCTCATCAAAGCCCTTCTGAGCAAAAGATTCCTTCTCAGCTGATTGTCTCTACATGTTTGCAACCATTTCTGTTGAATCTACAACTACAAAACTCGATCTGTGGACAACAAAAATGTGATTCCCCACACTATGAGTCAGCCAGACTCCTTTCTTATTAAAAGCATTTCTTATGAGAGAAAAAACAAAAATGATGGATATATGAATCTTTCGTCTCACAACATTGCTCTAGCATTACAGTGCTGTATTCCCCAAGAAAGGATCTGAGGCAAGCCTACTGTCTGATATAGTTCATATCCCTTTATTGTTCCCGAGAAGAGGCCAAGCAATTTATTGGCACTATACCTTTCATGTAAAAAGAGAGTCTGACAGATATTAAAAAATGTGGCATTATCATGCTAACATACTAACATACTAAAATGCCAGCAGAAGAGGCCTAACGGTCTTTCGTGTCTGCTCATTTGGTCAGCCCCCACCCTGACCTTGCTGCCCCCCTCACCTTCTCTGGCTTCACCCTTCCCAGTTCTGGATATTCTCGCTGCACTGGATTTTGCTTCCAGAACCCTTCCCCTGTACCTGCGCCCCCCCCCGAACCCCTTATCCACTGTATGAAAAACCGTGAAGGAAGGAGCACCTTGACAGCAAATCAGAACAACTTTTAACATAATTACTGAGACCTCCCACTGCAGTTTTAGATAAATTATACTGTCAGAAATGTTTCCCAATCACCCAAATTATAAGTAAAGAACTGCAAAACGTGTTTACTTTGTGGTGCTATTATCCTAAAAAAATGTGTTTGCAAAGATGTCACTGCCATGCCATCTTCGGAAAAAAGCAAAAACACAGGACGGATGAGGCTTTGGAAATTATATGTCATATAAAGTTTAGATGTCCTGGCCTCACTAAACCCCGATTGCTTTTAAATTAAGCACATTTGAGAGCATGGGAACGCTACTCTTTTCCAATTACACATAGCCTCTGGATTTGCCTCAGTTAGACCCACTGCTACATTCAAATTCCCTGACTATAGCTGGTGCCAGGACCTCAGTGCTGCCCTGTATTTATGTCACTGAGACTGGGATAATATTTCAGTGTGGAGCCAAGCCATGGGGATCCACTCTATAAAACCTAACTAAAAACCAGAAATCATTAAACTTGCATACAGTTTTGTGCGATTCTGAGATTAAAAATGAGTGGGATCCACATTTAGTGATCCTTTCAATATCTGAAACTGGTAAGCATGTAGGGTAGGCATACCCACTCCTTTTAGGTCATCCGTCAGATGATCCTACTGCATACGATAGCCACAGCAAACACTGAACTATTTGTATACCAGACTTGCAAACAAATTATTTGCGTGTTCTTCCAGCACCAAGGCCTTTTTGCATGGCCAGTTCAGGTCGCTGCACAAAAAATCTGCTAAACTGCCATGTTTCGCAGGTGGGTGGTAAGCATTCATACGACCCTACTGAATGTTTGTTTAGCGCCCAGCAGCTTGCAATGCAGTACTACCCAGGAGTGCCAGAAGATAGTGAAAGCTGCAGGGGCTGAGGGTGAGAAGGGCGCTTATTACAGTACAAAGGCCAATTTTTCTAAAACAGTTTTTGCTATACAGTAATACAATAAATGCACATTTATAAATACAGACAACATACTACAAAAAAATGTAAAATCTAAAAACATCAGAGTGCTCTACATCCTGAGGAAATTTCCACAAAAATGCTGAAATTAAATATTGGGATAATCCATAACCATTTCTGCAAAATATTATTGGAAAATCAATAAATATAGGTTCGGGGTAAAATGTTATATTCCCTAGTTAAAGACATAATCACTACTAGCCACATGTCTAGCAACGATTTCACTGACAGAGAGCAGCAGCGACACACAGAGGGACAATCATGTGCCACAAATGTAATCTGTCTCTATGAAAATATGACCCACTTTCTGGTTAACAATACACCAAGAGACATAATTTGTTAGACCTTCACAAGGCACCAGCCACTGTATCACACTGGGCAGTCACTGAAAAAAATGTCTTACCTAGCTATTCCCCCCTGTATTATGAACTGTAGAACTCAAACCAGCCAGAATCATTTGAAGATTCATCACTGTAAGCCTTGCATATTGTACAGACTGTGATACTAAACAACAGGGTAAATTAGTGCCTATGGACTTATTTGCTGCATGTGCATCTCAGTTGCAAAGGGGTCCTGGCCATGCTCACCCTTCCTCAAGCCAAGCCAGTATCAGTACAGTTTGTATTAAAACTGGTAGCTGACACCACTGTTAATGTGTGATGTTTAGATGTAGGTGCATGCCTTCACCTTATTTTAATATGTTGCATTGACAATTCTCTCCTTAATTTATTTTTATAGTAAAAACACAAATGAATATATGTATAGGAATACATCTTTTATTTACTCCTTAGCACTGTTGAGCTCTTTGGAAAAAAAATGAACAATGCCTTGAGTTCAGTGTTACAATATTTTTTTTATGTCTACTACATCTATGTATGCTAATCTAGCATTCCTTTACCTGTATTTAAGGAAACCTATAGTTTTTTTATTATTATTTTTTTATTTATGTATTCAAACAGTTATGCTTTGCCAATCTGGAAGAAAAAGCTACTGCTGTTGATCATTCAGTTAATGTGTTATATATTTGGTGACTTACGACATATAGTTCTTGTCATAACTGGCTGATTGCTAAATAGCATATAGTCTTATTTTCTTGTATAGTATATTACATACTTGCTAAGTAACAAAGTACTTCTCAATACTAGAGAAAACAGACTATCTAAAAATTTGTTTTTTCCACTGAATGGCTTCTGCTCAGCATGTTTTTATTTTTCAATGCAATTAACAACAGTTTTATGGTGTACAGACACCACTGACTAGCAACCATTGGCAGCCTGCAGGTATATTGCTGGAGGTTCAGTTTAATTGACCAGAGATTCTTACTGCCAGTGCTTAATACGCTTAATGAAATTCATTAATATGTATATTGACTTCCAAGACTATTATCACATAACTCTGTGCCCGCTATTCAACATAAGATATGTAACAGAGAGGATAATGTATGGTCATCAATGGTTAACCGGTTTGTTAACCATCGAGAGGTTACCAGGGCGACCATGTAAACCTCGAGAGTGAAGCTTGAGAGGTTTACGTCGCCATTGGCAACTTCAAGATGGGTTAAAAAAATGGTTAACCATCGATGTACCATACATTATATTTTATAGTGTATGGTACCATTTATGTTTTTTTAAAAAGAAAGCAGTTCCTTACAGCAATTTTTTTAATGTCACCACCGCTCTGCTCTCACCCTGCTGCAGCCATTTCAAAGCCGTCCAATCCAGTTGCACGCATGCCCAGACTGTTCCCCATTGTTAACCCATCGATGTGACGTACCATCGGTGGGTTAACAACATTGTGAAGTCGCATCGATGGTAAAATGTTGTTATAAAAAGGTAGGTTTCTACCTATAACACAGAGAATAATGTATGGGCAACCATACACAACAAGGCTGTGTTTCCATCAAGGGGCTGAGATCATATTTCCAGACTTTTGAAAGGTAAAAGGTATAACTTTGGGCACTGGGTGGTTAGTAAGTAGCTAGGCATAGAATAAATGAGAAATTTTAAATTGTATAAGCTTTGAACTGTGCATAACAACTGTTCGGAATGCGCATAACAACGCTTTAGAATGCGCATAACAGTTTAAAATGTGCTTAACAAGGATTTGGGGCAGGCTGATTTTTGCACATAACAAAGGGTGACCATATACTATAACATTCTACCATACATTATAAATAACTAAATTACACACCATAGCAAATGCTGATATTCAAATAAAGCTAATAAAATATTTTTAGGGGTAAACCATAAACCAGCCCATGAATAACTGATTACATCTGTGAACTGATAATAAACTGGAAAAAACAAATGCCAAGTTAGCCTAGTTCTCTCGTATTGTTCAGCAGCAGTCTGCTCTGGTAGCAGTATTTAATATACTAGAAGAAAATAAGACCATGTGCAACTTAGTTAGCAATCACTCAGTTACGACAAGAAAAGAAACCCATGTTTCAATTCACCCAGTATATAACAAGTTAATTGAAAAGCATGCAGGTGATTGGAAGCTCACACCTTATAGCACAAAAAGTAAAGTATACAGATGAACTCCTATAGACATAGCCAAACACAAGGCTCCATGAGTTTCTCACACTCCCAAGTTTTAGAACTTCAGCAATGTACTTTGCATAGTAATAACAGCTCTGAATGACTACTGGACCACCATGTAGATCACTCCACCCACTTCATAAGCAGAAATGAAATAAGCATGGCATACTTTACAAACACATCAATTTATATGGATTCTATCTCTACCAACTTTACTACCTAGGATACCCTGATTCCCTTGGTAAGCAGAAATGCTTCCAAGCTTACTCTGAAGGCCTACACTGTTTTCATGCCCACTGGCAGCTGATCCATAGGCTCACCACCCTCTGAAGGAAACAATCCTCCTGCATTACCCCTAAACTTTTTTTATTTTGTTGGGGGGGTTGCTAGGCCAGTGTCCTTTTCCCAGGAGTAACCCAAACACTGCATTACATGGCATTACACAGAACTGCAAAGAATGTACCAGCCTAGAGTTACAGGGTATCTCCCCACCTCCTAATTAGATCAAACATTTCCAGAGAGAATCTGCTTTAGTCCTTTACAGAAACATATGTTATTTGCATTAAAGCAGGATTTATCCACAGCTCTTGGTATTGACTACAACAGTTTATATCTGCAAGTGCACAATCATTAGGCACACCAATGTAATTCTTGTGCTCCGGATTGCACGGGAACCAAATCTGTGTGCCATTCTAAACATTATAACTGTGATCAAGTCAAGTCTTCCCTTTCAATGGAAGCCCTTACAGGAAGCAGCATGAAAACCAATTCATTTCACAGAAATCACTCAACCCACATTTTTTCTCCTATTCTAATGGCAATGACATCATTACGGCAAAGAAAAAAAAAGTCACATGACAAAGATCGTCACAACAAGGCAAGGCATTTGTAATATCAGATGGAGATGTACACGAATGCACCCATATCAAGAATTAGCATGCCATGGTAACAGGGAAGGAAAAGGGCAATTTAAAAGTGAAAAAAGGCAGAAGCATAACACAGAGATAGATAATTTAGGCCACTTTTCCCATAGTTTGCACTTCTCTAATTTGAGTATTATTAATATTTCTTTAACTTTGCCACATCTTTTTATGTTGGCTTGCCGCTCTTGCGCGCAAGTCAACATCTTACGGTGGTGCAGATTTGGAGGTGTGGCCACTGTTGGGCAAATGCAGGGCATGCATCAGTAGGTGCATCCCTCATTCCCCAATCAGCCTGTATGCCCCATGCATGCTAATGTGGTGAGCACATCTAAGGAAAGGTCTGCTGCAATCCGAGCAAAGCTCATCAGATGCAACGGATCCTTCCTGCGTGCTCGCCACATAAGCAGCATGGCGGGCGGCCGCCCGCACAATGGCTGACTCCGGGGGTGCCCAATCTCACAGCGGCTTACTGTGGCACACAAGCAGCCCCCATTTCTATATAACAGGGGTGCCCAATCCCTCGGGTTCTTGCGCCCCTTCCGCTTTTATTAGTGTGCCAAAGGGAAGCCTACTCCCTGTCAGCATAAATCAGCCCCCATTTCTTATTTGTGCCCAATCCCCTCGGCTCTTGCCTCCCCACCCTTCACTGTGTGCCGACAGGGGTGCTGAAATCTCCGTCAGCATAAATTCACCCCCCGCAATTTTCTGCTGATGAAGGTGCCTAATCCCCATCAGCTGCAGCACCTCCAAAAACAGTTAGGTGGCATGCTGGGAGCCTACCCCAGTGTGCCACATCCCTGAAATAAAAAACTGTCCCGCAATGTAATTTTTTTTCTCTGTAACAATAAAAGGTCCCTCGTAGTCTCCTGCCCCCACCCGCACCCACCCACCCACTGTGCACCCTGCCTCCCCACAGCCCCTCACCCCATACTTACCTCCAGAGTCTGTGCACGATCTTCGCTGGACCGGGAACACGTCTGCACTCTTCAAAGCCGACCACGAACTGAGTAAATGCCGGTAAGCTGTATAATGGAATGAATACATTTTTTTCAACTTTGCTGCATATCTCGGGCATTTGTCAGAATTTTGGCACCAAATTTTCAACATGGGTTTTTTGGGGCCCCTCCTCATGAATTCTATCACTGTCATGGCGTTAATCAGCCTCAAAAGGTGATTTCTCAGTCACTGCGCGAAATCACCTTTCGGGACCCATTAACGAAATGACAGTGCCAGTGTTCATGAGTTGGCCTCTCAAAAAGCCTATGTTCCAAATTTGGTGGAAAAAATCCAACAAATGCCTGTATTATGAGCGTGCGTTGCACAGTTGCTATGCAGGCTCATAACTTTGCGCATTCGCAATATTTTAAGGCCGGATTTTCAGCATTGTCTCATGATGTAATTTTGTCATTTTTGTACACCTCCTTGTGAACAGTACAGCTGTCATTTTCCACATCCTGCCTGAAATGTGTTTCCGCACTTCTTGCTCACAATAGCGCAGTCGCTGTGGGAAATCAGTGTTTGGGCCAGATTATGAAAATGACAGTGACACAGTTCATGAGCAGAGGTCCTAAAATGCCTATGTTGAAAATTTGGTGATGATACTCCATAAAATGACTGTGTTACGAGCGTGCGTTGGCAGATTGCACGCATGTACGTACCGTCGTGCATTTATGATATTTTCACTCTGGATTTTCATCATTGCCATTTTTCCACACCTCTTGATGAACAGTACAGCCATCATTTCAGTGATCCTACCTAAAATGTGTTTTCGACTACAAGAGAACAGCGTGCTCGCTGTGCTAAATCACTTTGGGACACTTTGAGGAAATAACAGTGACACTGTACATGAGCAGAGGTGCTAAAATGCCTATGTTGAAAATTCGTGCAGAACGCCCATATGCAGAGACTGACAGGTGTCAGGGGTGTGACTTGGGATTGTCGGACATAATGCTCATGCCATTCCACCCCAACCCCACCCCACCCGCAGCCAGTGACAATCATCAAGATATGCCTTGACGCTCTGGTTCCAAAGTTCACCCCACTGTCCTATACTGCACCCAACTCAGTGTATTTCCTTATGGAATGGGGTGAGCGTAAGGCCCGAAGACCCCAATGCACATCGCGCCACTTGTCGGTGTCTGCAGGATAAGGAGAGGTGAAATGGCATGAGCACTATGGCCAGCACCCAAAGGGACACCCCAATGCCTGTCAGTCTCTGCAGGGTGGGGGTGGGGTTGGTATCAGTTCAATATTTCACTGCCATTCCTATTATGCATCTCTCTAACTCCTGCACTACCAATGCCAATGCCAGCAGGACAACATTCGGCATTGACAAATGCTTGTTTTTATTATTTTAATAAGAGCAGGTCTGGACTCTGTCAAACCCAATACAGTCCATGGCTCATGTGGCGGCACTTGGTATTGCATGTCAGAATTAATGCCAAATGAACAATCAACAGCAGTAGGCAGCGCTGCGTTTTTATTTTATTTTTTTAAGCTTCTCAAAACATAGTGTGACTTTAGTTACCTTACCTTGTTGTTACAGATTTGTTTGTGGTTGACTGCCACTACCAACCCAGCAGATGATGACTCAAGGAACAACCAGAACGAACACAAGAGGATTTGGATCTTGGTCTTTGACTTGAAGGGATAGGGATGTCTTCTGTTCTGTCACTCGGGAGCTGGGACTGAAGGCAAAGCGATTCTTCACAGAGTGGGCGGCTATGGCAGTTGGCACGGTCTGGAGTCCAATAGTTAAAAAAAAAAATGTGAGGGTGGGCAACAATTGCAAGGCTTAGGCACTAAGGCAAGTGCTTTAGTGCTGAGATGAGAGATGGCACTGCACTGGCAACCACTGATCCACGCAAAGTGCACAGCATCAGCAAGCCGGTCCAGACAAAAACTTAAAAGTTGCTGGTCAGAAGGTTGGTCAGTCAGTCCGTCACTCTAGGTTGTTAGCAACAACAAAGAGGAATGGAGGAAGAGGCTACTGGGGACCTAACTTTTATACCTCTTGAGTAGCCTGGCTTCTCTTCCATTCCACCTCCTTCCCCATTTGTTTTAGGCTTGCAGGCCTAGGAGATGTGGGGATGCCAGCTCTGGCAGCTCAAGGCACACATCAAAGAAATAAGCTGCCCTAAAGTGTGTACTGACCCTGGGGACAGAGCTAGAATCAGTCAGAGTGCTAAATGCAGACAGCATACAAAGATACAGAGATTAGATTAGGATGGTTGTTGATTTACTCAGACCTCTGCTCTGCATGCGTAAGACAACATAAAAAAGTTTATCTTCTCGTTTTCATTTATTTATGTTCCGATTATTGGCTGCTACAAAATAACCCAGAAATGTCTCTCATTCAAAGCAAGTCACTCAATCATATTAGTTCAGAATAAGAAGAAAGTTCTCATCTAATGTAAAAAGAAGCTGTTGAAGCCATCAAATGAAAAAGTATACTGCTCGTCCTACACTACTATCACTAGATAGAACGGTAACCTCCTGTTTTCAAATAACATGACGGCTTTTGGCAAAATATCTCTCTCTGCTCTCCATAGTGAAAGTAAACATAAACAGACCTGTCCGCACATCTCGGGGACAAATCTAGGCATCAACACATGAAGAACCAGTCACAAGGACATTAATTCATCAAGGGCCTTAGCAGCAAACACAGGGCAGCTTGAGTAAAATATTCTAAAACATCAAACCCCAAAAATCAAGAACAGCACCGATCAATGTCCATGAGTCCAACTTAAAAATGAAGGATATACTTAAGGTGCAGTAATAAAGTTACTAAAGCTCCAGGTACCTAAAATGGGTTGAAAGAAAAATCTCTGTTGTGTCGGGTGTTGGAAGTTAGGATTTCTCTTCAGTAAAAATACCCATCAAAGTTCTGCCGTGACAGTACCGTAAGACCGACACTACTATGATCTACAACAAGCCAGCTACGGATGGAGGAACATTCCTTTACTTTAAGCTCCTGAACTGCATTCTTCATTAAGGACGCAACTAGTTATTGTAGATAGTAGCTCAGTGCAAAACTGCCTTTGTCACAAATTAACTGTCTAGCATATCTCAGCCCTTATTCACAAAAAGGTCAGGAAATAATTTTGGCAGCTCCTTGGTAGCTTGCTCAGCATAATTAAATCTTTTAACACCATCTGAGGTATGAACTTCGAGTATAGTGTATGGTGGAACATCGTTCTCCACCGAAATCCATCGTTGTCGAAACCTTGTAGTCACACACTAGTGACGTTTGCAGTGCAGCAGAACGATTTTTTCTACTGCACTGCGCACATCACACACTGTGTCCTCGAGCAGCATTTGACAGTTAGGGCTCACTCCATAGACAGGACACATAGCGAAAGCAGCAATGTCGGTGGCAGTACTAATGTTTAGCGTTAAAACATTCAAAATGTAAAGTTCTTAAACAGTTAAAATGTCAAGCGTGAGAATGTTCAAAATGTAAAGTTCTTTTTTTCCTTTTAGTAACCCAGTAAAAATGTTTTGAAGCAGAAACATGCCATAGTGATTTTCCCCCCAAAAAACGACGTTCCACCATACACTGTAAAGAAAAGTGCATGGGGAACAGTTGACAACAGGGCATCTTTCACCTTATTGACACTATGACGACGGATTGTCTCTCAAGCTGCGCTCTCGAGGTAATCCGTCCTCATAGTGCTATAGTGCCAACTTGGTGAAAGAATAGCCCTGTTGTCAACTGTTCCCCATGCACTATCCTATATTTAGTGGGATACAACATCCTGTGCCTTATTTGTGCTGCCCATTACTTAGATTGTAAGGGCCAGTATGCAGCCTGTGCTTGCCTAACCTTGTAGGTTTGGTCCTGATCCAGTCTAAGATGTTTCCCTGACCATTGCAATGATACCAACTTTTGTGTCTCCCTCAAAATATGGTCCCTGTCTAAGTAGTTTAAAACTTTAAAAATCAAAGGTCTGGGGGGGACTCATCAGGTGCCGGCTTTGGTCTAAGTGATCGATGAGCCCTCTCGATCATATAATTAGGACCATTTGGTGAGGGACCAACAACTTTAAAGCAAAAGCATTGCATGAAGTCTATCGCATTGCTACCTTCCTCACCTTTCGGGCAAGCCTAAAAGAACAAGGTTGTGGAAACAGTCAGATATTATCACATTAGTACCTTCCTCACCTTTCGGGCAAGCGTCAAAGTAGAAGCTTGTGGAAACAGTCGGATATTGTCAATGACAGTGGCTGTGAGTAGCGAGGCATTGCTGGAGGGAGCTCACAGCTCATCCGTGGAGCCCAGTTTGTTATGGAGCCACAGACCGGTGTCACTCTCCCTTATCGATGCCATCTTGGGAAACCAGGCAAGGCAGGCTGCTATTTGCTGCTGCAATTAGGAACTACCCCAGCAGCAAAAACAGCTGATTCTCCAATTAAGGGGCAGGGGCACTCCCTGATTGCAGCAGTGAATTGTTATCAAGTTGGTGGCAGGCTTCTCAACTGCTGTCATAGACAGCATGCTATGTCATTGGTGCCACAGAGCCTGGCCAGAAAAAGCAGTGGTCCCATTGCCCACAGCAGGACTGCACCTCCAAAACCTGCTTCTGCACTCCAAGTTACAACAATATGTTGTCTGCGCTGTGCGCGCAAGACAATATAACAAGGCAGCAGTGCAAGGTACTGTTGCTTACATTAAAATGATACTACAGGAGTACTTACAAAAAAAAACTAGGGTATATAAAACCTGTAATTATGCCTGACATGTAAAGTCATCCTCATCAAACCATTTAGAATACCAAACGGATTAAATATATGTCAGTAGAATATAAAACTTGTTCCTGAATAGAAAGGCATTTAAATAAATACTTACGCCTCAAGGGAAAACATTTGTATAAAGGTATAGTTTGGCTTCTGCTTCATAAATTGTTGCAGTTATTCATGTAATTTTTTATAACCAAGGACATTTGTGTGTAAACAAGATATTTTTCTCTTGAAATTAACCCACTCAGCTGCCTATCTTCAAGTGCATTAATCATCGTCTGTTTGTGACATCATACTAATTTCCACGGCATCATGCAGTGATCTCATAGACTAGGAACTGCACATCCACCAGTAGGCAAAAAGTAGGCACAGATAAAATCCAAAGGACAAATAACATGTTTATATGGATATGTCCTTTGTAGAATGGATAGAAGAGAAACCAAGAGCTATCTACAGCAATGTGCTATCACAATTAGTATATGACAGACACACATACTGTATATACACACACACAAACTACACAAAAACAGTGACAAAATATCAACACAAGCACACACAAACTCATATTTTGACAACATTGTGCCTTTCAAAAATGTTCCTAGTAGAGTATTGATGATTATCACTATAAGTACTGTCTATGCTGCATAACATGCCTACTCTCTGCTGCCTTCTTCCTTGCACTTATCTGTTTAGTTACCTCTATCTCCTCGACCGGTTTTTGTCATCTCCCCCAGGGTTTCACTCACTGTTTGTTCCATTTCTAAGCCCTCTGCCAGATAACTAAGGTTTCCCCACAAGAATATGTTTTTGCTACCACTGTCTTTCATGTATTTTGCCCTCACCTGTGTTGACGATCAAAACCATGTACTGTGCCCTGCACTTAACCATACACTTTAGTCATGTTTATGTTCAATTCCAATGTATAATGCCTTGTTTGTACATTCCTCTACCACCTAATATTTGTTCTCTCTGTAATGCTCTGTAGTCTCCCTGGTCGTGCCTGAAAATAGTCATCTCTATGGCTAATGCACCCACTCGGTAACATAGAAACATAGAATTTGATGGCAGATAAGGACCGCTTGGCCCACCTAGTCTACCCATTTCCCTACCTAACGGACAAACTGCAGATCCTAGTTAACCAACAGCCTACCTCCTCCTATCCCCCACTAGAATTGCCTTATGTCTGGGTCATGCATTCTTGAATTCCCCACTGTTTTTGACTCTATGACCTCCTCAGGAAGGTTGTTCCACGTATCCACAACCCTCTCTGTGAAGAAATACTTCCTCACGTTACCACTGAGCCGTCCCCCTCTATCTTCAAAGTGTGCCCCCTTGTTTTTGCACGTCTTTTTCTGAAAGATGCTACTATCTTGCACTTTGTTGATTCCCTTGAGGTATTTGAAAGTTTCTGTCATGGCCCCCCTCTCCCTCCTTTCCTCAAGGCTATACATCTTTAGTTCCTTTAGTCTTTCTTCATATGTCTTCTGGTGCAGACCCTGCATCATTTTGGTTACCCTCCTCTGGAGAGCCTCCACCCTGTCATTGTCTTTGCGGAGATGGGGTCTCCAGAACTGTACACAGTACTCCAGATGTGGTCTTACCAACTGTCTGTACAGAAGGCCAACAAATTCCTGTGTTCTACTGATGATGCCTCTCCCTATGCATCCCAGTATCCCCCCAGCCCTCCTTACTGCCTTCTCACATTACTGGCCCACCTTTAGGTCATCTGATATGACTACCCCAGGTCCCTTTCCATTTTTGTTGTTGTCAGTATCTCACCCCCATTGTGTACTCTTCCACTGGGTTTTTGTTTCCCAGGTGCATTACTTTGCACTTCTTTGTATTGACTCTAAGCTGCCATACATTTGACCATTCCTCCAACCTTGCCAAGTCCCTTTTTATCCTTTCTGCCCCACCTTGTGTATCAACCCTGTTGCAGATCTTTGTGTCATCTGCAAAGAGACATACCTTCCCTTCCAGTCCCTCTGCAATGTCACTTATAAAGACATTAAAATGGACCAGCCCCAGTACTGAACCCTGCGGTACCCCACTATTAACCCTCCTTTCTTCACTGTGGACTCCATTTACTATTACCTGCTGTGTTCTGTTGTCCAACCAGTGTTTTACCGAGGCTACCACCCTAGGACCCACTCCCAGGCTGGCTAATTTGTTTATTAATCTTTTGTGCAGGACTGTGTCAAATGCCTTGCTAAAGTTTAGGTAGGCCATGTCCACAGCCACTCCCTGGTCTACTGCTTTGGTCACCCAGTCAAAGAAATCAATTAGATTTGTCTGACATGACCTTTCTGCTGTGAATCCATGCTGCTTTGGGTCCTGTGCCCCACTGGCCTCTAAGTACTCAACAATTCTTTCCTTCAGAAGTGATTCCATCATTTTCCCTACCACTGAGGTCAAACTGACCGGTCTGTAGTTTCCTGCCCCTGTCTTGCTCCCACTTTTGTGAAGGGGAATCACATCCACCCTCCTCCAGTCCTCAGGTACCACCCCATCCTCCCACGATTTATTAAAAAGGGTAGTCAGTGGTGTTACTAGTTCTCCTCTTAGTTCTATTAAAATCCTGGGGTGAATCCCATGAGGCCCCATTGCTTTATCCACCTTCAGTTTTAAGAGTTCTTTCGGAACCCTTTCTTCTGTGAAAGGACTAATATCAACCCCCCTATCCAGAGTGCTTCTATTGACCGGATTAGGTATTTCCCCCTGCTTTTCCATTGTGAATACTGAGCAGAAGTATTCATTCAGTATCCCTACTTTTTCACTGTCACTCTCTGCCCAACCACCTTCCTCTTTGTGCAGCCTCAGTATCCCTGCCTTAGTCTTTCTTTGCTCCCTAATGTACCTATAAAAGGTTTTATCCCCCCTCTTAACCAACTTGGCTATCTTTTCCTCGGTTTGGGCCTTTGCTATTCTGACTGCCTTACCCGCTTCCTTCTGCTTTAACTGGTACAGTTCTCTGTCCTGCTCCTTCTGTGTTTCCTTATACATCCTGAATGCTATCTTTTTTTCCCTTACCTTCCCCGCCACTTCTTTTGAGAACCATAGTGGTTTTTTCTTTCATTTTGATTTGTTTATTTTCTTCACACAAAGACTTGTTGCCTCTGTGATGGCGGTTTTGATGTTTCCCCATTGTTGCTCCACCCCACCTTCCTGCCTGTTTGCTAGTGCTTTTCTGAGGCACTCTCCCATTTTGACAAAATCAGCCCCTCCTGAAGTCCAGTACCTTCACTTTTGTGTGGCTTGACTCTACAGCAAAGTTTATCATGAACCACACTGTTTGGTGGTCGCTTGTTCCCAGATGGCTACCCGCTTCAAGATCAGAGATCATCTCTCCATCCCCATTTGAGAGTACCAGGTCTAAGATTGCTCTCTCCCGAGTGGGTTACAAAACTAGCTGTCTGAGGCATGCCCCCTGTAGGGCATCGAGAATAACCCTGCTCTTGGATGTGGCTGCAGCAAAGGTGCTCCAGTCAACATCTGCCATATTCAGGTAAACAAAAACTAACTAACTAAATAAATAAGTAGCAAACATAAACTGGAAATATGAGTAGAAACAGAGCCGCACAAGGGTACAGGGTGCTCAGTGACAATAAACGTAACACTGGACAAGACAGCCAAGGTACTCACCATGCACACTGGAAAGAAAGACCAGAGTCCTGTTACAGTGATGCAAATTTCCAGTCTTTACTGAATCACAGCAGAAAAAATTACCCATCTGGGTACAGGAACATACAGGATAAAGACTGCTTCTTATGTTTCACCCTACTGTGGGCATTTATGAAGATGTTTATCTTCATAAAAGACCACGGTTGGGTGAAACATAACAAGTTGTCTGCATCCTGTATGTTCCTGTACCCGGATGGGTACATTTTTTCTGCTGTGATTCAGTAAAGACTGGAAGTTTGCATCACTGTAACAGGACTCTGGTCTTTCTATCCAGTGCATGGTGAGTGCCGTGGCTGTCTTATCCAGGAATAAACTGAAAATATACTGTATTAACTATGCTGAGAATAATTCATGGGGAAGCCATGCACAATGGCATGTTTCAATCAAGGGGTTCTGATGACATCATAGGGAACATGACAGTACAGCTTGAGAGGTTCTTTGTTTTTTCCTATATAGTTTTTTACCATTGTTGCACCAGGACAGGCAAGCTGTAGTCTTCCCTCGGAGGATCTCAGTCTGCCCATTCAGGGCTTCATTGAGCCTACCCTGATGCCCCACTTTCTGTTTTCTCCTCCTGTTATCCCAGGGCCCCAGAACATGGTGGTGCTTGCACGTGGAGGCACACATGCCCTTTGTGGCTCTGGTGGCAGCTTCCTTCCTTCCACCTGGCCTAATGCCTTGCTCCCTTATTGACTTGGCACTGCCACCTAGCCTCCACCAGGTGGCAGCCAAGAGCCAGGGAAGCCCATATCCCTCCCCAGAAGAGGAGAGCTGCCTTGTGGCTGCTCAATCCAGCTCCTCGTCCTTCCTCCCCAGCTGACCTCTGATGACTTAGACTCCCTGTTCGCTGGCATGGTAGGAGGTAAGGTGTCCAGTGCCACAGCCTCCATGCCAAGCTTGAGAGGTTCTTGATGTCATCAGAACCCTTGATGTGAGTTGCCTGCCACAAGGGAGTCAGCTGCTCTTTAAACAAAATGGGCAGGATTTTCAAAAGGACCTACCCAAGATGCATCTTCTCATATTTTGAAAGCAGAAGTATGTCCCAACCTGCTGGACCACCTACTAGTTTGCCTACCAGCATCCAAAGTTTGTGTCCAAAAACAGATGCAAGTGCATGCCTGCTGAACTTTTGAGAATAGCAGCAGAGCTGCCTGGATGCAGGTGGGTGGACACAGATGGAGGAGCAACGTGTTTGCATCTATGTTCAGTCCTTTTAAAAAAACCCATGCCTTTACTTTTCCATACTTACAGTTCAGTTGCTTAAAAATGTAAAAACTACTCAAACAGCCTTAATGAGTGGATGCACTTGGGTCAGTTTCTTTAGGTTTTCAATTGTTTAAAAAGGATCCATTTAGTAAAACAAAATTAACCTGGTGGTTCAGTAGTGTACCGTCCTGAGCTACCAGGTCAATTTTGTTTTACTACTTTCATTTCACACTAGTGGTCCAGCAATATCCCCCACACTAATCTCCATTGTAAAACAATGTCCCTCCCTCTCTGGCACTCCCTACTGGCCACCGTCTGAATGACTGGGACTAAGTGTGCACATACCATGGAAACACAATATGTAGTGCTCATCACTTTAATTCAGATGGTGGCTGCCCAAGTTGGTGACAGAATGGTCTGTACATTTCAGCATCCACTGTTCTTCCTGCCACATCCATGTACTTTTCAGGGTAAGTCAGGCACTGGATGGTGGGTGCTGAGTAGGTGGACCAGGCCAGCAAGGGAGGGTATCATTTTACAACAGGGATCAGGGCATGAGGTGGGGTACCACTGTACTGCCATGGTGCTTTCTTTTCACGGTGGGCATTAGGGTGAGAGGAAGTACTACTGGGCTACCAGGATCATTTCTTTTCATGGTGGGGATCAATGTGTGAGGTGGTACCACTGGACTACCAGGGTCATTTTTTTCCACAGTGGGGATTCAGGCAGGTGGGAAGGTGGCATGGCTAGACTGCCAACTATATTAATGCACAGGGATCAAGTGAGAGCAGTACACTGGGCAAGGTACTGTAGAATGCATCTGTGCATTCATATTCATGGAGGCTTTGCACAGGGCTACTAGTGGACACATAATGGTATGAAAATGGCCACTTGGAATCTTACATGCCATATGTGGTCATTAATGGTAAACCTCTGAATGTAGCAACCAGAAGCAAAGGCACTAATCCATTTGTGATGCATTATTTCCCATTGCGCACGGGTGTCTGTTAGTAGGGGGCTGTGGTGCACCATCTGTATGCAGTCTGGGTGGTGCTACCACAGCCCAATGTTTGTATAAGCAGCACGCCAGACAAAACACTCTGCCTTATGAATGTGGCTCCCCGATGCTACATGCTATTTCACACGTGGCACTATTTTTTTATTTATTCTTTAGTAACCAGGTGAGGCCCACTAGGAACAATGCCTGTTTTCCAGGGCAACTGGGGAGGTTCAGTGACTTGTTCATGGTCACAGAGTAGTCAAAGCGGAGCTTGTGGGAATCACACCCAGGTCTGCTAGATGTACCAAGCTCATTTACAGCTCATCACTCTAACTACTAGGCTACACTACAAGCCAGCCATGTTTTGTGCAGTGTAAATGGCCATGTCTGAATATGGAGCTTTGACCTCTGACGCTTGTTTACTTCAAGGTTTGGGGGTTCAGCTAGCATGATTAAAACTTAAAAATGTTGTGAATGTTTAAAAAAAAACATAAGATAGAGTACTTAATAGCCATGGCTAAAATACTGGCACAAAATGAAACCTAAGTACTTAGGAAATTGGTGAACATGATTCTGCTCTTTCAGGTGTGTAAGTTTTCTAACTAGCATTTTTTTTTTTTTTTTTGCTGTTTACTCCAAAGCAATTGTATGTCTCATTGGAATCATTTTTGAGATGGTCAAAAAGAAATTCTTAATAAAAGGTAAACGAGGCACTGGAAAGGTCTCTTAGCTAATTAGGAGCATCTCACTGGAACTTTGTGGCGCTCCAGAACCACTCAGCTTTGCTTCTCAGTTCACAGACCCTAAGAGGTCACAAGGAGACACTTTTGATTATACAAGAGACATCTCCGGAGCCCCATTTACTTATATTATGAAGCGAATCAGATATATTTTATTTATATAACGCAATGCGCTTCTTTTGGGGCCTATTTGTGTGTGTGTGTGTGTGTGTGTGTGTGTGTGTGTGTGTGTGTGTGTGTGTGTGTGTGTGTGTGTTTATGGATGTACTTTCATTCAAACCTTGCTAATTGGTACTTTGATTAATGAAATGATCTCTGTGTGGGAATGATTAGTATATGTTGTTAAATGTTACTAGCTCAGTTTTTGTTTATGTTGAAATGCAAATCTGCCTTGATTTTATAAATCTGTGGACTAAAATATACTGCTACTGCATTGAATTATATTTCTCACTGTTGCCATGTTTCAGAGTTCTCAGAGCAGTAACCTTCTCTTGGAAGCTCCTTAAAGAAAACTACATCCTCATATCTTGTAAATGTTATTTGTTTCCATGTCAACAGACACATCTTTTTGTATATCTGTTAATGATATATGTGATTCCTTTAGTTTATTTTCACTGTTTATACTAGTTCCTGTAATTATCCTGGGGGTCTCATTTTCTGGGTGTTGAAATCTTATTGTCCCTGAGAGCTGCATTAGCATGTGAGAACATGATGTGTACTCACCCTTTAGACTCCACAGTATGCTTCTCTGCTTAATTAGACTTCAACAAAACAAGTTGCAGCAAGGTGTGAAATACCACATTTACTGTACCTTCAGTTAGCTTTGCAAACTGTCTGAGTTGCAATGCAGGGTTTTCTATTTAAATTACATTCATTTTTTTTTTGGTTTCCAGAAAGCCTTTTCAGGATATTTGTACTTTCAGCATAGAGATACATGGCATACATGGGTGGTGTACCATCATGTTCTCATATGTTAATGTAGCTGCCATGGATAATAAGATTTCAACAACCATAAAATAGAGACCCTCAGGACAGTTACAAGGACTAGCATGAACAGTGAAAACAGACTAAAGCAAACACATATATCCATAATAGCTACAGGAAAAGAGTTGTCTATTGACATGGAAACACATAACATTTACAAGATATGAAGGTGTCCTTTAATGTCATTTTGGTCACAGAACAGTTTTCTTCCTTTTCAAAAGAAGCACACTAAAAGTCTCACTATCTAGGCATTGTTTATAGATTATTTACTAAGAATACCCAGCTGAGATGCAATATCTCATTTTCTGTGGAGTACTGCATGTGCCTAATTTTACATCTGGATACATTGAAGCACCATGAGGTGCAGTGACTTACTAAAGGTTACACAGCAAGTGGCTCTGGTGAGATTCGAACCTGAGTCTTCTATTTCTGATGCCTGTAGTCTGACCACTACTGGATGGGCCTTGCGGTCCTTATCTGCCATCAACTTCTATGTTTCTATGCTTCACTAAACCATGCAGCCTCATTATGTAGCAACAGAGTCAACTGGATAGACCTCAGCCTTTTTCTGCCTGAACAATTTCTCTGTTTCTAATAATACTGTACTGTCAGTACATGTGTATATGGTTTTACTTAAAAAGTAAATTTTCATGAAAGGTTTGGGGTGTAAAATAACTACTGCCTAATGGTAAAAATCATCTTGCTAATAAGTTTTTATTATGCAGTAAAAGGACCAATTGGTTTTAGTTTTTCAAGTCATTGGTGGACAGTGGGCAAAATGGCTTAAATGGACCCCTAAAGCACAACAGTGTCCTTTTAGGGAAGGGATCTGCTCTAAAATGTAGGAAAGTGCATTCAACACCTAATAAAATGGGTTCAGTTGACTTGAATTAGTTACGCTTCACCCTATACAGCTTTCTGTCAAGTCCACTTGGGAGAGCCCGGGGTTACATTCAGTCTGTGCACACAGAAAACCTCTGTGTGATTCTATAGAATATTGCTTTCTGGTCTGCTTAGCAATAATCACATTAAATGTAAGTATGCTATTGAGTTCTGGTGGTGTTAACTCATAACCTTTTGAAAGAGAAGCACAGTTACTGATTCTGAACGTCCGGAATTGTGACATGCTCTGCTGTAGAGTGGGTGTGGGATTTCCACAGTGATATTACGTCTATGTCTGGAGATGCCACACAGATTTCACAGTGGATGTAATAGTGGAGTTAACTAGCAAACATCAGAGAACCAGAAAATGTTTAACATAAGTGTACCAATGACATCTGTTTGGGGTACATGATATCTCTAAATCATCATACATTTCTTTCTGTAATTAAAGCAGCAGTGCATCTTACAGTGAAATGTTTTAACCTATGCTTTTATAGCGTGTCCTTGTTCTCATGTTTTATAAAATACCCTTCCTCCATGTTTAATCTGCTTTAGCATTTTATTTATTTATTTATTTGCTTTAGGTAACTGGGTAAGTGCACTAGACAGAACCGCCTATTTTCAGGCACAACCCAGTTTTACGTTTTAATGTTTTACATTTAAATACTTTAAAGGAATGTTCTTTATGGCATACCCCCCATTTGCAGCATTATTATTCACTGTTTTGACCACCCATTATTAAACATTATTTTTCTTGTGACTATGTGAACAAGGATGTAACAGACAGAATGAATACATAGTAATTCAAAGGTTAGCAACTTAAGCATACAAAATCAGAGAAAGATTAATGTTTTATACCGTGTATCCCAATTGTGTCTCAAGTGATGTGGTTTCAGGGCAATAATTGTTAAACTTTTACTGTGCGGTCAGTCAAACATAGTGCAAACAAAACTGCGTGGTAAAATGTAGCATATGGGAAGAATAGCGAGGCAAAGAACCTCACAAATACAGCACCCTGACAGCACCAAACACACAGCAGCACACAACATGAAGTTATGTTTCAATGCGATAGGGGCTATGCCACCCGCACCCCTCTAATATATATAACCAACTCCGGAAGGGGGGCACACTCAGGGAGAAGGACAAAATCAGGCCAGCAAGAGTTAGGTGTGAGAGGAAACAAAAAGTAAAGTTGCCAATTATGTTTAGTTTTATTAGGACTGATGGTGGTTATTGGACGTTAATGGTATTTTGTGTAACTGCTATTCCAGATCTTTTCAATGTATGTTTGCACAGAAACTCCTTCAGAGGAAACATTAAACCAAGGTCCTGTCTGCCGTTACTGATGGCTGTTCAGGTGGACGTTAAAGATCCCACGGCACTTCTCAAAAAGAGTAGCAAAATACATTTATTGAATAAAGTTTATCATGTAAAACCATAAATGTAATCCTAATCAAAATACATAACAGAATACATTGATACAACTTGTATTTCCCCACTCCCACAATAATCACTATATCAAAACATGTTCATACTACTTGTTCTAAAAAACAGGGGGGGAGGCGAGTAACAAAAGAAAGAAAAAAAGAATGAAAACAAACTCAATATACATATTTACAAGTGTATTCATTCCATATCATTTCTGATCTCCTTCTAATAGGAAAGTAGTTTAAGACAGCAACCATAAACAGTTTCCTATAGTACTTTCCATTTGTTTCTGTCCAGACTGAGGCTCCCTCACGTAGACGGACTGAATGTTCCTCGGGATTTTGCCTGTTAGCTCTTCTTGTGTAAAATATTGTTGCTGGAGCACTCATCAGCATCTTATTTGTCAAATATTAAGTGTAATAATAGAAAGATAAACATTAAGGGTCCCAGCATAGAATTTGGCCCATCCCTGGGAATATATATCTAAAACCAAAGTGTCATACAAACATACGAAACTTGCCAGCAGAAATAGGCCTCATGATCTATCAAGTCTGTTCGTATGCACAGTTAGCACCGTATATTGTAGCTGCCCCTTCCCCAAACCCCCATATACTTTATGGAACTGCCCAGTGTCCTTCACCGAGCCCCCCTCCCTGCCCTGTCCCATGCCCCTTTGACGCTCCCCACTGTCCTGCAAGCCACTACCTCCTCTGGCAGAGCATTCTATTTTGACACTACCCTTTCAGTGAAATAATGCCTCCTCATCTCTCTCTCCTGATCTGCCCCTTCCGATCTTAACCCATGCCCTCGGTGTCCCTTCCCTTCCTCAGCTTCAACAGCTCCTCTGTGGCCAGATTTGTTGATCCCCCTCAAATATTTGAAAGTTTTAATCATGTCTCACCTATCCCTCCTCTCTTCCAGGGTGAACAAACTCAAGTGACTCAGCCTTTCTTCATAAGCTCTTCCTTCCATCCCTTGTATCATTTTCATCACCCTGCACTGTACTGCCTCAAACAGCTTGATGTCCTTCCTCAGGTATGGACACCAATGTTGCATGCAGTATTCCAACTGCTGCCTGACCAAGAACCTGTACAGGGGCAGGATCACATCCTTGTGTCTGGACAAGAATCCCCGCGCAATGCATCCCAGCATCCTGTTGACCCTAGCTGTGGCCCTCCTGCATTTGGCAGAGTTATTCATGCTCCCTATTAATATGACCCCCAGGTCCTTCTCCTTCTCTGTGACCCCTAACTGCTCCCCACCCAACAAATATTGCCGCCTTTGGTGTCTCACCCTGAAGTGTATAACTTTGGACTTCTTTGCATTAAATCCCAATTGTCACCTTGCTGACCATTCCTCAAGTCTGGTTAGGTCACCCTGTAGATTCTGCCACCTCACTGTGTCATCCACTACAGCTCCCATCTTCATGTCATCTGCAAACAGACTGATCCTGCTCCCAGCCCTGTGTGCGATATCTGATATAAACAGACCAAACAACAACACCAGCCCCAGCACAGAGCCCTGTGGCACACTGCTGGTCACTGGCTTGGGAGATGAGAGTCCCCCCCACCGCCACCACCCATTGCAATCTATCTCCAAGCCAATTCCTGATCCAGCCAACCATCTTAGGCCCCACCCCTACATGCTCCAGCTTTGCCCCCAGTCGCCCATGAGAGACCAAATCAAAGGCCTTGCTGAAGACCAAGAAAAGGACATCCACTGCATGCTCCTTGTGCAGTTCCCTCATCACCCAGTCATAGTATTCAATTAGGTTGGACTGGCAAGATCTCCCCTGAGATGAACCCATGTTGCTGCCCATCCTGTATATCATTGACCTCCAGGAAGGTTACTAGTCTCTCTTTCAAGATTGTCTCCATGAGTTTTCCCACTATGAAAGTGAGACTGACAGGTCTGTAGTCGCCCGGCTCATCCTTTGGGCCGCTCTTGTGGATAGGCACCACATGAGCCATCCTCCGGTCCTGCAGCACACACTCCATGTACAGGGAGATGTTAAACAGGTCAGTCAGTGGCTCGGCCAACACCTCCTCCATTTCCCTAAATACCCTAGGGTGAATGCCATCAGGACCGGTGCCTTATCCACCCTAAGTGCCTGCAGACCTTCCAATACCCTGTTTTCTTGAATCACTGTGTCAGTCACCTCTTTTCCCCTCATCCCCACCCTTCCTGTCCATGGAGGTAGTGGACCTCCCACCTACCTCATGAACTCAGAGCAGAAGTACTCATTCAGTACTGCTACCTGTTCCCCCTCCCTCTCCACCTACCCCCTGCCCTTCCTAATCCTAACTATCTGGTCCTTACAGTTCCTCTTTTCCCCTCACGTATCTATAGAATTCCTTCCTGCTACCTGTTCCCCCTCCCTCTCCACCTACCCCCTGCCCTTCCTAATCCTAACTACCTGGTCCTTACAGTTCCTCTTTCCCCTCACGTATCTATAGAATTCCTTCTCCCTCCCCTTTACGCCCTGAGCCAGCCTCAGCTCTTCGACGGCTTTTGCCTCCCTTATTAATTTGGTTACTTCCTTGGTCCTCTTTGTGTACACCTCCCTGTCCTCCCCCCTTCCCAGTTCTTTTTATTCTCTTAAACGCAGTTCTCTTGGCCCTTACCCCCCTCCAACACCCTCCTGATCATCCAGCATGGCACCTTGGCCCTTGACTTTTTGCTCAGGGTCCTGGTGCATGCTACAGTAGCTTCCTTTAGGCCAAACTTTATGATGTCCCACTTTTGATGTGCGTCCATCTCTGATCTAATTCCCCCAAGGTGCCCTCTCAGTATTTCCTCCCGAAGTCTGCCCATCTGAAGTCCACTACCTTAATTGCTAACCCCCCTGCCTCCTTGATCATGCTGAGTGTGAACCACACTGAAAGGTGGACACTCCCGGCTAGTGGCTCCTCCACCTGTAGCTCCCTCATCGTCTCCACATTTGATAGTACCGGGTCTAATATGTTGTCCAGTCTGGTTGGTTCACCAACTACCTGCACTGGGTGGCTATCCTGGAATGCATCCAGAAGAACCTCTTCCCTGATGCTAGAGGTGGCTTGGGTTCCCCAGCCCACCCCAGGTAGACTGAGGTCCCCAACAATCACCATGCTCTCCCTGCTACACACCCATTGAATCTTATCCACCAGCTCTCTCTCCAACTCCTCGCACTGTGCTGGTGGTCTATACACCACACCTAGCCTCAATTTCCTGCCCTTCAGGTCCTAGAACTGCATCCACAGTGCCTCCATCCTCCCCTTCATCCCTTGTGCACCTGCTCCCACATTCTCCTTGCCCTGTGCCCCTTCCACCTGACTTCCCTCACTCAGCTCCACCTCTTTGCAAGCCCTTCTGTTTTGGAGAGTCAGCTCATACAGCTCCCCTACCCAGCTGCCCTGTACTCTAGAGACACACTCGTCACCTCCTCCTCCATCCTAGTTTAAATTCCCCCTGGGCGCTATGTATTCCTCAGGTTTTTGCTTCAAGGTCTGCTGCCCAGCCCTACTCAGGTGCAACCTGTCTGCTGCATATTGGTCACTGTTGTCCCATAAGCTCCCCCTGTCCCCCACAGCCCATAATCTTGTGAGCAACACCACTCCAGCAGCCAAGAATTAAACTCCACAATCCTGTCCTTCCTCACCCTGCTCACACTGGGTACCAGAAGCACTTCTGAGAAAGCCACCATGCACCCAACCTCCGTACACAGCTTCCCTAGCTCTCCAAATCTCTCCCTAACCAACGCCACCTGACTCTCCACCAGGTCATTAGTGCCTACGTGCACTACCACATGAGGTTTTTCTCTTCCCTTCCTGACACATCTCAGCAGAGCCTGCCTTGCCCTTCCCGCAGTTAGGCCCGCTATGGATTTCACCCATATTCGACTGTGTTGTTCGCCACTCCCTCCCCACCTGAACCCTTTTAGTATACAGTCCCTTAACACTACTACTCCCCCCCTTCTGTCTTTATCCACGTGCAACCCCTTCCCCCCTTGGGCGCTCTCCTTCCCCTGCCCAGTAGCACTCGGTCCTTCACCCCCTGCTCTTCCTCTCCCCTTTCAGCTTGTCCCCCTTGCCTACCTCCCATCCCTTGTCTGATATGCCAACTATTAACCCTCCCCCACCAGTGCCCCCTTCAATTCTCCCTTGGCTGCTCACTCCCTGCTCCCCTGCCTATCTCGCTCCTCCCTCCCTCCCTCCCATTAGCCTTCAAGTCACTTCAAGCTCATACTCCCTGAATGCCCACGGAGGTGTCCCCCGACTCCTCACTCTGCCCCCCAGCCTTCTTGCTTCTTCCGACAACCAATTAACCTCTGCCTGCAATGCTTTCAGCCTTCAGCAAATGGAACATTCCCACAGTCTCCACAACATAGCCATCCATACAGCTGCACCACAGCCATAGCAGCCCACCAACCTGCCATTCCTGTTAGCCCCTGCCTCCTGCGCCAGTCTCGCTTCCCTTGATATCAACCCCCCGTCCCATTTCCCAGTTCTGCCTGCCCAAGTTCGCCATACCACTCGTCATGCCTCTCGACAGCTGCATCACCCCCGTCCCCCCTAACCATCCTGCCCCCATCATTCCCACCATACTCTGTATGCCAGTTTTGCTCCCTCGGCCCACAACTGGTGCTCTTGTCTGGTGTTGCAGTTAGAGAGTAGCATCCAACTTCCCCCCTCAAGGAGCAGCCCCAACAGCAAGAAATTGTCCTAAAATAAAAAGAGAGGTCCCAACAAGAAAATACCTTCAAAGCTTAATCCCTTCAATGAGTATCCACAATACAACATGTGCACCTAAGCCCCACAGGTTTAAACACCATCATGCATGAGTAGCCAAAGCCTAGGGCAGTACCCTGAAGACAAGTCCCCACAGGTTTAAACCCAACCCAGCATAAGTAATTAAAGCTTACTGCAGCATCAATAGCAAGAGATTACCCACAAATGTTTAACCCTTCCCAAGAAAATACCTTCTCACTTAACCCCCTCAAGGGTACCCTCAACCCAGCTCATGTGAACACTTCCCCAGATTAGAACCCACGCAGCATATAATCAAGCCCAGGCTCGCAGTCTATGATAAGACTTGCACAGTTATTTGTTACAGTACCTTACTCTGCTCCTCTCTCCAGTCCCAGGGCATTTAAATGAGATGAGTTAACAGCTTCCAGTCCGGTCAGGCTGAAGGACTTCCCGGGACCCCGATCCCCTCCACCTGCCCTATTGGTACACTTCTAGAATGGGCAGGCTAAGTGGCCCATTTAATACTGGTGGCAGTGTGGGAAGGGCAGGCCAGGGTGGGGTGGGTGGAATACTGCATTTGGAACCCAAGTTTGGCCCAAAAGTCACAAAGAACAGGAGAATTTCCCCAGTATCCTGCCCAGATTTTCACCATTCACTAAAATACCACCAATAGCTTGAGCTGTTAGTTTGCATCTGTATCGCCCTTCCCCAGGACAAGTGGTTTACATCCGTATCCCCCCTTCCATAGGATGAGACTGAAAAATTGGCAGTATTGTCTAGCCTTTCTTTCCCAGTCAACAAAAACTAAAATAAATAAAATAAAACACTATCCTCAGATAAGCTGCATGACCTTTTTTCATGTCAAAATGTCATGAGTAAATTTGATATGCTTTGCAACCATCAAAACAAAACTTTTTTTTTGTTTGTTCAAAGATGTTCCACTAGAAGGGTGTTCCTAATTTAATAAAACATATACTAGAGTTACTGTTATATAAGAAGTCTGGCTAGAAGCCATGCATGATTAAGGACACAGCCCACCACTTCCACTAAGCAAAGTTTAACTGCATAACCTGTGTCAGTTCTTAGTGTGCAAGACAGTGCTAGGTGATAATCGCACTGGAAAAACTGTGACAGTAAAAACAGCGAACGCACAACAGCACCTAGCAAGTTGGCGAAAGACCCAAACGGTGGCAATCGAAAACAGCAAAGTGCGGCAGGAAAAAAAACAGAAATGGTTAAGCAAACACTCCACATCGCAAGCAACCTGGAATGCCTGAGGACCACAGCAGAGGTAGCCCCAGATGGGTGGCTGAACACCCTGCATGTGCAGCAGAAGTCCCATAGCAAGGGAAACAGTTCATGTTAAACCAACCTGTTCAGTACAGGTCCTGACGTACTGTCTCCCCCAGTGAACTGTTGAGCACACTGGTGTATGCAGAAGGCTTTACCCCCAGCACCCCTCACACACCCCACCAGAAATATAAACATCCTCTACATTGCACAGATGACAGAGACAGCAGTACAAGTCAAACGCAGCGCCCAAATGACCTGCTCTTTACTTACACATTTGCTATTTTCCCTGGCATTGTTGTTTCCTTGCCGTTATTCCCGCAGTTATTCCCTCGCTATTTTCACCTGACACCATGCAAGACTGCAGCAGTTCTTGCTAAGTAGAACACTGTACAAGAAAAAAGCTCCTGCACTAGTGGTGTAGGGCCTGTGGTGCTGCCGCAAGCTGAACAGCTTAATCATAATATGCACTACACAACAAGAAACCTGCTTTATTTTGCTTTACCTTCCTCCACTTACAAAATGTATATAAAAATACATTTTGAAAAAGTAAGGGTCTTGGGCAATGGTCTCAAAAGCAATACCATTAATAGCTTGTAACCTACTTTTCTACATCAGTCTTCTGCATAGCAAAATGCAACAAGAAAGCTGCTGAACTCCAAGATAAAAGCACAGATACGGTGTAGGTTTAAATACAACTACTTGTCCATTGCAGCATTTCAGAAACACCACATGAGTGCAACAAGTGAAGTACAAGTCTTGGCGCAATGCCAGGTGCCAAGGGCTTCGATCACTTAGATCTTCATCAGGGCCCCAATCAAAGCACAGGGCACCTGGCATTGGGCTAAGATTTATACTTCACAATGTCTCCATGAAGTAGTACATGGCAGCATTGTGCAATATGCTAATAAGCCCATAATGACATGCAAATGGCCCTATCATGCCTTACATGCCCTTTGGGCTTATTAGCCTATGCTGGCTCTATTCCCTCCTGTGGCCATATTCCTGTAGGGGGCTAGTCACTATGCCTCTTAGCCCCATATTCTGTTAGAGAATGCTAACTGTCTAAATATTGTTCCAAGCAGGCTGTGCAATACCGCATGCACACAACCAATGGGTGTACATTGTAAATGGCTGGCTCTGAATATGGGGGTCCTTGTCTTTAAATAAGCTAACTTTACTAAAAAGTAATATTATTTGATATCACACCCCTCACTAAAGGGATCAGAGTACAGAGCTGTGGATGTGTTTTACAGTGTTTGTTGCAAATTCATATACCGTTCATTATACTCTCCTAATTTTAAGTTTCACGTGAAAATGATCATAAACAATAAAAAAACAGCACATGAAACACACATAAATCACTTGTACAATGACTTTGAATGCACCATTAGCTACATGCTAGACAACTTTCACAATTTATTAAAGCCAAATCAATTTCTATCTGTATGGACGGGTATCACCTTAAGAGGGTGAACAAATAACAGTGAACCGTCACAATGGAGAAGGAACCATGGCACCAACACTTTTATGTGACCCTGGTTCTATTAAGGGGGTTTGGGGGCAAAGCCCGTAAATACTTTCTAAAAACTTTTCGCACTGTGGGTTCGGAGCTGTTGTGACAGTTCGCTATTATTCATTCACCCTTCTGAAATGGAACTGTATGGATACAGTTGTAGATCTAATCTCTGTGGTTGTTATTGGAAAGTAATTGCTGATTAACTGCCACTGATAATAACCTCGGCAACTAGATTAGAAAAGTTTATTCCAAATGACTACCATTACCCATAATGACCATCGCAACCACATCTAGTGCTTACTTAATATTTCAAACTCTGACGATGGTCTGTGGAACATGGAACTAGATGTGAATTGTAGGATCATAACCTTAAAATGCCTCAAATGTAAGTCAGAAATGGCAAACTGTCCCATTACCATGGGCCTTGCATCAAATCTCTTATTGCTATCATGCTGACATTACTTTCAGTTGCTTTTGTTTTTATTCATTTTGACCCCCCATTTGTGGGTGTTTGCATACATGTAAGACTGAGGATAGCTAGACTATCAGGATCAGGCACTGTTAGTCTTGGGGCTCCATTTTGAAGCAATGGTCCAAAAAGAAAGCACATGGCATGGGAATCCCATAGCACCTGGTAAAAACCTCCGAAACTGAAACCTGTTACTGCAAAATGCAAGGTTCCCAACCAAGCAAAGATGAAGAGGCAGTATACTTATCCTTCCCTCAGATGTAGAAGTAAGATGGTGATGGGGGACATATTGCTGTAGAAGGCCATTTTTGAGACAGTGGGGCAAAATACATTTGCCTGTACAATCTGCATAGCACCAATGTGATGGAGATGGGTGGTCCCTGTCATAATGCATGACTTTAACAGCTCTAAACAAATGTTTCTACATAGAAACTATGTTCATTTCTTTAAGAAGGAAGGCTGTATGTGCCTATCAGTTATTTCCATGACACTCCAAGCACACAATGGCTGGAAATGTACAATACCTCATCCCAGCTACAGTAGCCCCTCATTGCCCCGTGAGGCATGCTGCCACCACCAGCAGGTCTGCAGATGGGATATGGAACTGAAGTCTTTGGGTATAAAAAAAAATTCAAATTTACAGGCTAAAGAAGTCCACTTATGGTCTGAGTTGTCTAGCCATTCTGAAGCAATAACAAGGTTTCTGGAAATATGGAAGTTATACGTTTCAGAAAATACTTCATGCTGCTGCTTACATTAAGTTTTGAGATGCCTTTTTCTAATTGTCCAGGCCACAGAATCCAAAAAAAGTCTTTTTTTTTTTTTTTGCCATGAAAACTGTGAAGCAAATGGCTCCTGATGGCCTTATTATTGCAGAAAGTTGTACTCTTCAGCCTTGAAGCAGTGGTGGAGATTTTCCAGGACAGGACCATATAGAGATCCGTAGGAGCAAAGCAGCCAGTGGAGACCCCTGCATTTCATGGGCTCACCTAAGGGATATACATCATGAAGATTAGTGGTAGACAGTAAATTCACATGACAAGAGACATTTACATAGTTTATTGTATATCTATTTTCTTAGTACAGAGATCTGTCAAAGACTATATAATCATTGACCAAGCTGTGTATTCATGTTACTCATGTAATTTTTATGACTAGGGCATAAATACAAGTTTTGTGCAAAATGGAGGGGCAGAGATAGTGCCCTTGGAACCACAATATAATTTTAATCCCTGCTGATTCTGATTAATAATTTAGCAGTGAAACTATATTCAGAAGCTACTTTAAAGTCATTTAGATAGTTGATGATGTTTATTTCTTGAGGTAAGGGGTGCTATTGCTTGATGTAAAGGGAAACGTACTATTTGACTGCATGTTAACCTACTGGTGCATGTAATTTGATTCATTTAAATTGTTTGGTACCATACATTGATTATACATAATTAGAAGGTGGTTTTCAAATATTTCACAATTGGGGCTCATTATGTTCCTCATTATATTACAACTATAGATAATTAAGATTTGAACATCAACATATTTATGTTTTTTTTATTTAACAGCATAAATTAGCCTCAAATTTGAAATAATGTTCTTCAGTTTTAACGTTTGTTCAGGTATTTATCCCTCCATCTCCTTCATTAATCTTTCTAAGTTTATACTCCATCTGTTATCTTGCTTATTGCATGTAGAATATTTCTGACTTTCTCGTGCATATATTCTTCACAAGGGTTGTGCAGTATGGAAAAAGAAGCAAAATTCAAACCAATATTAAGGTCATGGCAAAAGAATATACCACTCAGACACTGATAAAGTAAATGCCATGCTGCCGGGTTTAATCAATGTAACCATCTTTATTTTCTAAAAATCAAAAGAACATCTTTTGATAGTTTTGCTATATTGCAGTTAGGTACTTTTGAGAAGGAGAAAGTGTTCTGATATTTGATTGCCATGTCAATAATCAGAAGGCAGTAACCATTTTCTTTTTGATGAACAAGTGTCTAATGATATTGAAGGACATTTATTGGATTCGGCTGCTAAACTTTCTATGAGAAGAACAGCTCCCCATTGTGCAATCTGCAAACTAAACTAGTGCTAGCACATAGCTTGATCTGAAGATGCTTTAACGGGGGGCAGCATCCTTTAATGTCTGATAAGATAAATTAGTGTTAGCATCTAAATAAAAATGTCATTTTGGTGGCACAATTTATCTCTATAAAATGACACTGTGACAGGCAGTGAATCTTCCGACATAATTAAGCTGTAAGCTTTCCAGGATGTCTGTGTGGACCAAATGGCTAAAAATGCCTCAAGAAAGATTGTATCTTCATGTGATTGGATGTATTGCTTATTCCTAAACATAGAATTAGTTACAAAGGAGTGTGTGTATGTGGAGGGGAAGGTTTTTAATTTAATTAAAATGTTTCCATGTTTTAATTTCTAAACTTAAATCTTAATTTTTCTGGCAGTAATACTACTATACATTACCTACAATAAGTCAGATGTTATATTGATAGACTCCACAGGGACAGATGAGGCAGTCACACTAACCAAGCCCAGACTGTCAGTTGTATACTGCAACCTCACTGAAACAGTGTCGTTGGCAGCCAAGTGTTTTGCATTATGGTGAAGTGATGTGTCATAATGAATCAATTTAATAAGATTTATTGTAGCTGAGAATCATGTATCATAGCCTCATGACTAGCACAGAAGTAGAACAGAGGTCATTAAACAAAGGCTGTAGTAAGCATCTGCTTTTATAGCAATAGTGTATGCCAGTGTGTGGTATGCCATAGAATATTGTCATGACTTGGGTGCATTGTGAGGCACTAAGCCTAAGGCCAAGTGTCTCATGCACCTGATAAATGATGATATTCCATGATATACCAAACCCTGGAGTGTATTATTGTTATTATGTAATAGATCCATTTTTACAGCTGCATAGTGAGAGCTATGCATGACGTATTGCTATTACATAGTAAGAGAAAGGGGTTCTGGAAGCACATGACCAGATACCTGCACTGTGTCCTTCCACAGTGGAGTTGAAGCACATGTAGTCCTCCATTCACCACAGTGCTATCCCCCCCATGCTATTTTCCAGCTCAACGAACACTTAAAGTTCACTTCTAGGTTCAATCACTGTCTTCATGTTTCTGGGTTCAACTGCTGTCCCTGAGTTTCTGTAATGTTTCCCTGATGTCTAGCGACACCCCCCACCCTCTGATCACTATCCCCATAGTTTCAAAATGTTCCCTGGTGTCCAGTGGCTCCCTCTGCCCTTTGATCACCATCCCATTCCTCCGAAATGCTCTGTGGTGTCTAGTGGCACTCCCCACCCTTCAATCATTGTCCCTAGAGTTCCAAAATGTTCCCTGGTGTCTAGTGTCCCCCCACCCTCCGATCAACATTCCCCATAGTTCCAAAATATTCTGTGGTGTCTAGTAGCCCCCCCCCAATCACAGTCCCTATGGTTCCAAAATGTTCCCTGATGTCTAGTGGCCCCCTGCCCTCCAATCAAAATCCCCATAGTTCCAAAATGTTCCCTGGCGGCTAGTGAAGGTACATTGCCATTTTCCAGTGTGTGCACTCATTACCATCACTTTGGTAATTTTCAAAATGTTGACCCCACATAGCCATTTTTCATACCACCTCATGAACCCAACAGCTGTTGTTTTTCAAATCCTGGCCTAAATGTTATTTTGCTCTTGTGGTGCAAAATTGTTTCATCCAGTATTTTATAAATGACACCTGTCATGTTCGGGGAGGGGACATAAAAAGGCTCTGCTGAAATTTTGTGGTCAAAATGTCACAAAAGGAAAAAAATTAGGAAGTAACATTGTTTGCAGGGATGTCCGTTGGCCCAGTGGGGACCACACTGCCTTCCTGTGCCAGTGATCTGAGTTCTGGTGTGAGGTCAGTGAGCTGGTTTAATGGGCTGAAGCTGGGGGAAAGGCTCTGCGGCATGTGGCACTGGCCCCAGCCTGGGGAGGGACAGGGCAGTGTCCTGGTGCACACATGACACCTTGTGGTGGGTCAGAAGCCTTCCATCACAAGGTATTGACATGCATGTCAAGGCCTGATGGGCCCATGCACTGCATTAGGACTATTTCCAGTATTCTATTTATTTCATTTTATGCAGGTCCCAAAGGGACCTGTGCAAATGAGGATACGATGCCACTGTCAGAAAAAGAGGGGATATTAACTGCAAAAAATCCTCATGTTAATGCACTGGTACTGGGCAGGAGGGAGAGGGACTTCTGTGCCCCTTTAATGTCTACCAGTTTGGCAGTCCATCGCCCTGTTGCTGTTGCAGGGCATGAGAAAGGTGGTAGCTTCATCCTGCCCTGGTGGCAATTGATAAGCAAAGCAACTAGCCCCATCAGAGGAGAGTAGTCCTGGGGACACTGAATCTTGTCCACACCCCCACACTGGCCTCCACAAGCAACCCAAGTCCATTCTCAAACCTGGGTCGCTACCATGGTACCATTATCCACTCTCCTAACAAACCCACTTTAAACCCCCCAAAAAACAACAATCCCTTTACATCCAACACAGGAGATTGGCATTTTTATTACTCATACCAACCCATTTTCCACTTTATGTCTATAGGTGCAATAGAATGATAAGGATGGCACAGCTGGACTCCAACCCCGGCATCGAAGGACACGGTTCACATGTATCAGATAAGTACTGTTTTATGTTACAGTACCTTGTTTGTACCAGTTAGTTACTAAAGAGCTGCAGATCCTTTGTGGCCTCTTAGTATTCTTAGCTTACAGGTATGGCTGGATGTTCTCAGAAGCAGCCCAACCCCCATCCTAGAATCCCCAGCACCCAGGTCACCCCTCACCCTCCCCAATCTCCTGCCTCTACTTCCCTTCCATTCCTTATTTGTTCTTCGCATTTGTATCATAATCTTATCTGAAAATGTATTTGCAATTTTGGTACTATGCTGTTTTTGTTGTTATTTGTAAATGTACATTCTGCCTTCCTTTGTCTGTTTGTTCTACCCTCCCACTCTTTGATGTGGAACCTTTGTAAATGAGCTGTCCTGTGCTCAAAGGTACTGTTAATCCGAGAATAAATAAATAAATACAATAAGAAATCTTTTTTTTTCGTACTATATGTATGCTATGATGATACTATGCAACAGAGCAACTACAAGTATTAAGATATTGCTGTCTGTTGTCTTTCACTTGTTAATTGTTTGGTGAAGCAGGGCTAGAAATATTCCCACTATTCTGTTCATTTCATTTCACATAGGTCAAAAAGGGACCTGCGTGAATAAGGATACAATTCTGCTATCACAAAAAGATGGGAAATTCACTGCAAAAATCTACATTAATGCAGACATTATCGGTGAAGAATGCAAAGCACACAAAGAAGGGAAATTAGAAAATATCAGGGCTTTGGGTCTCCAGAGTCTTGGCGAATCAGTAGTGGGGTCTTAGAAACATAGAAACATAGAATTTGACAGCAGATAAGGACAGCTTGGCCCACCTAGTCTGCCCATTTCCATACCTAACAGATAAGCTGCAGATCCTAGTTAACCAACAGCCTACTTCCTCCTACCCCCCACTAGAATTGCTTTATGTCTGTCCAATGCATTCTTGAATTCCACCACTGTTTTTGACTCTACGACCTCCTCAGGAAGGCCGTTCCATGTATCCACAACCCTCTCTGTGAAGAAATAATTCCTCACATTACCTCTGAGCTGTCCCCCCTCTATCTTCAAATTGTGCCCCTTTGTTTTTGCACATCTCTTTTTCTGAAAGATGCTACCCTCTTGGACTTTGTTGATTCACTTGAGGTATTTGAAAGTTTCTATCATGTCCCCCCTCTCCCGCCATTCCTTGAGGCTATACATCTTTAGTTCCTTTAGTCTTTCTTCATATGTCTTCTGATGCAGACCCTGCATCATTTTGGTTGCCCTCCTCTGGACAGCCTCCACCCTGTCTATGTCTTTGCTGAGATGGGGTCTCCAGAACTGTACACAGTACACCAGATGTGGTCTTACCAATTGTCTGTACAGAGGGCCAACAACTTCCTGTTTTCTACTGGTGATGCCTCTCCCTATGCATCCCAGTATCCCCCAGCCCTCCTTACTGTCTTCTCACATTGCTGGCCCACCTTTAGGTCATCTGATATGACTACCCCCAGGTCCCTTTCCATTTTTGTTGTTGTCAGTATCTCACCCCCCATTGTGTACTCTTCCCCTGGGTTTTTGTTTCCCAGGTGCATTACTTTGCACTTCTTTGCATTGAATCTAAGCTGCCATACATTTGACTATTCCTCCAACCTTGCCAAGTCCCTTTTCATCCTTTCCACACCACCTTGTGTATCAACCCTGTTGCAGATCTTTGTGTCATCTGCAAAGAGACATGCTTTCCCTTCCAGTCCCTCTGCAATGTCACTTATAAAGAAATTAAAAAGGACTGACCCCAGTACTTAACCCTGCAGTACCCCACTAGTAACCCTCCTTTCTTCACTGTGGACTCCATTTACTGTTACCCACTGTGTCCTGTTGTCCAACCAGTGTTTTACCCAGGCTACCACCCTAGGACCCCCTGCCAGGCTGGCTAATTTGTTTATTAAACTTTTGTGAGGGACTGTGTCAAATGCCTTGCTAAAGTCTAGGTAGGCCATGTCCACAGCCCCTCCCTTGTCTACTGCTTTGGTCACCCAGTCAAATAAATCAATTAGAGTTGTCTGACAAGACCTTCCCACTGTGAATCCATGCTGCCTTGGGTCCTGTGCCCCACTGGCCTCTAGGTACTCAACAATTCTTTCCTTCAGAAGCGATTCCATCATTTTCCCTACCACTGAGGTTAAACTGACAGGTCTATAGTTTCCTGCCTCTGTCTTGCTCCCACTTTTGTGAAGGGGAATCACATCCACCCTCCTCCAGTCCTCAGGTACCACCCCATCCTCCCATGATTTATTAAAAAGGGTAGTCAGTGGTGTTACTAGTTCTTCCCTTAGTTCTTTTAAAATTCTTCCTTGAGGATTTCCACCCTAATGACTTCTTCCACCGAGTAAACAAGGTCAGACATAATCTCTCTTCATTGCGCAGGTCCACAGAGCCCTGCATAAGAAAGCTATGACTGATTCTGTTGGCAACATGTGGCGAGCCATACTTCTCTACCTCTACCACTGGCTTGGAACTGTACCTTGTAATTTGGACAGGAGGCTATAGGCTGGGGGGCCATTAGGGTTGACAACCCCAAAGAAGACCCTACCACTGATTTGCTAAGACTCCAGAAACCCAAAACCCTAATTTTGTTTCATTTCCCTACTTTGTGTTCTTCAACTCTAATGTTGTCATCAATACATATAGATATATATATATATATATATATATATATATATATAACACACACACACACACACAGTATATAGAATATTATACAGGTGCAGCAACACCTCCATATTAGGGCTGAGTAAGCACTTTAATGTTAAACCCCAATTTTGCACCTTGATAACTTTGCACCCATTCAAATTGATTTACATGCAATTTGGAAAGCCCAGAGAGGGTGCAAGGATCTATGGATCCAGTATATTTGGTACCAATTAGTTCACCTGGAGCAAAGTTACAGGGGCCAAAAAACCCAAAATCACCACAATTAAGACTTTTTTTTGCTCAATTATAACTAAAAAACTAGGAGGTCTTTGAAACCTGAAACTAGCAGGTTTGATAAAGTTTGGCCCAAGACATGTGCTTTTGTGTTTTTTATTTCTCAAAGTTAAGTAGTTTTTAAATTATTTAAGAAAAAACATTCTGTTTGTGAGCCCATAACCTCCTGTCTGAAGCAGAAGGTACAGCTCCAAGCCAGTGCCTCATAGTAATGCACTCTTTGGAGGTACAGAAGTATGGCTCGTTACATGTTGCCAACAAAAATCAGTCATCATAGCTCTCTTTGGGCCCTGTGTGAAGAAAAGACATCACCTCGGACCCCACTTGCTCAGGGAAGGGGATTGGCATTAGGGATGACAACTCCAAAGAAAAACACACCACTGATTCACCAGGACAGTGGAGACCCAAAACCCTAAGGTTTTTTTCATTTCCCTACATTGTGGGCTTTGTATTCTTCAACCCTAATATCTGCATTAACATAGTTTGTTGCAGTTTACATATTATACAGGCATGGTAGCATCTGTATATTAAGGTTCAGTAAGCAATTCTGTGAGAAATCCTGAATTTTGCACCTTAATGACTCTGCCCCATTCTGCTGATTTACTTGAACATTGGTAGGCATTGAGTTTGTCCCAGGATCTCTGGATCCTAAATATTTTGTAGCAGTCAGCTCAATGAGGCCAAAGTTATATGCAAGCAATAACACACGATGAGGTGTGGGTTATCTCCTGATAACAGCACACCCAGGTGCATTATGAGGCACAAGGTGCTTGCACCGAGTGCCTTATGCACCTCAGCGTGTTCTTATCAGGAGATAACCTACACCTCATCGTGTGTTATTGCGCTTATAAAATGGGCACAAAATTTCCAACACAGATTTTGAAAAAGTTAGTGCAGTTTGAAAAGTGAGATGCTATTTATTACTTTTTTATGTCTTTTTTTTCCAACTTTGAAGAAAATAGTCCCTTTTACTGCCCCTGTACATAATGTTTTAAAAGTAATTTTAAGAATTTAGGGAAGGTGATGCGACGTATGTTTGTATCTCTCCTTTCTCTTCTCCCCCAGTATTTATTTTCCATTTATTTGGAGGGTGTCTTTGACAAGGATCAATCCAGAGGATCAACGGAGTTTTGCAATTTTCTTCCAGGCAGCAGCAGCCCTCCCCCGTGCACACATACAAACAGACAGCATATTTTGGTTTAGTTTTTATTTTTAATAAATGGTATATGTTGTATTTTATGTTTTGGTGCAATTTACTGGACCGCCTTCTGTGTCTTCCAGTGAGTGGTTGATTTCCACTGGGGTGAGCATGTTACTGTAGAGCCGTCATAGTGAATGGTTTGTGCTTTGTGCTTTGTGCTTCATGACTGTGCAGTTTATTGCTTACTATGGTTTTGGCTCCATCTGTGAGACATGGTTTTATTGAAGAAAGTACTTTATTACAGACAGCGATTCTTTTGTGGGTGGTCTGTACTGGCTGACCTACTGAAATAGTTAGGTATACCAGGCAGTGGATCTTTGGAGCAGTTGCAGACCGTGAATGGGAGCTGTGGACTTGAAACGAGAGGACTGGGTAAGATTTGAAACTAAACAGGTACCAGTGAAGTAGGAAGGAAGGGGAGCTTGGGCACAGTGTTTTACTTTATTCTGTCGTGGCAGGACTGCTTGGAAGGGGCAGGGGTAGGCGTGGCTGGCAGATGTGGTGGAGTAGTGACTGTTCTGCAGCTCAGTCAGAAAGGTTGAGCTGGGAGACTGAGGCACAATGATTTCTTTTGTAAAGCATCCTGACTGGCTGAAAAGGTGCTGGTTGGCACAATATGCCATGATAAGAACATGGCTAAAGGTGCCAGTCAGCCAATCAGGAAGTGGAAAACTCAAGATCCATTTTATGAAGGTGAAAAAAAACATTAAAGTGGCCAAAATTAAGACCCTCTAGTTTGGATCTGAAATTTGAAACTTTCAGGTTTGACAGAGTTTGTCCCAAGGTGTGTGCTTTTGTAATTTTTGTTTCCCTACCTCATCCTGTTTTGGAGACAGTAACACAATTGTGTTCTATTTTTTTATACATGCTCATTAGCGGAAATGAGCATTTTAAGGATAACTCTATTTTTATGAAAGTATACATTTATGCAGTCATATGGCAAAAATGAGTTCATATGATGAAAATGTGATTGTATGGGGAAAATGCATTTGTATGCTGAAAATGCATTAGAATGGCAAAAGTGTGTTCATTCAGTAAACATTTGAGTGTTTGTGTGAGTTAGTGATACAAACAAAAAAAATGGAATCTCTGCATGCTGAAAACAAGAAAATTAGCTGGAGTGGTGGTCTGTGGTTTGAGTGGTTGGCAGATTACTCTGAAAGGAATATGGCTTTGCGTTTTGGCCCCTAAATATTGTTTTTTGTTTGTTTGTTTGTTTGTTTGTTTTTACCAAAGAACAACATTTGTAAAAAACCATGAGTCACAAACAAATATTTTATGTGTCCCTATTTTTGCATCTATCAACTCACATTTTAGCATTCTAATGAGTTAGCCATATGAATACTAAAAAAGGTCAAATCTTTGTAGGCTGATAAGATGAAAATTAACCAAAGAAGTGGTTTGTGCTCTGAGTGGTTGATAGATTACTATTAAAGAAATGTGCTTGTGTACTTTCTGACCCTAAATGTTGTGTTTTTATCAGCAAATAACATTTGTTATAAAACACAAATCACGAACGCATAAATATTTTATGTGTCCCTATTTTTAATTTCCTGCCTTGTGTCACATTTGTGATATTAGCGAAAATGTGTTCCCTTTTTTGCACATGCTCATTAGGGGAAATGAACATTTTAGGGATAACTGTAATTTTATGAAAACATATATTTTCTCATTCGGATGATGAAAATGCATTCATATGTCAAAAAATGTACTCATATTGCAAAAATACATTTGTATGGTAAAAATACATTAATATGGCAAAAATGCATTTGTATGGTGAAAATTCTTCTGTGTGGCAAAAATACATTCATTTGGCAAAAATGTGTTTGTTCAGTAAACATTTTAGTGTTCATAGGAGCCAGTGATGACAATAAAAAGGTTAAATCTTTGCAGGCTGAAAACAAGAAAATTAGCTGGAGTAGTGGTCTGTGCTTTGAGTGGTTGGCAGATTACTGTAAAAGTAATGTGGTTTTATGCTTTTTGCTCCTAAACATGTGTTTTTTTTACCAGAAAATAACATTTGTTAAAAATCATGAGTCATGAATGCATAAATATTTTATGTGTCCCTATTTTTTTCCCTATCTTTTTCCATTAAGATATTAGCAAAAATGTTTTCCTTTTTTGGCACATGCTCAGTATGTAAAATGATAGGAAAATGATAACTGTATTTTAATGAAAGCATAAATATATATGTTTATATGACAAAAATGGATTACATCGGTAAACATTTGTTATGAAATTCAAGTACCTAGGGGTCTGGCTAGACCACAGACTCTTCTTCTTGGAGCATGTCGAGGATCTGTTGAAAAAGTTGAGGCAGAGGCTTGGTCTCTTCTTTAGAATAAACCACCTCCTGACCAAATATGCCAAGATGCAGTTAGTTCAATCCACGTTTCTATCCCTAATTGATTATGCCAATTTCATTTACAGTCAGTGTAATGCCTCCTGTCTTACTAAACTGGACACCTTATACCACAGAGCCTTGAGATTCATAACTGGCCTACCTATCACCACCCACCACTGCTCCTTATATGCAGCTGTGGAGTGGACCTCCCTTCAGTACAGAAGGAATAGAAATGTGGCTCTCTGGACTTACAGAGCTATTACCAACAAATTACCCCAATACATTTCCAACTGTCTGCTGTTATACGTGGTAGGCAACTATGCACTGAGAAGCTATTCTGTTTCTTCTGAAGTATCTAGGGCCAATACACACTTTGGGAGAGTGGCCATAGGCTTCGTGTTGCCCTCACTCTGGAACAAACTACAGAAATCTATGAAACTGAGTATCCCTGTTAGTCTTACCACCTTCAAGACCTTGTATGCCAAGGCTGTTAAGGAGCTATGCAGCTGTTTCCAGCACACTTAGCGTGCTAGGGGCCTACTGCTTACCTGCCCACTATATCTCCACCTAACACGGCCCCTTGATTGTCTCCACCTATACCCCCCTTTTTTTCTGCTAATCCACTACCTTTCTTACCCTCAGACTCCTAACAAATATGTCCCCAGCCCATCTACCATAGCACCCCTCCTAGAACAGCTGCAGTCCTGTACCCCTCCCCTCCATATCTGCCCCTTAAGTTTGTATATGTTCTGACCAATGATATGCCGTGCTGTATGAAAATGTTTTAATATGCTGGCAATTTCAGAATGTTTTAATTCCCCTTCTCATACCATTCTCCCTAACCTTGTTAACCCTATTCCTGAAATACTTGTTATTGCTCTGTGTAATTTTATTTCTATTTCTATTTCTGTATAATTATGTATATTTATTATCTGTACATAAAAGTGTTATTCTTGACCTTGTGTACTGCAGGTCCACCTTGTAAATGAGCCTGATCAATGGTGTTCACCTGGATAAATAAAGACTTGACTGAGTGATTGATTTTAGTGCATGTATGAGTTATGAATAAGAATACTAAAAAGGTTAAATCTAGTAGAGTGAAAACAAGAAAATTAGCTGGAGAGCTAGTCTGTGCTTTTGGTAGTTAGCAGATTACTCTGAAAGGAATGTGCTGTTGTACTTTTTGCACCTAAATATTGTGTTTTCTACCAGACAGTAACATTTGTTAAAAATAATGGGCTCAGTTTTTAAAACAAAAAACTTTGACGCAAGGTGCCTGCACCACAGGGGTATGATGCAAGTGGCACCTTGCATCAAAGTTTGCAACTATCCCAATTTTTGAACTCCAGCTGCACTGAAATTGGGATGCCATGTTTATAAAGCTTCACCCTGTGCCACCCTTGTGTAAAAGTGCCCTGTCTACAACAGGTCACAAGGGGCTTCTGAGATGGCGGGGCTGCTGGCATCCCACTTTCATGGTGTGTTACAAGCCTGCCATGGTTGCAACAGGGGCTACCCATAGACCAGCTAGGAGGTGGTCTAAGGGCTATGCACCACTTCCAAGCAGAGCAGCAATTGGGGGGGGGCTGCAAGGAGGGGTCAGGGGGTAGAAGTGTGGGGGTGCCCTAGGGATTTGACAGGGGAATGGTGGCAATGTTCAGGGGATGAGGTGGTACCCTGCAGAGATGCCCTGTGCTGCTACATACAACCAATCAGACCAGGTAAAAGGGGTTGGCAGAAAGGGACCGGGACCCGACCTCAGGAGGCTACAACCCTGGCACCTGCCCCATAGGTGCCACTGACCACAACACTGTCAAAGAGAGCAGCAGTGACTGCAGGTTGTGGGGTTGAAGTGGTGGCTAGGAATGGTCACTGGGCATGGCAGTATTTCCTTAGTACCAGGCCCCCTGCATGGAGGCAGGCCACTGCCTGCTGATGGTGTTGTGGTCAGTGGCACCCATGAGGCAGCTGCCAGGGCTGTATCCTCCTGAGGCCTGGTCCCAGTCCATTTTTGACAGCCCCCTGTACCCAGTCTGACTGGCTGTATGTTGTAGCACAGGCACCCCCACAGGGTGCCATCTCATCCCCCACACATTGCCGCCAGGCCCCTACAACCCCTTAGGGCACCTCCGTGCTTCTTCTGGCCCCAGTCCCCTCCTAGCAGGCATATTTTGCATTTAGCAGTGTCAGTGTGGCTCAGCAGGTTGCACACTCACCTCAGAAGATCAGAAGGCTGTGGGTTCTAGCCCCACACCAGGCACTTGGGTTAAATCCCCAATACTGACACTGTAATGCAGCATGAGGGGGGTGCTGTACTCCTGAGGTGCCGTCTTTTGTTTGTGTTATATCTTATGCTCCTACCCCTTCAGCCCTCACAATCTGGAGGGAGCCCCAGTCCCATCACCCTGGTGTCTACCAGCCAGCATAGTAGGCTCAAGGGCAGGTGGGGTCAGAGGGGAGCCCTTCCCCTCTGAGACTGGATAGAGGTTTCCTGTGCTGTGGCTTGGCGGGTGCAGGGCCTGTGAGTTCCCTTCCTTCATCCTCTGGGGGGCAGATGTTTTTCTGTATTTTCCCTGCTTGCTGGGGCGGCACGTGCAATGACGCCTGCAATGGCACCGTACGTGCTCCCATGCATGCTGCCATCAAGTGCCTGCACTGCTCCGACCCCCCCAACTTACAGTGTTGGTGCACCAGCCCCCAGCCGCCACTAGAGGCCAGACTCACGCTGACAGCTGAAACTTCCCCTCCCTAAAGAAGGAGAGCTGTCCTATGGACTCTCAATCCTTCTCCACCCTGCCAACCCCCGGTGGCCTGGGCTCATTCCTGAATGCAGGTTGCCGGCGAGGCATGAGGTGTGGCATCCAGCGCCTTAACCCTCAGCACCACTGGGTTGGCAAGGTGCCATCTTTTGGATGAGACATTAAACTGAGGTCCCATCTGCCTGTTCTGGTGGTAGTTCAGGTGGATGTTAACGATCTCATGGCACTTCTCAAAAAGAATAGGGGAATTTCCCAGTGTCTTGGCCAAATTTCCCCCCATTCACTAAAAATATTACCAACAGCTTAATCTGGTTCAATGTCAGATGGCATCCATCTGTATCCCCATCCCCCTGGGATGAGGCTGTAAATGGGCAGAACTGTCTAGTCCTCCTTTCCCAGTCAACAAAAATGAAATAAATAAAAAATATTTACCCCCCCCCACCTTCGTGGTCCTTCAAGTGTTGTGCCAGGTGGGGGGGGGGGTTGATGGATCTTTCAATCAACCCCTGCAGGTGTGTCAATTCTTTGGCACAACCCTCTGGATGCGGTAAATCTCAGCTCTAGGGAGCAGGGACCCTCATTGTTTTAAAATACAGGGCAGGGTCCCTGATGCACCCCGAGATTGCTGCAGCCCTAGAATGTTGCAACTTGTAGTGATCTAAGGGCTCTTTGAAAATTGAGTCCCATGAGTCATGAATGCATAAATACTTTTTTCAGTCCCTATCTGTGTATTTGTGACTTGCATTTTAGCATTCGTATGAGTTAACCATCTTTGCAGGCTAATAACATGAAAATTAGCTAAAGGGTGGTCTGTGTATTTAGTGGCTGACAGATTACTATTAAAGGAATATGTTTTTGTACTTTTTGTCCCAAATGTGTTTTTATACCAAAGAATAAGATTTGTTAAAAATCACGAGTCACAAATGCATAAATATTTTATATGTCCCTATTTATGCATATGTAGATCACGTTTTAGTGTTTGTATGACTGAACCATGTGAACATTTAAAAAAAGGTCAAATTTTTGCTGACTGAAATCAAGAAAATTAGCTGGAGGGGTGATCTGTGCTCTGAGTTCAGATTACTACTAAAGGAATGTGGTTTTGTACTTTTTGCCCCTCAACATTGTGTTTTTTTTGCCAGAAAATAACATTTGTTAAAAATCATGAGTCACAAATACATAAATATTTTATGTGACCGTGATTATGTGTCTGTAACTCATTTTTGTGTTCCTAGCTGCTTAAAATGTGGGAAAACAATTGTGCATTAACAATCTGAAAACAAAGTGGATTTTCCAGCCATAACCTGTGTGTTTGACAGGTTAAGGTGCTTGGGTGATTGTTTTGCTGTTGTTTTCTCGAAATATGGCTTATAATTTCAGCAAAGAATTACAATACACCAGCTACCCTATAGGAACACAAACAGAAATTTATAAAAATGCATTTGTGAGGTTATGTTTGCTGTTGTAACTGCATTTTGTAAAGATTTTTTTTATTTTTTGCTGTTTTTTAGGGCAGAGAGCCTAGAGGGTCCCATATGCCCAGAGTCAGACGGACCTTTCCCTGGGTGCAGGGCCCTGTGCATCCACAACCAGACTCTTCCCTAAGGTGCAAGGTCAAGAGGGCCCTTTGCATCTGCATCTATAACCTCATGGAAGCACAAGGCCTGGAGGGACCTGATCATCTGAAGCCACACGGAGTCCTTTGCACAGCACCCAGAGCGCCTTTGGTGCAGGGACTGGAGGGACTTCTGTGTTTGCATAATTTCACATCATTTGTAACATTTCACCCAGGTCCCTTTGGGACTTGAGCAAATGAGAATACAATTATACAATCACAAAAATGAAAGGAAATTCAATGAAAAAAATTAAGTTAATGCAGACATTAGGGTTAAAGAGAGTAAAGTGCACAAAGTAAGGAAATTAAAGCATTAGGGTTTGGAGTCTCAGGTCTCTTCACAAATTGGTGGTGTGGTGTTCCTTGGGGTTTTTAATCCTAATTCCCACCCCCGTCCCCTACAAAAAAAATAAAGCCATACATGATCCAGAGCCCTGGGCAGCATTCAGGGCCTTTTGTGAAGAAACTTATGACTGATTTTGCAGCTCCATGTCAAATGCTATAGTTGCCTAGCTCCAAACAGTTCACCTTGTCTGGACCTGTAGCTTGTGCTTTGGTCATAATGCTAGGAGATAGGGGAGGGTGGGTATTTTGGTTGAAATCCTAGTGGAACACCACACAACTGATTTGCAAAGACTCCTGAGACTCCTAACCATAATAGTTTCAGTACAGTCCACAGGGAACTGGCCAGGCTCAGGGTGGACAGGGCCATGGGGCCTGATGCAGTGCACCTCAAGTTGCTGAGGGAGCTCAGAGAGGTTCTGGCTGAGCCCCTGGCTGCCCTGTACAACAGATCACTGGATACAGAAGAGGTGCCAAGGGACTGGACAATGGCAGACATCGTTCTGATCTACATCGGGGGAAATAGGGTGGATCCAGGGAACTACAGGTTGGTAAGCCTTACTTCGGTGCCTGGCAAGGTAATAGGGACACTCATCAAGGAAAGAATTGGGGATTACCTGGACACCAGAGGTCTGCAGAACCAGAAACAACATGGATTCACCAGGGGTAGTTCCTGTCAGAGCAACCTGATTGAATTCTTTGATGAGGTAACCAGAGTGATAGACCAGGGTGGGGCAGTGGATGTGGCCTATCTGGACTTCAGAAAGGTCTTAGATACCATCAGATATAGGATGCTGGTAAAAGCTGTGGAGCCTGGGGGTGGGGACAAAGAGAAATGGGTTGGGAACTGGCTCATGGATGGGAGTCAAAGGGTGGTGGTGAATGGGGTATGCTCAGAGGAGGGGAGGGTGACCAGTGGGGTAACCCAGGGGTCTGTGTTGGGGACAGTGCTTTTTAATACCTATGTTAGTGATATAACAGAAGGTGTGGGAGGGAGAATATGCCTATTTGCAGATGATGCAAAACTCTGTAACAGGGTGGACATACGGGGGGGGGGGTGTCAGGATGAGGGCAGACTTGTGGAAGTTGGAGGAGTGGTCCAGGAGGTGGCAACTTAGGTTCAGTGTTAAGAAATGCAGAATCATGCACCTGGGGCACAGGAACCCAGGTGCAGAATACACACGTGGAGGTAGGTGCTGGAGGTCACAAGGAGGGAGGAGAGAGACCTGGGAGTAATTATTACTGATGATCTTAAAGTGACAAAACAGTGTGGGAAAGCAGTGGGGAAAGCTAAACAAATGCTGAGATACATGGGAAGGGAGATCACCAGCAGGAGGAGAGAGGTGCTTCTCCCCTTGTATGTATAGCTGGTACGACTGCATTTCGAGTACAGTGTGCAGTTTTGGAGGCCATATCTCCACAGAGAAAAAGACAGATTGGAGGCTGTGCAGAGGAGGGTACCAGGATGATGCTGGGTATGCAGGGGATGTCCTATGAGGAGAGGATTGAGGAACTGAACCTGTACTCTCTGGAGAACAGGAGAAGAAGGGGGGGGATATGATTGAGTCATTTAACTATTTAAAGGGGATAAACAAGACACAGGTGGAGAGTCTGTTTCAGTGGAGTGAAGCTTCTAACACTAAGGGGCACGGTATGAAGTTGTTGGGAGGCAGGATCCAGGGTAATGTGAGGAGGTTCTTCTTCACTGAGAGGGTGGTAAATGACTGGAATAGTTTGCCAGAGGAGGTGGTGCAGGTGGCAGTGATCACAGAGTTCAAACATGCATGGGATAAATACATGGGTATACTAGGGATGGGAGGGGCAGGTTTGAGGCCCACCAGTAGATGGACACCACTTGGGGGGGTTTCATTGGCAGACTAGGTGGGCCATATGGTCCTTAACTTCTGCAGTGAACATGATATATATATATATATATATATATATATATATATATATATATAAGAAAATACAAAATCACACATGCCCACACAATGCAAAGCATCATGGGCTGCATATGCTGGTTCAACTTTAAGCAGAATATATATACTGTATATGTATATATATATATATATATATATATACACATATATATGATATATATCCCTGTTTCATTGCAGTGTTTAATTTTACTTCATCAACCAATACAAAAAGGTAACATTTATGTCAGTTGATGGCCCTATCCACTGTTTTCCCTAAATGCCATCTGCACACCTCATTTGAAGTGAAGGGAAAATGGTTGCTCCCCAGGTGCTGTCTAGCATGTATCATATACATGCTGTGCATTGTGTGCAGTGATCCCTTCACCTCCAGTGACTCATACAGTAGTTAGTTTTCCCCACATTTTGACACCTTGAATTATATCAGTGATACTGCAAAAATTGATTTTTTTTTAGTTTTTTTTTCAGAGCTTTGTGAACTTGCTCACCCAAGAGAAAATATCCATAAACAAGTGACGCAAAGAACAATTGTCACCCTATATGTTAAGACAGCAGGGTCTTTCAGTACTAAATCACCCTCTTCAAAATCTATAAGAGCAATAGCAGGGGCTGTCAGTGTTAAATCACTCTTTTTAAAATCTATAAGAGGAAAAGCTTCCAAAACTGGGAATCATCATAGGGCAATACCTTTCTACAAGTTTGTAAAATAGCATAGGAATTTCTTTAGCAACTTACATAGAAAGTAGGTGCTGAAACTTCCTTTGACAATAAGCATGGTGTTGAGTACATAGACTATCAGAGTGAAATAGATTTTTCTGCGGTACAGAAATATTACAAAAGGTGTAAAGTAGATAGTCACTTATTGAAGATCACTAGGTATTTTGAAAAGTTCCCAGACAAGTTTCTACTTTAATCTAATATTTGAATAATATTTCTTCAGTGCTGCTTCAAACCAACTTTCCTGCATGTGTAGCTCTCTTAGAAACATGTCTCACATACAGTGTTTGATAAAGTAGTAGCTCAATTTATTGAAATGTATGCATAAAAAACAAAGGTTATCACATACACAATTATGAAGCTGAGTTATAAAACCAAATTGTCATATACAAAAGTAATAGGACCAGAATATCACATACATACAATTAAAAACAGTTCTAGGACCATTAAAAACAAACATCTTAAACTTTAAAGTCTTTAAACAGAATAAAGTGCCATAGTGGCAAAATTCGCCATGGCGAAAATATGGCTGGTAATATCACAAAATAGTATACATTTTATTAGTTTACTTCTACTGTTACATGTTATCGCATTCCCTCAGATCAGTCAAAGCCGTCTATCACTTGCTTTAGCTGTTAGAAGACAGTCAAAAATCAGGTGTACTACCATTAATCTCACATTCATGTCACATTTGCAACAGCGGTCCATCCTTCCAAATATACCCCAGCCATTTACTGAATTGGAACTCATAACCATGCCTACTCTGAATTTGCAGTACACAGTCTTGTGTGGAAGCCTGTAGGAGGTGCTGGCTACTTTATTTTATGTAAAATACTCACATGAGAGGTGTACGTTTAAAACATTGCAGTATTTCCAGCTGGTAGCAGGTTCTCTGAACTTTGACCTCCCTGGGTGTGTGAGACAAAGTCTGTGGCAACTGCGGCTAGGTTCAAGCTCTTTAAGAGACAAGTGTAAAATTATAGTACCATTATTTGGTCCGTTTAAGGACAAAATACCTGGGCAAAACAATATTTTTACTTTTAAAACTGTTAGTTTAGACATACGAGAAACTGGAAGTACCGGAGTGGCATTTCTGGTCAGGCACACTCATAAATCTCTCCCCAGTTAGCGGAGGCGAGAGTTGGGCAAGCAGCATCTGCCTGCATCCGGTGAGGGAGGTGGCCTGACCTCTGACCAAATGAAATCCAAAACTAAGGTAAACTTAGTTGGTCTGGGGTTCACAGTGTAATAACACTGGTTGGTAAAAACTTCAAGGTTGTACCGTGAGATAGCATCAACGCTCTTCATTAAACTTACCTGGAGGGTCGAATAGAGGTCTTTTTTTAAATATAATCCCACACCAGGGGAAATTATCAGCCTTACAGCAGTTTTCTTTCTTTCTTTCTTTCTTTCTTTCTTTCTTTTACTTTTGTTGAACATCAGCATGGTGCTGGATAAGTCAAACACCACCATGACACTGGATGGTGAAGTAGGAATCAGATGCACTAATTACTGCATGTACAAATTTATGACCAACGATGTTAGCTTGGGTTTGCTTACCTGTGAGAAATATATAAATAACATTGAATTACTGTGAGAAATAAGCACTTTCTACACTAAACTGGACCAACTCGAAAAAAGCCAGCACACCATGGCTGCAAGATTTAAGGAAATAAATGCCCCCTCTCAATCTGAAACCAGTATCCCTTCCACTATGGCAAAACCATCCTGTGAAAACTCTAGTCATTTGCCTAAAAATCTTAGCTCCAAGGATGCTTCTGAACTAACCAATATTCCCTTTCAAAACACTCTAACTTACTGCTAAATTCTAAACTCACTTCTGAAAGCACCAATAGAAAATGGGATAGGGAGGAGGGTGAAGACAGGGATACATCCAAATCAGAATGGGCAACAGTGGAGACTAAGAAAAAGGGTAGAAAAGCCCAGCTATTTCAGATTCCAAACAGCAATCGTTTCCTCACTCTTAACAATATGACTATTATGGAACATGGGCAGATATCAACACCTCCCCCATGTGAAACCATACCCCATCCTGAAGGTAGCACATTATTAATAGAAGTTATGCCTCCTGCAGAAAATAGCCAACCCACTCCCCCCAGACCTCCAACACCTAACCCAGGTTGCAGTGGGCTAAATGCCCAGCCTCTCCTATCTCTTGTACCACCACTACTAAATGACAATGTGGTTTTCCAAAAAGATATTGTCAATAGAGATGACACCCATGATAACCAAATCAATATACCCATTGAACAGGTAAAATTGCAATCCAGGTGTAGAGAAAGCTACAAATTCAATTCAACAAACAGAAGAGGTGACAAATATGGAATTAAATAATAACACAGTAAATATTACCCAAACCCCAAGATGGCAAGTTTATGTCCTGGACGATTCTATCATTAAGTATACAGACAAAAATCATATGTCAGGATGACAAAGAAAATCACACTTGCAGTCACTTCAGAGGGTCTTGAATAGCAGACCTGAGTAATATGAGAAATAACATTGTGAGTGGCCCTGGAGAAAATCCCCTGGCAATAATCCACATTGGGACTAATGATGTGGATAAATCAGGCCTAGAATGTATTAAGCAGGATTATATTACACTAAGTGAACTTCTTAAAGCAAAAGGTTGCAGTGTGTATTTTTCAGAAATCTTACCTGTTCCCAGAGCAAATCCCTGCAAACATAACAAAAAAGAAAAGATAAATGAATGGCTCTGAAAGTGGACTTTGCATAATGGTTATGGTTGCGTAACCCACTGGGATCAATTTGAATCAAACCAAAATCTGTTTAGCTGGGATGGTTTGCATCTCAGCAGGTGAGGGAGCAACATCTTGGGGAAAAAAATCAGTAACATCATTTCAAGTGCTTTAAACTATTAAGTATGGGGAAAATGGGGGCATTCTCAATTAAACCCATTAAAAGTATGGTCAAAACAAAAGTATTGGAACAGTGCAAACTATTAATGGCAAATGCTATGAGTCTAAACCAACTAAAAACATCTGAACTCAAATCAATTCTTGTTAAAGAACAAATAGATATTATAGCCATCACAGAGACTTAGTGGGACAATTCCAGCCCTTGGAATAGTGAAATACCCAACTACAAACTGTTTTATAAAAACAGACGTGATAGGAAAGGGGAAGGGGTGTATGGCTGTACATTAAAAATGACGTTTAGCCTCACCAGACTTAGATTTTATATGTTCAATATGAACCTCTAGAACATATCTGGATAAAGGAACACTTTAGGGGTAGACCCAAGATATTAATAGGTGTATGTTATAGCCCCCCCCCCCCACAGCCAATAAAGAATAGTCAGAACACCTCATAGAATAACTCATTATAGCGTCCAACCTTGGGGACACAATAATTCTGGATTTGTTTAAATTTTGGGAGCCTGTGGTACTCCCTTTAGCATGCTCCCTTTGAACACCTGTGTAAATTCCTTGGTGGAGCACATTATATAAAAGGAGCCAATTAGGCCATGCACTTCACTAACCACTGCAGGCATTTGAAAGTTGGAAAGCTAGAGTCGGGACTACACCATGGGTCCCACCATGATGAGGTGGTTTGGCTTGCTCACATTGGAATTCCAGTCTGAAACAAAGAGGACCCTCTCCTGACATGGAGTAAAATAATAAGTAAGTATAGCCAATTATGGCATTGGAAAATTTAAATATAAGCCATGTTGGGGGGTGCACTAGCACATTTGGATTGCTTGCTTGGGACACAATAATACTCGGTCATTTTAACTTAGCTGACATTTCTTGGGAAACCCTCTCAGGTTCAAATGAAACTGAAAGATTATTTGTAGATTTGATCATAAGCAGTGGATCAGAACAACTCATCCATGAGCCAACTAGGGATATTAACACATTGGATTTACTCCTGACAAATATCAAGTCTGACCGCTCTGATATTAAAATTCAGTCCACTTTGGATAACAGTGACCATAACAAGATCACATGTACATTGGAAGTCTCTAGGGCAAACAATATAAATAATATAGTCATTAGAGAATACAAAAGGGCAAATTTCAAAGTCATCAAAGATAATCTGTCAAAAATAAACTGGGAGGAAATTATGGCACATTTCTGTCGAAGAATCATGTAAGTTGTTACTTGGGATAATCTCAGAACTCAAAGAAACAAATGTACCGATCTTAAATAAATACAACAACAAAGGCAAAATACCCCCCTGGTTAACCTGTGCAATAAAAAAAATCTAAATTAAAGAAAATGCATTTCACAAATTAAAAAGGCAATCTACTAAACTAACTATATAAACCTGTAGAAAGGAGCAATGGAAGCTTACATCCATGATAAAAGGAAAAAATCAAATTAGAATTCAAAATATTTCATACTAAAGACAATAATAAAACCCTATTCAGTTACATTAATAATATAAATAAAAACTCCAGAAACGCAGGACCATTAGTACATAATGGAAACAAGACTGACTATGATCTGGAGGAAGCTAACCTGTTTAACTCATACTTCTGCTCTGCTTTTACTGATAAAAGCACAACCAACCATATCCCCCAACAACATTTTATAAATAAATATACAGTAAATGAAAACAAGATCCTAAAGGTTATAAATGAATTTAAGACAAACTCCAGCCCAGGCCCTGATAGCATCCATCCCAGCTTTCTAAAAGAAATGAGAAATGCTATAACTAAACCATTAGAAGTTATTTTTAATAAATCATTGGCAGAGGGAGTGGTGCCTGATGACTGGCATCCAGCAGTTGCCATGCCCATTTATAAAAAAGGGAAAAGGGACTTAGTCAATAACCAAAAGCCAATAAGCCTCACCTCTGTATGCCGTAAACGAATGGAAAAACTGATAAAAACATCCTTGAAACTGAAATATATAACCTGGGTCTAAATGATAATAGCCAACATGGATTTAAGAGGGGTTACTCGTGCAGAACAAATTTGGTAAAATTTTACATTAGAATCAGTCATTGTTTGGACAGTGGGATTCTGATGGAAGTGGTGCTACTTGATTTTAGAAAGGCATTTGACACTGTCCCACATGATATACTGATTGAAAAGATTATTTCAATGGGTTTTAGCTTATCTGTGATGAAATTGGTTGAAAGTTGGCTCCAGCATCACACCCAGCATATAAGAATAAATGGAAACCTATCTGAGGCAGGGGATTTCAACAGCGGGGTACCGCAGGGCCCATCCTCAGCCCAACTCTATTTGGAATCTTTATTAGCGACATCAGCATTAATCATTCAAATTTTCTGTCTAAGTTTGCTGATGACACCAAACTGGGTCAGCTTTCTCACAAAATATAAATCATTCATGGAGGATCTCAAAACTATAGAGGATTGGGCAGTACAAAATAAAATGTCTTTTAACTTAGACAAGTGTTCTGTCTTACGCTTTGGTAAAAATAATCAAATGTACAAATACAAACTTATGGACAGTCCTCTCAAGTCTATCCACCACGAAAGGGATCTAGGCATACTCATAAATGGCCAACTTTCATCAGTTGATCGTTGTAATAAAATTGCAGCATCAGCAAACAGTTTATTAAAAGCCATTCAAAGAACATTTATCTCTAGAAATGAGCAATGTATCATGCCACTCTACTGCACATATGTTAGACATATCCTGGACTATGGCTCACCTTTCTGGAGTCCGTACATAAAGCAGGTTATTGATCTAGTTGAAAGGGTCCAGTGGAGGGCGACCAAAATTGTTCCTAGACTTAAACTTGATACATACCCTAACAGACTTTACAAAACTGGGTTATTCAACCTACAAAGTAGGAAAATGAGGGGAGATCTATTACTTTTATACAAAATTCTCAATGACCAGGATCAAATGGTCCAATGTGGAATAAGTTTTTGCACTAGAACACCAAACCTTAGATTTCACAAGAGACAGCTTAATATTCTCAAGGTAAAGATCAACAAAAGACAGAACTACTTTACTACTAGGTCAGCATGTTTATGGAACCAACTCCCTAATGACATTGTACATCAAAAAACATTATGGGTGTTAAAAACAAACTGGACGAATACATCAAAAACAAAGTTTTATACTAAATATACCCACTGTGAGTGGGAGACAACCTCAATGAGCATATAGCCTTCTCTTGTCTTGTACACCTAGTAATACCTAGTAATACAGGTTCCATGTCATAACAGCAATTGCAGAAAGGTGATTGCCATTAGGGTGAGTGTACCTCGCCAAAAATCAGTTATGGCGATGTACACTACCGGTGCACAGCAAAAGGGTGCCGGATACTTAGGTTTTTTTAAATTTATGCAGGGTTCTTTGCCTCCCCCGCCACACACATCCTACTTAAGGATTCTCAACTCCAGGGCGGGGTGCATGTGTGGGGGGGGGGTGCAAAACAAGAAAAATGAAATCCTGGACTGGCGCGCAAATAAAATCATGCCCAGACCCAAAACCGGCATCCTCCCAACCCTAGCCTGCCACTATCCCACCACACCACACGGCCAGCTTGGCAGCTGACTGATGCACTACACCCCACAAACTCTCCCTCCCTCCCCTTCTGCCCCTCGCAGAGCGTGCTTGCTCCCCCCCACACTCACGAGTGTGTACCTATAGTGACATTCTGTCACTATGTTTGTGGACCCCCCCATCCTGTCACCCTCATTGCCTGGTAGCCCTGTGCACAGGCATCATGATTGAGTTACCCTTGTTAGTCGACCAGTGCCCATGTTTCATTGCCAAATGTCATTATACTAAAAAACAATTGTAAAGGTGTTCTCCATACATCATAATGTAGAGCATCCCCGCGATCTCCCTGTGATCACGTCATAAATCTGCTGAGCACGGGGCAGCACAGGGGGTGGATCTTAGACCCAGGAAGTGCCTGTGCCCTGGTAAAGAAGATTTTACGAGTGATATAAAAAAAATGAGTGCATACTTTCGGGAAACTATACATAAAAAGCATGTCTGGGAGGCAAAGCTCCGAACTGCGTGGCGCTCAGTGAAATATATTTAGTTTGGTGAGTCTCTAAGTATATTCAGCCACAGCTATTGCAGCCCCGCTACATTAATTCTAGACAGTTTAGGCAATGGTGGCATGCCGTTTAGAGATTAAAAAACACCTTTCAAACTCCCTGCAATTGCTGCACCCGCACCATTGCATGCAGTTGCCTCTCTCTCTCTGAAACTCCACCTAGAAGTCACGCTGGTAAAGAAGAATGTTCCATTTTTGAAACAGGGTGTCTGTTTCCTTCATATATATTTTTATTTCTTTTCTGCTTTAAGATGATTGTAATTATCAGCAATAGTTTAATGATTTATAATATGTTTATGAGCTTTTGCTCAGTGTGATTTTCATGGTTACCACTTTAAAATACATAAATAAAAGTAATGCCCACTAGGATTAAATGCCCGATCCTGCAGAAAACAATGCAATTCAAAGGCAGTGGTGATGCAGGAAACTGTGAACACACTGTGACATGGCATCTGATCATGGCGCACACCACAGTGAATAAGTATAGGGCGATTGCACTATCTCTTACATCTTTAAAAATATCACCTGTGGCTTCCTTAGGGTACCAGAACCACTACCCTTTGGTTCACGGTCCTCTCACCATAAGAACTCACAAGAGCACACTCTTACTGCTGCAAGAGATGTCCAGATGCCAGTTAAATATGTCATATAACTACAGGTAAATGCTGTAATTGAGAGAGGAAGGATATAAATACCTGGGGATGGGAGGAAGAGAATACAGTCTTGTCAAATGTACACATGATATCAGACAGACTTCATAGGCATACTGATTTTCATTCAATGGCAGATGGGGGATGGGCATATTTGGCATAGTGCATAAGCGTGTTCGGTATGAAACAATGAGTCATTCCCTGAATTACACTGACAATAAAAAAGCCAAACAAAAATCAATATACTGTGGCAGGCTCAGTGGCATGGAGGGATGAGACACTGAGCCAGCCACCTCTTGCCTCTGCAGCGACCCGGGTTCAGAAACGACACGGATCACTCAGAGACTGGCTGGGTGAGAGAAGACTGAGCACCTGTAGCACTGCTGTCTTCCCTCGGGGAAAGGGGGATTGCCATGTCCTGCTGTTGACCACCACCTGGAGGTATCTGGGTGGCAGCACAAGCAAGTCACACAATGGGAAAGAATCCCATGTACAGAGTCTCAGGGGCATTTCCTAGGAGGTGAAACATGCACATTGTGCTCATTGCACATCTGTGGACAGAGGGAGAAAAGAGAGAGAAAACAGGAGGAAAATGGAGGACGGGCTTTGTGAAATCCTGCCCAACGCACTGTGGCCTACTCTGCCACTCTGGATGGAATGGATCTGGATGAGTGCCCTGGGGGGGGACATTCCCCCCCAGCTGCACCACAGGGGGGAACTCATGGGAGATAGGAGTCTCCAATCAAGTGGAGGTAAGAGACAGCCACCAGTGCACCGGGACAGAGCTGGGAAGTCACCCATTCTGCCCAAGGAGGATAAAATCTTTATGGAAAAAACAATATACTGAATTATGTTGGTTTCATAGTTGTAATAGAGTATTAGGGATATCCTTATTTAGTATCATACTGTTTCTTTAACCCTCCTAAGGATGGCATTTCAAACATCAGTAGGAATTAAATGCATGCAGCAATGTAGTAAAGTCACAATCTAGTCCCCCCCTTAGAAGATGCTGCTGATATTAATCTATTTATTCTAATAGTGTCCTGAAATAACATTGAAATGTATTAGATGATGGCCTTGAATTGTGGTTATTGCTAGGCATGGGTGGATAGTGAAAAACCCTATCCTAAATATTACCTGCAGGAACCTCTAAACTACTCCCTTAACTACCCTAAAAATAACCTAATGAAAAATGGGTAGTTGGTTAGGGTCAGGTAGTTACTAACGTAATCATTCCACTACTCTATTACCCTACCCTGACCATAACAAAAATGTGAAAATACTGTTTTTGACTGGATGCTGTATACTATTACACTGTTTTGTTAGGTACCCCAAGCCTTGTCATTTATTACTGTAGCAAAGTCAGCTACACTACCGCTCTCTGCAGCAGTTAGCGAAACAATATCTTGTTACAGCTGTATTACACTGTTTGTTAGGTTTCCAAAAATTATACCCCTGGTGGGCATTGTTGAGGCAGATGCGAGAGGTGCAGCTGCTCTGAATGAACCTGCTGCTGTTTCAAAAAATTATACCCATAGTGGGCATTGATGAGGCAGGTATGAGAGGTGCAGCTGCTGTGAGTGAATCTGCCGCTGTTTAAAAAAATTATATCCATAGTGGGCATTGATGAGGTAGGTACGAGAGGTGCAGCTGCTCTGACTGAGCCTGTTACCGTTCCCAAAAAATTACACCCATGGTAGGTATCATACATAATGAACTGATGACTGACAAAACTAAGAATGGTATGGCACATATGACTGGCCTGGTGGAAGTGGTGAAGCGGGGATCTAGCAATATCGCCAACACATAGGTGGCATTCTCAAACATGGCATTTATTCTCTGATAATTCGATAGTCTGAGACTCAAGTCATCTGCCAGCATAACAGCGGTGGTGTCTTCTTTTGCCTGAAAGTCTTTCTTTATGTCATCAAGGAAAATGTGAAGAAATCTTATCTGAGGAAGAATTTGACTCAGAGTTGCACTGTCTGCACTGACATCATGTGTAGCAGCTTTAAATGGCTCCAATAAGGAGACCAAAGATTCAAGTAGACTCCAACTGCTGGAACTGAGCATGATGTTTACTTTACCTATTTGATTCTGCATGGTGTAGTCATGTACTACAGATTTTTTCTGTTCAAGAAGCCTTTCCAACATGTAAAATGTCGAATTCCAGTAGGTTGGAACTTCCTGATATAATGTATGCAGTGGTAAGTTGTTTGACCTCTGCAGCCCCTTCTGGATTTTATGTGCTTTTACAGAGTGACTGAAATGCCAACATAGTTTAATTCCTAGCAAGACCTAACATGTTTTCAACATTTCTTTTTCTATTTAAGAAATTATGGATAAAAGATTTAAACAATGTGCAAAACAAGGTATGTGTTGGTAGTTGCTGTCTCTGACAGCTTTGACTACGTTGGTACCATTATCTGACACTATGAACCCAGGAGAAAAGGAATACGGAGTAAGCCATTTCTGGAATTGTTTTTGCAGCGCCTGGAAAATATTCAGAGCAGTATGGTTTTCCTTCAAAGTGGTGACACATAATACAACCTGCTGCCTACTGCTTATGGTAGAGTGTGGATTATTACTTTCTGACTGAAAACCTGCCCAGTGATCTGTAACAGTAGTCAATTGTTTGGTTGCTGGTCCATATATAGAACAGTTACATAAGAACTTACCATAACAGCAGTTCTTTGAGAGAATCTCTTGCAGCAGGTCATACCTCAGGAACTATAGTCATCAGGCACCAGGACAACATGGAAACATTTTTGCTAGCAGTCTAACTGGGGCCACCTCCCTGTATAGCTGTGGCAGCCCCATGCCCTCCTCAGAACCCTGCCAGAGACTATCCACCAAGGATGCACTCCTGAGGGAACTGAGGGAGAGCAGAGAGACCCACCAGAAGAACCACGGAAGGCAGAAGGCTTGCCATCCTGGAAAAGAGAGGACAGGAAAGGAAGAACTCAGAAGCAAGGGGGAAGGGGGTGGGAAAGGATGACCTGCTGCAAGAGATTGTCTCAAAAATCTACTGTTACAGTAAGTTTTTACGTAATTGTTCTATCTTCCTTGAGAATATCTCTTGCAGCAGGTCATACCTTATGAACGGGTCCCAAGCAGTACTGCAGAGGAGAACAGTCCAGGTGGTTGGAAAGCAGCGATCTATAAAAGGAGGCCTAGTAACACTGCTAGGCCAAAACTTTCCCTCCTTCTAGAGGCAATGTTCAGATTGTAGTAACTTGTGAAAGTGTGGACAGTACTCCAAGTTGCAGCAGCACAAATCGCAGCTGCTGAAACCCCTCTGAAACAGGCAATGGCAGTGGCCATGTCTCTGGTAGAGCGGCCCTTGACAGCCCCATGAAGTTCTTTACTTTCTATACCAGAAAATAATACAGTTGGCTAACCATTTGGACAGATACTATTTAAAAACTGGTATGCCCTCTTACCCAGGGCCAAAAAAAACAAAAAGCTGTGAGGGCTTCCTGCAATCCTTGGTGCAATGAACATCAGACTTTGATGTGCAGATAGACATACTGCAAATTTTGGGGGCAGATCCAGTCTCCCTTTCAGAGCAAAGGTAACAGACCTGGGAGGGTGACTTTTTTTTACAGGATGTAGTAGTTCAGGTTTCACAAGTCCAAGATGGGTCTCAAGTCCCCTGTGGACTTGGGAACAGGAAGAATGGAAGTAGAACCCTGTGTGCCAATGATTCTCAGGAGCAGGTTCTATGGACCTTTTTTGCAGCAGCATATGGATCTCCTCCAGTAACATGGGCATGTGGTCTGGAAGATAAGTGGAAGGCCTTGGAGAGAGATCTGCAGGTATCGCCACAAATTCTAGGGTGTATCCTTGTTCTCAGTTGCAGTATCCAGGCATCGGTTGTGATGTCCCACCACCCGTACAGATGGAGGACTTCCCTGTGGTGAAGGAGGGGGCAGGCAGGGCCAATCCAGCTTTACTTTTGCCTGGCTGTCTGGTGCCAGACCTAGGTTGATGGGTGGTATGCCAAAAGGGCACCCTTTGCCCACTCTTCTGGTGGGTGTGGTAGAAAGAGTGAATGGAATGTAAAGTTCTACCCGAGGCCTGCAGGTCATAGAGAATATCCTGCACATCCATACCAAATAGCTTGTAGCCCTTAAAGGGAGTATTCAGGATGGACTTTCAGATGCCAGTAGCAAAACTGGATACCCTGAGCCAGAAGCACCTCCTCAGGCAAACTCCCACTGCAGAGGCTCTGATGGAGGCATCTAGGGCATCATAGGCAACCAGCAAGAGGTGCTTGCCCACATCAGTACCCACTTGGAGTCTTGAGTATCTCCTGTTTTTGGGGGCCCTCTAGACAGGACTGGGCTATAGACCTGTCCACTTTCCAGAGGTGAATCTGGAATTTGAGCATCTGGCCAATGTAATTAATAATCCTGATGACCAAGAGGAAGAGACAAATATCCTCTTGCTCATAAACCAGCTTTATGGAGTCACTGTCTGGAGGGAGAGAGAGAGCTGAGGTGCTGGGGCCTCCTGGATCTATCATGGGCCACATTGATCCCCACAGAGTCCACCTGTGGGGGCCCTGCAAAAAAGAGCTTCCCAGAGGGGGCCCTGGTACTGCTTGTCCACCTTTCTGGGCATAGGGGGAATCAAGTTAGGTCTGTACCAAGCAGTCATAGTGGCATCCTCGTATACATTGATCATAGTAGTAATGATGAGGGGATGGGAATCTGGCAGGTCCAGGTAATCAGCCAGATTCCGCTCAGTAATGTCCTACTCCACAGCATCAAATTCCATAGCAGACTGCAGTTGCTGCATCACTGCTATGAAGGAGGAGTCATCCGGGAGGGACCAGGAGTGTATGTTGAGGAGTCTCCCCCCACTGAAGAAACAGTGGAGGTGCTAGATGGGGTCCAGGCCCCAGCATCCCCATCCTCCTCATTTTCATCAGGCAGCAGGAAGTCAGGGCAATAATCATTAGCATCCTGTGACTCAGAAATAGGCACTGAAGACATCAATGACCAAGAAGGGGCTGGTCACAATGATGTATGGTGTGACCGTGCGAATGCCGGCCAAGAGGGCCCCACTGGCAATGGGCCCTGAGGTGGGGCAACTCTCTTCATGAAGTCCAAGACACAGAAAAGCAGGGCCTGGACATCAATGGTCACCAATGTCGATAGGGAGCCCTGTGGCAGCAACAGGGGTCATTGAGGCCCCAGCGATGGCAGGGAGGGCAGAAGCAGTGACAGCACAGGGGCAGGTTGAGGTACCAAATGAGGGACCTGCATCCTGACATCACAGGAATGGTCAGGGGTGTTGACTGAAGAGATCTGAAGCCTGATGATGCATGTCCATCACTGGCCACACCCAGGCCAGCATCACTCCCTGACTGTGGCCCCTGAGGAGGCAGGGGGGTGTTCAGCAGTGGCGAACACATCAGCAGGGGTAAAGAAAAGCCCGATGATGATGGGCCAATGTTGGTAGAGGAGAGCCAATGGGCTACACTGCCAGAGTCCCCCCCCCCCCCGGAAGAAAGGGTGAACGAGGCAGTAGGAATCATTGGTGGGTGTACGGGAAGGCCTGCCAATAGCGAAACAATGCTAGGCGGTGGAACTCCAGTTGGAAAGACTACCACAAGGCTGACCCTGTAGCAGAGAGGGTGTGGGCAGCCACAGTGATCTCTGCCGGTCTGGTCGATGACCCCGTAAAGGTTGGCGCTGAAAGTGGTAACCAAGAACATTCCAGGGAGGACATGTCTTTCTCCTGGTGGCAATGACTTGTCCTTGGCTTTGGTGGCATGAGAATTCAAGAATGGGGCCAGGGAAGGGGAGGAGCTCCTAGCCTGAAGCTCCTTTTCCAAAGTGGTGACCTTCTACTCCACTAAGGATTTAAGTTCTTTCTGGCAATGTCGTCGAGTAGCTTAATTGAAGCCTTGGCAGATCTCGAGGCCTTAACATTGTGGTCAGTGCTGAGGCAGTGGACACAGGCCCCATGGTCATCTTTATAGTAGATCTTCGGTCCACAGCTGCAGCAATGGAAAAGAATGTCAGATCCAGTCTTAAATGAAAAGAAATAGGGGAATCACTTTAGGAAATAAAGTGATTGAAGAACTAGGGTGAGAGAAAAACCCAGAATATTCCAGAAATATGGCAGTCAACTGAAGCAACGGTGCTCCGTGAAGTCTGTAGTGTGATGGTTGTTGGTGAGAAAAGAACTGAGGAGGGTGTGTGGCCACTCACAGCTATATAAGGAGGACATCAACATGATGACATCACCATGGGTGGCCCCAGTTAGACGTTTGGCAAAAATGTTTTTGTGTGGTCCTGGTGCCTGATGGTATAGTGCCTAAGGTGTGACTTGCTGCAAGAGATATCCTTGAAGAAGATCTGTAGCACTGCAGTGCATCAGGGCACCGGCATTAGGGTGCTGAGTTACTATGGTGACAAACCCTGAGTTGCCTCCCCCTCCCCGAGGTCCACCCCTCCCCGGAGTTTGTATATATGGTTAGGGGGATGAAAAGGGAGTGTGGGAGGCCATAGCCCCCCACAAAAAGAGTGGTCAGTGACATTGATGATTGGTGCCATAGTGACTCGGCACCCTAGCGTGGGTGCATTCCGGGGGTGGAACCGATCTGTACTTATGTGAACCTGCTTCACCTCAGAGAGTTTCAACTGCTTAAGGACTTCAGGACACACCAAGTCATGCAACTGTGGAACAGCCTTTTTCGAGAAATATGTTTGACAGTGAATGGTGTCATGGTTCAGTCTGGTTCGTGAACTTGAAGAAACCTTTTTGGCAACAAAAGCAAAAGGGAGTTGACAATTGTCACAACAGCTCTGCAATGGCTCTATTTAACAGCTGGCATGTTGGATGCTTGTGGGTAAATTTTGATGTCCTCACAACACTTTCTTTTAATGTTAGTTAATGAGATATTTTTAATATTGGGGGAATGTATTTTTCACACCTTTTTCATGTGGCATAGTACTTTGGGATTTTCCAGTACTTGATTATGTCAGAAAACAATCTACGTTTGTCTGCAAAGACTGCAAGGACACATAAAGTGATTCCATATCACTTACTGCTTCCATTTGTATATTTTTATTTGCACGTCTGTGTTTACATGTTTAGAAAAAGAATCCCAGGATCTTGCCTCCTGCAAGTTTTAGCCTGACTTCTTCATGATCCATGATGCCAGCTAAGGTGGTCAGCACTATGTACCCAAACTGACGAGATGACAGCAAGTTGTTCTGGCAGTTTCCAGATCTCTCAGTTGAACATCAGATCTGGGGCTGATAACTCCATACTTGTTCAGTCTACCAGTGAGATTAACAATAAGTTTCCTGACTCTGTGATCCTCGATAATCTCAAACTCACCAGTGTAGCTGTGCTTCATCATTACAGTCAAAAACCTCATGATTACTTTGGAGCATGGCCTAATGGGAACCTGGTATTTGCCCCTTTTCTCTGCATTATTGATGCTTTTAAGAGCGTGGGCAAGAACATTCATATGCACCATGGTGCAGGTTCAGCTTCCATTTCTCTGTCACTATGGCCACTACCACCACCACCTTCACTATCATCCATACCAACCACACTACCCCGTACCCTGCCCCACTCAACTGGGTGTTTTGCCTTTGCATGTCACATCATTACTAATATTCCAAAATGTGCCCCTTTGCCACAACTAATGCTCTTTTAACACAGACTGCATACAGCTCGAGAGTTGTCTGCAAGATCAATGTACAGTAAAATAAATTCCACGCTAAAGAGTTACCTTTTTTGCTTTGTGCCATGCTGCCTGGCACTATTTCTTGTACAGTCAAGGACCTGGAGGAAACCCTGCATTGCCATTTACCAATTATTTTTTACCCAGTGAGACGCACTAAGCTGAAAGCTTGTTTGCAGGTGCAACCTGGGAGCACGAGGAAGTGAGATGAACTGTTCTCATTCATACTAATCTTATTCTTACATTTGGCATATGATTTTTTTTTTCTGCATTTGCCTCTCATGCCTTACAGTGGCATCCTCTCCTACCCCCTCATCAAAACTACCGACCTCATCACCACAAGATTCAGAAAAACTGTAAGTGCCATCATCATTATGAGGGGCATAGCCTGGGCTATCCCATTCCCAGTCCCCACTTTCACCACCATCTCTATCAGCATCCACTGCCTCAGCATCTGCGCTTATATTTGAGGAGGATGCCTCCTTGCATGCTGCTTCAGCAGCTGGAAGTATCCTGGCACATGTGGCAAAACGTTCAGTACCTCTATGAGTAACTCCAGTTAGTTCTTTCTGACTCTCTACCATCATTTCATTGCTGACATGCTTTTTTGGCTCAGGACATTTAGTGCCAGACCTGATGTTGTTATTATTACTGTCGTTATGTTCTTCATTAGTGCTATGATTCATATTGTCCGTATCATTAACAGTTGCATGTGCAGCAGCACTGTGCTTCCTTTTAGCAGACTTACACTGGGAAATACAATACATAGTAGACCCAGCTGTGAAAGGATATGATTTTACTAACTGCTGCAGAGACAGACAGTGTAGCTGACTGTCACCATAATAAATGACAGGGCTCAGAGCACCTAATAAACAGTGCAATACAGCCATAACAGGATATTGTTTCATTAATTGCTGCAGAGGCAGACAGTGCAGCTGACTATGTCACAGTAATAAATGAAAATGGCAGGGCTCACGCCTCGGGTGCACCTCACAAACAGTGTAATACAGCCGTAAAAGGTTTTCACTAACTGCTTCGGAGACAGACAGTGTAGCTAAATCACAGTAATAAATGACATGGCTTGGGCCTTGGGGGCACCTAACGAATCATGTAATACAGCTGTAAAAGGATTTCACTAACTGCTGCAGAGACAGACAGTGTATCTGACCATGTTGCAGTAATACATGACAGGGCTCAGGCCTCAGGGGCACCTAACAAGCAGTGTAATACAGCAGTAAAAGGCTTTCACTATCTGCTACAGAGACAGACAGTGTAGCTGACTATGTCACAGTAATAAATGACAGGGCTCGGGGGCACCTAACAAACAATGTAGTACTTTCAACTTTTAATTTCAAACCAGCTGCTTTCTATGTTTTTGTCTATGTCTTTCCTCCACCTTGCTCCTTCTCTGTTCTCTCCCAAGCACCACCTCCTTGACTGAGGCTGATCCTACCTCCCCCTAGCTGAGATCATTTCAATCCCCCACTATTTCTCCCTTTGCTCCTTTGTGTAGAGTAGGTTTTAATTTCAACTGTTGATTGATTCAACTTTTAAAGACAAGTCTTCAATACAGCTGCGAGTTGTGCTGCAGAGCGAGCGCCCACGGAGCTGCTTCCAGACTGTTGTCGGCTGCCCACAGTCTAACTACAGATTCCGCACCACACAGGCTCACAGCAGACAGAGCATAGCCCTTTAGACACTACTGATCAATGTTTCTATGTCATAATGGTGATCGCAAAACCGTGATTGCCGTTAGGGCGAGTGTACATCGCCGAAAATAAAAATGGTGATGTACACTGCAAGCGAACACAACCAGGTGAACAGACAACTATATTTATGCAGGTCACTGTGCCCCACACACCCCCTTTACTAAATATTGTCAACTCCAGTGGGGTGTGTGTCGGGGAGGGAGTGAAACTTGTAAAAAAAAAATTACTCCCGCACACAAAATAGTATGAGCCTCGCTAGCTCCGAACCCTGCACCCTCCCCACTGTAGCCAGCCACCCTCATCACCATGCCACATGGCCAGCTTGACAGACTTTTACTGCACCACCTCCCACATACCTTTCCTCCTCTTACATCCCCTGTCCTGTCCTTCTGTTTGCCTTCTTTTGGCCTGTCGCTACCCTTTCAGGGTCGCAAACATAACAAGCGCTGTACTTGAGTCGCTCATATGTGAGTCGCTCAAGTGCAGTTGCCATTATGATGGTATACCCTGATCAATCACTCGTCAGTCCGGTATCATGTGCTCCTTTTCTGGTGTAAGCTCTGTGAAGGACGCCACAGGCTGCCCTCTTAATGCCTGTTTCCAGCCTGAAAGTCCTGCCCTAATTACCTGTTATCCATCTCAAACTACTCGACTCAAGAATTACACTGTAATGCTGGGTAGGGTAGTACATAACCTGAACTACCCTATCCAGCCACAATTAGGTGATACCTGCACTACCTGACCCAGCTACTCATCAGGTAGCCCATGCCTAGTTATTGCCCCTTATTTCTATGAGCCTGGTCCTTTACATGTTTGCCAGAAGTCTTATCTGAGGGCCGGCTCAGTGGCACAGAGAGTTGAGGCCCTGGAAGCAATACCTCATGCCATGCCGGTGACCTGGTTCAGGAGCAAGTTTGGGCTGCCGGGGGTCAGTAGGGGAGGGAGAGGATTGAGTGTCCAATGACAGCTCTCCTCCCCCATGGACGGGTGGGCATGTTGTCCCGCTCCATGGCTGCCTCCTGGTGGAGGATGGGGGGGCAACACCAGACTCCAGGAGACTCGAGAGCGTGGCTTTGTGATGCATGTGTGTGATCATGGCTGCGAGGGGGAGGGACCAGAAAAGAGAGGAAAAAAACACATGGCTGCAGGGTCCATGATGTCCCCTCCAGCATGGCGGCGCTGCCACCTTGGGACCACCAGTAATTGCCTGCTCTGGATATAGTCATGAGAGGGGGGAGGATGGCCCCTTCCCCTCCTGCCCCACCATGGGGGGTAAACCATGGGGGAACTAGGGCACAGGGGTACCTGGCAGGAGGTGACCGGAGACTGGAGGGGGATGGACTACTGCCTGTAGGCCAAGGAGGATAAAAAAATAAAATGGAAAACAGAAAACAAAAAAGAAGTGTTATCTAAGAGCTATATGTTTGGTTTCTAATGTGTACCATCATATTGTGGTACAAGGAACAAACTATGGTATTATTATCATATCACATTAGAGTAGAAAATGGTATTTGAAAAGAAAAGGTTACTTACCTGTACTATTGGTTCTCAGTTCACATCCACACTTATGACTCCAAACAGTCCCTAAGAGTTGGAGGTCAATTCCTCCCAAACAGGCAAGTAAGGAACTGGAGGACTGAGAATCCCAAAACAGCAAACCTGCAACTCTGCAGGTAAATACTGTTACGTGTATGCAATAAGACATGCCAGGTTCTTTAATTATGGCAAAATAATCAAACACTTCACGAGTGTTGTTGCGCTGAGTGCCTTTAAACACATGATAGAAAAGTATGATTAATGACCATAATTACACATATTTAAAGTATCTTACTGCACTTATAACATGGGTCCTACTTATAAACATTTAAAAATGGTTTTTCTTATTAAGAAAATATTGCTTTCTGTATGAAATATGAGCAGATGACAAAATCATAGGTATATTGATATTTTAGCTGAACCTGGCTGCACAGGTTAAATAAGTGAGTGTGATAATGACCAGATAATAGCATTCTTGTACTTGTCCTTTAGCCAGTCAGGTGGCTAGAATATTCTTAACCATGTTACAAGGGAAATAAAAATATCCTTGTTGAATAATTTAGCAGCCCTGCAGGTTTCGGTGAACTGTGTGCCACAGGCCACAGCATTAGAGGCAGCAGAATATCTGGCACAATACAACCAAAGATCTTTCAGGGATTTCTTTGCTGACAGAGTATAACACAGCACCATACATGACATACTCCATCTAACAATGGTTTGCTTCACCACTGGTGTGCCTTCAGCTGACTCAACATACAGTAGGTCACAAGAATTCGGTGAAGGTCTTCTCCTAACTGTTGCCATCCTCTCATGGTATCATAACAATTCCCACCTGAGAGTCACAGTCTGGAATTCCCACTCTTTTTCTAAATTATGTGGTTTTGCAAAACACAGCAAAACTAAGGGCTGCACAAGAGAAAATCAGAAGCTATCTTTTGGTTGCATCTTACTGCAAGTCCATTGGTATCACCTCTTGAGTTGCTTTGATAATCCAGTGGCATCTCCAGCTACCCCGGAATTTCATGATTTTCAGCCAGAGTGGGTAATATCGATCATGGGAGCTTGAACACTGTAGTAAGCTGGATTCTTATTTCTAGAATAGATACTCACTATTATCCATCCTGTCCAGTAGCAGTGACCTGGATAACGGATGATGTGGACCGGATAGTGTCCAGGAATCTGGATAATCCATTTATCAGGCTAATAATGAGGATTCAGCTTATCTGCCTCAGAAATAAATTTATGCCTAAAATTACCATTATTCAGAGTATCTGTTATTTAATTTTAGATACAAATAATACATTTCAAATATGAAAACAATTATCCTACAGTTTACCCCACAGTAGATGTACCCCTGAAAAGGTTACATGCCATATAACCAAGGTATCTACTGGAGTGTGCACAGAGCAGATATGTACTATTCAAGAACCTCCAGTCACAGCAGACATGCAGAGTAGTGTGCAGGTGCTTAGCCTATATGGCAGTGACAGTACACTGGGCATCTTTCAGCAATTCATCTATTCCATACCTTCTGAGCTAGCAGGACCCTAAAAAAATCATCCCGTGAACACGAGACAGTCAGCCCTCTGTGTGAGTGGCTTTAAAAAAAGACCATGAATGAATAAATATACTGAGTACACTACAGGATCAGATCTACAGCTGGTTTACTCTGCATAGTCTGAAACTAGAGATTTTAGCAACAGATGCCATGTTCACTGGTAGTTATACACATGTGCTGTGTCTTGTGCAATATGTTAATTTGCTGGCATCTCATTTTCTGTCCAAAAACTGCCAGACCAAGAACATTGTTGATACATAAAGAATAATGCATCAGCAACTGTGTGTTATGAAGTTGTTTTATATACTGGAGGTGTGTGATGACCCATAAACCTCGCAAGCAAAGCTTGACATGTTTATGTGGTCATTGCACACTGATGGTATGTGAAAAACGTTATAAGCACACTGTCACTTGTGTTTTATTTTTTATAATAACTGGTGCAGGGACTTAGGAATGGCACATTTCCCACTGCTGTACTGTGAGTGAAAGTGAAGTGCAAGCACTTCAAATGCTGTAATAACTGGGTATGACATCATACCCAGTTGTTACAGCGTTATATCATACTAATAGTCAATGTGATTAAGGAGGTCACCAGTTATTACAGCAGAAAAAATCTGCACACTCATTAAAGGCAAAGAACACTCTGAATGTCATTCAGGAGTTAAAAGCAGCAACCACTTAAACTCAAACAGGAGGCAGTAAGTCAGTGTTGTTCCCTTGTTACACGTTACAGCAGTACAGCAGGTGGATGTCCATGAGCATCTGAGGATGTATAAAATTGCCGGTGCAGATATAATGCTTTTGGCCAACAACTGACAGCTTATTAAAAACGTGTTTACCAGTCTGGAATCTTTTTGAGGAGGTCAAAAGGGAGGGCAGCTCTGAGATGGAATATTTAATTGAAATTCTTCCACACATTTGTTTTTTGCATGTTGCTGTACAAAATATAACAGCTAACTTCCAACATGATAACAACAGTCCCCTATAAAACAGCATAGAAACACAGAATCTAACATACTATTTGCCAGCAGATTAGGCCTTACGGTCTATCGAGTCTGCTCGAACCTCAGATCCCTAGTTGGGTGCCGAGGCCCTCCACTCCCCTCCCTTGTGTTCCAGAAACCCCTATCATCCATCCCCACCCCCCTGGGACAGGCCATCATCTGATACATCCACTTTCTGTGTCTGTCCCACCCTCTCTTGAAGCCCTCCACTGTGGATCTCTGAACCAGCTCACCAGGCAGTGCATTCCAAGGGTCCACCACCCTCTCAGTGAAAAACCTCCTCCTCTTTTCCCCCCTCACCCTTCCACCTTCCAACTTCAAACCATGCCCTCTGGTGATACCTCCCTGCTTTAGTCTAAAGATCCCCTCCATGTTTACCCTATTTATTCCCTTGAGGTACTTGAAGACCTCAATCATGTCCCCCTGTCTCTCCTCTCCTCCAATGAAAACAGGCAGAGCTCCTCAAGTCTGTCCTCATACGTCAAATCCCCTAGCCCTTGTATCATCTTAGTTGCCCTCCTCTGTACCCTCTCCAGAAGCTATATGTCCCTCTTCAAGTGTGGTCTCTAGTACTGTACATAGTACTCAAGGTGTGGTCTAACCAGTCCATTGTACAGCGGCAGAATCACTTCCTTGCTCCTAGAGGTGATCCCCCTTACGATGCATCCCAACATCCTGTTTGCCTTGCTAGCCGCTCTCCTGCACTGCTCAGAGTTATTCATACATGCATCCACCATGACCCCTAGGTCTTTTTCCCCTATTGAGGACTCCAGCCCCTCCCAGGGTGTACCTGTGTTTAGGTTCACCAAGATGCAACACCTTGCACTTGGTAATATTGAAATTTAATTTACATTTGTGAGCCCAGCTTCCAGGGTGTCCAGGTCCTTGCAGGGCCAACCTCCTCTTCTCTCTCAACTACTGCTCCCATCTTGGAGTCATCAGAAAAGAGACTCATTTCACACCCTATACCCTCCTGATGTCGTGATCGTGATGCATTAAACAGGATCGGACCCAGGACCGAAGCCCTCGGTACCCACTACCAACCTCTCTGGGTTCGAGGCTCCCCACAGACCACTGCTCTCTGGGTGCATCCAGCTAGCCAGTTTTCAATCCATCTGACCATCAAAGGGCCTACTCCTAACCTCATCAGTTTCTCCACCAGACCGTTGTAGGGGACAGAGTCAACGCCTTGCTGAAGTCCAAGAATAATACATCCACAGGCTTTCCCTGTCCAGTTCTGATGTTACCCATTTGTAGAACTCCACAAGATTGGTTTGACATGATCTACCTGGCACAAACCCATGTTGTCACTATCCAGACCTCCCACCTCCTCCAAGTACACCCCCAATCGTTCCTTTAGTATACTCTCCATTAATTTTCCCACCACCGAGGTCAAACGGATGGGTCTATAGTTACCTGGTACTTCCCTCGACCCCCCTTTATGGATTGGCACCACATGTGCCTCTCGCCAATCCTTAGGTACCCTCCCTGTCTCAAGTGACCTGTTGAAGAGCTCCGCCATGGGTGCAGCCAGTATGTCCGCCAATTCCCATAGTACTCTCGGATGAATGCCATCCGGCCCAGGAGATTTGTCTTTCTTTAGGGCCTTGAGGGCTAACCACACCCTTTTGGCGGAGATAGCATCATCCGTCCCCTCCACCTTACTGGCCTTTTTATCCTTATCCAGATGTGACACCCCTGGGATACCTCTCCCTCCCTCTTGCTCCATTTCTGTTGCCCTCCTGATCCCACTCACTGCTGCTTCTATCCCCATCATGCCTTGCTTTGTAGATATCCCATCCCCCTCCCTAGTGAACACAGAGGCAAAGTACTCATTAAATACCTCTGCCTGGTCCCTCGCCTCTTCCACCCACCCTCCTTCTGATCTCAATCTGCTGAGATGGCCTTAGTTTTCTCCACTCCCCAATGTACCGAAGAACCCTTTTCCCTCCATGTATCCCTGTGCCAGCTGCTCTTTTACTGGACTTTGCTCCCCTCACCATCTGGGTGACTTTTCTAGATGCAAGATGGTACATTTCCTTATCCCTATCCCCTCTTGTTGTTTTATATTTTTTGTAGGCCGCCTTCTTTTCTCTGACCGCTACCTGTACCTCACTGGACCACCAGCATGGTTTATGTGACCTTGCTCCCTTACGTTTCAACTTAGCGCAGATCCTGACTGCCTCATGAAGTCCCCGTTTTATGACCTCCCATCTCCTTTCCACACTTGTCACTGATGTAATCCCCTTCAAGTGATCCTTGAGAATATTTCCCATGCCCACAAAGTCTGCCCCCCTGAAGTCCACTGCCAGTGTCCTAGATCTCACCCCTCCCCATGCTTATTTGAAACCAGACAGTATTGTGGTCGCTCCCAGTCAGGGGGTCCTCTACAACCAGGTCCCTTACCAGATCCCCATCTGCCAGAACCACGTCCAGGACATGCCCCTCCCTTGTGGGCTCCATCACATGCTGTGTTAAGAATGTCAACACCCTGGTTGAGACTTGGCTGTCAAAATCCTCCCCTGACTCCCTAGTCTCCCTTCCTGATGTACAAGTCCTCCCAGACTCTCTCAGTGATCACTCCCCCATTCTATTCCACTGGTCAACCTCAGTCCCCAAACCCATAGCACAGTCCACATGCCGGCGGCGTCTAATACCTGGTGGACTGATAAAACTTAAGGAACTTCTGTCCCAAATTGACTGGTCTCCTATACAGGCAACTCCTGACATCGACACAGCTCTCTCCTTCTTTACCCAAACTTTTAATAATGCCTGTGATATCTTTGCCCCAGTGTTGACCCGCCGTTCTAAAAGGAAGAATGCCCCCTGTGTTAGCCCAGCTTTGATCCACCAGCTCAAACATAGGGACAACCTATGGCACCGTGCCATTGAGACTGTCCGGCCCAATGACAGGCGGTTATATGCTGCCTCCCGAAACAAGTGCACCCGGGCCATCAGAAAGGCCAAGTCTGAGCACTATCGGTCCTCACTCACTGCCTCATGGGGGAATCCCAGAACCTTCTGGGATAACATTAAACAGTTAAATAGGAGTGCACACTCCCCCACCCACCAGGTCAACATTAATGGTGTGATCTCTTCAGACCCAGCCTCATAGCCAACCACCTCAACACCTCATTCACTGACCTTAGCCCTATCCTCCCTACAAATTTTTTTGACCCTCCTCCCCCAGCACCTGCCGTAAATCTTTCTTGCCCTTATTTTCTCCTCCACCGTGTTTCTGCCCAAGAACTTAGGCCGCACCTTGTCACTGCCCTCAAGAGTAATAGTACAGGCAGTGACACCCTGGATCCGTGTATCCTACGGCTGGTCTTAGACACAGTCCTTACCCCGATCACATGCCTCATCAACCACTCTTTTTGCCTGGGGAAGGTTCCAACTGCCTGGAAAGTCGCCACTGTCACCCCTATCTTTAAAGGTGGTGATAGGACTGTGGCTGGAAACTATCGACCGATCTCCATTCTCTCTCCTCTCTCCAAGGCCTTGGAAAAAGTGGTGGCCTCTCAAATCTCTGACTACCTCTCCACCTACAATGTCCTTTGTCCTGAGCAGCATGGCTTCTGAGCGGCCACAGTACCAGCACAGCCCTCCTAGAGTTCTCCAACTTTCTCCACTCCTCCTTAGACACTGGTTCTTTGGCTGGTGCTGTCTTCATTGACCTCTCAAGCTTTTGACACTGTCTCCCACCCCCTCCTTCTTGATGCCCTTAGTCTCTCTGGTTTTGCTGCTGGGCCTATCTCCTGGTGCACCAGTTATCTGTCTGACCGCTCACAGCATGTAAAATTAATGGGACCTACTCAGACATCTGTCCCATCTTTTCTGGGGTTCCCCAGGGCTCCATTCTGGGCCCCTTACTATTCTCCTTTACCTTAACACCTTCCACGCTCTTGCTCGGGAACATTCTATTGCACGCTGATGATGCAGTCATCTTTGCCTCAAGTCGTAACCTCATTGCCCTCAGGACTCGCTGCAGAAGTCCTTCACTGAAGCCGGGCTGGTTCAAGGAACATAGATTGGTGATAAATCTTAAAAACAAAAACCATGTTCTTCACTCATCCCCAAAACAAGTCCTGCAACTTCAAACTCCTCATCCACTCTGGGTCCTCATTCCCACTTGAACAAGTTTGCTCCTATAAATACCTAGGGATCCATTTTGCCCCTCCTCTCCTTCCCTGGACACATCGCTGCCCTAGCCACCACCACTAATATCCGATTGGGCATCTTACGCCGGTATAAACACTGCCTCCCCGGAGTCTCTTGACTTCGAGTCACCTCCTCTATCCTGTCCCTAGTGGACTATGGACTGCCGGTGTATGGTGCTGCTGATCAGACCGCACTCCATAAAATTACTACCTCTGAATAAGGCCTGCAGGTTAATTACTGGAGCACCTAGGGATGACACACACCTGTCTACTGTATGCTAGCGCTGGTACTTGATCTCGACGGCGCCTCAAATATCTTACCTGTACCCTTACAAAAGACCCTCCTTGGGCTTTCCCCACCAGGATTGACCACCACCATCGCGCTCTGTCCACTAGTTCATACCGGACCTCTGGGAAAACCTCTCTTGTTATCCCTAGAGCTAGGACCTCTCACGGCCAAAGAGCCTTCAGCTTTAGGGCCCCTCCTGGTTCAACACACTGCCCCTCCATCTCAGAAGCTCCAACTATATCGTGCTCAAAACTTCCTTCACGTAACCACCTTATTAACACCCGATGCTGTAACTGCCACTAGTCAAAGCCGCATCAATACTTATGACAAAGCTTATTACTGCTGCTAAGGACTACATAACTCTGGTATTGTTTGCATCCATCCTACCTGTACCAGCTTGTTTGTATCTATGTCTTAATTTTACTGTTATACTTATGTGTTGTACTGCTATACTGTGTATTTTGGTTTGTCTTACTGTGACAAGGTACCTTTGTAAATGAGCCTATGGCTCAAAGGTTTTCAAAACTGCTGTTTAAATAAAATAAATAAAATAAAAAGAATACATCCTGGAAGTTGTCCAGCAGCCTCTGCTCCTTGGCCATCTTAGAATCTGCTTGCATAAATTAAGAGTCTAAAACCCTATTACAAACTAACCAAACACCTCCCTGAAATCATACTTACCTAACAGCCATGTCCCTTGATACGTCGGGCCTTATTTTAGTCGCCAGACCCTCCGTGCTGCCACGACCTCCATACTGCTTCTGCTCCAGCCAGTGACAGCCGCAATGATGTTCCTGACTGCATGCAACAACTCCTTACTGCATGCATGCAACTCCTGACTGCCACTCACACACTACACACCATTCTGTCCAGCTGCTGCTGACCACAGACTGAACACTGCTCTAAACTTCTGCTCCCAACAACATGCCATTCCTGCCCACTGCTTCCAAATCCACACACCTTGGAGCATCTCCATCATCCACAAAAGGACTTACCATCAAAGCCACACCTCCTTTTATAGGAGGAGCCTACACTACAGAAACATTGCAGGGGGAAAACAAAGGGACACACAAAAATACAACTACACTACACAAACAATACTAGGACATTAAAAATGTAAAGGTAAAACCCAGAAATGATCGCAAATGTGCTCTAATGTTAAAAAACTGACCACCCTAATGTATTGTATAAAATAAATGATAGGTGAATCCTAATTGGGGAAATTTACCTTTTTGGGGAACTAATTAGCTCAATAATCAAATGAGCCCAACATAACTAGCCCCCCACCTAAAAATGGCATATTGCTCCCCAGGCTGTCAATTATTTTCTTTGTCTTTCTGTCTTTCTTCCTGTCTCTTTGTCTCTGTCTCTGTTTCTGTCTCTCACTCTTTTCTCTCTCTCTCTCTCGCTCTCTCTCTCTGCCTCTATCTCTCTCTCTTCTCTCTGTTTTGCACTCTCTATTGCTCTCCCTGTGTATCTATGTCTATGTCTATAGCTGTACTGTAGCCATACAACATTATACAGGCCTTGCAGCTCATGTACAGTACGTTAGGGTTAAATTAGTGTAAATGTCAAAACAGTTTTTTTTTTTTTGTTTTTTTTTACAGCTTACAGTATATCTGGGCCATCATAGTCCCTAGGACAATGAGCCTTGTTATGCAGTCATGTCTCAGTCCTATGGGCTAATCTTTTGGCACTTTTGCCAAAAATCGGTTTGTTGGTTTAAAAGTTACTAGTTTCAAAATTTACATAACATTTTCCAATTTTTATCTTATTTTTTTGCTCACCTATAATGACAAAATAAAGTTGAATTATGATCCTATTTCAAGGAAGTGCCTTTCACTAGTTTAAAAATGCAATTTTATTTTGTCATTCAGCTGTAAAGGTTGAAAGTTTGCATGTGTGTATGAAACAAATAGCCGAAAAATGTTCCGTTTTTATTTTGGAAAAAACAGAAAGTAAAATATTTGTCCCCCGCCCACTGCTGGAAACCTGTCCTGAACATGATGCTTATTTTATGTTTGTAAAGAAAAACTTATGTTTTCATGGTTTTTTTTCTGACACCTGGTGCCCCCCCCAAAAAAAAAGAGATTTTTCTTGACACCAGGTGTTCTTTATGTTTTGCAGTTACTGCATGCCCATCCTTGCTGATTAAGAAACCCCTAAGTTGAAAAACAGCTCCCATCCTCACACACCCTCTAGCACTCATACCACCCTCCTCCTCAAACCACCCCCCCACCCTCCATATAGGATATGCCACAGAATTAGCTGTACAGCCCTCTCTCCCTCCACCATGTCCAGCTGCCATTGTGCTTGCTGTTCCCTGCCAATCCCAGCCCAGAAAAAAAAATATAGAACAAAAAAAACAAGCACTCACCCTCTAGCACCCATGCCACCTTCCTCTCCCCAACATTGTCCCCCAGTACATACATTTATAGTAGGCCCCTGCAGTGGGGGACCAGCACAGCCCTTCCTCCAGTGTGATAGGTCTCCATGATGTTGGCCATTTCCTGCTGATTCCTGTAAAAAAAAACAAAAAAAAAAAAACACTGTCACCCACCCTCTAGCACTCATTCCACCCCCCCACCATCACCCACCTACTAGTACTTATTCCACCCTCCTCCACTTCAACCACATAAAAAAAACACCCTTACCCACCTGCTAAGACCCATGCTAACCTTCTCCCTCTCCAGACTCATGTTACAATAATTCACCCACCCTATAGCACCCGTGCCATCCTCCTGCACTCCCACAGCCACCCTGTACTTATTCTTTGTAGAGTCCTATGGTTGGTGACCAGCAGAGCACTCTCTCTACCTTGGCTGGCCGCCATCTTCTGCTTTGTCCTGTCCCATGCTGCCAGCCAGCAATCTGAAAGAAACCAAACTGCTGTAAGAAGAACAACAACAAAAAAAAACTAGATCTGAAAACAACTACAGTGTTTGTGTAGGGACTTTGTTTGTTTAGAACAAAAATGCCTTGAATTTGGTGTTCCAGAAACTATATTTTGAGACCAAATTCAAGCACCACACTTTAGTGGTTGCACTGCAGTGGTAAGCACCTTGACCCTCAAGTCTGGTAAGAAAATGAAGAAAAAAGTTATAAGTGATTGCAAATCTCTCCCCCCCAAAAAACCCCAAACATTCTAAGTTAAAAAATTAACTGAGCATGCTAAGAGACATTTTACATTGTTTTTGTTTACTTTTCATAAATAAATTACATTTTATAATGTTTAAGCCACATTTTGGAACAGGCTACTTAGAATTCCCCTCACGACCACTCAAGGAGCAACTTTCATACCTGACAGGTCTTTGCTTTGCATAGGGACCATGCAAGACATGCTACAAGTTCAGTCCTTGCCCAACAGGTCTTCTATGCCATGCCTAGGGCCACAGGGCCCTGCAGGAACCATGTACAGGTCTTGTGCTGTTCCCAATGGGTTTGCTGGTTCACGTTCCCAACAGGTCTGCAGCTTTAAGTAGGGGCTGCAGGGCTCTGAGCCAATCAAATGTTACAGGTCCAGTACTGCACCCAATGGATCAACTGCTTCATGAAGGTCCCACTGGATCATGTGCAAAGCAAGCTGCAGGTCTGGCACTGTGCCCAATGTGTACGACTCACCTCTTGCTTCAAGCAGGCCCTTGCCAGAAGCAACTTATACCTCATCTGCTGCTTCACTATGACTGAACTACTACTTTGTGCATACGTTCTTAAAAAGTAAGGAAATTAATTGCAAAAAAAACTATGTTAATGCATATGTTAGGGTTAAAAAGCCACAAAAGTTTGGAAATATGACTTTAGGGGTTTCATGCCCGACCACATCCCATGACCCCTACCCTCATGACCCAAGGCCAAGATATAGGCCTAGAGCCATGCCAACTGGACTGCTACTACAAGCTACAGGTCTGGGGGCTATGCTCCGTGGGTCTGCTGTTTCAGGTAGGATGAGCGCAGCCCAATACAAAGCAAGATACAGGTCTGGTGCTGTGCCCCATGGTCTGCTGCTTAATGTAGGGCATGCAGGAGCCTGCAGAGAGCTATTTGCTGATCCAGGGCTTTGCTAAATAGGTCTTCAGCTTTGCATAGAGCCTACAGAAGCATGATGCAAGCTACATATCTGGGCTGTGTCCTACAGGTCTGCTGATTTTCTTACAGCTCACAGATTTGGGACCACACACCATGTTTCTGCTCCTCAACCCTGCAAAACAAGGTAGGGGTCTGGAGCCACGTGCATGGTCTTACCTCAGTGAGGATACCTGTGTGGCACCCATAGAACATGGCCCCAAATCTATAACTTGAAGCAGCAGACCTGGGAGCACAGTCCCAGACTTGTGGCTTGGCCTTGTGTCATGAGGGTTTTCCTTCAATCACAGCACAGTGTTATTCTTGCCCATTTTATAATAGTAAAGTAAGTAAGTAAAACTATTTTTTAAGTGCTTTTCAACACAAAAGCGCTGTACAAAGTTAAAACCAACATTTTAAAACAACAACAATTAAATAAACAGTAATAAAATAATTCTCCATATGCTTTATAGAACAGAAATGTTTTGAGCTCCGATTTAAAACTCTTGACGGTCAGGCATTCTCGTATCCGATGAGGTAGAGAATTCCACAGGGCAGGGGCAGCGTAGGAAAATGCACGTGCCCCAGATGTCTTCAAACGAACCCTGGGAATGTCTAGTAATCCCTCGTCAGCAGATCGGTGTGAACAAGAGGGGCAGTAGGGAGTAAGGAGATCATGCAGATATTGGGGTCCCTGTTCATGTAGGGCTTTATAGGTCAGTAGTCCGACCTTAAAGGTGATCCGCCACTGAACCGACAGCCAGTGCAGTCCGCGAAGCACAGGTGTAATATGACTAGTTCTAGATGTCCCAGTCAAAAGCCTGGCCGCCGCATTCTGCACTAGCTGCAAGTGGCAGATATCAACCCCCGGTAGCCCTAGGTACAGGGCATTGCAGTAATCAAGGTGGGTGGTTATGAAGGCGTGGACCAAGGTAGGAAGGTCAGCCAGAGGAACTAGGTGTTTCACCTGGGCGATATTCCTAAGATGGTAAAAAGGAAGACTTGACAATGGCAGACACCTGCGATTTCAGGGTCAAACTGTCATCAATAATAACGCCCAGATTACGCATCCAGTCTGAGGTTGAGAGCTGGACATCATCAAGCCATAAACCTGATGGAACCCCAGCCCTATGACCCACCTCAAGGCGACCCAGGTCCACAACCAACACCTCAGTCTTATCCGGATTTAACCTCAGCCAGCTAGCACTCATCCAGTCTTTGATTTCAGATAGACAGCTATTAAGCACGGAGATCGCATCATCCTGTCCGGAAGTAAAGGACAGATACAGCTGGGTATCATCTGCATAGCAGTGAAAACCCAGACTGTATCGCCTAATGATATATCCTAATGGCAGCATATAAACTGTGAACAACATGGGTGCCAAAATGGAGCCCTGTGGCACCCCACAGGACAGAGAGATGGCGTCAGAGGAATAAATTCCAGTGACAACCCTCTGTGTCCTGCCTGTAAGAAAAGATTGAAACCAGTGTAGAACTGTACCAGACAGTCCACAAAGAAGCCGCAGCACTCCAAAAGCACACCATGGTCCACAGTATCAAATGCTGCAGAGAGATCAAGAAAGACTAAGATAGTACGAGCCTTTCGATCTCTCTCACAATTAGTAGGTCATTTAAAACCCAGACAAGAGCAGTCTCGGTGCTATGTCTTTTCCTAAAACCTGAACGGAGTGTCATATACACTGTGGTTTGTGAGATGGTCATCTAGCTGTATCACAACCACCTTTTCAATAACCTTACCCACAAAGAGCAGGTTAGACATAAGTCTGAAGTTAGCTAGACCGTCTGGGTTCAAGGAGGGTTTTTTAAGGAGTGGTTGAAAGACCGCCTTTTTAAGGGGATCAGGAAAGGCCCCTCTGCTCCAAAGACTTCCAGACCATTTCAGCAAGGATCAGGCAGATAACATCTACTCAACCTAATAACAGTGGCGTAGGGCCCAGATCCAAACTACACCTGGTTGGTCGTACAGTCTGAACAATCCTCACAATGTCCATGAACTCCGGCCTACTAAAGTCAAACCAGGAAGCACGGGTGTTCGTTTCCTCCCGCCGATCTCCACAATCCCTTAAAGAGGGAGCTGGGCCAATGCCCAACCTAATGCTGGCAATCTTATCTGCGAAGAACCAAGCAAGCTCATCACACTTTATTTGTGTAAAATCTCTTCCAGACTGCAGACAGAGTGGATTGCACAATCTGTCGATAGTCTGAAAGAGTTGAGCTGGTCGATTCCATGCAGCGGCAATCTCCCCGGACAGGAACTCTGCCTTCTTACGGTGATTGCTGATTGATAGACACCATAATGATCTATCAATCTAAGCCTGTCAGCATCCGGGCCAGATTTCCACCAAGCCCTCTGTAGCCTTCGCTCCACTCTTCTCAGCTCCTTCAAGGACACATCAAACCAAGGGGTTCTCGGGTGCTGAGTGAGTAGGTGAACATGAACAGGAGCAATTGAATCCAGGGCATCACCCACCACCTTATTATAGGCAAGTACAAGGTCCCCTGGATTCATGCACTCACTTGATACACCCGATAGGTCCAGTACCACCAATAGGCCCTCTGGGGTAATTCCCCTCAAAGGGCGATACTAGACCATCTCCGTAGGGGAAGGCCTATTTGGGGGTGCCTCGAAGCTGAATCTTATGGTGTGATGGTCCATCCAGGCATTTAGTTCCACCCCCAACTGCATGATCTCCATCTCCAGGAGAAACACTAGGTCCAATGAGTGTCCCCCTATATGGGTAGCAGAGGTAACCACCTGTGTAAGGTCCAACATAGTCATAAGTTGAAGGAGGTTATTTCCAAAGTGCGAGAGTTCATCATTGACCCAGGCATTGTTTGCATTGTGTACTGAAACAATTGTGCAGATTCTGGAATAAATGTTGCTTCAATCTGTACATAATGGAAGTACTTTTTATCTCATGGAATCAGCCGTTAGAATCCCCCCCCAATGCATTCATTCCCACACAACTGAAATTTAATCTGTGCAAACTTCTATATATGTATCTGAATATTGGATGATTTCTACTTTTTTACGTACTGTTCTACAATTTAACCTTTTTTCCTACAGTGACAGTATCTACACTTCGATTCTGTTGTGCTCTGCTAAGGTCAATGCGCATCATGGCTAACCTTTTTCAAACAACATGAAGTCTTGCTGTATTCTGACTATGTGTATTCTGACTATGTGCAGTGATCTCCAACCTTTGAACTGCCCCGGAGAGGAAAGAGTTAACTTTCCATGCAAGGCATGGAACGCTGAGCTCGAGCTCGGTTGAGCCTCTGTCTGTTGTTGTTTGAACCCCAACTGCCAGATTTTTTACTCCGCCTCACTGAACAGTCACTCTGGAGATTTCTCCTTCGCTCGGTTCAAATAAGTCGGTTAAAGTGTTGTTTTTTTTCTGCCGGTTTCAACGGAATTTCTACTATCTAACCTGTTGGTTAAGTCTCTCTCTGTGGTACCGTGAGTACTAGATAGGTTTATATATATTAGTTTTCTGTGTGGACCTTGTAAACATTGGATCGGTTCGGTTTGAACCGATCAGGTTTGTGAAAAAGTTTTTCTGGTTTGTTAAGAGTGTGGTAACCGGTCCGTATCGGTTCTAAAAAAAAAGGATTTCTTTAGGTTTTTTTCCAAGACCCGTAACACGGTCAGGAACCGATAGGGGTGTCTTGCCTGGCGGATTGCCAAAAAAAGGGTAAGTTTGGTTAGGACTGGCCATGTCTGAGAAACCCAAGAAAAAAAGTGGGCACACTGGGTTTCAACACTGTAGTGTGTGTGTGGGGAAGCCTTTGCTAAGGCTGATCCCCACACCACCTGTGTTTATTGTCTGGGGTTTGACCACCTCGATTCAGACTGCCAGATTTGCAAACGTTTTCCCAAAGCTATCCTGGATAAGAGAATAGGTAGACTGAAGGAAAGGGAGGCCGAGAAGTCCGCTGACCCAGATGGCCAGCCTGGTTCAGTTCTGACCGAACCAGAAGGAGTGCCCTCTGACCAGGGTGAAACTTCTTCGGGCAAAAGGAGAACCAATTCTGAGGAGTCAGTTCCGGTTAAAAGAAAAAGAAGGGATAAGTCAGTCAGTTCAGATCCACAAGTTCTTTCTCCGACCGCTGATGAAATAGCCAAAGAGATAAGGATTGTTCAATCGCTAATTTCGGTTCCGACTGAACCGGCACCATCGGTTAGGGGCTCGGTTCGGTTGGTTCCCCCGGTTCCAGATTATAATTTAGAAGAATTTTATGAACCGGAGGAGGAGGAGGAGGAGGGAGAGTATGAAGATAGTGATGGTGATTATGAAAGTCTGGATGTGCCCATTGACCTGGACATCTCCCCAGACAGACCTTCAGGTGTTTCTCCTCCTAGGCTTTCTGAGTCCCTTCCCACTTTATGTTTTACAAAAAGTGGCTGAACCCTCCAGCTTCCTATGGAGGAAGCAGTAGAGGATCAGGAGGAGCCTGATTACGTTGAGATGATGGACATCCCAGAGTCCAGGAGATTGTCTATTCCCCTCCATAAGTCTTTTGGGAAACAGACATTTAAAATTTTAAAAATTCCTAATTCCATACCTCCTGTGGACAGAAGAATGGACAAGAGGTATACTCTTTCAGGCTCAGATACGGAGTTCCTTTCCCAGCAATGCAGCCATGTTTGGGTAGTGCAGGCTGCTGCCTGTGATAGGGCAAATATACCCTTGGCTTCACACCCCCCAGATAAGGACTCCAGGAGGATTGATGCCATGGCAAAGAAACAGTACATGGCAGCATCTTTGGGACTCAGGCAGGCTAATTATATGGCCTACACAGCTAGATACCAGAAGTCCAGGTGGGACACTGTGATGGCTCTAGCTAAACAAGTCCCTGACCAGCTTGCCAAAGAGCTGGAGCGGGTGGCTGCAGATGGGATTGAGGCATCCAAGGTGCAATTTCATGCTGCTGTGGACTCCAATGATGTTTCATCTAGAGTCATGGCTACATCTGTGGCCCTTCGAAGGATGGCTTGGCTCAGATGTACTAGCCTGTCACAGGATACCCAAACTAAGGCCATGGATTTTCCTGTCATTGGTAATTCTCTGTTTGGGGAGCAGACAGAGAACTACATGAAGAAAATGGATGAGTACAGGACCACCTACAGGAGTGCTCAGGCCAAAGAAAGGCAAGCCACTCCCCTGAGGCAGCATTCCAGGGGCAGGGGCAGGCCTTTTCATAGGCCTTTTTACCAAGCCCAGGCCTCCTCTTCTGCCTTTGCTCAGAGGGGGTTCTTCAGAGGGAGAGCCAGACGGGGTATAAGCAGGCCTGCTTCCACTCCTCAGCCTAAAACTCCTGCCAAGCAGGCACCCTGATGGGTTTGCCCGGGCCGATTCTCCACTACCTGTAGGGGGCAGGCTGGCTTACTTTGTCCAGGACTGGAAGTCTTTAACATCAGACAAGTGGGTCCTGGAAGTAGTAAGCCAGGGACTGGTTCTCAGCTTCAAAAATTTTCCCAGGATGAGAACCAGATCCTTTCCACCTGCAAATCCTTCAGAGGCCCTTGCCCTAGAGGCAGAGGTCTCTTCCCTCTTGGCTTTCAGAGCCATAGAAAGAGTTCCACCCCTACACAGGGGAAAAGGATTGTACTCCAGGTACTTCCTAACCCCCCAAAAGACAGGAGAATGGCGGCCCATCCTGGATCTAAGATATTTAAACAAGCACCTTTTAAAGCCAAAATTCAAAATGGTGACTCTGGGAATAATTCTACCCTCTCTAAGGCCAGGGGACTGGCTAGTCTCCCTGGACCTCAAGGATGCTTCTTTCCACATTCCTATCAGGTGCTCCCACAGAAAGTACCTCAGGTTCGAGTTGCCCTCAGGCCACTATCAATTCATAGCAATGCCCTTTGGCCTAACATCAGCTCCAAGGGTGTTCACAAAATGCCTGGCAGTAGTGGTTGCTTTCCTAAGGAGAAAAAAGATCTCCATTTTTCCATACCTGGACGACTGGCTCATAGTGGGTCAGTCTCCAGACCAAGTCAAGTCACATCTCCAGATAACTCAGCAATTGCTCACTTCCTTAGGATTCCTCCTAAATCTTTCAAAGTCAGTTCTGGAGCCAGTACAGCTCCTCACCTTTATAGGGGCGGAACTGGATACAATAAGGGCAAGAGCCTTCCTTCCCCTGGACAGGGCAAGGACCCTTATGAAACTGGTCTCTTCATTCACCCCTCAGGTGTCTCGACGAGCAAGGCACTTTCTGCAGCTCCTGGGCCACATGGCAGCCTCTACAGCAGTGATCCAGGGAGCAAAATTTCAGATGAGGGACATTCAGTTCCACTTAAGAGCCTTCTGGTCCCAGAGAAAGGATTCTCTGACCAAACTAATCCCTGTGACTCAAACCCTGATCCAGGCTTTGCAATGGTGGCAGGATCAGGGCAATCTAAGGCAAGGAGTTCCTTTTGTTACTCAATCTCATTCTCTAATTCTTACCAAAGATGCCTCCCTCTTGGGCTGGGGAGCCTACTTGGGGGATCTGACCACCCAAGGGCTGTGGTCACCTCAAGAATCTCTGCTTCACATCAATCTCTTGGAACTCAGAGCAGTGTTTCTGGCACTGCAAGTTTTTTCCAAGTCTGTTCGGAACAAAGTAGTTCAGATCAGAACAGACAATACCACCACAATGTGGTACATCAACAAGCAAGGGGGCACTCGGTCTACGGCCTTGTGCACAGAAGCAAAGAAATTGTGGTCTCTGGCCTATTCCCTGAAAACCTCTCTGATAGCAGTGCACCTCCCAGGGAAGGACAATGTCCTGGCAGATGCTCTCAGCAGGATATCTCAGGGCCATCACGAATGGTCCCTAGATCCTCTAGTTTTGAAAGTGATTTTCTCCAGATGGGGCACTCCACAGATAGATCTTTTTGCAGCCCCAGACAATCACCAACTCCCCCTTTTTTGCTGCAGACCCCCAGTGTTGGGCTCAGTCCCCCTGGATGCTCTAGTTCTCAATTGGGAAGGCAAGTTTTTGTATGCTTCCCCCCTTCCCTCTCCTGTTCAAGGTACTAGTCAAAATCAGGTCTCAACCCTGCAAAGTGATTCTGATTGTTCCAGATTGGGCCAGACAGCCCTGGTACCATCTCTTGCTGTCCTTAGCAGTCCACCTTCCCCTGTCTCTTCCCAGGAATTACAACCTGTTAACATGCTCTCAGGGGAGAGTTTGGTATCCGAATCTCAGATCTCTCTATCTCAAGGCTTGGCTCTTAAAGAGTTAGAGTTTGCTGATTTGCATCTCTCTCAAGGTGTTCTGGATATTCTAAAGGCTTCTCGAAAGTCTTCCACCAGAAAGACTTACAACTCCAAATGGAAAAGGTTCACTATTTGGTGCTCTGGTAAGCATATTTTTCCAGAGCCTGCTGGGTTGCCTACAGTCCTGGACTATATGGTTCATCTCAATAGTTTGGGGCTCAGACCAGCTACACTCAAAGTACATTTAGCAGCTGTTTCTGCTTTTTTGTCAGTAGATAAGCCCTCTTCTCTTTCAGCTCATCCTGTTTTTTGTAAATTCTTCAAGGGATTGTTGCACACCAATCCTCCCTTCAGGGACCCTGCTCCTGCTTGGGACCTAAATGTTTGCATTGCTCAGCTTATGCAACCTCCCTTTGAGCCTTTGTCCTCAGCAGAGCTTAAGTACTTGACTTGGAAAACTGTGTTCTTGGTAGCCATTACTTCTGCCAGACGCATCAGTGAGTTACAGGCCCTGTCAGTGGAGCCTGATTTAATCTATTTTCATAGAGATAAGGTAGTCCTCAGGACTAATAGGAAGTTTTTGCCTAAGGTGGTTTCAGATTTCCACCTTAACCAGTCTATGTCTCTTCCTGTTTTCTTCACTGACCATTCCTCCTCTGGGGAGAGGAGGCTGCACAGCCTGGATGTGAAAAGGGCCCTTAGCTACTACATAGAGCGCACCAAGGGTCACAGGTTTGACTCCCTCCAATTGTTCCTCACTTATGGTGAGGTCAGTAAGGGAAAACCTGCAACTAAAAGATCTATTGCCAGGTGGATTGTCTCTTGTATACAATTCTGCTATGAAAAATTGGATAGAATTCCACCCTCAGGCCTGAGGGCTCACTCTGCTAGAGGTACAGTGGCTTCCCTGGCTGCTGCCAGTGATATTCCTATCTTAGAGATTTGTCAAGCAGCCACCTGGAAAACAGTCCATACTTTTACCAAGCATTACTCTCTGGATATCCAGGCTAGGAGTGATGCTCGGTTTGACACAGCAGTACTTCAGAGCCTGTTCCCAAAGTAGGTTCTGTCCCTCCTCCATGGAGGTACTGCTTGGTAGTCTGCACATAGTCAGAATACAGCAAGACTTCATGTTGTTTGAAGAAAAAATTACTCACCTTAGTAATGTTGTTTCTTCTAATGGAGTCTTGTTGTATTCTGACCTCCCCGCCTCCTCTCTCAGAGCCTGGTTTTTGGGATATGAGTGGGCAGGAGCAGTGTTGGCACTCTAGAGGTGCCTCCTTTTTCTCACCCTCTTTAATTTTTGGGTGTGTGTTGTGTTTTGTTTTTTGGGTTTCCTGACTTGAGTCTTTGCTTTGAAACCAAAAAAACCTTTTTATTAAATTTAGTTGCCAATTGGCTAGTGTGAGTTTACAGTTTGCACACAGGATGCAAAGTGAGTATAGCTCGTAAAGATTTGGCGGTTGGGGTTCAAACAACAACAAACAGAGGCTCAACCGAGCTCAAGCTCAGCATTCCATGCCTTGCATGGAAAGTTAACTCTTTTCTCTCCAGGGCAGTTCAAAGGTTGGAGATCACTGCACATAGTCAGAATACACATAGTCAGAATACAGCAAGACTCCATTAGAAGAAACAACAATACTAAGGTGAGTAATTTTTTCTTTTCTCCTTCGGTATTTCTTTTTTTTCTTTTTTTTTTTACTACTACAGCATACCATTCTTTTAGTAAATGGCACTGCACTATACATCAGACGTGATGAAAAAAAGTGCATTATAGTGTAGTGATGTATGGGAATTACATCACTTTTCCTATTTGTCAAGTTTGCAGCAGTTCTATCTGATAGCGGTGAAAAGCCTAAAGCGATCACCGTTGTCGCCATCAGAGTGCTGAAAACGATCAGAGACTCTACACCCTGGCACAGGACGGCGGTTGCCAGGGACATACATTCAATGCTTTCTGTGGGGGCTGTGTCCACACCCCCCCCAGTGGCAACCCCTACTAAAGGATTCTCAACTCCACGGGGTCATGTCGGGGTGAAACATGTAAATTAAAGGTTCGGGCTGGGTGCAATAAAATTGCAACAGCGCCTGGACCTGGACCTGGACCTGAACCCAGTACGTCACCCACCCCAACCACAGGCAAACCCTAACACCACGATGCAGCTTGGCAACCACCACAGCACCACCCCATAGCTCCTCTGCCTCCTCCAGCCACGCTGGCTGTGCTCGCCCCCCACCCCGTGTGCATACATATACCGGCATCCTGTCACCCATTTCGCCCACCCCCATCCGGTCATCCTACCCTCCAATCGCCATGAGGGATTCAGCGGGGGAGGAGTCACCATTACGGACAGCGCCCTTCTCCATGTGCCGTCCTCCATTTGGGTGCAGTTAATAATTTGCTTGCAGCTGTATATATTTGAAACTGTGATTCTTGGATATATATTATTTTTTCAAACTTAATTACAATAAGCAACTGTAGTAGTAGATTGCCTCCCAAATCAAATGCACGAATATTCATAGACTTGCTAGTTTTATTTACAGTGGCCTTTCATTTTCCTGAAAATAGGCATCTGTTTTGTCTAGCGTACATACCTGGTCCACAAAAGCTAAATAGTTCAATGCAAAGCTGTGGAAAAAAATGCAGCTCATAGCTTCTTGACCGTATTGTTTCTCAATCCACTTTAATGTTGTTTGTGCAAGTATAATCTGAGTCAGCTGTGGTTGTGAAATAGGACTGAGGTGAAGCTATAGGCTATCAATTATATTTATGTTATTTACACTCTGTGTGGGTAAACGAATCACAGTGTTGCATTCTTGTTTTCTAGGTCAGAGATTTGAAATCTAACTTTTGTACTTTCTCTTGGTTTTATTTGTTTTTTTGCTCTGTTTAGTTGATGAGCAGCACGAGTAGGGGGCAGATGCCAGTTCATAATTTATCTTTCTGCAGTACACTTTTCAATCTGTCAGGCACTCCCACCCCCCCAGCGGCCAGAGACTCAGGGTATTGCAGTAACCAGCAGAGAGATCCAGTGGCAGTAACAGACAATTTTCAGTGCTGTAGCCTCTGGTCCAGTTTCTGTGAGCCCCCCCCCACCAGCGACAATGCCACTTTCATTTGCCATTTGCTCTCCATGCCACCCTTTTCTCCCCTGAAGAGTCAGTGGCTAACTTGCAAAAGTGGCTCCACTCATGATGTGCCCCTTGTTGCACTCCCCTCTGTCCGACCCACAGTGCCTGCTATCCCCTGAGTTTTAGCACACAGAGTTTTCAGTGTGCCACTCTTCCAGCCCTGTATGGCACCCCACATACCTAGCCCATGGATCTCTGGGGACTGACCACAGACTGCAGCGGGAGCGGGAATGCAGAGCTTATACTGTAGAGATTGTGTCTGTCTCTGTCTCTGTCACTGTACAACTTACCATCCACCCTGTTGCTGCTGTTGCTCCCAGTACAATTGTTTTTTTTTGAAATTTAAGTTTATTAGTTTAAGATAATACAACCAAAAAACCATAATGATTAAGGTAACAAACCGGTAAACCCAAATCAACCCCTCCCCACCCCTCCCCTTTAATCAATATAATAAACATTAAGGCACATCCAAGATTAAGACAACATAAAACATCTATCTATCAATCTATGTGCCAAAAGATAAACCCCCACCCCCTCCCAAGGTGCACCCGCTAAAACTATAAACTAACAATTCTTAACATCTGGATATCACTCTATTAAACAGCCCATCTACTATTCAGACTCACCATCCAAGTTATACTAAGGAAAACATGACTTAATATCACCATAAGTCGGTATACTGAGATAACAGCTATTACACTATATAATGTGAGGGTCCAGGGCTGGGTCACCATACTTATCCTAAGGTAAGCAAAGAGACTGAAGCTTACCCCATCTTCTATAAAATGAGTCCATACGGTTCTTATAACTGGCAATCAAATTTTCAGACTGAAGATATGACACCAACTCCTTTAGCCAGTCCGCATAAGATGGACCAATTGATCCTTCCAGTGCCGTAAAACCAACTTTTTGACTGCCATAGATATCAGAGCCATATGGTACCTCGCTCTACACTGTCTATTGGAGAAAATCACCCAGTACACAAATTCCTGGGAGAAAAATCTGCTCAGACCCAGAAGGGGATCTAGGGTCTCGGATCAAAGTCCACAAAGGGCAACCTTGATACATTCCCAAAAATATGAATTAAAGTGCCCTCATCTTGAGAGCACCTGAAACACACTGGGACAGGAATCAGCTTATGTTGAAAAGCTTGACCCGGAGTAAAGTATAGGTTATTAGCAATATTGTATTGAACTAAAGCAAACCTGTCCTGCGTGTGATACCTGTAAGAGTTAGGCCAAAAGGATCTCCACAGTGGTACTTCCTCGGGAAGAAGATGCATCAGACGGAGGACCACCCACCTCCTCCCAGCATTAAAAGTCAGGAGGTAGGAGTATATCTGTGAAATGGAGTGGGTTGGGACGAGCAGAATAATATTGGAGAAAAGGGTGAACTGCAGATTGTTTAAACACCGCTCCAAACTTACTGTTCAGCAAATGCGGAGCTGAAACACCTTGAAAATCTCTCGACTTGGGATATCAAATCTGGTTAAAATATCACTTGATGTGAGAAGCGAAGCCTGGTTGTACAGATGCTCAACCCTAGAATCTTTAAGTTGTAGGAGCCAGGTTGTTTCCCAACCAAGAACCCCTAGAATAATATTTGGGTTAAGAAAATGGCTGCCCTAAGTCCGTATGGTTAGAGATCCGGAAAGACCTAAGGCATTGGGCCAGACTTTAAGAGAGTTGCCACCGTATTGTCCAAGATCAATCGTGAGAGGGTTTTCGGGTAAGATAAGGAGAGTAAATATATCAAATTTAAGCTCAGAGAGGAAGCCGATTCTACCTGAAGCCAAATTGGGAAGGGCTTCCATGGTCCACAGAGAACCACCTACCCAACTTGGATAGGTGAACCGCCAGTGATATAACTGAAAGTTCGAAGTCTTAAGCCTCCTTTATCTTTGGGACGTGACAGAGGCGATGAACATCGCACCCTTTCCTCTCCAAATGAAAGTGGAAAACAAACTATGAAGCTGCTGAAAAAAGGAAAGAGGAAGCCAAAGGTTGGTAAGGTTCAGTGGGTAAAAAATCCGGGGAAGAATGTTCATCTTGATAATGTTAATTCTACCCCACAAAGAAATAGGAAGGGATGCCCAACGTTGCAAATCTTGAGTAATCGAGTCTCTAATCTTAATTAAATTCAATTTTTTGAGCAGTAGCAGATCCGTAGAGAAGTGGATCCCTAAATATTTAATTGATTTGGAAGCCCATCTCATACCAAAAGAAGAGAAACATCTCTTAAAGATATAATGATTTAAGGGAAAGATCTCACATTTCGAAATATTTAATTTATAACCGGAGAGGGAACTAAACTGTTTGATAATGTCGAGGGCTGCGTCTAATGATGCTACCGGGTCTGACAGATGTAGAAGAACATCATCTGCATGCGGAGAGAACTAACTCCCGATTATGCAATCCGACCCTCTTACCGAGGGAGGACTTAAGACTAATCAATAGGGGCTCTAAGTATAAATTAAATAATAAAGGAGAGAGGGGGCCCTGCCTAGTGCCGGCAAAAAGACTGAAAGAGGGGATAATACCCCATTGCAAAAAATTTTTGCAGAGGTGCATCTATAGAATACCCGAATCAGGTTCAAAGGAGGTCAGGAAGCCCATTTCTTCCATGACGGTCCACAAAAGGTCCAATCAACCCGATCAAATGCTTTCTCAGCATCTAAAGAAACTAAAACTAATGGCTCAAACCGATCGGGCATGTTGCGAGATATGCGAAAGTCCTCAGATGGTCAGCTGCTGATCTTCCGAGACAAATCCTGCCTGTTCAGGGCTCAAAAGCTTCATCCAGACCTTTTTAATCCTCTCAGCAAGTATTTTGGCTAATATCTTAACATCGTAGTTCTGAAGAGAAATGGGACGGTAGTTAGCTGGGTCAGAAGGGTCCTTATCCACTTTAGGAATTAAAACTATAGTGGCCTCAAACAAAGTCGGATCAAGATCCACTGCAACCGGAAGGTAATTATATAATTTAAGCAAAATGGGAACTAAATCTTTGGCAAAAACCTTGTAGAAGTTCGCTGGGAATCCATCTGGGCCCGGTGCTTTGTCCGGAGCCAGAGAGGCAATAATGTTCCGGACCTCTTCAGCTGAAATAGGAGCCAATAAGCTCGCTTGTTGGGCCTCCGGTATACTCGGGACACCAATACCTCTAACATAATTGCTGACCTCTAGCCTCATATGAGATCGTTAGGGACTGTAGAGATTGGAATAGTATTCCCTAAAGATCTGAGCAATCTCTGGGCGAGAAACAATACTTCCAGATGAGGAAACCAGGGAGGAATAAGCCTTGAACCTTCTATCCCACGTGAGCGCAGGGCCAATAATTTACGGACTTTTCACCAAGATCAATGTATTTAGCCTGTGTCCTAACCAGACAGTATTCTATCTTTTCTTTCAGAAGGTTCGAGTATTCAGTCTTAACTGAAAGGAGCTCTTTAAGGTCCGAAACCGAAGAAGTCGAGGAGTACCTACCTTCTAACTCCCTAATCCTACCCACCAACTCTAATGACTTAGCCAGCCGGGTTTTTTTCCTAAGGGAGGCCATCTTGATAAGGTCACCTCTAAGGTAACACTTCAAAGCTCCCCATATCATGTCCACTCTAGAGGTGGAGTCCATGTTCTCAGCCAAAAAGAGCGAAATTTTAGCTCTCATCTCCGAAACACAATGCCGGTCCTTTAATAATTGTGTATTTAATCTCCACATGGAGTCTCGAGAATAATCAGGACTTGAAGAAAGGTGTAACCAAACCAGCGCATGGTCCGACACTATAATCGGCTCTATACCAGATAAAGACACACTCGGGAGAGAGGATAAACTAACTAATATCATATCCAATCTTGATTTAGTGCCATGTGATTGGGATTGGAAAGAAAAGGCCCGACAAGACGGATTGGCAATACGCCATGGATCGCCTAAACCTAACATTGAAACCATTTCGCAGAGAGCCTTCTGGGCCGGGGAGGGCGCACGCCTGTCCAGGGGCTCTCTATCCAATGACGAGGGAAAAGGCACATTCCAGTCCCCCCCTAACACATATTGAGTTGGCAAAAAACCAGCCAGTCTCTCTGTCAATTTCATGAAAAATTCAGGATTACCTCCCACCGGTCCGTATACCGAACCTAGAGCTACACTCACTCCGTTCAAGCTCCCTTTAACTAGAATGAATCTCCCCTCTGGGTCTGAGCATACCAAATCCATGGTAAACAAGACATGTCGTTTGATGAGAATCGCCACCCCTTTACTAAAATGTGAATTCCCAGCCAGGTAAACTTGGGAGAACCCAGACCGAGAAAGCAGATTAGCTTCATCTCTGCCTAAATGTGTTTCTTGCAAGAACAAAATGTCCGTGCGGAGCAGGGAGCAATGATTAAAAACCTGCAGACGCTTGACCCGGTCCCTGAGCCCTCTCACATTCCAGGATGCTATTTTGACGATACTCATGGCCATTTTAACTTTATCTCACAGCAAATGGATATCCAGAGAAAATAGCCCAAACATACCATAGCAGGGTGCACCTCCCTTATAAAAAGTTCGAAACCCCATTGCACGAAACCCTCCCTCCCTTCCCCTATACAAGCATACCCCAAATCCGGACGAATATTAAATGCAACATCAACATGTAACCCCTCCCCATACCCCCCAACCCCAGATTCTAAAATGATTTAACAGGCTAACCATCCTAAAAAAGGCCCCCAAACAGGACTGTTGTACTCAATGCTATATTTAACCACATAGACCTTCCTCCCTCCAAAACACCCCAAAAAACAAACCCCACAAAAACTATGTACAAATGGGGGTTCGCACAGCCATAGACCAAAAAACAATCTGATACTCCAAATTACGAACCCACCAACCCCAAATGCGAATCTCCAACCCCCCGGAGCCAAAAGGTGAAAGCAAGATGTTGTCAAGAATCCAAACTCCCTCAGCCTGGATACCACCCTCATAATTATCAACCAACCCCTACTATCAGTTGGCCCAGGGCAGAGATTAGCTACCCCCCCCACACACGGCTCGTGATCCCACATCCAGCATGCAGATTCACCAAGCCTCCCCCCCACAGCCGCCCCCGCGCCTCCGCCCCCACATATCATTATTCAAGGAGTTGAGAAACCCTCAGAAGGGGGTAAGGGGAGGAAACCGATAAAAATACCTAAACCTCCCAAGCCCCAATATCAGCCATTCTCTAGGTGGCCTTCCCCAGACAGCCCACAACAGACCTTCCCCACCTCAATAATCTAATAGGTCACCTACCCAGACCATCTCCAGATGAGGAAACAGGAAAAAAAAGCCAGCACCCACCATTCCAGCAAGGACAGCAAGGTGGTTCCTCGGAGATTTGTGATTGCGGTTGCCGTTTCCCAGGGGGCCCATATTAGCGCTGTACCATTACTGGTCCGCCTCCCAAAAATTCCTCCCGAAACCACTCCTCGAAAAACGGCCCGCCCCCAGCATATTCCCAACACGGGCCGACCACGCTGAACCCGCCCAGACCTAGCGACCATCTTGCCCACCTACCCGCGACCATCTGAGTGGAAGAGCCCACAGAGAGGGTTCAAACAGCCAGACCAGACCAGAGGAAAGACCACCACAGGCACAGCACAAAGGTAGGTGACGAGAGGGATGGGAGAGGGTGACACAGAAGGTCAGGGGGGGATGTCACGACGACCAACAAAATCAAAGACAAAACATATTAAACACAAAGGGAACATTAAGAACAGGCATTAATACAGTCTCCGAAAGTCTTTTGGGTCGTTTTCAGCCGGATCCCTTAAACAGGTCAGGCAGTCTGCTAGTAAGCTCCTTGCGGGCCGCTTCAGGGGTGTTGAAACTCGTGGCTGAGCCTCCTACAGTCACTTTTAGGGTTGCGGGATAAATCATTCTGAAAGGTATCGCTGCTGCGATGAGCTTCTGGACTATTTGGTGGTATGCTGCCCTCTTCTCCCGTATTTCCTTGGGAAGGTCCTGGGCAATCCGAATCCTCGAGGTACCCCACAGAACTTCCTTGAGCTCTCGGGCCTTCGCATACACATGTTGCCTTTCCAGGTAACTTAAAAATTTGATAATAATTGGGCGTGGAGGGGCCCCAGCTGTAGGTCGAGGACGCAGCGAACGATGAGCCCTTTCAAGATGGTATAAGGCATTTATGGGAGACGGGCCCACTATCTTCACAAAAAACTTCTGCAAGAAGGCCATAAGGGTCTGGGCCTTCCTCCATCTCTGGAAGACCTATTATAAGCAAATTATTTCTACGGTTTCGCCCTTCTAGGTCCTCAGTCTTGAGTTGGAGTTTCTTCACTTGTTGCTTTAAATCAGCTATCTCCATTTCAGCCCTGGATCTCCAGTTTTCAACAGAAGCCACCTTAACCTCCACATCAGAGACCTTTTTACCAACATCCGAGAGGTCGCTCCGTAAAGATTTAAGCTCCCCTGTAAGATCAACAAGCAGCTCTTTCAGAGGTGCAAGTTCCTGGAGGAATTTATCCTCCGATAGCAGCGTAGGCTGAGGTGTTTTATCACTTCCACGATCCGGCCTAGCTGGGGCCTGGTTTCTCTGTTTCTTTGCGGCCTTCTCAGGGGAAGCTGGAGGAGTGTGCTTGGAGAGGGCCTGCCTTGAATCTACCTCCATCATGCTCCGGTTAAGGCTTAAAAGTCCAATACTAGAATTCTTATCAGTAGCAGAGAGTTACAGCACTTACTTTTTAGCTTTATTTCTAAAGAAAACGCATCCAAATGCACTTAAAATTGCAGATTAGGCGGCCACAGGGGGGAGCTCAGGATTTCAGCTGCTGCTCAGATGGATGCCATCACGTGACCTCCTCCCAGTACAATTGTGCCAGTGTTGTGTGTGTTTCTCTGCCCACTGTCTGTGTGTCTGTCAGCACTGTCATTCTGCCTGCACCTCTGCTGTGGGTCACGCTGTCCCAGATGTTGAAGGGGGGTCATGGGTGCCAGAAAAGGAACACAGGACTGCCACTGACAGACACACAGAGCACTGAACATGCCTCAGGGGGAGAGAGAGAGAGAGAGAGTGAGAAAAAAAATGGCAGTCAAACCTGTGACACACGATTGGGGTCCTGATCTCCATTGCAGTGTGTGTGCCACTCTGTGTCTCTTTTTGTCCTCACCCCATTCACCTGCTGGCACCGCAGTACCGTCTGACCTTGGGCAAGTTAATTAACATCCCAGTTGAGGAAATGGGCAAAAACAGGACCCTCATGGAAACGAGAAGTTGCATTTCGGCTGTGGTATCCTGTAAGTAAATTGTGAAATATATGTATTGTATGCAGAAATTATGTGGAATGGGGTTGTGAGGCAAGAGAATGGCACAGAAGGAATGCATAGGGAGTGAGAGAGACAGTCACAATGTGAGGCTGCTCTTCAAATAAAAAACACATGGTTTGTGGGAAACATGTGGCTGATGATGGTGGCCCCATTGGACACCAGGTAGAAGGAATGACTCAAACATCACTGTAAATATATGGAAGTTCCACTGATAACAAATACAAATTAGTGGAATACTGAAAACACACTACCACGACAACTGAAGCACATCTAGTCGTTTTGAGCAATTAATATCAAATTGAGCAGTGATTAGTATGATAGAAGAGTCCAGACAGTTGCACTTTTTAGCTGTCAGACATGTGTATGTCTGTCTATGACAATTTATATCATTTATCAGCAGACTTGTTCACTCTTGTCTCGGCATTCAGCAATATTTAACAATCTTTTTTTTTCAATGTTCTCCAGTGGATGCCAATACCCTCTCAATGACCATCATAATCTGTAAATAACAAAACAATCTGCGGTTCCTATGATTTATTTATTTATTTCATAAACTGAATAAAAAATGTCCATGATAAAGTCATGTAGAAATTTCAACACTTACAAGTTAATAAGGTACTCAGAGTCAATCTGTTCCACTATTGAAGTAAAACTAGCAACTGCATGAAATAAATGTAAGAGGTTGCGCTCTCAGAACAAACATCTGTTCAGACTCTCATATCTTTTTAGAATGTAGATAATACTAACAACCCTAGTTGGACAGTATAAGCAGAAATGTAAATAAAACAAGCATTTGTCAATGCCAAATGTTGTCTGGCTGGCATCGACATTGGTAGTGCAGCAGTTAGAGAGATGCGTAATAGGAATGGCAGTGAATTATGGAACCAACATCAACCCCACCCCACCCTACAGAGACTGACAGGCATTGAGGTGTGCTTTTGGGTCATCAGCCATAACACTCATGCCATTTCACCTCACCCTACCCTGCAGACTCTGACAAGTGTTGCGTTGTGTCTTGGAGTCGTCTAGCCTTGCACTTACCCCATTCCATAAGGAAGTATGTTGAGATGGGTGCAGTATAGGAGAATAGGGTGAACTTTGGGGCTGAAGAGTGAATGGCACACCTTGGCACCTGTCAGTGACTGCAGGGTAGGGGTTCAATGGCATGAGCACTACAGCTGACAATCCAAAGGCACACCCCAATGCCTGTCTGTACAGGGTGGGACACTATGGTTAGAACCCTAATGCCCCAGGCATTTGTTGGTATTTGTATTCCAAATTTTCAACATAGCCTTTTTGTGACCCCACCTCATGGAAGCATTTGGGACCTCTACTCATGAACAGTGGTGCTGTGACTTTGTTAATGTGTCCCGAACGATGATTTCCCACAGTGACCATGCCACTCTGCACCACATGTGTGAAAACACAGTTCAGGCAGGATGTGGAAAATGACAGCTGCACCATTCATAAGGAGGTGTGAAGAGATGGCAATGTTGAAAATCCGGAGTGAAAATATTAAAAATTCTCGAAGTTACGAGCATGTGTGAAAACTGCACAATGAACGCTCATAGCACAGTCATTTTTTGGAATTCTTTCACCAAATGTTTAACATAGGCATTTGGGATCTCTGCTCATGAACAGTGGCACTAAGATTTTCTTAATCTGTCCTGAACGTTGATTTCCAACAGCGACCGCACCATTGTGCGCCAGATGTGCGAAACCACATTTTGGGCAGAATGTAAAAAATGACAGTTGTACTGTTCATAAGGAGGTGTGCAAAAATGACAATGTTGCAAATCTGGAGTGAAAATATTAAAAATTCTCGAAGTTACGACTGTGCGTGGATGCTGTGCAACGCACTTTCATAACATAGTCATTTTCTGGAATTTTGTCACCAAATTTTCAACATAGGCATTTTGGGACCTCTGCTCATGAACAGTGTTACTGTGATTTTCTTACTCTATACTGAACAATGTTTTCCTACAATGACTGTGCCAGATGTGCAAAAACACATTTTGGGCAGGATGTGGAAAATGACAGCTGTACTGTTTATAAGGAGGTGTGAAAAAATAGCAATGTTGAAAATCTGGAGTAAAAATGTTAAAAATTCTGGAAGTTACGTGGGTGCGTGGAAACTGCACAACACACACTCGTAAAACAGTCATTTTTGGAGATTTGTTCACCAAATTTGCAACATAGGCTTTATGGGAGCCCACCTCATGAACAGTGACACTGTAATATTGTTAATTGGTCCTGAAAGGTGATTCCACACAGTGACCATGAAATCACCTTTCGAGACCGAATAACGAGATGACAGTGACTGAACTCATGAGGTGGGGTCCCAAGAACACCATGGTGAAAATTTGGTGCGAAAATTCACAAAAATGGCCGAGATATGCACCAAAGTAAAAAAAAACAAAAAACATTTATGCAATTATACAGCTTACCGGCATTTCTTCAGTTTCCGGTTGGCTTTGAAGAGTGCAGACATGTTCCCGGTCCACCAAAGATCATCGCGCCAGGCTCTGGAGATAAGTATGGGGTGAGGGTGTGGGGAGGTGGGGTATGCAGAGGGTGGGCGGGGTTGCGGGAGGGCACCGGACACATCGAGGGACCGTTTTTAGTTTTTCAGGGGGTAAAAAAGAAAAAACAAACAAAGACAGTGCAGGTCAGTTTTCTTGTTTTGCATCTGTGTTTTGGCACACTGGGGTGGGCTCCCAGTGTGCCACCTGTATTTTTGGGGAGGGGGATGGAAGCCAATGGGGATTGTGCCCTCCATCGGCACACAAGCGTGTCTCTGTTGGGGGGCGCATGTTGCTGAGGGGGATTGGGCACCTCCCTCGGCACACATATTAAATATATGGGGCTATTATGCCAATGGGGATTGGGCTCCTCTGGCAAACTGAACTGGGGAGGGGGCATGCCGACAGGGGAATTAGGCATCCCCGATATCGGCTTGTTGGGGAGTGTGAGAGGTGGATGGCAACAGCCGCCGCCATGTTTCACTGAAATGTTACACCAGGGAAGGCACGCCCTGCAATGAGGGGGAGCTCCCTTATTGCAGCGGCAAAATCGTTTCAAGTTGGTGGCACGCTGTTGCACTGCTGTCAGACAGCGTGCACTCTAATTCATGCCACAGAGCCCCGCCCAAAAAAGCAGTGGCCCCACTGGCCACAACATGACTGCACCTCCGAAACCTGCTAGTCCAAGCTACCACAATATGCTGCTTGCGCGTTCGCAAGACAACATAAGAAACACAAACAACACTCTTTTTACATGAAAACAATTTTATTTATGTCCACCTGGTAGGGTAATGTGAAAAAAAGAGTGAAAACAAATTCCTATCCCCTTTAATATCTCTTGCTGTAGGGAAGGCATGTCTCCAGTACAGCTGCTATATCCCCATTACAAGTATCATAACAGGGGTAAAGCAATCAGTATAGCAAGGCAGTATTGGGAGGCAGTATAGCGCAGTGGTTTAAGGCTCTGAGCTGCAAATCTGGTGACATCCACCAGACCAGACCTGGGTTTGAATCCCACAGCTTCCACTTACATACTGTGTGACCCTGAGCAAGTCACTTAACTTCCCTGTGCTCCCAGGTTACTACTGTAAAAAAGCTTTCAGCTTAGTGTGCTACTCCTGGTTAAACAACTTAACAAAAAAAAAAAAAATCACAGCCTTTCAGCAACAACAACATTATTAGATAATGCATTACAGGGTGACATAGTCCACTGGGTAGTGTGGCTTCAGAGAATATTCTTGAATGTCCCTGATAGAATTATGGCCTCTGTGTTCTGACTGCCCACTCAGAGACATAGTGTCCCAGTAATGCTGTACTGAGTATAATAACTTATGCCCGCTGAGAGAGAATTCTGACGTGTAAAACCTTTTGTCTGGTGCTCTGTATTGTGAAATATAATTAAAGTAATACCTTCCATTTTGGCATCTGTGTAAAAGGTTACTAGCAAGAACATATTTTTTAATAGATGCTCTGTTCTCCACAGACAACATCAGAAGCAGATTTAAAAATATATAAACATGGTATTTACAAAAATGTCTTGCCTTGTAAAAGCCAATATGTGTTTCTTTAGAAAGGAGTAGTGGAAAAATATCAGATACAGTGTGTACTCTAGTCACTGTAAAAAAAACTACATTACTGCAAATACTAGTGCAGAAGAATGAAAAGTGCACAAAGTAAGGAGATGAAAATCATGAAGGTTTAGAGTTTCAGGAGTTTTGGTGAATCGGTGGTGTGGTGTTCATTGGGTTTGTCAACTATAATGACAACCCCTTCCCCCAGCCCATAGGCTCCTATTTGAAGCACAATGTACAGCTCCTAGCCAGTGCCTCAGAGCCATATACTCTTTGGAAGTAGAGAAGTATGACTTGCCACAAATGTGGCCAGCTGCATAAATCAGAGCTTTCTTTACGTAGGCCTCTGAAGCAAGAGATCATGTATAACCTTTTTTGCTCACGGAAGGGGGATGGGCATTAGAGTTGACAACCCCAAGGGGCACCATATCACTAATTCGCTATGACTCCTGAGACTCCAAACCCTAATGGTTTTCCTTCTTTACTTTTGTGCACTTTGCAATCTTCAACCCTAATGTTTGTATTAATGTTGTTTTTTGCAATGAATTTTCCTTCTTTTTGTGATAGTGGAATCGTATCCTCATTCAAACAGATCCCTTCAGGACATGCACAAAATGGAATAAACAGAATAATGGAAATATCTCAAGCACCCTTTTTCACACCAACCCACTTTTTGCAACGCAGTATATGACCCATCAGGCCTTGGCAGGCACATCAACCCCTTGTGAGGGAAGGTTCTCCAGCCTGCTATAAGATGTCACCTGTGCAGCGGAACACTGTGCAATCTCTTTCCAGGCTAGGAGTGGTGGTGCCCAGCAGTGCCGATTCCATCCTCGTGCTGCCCAGCCGGCTCCCTGAGTTTGGCCCCCAACTCGAGTTGCTGGCATGAATACACAACAGGCTACCCACTGGGCCAACGGCCGGCACTGCACACAAACTTTTTTTTTGTTAACATTTTGACCCCATATTTTCAACTAGTCTTTTCAGGAACCCCCCCCCCCTTCAGAACATGACAGGTGTCACCTATAAAATACTGGTCAAAAAATAATTTCATGTCACAAGTACAAAAACATGTTTTTGAGCAGGGTTTGAAAAATGATGTCATATTCATGATGTGCTATGAAAAAATGACTGTTGAGAATTTGGGGTCCAAATACTGAAAATTACTGAAGTTATGAGAGAATATTGCAGATTTTCATGTTCCTTCATAACTTTGTTGTTTTTTAACATTTTGGCCTCAGATTTTCAATATCGTCTTTTTATGACTCCACCTCATGAACTTGGTAGGTGACATTTTTTCAAATTCCACCTAAAAGGTGATTTCATGGAGCGACCGTGAAATCAACTTTTGGTCCGGATCCAATAAAAATTCTCCTACCCTGTTCGTGAGGTGGTATTCAAAAAAGGTCATGTTGAAAACTTAATGAAACTATATTTAACAAGCATTTGTCAATGCCGAAGGTTGATTGAGCTGGTGTGTTGAGCTCGCTCACTGCCCCTCTGTCACTCGCTCAGTCTGTTTCTCCCGGTGCTGCAGGCTGCTGTTTTGTACTGGGCTTCTGCCTGCATTGGCACCTTGTTCTGCCCACTAAGAAATCCGCAGCTGTCCCGACACAGCTGCGTTGAGGTGGCTCACTCCCCCTCTCTCACTCACTCATTCTGTTTCTCCTGGTGCTGCAGGCTGCCCTTTTGTACTGGGCTCCTGCCTCTGTTGGTGGCTTTTTCTGCCCACAAAGAAATCTGCAGCAGTCCCAACACAGGTCTGTTGAGCCTGCTGAGTCCCCCTCTCTCACTCACTCATTCCGTTTCTCCTGGCGCTGCAGGCTGCCCTTTTGTACTGGGCTCCTGCCTGTGTTGGCACTTTTTCTGCCCACAAAGAAATCCACAGCTGTCCCGACAGAGCTCTGTTGAGGGTGCTCACTCCCCCTGTGTCACTCACTCATTCTGTTTCTCCTGGCACTGCAGCCTGCCCTTTTATACTGGGCTCCTGGCTCTGTTGGCGCCTTTTTCTGCCCACAAAGAAATCTGCAGCAGTCCCGACAATGCTCCTTTGAGCTCGCTCAGTCCCCTTCTCTCACTCTCTCATTCCATTTCTAGTGGCGTTGCAGGCTGCCCTTTTCTATTGGGCTCCTGCCTGCGTTGCCGCCATTTACAGCAGTTACAATACAGCTCCATTGAGCTCGCTCACTCCCCCCTCTCTCACTTGCGCATTCTGGTTTTTCTGCCACTGCAGACAGCCATTTTGTACTGGGCCCCTGCATGCATTGCTGACTTTTTCTGCCCACAAACAAATCTGCAGCAGTCCCAACAGAGCTCCGTTGAGCTCACTCAGTCCCCCTCCCTCACTCACTCATTCTGTGTCTCCTGCCACTGCAGGCTGCCCTTTTGTACTGGGCTCCTGCCTGCATTGGTGGCTTGTTCTGGCCAGAAAGAAATCTGAAGCAGTCCCGACACAGCTCCATTGAGCTTGCTCACCCCCTGTCTCACTCACTCATTCCGTTTCTGCCTGCGCTGCAAGCTGGCCTTTTGTACTGGGCTCCTGCCTGTGTTGCCGCATTTTCTGCCCACAAAGAAATCCTCGGCAATCACAATAGAGCTCCATTGAGCTCGCTCACTACTGCTCTGTCACTCACTCACTCATTCTGTTTCTCTTGGCGCTGCAGGCTGCGCTTGTGTACAGGGCTGCTGGCTGCGTTGGCACCTTTATCTGTCCACAAATAAATCCACAGCTGTACCGAAAAAAGCTCCATTGAGGTCGCTCAGTCTCCTTCTGTCACACCCTCATTCTGTTTGTCGTGGCGCTGCAAACGGCCCTTTTGTACGGGGCTCCTGCCTGCATTGGCGCCTTTTTCTGCCAACAAAGAAATCTGCAACAGTCCTGATAGAGCTCCATTGAGCTCACTCAGTCCCTCTGTCTCACTCACTCGTACTGTTTCTCCCACCGCTGTAGGCTGGCCCTTTCTACTGGGCCCCTGCCTGAATTGACGCCTTTTTCTGCCCAAAAAGAAATCCGCAGCAGTCCTGACAGCGTCCGGTGAGCCCGCTTTCACCCTCCCTCACTCACTCTCTCGTTCTGTTTCTCCCAGTGCTGCAGGCTGCCCTTTGTACTGGCCTCTTGCGTTGGGGCCTTTTTCTGCCCACAAACAAATCCGGACCAGTCCCGACAGAGCTCAGTTGAGCTCGGTCACTCCCCTCTCTCACTCGTTCCATCTTAATCAATCCCAAACACTGATGTCCCACAGCGGCCGTGCTATTCTCTGTCAGGAGTGCAAAAATATATTTTAGCCAGGATGTGAAAAAGGACAGCTATACTATTCATAAGGAGGTGTGAAAGAATCCCACTGTTGAAAATGTGGCGTGACAATATTAAAAATTTGCGAAGTTACAAGGGTGCGTGGAAACAGTTGAATGCACATTTGTAACACAGTCATGTTATGGAGTTTTGACACCAAATTTCCAACATAAGAGATTTTAGGACCTCTGCTCATGAACAGTGCCACTGTCATTTTCTTAATCTGTCCCGAGCACTGATTTCCCATAGCAACCGCGTTATTCTGTGTTGCAACTGTGAAACCACATTTCACTCAGGATGTGAAAAATGACAGCTGTACTGCTCATAAGGAGGTGTGAAAAATTGCCATTGTTGAAAATGTGGCATGGCAATATTACGAATCTGCAAAGTTACAAGGGTGTGTGGAAAGTGTGCAATGCACACTTGTAACACAGTCATTTGATGGGCTATCATCACCAAATTTTCAACATAGGCATTTTAGGACCTCTGCTCATGAACAGTATCACTGTCATTTTATTACTCTGTCCTGGACAGTGATTTCCCACAGCGACTGCTCTATTCTGTGCCGGAACTGCGAAAACACATTTTGGCCAGGATGGGAAAAAATGACAGCTGAACTGTTCATAAGTAGGTGTGGGAAAATGGCAATGTTGAAAATCTGGAGTGAAAATATTATGCATTTGTGAAGTTACGAGCGTGCGTGCAAACTGTGCAATGCACGCTCGTCACACAGTCATTTTATGGAGTGTCATTACCAAATTTTCAACATAGCCATTTCAGGACCTCTACTCATGAACAGTGTCAGTCATTTTCTTAATCTGTCCCAAACACTGATTTCTGACAGCAACTGCGCTATTCTGCATCAGAAGTGCGAAAAACACATTTCCGCCAGGATGTGAACAATAACAGCTGTACTGTTCACAAGGAGGTGTGACAAAATGGCAATGTTGAAAATCTGGCATCAAAATATTGCAAATTCACGAAGTTACAAGCGTGCGTAGCAACTGTGCAGCTCACGCTCATAAAACAGTCATTTTGGGGATTTTTCCCACCAAATTTGCAACATAGGCTTTTTGATAGCCCACCTCATCAACACTGGCACTGTCGTTTCGTTAATCAGCTCCCAAAGGTGATTACGCACAGTGACCACGAAATCACCTTTCGGGGTCGATTAACGCAATGACAGTTGAAGCATTCATGAGGAGGGGGTCCCAAAAACCCCAAGTTGAAAATTTGGTGAAAAAATTCCAAAAAATGCCTGAGATTTGCAGCAAAGTTGAAAAACCCCTATTTACTCCATTATACAGCATACCGGCATTTCCTCAGTTCGCGGTCACCTTTGAAGAGTGCAGACGTGGTCCCGGTCCACCGAAGATCGTCACACTAGACTTCGGAGGTAAGTATGGGGTGAGGGGGGTGTGGGGAGGCAGGGGCGCAGTGGGTGGGCGCTGGTTGTGGGAGGGGGGTCTGAGAGACCACATAAGGGACCGTTTTTCTTTACAGGTAAAAAAGACAATGCGGGATGGTTTTTACCTCATAGGGCATTTGGCATGCTGGGTGGGCTCCAGCGTGCCACTGGAGTCTCGCTTTTGGGGGCACTGAGTCGATGGGGATTGGGCACCTGCCGGCAAATAACAAAGTGAGGATAATTCCTTTTTGCCGATGGGGATTGGGCACCCGCCGGCAGACACTGAAACGGGGGCACATTATGCTGACGGGAGTGGGCTTCCCGGTCGGCAGATAAACATTGTGGGGGGGTTATATTGTTTGTGAACAGGGCGGCAACCTGCCGCTATGTTCACAAACAATATCAGGCTTGCTAGATATGCCCTGCAATGACGGGTCGCTCCCTCATTGCAACGGATGGCTTACGCTGCAATGACGAGGCGGCCCCTGATTACAGAGACTGATTTGTCACAAGTTGGTGCGAACGTTCCAAACCTGTATCACCAGCAGCCTGCAATGGCATTGGGGGAAGTGGGACAAGCCTTTGCAGGCTGTGGGAGCATTGGCCACAACAGTGCCATGCCTCCACAGCCTGCTTCTCAGCCAGCTGCGTCAATATGTTTCTTGAGCTGTGCGCAATCAACATAAAAATGACCAAGTTATGAGTAAAAGTTCAACACGCATTGAAAATGCACTGACTGCACTTGTTTAAGCAATAAGACATAATTGGTTGTACTAGGTTTCCCCACAGTCAGGAGCGTAGTGAGGCACAAGGTGAAGCTGAGTGCCTTCTGCCTTGTTTTTTTTCTTCAGGTAGACTTTAAAAAAAAGAAACTTCAAGAGACCATTTTCTTGTTTACAGGAATACAAAAACTAGGGCACCCTGGTGTCGGTGGACTGTTAAGTGGCACCAGTGGTGAGTCCCAATGTTGCTCGGTATCAGGGCGGGGGGGTAAACCTCATGGAGACCAGTGTCTGGGGAATTTTTTATGTACAGCAGTACCAGGGGTGGACACCCCAGCGATGCTTACCACTAAGGGGGAGGTGTTAGCCAACACCAGGAGCTGACCACGCCGGTGTCAAAAAATAAAAAAGCAAACAGCTGACTTAATAGCAGTGGCAGGACTGGGCACCCACTGTCTGTTTAAATTAAAACTTGGGTTGGGTGGGAAGGGGGATTCCTGCAGTAGGATTGAGCACCCACTGTCCAGTTAGATAGAAATGTGTGTTGGGAGGGAGGAGTTCTAAATATACCAAGGATTTAAAGCAGTGTGATAGAAATAGTTTTAAATCAAACTGCTAATACAAAAATCCAGCTAGCTCAAAATGTTCATTTTTTTAAACTGAGTCGGCTCAGAAAAATAGCCTTGTTTTAACTTACATTTAAAAATACTATATAAGTTAAAAATATGCCAGTTTTGAGAGTGTGTACCTTGGGGCTGACACTATCAGACCTGCTAGTTTCAATTTAAAAAAACAGCAACTTTTTTTAGCTACAGGTGAGCTAAAAAACTCTTTAAAATGGTGACTTTTAGTACCTCCATAACTTTGCCTCCCCTCCAGACTGATTGCCATGAAATTTTCAGGATCCAGAGACCCTGACACACTGACTAAAGGCCTGCCAAATTTAGGCAAACTGGTTGAAGGGGGCAGAGGTATTAAGGTGCAAAAAATCAGGGTTTGACATTAAGTGCTTACTCAACCCTTACATACTGGTGCTACCATATATATAATTACTGGTCATCAATTTTTAACATTGGATTAAGCAGTTGATATTTCCCATAACAACCAGCTGGTTGTTACGAGATTCACGCGCTACGATTCTCCTAGTGATGCCGTGAGCATTCTTAGAGTGTACGCATAAGCCAAGAGACGGCAAGTGAAAAAAACGGAATCAGAATTTGAAATAAAATCCACTCTTACTTGTTGAGTGCTGCATGTCTGTTCCAGGTCTCCTTGGTTCACGGATTAGTTCAATAAAGTGTTCCTCCCTTTGGTTCACCAGTAAAAGTAAAGTAAAGTACAGGTTGCTCCTGTAAAAAAGCTTTCAGCTTAGTGTGCTATACCTGGTTAAACAACTAAATTAAAAAAAATTTTAAAAAAAAAATGTGTAAAAGTAATGAAAAATAAAGTAAAAAAGTGTTTACCCATGATTCTTTACTGAAAAACAAATCAGTAATGCGAACACAGTCCCTTTCCACCAGAAGCCCTGAACATGTGGGCACGTTACCTAGATGACCAACCGATGAAGAACCAAGAAGATCGTGCAGTGTTTTTAACATTTCAGTTACTCTAAAATCTATATTTTAGTGGACAGTTGTAGACAGGAAACTTTTTTTTTTCTCTGTACTGTTTTCTGTTCCCATAAATGTGTTCCCGACCACGCTGAATCCCCGTTCTTTATATGTATGTGATCTCCACTGCATAAAAAATTAATGCAAAGCAATTATATAAAATAAATCATGATGAGGTGGTTTTAACTCGAATTGAACGCAAACCCTCATCGAGTGATGCTTGAATAAACCCCTCGAGCTGCGCTCTCGGGGTTTATGTAGCATCACTCGACTCGGGTGTGTGTTCAATTCTAGTATCAACCACCTCCTCATACATTATTCTCTATATAATTAGGTGTCCCCTTACCAAATGTGACACAATGGCAACACCATGGCACCACAATGGCAACACGGTGGTGAGTTACAAAATGTGCAGTGGTACTACCCAGTGGTACCATGGTTGTACTATGGTAGTTAAAATTTTGATTATTTTTGTTGATACGGTAGGACGGTGGTACAATGGTATCACAATGGAATTGAACCAAACCACTCTGATACCATGAAAACCTTAATGGTAGTACAGTGGTAATCACAGTGGTATTGCAATGGCAAATGAGCAGCATTACAGTGGTATTCCGAAGAATTTTTTGTAAGGGTCAGCACAAGCCTCAGATTCCACCTTCCCTGGCAGATATTTGGAAAATGGTGAAAATATCAGCGTCCAGGGTAAACACAAGAATGATGCAATGAGACAGGGCCCACTTGACTGAAAATTATGATGCTAAGATTACTAAACATTAATTTTACCAGAGTTGTTATTACTCCGGGTTTACAGAACACATAGTAACAGAAAATAGGACATGTGAGAGCAAGGATGTCTTGAGTGCTGGGTATTCTGAGAAGTTGTAATTGAAAAGATCCAAAAGTCTTTAGACTGAGCTGATGTAACAACCAACTCTGTGGCAAAGCATCTTATCAAAATCTTTTTGCCAATCAAACATCAGAAACATGTTTAAAAGGAAAGAGAATCCAACAATACATTTGGCAACCATATGGGGGCACAGATTTGTGCTACAAATTCCATTCCTTCCTCGCGCCAGTCAAGTCTAAATTACACTGTGGAGGCAGTGCATTCAGTCTGCAGAGGGAGGAAGCAGGGACACCTGCTACACAAGTGCCTCTGTGTCATACATAACACAGTAACATAGTATTTGATGGAAGATAAGGACCACTATGCCCACCCAGTCTGCCCATATTCCCTGCCTGAATCAGTGGTCGCTGACCCTACTTGGTCATTGGCTTTAGCCTTTCCTACCCACCTCTAGGATTCCCTTGTGCCTATGCAATACATGTTTATATCCCCCCACTGTGCTAGCTCCCATTACTTCCTGGGGTAGGCTATTCCATGCAACTACCACCCTTTCTGTGAAGAAAAACTTCCTCACATTTCCTTTTAGCCTGCCTCCCTCCAATCTCATATCATGCCCTCCTCATCCTTGTACACCTCCTATACTGAAAGATGTCACCCACTTGCACTTTGTTTATGCCCTTAAGATACTTAATGTTTTTTATCATATCTCCCCTCTCCTGCCTCTCTTTCAGTGTATACATATTGAGGTATTTTAATCTCTCCTGGTATGTCTCCTGATACAAGCCCTGCACCATCTTTGCTGCCCTTCTCTGAACTGCCACCACCTTGTCTATGTCCTTACAAAGATGCGGCCACCAGAACTGTACACCGTACTCCAGATGAGGCCTCACCAGTGTTTTGTACAATGGCATCACCACCTCCCTTCTTCTACTGTGATATCCTCTTTGAACTCCACTATTACTGACTAAGGCAGAGACCCTCACTGAAGATGGACTAAAGGCCATCTAACTGCTGTCAGACCTCTCCATCAGGGCCCCTTTTTCCCTCTGCTCACCATCTCATCCATATCTCAGACACCCTTTGATGAGGCAGCCGCTGCACCTTTCCAGAAACTCCTAATAGCCTCCAGCAGCTGCTTCTTGGCCTTGAAAACACATACAGCCAGTACCTACTCATGTCAGGAAGGATTTGGTTGGCAAGGTAATTTATTTTATATTGTATCCTATCCTCATAGGGCTTAGAGCACTGTACAGTACTCCTTAAATTGTAGATATATAGTACATAAAAACAGGTGAGGCATAAAAACAAAAGAAAAAATATCAATTATTCTGAAACTATACATCATACAAAAAAATATATATAAATCACAAATTGTAGTGAGAAAGAAATAATGTGACCCACAGGAATTTGAATCCACACCCCTGGAATACTGTGCCAGTGCTCCAACCATTGAGCTACTGGCTCTCGTGGTTGGTCTTGGGGTTCCCAGACACACTTCCTTTCTCTGGTATTGCATATCCTGCAACTAGGAATAATCAAGATGGCAATTACATGCTTTTGATTAGTCCTAGCTGAAGGATTTGAAATACCAGAGAAAGGAAGTGTGTCCAGGAATCCCAGAACCAACCATGTGAGCCCTGATTGGACAGTGGGTCCCAGGGTTAGGTAGGGAATTTGGACAGACATGATGGACCATTGGTCTTTTCCAGCCACCATCGCCTATGCTTCTATTTTTCAGCAACCCATGATATGAGAGAGGGAATATGGGCGATTCAATATGCACAAGTAGGGAAGAGCGACTGGAAGGTAAGCGACCATTACTAAATGCCGATGGTTATTTTAGTGATGTTGCGAGAGGGTTAGGAAGGGAGGGATTTGATGTGGTGATATATGTAGGGGGAAAACTGTGAGGGCAGATTGAGCTGGCAGCATGGCTCAGAGGGTAGGAGCATTACCTGCGTGTGTGGAAACCCTGGGTTTGGGATGGGGTATGGGCATCTCACAAATTTTGCTGGAAGCATTTGTTTTTTTTCCCTCAAGTGTCCGACTCCCCCAGGAGTTGGTTATTTAATAGTTGGGGGTTATAGGTGCAGTGGTATAGCCCCCCACATAAAACATTGTAATACATCAGCTCCCACAGTTAGAGTATGCCCCGATCAGTGTTTGTGAGAGGAGCTATTGTTCTGATCACCATATTAGTTTTCGACGATTTGTAGTCATGGTTGTTGCGGACATCTATTTTGGTTAAACTGTATAACATGGTACCTATTTTTCTATGTAGCTCAGTGGTTAGAGCACCGGAACAGTATTCTGGGGCCTTGGTTAAATTCCCAGTAGATCACATTATTCCTTTCTCACTACAATTTGTGATTTAAATGGCTTAGCATTTGCTAATGCTGCAACAAAAAGCATCCAATTATCTACAAAAAATAAAATACCTGCTGAAACAGATGAGTTTTTAACCCCTTTGTAAATAGACACTGTCAACCCCCTTAGGTCTCACAACATTTTTAATTTAAAAAACACATTATTGGACACATTCTGTAGAGAATGCTGGAGTAGCTGGTAGTTTGATTCAGGTTCCTTTTTTCTTTTAAAAAGTGAAAAAACACATTGCCTACCATATTGGTGTTACCACACAGAAACATGTTTGTTTATGTTTTGATCAACACAGACTGCATCTTTCCTGGACTTGGGGACACCCCCAACAGAGTCTAGCCACTTACACTGCAGTGGGAGGAAAGGAGACTGTTGCACTATGAGTTGCTGCACTGTTTGGGGGGTGTTCCTAATGTTCAGAAAGTGTGCAAGAAGAGTAAATAAAAAATTTGAAACAAAGCAAGTGCTAGGTATAATTAAACCATTAGTATGTATTTCAGTTTGACTTGGAAAAGAAGCAGATAAAACAATAAGCACCACAAATATATTTACAGAAGGTAAGCTACCATTAAATGTGGGTTTTCAACTAGAAATCATATGATGCAAAAAATGGTTGACAGTGTCCCTTTAAATGCCTCCACTGAAGATGCAGTTCACAACTCCATGGGAAGGGCATTCCAAGTCAATGGTGCAGCTACTGAGAAAGACCTTCCCATAGGTTCAATCAAGCACACTCTTGGCACTGTTGAAAGATTCCCCTTAGTGAACTAGTGGCAGATGCCTAGTGTAAGAAGAAGAATCAGTATTTATATAGCACTTTTCATACACAGTGTATCCCAAAGTGCTTTACAAGCAATGCTAGACTGGTAGTGAAGTGACTGAATGTGTGGTGGCAGCCATATCACACATCATCACCCACACACAGCCTGGATAATTGCATGAACTGGTTTACGGGAAGAGGAATGTTGGCCAGGACACCGGGAATGTTCCCTACTCTTTTGCGAAGAGTGCCCTGGGTTCTTTTGCTTCCACCTGGACACCACCAGGATGGGCAGAAGGGACCTCAGTTTAATGTCTCATCTGAAGGATGGCACACCCCAGCAGTACAGCACCCTCCAATACTGCACTCAGATGCCAGCGAATTTTAGGTGCAAGTCCATCCCGGTGTGGGACGAGAACCCATGACCTTCTGGTCCAGAGGCAGATGTGCTACCAACTGAGCCACGCTGACAGGTCTGTAAGGTGATGGATTCGATTGAATGCAGGTGATCAAGACGGTCGCACTCTGCTGAGCTCCGTAATGTTCCCAGCCTACCCGCCACTCGCGCAAATTATTTTGAATATTTGAATATCGAGTTGAATACGTTTTATTATTAGTTTTCATTGTTTGTTGTGCGAAGTTTTACTATCTTTAGCTCGTTATCCAACTGATCAGATATCTATATTTCTCATGTCAGGAAGAAGAGCCCCACTCTAATTTTACCTCGTTTACTCATAGTCGGCTGAGACACGATATATTAGAAAAACCTCAATTCTTCAACATCCTGGTCTGGCAACTTATGTTATTACTGGTTTTAAAGAAGGAAAACACACATTTTATTGAGCCTGATTATACACTGACCAGAGCAGTCTTTCGCGTTTCCTCGAAACTCCCTTTTTTCTCTCGTCATCTCATTAAGGGGCCTTGTCTGGTTTGTCATAGGGATGTTTTTTCAGGAAGTTAACAGTTTTAAAGGCTACAGAGATTTCTTTTATTTCTACTTGTCAAATAACAGCCTTAAACATATAAAAGCATAAACAAATTTCTACATACTGTGACTGTCATAATGGATTGTGAAAAAATGGAGTATCAACAGGCACATATTTACAGTAATAGCATTCCTATCCCTGAGAAAAGATAGGAGGGAAAAATCCATCTAAGAGACAAATATCTGAAGTAAGCACAGACAGTGACGATAGCTTAGAAACTCAGGAAATCTCCTCACAAGTCTCTACACAACCACCGACAATCATTCATTTTAATCAGATTATGGCAAAGATGGAAAATATATGTGTTGCAATTACTGATATGTCTAACAGCTTAAAGCAATTGAGAAAAGAGTCTGATGAGCACAAAATGCGGATTTCAGATGCTGAGTCCAGAATTAGTAGCGTGAAGGATAAAATTGAGAAAGATGTCAGAGAGGTTATAACTAGCAACAGAAGAATATCTAAACTGGAGGCAAAAAGAGAAGACTTAGAAAGTAGGAGCAGACGAAATAACCTACGTATCTTTGGGGTCAAAGAAGGACTTGAGGGAAATGATGCCTTGGCATTTATTAATAAATTACTTATTTCAATTGCTGGTCCTCAGCCTGATTGTGCTTGCTATGTGTTAGAAAGGGCACATAGATCATTAAAACCAACTCCAGGTCCTAATGCACGACCTAGATCTTTTGTTTTCAAATTTCTGTACTTTCAACACAAAATACATGTACAGCGTAAGTTAAGGGACAAGATCTCTATTGACTATGAAGGCTGTAAAATGAAGGTCTTTAGTGATCTGCCCCCAGAAGTTATCAAGAGACGAGATGCCTTCTTCCCAATTAAAAGAAAACTTAGGGATGCGAATATTAAATACAGCTTGCTTTATCCAACAACCCTAAGAGTATGGTCAACTGAAGGTCCCAAGGATTACAATGGATACGAGGCATCTAAAACTGATCTTAAAAGGGACTTTTCCGCCCTTTTTGCAGATTTCACATTCTAAACTGATGCTAGCTTTTACTGATGCATTTACATATAGATGGGGGGGGGGGCTATTTGACAGCAGTCCGGATGCACATAGAAAATCAAAATACAGTTTTACTTACAGATGTATGTTTTTTAAATTGCTAACATAGTTCTGTCCACCCCCTTTATTTTCATTTTCTGTTCCTCTATTGCATGCCCATAATGAGGGAAGGTGAATGCACTGCCTAAGGTTGCAATCCTCCTTTGCTGAGATCTGGTGTTGCTTAACGCTCAATCAAGGAACCATCTGAGCATCTTTATGGCTTTATCTCTGCTTGTTTAAAGAAACACACGCCCTGCCTATTAATTTGGCTAGAGAGAGTCGCCATTACTACTGACGTAGAAAGTGAAGGCTTTATACTGTCAGAGGGTGCGACTTCCCTCACTTAACGCATGAAAAGAGGCAGATGGAGAAAATAAAATAAGGGCCACACATTGTTGATTCCAGGTAAAGAAATTCCCTTATGTCTTCAAACCAGGTGGTATGTGTCATGAAAGTATTAAGCAGATGAGCGTACTGGTGCTATGGTTAAATGGAGGTAAGACTAACATGGGCTCTGCGCATTTTCCACATGTGGTTGCATGGGAGTTCGGAGTGTTGTTAGAGTGGGGACAGAAGTGTTGGTGCTGTGCATTATTCTACAAAGCTTTTCACTGTGCTATCTGGTGCTGCTTGCTTATTTCTCTCTCTTTTTTGATTTTCTCCCTGTCACGATGTTAGTTTTATTATCCAATGCATCTTTTTGTACATCCCCTCATATTTTTATGGATTGCCTACTGTCGTACTCGCTCGTTGTCAGATGCCTGCGATGAATAGAGAGAGCGATGCGAGGCAAGTTTTTGAAAATACGCCATCTTGTTTCTAAAGGGTTCTTTATACAGTTGGCATTTCAAAACTGTCTAAAAGAGATCCTCGTGCAGGCTGTGTATGTTCTATTGTGGCATGGTTATTTATTCTGAGCATGCGCTTTGTTTTGAGGGCTTATGGGAAATGTAGTTTTCAATAATCTGTTATTCACTATGTACACAGAGTAATTGATCACTCACAATATATTTTACTCCCTTTTAAACTTTTTTTTTTAAGGATTACGACTGAGGTAGTTGTGATAGTCATATTATGTTAAATATCCTTACACTTAACTCACACAGGATTGACAGTTCACTTTTGCCTTAACATCAGTAATACTTTAATCCTGGAGGTATGGTGGTTTGGGGTTTTGGTTTTTTTTTTGCAAGGTGTGATCCATTCATTATGCTCTCATCTTTTTTATACATTTTATTTAAAACATGACATACATCTCTTAAAGAAATGTGGAATTTGTTAATACAAATAGGAGATGTACATTTATATGCATTCATATGTAAAGTTTTATCAATCCAATATTTAAATGTATAAAGAATTTAATGATAAGATGTATGTTCTGTTCGTTAGTCCTAGCAGATGTTAGAACTCGCATCTTTAAAATAAAATTTTTTTTTTTTTGCTTGGTGAATCTACATTGGTATTATAAATATTACCTGATTATACTGTTCCTTTGATTTGAGTGGTGGGTGTCCGGGGACTGGATTATCTCAGTGATAGGCACCTCTGATGTCCTCATTCAGGAATGGACTGGGGAGCGGGTGGGGGGATGGATCCTACTATACAATATATTATAAGAATAGAACTTGTGGTTTCTTTTCTCTAACCTTCTTCCTTCAACTTTATCTGTTTTCCCCACTTAGCTGTCTGATTTCAATATTTTTACTGCAGACTCCAACTGATAGGTTGCATAGTGTGTATAGAGCAGACACTAAAACAGAAATATGCCTAACAGTATATAAACACAGAGCAATATGGGCTTCTACTATAACCAAATATGGCAAGTAGTAAGACTTTTAATTTAATTACATGGAATGTAAGAGGTCTTAATCGTAAACTAAAGAGATACTCGGTGCTAAGGCATTTAAAAAAAATGAATCCATCCACTGTATTTTTACAAGAATCCCATTTGCATGATGAATATATTTATTTAATGAGAAGAGAATGGGTAGGACAAATATTCGGTGTGGGTATTAATTCCAAGAAAGCAGGTGTCCTAATTCTCATTAAAAGAGGAATTAATTTCCATATGGATAAGGTTATTACAGATCCTCTTGGACACTTTATTATAGTTCAGGGTAAATTAGATGACGAGAGTGTTACGCTAGTTAAAGTGTATGGTCCAACTGGTCTCTCAAATGGAATTTTCAATGTTCTTTGCTCAAAACTTACGCCATTCTTGCAGAGCACTATTTTGCTTGCAGGTGATACCAACAGTACAATTGCTCCATTACTGGATAGAAGTAATATGAGATATAGAAGTAATAAAAGTGATAAAGAACTTCAAAATATGATAAGTACATTAGGCCTGATTGATGCATGGAGACTATTTCATCCTAAAGAAAAGTCTTTTACTTTCTGGTCTGAACATTGTCGTTCCGGCTCATGGCTGGATCAAATTTATGTACCAGAAACCTTTGCAAACAGGATAGTATTCAGTAACATATTAGAACATGTCATCTCAGATCATCCACCTGTGTTATTGTCATTTAAAGAATGCGTCCCCACACTTTTATCCAGACGCTGGAGGATTAATAACTTTTTATTAGAAGATGTGGATTTTATTAAGGGGCTTAAGCAAGAAATTAAGTTATTTTGGGAATGCAACAAACCAGAAGACATCTCTTGGTTGAATACCTGGGAATGTTTTAAATGTTATATATGGGGATATATTATTAGTACTACATCCAGACTTAAAAAAGAAAGCAAAATCAAACAACAGGAGATCCTTAAAAAAATAACAGAAGTTGAGAAAGATTTATTATCTGATGCATCAAATGAACAGTGGAAGTTATGGTCTAAACTTTAAACTGAATATTTTGAACTAATTAGAGGAGAAACGGAAATTGCAATAAGGAGCTCTAGACTTAACTATGTTGATTCAGGCCCCAAAGCTACTAGATTGCTAGCTATTAGATTAAAACAAAATGCAGGAAGTATGAGAATATGTAACATCAAGAAATTAGATGATAATTCATTAATAGTTGGTCAAAATAAAATCAATATGGAATTTATGAAATATTACAAGGAATTATATGACTCTGATGTAATTCTTACACCTGATGCCTTGGGAAAATTTTGTAAAGATATACAAATCCCCAAAGTCCCTGAGAAATACAAAAATGCCTTAAATATGTCCATAACAAATTGTGAAATAGATGCAGCTATTAAAGCTCTTAAAAGTAACAAAGCTCCGGGACCTGACGGTTTCTCATCTAATTTTTTTCATAAACTTAGAGATGAGGTTGTACCAATTCTAAATAATGTATATACAGAAGCATGGCAAAAGGAATCCTTTCCTGACAATATGATGAAGGGTTTAATTACCCTTATTCTTAAACCAGGGAAGGAATCTGATAATTGTAAAAACTATAGGCCTATATCACTTATTGACACAGACATTAAGATTCTGGCTAAAGTTCTTGCTGATAGGTTAGAGCAGGTTATACCCTTTCTAATTGATACCAGACAAGTGAGTTTCATGAAAGGGAGAATGGCAGTGGACAATACTAGGAAACTATTTCATATTCTAGAAGTTACAAACAAATCTAACATTGCAGCTGGCTTGCTTGCCCTAGATGCAGAAAAGGCATTTGGTAGGGTGTTATTGCCCCATATACTTAGCACCCTTGACTTATATGGTTTCCCATGCAATTTTTCAAAATGGGTCAGATTATTATACAAGAATTTGTCGGCTTCCATTAAAACAAATGGTCTAGTTTCAGCCAGTTTTGCTCTTTTAAGGGGAACTAGACAAGGATGCCCTCTTTCCCCACTGTTATTTAATTTAACAGTAGATCCATTGGTTAGAAAACTAGGGGCAGACAAGTCTATAGAGGGGATTTCTATACAGGGGAAAAAATATCTTACCTCCCTTTACGCAGATGATATTATTATTTCAGTACAAGATCCAACAAACTCCATTCCTAAGATTCTCCAAATAGTGAGTGATTTTGGTATTATTTCTGGTTACAAACTAAACAAGGAAAAAAATGTCTTTTGACCACTTAATAGGTTCTGTGAAAGAAAAGATATCGAAAATATGGGTATTAGGTGGGAAAAAGAAAAATTAGATTATTTGGGTATTACTCTTCATAAAACAGCAAAGAAAACAGGTACAGAGAATTTAAAAAAGCTTAAATTGGATGTTACGAATTCTCTAGCCAAATGGAATTGCTTGCCATTGAATTTTTGGAGTAGAATGGAAGCAATTAAGATGAATATTTTACCCAAAATATTATTCATATTTCAGATGCTTCCTTTTTTTATACCTAAAAAGTGGTTACAAAGTACTGTTAATAGATTTCTGTGGGATGATAAAAGATGCAGGATGGCTCATAATAAATTATCTAGACTTAAAAGGAATGGAGGGTTGAAGTTCCCTGATTTTTATTTCTATTATTTAGCCTGTAGGATGTCCCAGAATGTGAAATGGCTATATAATTCAAAAGGTGGACAAGAGATACCAGAATGGTTATCTATGGAAACTGATATACTGAATAAGCAAAATATTAACATCTCAACTTTAATTTTTGCTAAACCTTTTAAAAGCATCAAGAATAAAATAATTTCAGATAGTGTGCAATTAACATCTGTGTGGAAAAATATTTTAAAAATGGACATCAAATTCTCTGCTGTGCAATCCTTATGGGGCAACTCAAATATTTTGGTTGATGGCGCCTTAGTGCATTTCAAAGACTGGCATGAAAAGGGTGTAACTAACATTCAAGACATTATTATTCGTGATGCAGTGATTCCTTTTACCTCCATGATACAAAAATATAGCTTAAAACCTCAAGATTACTATAAGTATGTTTCTCTTACAACAAGTATATTAAGTCATTATCATAATGACCTGAACAGAGCTAAAACAAACGAAAATACCGTAGCATTTCTTGCATGCGTGCAGACACATTCATCTATTTCTGAATTTTATAAATTAATAGTAGAATGCATAAGGGGCATAGATCAAGAAAATATTAGATGGTGGTCAAACATCTTAGGGAAAATGTAAAAAATTGGGACTGGGAAACCATTTGGAATAGCTCTTTAAAATGTTTTAAGACAGTCAATATGAAACTAGTGCAATTTAAGTCCTTACATAATTTATATTACACACCATATCATTTATTTAAAATGGGCGTCTGTAACTCTGCCATTTGTAATAAATGTGGAGAAGGGAATGCTAACTTAATTCATATGTTCTGGCAATGCGATAAAATCCAGAGCCTATGGCAGAGCATTATCAGACTATTTGATGATATACCAGAACTTCAGAACAAACTAAATATGGAAGCTTGTCTTATAGGACACTTTGAAAATGCTCTTCTCTGGACTAAAGAACACAAATACATTGTTCAAGTCATATCAGCTTCAGTTTAAAATGTCATTCTTAGAAATTGGGTAGATGATAAAACATCTTCTTTGTCGGAATGAAGAAATGAATGCTTAGAAATCTTACGTCTAGAGAAGATAGCACACTCTATAATAGGGCAGAAACATATCTTCAAAAGTAAATGGGGAACAATATATTCATATCTCACTGGCAAATAGGTTTATTCACATAACACTCATGTAATCAGTAGCAAAACAAAGATTTGGTTCCCTCATGTTCTATGTGTGTTTCTGTTTCAGAGAAAGATTGAAACTCAGGATAGCCCTTTGTATTTTCTCTTTTACTCATCTTCTTATCTCTCGTCTTATCTTAACTTTTCCTTTTCTCTCACTAAAGAATGGATGTTACTTCTGAGAAGAATAACAGGGGAATGTAAATCACATAATATTTAAATAAATATAGAGAATTACTATGCAACTTCTAGGCAATATATGTATGATTACATCTTCTGATTGCATAAATATAAAATTCCATATGTCTTTCTAATAACTACAATATCAGTAGAGTGGTTGACATTAGAATATATAAGAGGTGACAATCCTTCTTTACAGCTTATTAATTAATTTATCTCCTTAGATTAGGATGCAAATGATAAAACTTTGAGGTTGTTTTCCAATACGATTTATTATATGTTCTGTAACTGGATAACTGTTATTATCCTATCTAATGTAAGTATTGTCTGTAATATTGTTTTCTTTTGAAAGAAAAGTCAAATAAAAAGATGTTGACAAAAAGACAGGTCTGTAAGGTAATTGGGTCCCAGCCCATGTAGGAATTTGAATGTTAACAAAAGTAATTTTGTAAGAAACATGCCATCAAATTGGCAATATGATCAGAAAAATGAGGTCTGGCAGTCAGCCTGGCTACAGCATTCTGGACCGGCTACAGGTGGTGCATCAGTTACCAGTCAGTCCAATGTATTGAGTATTACAGTAGCTGAGCCTCAAGGCCACTAAGGTCATCAGATCTTCATGTCTGAAAGAGGGTTTCCCACCACCTGATGTTCGTAGGACAACTTACAATCCAGGATGACTCCCAGATTCTTCACCTTATCCACGGCTCACATCCCCTTACCATTATGTGATGGATAACTAGCTATCTCCATCTGCACCTCCCCTGCAGTTAGTCTCTGAGTTCAAATATTTGGGTGTAACCCTAGACCCATCCCTTTCCTTTACTGTGCACATACTGTAAACACTGCCGTACATAGAATCAACCAAAACTTGGCACCACTTATAGCATAATAAACTATCTTATCCCTGCTGCCTGACTAGCCTTTCCCATGGGAACCTGCTCCCTATCCTTGACTATTGCTCCCCGATTTACTGCTCCTCTCCATCCTCTACTCTTTGCCACAGACTCAACTTGGTTTATAATAGTGTTTGCCACTTTGCGCTAATGTCTCCCTTCTCTACCCACCATTGCAACTTATATCAGTCTCTTGCTTGGCCCTCACTCAAGCGTCGCTTTGACTATGCCCTTGGTAGTATCATTGATGGCACAATGCATGGGGGTATCGAGTCCCCATATGCTTCCCTTCTCAATGCATGTACTGTCCCCAGGTGTCTGCGTGATACATTGGTCCCCCCGCTGGAGGTCCCCAAATTCTCCACTGTAATGGGGAGTAAAGCACTGTTGGTAGCCGCACCTTCTCTATGGAACAGCTTCCCAGCAGCATGCCGCATGGTTGCCTCACACCACTCTTTCAAATACCAACTCAGATCCTGGCTACTCCTGGAATCCACCTGCTCCTGCTTTTCTGTTTAAACCCTCCCCCTCTGGGGTGTAGGTAATTATACCCCCTTTCCCTCACTCCTGACCCCCTTTTTTCTCATTCTCCCTTCACCCTTACATGCTAGCCCTCTCTACCCTCCCTCTCCCCATCCCTACCCTTACTAGTTACCTTGTTTTCCCCTGTGTCTTCACCTCCTCCTCTCCTTACATCTTTCCCTATTTGTCCTACCCTTGTACTCCTGATCTATTTTCCCTCCTCCTTACCCTAGTACATAGTAATCTTGGTGTGTGCCTCCATATCACCACTGGCACTTAGTTTTTCTGCTTTTCTCCATCTCCTCCCTACCACCCCTGGGGTGTGCCTCTGTTTACCACCTCCAGCACCTAACTTCCCTGCTTCATCCCTGTTCACCTCCATCTAGGTATTGTTGCTTGTTCAACTGTTTATCCTACTAGGTTACTGTGGTGCAGTCTGTTTACCCTGTTTCAAATTAGTATTACTGCTTGTAACTGATTTTTTCCACTACCCTGTGTCAATCTATTATTGTACAGCTAGTTATCTGCTTTCATCAGGCTTGCAACTGTACATTGTTCAGTTACTTCTCTGTACCATTGCTTATTATGCGATGTATGTTTTCATTGGGACTTGTGTCTGTACAGCTTGTAATTTGCTGCTCTTATTGGGCTGTAAATTATTTTAACTGTTTGATTCTGTGCCATTGTTTGGGGCCTGGGTCATGCCTGAAAATGGTCCTTGGATCAGTGCACTTACCCTTTAAACAAAGACGTAAATAAAAAAAAATAACTACGAGGTGCTCATTGCCTATCCATGAGAACCCAGTTCCATTAGTAGCACCTCTGTCTTTCCCAGATTAAAGCTCAACCAACTCGATGTCATACAGTCAGAGCTTTCACAAAGGCACCAGTCAGCCATAGAGATCACACTGGGCCTATCTGGTGTAAATAACACTTAAAGCTGAGTGTCATCTAAGTAGCAGTGAAACTTTAGCTTATGCCATCTAAGGACCTCACCCAGTGGCAACATGTACATGTTGTATTACATGGGGACAGAATCAACCCACGTGGCACCCTACAGTGTATCGCCACAGGCTGTGAGGAAAAAAGAACTTAACACAATGTGCTCTGATCTGTGGCTAGGAAGGACTCAAACCATTTAATAAAGTGTCCCATTGAGTCCTCCATACTGCTGCAAGAGACCAATCAAAATCTTTGATCCACCATGTCAAATGCAAATTTGAGATTAAGGAGAATAAGCACAGATATCATTTATCAGGAGAAGATCATTAAGCACCCTAACAAGTGTGATATGAGTGCTCTGCCAAGGCCGGAAACCAGACTAGAATGGTTCATAGGATAAGTCTCAAGATGCACCTAGATTTTCACTGCCACTATATTTCCAGTTCTCTAGACTCAAGACTCTATGCCGATGATACGGCATTGATTACTACAGGGGTAGGATGGTCTGAACTTCAGGATAAGCTTCAGAGGGATTTTGATGACACTGGGGAGTGGTTCACCAGGTCGAGACTTCTAATGAATATCAAAAATACTAAAGTACTCCATTTTGGAGTAAGGAATAATCCTGAGCTGTCCATATTTACATTAAGCAAAACAAAGTTAGAACAAGTGACAGAATACCGTTACCTAGGAATAACATATGATGCTGAGTTAAATGTTACCCAACACATTTCAAGCATACTTAATAACATCAATGGGAAGTTAGGAGCACTTAGGCATACTTCCAGGTGCCTAGATCTAAAAACTAGAAAGACCTTGGTTGAACAAATGATTTTACCTGCAGTGGAATACGGTAGTAATATATATAGGGTAGTGAATAAACGGATGCTATTAAAGTTAGACAAGGTCCAGTATAGATTAACAAGATTTACCTTAGCTTGTAGCTTCCACACATGTCGCTGTGACATGTGAAGAGAGCTGGGGTGGTATACCTTAGACATAAGAAATAATATGGCTTGGTTAAAGCTACTTCACAAGTTTTTTGTAAAATTTCCTCTACATTACATTTCAGTTACAGCTTTGGGTAGGAATGAAACATCAACTCGGGTATTAACTAGGACAGTACATGTAAACAAGATATCTACTACCTTGTGCAGGGTTAAGTATGGAAACAAAACACTGAGATAGCAGGCTTCTGCTTTATGGAACAAGTTACCCCATTCCATGCACACTACTACTTCATATGGTGTGTTCAGTTCTATGCTGAAATCCCCTTTTTCTATGGTATGCAAATGTTAGTATATTCTATGTATTTTTGTAAACTTATTTGTATTTTGTAGAGTTTGTGATGTTTCTTTATGTATTTATCTTTCATGTACTGTTAAACATTTAAATAGGACTGTCTTGAAAACAGGATATATTCCCCTATGACATGCATTTATCCTGTATAAAAATAAACATTTTATCTGTCTGTCTGTCTGTCTGTCTGTCTGCCTGCCTGCCTATCTATCTATCTATCTATCTATCTATCTATCTATCTATCTATCTATCTATCTATCTATCTATCTATCTATCTATCAATTACCTTTCCTAAGAATGGGAGGCTTGAGACAGGCCTAAAATGAACCAGTGTAAGGCTCCAAAGATGGCTTCTTGAGGAAGGATCACACCACTGCCATTTTCAGAGCACCAAGAAAACAACCCTTCACAATGGAGTACTAAACAGTTCTGGCAGTAATCCGATCCAGAGTCACCCTGCAGTCCACCAACAGGTGTGTAGGCCCAGGGTCTAAAATACACAGTGAGTCAGATGCAACCTAGAGATCGCCCCAAGCTCATCTCCACCCAACACTAGGAGAAACTCGTTCCAAGTCTACAGAGGGCCTTCAGACTTGACTCTAGAAACATAGAAACAGAATTTAACAGCAGAAAAGGGCCACTTGGTCCACCCAGTCTGCCCATTTAGTCCCTGCCTAGGCTGTCTCCACAGATCCTAACTGGCCTCCAGTGACCTTCCCTCCTCACTGCCTGTTTACTAATATTCCCCTGTGTCTATCCCATGCATGCTTGAAGCCCCCTGATGTTTTTGCCTTCACCACTTCTGCTGGCTATCTGTTCCAAGTGTTCACTACTCTTTCAGTGAAGTAGCACTTCCTCACATCCCTCTTAAACTCCCCCCTCCCCTTCAGATTTATCACAGGCCTTCTGGTCCTGGTACTCTTTCTCATTTGAAAGAGACTCTCCTCCTGCACCATGTTCACCCCCCTGAGGTACTTGCAGGTCTCTATTTTGTCTACTCTCGCTTTACTGTCTTCCAGGGTGTACATGCTGAGATCCCTCTGTCTCTCTTCATAGCGCTTTTGATGCAGCCACTGCATCATTTTAGTTGCCCTCCTCTGGACTGCCACCACCCTGTCTATGTTCTTTCTGAGGTGCAGTCTCCAGAAGTGGACACAATACTCCAGGTGAGATCTCACAGGCAAGTGATACAGTGGCAATGACACCTCCCTCCTCCTTCTGAAGATACTTCTCCCTATGCATCCCAGCATCCCACTGGCACTGGCCCTACCCTCTGCTTTGTCACACTGCCCTGCCACTTTGAGGTCATCAGATATAATAACCCCAAGGTCCCTTTCCTGCTTAGTGACTGTTTGTACCTTCCCGGCATCCTATATTCAGTTCTTGGGTTTCTGTACCCTAGGTCTATGATTTTGCACTTTGTGATATTGAGGCCCAACTGCCATGCTCTTGATCACTCCCTAAGTTTTCCAAAGTCCCTATACATTCTCTCCACCCCCTCCTGAGGGCCCGCCCTATTAAATATTTTGGTATCATATGCAAAAAGGCACACCTTCCCTTCCAGTTCTTCCACAATGTCACATACAAAAACATTGAAGAGGACCGGTCCCAGTACTGAGTCCTGCAGCACACTGCTGGTCACTCTCCCCTTATTAGCGTGAGTGCAGTTAACCACCATCCTCTGTCTCCTAACCAGTTCCTTACCTAGTTCACCACTTTGTGTCCCACACCTATGCTTCTCAATTTCTTTATCAGTCTCCTGTGTGGCACAGTGTTGAAGCCCTTGCTGTAGTCCAGATAGGCCACATCCACTGCGATCCCCAATCTATTTCCCTGGTCACCCAGTCAAAGAAAGCAACCAGATTTGTCTGGCATACCCACCTCACCCCCTTGAATCCATGCTGTCTTTGGTCTTGTAGCCTATTGAATTCAAGATACTCTACCAGTCTTTCATTTAACAGGGTTTCTGTTAATTTCCCCAACACTGAGGTGAGACTGACCAGTCTATAGTTGCTAACCTCCTCCCTACTGCTGCGCGTATGGCGAAGGACCACATCTGCTTTCCTCTAGTCCTCAAGAACCATGCCCATTTCCAGTGAGCTGTTCAATAAGGCTGTCAGTGGGCAACTAGTACCTCCCTGAGTTCCTTAAGTGCCCATGGGTGTATCCTGTCCCATCCCATAGCCTTGTCCACTTTCACAGCTCTAGGTCCCTTCAGAACTCTTTATTCTATAAATGGACTTGTGTCCACCTACCCCCTCCTTGTTCCTGCTGCTTCCTAGTGATCCGCCCCTCCCCCATGAAGACTGAGCAGAAGTACCAGTTTAGAATGTCTGCTTTTGCTTGACCCTGTTCTGTATAGTCTCTCCCTGCCACTGTCCTTATCCTCACTATCCCTCCCCTTGCTTATCTCTTCTCTCTTGTACTTGAAGAAAGTCTTAACCCATTTAGCTACCCCTTTGGCTACCCTTTCCTCTGTCTGCACCTTTGCTTGCCTTACTGCCTTTCCTGCTTCCCCCTGTTTCACTTGGTATACCTCCCTGTCTTCCACTGTTGCTCTATATTGTTTTATACCTCCTGAATGCAACCTTTTTTCCCCTCATAACCTTAGGCTTCACTAGAGAACTATAATGGTCTCTTTATCATTCTACTTTTACTTTCTTCCTTCATGTAGAGGTTGGTTGTCTTAATTATGCCCATGCTAGTCCAATTGCTGAGATTTCAACTCAGACGGACAACAATCCCCTTGTACTTATGTGTAGAAATTACACCCCCAGCATGCAGACGGGGCACACATAGCAGAGTGTGTACAGTTCAGAACAATTGGACTGGATGGTTCCTACTTGAATCAATCACCCTTTGACAGGAAATTTGACTGTATCAGGGTCATTTCCCTCTGATATCATGATAATGGGCCATCAGAGCGAGTCTATCACTTGATGTGCAGGCCCTCATCCAAGAATGCTCCAACCTCTGCCCTCTTGCCTTCAACAAATGCAACTTGCCATTATATCATGGGGAGTTATGTTGGGGAGGTCATCAAGTGGACACGGACCAGTGTAAGGGTGTCTAGAGCCATCGCAGTTGCCAGAATATAGCCACTCATGGCTGACTCCACACACCATGCACATTGTTACCATGCCTCAGACATTCAGCACTGCCAGGAGCTTCTCTGGTTCTGTTTCAGTACACCACATCTCAGGTTAACCCCAAGTAGAATTACTGACCATTCTGGGTGTTCCTCAACTAGTGCTTTTGCCCCCAAAATGTTTGGCTGTTATCTCTTGCTGTGTTCCAGTGCTATTTGCAGCACATTGACAATCCCGCTTCTGTCACCATATATGTCAGGAGTCCCATTCAAGCTCTACTACTGCAACTTAATGTGCATTGGTTCATAGTCACTTCCTCAGGGGATTATGTTTCCATTAGAAAATGGGCAAGATTGTTTGTGCTCTCTGATTGGCTGAGAGCTACAGCGGGGGGTACATTAAGTTTCCATAGATGCCCGCTCGAAAACAACGTCCAATTCAGGGTGCCCTATTACTTGTGTGAACCTTGGGCACCCCATCTCTCTATCTCTCTAATTGGCTAAAACACCGCATTTCAAAATAAAATTACCGCCATTTTATTTTGTCGCATAGTGGAGCGAGAGGTGCTGCCGATGAATACGAGCTGCGACTTCAGCTTCGTTAGTACAGACATTCCTTTTTTAGCAATACCTTATCTTTGCCAGCGCTCTTCCCACTCTTCCTCCAGCTCCTACGACCTAGCCCGCTTTCCCAATCTCACCTAGATACCAGCTCCATTGACCTCAACGGCTGCTCGCGCTCCGTTCTGAAATGGTCTATTTATAAGAAGCGCCTCCGTGTCTGCGACCTGTATCGGCGTCAATTGGAAACACAGAGCTGTGCAAGTAGGACAAAAACCTTTCATTTTGAATTAAATACTAAAACAGATCCCAACAGGCTGCTCATGAAGCATTTCAAAAAACATCTCATTTTTTTGGGGGGGGGGGACGGCAACAGAATGGATCTTGCAAGCAGACAACAGGACATGAAATAAAAAAATGGAGGGACTACTTTACAAGACAAACAGTTAAACATCATTTTTACTTAATTTTTTTACATTGCTTGTTTAATTTTTTTAAATCACAGATAAAAGTGGTAAAGGGAGCCCATTTTCTAAGCGCAATAATACCCTCCAGGGTGGGTGGTATGGGCAATACTGGACCTTCCAGGGGCTAAGGCCCTCACGCCTGTATGCTGGGCCCTGATTACATCCCTGGGCGGTCTAGTATTGCCTACTCACCCACCCTGTCGGTATTATTGCTTGCATAAGATACAATATGTACATAAATGTTACTACGATAAACAGAAACAAGATTATAAACCTCAGTTCAGGAAATGACTGCCATACCAAGCTGAAAAAAAACATTGTTTGAACTTGAAAATAAAGAGCATTTGTTTATGTTTTTTAGTTGAGTTTTTTTTTTCAGTTATTTTTCTTTTCTTTCATTTTTAGGTTGTATAAAGAATATCAGTCAGTTGCACACTCTGACTCAATCCTGTGGACCTCATTACCTTACAAAATTACATTTTTTTAATGTTCACTTAATTGCAGTTACCTGTATAGTTCCTAGCTTTATTAACTGTATTGGCAAAAAAAACTCCATGCTATGAATTATAACAAACTCATGAGATTGTTCATTCACTTTCAGCAAGTTCTCATGGCTTATATTTTATACTGCTGAGGGATTAAATCATAAAAACGTAAGTGTTATGTGACAGCCGGCAGGACTGTGTAATTTCTCCCAGGCAATTAAAAGCATTGCACCACACACATTTTTTACAACACCTCTAAGGACAACTGTCAACATGGTTAAAGACTTTCATTTATAGTCTTTTAAAGCAATATGTAACCCTGACATTGTCAGGCACCTTCAGAAACATCCTACTATAGTTTGGGGGTCCCATTAAAAATGTGACATGACAGTCATTTAACATTTCACCATACTGTAACTAAAAAGGCCTTTTTTTGTACTTCCTTGTTTCTGTTTAACTTTAGCAAGTCTTGACACGTGCTTAATTTGCAGAATCCATCTAAGTGAAATGGTTAATTGGATTAAGCATCCTAAATCCAGGCAAGACCAGTGGCAGTATGGATTGCTAAGCAGAAAACCTCTCGGGTACCCATTTTCTGTGATCAAAAGCCAACTTGGGATCTTGTGTAGCTGTAGTTACATATACACAACCTCCAAGATAGATCCTTTCACTTTTTTGACATGATTTTAGAGCAATTGTTTTTGCTAAAAGGCTTTGGGCTGGATTTTCAAACAGACATACTGGACTTGGGGCATATTTTTCCCACAATTGTGCAACTTGTGACAAAAAAAAAAAAAACTCTGGTCAGAGCCAATACGGCTGCACAGAGCTCTTACCTGCATGGGTATTGGAGCAGCAGCAATGGCAAATGGCTGTTGCAGTGGTGGTGGCAGTTTTGGAGCAGATGGCATAGCTGTTGGAGTGGCAATGGTGTGCCATTCCCAAGATGGCGGTGGTGACAGAACTGCGCATGCGTGATGCTCACACATATGCAGTGTTCACAGAAGTTCACTCGCCAAGTAGTACGCCTGTGGGGAGTGGAGGCAACTGTGCTGTGGAGGAGAGCTCTGTCTATGGAGGACAGCATCAATGGAGTCAGTGCTGTACAGATGTTGCAACATCACTGTAGAACAACACAGGGTCACATTCTGGACACAGACCCATTGTTCTCCTACAGTGATAGCAAAACGTCTGTGGAGCTCCACCCACATAGCCATAAAAATTAGACCACGCAAAATGTGGTATAACTTTCTGATGAAACTGTGGCAATTGTCAGACAGGAAATGATGCATGCATCATACAAATGGCACGTGCATCTCTTTTGTGCGGTACAGCAGGTAAACTGTCACAAAAGTGTCAAAACGATTGAAAACATCTATTCAAACATTCTGGCACTTTTCAGATGATGCAGGTGCAGTCCAACATTGGAAACTGCATCTAAGTCATCACTTAGCTTGAGGAGGCAGTATAGCGCACTGGTTTAAGGCTCTGAGCTGCAAATCTGGAGACCTGGATTTAAAGCCCACAGCCCCATTTGCATACTGTGTGACCCTGAGCAAGTCACTTAACTTCCTTGTGCTCCCAGATCGCACCTGTAAACAAGCTTCAGCTTAGTATGTCAAAACTTTTGAAATCCAGACGCTAGTATTTACAGATAATAGGTAAGTCCAGAAGAAGTAGAAATTATTATTTTACTTACTGTAAAAAACACAGGGCCAGATTTTCAAACCCACAGGAATGCTGCAGGCCCCTGGTGTGCCAAACATATGGTGCACGGAGCTCGTGGCATTCTCCAGCTGAGGAGCATGATTTTCCATTACTTGCGACAGATGCAGGACCTTAGACCACATTTGTATGGTCTAGCCTGCGCCACTCCCTGAAGTCTAAGTTACAGGGCTGCCATAAAGCATGGAAACTGTCACAGCTGCGTCCGAGATTGGAAAATTGGGCACAGTTGCGGCAAAGGGGTTTGGCACACCGCCAAAACCTAAGTCCTGTGGTGCAGGGCTGGACACAACCCCTGCACCACCTTTTGTAGATCCGGCCCACTGAGTCAAACCAAAATGTTATGGTCTATTAAAAAAAGAGTATGAGAAATAGAGCCTTCTGGTTGGCTCCATGCATTCTATCAGCCTTTTGTTAGTCTTCTGTTAACATATATGTAGAGCCTAGTCACGTGCTAAACAAGGTTTAACACTATTTAAAAAAACATATTTATTATTATATCAAGAAGGCATTCCCAGGGGTTATGTTAATGGACAGTTGATCATCCTCTAGGAACATATGACACTCTGCTACACCTCTTGCCTCATTATACCCCTAGAGGATGATTAACAGTCTATTAAAATAACCCCTGATCATGCCTTATATTACTTAATATACAATGGCTTGTCTACAGTCAATCCCCCCCAAAACACATCTATTTCTTAAAGTCTGTCTCGCCAGCCTCAGTTTTGACACAAAGCATCCTGATCAATTACAAGTATCGGGCAGAACTAATACTGTTCCTCTAAACTAACATAGCGATCCCTTTCAAGATGTCAGGCAACTTCTGAACTTTAATCAGTTTTTTCAGTGTTCATATAAAAGTATTTTGAAGAGCATCATATTGGAAGCTAAGACGAGCACATGAAAATGGTTAGCTGCCAGATCCATTGGCACATTTTGAGCATTAACAGTCAGCAGCGCTGCAGTGTTCACTTATTATTCTATAGAGAAAGGTAGTGTAAATTAACCACGGACACTACTGCGACCCCACACAAACAGGAAAGGGCATGTTATTAGAAACAACCTTTCAAAATATCTCTCTTGATGATTCACTGTTTTCAGTTCCTTTCCATGTTATATCATTATGATTTTTTTAAGCTGAAAGAAGTCAAGAGGAAAAATCAGTCATTAGTGAATGCCAACTGTAACTAGCATTTTGCACTTTCGAAACTTATCATTTTAAACTCCATGTATGTGGTTTAACATCATAACCCGCTATCACAATAAATGTTTTAGTGAGCTGTTACTGAAGGTACTGTAAGATTTCTCTGTATAACAGTAATTGTGATAAGCAATTATTATTTTATAAACTATATTTATTGTACTTCTATCTGTCTGCCATCATGGTACTATTTATGCTGAAGAGCATTTTGGCTTTGTGACTACTTTTGAAATGGATGATTTAAATTCAGATAGTGCAGAATTATGAAGGTAATATGTGGTAATATGTGGCATATTACTCTATACTTACCTCTGGAGGTCATCCACTGTCATCTTCTGTGGACCAGGACATGTCTGCACTCTTCAAAATGGAACTGCAAACTGAGGAATCAAGGTAACTGCTGTATAATGTATTTCAATGGTGTTTTGAACTTGGGCTCATAACTTTGCCATTTTTAGACATTTTTTCACCACATTTTTAGCATAGGCTTTTAGGGACCCCACCTCATGAACACTGGCTGTCATTTCATTAATTGGGCCAGGAAGGTGATTTTGCAGTCGCTGCACAAAATCACCTTTCAGGACTGATTAATGAAATGGCAGTGCCAGTGTTCATTGGGGGGGGGGTCCCAAAAAGCCCATGTTGAAAATTTAGTGAAAAAAATCCTAAAAATGACTGAGTTTTGAGTGGTCATTGAAATGTTTCTACGCACGCACATAACTTTGGTCATTTTTAATATTTTGACTCAAAATTTTCAACATACTGTAGCCAATTTTTCACACCACCTCATGAACATTACAGCTGTCATTTTCCACATCCTGCCCAAAACATGTTTTCACACCTGTGTCACAGAATGGCATTTTGGCACAGAGTTTAAAATTTTCACCTACCGGGTTCATGAGGTAGGGTCATAAGAAGACTATGTCAAAAATATGGGGTCAAAAATATGAAAAAATGCCAAAGTTATGTTTAGTTGCAATTTCACTACGCCCAATCATAACTTCAGAAATGTTATTTATTTTTACCTAGATTTTTAACATAGCCTTCTAATTACTCCATCTCATGTATGACACAGCTGTCATTTTTAAAATCTTACCCAAAATGTGTTTTTGCACCTGTGGCACAGATGGCATTGCACTTGCACAGAATTATGTTTTGGCGTGGATTTGACAATTTTTCTGTATCAGGGTATAGGATGTGGGGTAATAAGATGGCTATGCTGACAATCTGGTCACTGTTGTCCTATAAATGGAAGTGCAGGGCCCTGGAGGGACCTGTGCTTCCACACCTACATACATATACGCACCTATGGAGGGATGGGAATGCAGGGACCCACAGACAAAATATAATATAATAACAATAATAATAAGTTTTATTTATAAAGCACAATCTGTTAAAATCAAAGCACTGTACAATTCATGAAAACAATTAAAGGACAGGACATAAATATCAGAACAGCTTAAAATCAAATAATAAAATACAATACAAGCAGGAACATATGACAAGCCTAGTCATCAAATGCCTGGCAGAATAAAAAGGTCTTTAAAGTGCCAGCCCAGTGGCACTGAGGGTTGAGGCACTGGATGCCACACCTCGCACCATGCTGGCGACCCGGGTTTGGACATCAGCCCGGGTCACCAGAGGTTGGTGGGGAGGGATAGGATCAAGCATCTGGAGGACTGCTCTCCTATCCCAGGGAGGGATCCAGGGTTTCATTGCTCCGTAGCAGCCTCTGGTGATGCCCAGGGGGCACTACCAGAGTGGTGACAGCAAGGGGCGGAGCGCGGTGGACATTGGCACACAGTACCTGGACGTTATAGCACGTCCATGCTCTGAGAAGAAGCTAAATGGAGGAAAAAAACACCAGGGGGTGATCTCAGCAGCTCATGGCCATGCCCTACACCCCCGAACCCAAAAGAGGTGCCTGTCCAGGGCATGGCTCAATGTTAGCCCATCCCTAGCTTTGTGGGTTCATTTGGCCTATGTGCACAACCAGGTCGGGGGATGCAGGTGATGGCAGCTGGAGATCACAGAGGTCAGCTCCACTGAAGGTGGAAAAAAGTGATAAATGATAAAAGGTCTTTAAAGCTGTTTTAAAGCTCCCCACAGTATGCAACTCTCGAATCTGATTACACTATCTGGAAAAGTAAGGAAATTCATTGCAAAAAACTTCATTAATGCATCATTTAGAGTTCTTACTAAAGCAACAAATGCAAGGAAATGTGTGTTAGGGTTTCCAACCCTAACACCCCACTCCCACCCTCCAGACACTGGCAGGCATTGGGGTGTGCCTTGGGGTGGTCAGCCCTAACACTCACCACATTCTCCTATGCTAAGCCCATCTCAGTTTATTTACTTATGGAATGGGGTGAGCATTAGGGCCAATGACCCCAAGGCACATCTCTGATGCCTGTCAGTGTCTGCTGGGTGAGGGGTGGGGTGTTAGGGTTGGAAACCCTAACACCACATTTTCCTGCTTTTATTACTTTAGTACAAACCCTAACTGATGCATTTACAAAGTTTTTTGCAATGGATAGATAGATAGATAGATAGATAGATAGATAGATAGATAGATAGATAGATAGATAGATAGACAGACAGACAGACGGATGGAAAGAAAGAGATATTTATAAAATGGGTAAGAAACATCAGAGAAAATTCTGCTCTGTGATTGGACAAAATGTCCCACATGACCATGCATTGTTCCACAATAACTGCATGCCTCAACTTCTTTCTAGCTCCCCCAGAACTTGCTCACAGCCTCCCGAGACCAGTTCAGTTTATTGAATTACAGGCATGTATAAAAACCCAATTTATCACATGTTAAAAAGACCATAAAATTACTAAACTTATTACATCTTGTTGTTTAATAACTTATCTAATTTTAGAAACATATAATATGCATAATTAGCCAAAGTATGCAACACACTCAGACTGACTATACAGCAGCTCAATACAAATTACCTTATCTGATTTCCCTTGAAATCTACATATCAGTGGGCTTATCCACTCTTCTTTTTCTTTCTCAAAGATTGGACATGTCATGATTAGAGGATTTATAGTCAGTTGTACAGTACATTATCATTACATATACATGAATTATACGGGGAGCTCATTATCCAAAAGCTCCAAGTATTTGCTACATTAATCACCAGACCTAGATGTAATCTTGCCAGCACCTTCCTATGTGACATTCTTTCACATATATCAAGATATTTACATGAATCTGAAGTATGTAACACTTCACAATAGGTTCTCAAATTTGGAATCCTCTCTAATATGAGTCAGGTGCAGCCAAAGCAGAAGGAAGCAGGGAAGGCAGTCAGAATAGCAAAGGCTCAAACTGAGGAAAAGATAGCCAACTTAGTTAAGAATGGGGATAAAACCTTTTATAGGTACATTAGTGAGTGAAGAAAGACCAAGGGAGGGATAGCGAGGCTTAATAAAGGGGAGGGAGGGAGGCTGGGTAGAGGGTGACAGTGAAAAAACAGGGATACTGAATGAATACTTCTGCTCAGTATTCACAAAAGAAGACGTGGAGGTACCTAAACCAAACAATAGAAGCACTGTGGATAGGGGAGTCGATACAAGTCTATTCACAGAAGAAAGGGTCCTGAAAGAACTCTTAAAACTGAAGGTGGACAAAGCAATGGGGGCCCAATGGGATTCACCCCAGAATTCTAAAAGAACTAAGAGGAGAACTAGTGACACCACTGACTACCCTTTTTAACAAATCATGGGAATATGGTGTGGTACCTGAGGACTGAAGGAGGGTGGATGTGATTCCCATTCACAAAAGTGGGAGCAAGACAGAGGCAGGAAACTACAAACCTGTTAGTTTGACCTCAGTGGTAGGGAAAATGAAGGAATCACTTCTGAAAGAAAGCATTGTTGAGTACCTAGAGGCCAGCAAGGCACAGAACCCAAGGCAGCATGGATTCTCAGCAGGAAGGTCATGTCGGATGAACCTAATAGATTACTTTGACTGGGTGACCAAAGTAGTAGACCAGGGAGGAGCTGTGGACATGGCCTACCCAGACTTAAGCAAACATTTGACACAGTTCCACATAAAAGATTAATAAACAAGTTAGCCAGCCTGGAAGTGGGTCCCAGGGTGGTAGCCTGAGTAAAAAATTGGCTGGACAACAGGACACAGAGGGTAATAGTAAATGGAATCCACTCCGAAGAAAGGGGGGGGTTACTAGTGGGGTACCGCGTGGTTCAGTACTGGGACCCGTCCTCTTTAATGTCTTTACAGGTGACATTGCAGAGGGACTGGAAGGAAAAGTGTACCTCTTTGCAGCCAACACAAAGATCTGCAACAAGGTTGATACACAATCCAGGGGAAGAGTACACAGTGGGGGGGGGTTACTAACAACAACAAAATTGGAAAGGGACATGGGGGTAGTCATATCAGACAACCTAAAGGTAGGCAAGCAATGTGAAAAGGCAGTAAATAGGAGTGGGGGGACACTGGGATGCATAGGGAGAGGCATCACCAGTAGAAAACAGGAAGTTGTTATCCCTCTGTACAGACAGTTGGTAAGAACCCATCTGGAGTACTGCATGCAGTTCTGGAGACCCCATCTCTGCAAGGACATAGACAGAATGGAGGCAGTCCAGAGGAGGGCAACTGAAATGGTGCAGGGTCTGCACCAGAATCCATATGAAGAGAGACTAAAATGGCTTAATATGTACACCCTCATCCTGTATACTCTCGAGGAAATGAGGGAGGAGGGGCATGATAGAAACTTTCAAGTACCTCAAGGGAATCAACAAAGTCCAAGAGGGTAGTATCTTTCAGGAAAAAGAGATGTGCAAGAATAAGGGGGCACAATTTGAAGATAGAGGGGGGACAGCTCTATGGCAATGTGAGGAAGGTTTTTTTCATGGAGAGGGTGATGGATGCATGGAACAGCCTTCCTGAGGAGGTTGAAGGGTCAAAAACAGTGGGGGAATTCAATAATGCATGGGACAGATATAAAGCAATTCTAGTGGGGGGTAGGAGGAAGCAGGCTGTTGATTAACTAGGATCTGAAGCTTATCCAATAGGTAGGGAAATGGGCGGACTGGGTGGGCCAAGCGGTCCTTGTCTGCCATCAAAGTCTGTGTTTCTGTGTATCTTTATATAAATCATTTTCATAGATACGGGTTTTCACCTCACTTATACTTAGAAACATTCCTGCCTATATAAGGGAGCCAAAGCGGTTCCATGCCAACTTTTGGAAGTTTAATATCGCGGTATGGAAACCAGCCCACCTCTTGACAACTATTATTTAAAAATTCCAACCAACATAATTTGGGCAGCCTTTCATTTTCCATTTCCATTATCTTTTTCCAGTATGTTAATACTCTCTTTATCATAAGTACGTTCAATGAAGTCAAGTTTGCTTCCAAACATAATATACAATAACTGTTGGTGTGTCTCTAGGAAGGCCCAGCATACTCCTTATAAAAGCATTCTGTGTTTTTTTCCAGAACTTTACAGTTAGTTAACCCCCCCCCCCAAGTTCAGTACCATATGGGGTCTGAGCATTCACTTTTGCCTTAAATGCTTGGACCATAGCTTTGAGATAGACTGCAGCAAAGTTACTTCCGAACCTCATTATCCCTTTTGTTGTAGCTGTCACTGATTCTCCGCTGTAGTCACAGGCTTATCCCAGCTGTTAAATGCATCTATAATAATCCTAAAATACTTATAATACTGTACCTTCTCAATACTTAAGGTGCCAAACTTCCAGGTTTTACACATTATTTTCTCTTTCCCAAGGAACCAGGTCTAAATTCAGACCATCGAGATGGCAGTTGTCACTTGCATAGCTCTAGTTAATGTCTAGTTTAGGTCTGCTAATCAAAATGGCATCATTTGCATAAGCCAAAATGCCAATTTTATGTCCCAGGACTAATGGAGGACACGTATCTTTTTGCATCACATCTTCCAAAGGTTAAGTAAAATTGGGGCCAAAAGACACTCTTGTCAGAAACCTTTTAATAGACGGAATCTGCCCAGTAAGTTCACCAGCACTATTATATCTAACCCTTGCCATGGTTCCAGTATATAAAGTCTTAAGGATATTTAACAGATGTAAATCTATATTTTTCTCCCTAGAATTTCCCATAATTTAGCTTAATTGACATTGTTGAAAGCTCCCTTTATATCTATAAAGATTATGTATAATTTTTTTTTCTGTTTTACATATTTATTAATCAAGTAACTAAGCACATAAATATGGTCTATAGTACTATATGTATTACAAAAACAAGCTTGGATGATGAAATTAGATTATTATTGGAAACCGAATCCTGTGATCTGCTCAATATAATCATAGCATACATTTTCTGAGCCAGACATAGGAGGGTGATAGATCGGTATTAAGCTGAGCCCGAACTATCAGCCTTCAGGGAACTGGGGTAGACCCCATAGGGGTCACTGGGATTGAAAGAATGAGGGAGGGGCTGATGGCATTGAGGGTGGATAAATCCCCAGAGCCAGATGAGGTACACCCCAAGGTACTCAAGGAATCGGCTGAGGAACTGTCAGGCCCACTGACAATTTTATTCAATAGATCCCTGGATGCAGGAGTAGTGCCAAAGGGATGGAGAATAGTGCAGGTAGTGCCACTCCACAAAAATGGGCCCAAAGAGGACCCAGGCAACTACAGGCTAGTCAGCCTGACGTCGATAGTATGTGAACTTATGGAGACCATTCTGAAGGAAGGGCTGGTGGGGTACATGGAGGAAAATGGTCTGCAGGACAAAAAGCAGCATGGATTTGTGGTGGGCAGATCATGTCAAATGAACTTGGTTGAGTTCTTAGGGTCACAAAGATGGTGGACAAGGGCCAGGCAGTAGACATCATTTACCTGGACTTTAGTAAGGCCTTCAGTTCAGTGCCACAGAGGAGGCTGATAGCAAAATGAGGAGTCTAGGGGTAGGGGACAGATTAGTAAGATGGGTTGAAAACTGGTTGAGGGGAAAGACACAGAGGGTGGTGATGGGGGGTCCTCCAGTACAAAGGAGATCACCTGCAGGGTTCCACAGGGGTCAGTGTTGGGCCCGGTATTGTTTAATATCTTTATAAGCGACATTGGGGATGGCATTAAGGGCAAAATGTGCCTATTCACAGATGATATCAAGCTCTGTGGACACCCAGGAGGGGATACAGGAGTTGAGGGAGGACTTAGCCAGACTGAAGAGATGGTCAGTGAGGTGGCAGCTTGGGTTCATTGCCAAAAAGTACAAAGTGATGCACATTGGGGCAAAGAACCTAAAAGCAGAGTACTACATAGGAAACATTCAAGTGGCTGCTTCTGAAAAGGAAAAGGACCTAGGGGTGGCAATTACTAGTGATCTGAAACAGTCCACAAAATGCAAAAAGGCAGTGGCGAAAGTGAACAGGATGCTGGGCTGTATTGCAAGGGGATTTAGTAGTTAGCACAGCAAGGTTATTTTGCCTTTGTATAGGTCACTGGTAAGGCCACAGTTGGAATATGGGATGAGGTATTGGCACCCATACCTTAAAAAAGGACATTAAAATGATAGAGGAGGTTCACAGGAGAGCAACTAAAATGATCAGGGAGCAGCAGGATAGGTCATACAAGGAGAGGCTGGGGGCCCTAAGGATGTACTCCCTGGAGGAGAGGAGGCAAAGGGGATATAGAATGGAGACCTTCAAGTACTTGAAGGGAATAAACAAAGTAGAGTGCGGGGAGCTCTTCAATAAGAGAGACAACACTACCACCAGAGGACATAGCCTAAACCTAGTGGGGGGAAGATACAAGAGAGATGTGAGGATGCCCTGCTTTACAGAGAGGGTGGTGTCAGCCTGGCATGAGCTGACAGAGGAGGTGAAAGCGGCTAAGACAGTGGGATCTTCAAAAGACCCTGGGACAAACACAAAGGGAACTCGTGGGATCCAAGTAGTGAAAGGGGAAGGGAGAAGGGCAAGAGGGGGCCAGAGATACTGGTGGAAGGGTAAAGCATGGATGCCGAAACAATTTGGGCAAACAAGATAGATCAAATGGTCTCCTTCTGCTGGTTAATTTCTTGCACAGTCTCTACCATTTTCCATTGTTCTGGTACCAAAAAACGTCTATTAATGGCAGTAAAAAGCTGTGCTAAAATTGGTGCCCACTTAATGGAATCCACCCTAAATATTTCTGCAGGAATATTGTCTATTCCAGGCGCTTTATTATTTTTTGGGACAGTAATAGCTGCAATAACCTCTTGAGGTGCAACCTGGGGCTATTTTGGGAGCTCTATGTCTAATACAATGGCAGTATCGGCTAGATCTGCATTATAAAGATTACTATAAAATTTTAAGTAGTAGCAATAATAATAGGGGTTTTGGCACAAACACTAACTGACCCTAACATACTGGCATGTAGTGGCATGTATATTACAATTTAACTCCCCTTCTCGGACCAGGAAATCACTCCATACTTCCCACACACGAACTGACACCTTGAAAAAAGTGAATACAAGCTGAAAATCCTTTTCTTCCATACGTGCCTTCCCCAAGACATATTCCATCCCCCTAGATAACACTATTATGTAAATTCATTACTTATCTACCTGGTCTTGCCATTTGTCTTGTCCCCTCACTTCTGAGTTTTGTACTGTCACTTTTACTGTGCCAGACTGAGTTGCCATCCTTTTGAGAAAACAGCTTAAAAAATGTTCAGAACAGTCCCTTTCTATAGGTAATTTCAACAAAATCACGCACACCAGTGTAGTCAAAGGCGCTCCGTTACTTGGTTTTACCAGTGCATGGCACAAAAAAGCAAAACACACCAAGCAAGATCAAGATATAGATATTTAATTCAGGCAACAATTCGTAGATAATGCCAAGCACCCCAGTTTTGTACTTTCGCATTCAATGAGCCAGGTTGCATGGCCATATAATCATGAAACAAGCTTAAAAAATTTAGAAGTGTCTGCTGTATTTTACCCAGTACTGAACTTATCTTGTGCCACAGATAATTTAAATATTGAAATGTGCCATTGACTCTACAGTGAAACAGGGCGAGTGAGTCTGCAACTTCAGCGCTGCAGACAGTGACGCATGTGAGCACTGCTATAGCAACCCACTCTCTCGCACATCACTGTTTGCAGTACTGAAGTTGCTGACTCACTTGTTCTGTTTCACTATTGTGTCGGTAGCACATTTCAATAGTTTCAGTTATCTATGGCACAAGATAAGTTCAGTATTGTGTAAAATATACCAAAAGGACAGTTCTAAACATTTTTAAGCTTATTTCATAAATGGACAGCCACTCAATCTGACTGATTAAAAGTGAAAGTACAAAACTCAGGCATGGTAAGGCAAATTTTATTTCTACGTCACCCAATTCAGGGTCTCTGGGTGCCTCACACAAGAAACAGATCAAGTAAAAATACAAAATTCTATAAAAGCCATAACTAAACATATAAATTTAAAACAATAATTCAGTCTTAGAGTATATAAAACCTCAGGTGGTTAGTGCATTCAAGCGTCTTCACCAGGGAAAGCCAGAGAAAACAGATATGCCAGAGCCCAACCTGAACAGGGCCTTATAGGTGAGCAAGCCCACCTTGAAGATGACATCCACCTGACTGGCAGCCAGTTCAGAGCTCACAGGGCTTGAGTCACATGACTGGACCAGGTCAGGCCGATCAGTAACCAAGCCACTGCATTCTGCACCAGCTGCAGCCAGTGAAGGGTCCCTTCATTGACCCTAAAGTATAGAGTGTTACAGTAGTCGAGCCTCAAAGTAACAAAGGCATGCACTAGTGATGGCAGGTCTTTCGGCAGAACTAGGGGCATAATCATGGCGATATTCCTCAAGTGGTAAAAAACACTTTTGACCACAGATGACACCTGATCTTCAAATATCAATCTGCTGTCCAAGATAACACCAAGATCCCATACACTAGGGGAAGCCATCAATGGAGTGGATCCCAGGAACAATCCTGTACCCACTCTGGAGGCACTCCCATCACACCTGTGACCTGACTCAATCAACAGTACCTCGGTCTTATCCGGGTTCAGTCACAACCAGCTGGAGGACATCCAGTCATCAATCTCGGCCAGGCAGCTGTTAAGCACTTCCACAGCACTTTGAGTTCTGGGGTTAAAAGACAGATACAGGTGAGTATCATCTGCATAGCAGTGAAAACTCACACTGTACTGTCTAATGAGTTCTCCCAGGGGTAACATGTATACTGCGGATAACATAGGCAACAAGATCAAACCCTGAGGAACTCCACAGGACAGGGGCCTCAGGGAGAAGAAATTCCCCATCACCACTCATTGCACCCTGCCAGAGAAATAGGACTCAAACCAGTCGATGACAATGCCAGTGAGTCCACAATATTCTCACAGGTGATCAAGAAGCATGATGTGATCCACGGTATCAAAAGCTGAAGAGAGATTGAGGAGAACAAGAATTAACCTGTCCCCTCTATCTCTAGCCCTGAGGAGGTCATTATGCACCCTAACTAATGCTGTTTCAGTGCTATGCCTAGCCCTGAAACCCGACTGTAATGGCTCATAGATGTCAAAGGACATGTGGTGTTCTTCAAGCTACTGCACCACCAGCTTCTCAACAACCTTGCCCAAAAATGGCAGGTTGGAGTTAGGATGGTAATTTGCCTGTAAGTCAGGATAGAGAGATGGTTTCTTCAGGACAGATCTCACCAGAGCCTCTTTCAAGGCATCCAGAAAGACTCCCTCCGACATCAAACACTGGACAATCCCAGCAAACACCAGGCCAGTGGTCCTGACACATCTCATCAAGAAATGAGTTGGGGCCAGGTCCAGTTCACAATAGGTGTGCTTTAGCTTTGAGATCACCTCCATAACCTTGGCCAACCCCACTGGTTTAAGCTCATCCCAGACAGGTGGAGCATCTCTGCTCATCCCAGGCTGAGCACTGCGAGGCAAAACTTGCCTCACCGAAGGGATCCTCGACCAGATGGAGGACACCCTGTCAGAGAAAAACAGAGCAAATTCCTTACACAAAGTGACTGAAAAAGCTGTTTTCGGCTGTAGACAGACTGGATGTAAAAATCTGTCCACAGTCCGAAATAGCTGAGATGGTCTTTCTCCCTGCAGCAATCTCCCTGGACAAGAATTCTGCCTTCTTATGGTTGATTGCCCCTTGGTACTCATGGTAATGAGAATGAAAAGCCAGTTTGTCCTCCTCCAACCGGGGCTTCCACCAGCAATGCTCCAATTTCTGACCTCTGATCTTCATCATCCTGAGATCCCCATCAAACCAAGGGGATCTCAAGTGAGAAGATCTGGGTCATATATGGACCAGTGCAATGGCATCAGAAGCAAGGAGACAATACAAATGGCAGGATCAGTCAGATAGGTGATGTGTTTACATAACAGTTGTATACTGGGGGCTGGATTATGTAGGAAGAAAAATATTTTTAGCCTATAGTCACTTTTTAGAACTATCCCCCCCAAATAAGTGACCATTTTATAAGATAAATAACTCACTACAAGACATGCAGTCATGCTCTGACATATGCATGCCTTGGGTGGTTGAATGCACTTGGCCTGTGGCCTTGTGCCTCACAGCGCAAACCAAGGCATGCGTGCATCAGAGCATGACCGCACATCCTGTAGTGGATTATCTGTTACATATATATAGCAGTAGTGTGGTATGCCAGTACCTTAGGGTTCAGTTAGTGTTTGTGTCAAAACCTCTATTACTAACAGTTTATCACATGGCTGTCTTAGGCCCTAGGATTTTAGAAATTGGCATGCACCCTCTCAGTCCAGGATGCTAATTGCATGCCAATGTACAAAACAATCAATCCAGTAGTATCAGTGCTGTGAAGTGCTGAAATTATGTAAAAAATGTTGCGTGTGTGTGTGGAAAAAGAAAAAAAACTTTAAAAGTTTTACACTCCCCCTCCTACAAGTTTCAATAAGGCCTCCACACTCACCCACCCACTCTCTATCATCCTCTTCCCCCACATGCAATTAAATACCTTCCTCTACTAGCTCTGCAAAGATTTCCCCCCCACCACCTTCCCCTTACTCAACCCACTCCCTAAAAAATAACCACCCACTCTCTGGCACCCATGCCATCGTCCTACCATCCACTTTCCCATGGTACACTCTTCAGTTATTTCTCCAGTTGTGGGCAATGGATACAGACCTTGCACTGTCTCAACTAGTCACACCTTTCTGGTATGCTGACCATACAGCAACACCATTACAGTCAACATGTCAATGCCGACATCAACAGTTCACTGTAACGGTCCAGCCGAGACTCCGGCACTCTGTCTCCTGGTCCTGCACCCCTCCCCGATTCAACTCCAGCTCAGAGTTAGAATCTTAAAAATCTGCCCCCCCCCACATTGGGGGATTCAGGGACAAAACCCTCTGATAGAAAAACGACCGGATCTTTCGTCGGAATTATAGTCGACTGCAAGTCTGCGTTCCATATAATTCCATCACGATGATGTCGGTCAACAACTTCGTTGTCAAACCGGTATCATAGAGCCCCATTTCCTGCCCTGCCATGTCTGCCAGCACTTGGTAATATAAAATATTGGGGGGGGGGACTTAGTCCCCCCAAAAAAATAATGTTCTTGCACATGGATTTAATTTAGTTTAGGTTTCATTTGTTGTCCTCAAAATGCATTTCAGGGCCAAATTCAAACCTCCAAATTAGATGATTATAATGGGGCATTGCAAGCACCCTGACCCTCAAATTTGGAAAAATAAAAGTTAATAAATAAAAATGCTATGGGTGACTGAAAAAAAACGAAGTCCCAAATGTTATTTTATATAATATATTGAGATGGTGAATTTTACCTTTAGATTGTTTCTGCAATTGTTTCTGGATTTGTCTCTACATCTTTTTTGTCCCCATGTTTTCATAGTGTGTGACGTTTCTATAGCTAGTGTTATGGCCCTTGCATTTTTCTGTAGAGTCGAGTCCCCCCATATATAGAGGTTTGTGTATGAACAGTCATACATAACAAAGGGGTTATGTCTATGGTGGTCTGCCCATTAGCAAATTGGTGGCATTGTAGTGCATGGCTGGAGTTTGTGGTCTGGAGCAGAATGTGCGGAAACTGAGAGCAATGTCTGCAGTCAGGAGTGGTATGTTCAGTCAAGAGCTGCTGAATTTTGTAGTCAAGAACAGCATGTGTCATTGGGAGGTACTAGATTTTGTGGTTGGGAGCAGCATGGGTAGCCTGGAGGGATTTGCATCGGTGGACATGGTGGCAGCAGTATGGAGGACCTGGTGTCTGAAGACAGCGAGCTGGAACATGAAGAGACATGTCAGCAGGACCATGGAGGGCCTGACATCTGAGGAGATCGCTGGTGGACCAAGGGACATGACTGCTGAGAAACAGTGAAGCCCATCAAGATGAAGTGCTGTGTGATAGGTTTACTGCATGACAAAAGGGATTAACTCTCATTAAAATTGCATTGTTTACTGCAGTAACTCTACTGCAGATTTCTTCGGGCTGTGCTTCATTCTGGTGGGCTTCACCATACAATGGGTTTCTATAAAGCTGTTGTGGATAGGAATAGTTTGTGAGAAATAATTTTTTTAGTAGGCTGCAGTTACAGTTTTTTGACTGTGGATAGGGATTTTGTAAAGTTGTGGGATGGGTTTCCTTGTCTTGCGGGATGTGTATTATTTGGCATGGGAATTTTCTAGTTGTTTTTTTTTTTTGCTTAGTTTAACTGATGTGTTAACTGACTTAACTGGTCATTACTTTTTTTGGTCTTTGAAATATATCTATATGGGTGTTTTTTCTCAGTGGTATACTGCTTTAATTGCAGAGGTATCCAGCTTTAATTGGTGAAAAATTCCTATCTGTGTATTATCTATATCTATCTATATATCTATATCTACAGTATATATATATATATATATATATACAGTGTATATATATATATATATATATATATATATATATATATATATATATATATATTATAGTGGCATGGTAGTGCCACTACAGTTAGGGTTAAGTACCCCATTTAAAGTTAAATCTCAAATTTGCAACCCTGCAACGGATTTGCCTGAAATTTGGAATGCATGGTCTAATATCATAGGTCTCTGGATCTGGCAAGTTACCGATTTTTGCATGTTTCTTTACTCATGCCTATAGCCTAGATGATTTTCGCGATTGGTCCAAAAACTTCAGAGATCATGCAGCAAGACTCCCCGATGTGCCTTTTGAAGATTTTGTGAAAAAATATTAAATGGTTCAAAAGTTATTCAGAAAAACCTGAATCCCATTATAGTCTATGGGAAAAGTTAACAATTGCGACAGTGTCACAAATGCTGTTTTTATTGTCGCAAATTAGCCTTTTTTAATTTTGTGAGTCAGCCATTTTTTTTTCAGTTACAGCTCAGAAAGATGCTTGGCATTTATTTATTTATTTTTTTAATTTAATATGCTTTATTTAAAAACAACAGAAAACACAATTTGTGCAACAGTATAGAAACATGTAATCCAGACTATGATACAGTGCAATAGTAACAGGAAGTAATTTTCCACAAAACATATAAACAAACAATACCCACCCCGCTCCCTCTCATTCCCTCCCCCTCCCTTGAAGACCCCATTCCCCTATCCCCCCCACCTACCCTGAGCCGTTATTACTGGAAAGAGGGTATAGTATCCACAGCTGACAGGTGGACACTCTCACCATAACAATGTGGCAAGGAAACCAGTGGGTCAACTGTAAGGGTTGATCATGGGCACAACCAAGGAACTAGTTAAATGCTGCATTACCCGAAGCATCCAACAGAGTATATAAACCTTGACAACTGACAAAGTCAGCGACTGAACATAGGAGTGATTAGATAACACACGGTCTAGATTCATCTCTGGTGGGGAGTAATAGACCAAAGGGTATGTAGCCTCTCCCATCTGGTCTGGCACAGAGATAGCTTACCACAGAGACTGGCAATCACTTTCTCAATCCTGAGGTTATAGAAAAACTCACTCACCCACTTGAGAAAGGAAATCACATGTTGGTCCTTCCAGTGGTGGAAAACAAGTTTTTTGACTGATAGCGATATAATAGCCATATGGACATGTCTTTCCTTAACTGGAATAGTGGAGTAGTCTCCTACTATACAAATCTGTGGTGTAAATAAGCCCTGCAGGCCTAATAGTGGGCCAGCCTTTCCTTGAATAAGATGCCAGAGGGGGGCTACTTTGGGACAATCCCAGAATATATTTAGTAGTGACCCCGATTCCTGGCCACACCTAAAGCAGGCCTGATTCGAAAGCTTGCCCATTGCAAATATCTTAACAGGCGTGTAGTAAATGTTGTGCAAAATATGGAACTGTGTCAGTCTTAACCAATCATTAGCTGTGAATGAGCAGACTCCCTACCAGACCTTTTCCCAGGAAAAGTTGTTGTTAGGGAAAGCACTGGCCCAACAATAAGAGTTACCTGATGCTGCAGGATTGAGAGTCCCGTACAAAGCCAAAACCAGCCAGGAAACTGCACAAGGTTGTTTAATTTAAATAAAAAAGTCCTAAAGTGGAGCTATGGGATGAATGTTCCAGGGGCCAGAACCATACCATTTAATTAGCATGTACCTGATCTGGAATATAAAAAAGGAGTATTTCCTGGACATTTGAAAATAGGCCAACAATTCAGGGACAGATGCTAATTTGTTGTTCAATAAAAGATTATTAACCAAGGCTTGCGGGGCTGCACATTCCTTCGGAGCAGAGATCATTCGATCTCCCAACCTAAAATTGGGATTGCTTAATATCGGTTGTGATAAGTCATGCTGGTTATTATATCTCATGGATTATTCATAATTGATGATGGACCTTCATTGAGATATGTATAACCAGACTACTTAATGAACTTGGTAGTTTTTTAATTGTTGTAAACGGGGGGCTAGTAGGGGAAAGTCTTGTTGCTGTCAGCTGGTGTTGCTCTACCTGCAGATGTATGGGTATATATTGGAGGTTTTCCATTTCCTGACGTGAAGTAGTCCAGTGCATGTATTTAGCCATATGGCTGTCCAGATAGCAATAATAGAAATTAGGAAGCTTGAGATCCCCTTGAATTCTTGGGGCACTTAAGCCGCTATACAACCTCCGTGGGGGTTTGTTCTGCCACGGGAACTGGGAAATCATACTATGAAGCCGACGGAACCAAGTCAAGAGAAAGTATAGGTTCAGCATGCTCAGGGGATAAAATACTCTCACAGGACATTCATTTTAATTATACTAACTTTTGCTTGGAGGGACAAATACATGGGGACCCATCTGTCTAAGTCCTGTTTAATACTCAGAACAAGGTTGTCCAAATTAAGTTTTTTCATTAAAGATACTGAAGTGGACAGGGTCATCCTTAAATATTTAAGGCGGGTGGTCCAGACCATGGAAAACAGAGCAATCACATTTTTGGTTAAAAGAGAATTAAGGGGCATCACTTCTGTTTTATGTAGGTTGAGTTTATAGTTTCAGACCATACTAAATCTCTGGATTATCTGTAAGGCAGCTAGAATGGAAGTGCAAGGGTCTGTAACATGATGGAGAATATCATCAGCATATACTGACATTTTCAAGTGGAACTGCTTAATCACTATACCTTGAAGAAGGGGGGAGGTATTCAGCTGGCGTAAGAGAGGTTCTAAATATAAGTTAAATAGCAATGGCGATAAGGGACAGCCTTGCTGGGTACTGGATATTAGGGGGAAAGCAGGGGAAAAAACTTCATTACAGTATACCTTGGCACTAGCACAGGAATACAGAGAGCTAATCCATGTTCTTAAGGGAGCTGAAAAACTGAACCTAGCCAGGGTATTGAAAAGAAACAGCCAGCTCACCCTATCAAAAGCTTTCTCCACATCCAAAGAGACAAGGGCCATTGGCTGTTTTGCATTCCTGGATATGAAGAAGATATGGGCAAGCTTGCGAATATGGTCCGATGAAGACCTACCTTGCACAAACCCAATTTGCTCATGGCTCAGAAGGCCCTCCCAGACTTTTGCAACTCTGGATGCTAATATCTTTGCAAAAATCTTAATATCATAGTTCATCAGGGAGATGGGGTGGTAATTGGTAACTCTGTCTTTGGGCTTGCCCGGTTTCGGGAGGACTACTATAATTGCTTCTAAGAGCGCTGAGTCCTTAACCCCATGCTCACAGATTAACTTAAACAGCTGGAGGAGAATAGGAACCAGTTCTGATTCGAACGTTTTATAAAAACTGGATGGGAAGCTATCTGGGCCTGGGGCTTTGTCTCTGGGAAGGGACCTAATGGCAGTTCTGATCTCCTGCTCCGAGATAGGACAAACTAAAAAGTTTTGTTGGGCTGCATCAAGAGAAGGAAGAGGAATAGCATCCAAGAAATCCTAGATATCACTATCCAAAGGGGCATTTTCAGGGGGCTATAAAGCTGTTTATAATACTGCACAAATTCATTTGCAATTTCTCTATGGGTGGTTAGGATAGCATCAGCAGACAGGGAGGACAACGAGACTATGAGGTGAGATTCCTCTTGTCTCCAAAGCCTCATTGCTAGTGGATGGCCAGCCTTGTCACCCTGCTCAATGTACATAGCATAAGTCTTCAAGAGAGCATACTCTTCTTTCTCTCTCAAAAGCTCTGCATACTGATTCCACACCAGTATCAGGCGAGGCGCAACATTTCATCATCAGAAGGGGGGGGGTTGACAAAGAGGTCTCAAGGGAGCTAATATCCTCTAAAAGGGAGTTAGCTTTTTTGCCTCGCTGATGCTTCCTAGTTGTAGAGATCCTAATAAATTCCCCCCTGAGGACACATTTCAAGGCACACAATAACTGGTCAAAAGCTGGTATTGAGCCTTCATTATGCGTCATAAAGTGATTTATGAGATCTTTAATGCTATCCACAGTTTCCTCATGAACCAATAGCTGGGAGTTCAATTTCCAGATGGTATCTTTCTGGATATCCGGAGATAAGTTGGTTTCCACCCAAATAAGGGAATGGTCAGATAAAACTCTAGGAGTGATACTACAGCCCACCAAACCAGTGATAATTTTCTGGTTAACCAAAAAAAATCAATCCGGGAAAGGGATTTATGCAGGGGTGAGTAGAAGGTATATGCCCTAGTATTAGGGTGCAAAAGGCACCAAGGATCACTCAGCCCATAGGTTTCTAAGAGGTCCCAAAGGGATCGCTGTGCCAGGGAAAGGATGGAGCCCACGGACGAAGATCTGTCCAGGGTGGTATCCATGACTAGGTTCCAATCACCAGCCAGTATGCTAGGTAACCCACTGAAGGGGGCCAGAGCTAGGGAAAGATTTGCAAAAAAATCAGGGGAGTCCCTATTGGGTCAATAAATGGAACCCAGTAGAACCTCCATGTGGTCCAACACCCCTGTGAGGAAGATGAATCTACCACTTGGGTCTACAACCTTCTGCAACTCTAAAAACTGTGTTCCTCTGGCAAGCAAGATCACTACCCCATATTTTGAGGTGGAGGACCCTGCAGCATACACTGTTCCTATGAACCCCCTGTGAAACCAATTATTTCCCACTTCCAACAAATGCGTCTCTTGCAGAAATGCTATGTGGCACTTCAATAGAGCCAAATGTTTAATTATTTGTAGTCTTTTAACTCATGAGCAGGCTCCTTTAATATTCCAGGAGATAAGTTTCATATAAGCAGTGTGGTGCTATAAGTGGCAACCTGGGTGAAAGTATATACCCCATACCCCTTTGACAGCTGTGATAAACACGGCTCATACCCCCACCTCCTGCCAAACAGTGCCCCAGGACCCCCCAGGCAAGTAGACAATGGAAGACACCAGAATACCCCCCCCCAATGAAAACAGCCATTCTATTCGAACAAGTGTTACCAAAAAATAGGTGAGAAAACAATACCCCAGTCCTAACGACTGCACTCCAACCACTTTGCTTAGCATGATGATGGCCATGCTGCCCACCAACAACTCTCATCATACCCCCCCGCCCAAACACGAGTCAACAAGCAACAAACATTAGAAAAAATAGGGAAAAGGATGGTGCTCCCCGCAAATCATGCCACTCAAAAAGCAACTTATTCATCAGGCCACAACTTCCGTGCAAGTCCAAGTAATTGGAGATAGCTCCACATAACGAATGAGCATTGTAAAATTCTAACAGAGTTTATAAATCTAAGAGCCCTTAATATCTGGTACCAAAATAGACATCCTGCATACATTAATAACTAAAAAGCTAACAGGTCTGCCAACTGCAGGATAGGTATCAGGACTGAAACGTGTAGACAAAAGACATGTCCAGGAGCAGGGAGAACTCCCTATACTCAAAAACATAAGGCCCCCCCAGTGCTCTGGGAAAAACATTGTATGCATTCTATATAATAATAAAAATAAATTGAAAACAAAGAGAGGTCCAAGGGAAAATGATAGTTGCAATCCAGTAAAACTACAGCTGGTACTAAACACCAATAAACAGTAATCCAACAGTCCAAAAGGCTTAGAAATCAAGAGTAGTGTAGTTCAAGGTCCTCAGTTCACTTCAGGCATCTCACAAGCAAGACATGCTCTTGTAATACCGCCGAATGGCCACTGGGTGTCATTTCGATCTGTCACTTGAAGAGATCCAGGAACATGTGTCTGCAGGATGCATTTGCAGCTTCCATGGTTTCAAAGGAATGCCAGTGCCCATCCTGATGAACTTGCAAGGTTGCTGGATATTGGACCCTGAATTTTATGCCTGCAGATATGAGCTTATTCATAACGGGATGGAGTGCTCACCTTTTCTGACGCACTGTGTGTGGTAAGTCTTGTGCCACCCTTATTTTCTTGCCGGCCCATTGGATATCCTTGATGTCTTTGAGCTTGCTTAAGACATGCTGCTTATTGAGAAAGTTCAACATCTTGTACAGGAAAGGTCTGGGTGGGGAGCCTGCAGGGGACATAGGCCTCAGGAAGCAGTGCCTGCATTCGATAACATACGCTGGGCCATTAGGAGAGGGCTCCACCAATTTTTCACAAAGTTTCTGGGCAAACCGTATAGGTGTGGTGCCCTCTTCTCCTTCTGGGAGGCCTAATACAACTAAATTATTATGCCTCAATCGTCCCTCGAGGTCCTCCAGCTTCCCCTCAGTTTTTTTTAGCCTCTACCGAATCAGGACAATGTCAGGCTCTAACCTGATCCTTTAATCGTCTAATGATGAGATGTGGGCCTCATTATCTGCAGTGTGGGTAGTAAGTTGTTCAACTGAGACCCTCATATTGTAGGATTCAGAGGTGAGCATAGTCAGGGTGTCCTTCATTGGAGCCAATTCTTCAAGAAACATTTTCTTGGTGAGTACATCCTGTGACTGGATTTGCAAAGCCTGTTCCTCCCCTTGCACTTTAGCCCACTTGATGGCTTTCTCCTTCGCCAGTGTGCTCGACGGGGTATGTTTCAACACTGCTTTTTTCATTTCCATATCCATTTTTAACTTTAAACAGCTCAAAACTGCTGCTGGAAAAAAACACAACACTGAACACACTAATCCCGAGCACCAGGGCAGCTAAATGAGGAAATTGACTGGTCTGAGTGGGAGCGATGAGGGAGCTACAAATCCGAGCTTCTTAGAAGACAGCCATCATGCCGGAAGTCCCCCAATGCTTGGCATTTAAATTTGGGACCCTCTAGTGACACAATTCTTGTTGTGTTCACCTAGTCGAGTTGTGAGGATGCTAGTCATGTCTTTTTTGGGGGGGTTAAACCCCCAGATATATGTTTTAAAATTTTTTGTAAAAAGTAGTGTCACAAAGTACTTCTGCAAATGCAACACTTTTGTGATTTGTTTTGCGAAAGTGTTGTGATTTGCAAAAGTATGGTCAAAACAACAGGAAATCTTTGCCACCCTGCTGCAAAACAGCAGTTTGGTCTTTTGGGCTGAAATTTGCAGGGAAGAAAACTAACATCTCACAGATGTGCCTTTTCATTGTTTAGTGCCAAAATATTACAGGGCTGCAAAATTCTGACACTCTGAAATTGACAATTTTTCCCGCAGAATAACATTACGGCATCTGCCGCATCTTTTGGGTCCCGTATCTCGAAAACGGTTCGAGATACAGACTTTTGGTCACAAAAATGCTTAGTCCCCTGCAGAGGTTAAGTGCAAAACTAGCCTGGAAAGTCACAAATAATATGAGATTAATTTTTTTTCTCTACGACGTACGGTTCCTGAGATATAAGCAATTTAGTATTCCAAGTGCTCATTTTCCAGTCCGAGGGCCATTATTATGCCCATATTCTTTGTATTTACTGTGGTTCTGAATGAACCTTTTTGGGACACAAAGCGTGTGCATTTGAGTAACTGTTACCGTTAGCATTTGCATTTTATGTTTCCGCTTGCGTTTCCGTTACTGTTTGTGTTACCATTTCTGTTTGTGTCACCATTAACGTTACCATTTGTGTTTGCATTTGTGCTTGCCTTTGTATTACTGTTACCATTTGCATTAACATTTGCATTACCATTTGCATTTGTAGTACCATAACCGTTAGTGTTTGCATTTGCGCTTGCGTTTCTGTTACCGTTTGCATTAGCGTTTCCTTTTGTGTCACCGTTAGCGTTACTGTTAGCTTTTGTGCTTGTGATTTTGGTATCATTTTTTTTTTCACTACCATTTGCATTACCATTTGCATTTGCATTTGCGTTCATGTTTCCGTAACTGTTACCATTTGCATTTCTGTTCACGTTTGCGTTGCCGTTACCGTTACCATTTGCGCTAGCATTATCATTACCATTACCATTTGCATTTACATTTGTACTTGCATTTCCATTACTGTCACTGTTACTGTTACCATTAACATTTGTGTTTGCACTTGCGTTTGCATTAACGTTACCATTTGCATTTCCGTTACCGTTTGCATTTCAGTTACCGTTTGCATTTCCGTTACCATAACTGTTACCGTTTCCATTTCTGTTCACATTTGCATTGGTGTTACCATTACCATTTGTGTTACCATTGCCATTACCATTTGCATTTACGTTTGTGCTTGCGTTTCTCTTACCGTTTGCGTTAGCATTTCCGTCACCATTACCATTATCGTTTGCACTTGCATTTGCATTACCGTTTATATTTGCATTTACGTTTGCGTTACCATTACCGTTACCGTTAGTACTTCGATTTGTGTTTCCATCAACATTAACATTATGGTTAGTGCTATCGTTTGCGTTTATGGTTCCGCTTGCGTTCCCATTTTCGTTTGCGTCAACATTACCATTACCGTTTGCATTTCCACTTGCATTTGTGTTACCATTTACGTTTGCGTTTCCGTCACCATTTGCATTACATTTGCATTTGAGCTTGTGTTTCCATTACCGTTTGCGTTTACATTTGTGTCACCATTACCGTTACCATTAGCGTTTGCGTTACCATTTGTGTTACCATTTACATTTCCGTTTGTGTTACCATAACAGTTAGCATTTGCGTTTGCCCTCACGTTTGCGTTCCCATTACACTTAGCATTAGCATTTGCATTTCAGTCACCGTTACCATTGCTGTTACAGTAAACATTACTATCACAGTTATTATACAGAAATGAGCAGCATGGTGGGAGTGCGGAGCCACCAGCACATACCATTGACTATTTATAGTGCACATTCTCAAAAAGAAGGGAAATTAATGGAAAAAAAAAACTCTGTTAATGCCTCAGTTAGGGTTGTTCCACAGCGACAAAAACAGGGAAATTCGGTATTAGGGTTACCACCCCTTGCACCCAACCCCCACCAACAGGCATGGGGTGTGTAGCCATGTTGGGATCGTTGGGCCCTAAGTTTCACCCCATTCTCCTATACTGCACCACTTCAGCTTCTTTACACATGGAATGGGGTGAGAGTTAGGCCGACAACCAGTGCACCCGATGCCTGTTAGTAAAGAGAAGGTGATTAATGAGAATACAGGGGTGAAACCTTAACTGCGAATTTCCCTGCTAATAAGACTGTAGTATGGAGTTTTTTACCATGAATATATATATAATAGCTGCACGGTAGTGCAGTTATAGTTAGGGTTGCCTGGTCTCTTCTATGTTAAACTCAAAATTTTGCACTTTAATAACTTTGCAACTGTATGATGGATTTGCCTGAAATTGTGCATGCACAGTGTGATACTATAGAACTCTGAATATAGTGAGGTGCATTATGGTCAGATGAGCAGTTGCAGAGCTGCGGAGCACCAAAAAATATGCAGAAACAGGGGGTTTGTGTGTTTCTTTGCTCGGGACTATAGCCCATACAATTTGTCTGTCTGGTCTGAAAATTTCAGGGAAGATGCAGTCTGGGTCACTGACATGCCTTGTGAAGATTTGGTAAAAAATATTAATCTGTTCAAAAGTTATTCAAAATTGAATTTTCCCATTAAAGTTAATGGGAAAAAATAAATGTGCCTCTTGAAAGCACCTGGTGCTGTCACGACAGCACATTTTACTGTCGCAAATGCCCTCAGTAGTGTCATGCTGCTGCCATCTTGTTTCAGTTAGCTGTGGAGCAAAATGGATGTAATTCAAATTCTATTGCCCCTAGGTAAAACTGCCAGTTGTGTTTACCTAATCGGGGCCTGAGAAGCACAATGTTGCCATCAGATTTTCTCTACTCCCCCCAGAAATTACTTTTTCAGGATCAGGTCCTCGGTGGTGTCGCAAATCACAAAAGAACGGATGTGACACTTTCGCAAATTACGACACTTTTGCACCCGTTCTTTCGTACACTTTGCAAAACTGTCACAATTTGCAACACTACTGGCCCCAAAAAATACAATTCATTTACCACCCAACTGCATCTAAATGTTACGGGTTTGAGGGCTAAAATTTACAGGGCAGCAAACCTTAGCCCCACAGATGTGCCTTTTGGTGGCTTGGTAAAAAAATATTAAACGGCTCCAAAGTTACGGCACACTGAAGTTGAGAAATTTAGGCTAACATTGCAGTGCCCGTGGCACCTTTTGGAGCCCATATCTCGAAAACGATTTGAGATATGGATTATTTGCTCCCAGCAGCTTAGTACACCTTTAGGTAAACTAAGCTCGCATGGAGGTTTCGAAGTCATGATTACAACTGCAGCGGAATTTTTTTCATAGTTGCTACGGTTTCTGAGACATTGCCAAATTAGTGTTACAAGGGTTCCTTTTCAGTACTATAGACTGTATGGCTCTGTACTTATGAATAAGTGGGAGTGCAGGGCACAAAGGGCCTGCACTCCCACATACGCATACCATTAAGCAACAATGGGCAGCGTGAAGGGAGTGCAGGGCCCGGAGGGCCCATGCTCCCAGAAACACATACCAGTTACATTACACTTTCTCAAAAAGAAGGGAAATTCATTGCAAAAATCTTCATTAATGCATCAGTTAGGGTTGATAGCAAAGCAACAAAAGTTTGGAAATTCGATGTTAGGATAACCACCCCTACCACCCCCCATCCTCCATACACAAACAGACATCAGGGTGTGCCATGGGGTCATCAGGCCTAACTCACTCCATTCTCCTATACTGTAGTATGTCAGCTTGTTTACACATGGAACAGGGTGAGAGTTGGCCTGATGACCCCATGGCACACCCTGACTTCTGTTGGTGTGTGGAGGATGAGGGTGGGTGGGGGTGATGGTAGGGGTGGTAACCCTAACATCAAATTTCCAAACTTTTGTCACTGTGCTATCAACCTTAACCGATGCATTAACAAAGTTTTTTGCAACGAACATATGTATATATACACACACACACACACACACACACATATACACACACGTGCAGCACACACATATATATATATATATATATATATATATATATCTGTATAGAATACACAACCCCCCTACTGGAAATATTGGGCCTATTCACAAAACTGCACTCATGGTAGCGTAACTGGAGCCGCAGCTCCGCTGCCAGTATTTCTGCATGGGGGCTGCATTTACAAACACAGGCCCGCATGGCTCCCATATGTTGCCCACCCCAGCACACAGGTCCATGGGGCAGGTGGCTGCGGAGCGGTGGAACCGGGCGGGCAGCCAATCGGTTGCCCTGGCAGGAACCCACAGTGGATTGCTTGCACCCATGGGATGTCATGTTGTCAGCCGGCGTGCACAGCACTGACCATGCTGATGTGAGGGAGTACCCCAGTCACCCGACTCCCCACCACTCGGTGTGCCCCGACAGCAGGGGCAACATTGTTGGGGGGCCTCTGCTCCCCATATCCAGTGGCAGCTTCCCTGGGGGTGCGTAACCAGCCCCAGCAGTTTATGGCTGCCTTTTAAATGTTAAGCCAGCAGCCCCTGTGCACAGCACCCTGCTCTGTAGTGAATGTGTGGAGTGCTGGCTCGCCCCACCCCGCACCATCCCTGTGCGGAGCTCCATGATCAGCCAGAGATTGGATGCATATGGGGATGTAGGTTCACCATGAATGTGCACAGGGGCTGGGCAGGTGCGGAGTGGGCTACACGCCCGAGTTGTGTGGCGTGTAGCCCGCTCCATATCTTTGTGAATAGGTCCCTATAGTAGATATTTTTTGTTCGAGTGCCAACCGACCCAATAACATCACGAGTGGTGAAGCCACAAGTGATGTCATCAGGTCAATTGACACCAAAACAAAAAATATTGACAATATTTCCAGCGGGGGGGTTGCATATTCCATTTATGCCATACCTCCAAAAAGTGAAAAAAAATTTAGTTTCTTGCCATTTTTTGCCAATTATAACAAATCTAAAAGATATCTATAAATTAAACACCACTCATTTTGTAGATATTTTTGTCCTGATCAACTTTTGTGCTCAAACTACAATGCTGTCATTTTTTTATTTTAAAGTTATATGCATTTGTTTGTTGCAAACAGTGAAAAAATTTAATTCTCTGCTCTTTTTTGCTAATTATAAAAAAACTACATGGCATCTATAAATGAAACACCACTAATGTAGATATTTTTGTGCTGACCAAATATTGTGCTCACAGTACCATTTTTTTTTTTTTTACATTCTCTTTGTTCCTGTCACCACTTGGAGGGGCTCCATCAGTCATACCACCTTGTCCCACCCTGCTGTGATCCCATCTGCTGGAGATCCAGTTCCTCTAATCCACCCACGACTCAACTGCCTGGCACCCCCCGGTCATTGCCCCCAAAGGAAGGGCCACCTTCTGCACCATGACGACCAGTGTTACAATCCAGTACAAAGACAGGTGTAGGTGAAGGAGGGAGGTGACCAGGTCCCAGAGAGGTGGATCCAGCATGGGTGTGGTGGAGGGAGTGGCTTCTTCCTCCCTGTGAGTAGGGTGTTTTCTGGTTTTCTTCCCTCCTGGCCCCCTGGAGGGGTGGATGTGCAATGATGTCCAGCACGGGTACAAGTGTGCTCCCGCACTCCTCTCGCAGACATCTGCCATCTTCTGCCCCTGATTTTTGTGTGGCCCTAGCTGTTGCGCAGCATGCCTCTGTGTGGTGTTGCTGCTGCCAGGGAACCACAACCCACCCCTTCCTGAGAAAGGAGAGCTCTCCATCGGACGCTCAATCCTCTCTCCCCTGGCCAACCCCCAGCAACCCGAGCTTGCTCCCAATCCTGGGTCGCCAGTGTGGTATGAAGTAAGGTGCTCACTGCCTCAGTCCTCTGCACCACCAGGCCAGCATTCACAGTACTATGTTATCATTTTTCGTTATAAAGTTATTCACATTGGTTTGTTGCAAAATGTGAAAAAAATGAGTTTTCTTCTGTTTTTTGTGCTAATTATAAAAAAATCTAAAAGGTATCTATAAATGAAACACTACTCATTTTGTAGATATTTTTGTGCTGAACAAATTTAGTGCTCAAAGTACCATGCTATAATTTTTCGTTTTAAAGTTATTTACATTTGTTTGCCAAAAAGGTGAAAACAAAATGGCACTTTTCGCTGTTTTTTTGCTAATTATAACAAAAATTAAAAGTTAGCCAAAAAATTAGAGTTGCAGGGATATCCGATCCGGTGATCCAATCCGATCTGATTTTCCGCTTTTTCATGGTATCCGCCCCGATCAGGTAATGCGTATTTAAAGAGCCGGTTCGGGTAAGTGATCTGAAGGGGCTAGGGTGGAGTACACTGCTCTGTATTGCTTTCTGCTAAAATGACTCACAAAAGCCTAGTCTGGCAGTATTTCTATCTTGCTGCTGACATGGATTCAAAAGCAAAATGTATTCTGTGTACTGCACCTACTTTAATAAGTCAGGGATCGTCTGTTAAAAGTTACGGGACATCAAGTCTTTTAAATCATTTGAAAAATAAGAGTAAAGCAGAGCATGCAGAGCTGTTAGCCCAGAAAGCAAAGCTTGCACAGCTTTCAAAAGACGAGTTCCATGAGCCACCAGCAAGACGAATTAAGAATGAGCAGCCCACACTTGAATCTTGCTTAGCCAGAGCCCTTTCATTTCCCACTGAGCATGCAAGGGCTAAAAATATCACAGAAAGCATAGCGGAGCTGATGGCTTTGGATGAGCAGCAGTATGCCAATGTTGATAAGGTGGGGTTTAAAAGGCTCCTTTCAGTGTTAGAGCCAAGGAATGTGACACCTTTGAGGAGGTATTTCTCAGATAGTGTTATCCCTGCCATGTATGAAAAGCTTCGGCTGAAGCTAATCAGTGAACTACAATCTGTTCTAGCAATTAGTTTCACCACTGATATGTGGACTGCAGAGCATTCTATTGAATCATACCTTTTAATCACTCTGCATTGGATAAATGGAAATTACAAGTGCATAGGTGCTATGTTGGAGCTTACGAATTTAACAGAAAGGCACACAGGTGAAAATTTATGCAGGTAGTTTGTGCAAGTTCTTGATAATTGGAGTCTGCAAGCCGGTCAAAGGCACTTAGTCATTAGGGATAACAGCCCTAACATAACAAAGGCAATGAAGTTAAGTGGTGTTCCAAATGAGGAGTGCTTAGCACATACTCTGCAGCTGATCGTCCATGATGCCATTATGAGAACAAAGTCCTGTGAAGACTTGCTGTCTGTTGAGAGAGCGATAGTGGGGCATTTTAAGCACTCCAGCAGTGCAACAGAAAAGCTAACAGCTTCACAGAAAAGCCTTCAAGTGCCTGTACACAGACTAATTCAAGATGTTCCTACCAGGTGGAATAGCAGTTACTACCTGCTAGAAAGACTGCTAGAGCAGAGGCGAGTCCTCACCGTATACGCATCCGAAACTGAGAACCGAACCCTGAGCTCTACCCAATGGGCGCTAGCTGAAAGTATATGCTGCATATTAAAGCCCTTCGAACATGAGACTAGAAGGCTCAGCCTGCAGTCAGCTTGCATGTCAGACATAATCCCCACTGCCACTGTTCTTTATCATGCAATTGAGAACATTAAGATACCTGGTTTACTGTCAATGCGCAAAGCTCTGTTGGTGGCTATGGACACTCGATTTAAGCATTATGAAGCATCAAAAGAACTGGTAGCTGCTTCATTTCTTGACCCCCATTATAAATTGCATTTTTTTAGAACTGACAGAGGCAAATCATTTGCCCGTGCTGTTGTCAAAGAACTAGTTGATGAACTCAATAATTTCAAGCCCAGAACAACGAAGGATGTCCTGCCAGAAACCACACCGGAGCCTGACTGTGAGGCTGAGGATCCATGGGACACCTTTACACAGTGCAATGCTGTGCCACAGGAAAGTACATGCTTTAGTTCTCTCTTTGCTGTTGTATGCTTTGTCTACAATTTATAATACCCATTTCTAAATACGATACTAAGACATACCTTCTCCCCAGCTCTTCAAAATGCAGAGGTCGCATCAAGAAATACTGAGATTGAAATATACCTTTCTGAGCATTTACTTCCCCAAAAAACAACACCTGATGCCATACATTACTGGGAAATTCACCATCTCTGCTTCCCAGTGCTTTCCAGACTTGCAAAATACTACCTGTCAGCTCCACCTAGTAGTGTTCCTAGTGAACGAACATTTAGTGTTGCGGGTGACATTATTACAGAACGTTGCTCTCGTTTATCGACAGAGAATGCAAACATGTTACTATTCTTGAAACAAAATCTGTTACAAAAGTTCTAAACTGTATTGCAATTGTGACATTTGCTAACCCATACAGTAGCCATTTGGAATTTGGCATTTGACCCCATTATCTAAGTCAATTGTGCATTATGCTTTTTAAAGCTTGTAATAATAAAGTGCAATGGTGCAACGCTGTGCAATATCATATAGTAAACATGCTAAATGCATGTTTTTTAAATAAATATAAAATCTATGTACGATGAATTCATTGTATTTATTGGTATCCGAACCGATGTGGAACCAAAACCAGTCGGTTCAAAATCGAAAAATATCCGGACCTGTAATCCGGGATAAAAGTGGTATCTGTGCATCTCTACAAAAAGGAAACACTACTTATTTTGTAGATATTTTTGTGCTGAAAAACATTCGTGCTCACAGTACCATGCTATCATTTCTCGTTTTAAAGTTATTTGCATTTGAATACGGTTAGTACTGTTACTGAGATTGAATATGCAAATGCGTTCTAAATAAGCCAATGCAGACCTACTATAGGTATATTTGAACCTATATTTTCACTGTAGGTCCCTAGCAAGCAAACATGACACTGATATTTGGATATAAATATACTCACAGGTATGGTGTGTATGTGTGTATATGTATATATATATATATGTGTATGTATGTATGTATCATTACAGGGGCTCAGTTGCACCCCTATATTTGGGTTTCAATAGTGCATTTAATGTTAAATGACTAACTTTTCTCCTTAATAACAGAGAAACATAGAATTTGATGGTAGATAAGGACCACTTGGCCCACCCAGTCTGCCCATTTCCCTACATAATGGATAAGCTGCAGATCCTAGTTAATCAACAGCCTACTTCCTCCTACCCCCCCAATAGAATTGCCTTATGTCTGTCCCATGCATTCTTGAATTCTGCCACTGTTTTTGACTCCACTACCTCCTCTGGAAGGCCATTCCATGTATCCACAACCCCTCTCCATGAAAAAATACTTCCTCACATTACCTCTGAGCAGTCCCCCTCTATCTTCAAATTGTGCCTCCTTGTTCTTCCACATCTCTTTTCTGAAAGATGCTACCCTCTTGGACTTTGTTGATTCCCTTGAGGTATTTGAAAGTTTTCTATCATATCCCCTCTCCCTCCTTCCTAAGCGTGTGTATATATATTAAGCTCCTTTAATCTCTTTTGTTATGTCTTCTGGTGCAGACTCTGCACCATTTTAGTGCCCTCCTAGACAGCCTCCATCCTGTCTATGTACTTGCAGAGATGGGGTCTCCAGAACTGCATGCAGTACTCCAGATGGGGTCTCACCAGCTGTCTGTACAGAGGATAACAACGTCCTGTTTTCTACTGGTGATGTCTCTCCCATGCATCCCAGTGTCCCGACGGCCCTCCTTACTGCCTTCTCACATTGCTTGTCTACCTTTAGGTCATCTGATATGACTATCCCCAGGTCCCTTTCCATTTTTGTTGTTGTAGTATCTCACAACTCCTCTCCCCCCCATTGTGTACTCTTCCCCTGGGTTTTTGTTTCCCAGGTGCATTACTTTGCACTTTTTTGTCTTAAATCTAAGCTGCCATACATTTGACCTTTCCTCCAACCTTGCCAAGTCCCTTCTCATCCTTTCCACCCCACCTTCTGTATCGACCCTGTTGCAGATCTTTGTGTCATCTGCAAAGGGACATACTTTTCCTTCCAGTCCCTCCACAATGTCACTATTGCCACTATTGCAATAAGGAGCTTAAGAAGGCTTTCACCCATAAGTGCTCCTTTTCTTTAGTAATATTGTAAATTAGTACCATTTTGTATGAGGTTATCAAGACCTCATTTAAATATGTCTCTACTACCACTCTGTACCAAGACTTCAGGCAAACTATTCCATAATTTCACCACTCTCTCAGTGTAAAAATACTTCTGTTTATTAGTTTTTATTCTATTTCCCTGTATTTGCAGTGAATGACCCCTTGTGTTGAATTCCTGTTTTTTTAGCCTTATGTTCAATTCCTGTTTAAATAAATTATTCTTAATAATGTCAAAATATAGAATTAAATCCCCTCGTATTTGTCTTTCTTCAAAACTGTATAGTCCCAGGGTTTCCATTCTTTCTTTGTATGTTAACATTTTTAAGTCTGTTATTAATCTAGTCATCCTACGCTGTACTCTCTCCAGTCTTGTAATATCTCTTCTTTTATAAGGACTCCATAGCTGACTGCAAAAGTCCAATTGAGGTCTCACATATGACCTGTAAAGAGGCAGCAACACCTCTGTTTTTCTGCTTTTAATATTTCTACATATTGCTCCATATACCCTGTTTGCTGTAGAGATCATGTCTGTTCATTGTTTACTAAAATCTAGTTCACTGTCAATATACACTCCTAAATCTCGACCACCCATTGAGTTGTTTAATATAGTGTTACTCAGTATATACTGATTTTTTTGTTCTTTTTACCTAAATGTATTACACTACATTTATCAGTGTTAAATACCATTATCCATTCATAAGCCCAGCTAGTTATTAAGTCCAAATCATGTTGAATTGATGCGGTATCATGATTTGTTTCACACGGTCCTCCCAACTTAATGTCGTCCACATACTTAATTTGTGTTGTTGTCCTACTCCAAGGTCTGCCATAAACAACTGAAAAATCACAGGGCCCAAAACTGAGCCCTGCGGAACATCATTAGTCACCCTCCCAGCTTCCGACAGAACTCCATTTACAGACACCCTTTGCCGCCTATTGACCAACCAGTTTGCTGTCCAGTTTATTAAATGCTGGTCAATTTTTAGTGTCTTTAATTTATGAATTATGGCCCAATGTGGTACAGTGTCAAATGCCTTGGAAAAATCCATTAGTATAATATCCACTGGTATAACCCTGTCCAGAAATTTACTTACTGGATCATAAAAACATTAAATTTGTGAGACATGACCGACCCGCTGTCCATGCTGTGTAATGTCCATCATGTCGTGAATTTTGACATGTTCATTTATCTTATCCTTTACAATAGATTCTGATATTTTACCCAGGACTGAAGTTAGTCTAATTGGTCTATAGTTTATTATATTATTTTTTGGTCCTTTTTTATGTATCGGAGTTATTTTTGCCAGTTTCCAGTCTGCCAGCACATCACCTGTTTCCAACAGTTTGTTAAACAGTATTTCCAGAGGTACACATATGGTATTTTTTGCAATTAGAAGCATTTGGGGTGTGATGTTCTCAAGACCTGGTGCCCCAAATTTTTTCAGTTGTTTGATCTTTCTCACTATACTATTCCTATCACAAATAGGAATTTGTTTCTCTTTTGGGCATGAAGACACACCTCCTAGATTACTTGAGTCAGTATATACTGAACAGAAATGTTTATTAAACAACTCTGCAATTTGTACTGGTTCACTAATTATCTCATTATTATCCATTATTGCAGTTAACCCAGTTGTAGCGTTTTTAATGAGTTTATATACCCATAGAATTGTTTACTATTTCCTTTATTTGCCATTTGTGCTTGTCGTAGTTCCATTTTTTTAACTGTTTATAGCATTCTTACACAATTTCTGATTTGTCTTGTATTTATTCCAGTTAAGACCTGTTTTATTTTTTCTATATATTACATATGATCTTTTTTTTTGTTTAATCAATTTAATGATAGTCCTATTCATCCATTTTGGCTTTAACCCCATTTTGTTATTTTTTTTATTCTCTTTACATGTCTAATACAAGTATTTAACAATACTTCCTTAATTTTTAGCCAAATTTCTTCTCCACTCTTATCCTTACATATTTTATGCCAATAAATTTTACCTATATCATTATTTATCATCCTTTCATTTGCTGTCTTGTACAGAAAAATTTCTGTTTGCCCTTGTAATTTGTCCTGTACACATTGTATATTAAATGTTACAGTGCTGTGGTCACTGTCTCCCAAGGGAGACACCACCAAACAGTCTGTAATGGTCACACATTCTGAAGTTAGGACTAAATCCAAAATGTTTTTATCCCATGTAGGTTCCATAACATTCTGATATAAGCTATGCTCGTTACAAGTCTGTAGAAACATCATACTTTCTCTACGACTTGCCCTGTTACTCTGCCAATTGATGTCCCCCAGGTTAAAATCACCTGTCAATATCAGTGATCCCATTTCTGCAGCAATGTTTATTTCTTCTGGAAGTTTTAAATAAATCTCTTCTTACATATTTGGTGGTCTGTAACACAATCCAAATATATAAGTTTTCTTTGTCACTTATAAAGACATTAAAGAGGACCGGTCCCAGTACTGAACCTTGCGGTACTCCATTAGTAACCCCCCTTTCTTCAGAGTGGACTCTGTTTACTATTACCTTCTGTATCCTGTTTTCCAGCCAATTTTGTTTTTGCCCAGGCTACCACCTTGAGACCCAACTCCCAAGGCTGGCTAACTTGTATATTAATCTTTTGTGTGGGACTGTGTCAAATGCCTTGCTAAAGTCTAGGTAGACCATGTCCACAGCCCCTCCCTGGTCTACTACTTTGGTCACCCAATCAAAGAAATCTATTAGATTCATCTAGCACAACCCTCCTGCTGTGAATCCATGCTGCCTTGGGTCCTGTGTCCCGCTGGCCTCTAGGTACTCAACAATTCTTTCCTTCAGATGTGATTCCATCATTTTCCCTATCACTGATCTCAAACTAACAGAGCTGTAGTTTCTTTCTTCTCCCTTGCTCCCACTTTTGTGAAGTAGAATCACATCCACCCTCCTCCAGTCATCAGGTACCACCCCATCCTCCCATGATTTGTTAAAGAGGGTAGTCAGTGGTATCACTAATTCTACCCTTAGTTCTTTTAGAATTCTCGGGTGAATCCTGTCAGGCCCCATTGCTTTGTCCACCTTCAGTTTTAAGAGTTCTTTCAGAACCACTTCTTCTGTGAATGGACTGCTATCAACTCCCCTATCCAGAGTGTTTCTATTGTTTGGTTTAGGTAAATTCCCCTCCTCTCCTTTTGTGAATACTGAGCAGAAGTATTTGTTCAGTATCACTGTTTTTTCACTGTCACCCTCTGCCCACCCACCCCCTTTATTAAGCCTCAGTATCCCACCCTTGGTCTTTCTTCTCTCCCTAATGTACCTATAAAAGGTTTTATCCCTCTTCTTAACAGAGTTGGATATCTTTTCCTCAGTTTGGTCCTTTGCTATACTGACTGCCTTCCCTGCCTCTTTCTGCTTTAACTGATATAGTTCTCTGTCATGTTCCCTCCGTGTTTCCTTATATTTCCTGAATGCTATCCATTTCTTCTTAACCTTTCCTGCCACCTCTTTTGAGAACCATAGTGGCTTTTTCCTTCATTTTATTTTGTTTATTTGCTTTACACAAAGGCTTGTTGCCTCTGTGATGGCAGTTTTGATTTTTCCCATTGTTCTTCCACCCCTCCTTCTTGCGCGTTTGCTAGTGCTTTTCTGAGGCACTCTCCCATTTGGCCAAAGTCAGCCCTTCTAAAGTCCAACACCCTTGCTTTTGTATGGCTTGATTCTACAGCTGTATTTATTGTGAACCACACTGTTTGGCGCTCGCTCTTTCCCAAATGGCAACCAACTTTTAAATTTGAGATCATCTCTCCATCCCCATTTGAAAGTACCAGGTCTAAGATTTCTCCCTCCTGAGTGGGTTCAAATACTAGCTGTCTGAGGCACGCCCCATGTAGGACATCGAGAATGACCCTGCTTTTGGATGTGGCTGCAGTAAAGGTGCTCCAGTTAACATCTGGCATATTCAGGTCCCTCATCAACAATATCTCACCTTTTTCTGCCATTCTAAGGATTCCTTCTATCATTTTCTTGTCCACTGCCTCCACCTGAAGTGGGGGTCTGTAAACAACCCCTGTGTGGATTGTGGTGCCGTTTCCTGTCTCCAGGATGATCCACAGTGCCTCCTCCCTTCCCTGTTTACCCTTTAGTTTGGTTGATTTGATTCCTTCCCTTATGTAGAGAGCTGATCCTCCTCATCTTTTACCCTCCCCATCCTTCCTGTAGATTGTGTACCCTGGTATGTTGACATCCCAGTCATGGTTCTCTGTGTGCCATGTTTCATTGACTGCCACGATGTCCAGGCATCCACTTCCATCAAGGCCACTAGTTCAGGGAGCTTGTTACCCAGACTATGGGCATTAGTACTCATTGCCCTCCATTATTTGATGGCCTTACCCCTTTTAGGCCCTTCTCTATTCTTACAGCCTTTGCCTTTTTCTGGATTTACCCTGTTCTCTCCCTATTGACTTGTCTACCTTTATGTCTACTTCACTAACTACCCTGTTTTGTGGGGGTGGGGCTGGGATTTCCTTGCTTCTCTTCAGTGCTTTCCCACTTGGCTAGTTTAAATGCTTGCCAATGAATCATTTAAAGCTATCACCTAGGATTCTGGTTTCCCTCCTAGACAGGTTCAGACCATTACGTCAGTATAGGCTGGTATCCCACCAGCTGGACCCCCAGTCCCCAGTGAAGCCAAATCCCTGAGCTCCGCACCAGTTTTTCAACCAGTCATCAAATCCCATGGTGCAGAGTACCCTAGCCTCACCCATGCCATAGACAGGTAGGACTTCCAAGAAAGTTACCATGTGTGCCACTTGTCTAAGGCCCTTCCCCAGCTCCACAAACTCCTGCTGCACTGCTCTGATCCCATTCCCAGCCAGGTCATTTGTCCCTAGGTGGACAATGACATCCAGCTCCCTCCCCTGTACAGCTGCTCCCACGATCCTGAGGATTCACTTCCTGTCCTTCCAAGCCATGGTGCTGGATAGGTATCTTACCTCCCTCTCCCTTTCCTCCCCTAGTTGTACCCCCCTAACAATTGAGTCCCCCACCAGGAGTTATTTTCTTCCCCTGTGGGGTCCCGTGCCACCCTCCTGTGGGTCTCCTTTGTGGAGGTTCCCAGCATCCTCTTTGGTCTCCACTATGGGTGCCTCCACAGAGGAACCACACTCTGCCAGAATGGCAAATGAATTGTGAAAAGGCACAGCTGGAGGGATGCACCTCTGTTCCACCACCCTCATCCTCCCTGAGCCCACCTTGGTTCAACTGCTCCTCTTTCTTGACAATCTCTGAGGCAGTGATTGTGGCCTGGGTGGTCCCTGGGTAGTGGAGGAGGAGGTTTCCCATATCCTCACCAGGTCAGCATGAAGATGAGCAACCTCCTCCCTCAGACCAGTGAGGTGCCTGCAAATAGGGCAGCAACACAACCTCCAGAACATCTCCCAGAAGACTGCTGCTCCACAGCCAGTGCATTGCACCACTCCCCACATGTCTGTGTCCCTTCATGTTTAAGAGTTTTTTTGTTTTTGTTAGTGTGTGCAAGTCTGTTATTGTGTTTACTCCTATTCAGTGTGCTGTGCCTTTAAGGATATAAACAGGTGTATGTCCTTTTCACTTTTGGGAATTTATGTCAGAACCCTGATAGAAAGGAAATGATGTGCTTGCAGTGAGGGGCAGGGTGGGTGGGTGGGACTAAGCCCGTGCCCTCCAGAAACAATCAACTACAACTCTGACACATCACCCTGGTGAGTACTTTCCTTTCTTTCAGACACCTATTTCACAGAGTTTAAGTAACAGGTCTTGTTTCATGAAGCTGGTGGCTTCTCTCTGTCTCACCTACAGCAGACAGAGTCCACAAACAACTTTTGTTTTGAATCCACAGTTCCTCAGGCTCCTTTCAGCTCCTCCTCTTATCAGCCACCTATTTCACAGAGCTTAAGTAACAGGACTAGTCACAAATTACTGCAAATATTCTCCCAGCTTAACTTCCTCCCTGGCAAATAAAAGTTACACTAAGAAAAGTCAACCCCCAAAACAGAGAACCAAAACACTGGCTTCTACTTACTTATACAGGCCCCAAAAGTAAGACTTCAATTCAGTGTACTTCTATTAAATCATTGCCCCCGTTCAGTGGAACTGCATGAAACTTTGCATGTGCAGCCTTGGGGGCAAAGTCTCTTGATTTTGCACATTGTGTGACGGTTGGACGTCCAGATTCTGAGATCCATGTAGTGCAAAAAGTGGAAAAATCGGGGTATTTGGTCATTTTTTGCTTTCATCTATGCCCAGACAGTTTAGAACTTTGTTCTGAAATTTTCAGGATAGAAGAGGCTTTCCATAGAAAGAGATCATTTTTGTTTGGGTAAAAAATATATTAATCAGTTCCCAAGTTATAAGAGTTTGAAAGTGTGTTTCTGAGCATGGTCTGTAGGATCTTTCATTTATATTTCCAATGCAAAAAAATAATTTCCAGCTTACAAAAGAAGGATCTTCTTTCATGAGCTGAAAATCTTTCATGAGCAAAAAATTCTTATTCCATGTGGCCACCGTCTTGTTTTTTAGTCCCCCTCACTCAAAAAAAATTAAAACCCTATAAAAATGATGCCTTGGAGAAAAACAAGCACATGAATCTAGCTAAATAGGACCCATTTAGCTTGATTCTGGTGTTTGGTTTTCAAAAACAACCACCTGAAATATGGTTTTGGAACCTCCCTACAATTCTAGGTGGAAGATTTTTGAGAGTCTCATGAAAGAAGAATCTCAGCTCAGGAAAGCAGACCTTCTTTTATGAGATTTCTTGTTTCATTATCTTCTTTTGTATCAAAGGAAGTTCATGAAAGAATTTCTTCTTTCTTGAGGTGAGATTCTGTCATGATCGTTTGTGAGATTTATTCTTTCATGATCCTCTTTGTGAGATTCCTTGTTTCATGATCTTCTTTCGTAGCCAAAGAAATTCACAAAAGAACAATTTCTTCTTTCTTGAGGCGAGATTCTTCTTTCATGAGATTTCTTCTTTCAAGATCTTCTTTCATGAGGCCATACAAAAGAATACCTGCTTACAAAAGAAGCACTTCTGCAGCTAGATGGACTTCTCACTTGGCACTTCTGTGCCTATACAGACTCCTCACATCTGCATCTGTAGCCTCACAGAAGCTAGCAGCCTGGAGGGTCTACAGCCAGATGGACTACTCACTTTGCACAAGGCCCAGAGGGTCCTGCACATCTGTATCTGTAGCTATGGAAGTTCAGGGGATGGACCCCTCACTTGGCACAGAAATGCAGGGCCCACAGAGCCCTGAACATCTGAGTCCTGATGGACACCTCACTTGGCCCAGAGGGCCCTGTGCATCTGCATCTGTAGTCACATGGAAGTGCTGGCACCAGAGGGCCCTACACTTCTGCAGCCTGATGGATTCCACATTTGGAATCCTGAAAGATGCCACTTTTGGCGAGGCTCCCAAAGGGCCCTGTGTACCAATATCTGTAGTTGTATGGAAGCCCAGGGGCCAAAAGGCCCTGCACTTGCACAGGCAGACAGACTCCTCATTTGACACAGGGCCCAAAGGGCCCACACATTTGTATTGGTAGCCACACAGAAGCTCATGGCCCTCTGGGCCTTGCACTTCCACAGACAGCTCTGTTCACCCAGGTCCCAAAGGGACCTGCATGAATGAGGATACAATTCCACCATCTCAAAAAGAAAGGAAATTCATTGCAAAAGAACTGCGTTAATGCACCAGTTAGGGTTAACCTTTAAGCAAAAAAAGTAGGGAAATATGGTGCTATGGTTTTCAACCCTACTCCCCCAGCAGCAAAAGAACAAGACAACACAAGGAACCACAGACAGCCGCCTTCATATAAGACAAACAACATACAACTGTTTCCAGAAGACACAAATGTAGTAGCACTTGTGTGCTGTCTTCATGAATTTGTATCTGTGGTACATTCACTGCATGGCAAACAGTCTTTTTTTTTGCAGACAGAAATCCACAATACTAAAATCACAACACTGCTTCCTTATGCAGAAGTACAGGCCCTGCAGCCACAGATACAAATCCACAATACACAAATTACAAGAGTGCTTCTGTAGCCACAGGTACTTGTTCACACTGTAAGACATACACACAGTTCTGTCTACAGAATTGCAGGCCCCTGAGAGGTCTGTACTTCTGCAGCTGTGGGTGTAAGATATACACTCTGACCTCTGGCTGCAGAAGTGAAGGTGCCATGAAATCCATGATACCAAAATTGCAACAGTACTTCTGTCTGCAGAAACGCAGGCCCCTGACATACACACTGACTTTTGGCTACAGAAGGGCAGACCCCTGTGTGGTATGCATACATCCTTAAAGTGAAAACAACCTGTGCTCTGTTTTAAAATGAGAGGGTGCTCAACCAAACAAGACCAGGTCAGGACTCGAATAAAAATACAGCTTCCTTTGTGCAAGCACAAATAAAAGGTGGCAATGGGTTATGGTCTCTAAAGCAGGCACTCAAATTCAAATAAATTCAGATTATGTTGTTGTATTATTAATCTTCGCTATTCAGAACTAGTGCCATTCAGTGCAAAAAGTGCATTCAGGTGGTACATACATACAGTACAAGTAGTCCAGATGATAAACTCCATCACATAAAAAAAATTGAACAACTGCACAGACCTACCCTAATACCACTGACTAGCCTGTGTGGCACGCACTTACCCAACTGCATGTAGAAAACCATGCACAAGCAGATCCAGCTCTGTTCCCGGGTCGTGCCCGAAAATACGTACCCAGTCAACAAAAACTAAATAAATAAATGTAGCGAAGTAGCACCCACTACCCCCTTGGGCCAGCAATAAGTAGCTGTCATAACTTAATCAGAGCCTTAAATGGTAATATTTTACTTTTATCAGGGAAAGTGCTGCCCCTAGACAAAACTGCTACCTCCTTGAAAAATGTATAGATCCGCTGCTGAAACTATGATACCATCATTGCAACAGTACTTCTGTCTGCAGATGGGCAGGCCATATTATTATGCAAGACTGAGATTCAGGACTGTGTGCACAAAACTAAACCCAAGTCTTGGTTTAAGTCACATTGGAAGTATTTTGATTGGCTGGAACACTGGGTTGGCTCTGAATAACAAACGTAAGTTTTTTTGTTTTTTTTTGTTTTCTTTTTATGTTATGATCTTCTTTCGTACATAATGTTTGTATAAGTATGGGTTATTGTTCTTTGGCACCTCAGTTTAGCATCTCATCTGAATGTCAGATATGATAATATTTTCAAGAGTCTGACTAAAAATGCTGGGTTTCACTCTACTTCTCTTCAGACTGCCTCCCAGGTTAACTGTTCTCTGTGCCTGTCTAATCTAGTTTTGGGTGAAGTGCCTAAAATTTGCTACATGTAGTATTTTGCATAGAACCTAAATTTCATGTAATAATCACAATGTGAAGTGAATACCTTTGCATTTCAAAGTAGCGTGAAGTTCCATTGTTTTCTATGAACTACGCATTACTTCACCTTTGTTTTTTGCTCTTTAGGGCGATGTAAGGTCACATGGCCTCTATATTGTCTTGCACAGCCTCAGTTCAGCATCGTGTGTGTGTAGTGGAAAGCTGGAGACAGTTTGCTCTCAGAGATCTGAGAATTAAACCATCGAAACACCTTTAAAACACATTTTTGCCACAACATTTTATGTCAAAATTTAGTACATCGATTGTAGTACACACTTGTGTGTTTATATCATCGAGCGTTTATTGATTTTGTGTGAATATTAAAGGAATAATGCCTGACAAGGTGGGATTTATGCTGGGATAACATCCCACCTCAGGTGGTTGGGCCCGAGGCCAGGATAACATCCCTGCTGTGATGGCCAACTGACCAATCAGGAGCTAGGATTCTTTCTTGCCATTGTATAATGAATGTTAATTTAGAACATTCAGTCTCTGTACTGACAGACCCTGTAGAAGTGTGCTTCGGGGGGGGGGCAGATCTGTGGTGTAGAAGGGAGATTAGTGAGAAAGGCAGTTTTTCCAACTGTTGGCTATTTTTTTTACTATTTGTGTGTTCAGATACACACAGTACAACTTCACTTAATTTTTTATAAGTTGATTCTGCTTGCTGGGCATTTTTCCAGACAGTTTAAAAGACTGTCTGTGTTGTAGTTTACTGAACAGTTAAAGTTTCTGTGCCTGACCTTTAATCTGTGTGCGTGGTGTCAATTGATATGCATTTTATTGTGGCACCGCAATAGCAGTACTCTGAATTTCTCAGCCTGGCTGCAATATTTTTCCCTGCTTCTATGTAGCTACTAGCTACTGCTGTACCCCCTCCCGCCTCCCCCAAAAACAAGGTATTGTTTTTGGACTTTTGGATTTTTGAAGACTGGTTAAGGTTTTGTGTTGTGCCTGTGAGGCTGCATCTCTTTCATTTTTTGATTCCCATCCCCAAAAAACTGCAGAAATATAAAGCTGCTGGTAATTTTCTGTGTAATCTTAACAAATGCCCATTAAGAACTGGTGTGGTGAAGCTGTTTCTGTCTGTGGTGCTGCTGCCAAGAAGACTATTATCAGTGGAAGTTGTTGTTATGTTGAGGTAGGTTCATCAGGGGCTAGCAAGTCTAGCAGTGTTAAGAGTGGCCATGGTAGTACACAGCAGAAGGGAAAGGTAGCAGTTGCTGCAAGTAAAGGGATTTCTCCGACTCTGTTTTTCCCAGCAAAATCAGTTGCTTCAATGCTGGTTGGAGATGCTGTTTTCCCCACTGGTGGTAAAGTTAGTGACGGCATGGTTGATAACAGCATGAGTATTGCTACAAGTTCAACCCAGGCAAAGTTATCAGGTGGGGAAAAAATGTTGTTGAATCCACAGACTTGAGTGTAGTTGATGTCCCATTCCCCCACAGTAGTTGAACATGATTCTGATCATGCTAATAACTCACAGTCTCATGTTTCCACTGATCTTGAGATTAGGCCATCCAAACATTTAAATATTGATGATAAAAGTGTGGATGATAATATTGAGGCTGTTGGTGGAATATCTCCACAGGAGGACAGCATCCAAAGTGAATTTGTGGATGATAATTATGATGATGATGCTAGCGACCCCATTTGGGAACCGGACAAAAGAAAGTGAAGGTAGCTGTTTGTACTCAGTCTGTTAGTCAATCCCCCCACCCCAAAGTTCTGATGTAGCTGTGTCTGTTGATGACCCTGAAGTAGCAGTACTAGCAGTAGTAGCTGCCATGCAAACCAGCTTACAGCATGACTTCAGCCAAGTTCAGCTCTGGTTTGCTTTTTACCAGCTTTCTCTAAATGCCAAGAAGATAGTCTCAATGACCTTTGGCACCAGGCAGAGAATCTCTAGGCTCCCGGCCCTACCCACCTTCCACACCCTTGATGGGACCATCTTGGAGGACACCTCCTCATTTCGATATCTGGGAGTTTGGCTGGACCAGCACCTCAACTTCTCTGTGCATATTGATGCTATCCTAAAGAAACTGCACTCCAAGCTTGGTGCTCTGTACAGGAATCATAGTTGCAACCTGCTGACTGCGAGGTGCAAAATTGTCCAGAAGATGATACTCCCCATCTTTGACTACTACGATATAGTCTATGGTGCTGCTCCCAAATCTTCCCTGACCAAGTTGGACACTCTCTTTAACTCCTTCTGCCACTTTGCTATCGAATCCCCTTCCTGCTCCCAATACTGTGAACTCTATCACTGTCTAACCTTCCTTCCACTATCTCACAGACGCATCTCTCACTGTGCCAAACTAACCTCCAAATTGTGGTTCGGTGGGCTCCCCTCCTATCTCTGATCCTCTTTGTCCACTCCACCTCCCCCCACCCACTCTCTCAGATCAAATGTCGCCCACACCTTGACGGTCCCTCACCGCTCCTCCCTCATCGGTCAGACTGGTTTCGCCCATCATTTCCTTAAACTCTGGACTTCCCTCCCCCTGAAATACGACACTCCTCCTCCAACTACTCCCTTACCTCTGCCCTACACAATTACCTTTCCCTCAGCTGATCTTGCTTTAACCCACCTTAATACCTGTCCCCAGTTTCTTCCTTCCTACCATGCCGCCCCCCCCCCAGCAGGGTTCTCAACATCCTGACGGGGGAAATCAGGAAATGGCTAGCCCTTCTTCTTATATTCAGTTCTTGCCTCCACCCCCCTTCTCCACCTGCCCTTCTGGATCACCAGTGTGCACATCCTAACCCCATCCTTTTTACTCCAACAACACTTGCGTACTACCTTGAGCCTGCTCCTGGTACACTCATGCACTATAAATGGTTCTATAGGTTTTGTACGTTCATATGTTCTTTTGTATGATTTTGGACATGTATTGTAATTTACACAATGTTCCTCTACTGTTTATTGTACAATACCTTGTGTTCCAACTGTTGCACAATCTTACAATGTTGTATTGTTTGTACTACCCACATACTATTGTAACTGATTATCCTTCACAACTCTATGTAATCCCTCCCCCCACCTTATCAGGTCACACCGTGAGACGAGCAACTTGTTGTTCAGTGTTCCCTCCTGGTGAAACATTTCAATAAATAAATAAAAATAGTAGACATAGATTGTGATGTTCAGTCAAAGTCCAAGTGTGCACAACACCAGAAATCATGCAGTACAACCCCCATTTCATCGCCACCCAAACTGCCATTCCATATGCAGCATCAGCAACAACACATGGAGAGTAGGGCATCAAAATCCCTAGTTGGAGATTTTTTCGTACAAGATGGTAGCGATGAATCAGTGGCAGTCTGCCAGCTTTGCCAAGTGTGTGTGAAGCAGGGTAGAAAGGGTAGTCATCTGGGCACTGGGGGCCAGCATACTCATCTCAAGAGCAGGCACATAGCACTGTGGACTCGGCGCCAGAGGGGAGAAAGTGAAACTAGTTCACTGACTTACTGCCTAATTAACTGCCTGGCTGCATCATGTGACCTGCAGACAGTCAGACATGTGATCTGTGGGCTGTTTCTTACCAACTTAGCCTTCTCAAAATGTAATGCGAAGTGAACAACATGAAGTCCATTAAAGGCGAATTTCAACCTTTTAATGGAAATTTTGCATAGCGTTACATGAATTGAGTTGCCCACTTCAAGTTGACTTTGCAGATGAATTTAAACTTTGCTGCATCTCCACCCTTATCCTCTCCTCATTCTTGCCCTCAGTCCATCTCAGTCTGTCTGGGTCATCTTGGGCTTTCTCCTTTCCTAGCAGCGTTAGTATCCAGAAGCCAGCACTTGATCCACTTCACTCACTCAACTCAGCCAGGCAATTTTCATCTAAAAAGAGACAAGAACTAATTTCTAGGCAACATAAAATGAATATATTAAAAGTATCATAAAAGGTTCACCTGCTGAAATGGCATTCCTGCTTTAAAGCAGTCTAGCTCAAAACTTTAGAGATGTAGCTCCTCCACAAAGTAGCAGCTCAGCAACAAACCACATTCTCAATAGAATTTTATGCAGACATGTTCCTCCAGTATACCATTAGCATGGTGACTGAAATTTGCCACCACAATGAAGGAGCTGCAACAAGGGTGAGAGTGGCAGGGGCGATCTTGATTTTTGATCACCCCGCACTCTCATTAGCTTCTGCACCCCAACAGTTTTCCTCTCTTTCAGGGTATCCTCACCCTGGAGTTGGTTATATTTTGTTGTGGGGGGGGATTGGGGTGCATGGGGTGAAGCCCCCCTCAAGACAGAAATGTTTAGTGGATGGTGCTTTGGCGCTCTGGCTTCAGGAAGCCACAATGCCCGGTGCTGTGGAGCCAGGAGGCGTTTTGCTTATGCCCATATCATTGTTGACAAAATTATAGTCGCACCGATAGGGGTGAACCGTTCCTTCCAAAAATCCTCCACACTTGTCATATCATGGGCTACAAATGGTGGTGAACCAACGTCTGTGATTTTAGCCCAAAGTTCAATTTGGTCCATTACAGGTTGGACAGCTCAAGTTTGACTTGTTCAATTCTTTTATAGAACTGAACCTACAGCTCTAATTTTACTTTTTTTGCCATGTTCTAAAGTTAAATTGTTCCTGCAAAAGCAATTTATATTGTAGAGGATATCTACAGACTGTGCCTTTATTTTTAAACCTTAAAGACAAGACAACTATAAAATAATTTCCTGGTCAAACCCTTGAGCATGAACACATCCACCCGGGGGGTCCAGTCCCCCTCAAACATTTAGGTCCTGCACAATGGCCAGTGATATTGGTATTCCATGAAAGGTTTGGTAAATGCATGTCCCCCCCCCCCGCACACAACTTGTTAGCCATGGTTGCACCCATGTACTTGAGGACATTAAGATACAAAGACAGCAGCAAGCCTATTTGCACAGTGGTAGTGCTATCACTTGGGATGCTGCCAGTGATCCAGGTTTGGAAATGAGCTCAGTTTGTTGCAGGCCCTGTTGGAGGGAGGAGGATTAAACATTGCAGAGAAAGCACTCCATCTCTAGGGAAGGAGGATTGCTGCCTGTCCTGCAGAGCTGTCACCTGAGTGGCCACAGCTGAAAGCACAGTGGAGGCAGAGTGGGAGGGTGCACAATGGCTGAGCTCACGGTTGACGTTCCATCATACGTGTTCCCTCTCTTGGCTCCTCAAATGCTGATGTCTCAGGGGATGGGAGTAAATTAGTGGAAACCTCCCAACCATGACAGGACAATGCTGGCTCCACACACAGGTCCCACACTGCTGACTGTGGCACCCTTCTGCCCAAGCTGGTTGAAAAGTTCTCAAGGGCCTGGGACTGCCCTGATGACCATGAGTTCCACACTGGTGGGCAAGCAATTGGGGCCTAATGTGGATCAGAGTAAGCCCCACAGAAGACAGGCAATAGGCTAGGGAAGAGCAGGCAGAAAGATGCAGGCTGGTGAGAAGTGGGCATAAACAGAAAGTTTAAAAAAACAATGCAAAAACAAATGGTACACCAGGCAAGGTGCTGCAACATCTAGCACTTACTACAGCCATAACCACTCAAGACAGTTGTCTTTCACAATAATGTCAGACGTCAGTGATGTCACTGTACAGTAATTGCTTGTATTTGAAGTCTACCCCATTCTAGGCAGTCAAGCATCAATACATCATTCCCATCAATACAGTTAAAAGAAACTGATAGCAAAACAGCTGCAACCTTACCCAACAAGGTTAGCTTGTCTTTTTCTTGATAATATGTAAATACAGTATGTTACTGATGGGACTTTATTTTCTTCATTTAGATGCATGTAAATATGAAGACATACACATAGGAAATGGAGCTTGTAAAGAAACCCTTTCAGCACCCGTAATATTTTTTCAGACATTGGTCCTAGAAAAAAGTCACACTGGACTGTACATGCAGCTTATCTGCTCAGTTGTGCTCAATTGCTTGACTGCAAATCATGTCAATACACTTTTGAGCTTAATGTCATGTGACTTTCCATTTTATTTATTCTGTTATACTGACACTGTGCCTCATGGAAAGCTGATTTGTTGTGTATGTTCTACTATATTGAAATGTTAAGTCAAGTAGATACAAACTTTGCAAAGTGGCTATTTATATTTAACCACTGGCTGCAGTCATGAGTGTCCTGTTGTTGGGGAAACAGAACTCCAACAGACATCATTGCAGTAATGATGAAAGTAATCTCATAAGCATTCCCTGTCATTTTGCTAGCATCTCCCTGATGATGAACTGCTCATGATGGCAGGTGGTAGTTAAAGGTAATATCCTCATTACTGTATATGTATCACTGGTATAGTATCTCTAATTTCTCATCCCCACTCTCCAGGACATACTGAAAAATTAGTCACTTGTGACTCAGGTTGCCTTCCTGGTCAAAAAGTTTAAAAAACAACTTTCTCTTATAATAAAAAGTTTACAAACACCATATGTATACCAATTATGTTTTAACTTTGCTGTTTTCTAGTTGTTGTTTTTTAGTTTTTTCATTTACGTTTCCCTACAGTTGGGCTACTAATTTCAAAATGTGTCTGACTCTGTCTCCCCTGCTAACCATACACTTGTTGTTTGTGACATCCCAGTCTGGCATCATGGTGAGCATTCCAATGTCATAAACAAAGGCACTGTGAGGTTAATCGGGAAGAGGCAAATGTTTTCTCGAAAGACATTTTAAACAACTACCAAGATGTGCTGTAAATCTTGAAAAGGAACAAAGAAAATGAAAAAAAATGCATTCTCCAATACATTGTAATTGGTGAAACATCTTATTCATGAAAGCACATGTCGAAGTACAGAGTTGCTCTTTAAATCAATCAATAAATAAATCTGCTGAAGTATATAGAAAAGCAATTGTAATTGTGCCTGTGTTTCATGAATTTAACTGGGACCCATCTTGTTAACGTAAATGATGCTTGTGTCCATTTATCAGATAAATCAACATTGATTTCTCTCCAGTACTAGCAGATCTGTAAAGCTTATCACTGGGATTTTAAAACTGATTTTTTTTAGTTACTTCTTCTGTCTCAGCCAAGGGGAAATGTGACAAGCCAAAATAAATCCTTTTGGAAACTCTAGCCTACACCACCCGACCTATAGAGTTGAGGCAGAGGTTGGTTCCCCCCAGATGCCATTTTTAGAGACAATTATATGAATATTTATTACTCAATATAAAATATTTTTGCTGCAGAAAACAGATGTCTTTGGAAATAAACTACTCATGAAATAAAATTAGTTCAATAAAAGTTTCCAAAATTATTCACTGTGATTATTATTATTTTATCGCTGGCTCTGCCACTCATAAGTTATGGCACTGCCCTGTAACTCATGGAGATAAATGGTATATTCTGAGCTAGGCCATTGTGTATGCCATATTTCTTCATTTAAAAATTACCAGGTACTGTTATTTTATTTCATTTGCGCTAATTTAAAAAGTTACTAGGCACTGAAAGACTTTTGAGATGTCACCTTCAGATAGCAGGAAGAACAGGGGGGGACCTGGAATGCAGGAAAATGGGGGGAGCAGTGAATCAGAGCAGGAGGGGCAGGGGGAAAAGGGAGGAAAGCGCAAGGAGAAGGACCAGTTGGGAGGAAAGGTAAAGGAGAAGGACCAGAAGTACAAGGAGGATTCAGTAAAGGGAGCTGAGGGTTTAGGCCAGGAGAGCACAACAAGCAAGGAGGAACTAAATGGAGACAGGAAGGAAGGGAGGACGAGCCAGGCTAGTTTAGCAGATGGGGGAGAAGGACCAGTTGCGAGCAGTGAGGAGGGAATTAACAAGGTACAGAAGGATACTCAGGAGGAGGAGAGGCATAGGATTGGAGGGGAGGGGTGGCCATGGTAAATAAGGAGGGGGTGGCATGTGGCACCCAGATAGGGGGAGGAACAAGGAGCCGGCTGGGTGGAGGGGCCGGTAGAAAGGATGAGGGACATGGAAGGGGGATGGAGGAAAAGGAGTGGTCAGAGTGCTCCTGCTGGGGGATTCTATGATCAGGGGTATCAAATGGGATAGGGAGGGAGAAGCCTGGCCAGTTAGAACAAGATGCTTCCCTGGACTAATGGTGCACAGGGCTAAGCACGAGGTATATCAGCTGGCAAAGTACTGTGGGGGTTCCCCGGACATACTGGTCCACTTGGGTACAAATGACATTGAGGGAAATAGTGAGCTAGAGATACAGGCAAGATTCAGGGAGCTTGCCAGGGTCTGTCATGACATAGGATGCACAGTTTCCTTCTCGGAAATCCTGCCGGTGCCAAGGGCTAGTGGGGAACACAAGAGGAAGATTAGGGAGATAAACCAGTGGCTCAGGGAGTGGTGTGAGGCCAGAGGGTATGGGTTGATGGGGGATTGGGGGATGACCTGGGAGGATAAGGAGCTGTATGCTGAGATAGACTCCATCTCAATTTGGAGGGAGGGAGGGAATCATTAGTTGAAAATAGAGGGTTCATTGGTGAAAAGTGGGGTTTAAACTTGTGAAGGGGAGGGATGGAGAAAAGGCTGTCAAGGGTGCCGATAAAGGAGGACTCTGTCTCCACCCCCTGGGGACCAGGAGGATTGCAGGAAAGGCCGACTGGGCAAAGTGTGACCCAGGGGGAAACAGAATCCTATGGAACACAAGCAGGAAATGGAACTATAGGAAAGGGTGGAAGGTAGTCTCAGCAATGCCAGGAGCTTGGGCAATAAATGCCTGAGCTCCAGGCGATGCTAACTGAGGGAGCAGTGGATGTGGCAGCGTCACTGAGACTTGGGCTACTGCAGGACATGACTGGGACCTGAACCTGGAGGGTTACACTATGTTCAGGAAGGACAGGGGGGAGGGAAGGAGAGGAGGGGTAGCAATGATAGTTAAAAACTGCATTGGCATAGGGGCAGTAGAGGAGGCGGAGGGAACCGTGGAGGCGATTTGGGTCACCTTGATAACAAGGGGGGGCAAGAGAGTAAAAATAGGAGTGGTGTATAGACCCCCCTACCTGGCGGAGGAGCTGGAGGACAGTCTGGTGGCAGATGTTGGGAGACACTGCAGACTGGGCAGAGGAACGGTGGTGGTGTTGGGGGACTTAAACATGCCAGGAACAGACTGGGAGACTATGACATCCTCTGTGACCAGGGAACAGAGGTTGCTGGATGTCTTTCAAGGCGTTCCTAACTCAGCAGGTGAGGGAACCGACCAGGAGGCGCGGGTACTGGATGTGGTCCTGGCAGACAGTGACCAGATTGGAGGCCTGGAGGTAAGGGACCCATTGAGCGGGAGTGACCATGCCACGGTCTGGTTCTGCCTGGACCTAGGAGGGTAGAAGGCTGCACAAAGACGAAGTAACCACTTAGGGGCGGATTTTAAGGAAATGGGAAGGATCCTATGAGCATTTGGATGGGATTGGGTCAGACATGGACGCTGATAGTAGGTGGGAAATCATAAGGAGAGGGGTGCAGGATGCTACCAGCACCTGTGCAAGAGTAAGACGAAAATGCGGTAGGGCCCAAAAACCCTGCTGGTGGACCAGGGAGGTCCAGAAGGTGGTGCGGGAAAAGAAAGCAGCCTATAAGCAATTCAAGTGCTCAAGGAGTGAAAGGGATCAAGGGGAGTATGAGCTGATAGCTAGAAGGGCCACTAGAGTGATGAGGGTGGCTAAGGCAAGGAAGGAGCAGAACCTGGCCAGGGAAATTAGGAGAGGGAACAAGGGGTTCTTTAGATACATTGGGGAAAAACGAAGGGTGAAGGGGCAGATTAGCAGGATTAAATCAGGGGAGAGATGGGCACAAGACCCGGGGGAGCAGGCTGAGGTACTAAATGAGTACTTCACCTCAGTTTTCACCAAGGAAAATGGGGGTACTGCATCTTACATGTGAGGAGACAGAGATACTGAGAAGGGGGGACCCTTACCAATCGGCGGGTCTGGGGAGAGGGGGAGGCATCACTGGCAGGTGGTGGGAGTGCTAAGCAGGGAGAAGAGGTACCAGAAGTGGAAATCACAGCAGAGAGAGTGAGGGAAGCCCTCAGCTCCCTTAAGATGGAGAAAGCACCGGGGCTGGATAAATTACATCCCAGAGTGCTGAAGGAACTTATGGATGTCCTGCGAAAACCTCTGGCGGAGCTTTTCACCATCTCTCTGAGGACAGGGTGGGTGCCCCAAGACTGGAAGGTGGCGATATAGTGCCTATCCACAAGGGGGATCAAGGGAGGTGGCAGGGAACTACAGGTCTGTCAGCCTGACATCGGTGGTGGGCAAGGTGATGGAGGGCATTGTCAAGGAGAGGCTAGGGGACCTGATAAGTCAGGGTGCCTGGACGATAGACAGCATGGATTCATCCCGGGGAAATCGTGTCAGACAAACCTGGTGGAGTTCTATGACTGGGTGACTAGTGCCTTGGACCTGGGTAGACCAGTGGACATCCTCTTTCTAGACTTCAGCAAGGCATTTGACTCTGTTCCTCACGTGGGCCTGTTGGATAAGCTGGGAGAAACGGGGTGGGAGCCAAAAGATCAGATGGATAGGCAATTGGCTCCAGGACCAGACCCAGAGGGTCGTAGTTGGCAGGATAGTCTCATCCCCAAGGAGGGTCATTAGTGGGGTCCCACAGGGATCAGTCCTTGGGCCCCTTCTGTTCAACGCCTACATCTCTGACATAAGGACAGGAATCAGGAGTGAGATGAGTCTCTTTGCGGATGACTCGAAACTGGGGGTGGTGGTGGATGGGGAGGAGGGGAGGGTAGTCCTACAGGGGGACCTGGAGGCTCTGGAAAGATGGTCTAGAAAGTGGAAGCTGAGGTTCAATGCAGGGAAATGCAAGGTACTCCACCTGGGGCCAGAAACCCGGCCAAGTGTACACCCTGGGGGGAATGCTACAAGTCTCATGGCTGAGAGGGACCTGGGGTGGTGGTGGATGTCAAGATGAACAACTCTGAGACTTGTAGGAGGGCAGCAGCCAAGGCCAACAGGATGCTGGGATGCATCGCTAGGGGGATCACCTCCAGAAGGAGGGAAGTGATACTCCCTCTGTATAACTGCTTGGTGAGGCCGCACCTTGAGTACTGCGTGCAGTTTTGGAGTCCACACTTAAAGAGGGACATTAACTTCCTGGAGAGGGTCCAGAGGAGGGCAACCAAAATGATTTGGGGCTTGGGGGACAGGACCTATGAGGAGAGGCTCAAAGAGCTAAATATGTACACATTGGAAGAGAGACGGGACCAGGGGGACATGATAGAGGTCTTCAGGTACATGAAGAGGGTAAATAGGGGAGGAACAGTCAGGGTGCTTCGAAGGAAGGAGGAGGGGCCACTAGAGGGCATGGGTGGAAGCTGGAGGGGGGAAGATTCAGGGGAGAAAGGAGGAGGTGCTGCTTCACTGAGAGGGTGGTGGAGCCATGGAATGCACTGCCTAGGGGGCTGGTGGAGGCAGAGACAGTGGAGGGGTTCAAGAGGGGGTGGGACAGGTACAGAGGAAGGGTTCTGGAAGCAAACTCCAATGCAGTAAGAATATCCGGAACTGGGAAGGGAGAAGCCAGAGAAGGTGAGGGGGACAGCAAGGTCAGCACCCAGGGTGGGGGCTGACCAAACGAGCAGACACAAAAGACCGTTAGGCCTATTCTGCTGGCATTTTAGTATGTTAGTACATTCAAAACAATGCACTCCTACAAAACAAGAGCAGCATGCAGGTATTTCATTTTTCACAGCTGAGGCTTGAACTGCAGCATTTTCTTTTGGCTCAATTTTTAAAGGGCTGAGAATGACGCAAGGTGCATGTGTCAGAAAAGAGTGACGCAAGGAGCAAGCTGCATCAAAACTTGCATTGATTCTGATTTTCTAACACTGCTTGCATAAAAAGCAGAACTGCTTGCATCAAAGTGGCTTGTGTCAGGCTTGCATCAAAAAAATGGGTGCACCATGTCACAAAGGGGCTTGCATCAAAAAAAAAAATTATGCACCATCCCATTTTTTTTATTTTCTATCATGGAAGCTGTCAACACTGTGTCAAAGATGTGTGCTGCTGTTGGACCAGCGAGAGCTGGTTTAACTGACACTAGAGTATATACAGAGACCCACAGCAGGTCGGCAGACCTGACTATGATACTGTATATATGGCATTTTGCTGCACTAGTCCTGCATTGTAGACATTGTAACGCTGTTTGTAGCCTGTAAAATATTGCATCTAGAGGCCATTTCAGCCACTGTAAATTTAAACTCAGTTTGCATCATTTTTTGTTTCGTCTTACTTATGCATCGCATTTTTTACTCAACTTGCTTCATTTTTGCCACATCTTTCTGACTCAGCTTGCATCATTTTTGCTCCGTCTCATACATGGGGCCCGATTTTAAAAATGACATATTTGACCCAAGGTGCCTGTGCCAAATGGGTGTGATGAAACTGGTACCTTGCATCAAACTTTATGGCAATCCCAATTTTTGAACAGGCTACATTGAAATCAGGATGCCTTGTGCCCAAGCTGCCCTGCACTACCCTTGTGACAAGTGCGAGGGGACTTGCATCCCCTTATTTGTAATTTTGGAAGCCCTGCCATGGATGCAACAGGTGGCTCAGGTTAGACCAGCCAGGAGGTGGTCTAAAGACCATGCGCCACTGCCAGACACTGTGATGATAATTTTGGGGGGACCTGAAAGCAGGGGGCCAGGGTCAGAAGGAACACGGGGGTGCCCTAAGGGGCACTGGGGAGACAGCGGCAATGACAGGGTGATGATGTGACACCCGGCAGGGGTGCCATTTGCAATGCCAGAAAGCCAATCAGATGGGACCACTTCATGGGAGGTTGCAGGGATGGACAGTGACATGGCCCCAGGTGGGCACAGCCCTGGCACCTCCCCCATTGGTGCAACAAATCCAACTCTGTAGGCAGAAAGCTGTGGCTGCAGGTTGAGGGCTGCCAGTGGTGGAGGGAAACATTCTCCAGGCACCACAACAGTGCCTAGTACCCACCCTCCCCTGTTTTGGCAGGCTGCTTTTCACCTACAGGGTTGGGAATTGTTGCATCTATGCAACAGGTGACAGCTATGCCCACCTGGGACCATGTTACTTTTCATCTCTGACAACTCCCCATGAAGTGGTCCCATCTGATCGGCTGTGTGGCTTTGCAAATGGCACCCCCATCGGGTGCCACATCACAACACTGTCATTGCCGCTGTCTCCCTGACACCCACTAGGGCACCCCTTATGCTCCTTCTGTTCCCAGCCCCCTCCTGGCATGCATATTCACCCCCCACCCTTGCAGAACTCTACTGTTGCATCTTGTGGGGTAGTGGGGCCAGATCCCTGCATCAATCCCTGCAGGTGCACAAAATGTTTGGCACAAGCCTGTGGCTGTGGCAACTCCTGGGTCTATGCCACAGGGACCCCCTTTTTTATAAAACTGGATGCCGGGTCCCTGATGCACATGGAGTTTGCTGCAGCCCTAGAGCAGTGCAATTTGCATCACTCTAAGGGCTCTTATAAAATCAAACCATTGCATCGTATTTTTGACTCAACTTGCACCATTTTTGCTCTGTCTCAGGCACGCATTAAATTTTTGACTCAGCTTGCACCATTTTTGCTCCAAATCACTCATGCACCATATTTTTGTCTCATTTTGCACCATTTTTGCTCCATTTCACGCACTCATCTTATTTTTGACTCAACTTGTACCATTTTTGCTCCATCTCAGGCATTAATCATATTTTTGACTCAATCTGCACCATTTTTGCTCTATCTCAGGCATGCATCATATTTTTGACTCAACTTGCAGCATTTTGGCTCCATCTCATGCATGCATTGCATTTTTGACTCAGCTTGCACCATTTTTACTCCATCTCACCCATGCATCATAATTTTCTGACTCAACCTGCACAATTTTTGCTGTATGTCACGCATGCACATATTTTTCTGACTTAGCTTACCATTTTTGCTCCGTCTCACACATTCATCTTATTTTTGACTCAACGTGAACCATTTGTGCTCCATCTCAGGCATTAATCATATTTTTGACTCAATCTGCACCATTTTTGCTCCGTCTCAGGCATGCATCGTATTTTTCACTCAACTTGTGTCATTCTCGGCTTGCGTCATTCTCACCCCATGTGCCATATTTTTGATGTAGAGGTCCTCCTGCATCATTTTGAGAGACTTTGCCACGGTGGGCTCAATTCTCAGCACTCAGACTGTGACACAAGGTGCCAGCTGTGATGCTCTGCCCCTTGCTTATGATTATTGTATGATATTGGTATTATAAATACATGGTCTGTGTATGACATTTCAGTGTCTGAGGAATTTGGCCTGTAACATCAAGGTGTCAGAAGCTGAAAATCACAGGGGAGCAGATATTCAGAAATGCACCAAAGGCTGGCGCAAGTCCAGCACAGCGCAAAACCGATGCGCCATGGTGCAACGAGTGCCATATTCAGAGGATGCGCACGTCGAACTGCGCCAGCACAACCTGGCTGAATATGGCACAGATGCACCATGGTGCAACCAGACTTGCACCATAGCACAACCAGACTTGCACCATTGCACAAACCGACCTGTGCCATGGTGCAGAAAGAGATGCCCCAGGCAATCGTGGGAGCACAGCAGCAGAGCAAAAGAGGGGGACACAGCACAGGATCAGATCCAGGGACAGTGCCAGGGAAGCACAGTATCAGGCCAGAGGTTGCCACCAACAGCAGGGCACACACAGGCACACAGACACCCCCCACCCTGGAACACAACAGTGGCACAGAAAGCAAGCAACAGGTGGCACCAATGGCCAATGGTGGGCCACCAATGGAGTCCCCCCACAGGCCGCACAACATGCCCCCTCCCATCCAGACCCCAGCATGCCACACCCAGGACCATGCAGCCAAGCACACACATGCCACACACCCCTGACAGCCACCCCATGGGCACCCTAAGACACAGCCACCGATCAAGGGTCAGGACACCACCACAGTGAGACACACCACAGCACCCAGCAGTGCACCACAGATGCACCCTCATGCACACCGACACACGCACACCACACAGACATACACTGCACCACTGCAGCATGGCTCCTCACACCAGCTGCAAAGCAGACCCCAACACAGGCAGGTAAGTCAAAAAACATGTACTGAACAGGAAAACTATGTACAAGAACAAGAGGGTAGGAAAGCGAGGGAAGAGGACAGGGAACAGGGACTGTACAGTGGGAAGGGGGACATAAGGAGGAGGTACAGCAGGGTAAACAGGGAATGCTGGGGCATAAATTAATGACAGCCATGCCCTGCTGCTCCTTGGTGCCCTCTCCACCTCTGGTTTGCCATCAAATGTCGGCGCACCTGCATGACTGCCTCCATGGTGGTGGATGTGATCAAGATGATCTGGCGGAGCAGCCTACAATACAACGGCAGCTGCCCCCTCTGCCGGATACCTATGACAAGGGATGGGACAGGTGATCAGTGCAATGTCCCAAGGTACCATGCCTATCCACTGTGTGCATTGGGCAGTGGGAACACACACCACTGGAGTGACCACCCTAGCCACCCACAGGGGGTGGGCCAATGCCTGCCAGCAACCTGGCACACCATGACAGTGCTCAGAGCTGGTCACCACCACCCAATGGCCACCCAACTGTGCAATGACAGTCATATGGCACAGGGCACCAGCAGTACCACAGCAACACCAGGGGCAGCCAGGTGCACACCCACCCTGCCAACAGTTGGCACACATGTGCAACAGATGCTCTACAGTGGCATGCACCACACATAGTGCAACACACATAGCTGTGATGGCACATGGCACAGGTGGCCATGGCCACACCCACACCCTCATCAACCCCTCTGTACAGTGCCCAGGACCAAAACAGTGCCTACTTGCCCACTGCAGCCCCGCTGGTCGGGTCCTGCTCCCGCACCACCTCTTTGACCTGCTGCAGCCTGCTGGGCGGCCCTCACCACTCCTGCTGCCCTTGCTCGGTGGTGATCATCAGGTCCTGGGAATGGAAAAAAGACAGGTACATATCAGGAATCATCCTCAGCATGTGTCCACCACCCCCACCCTGTGCACAGGGTGTGCCCCTGCCCGACACGTCCTGCGCAGCTGTATCACAACACAAGCTGCAGCTGGCAATACCACATCACAATGCACACAATGACAGTGTACATCTCTGCAGGGTATGCCAGGCAGCCAAGCCAACACCACAGTACAGCACTATGGCACACATGCAGCATGAGCTGAATTACCTGGCCGTGGCACGGTCCCTCACTGGATGCATGCCTGCAGCTGTCACAGGTGCTCCAGATCCCACTGCATGAGGTCACCATACCTGTGATGGCATTGCTCCCCAGTTCTAGCCACCTCAGTACTTTGCTGCAGTCTGGCAGCAATCCTCTGCCAGACATCAATCCGTGGCTGCTGCAGGGGGCACCTGGCCAAAGAGCTGTGGGGTGTGGGGCTGCACATATGCCACCAGATTAACAAGTTCCACTTGTGTCCAATTCCGCACCCGGTGAACCCCACACCGTGCCAATAATGCCAGCGCAATCTGGTGAAACAGTATGGCGGCCAGAGGTGCACATGCACACAACGTGCTTCAGATGCATGCTTCAAGGATGCATGTGCTGTGTCTGCCCATCGCATAATGCCGGAGATGCGTAATATGGGCGTGGCCAGATTGGCACGTGGCAGGGGAGTGACAAGAGGTCAGGCAGAGGTCAGGGGTCAGCCACCGCACAATGCGCTGGTGCGCAATAGCAGGCATGGTGCACCATGCACCATGGTCCCTATTGTGTAGTGGGCACACAGTGTGCAATAGGCAGGAGCACACCGACCGGCGCATGTGTACTGCGGTCCTGTGCAGTGCGCATGCCTGGGCATTGTGCCACAAATTGCTCCGATGCAACCCCATTGCATGTGGATCAACTTTGAGATATTCAGCCTCCATATGCAAATGACCTCATCAGCCAATGCATGGTGCACTGGAGAAATTAGCTTGTCATTACCATTGCGCCAATGCTCATTTGTATGCAATGCGCAATAAAAGTGCCACGTACTGGCACAGGCCATGGACTGGTATTGCAACCATCTGAGGTAAGTTGTGCATGCTGCTGAGCCAGCAAGCATAGCAGAAGGGATGGAGAAGGGTGCTGCTGACATTGACACACTGTGCTGTCCATGTCCAAAGGTACAGTAGCAACATGTCAGAACATGAGGAGAGTGAAGAGCATGGGCCTGCTCACAAACGCAGACCCAACTTCACAAAGGCAGAGTCCCTGTTTGAGGCCTACCTTGACAGGGAGCCACTGCTGAGTGGTGCCACAGGCACATCACAGGCCAGGGCTAGGGCCTGGGAGGAGGTGGCAGCATGCATCAACCAACAGGGCAGCCACCAGCGGTCAGTGCAGGAGTGCCACAAGAAGGTGGGCACTGATAAGCGGAACATCAAAGAGAAGGTGGCAGCCATCCATGCAGCCCGGACAGCCACCAGGTGGGGGCCTGCTGATGTGCCACAGCTCACGGCGCAGGAGGAGTTGGTGGCAGCCACCATGCACCACAGTACTGTGGAGGGTGTGCCAGGTAGAGGATTTCAGATGGGTGGCAGCCCATCGCTGCATGGTACATGTGTTGGGCACACACAGCATGCAGTGGCTGTGTTGGGGCGGTTGGGGGACCGCGGGATGGGGGCCTTGCATTGCTGACACATCTGTTTTCTCTTTCAGCACCAGCATGCCTGCATGCAGAGAATGGGGTGCCAGCAGCAGCCATGGAGGCAGGCCCAGCCTCGGAAGACCAGCCATCCACCTCCATGGGTGTCTGGGTGCATGATCGGCTGCAGCACACCACCACTGTCCAGCCAGATGTCCTGGGCATGGGGTCAGATGAGGCCATGGATGTGTTTCTGAAGGATGCCAGCTTCGGCATCCTATGCATGGAGACACAGATTGGGGTGGGGTCCAACTCCGATGACTACCTGGCCATAATCCTGGATTGCATAGGTGGTGTTGCAGGGGAGATGCCATACCTGATACTATCACAAGCAGCACGCCCAGTGGCCTGACAGTGGTGGGACAGCTGCCAGCCGTCACTGCGGGTGCTGCTGTGTGCACTGCCATGGCAATGCCATGTGGTGGTGTGGCCGTGCAGGCGCTGGGAAGCGTTCAGCGGCCAGACGGGCAGCAGCAGCAGGCAGCAGAGGCCACAGGGCAGCTAGATGTGGGGTCCATTGCTGGAGCGCCTGATAGGTACATATCCCATGGAGACCCCACTGTGCAGTGTCCACCTAAGTGGGGGGCAGTGCAGCGTGGTCATTCACCACAGGAGGGTCGGCACCCAGCCCAGGTTCCCCTGGGCGCCGACCCATTGGCAGAGCTCACCCATTTGCTGCGGGCCTTCATGGAGCAACAGGTGCTGCTTGCTGCTGGGGTGTGTGCACTGTGCGCAGAGGTGTGACTGGTGGCTAAGCAGCATGAGAGGGGCACTGCACAGCTCCTGGCAACTATACAGTGCTTGTGGGAGGACAAGACGACATCCCAGGATCACATAGCCAATGCAATCATGGGTGGCCTTGCACTTCTGGCAGCCACAGGGCATGGCCAGCCACCACGGACACCATGTAGTGCACTGTCCACCCCATGATCCCAGTGTTGGGTGACACCCTCCCTGTCAATGCCAAGCTCTACCGTTGGCATCCCAGGCATGCCTGGGGTGGGCCTGTTTGGGTGCCTACACACCCCTGCTCGGACCCAGTCACAGTCCCACAGTACAGCCCCTGGGGAGCTGTTGCAAACACCCCCTGTGGCTGATGAGCAGCCCGTAGCTGCTGATCGGCCCCAGCATGGCTGCCCCCATAGCTGTGGTGGCCATGGTTCCACGAGGCGGACCTGATGTGCATGCTGCCCTGACTGCAGTCTGCTGCCACTGCCTTGTGCATGCATGGGTGGTGTGTGTGTGTGTGTGTGTGTGTGCATACCACTGGTGTGGCACCTGTATGTCACACCGCACACTGCCTGTGTGCATGCCTGCCTGGCTGCTGGCCCATGTGACATGGGCATGATGAGAGCAGTTCTGCACTGTTTGCACCTGTGCACCAGTGCAATGCATCTGATCCCCACCACTAGCCAGCACCTGGGCTCGTGGGTGGGGGTGTGTGTGTGTGTTGCTGTTCGCTGCTGTGTGCAGTTGTGTGTGGATGTGTGCCACTGACTCCCCAACCCCTGCACCACACCTCTGTATGTGCATGCCCATTGCCATGCATGCCCCTGCCTGTGTGCTGTACCTGTGTGTGTGGCTAGTGCATGGGTCTGGTGCCACCTACCTGCGTACACCGTAGTGCTCCTGTGCGATGGTGTCCCGATGCTGCCGTGCCATCCTCTGCAGCCGGGGATCCCTCCGCCCAGAGCGGGGGCTGTCCACCACCATCCGGCCCATTGCCCTCATTGTCCCCAATACTGTCACCCTCATCAGCCTCGACAGCTATCCCGTGGTCAATGGCCATGTTGTGCAGTATGCAGCAGGCCAGGAATAAGCTACAGGCTTTCGAGGGGCTGTACTGTAGGGCACTGCCAGACCTGTCTAGACAATGGAACCATGCCTTCAGCATCCCAAATACACGCTCAATTATGTTTCTCATGCTGGCGTGCGCCTCATTGTAGCGTTCCTCTGCTGGGGAAGATGGGTGCCGATGGGGGTGAGCAGACAGGGCCTCAGTGGATAGGCGCTGTCTCCTGTGTGGATAATGACATGGTTAGCCCTGTGTCCTCTGTTGCTGTGCCCCTTGCCTGTTCCTGGTGCCCTCGCCAGCACACCTACCCTACCCTCCCCCATCCCACGGCCTCCTCTGCCCGGCACCCCTAGCTCATCCCATACTCACCCACTAGGTGGCCTGTGGGGATGCCCCACACTCGAACCTGTGGCACAGCGCAGAGCTGTGCCAGATGAATGCATCATGTGCACTCCCAGGGTGTGTGGCACAGACATTGGCAGTTCACACTTGGGAACCCCTTCCTGTTCACATAGGCTACACCCTCAGGGCCAGGTGGCATGTGGATGCCCATGTGGGTGCAGTCAATGGCTCTGAGTATACCAGGCATGTGTGCTACCCTGTGGAAATCCTGCATGGTTGCTGTATGCTCTGCCTGTGTGCTTGGGAAATGGATGTATGCTGAAGCATGTGGCAGCAGGGCATTGAGGAACTATGTGAGGAGGTGTGACGTGGCCAACTGGGTTATGCCTGTGGTGTCCCCTGTTGGTCTCTGGAAGGTGCCTGTGGTGAGCAGGCACATGACTGCTGTCACCTTTGTCTCCACAGACATTGCGTGGCTCCGTCTTGTGGGTGCCTGCAACTCCTCACTGCACAGCTCACAGAGCTGCCTCAGAATGGCCCTGTTCAGGCAATACCATCCCACAATCTCCGTATCTGTGTACTTCTTAAAGGTGGTGTGGGCATGGTACCACTTGTTCCAGGCATACCACTGATGGGTCCTTCCACTGCCACATCGCTGTTCCTCCTGCCCCCTCACACCCCTCATTATGGCCTCCATTAGGAAGGGCACACTATCCATGGCCCTTGATGTCCTGTCTCCCCCAGGCAGTCAGCTGCTGCGGGCTGTATGCCACCCTGGTGCACTGCATGGCACTGTGCCTGCCTGTCTCTTTCTCTTTCTCTCCCTCTCTCTCAGCCCCTGGCTCACTCTCCACTGCCACCTCTGTCCCTCTACCCCTGTGGCTGCCTGTGACAGTCACTCTGTCCCTTACTGGCTCTGTCTCCCTTGCTCTGTCTCTTTCTCTACCTCTCCACCATTTCTTGCCATCTCTCTCTCTCTTTCTCCCTCTCCCCTGGTGCAGGTGCTGTCTGTGTGCTTGTGCCCTGTATTTATAGGCTCAAGACTGCTCGGCGCATCCAGGTTTTGTTCCTCACTCACACCATGGATCCATGGTTGAATATCGCACTGCGCTGAATATTCATAGGCACGCCCCCTGCTCTTGCGAATGCATTCATTATAGTTGCACATTGGTGCAATGGGATTTGTGCTGCGCTATGTCTCCCACTGAATATCGCTCCTTAGCGCAAGTCCGCACTTGCGCCGGCACAACTCGGATGCGTCATGCGAACAACTTTGAATATCCTGGCCAGGATGTATTACATTAACCAGGAGATTCCTGTAATTTAAGATTTCCTTAAAAAAATGGTATTTTATTACCTTGTTATGACCTGCCTATGCTTCTGAAGTGAAACTAAATCTAAACTTTATGAAGTCAGGAAAGAAAGGGTAATTTGGCTGTTCCTATCAAGTTTAACAACTAAATGACAAATACTGGGATTGCTAAGATCAAAGTGAACTGTTTAATTAAAGGGTGTCATATTTAGGAAATGTTTATTTTCTTCTGATGTTTCATTAATTAAAGATACCTCCTAGTAGAAAGTATGTTAGAATTAATTCTGAGGGAGGGACTAGCTGACCTCATTCAAAAGGGGTTGGGGGAAGACAGAGAAAAGACATGTAACATTGTACATGAAGGGATATCTTTTTAGGCTCTGGAGAAACCAAGTTCTCTCTAACTCAGCACTTACAAAAGATAATACTGTACTTAGATAGCAAACATCTTAAAGTATTGTGGTAGGAGTTTTGTTCTCTAATTTTCCCATTTTCTTTTGTGACTGTGAGCTCATGCTATTTGTTTAGTATTTTATTGTACTTATTTTACAATTTCTAGTAAATCACATTTTCTTTAAGATACTGCCTGGATGTTGTCTCAGTTTTCTTTTTGCATGTGAAATGCCTGTATTTTTAAGTCTGACAGTTGTTAAAAGGCTTGATGGTGTTACTGAGCTTGGAAAAGGTAAGAATATACCTAAGGTCTCTTATAGAGTTTTAAGGGTTCATTTTGGAAACCTGGCTAGGTGCCGCTGGGAGATGGGTTGTACCGCATCCCCCCAAAGAGGGTACATATCCGAGCCTGTTAATTTGGTATGCTAGCATAAGGTTCACAGTTTGAATCCCCCAGAACTTGAGGCAAATAGGTGATTTGGACCCAAAGCAGACAGGAGGGTTACCCTGTCTGTTACCAGTTCACACTATTGTGCTCTGAGGTTGGCACTGTGAGAGCAGAGGCCTGACCTGTGGAATGCATTTGTGACACCTGCATCAAACAGAAGGGATGCAAGAGGCACCTTGTGTCAAAACTTGTGGAGTTTGCCATTGAGAAACGGTAGCTGTGGCACAAAGTGGACCCTCTGCACAAGACCAGCCATGCACCAGGCTTGTGGCAAGGTCTGGGGTGTGCCAGAGTGCTAGGGGGCTTGCAGTGGATGCTGGTTGCAACACACCCTGAAATGGGATTCCGACAGTCAGTGGGACAGCCAGGACTTACACCACCCAACAGGTGATCTAATGGCCCTTGCACCACCCCTGGAGCCTTGGCGAGCTGGGAGGGTACATTTGCCACTGCCCACCTGCAGTATCCCATGCCCCCACTGCACCCAGAGTACTCACACTTAATGTTGCTGTGCCTGCAGGTTCCATCTGATGGTGCCAGGCATGCGTCGGCCGCCCCATGCACAGCACAGGCATGGTTGCATCCTCTTTGGGAACCAGTTGCCACCCCCCCAGCAGTCATCTGTGCCATACCTGCCCTCCCCAACCCCCATTCCGCCCAACACTGCCAGCCTCCAGGCTGGTTCCCATTACTGGGCCCCAAAGCCACTCAACCACCACACAGCTTGGGGCTAACCTCTCCCATGCACCTTGCCTTTGGTGCATGCCAACATTTGCCACAATCTGTGGGATTTTGGCACCAGGAACCCACCCGTTCATGAATTGGGTGCAAGGTCCATGGCACACCAGTGATTGACGTAAGCTGCCCTTGGTACAGCTTGCATTGTTGTTTGAGAATTGAGCCCAGAGAATTATTTTCTTCCAAAATACGGCATACAGTATTTGACGCACTTAAATTTGATGCAAGGTTGTTGTTTGACATAGCTTGCATCTGTCTAGGAACCCTTTGAAAATCTGGCCTTTTGTATCTAAATGTATTAAGAACAACATTTTCACACACATAAAACACTGGCTTATTTAAAGCAGCAGTTCAATGAAAAATGTTTTTCCAAAAAGCTAGTTTCAGCTGCAGTTAGTACAAATATTAGCATACCTCTCAAAGCTAATTTTCTAGGTATATCTTACGCTGTGCACAATGAGTTTTTTTTTTTTTTCATTTTTGTCAGTCCCAACCCTTGGTAAGTTTTCAATGCACTTTCTAAGTCAAATGTGGCAGCCATCTTTTTTTTTCTTGAGAAAAAACTAAATTAAGACAGTTATATCATGCTCAGAATTCACTGGAACTAGAATAATTTTATCACCAAATTAAAAAGGAAGAAAAGTCTTTTATAATTAAAAAAGGTGGGGTCAAATTGTCCATTTCATTGCCCTTCTGCTTTAAACTTGCTTGTAGTACTATTTAATCAATAATGACTGAACAGCTGGTCATTTCCTGGCAATTAACGATCAGCTGGGGGGGAGGGTGGCCCAAGGCGCAGCCGAGAGCCAACCCCACCTAGCCGGTCATTAAGCAAAAGAACATGACCAGCTATGAGGTCATTATTGTGATTATAAGTCTAATTGCATTACACTCAGGGAAAAATGTCTTTTTTTATGTTGATTGCACGCATGCACAAAAAACATATTGCTGTAGCTTGCAGCAGAAGCAGGTTGTGGAGGAGCGCGTCACTGTTGTGGCCAGTACTCCCACAGTCTACACTAGTTCAGCCAGCATGCCACAACCTTGTAAGGTTTCAGCCGCTGCAATCAGGGCCCGCCTCATCATTGCAGTGTAAGCCATTCCACTACAATGAGGGAGCAACCCGTCATTGCTGGGTGGAACCTTAGTACTGTGATATTGTTTGTGAATGCCACCGTGTTCACAAACAATATGAGTGAGCCCCTCCCCATGCGGAAAGGGTGCCCAATCCCCTCGACTGCATATTGCCCCCACAGTGTTTGTGCCAATGGGGGCCCCAATCCCCATCGGCTTCCGGTGCTCTAACCATAGTTCACTTTGCTGATGGGGAGCCCACTCCTGCTACTCGTTCGCCCAAAGTTTCATTTGCCGATGGAGGAGCCCACTCCCGTCAGCATCATCCCCCAAACACCCAGTGCAGTTGTGCCGAGGGAGTGCCCAATCCCCTCAGCTCTTGCACCCCCTTTGTATGCCAACGTGGGGTGCCTAATCCCCATCAGCTACCAGCTGCCCCCAAAAAGAAACAGTCTTCTGGCATGCTGGGAGCCCACCCCAGCATGCCAACAGCTCTGTGAAACAAGAAAACCATCCTGCGATGTTTTTTTTAACCTGTAAAGAAACAAAACAGTCCCTTGCTGTCTTCCTGCCCCCCCACCTCCCGCGCCCACCCTCTGTGCACCTTGCCTCCCCACACCCCCTCACCCAATACTTAACTCCGGAGTTTGGCACGATGATCTTCGGTTTACCGGGAACACGTCTGCACTCTTCAAAGTCGACCACAAACTGAAGAAATGCCCGTAAGCTGTATAATGGCATAAATAAGGTTTTTTCAACTTTGATGCATATCTCAAGCATGTTTTGGAATTTTGGCACCACATTTTCAACATGGGGTTTTTGGGACCCTGTCTCATGAATTCTGGCACTGTCATGGCATTAACGGCCCCAAAAGGTAATTTCGCTGTCACTGCATGGAATCACCTTCCGGGACTGATTAATGAAATGACAGTTCCAGTGTTCATGAGGTGGGCTCTCAAAAAGGCTATGTTCCAGATTTGGTGTAAAAAATCCAAGAATGACTGTTTTACGAGCGTGCATTGCGCAGTTGTTATGCATGCTAGTAAATTCACAAATTTGCAATATTTTCACTCCAGATTTTCATCATTGCCATTTTTCCACTCCTTCTTATGAACAGTACAGCTGTCATTTTTCACATCCTGGCCGAAATGTGTTTTCGCACTTCCGGCACAGAATAGCGCGGTCACTGTGGGAAATCAGTGTGTGGGACACATTACAAAAATCACAGTGACACTGTTCATTAGCAGAGGTCGTAAAATGCCTATGTTGAAAAGCAGGTAAAAAAAGTCCATAAAAAGACTGTGTTACGAGCGTGCGTTGTGCAGTTTCCACGCACCCTAGTAACTTTGCAAAGTAGTAATATTTTCACGCCACATTTTTCAACACACCTCCTTATGAACAGTACAGCTGTCATTTTTCACATCTTGCCCGAAATGTGTTTTCATGTTTCCGGCACAGAATATCACAGTCGCCTTCGGATATCAGTGTTTGGGACAGATCAGGATAGAGCGAGTGAGAGAGGGGGAGTGACCAAGCTCAATTGAGCTCTGTTGGGACTGCTGTGGATTTCTTTCTGGGCAGACACAGGCACCAACGCAGGCAGGAGCCCAGTACACAAGGGCAGCCTGCAGTGCCGGGAGAAACAGAATGAGCGGGTGAGGAAGGGGAACTGAGCAAGCTCAACGGAGCAAAGCAATCAACATTCGGCATTGACAAATGCTTGTTTAAAAGAAAGTTTAAATGCATGCGCCACTCTGATCTGTACCAGTCATTTCTAAGAAATCAGAGTGTGTGTTTGCCTCATGAATAATTAATTAGGCTTATAATTCCCAATTATAAACAGTTATGAATAAAGCTGGCCTGCCACTGCACTGATAGAGCTACCACTCGTGACACCAGTGACAAAGGTTCAGGAATAAGCCTGATATATCAGAGGCTAGCTGGGGGGAGGAGGATCAAGAATCCCAGAGTCACTTTCCTGGTCTTTGGAGGGTGGGTACCATCCTCCACTGTGATACTGCCCCCTAGTTGACCACAGATGATAATGCAGTTGGAGGGCCAGTGACAAGGTAAGGTGACACCGACACTGGTGTGCTACATACGCTGCATATGTGCACTCTTGTTGTCCTTTTTATGCAACATTTCCAAAGGACAGGGTATAATAAGGAAAAATGGCCCTAGTGCCCAGAATGACAGACCTCGGTACATCTGGGCCTGGCCTCACCAATACAGTGCCTCCTTTATGAGACACAGAAGACTCAGGTGAAAATCCTCCACACCCCATCCCTACCTATGGAAATAACAAGGTTCGATGTAGGATGGCAACTGTAGGTAGGTAGGTAGGTATGTTAGGAGGTTGGGGTGTGCCTTGGGAGCTTCTTTTTATTATTATTGTATTTTTCACCTCCTTCTGTGGGGGCCAGCAGGTGGCTCCAGCCCCTCCCTCAGAGGGGCTCTTTCTCTGGCCCTGACATCCCTGCTCCAGTCCTTCGCCAGGAAATCCCCTAAAGGTCACCCCGTCCCCCGTGGCAGGACTGGGGAGAAGAGTGTCAACTGTCCCCCCTGCCCCAGAAACTCACATCTAGACTGGAGGCTGGTGTGGGTGCAGCCGTGCCATCATGGAGCTTGCCCGCTCCATTTTTCTGTTTTCTGCTGTTCCCTTGCCATGGTTGCTCAAGCGCATGCGGAGGCATGTGCACACAGTGATCAACAGCACCATCCCTATTCTAGCTGCTCACCAGCTGCACTACCCTGGGCCTCCACCCAGGGCAGCCCGGCAGTGAGTAACTGAAACCATCCCAGGAAGAAGAGAGCTGCCCGCGGCTGCTCGATCCAGCTCCTCCCCTCCTCCCTCCCAGCTGACCCTGGTGACCCGAGGCTCGCTACCAAACCCAGGTCACCAGCGAGCACCAGGTGTGGCATCCACGCCAACCTTCAGCACCACCAGGCTGGCCCCTGCCTTGGGAGCTTCTGAGGGATATCATTGCTGGAGAGGCAGGAATGGAGCATAATCAAAATGTAAAAATAATGCATAAATGAATGTCACAATACTTATTATAGTCATTATTACACATATACTGATGTTGGCTCAGTTACCTAAATTAGAAATGCATTCTTTTAACTAAACTTAATGTTCTTTGTCATTTCAGGATTTAAATGTAAAAAACAATTAAAACTAAGTGCAAATGAATTGTGCTTTTATTTGTGTAGTTACAGTACATGTTCCTTTTATCCATCTTAGACAATTTCATAGCTGCTCTCTTAGAACATTTATTCTTCACTCTCCTCCCTCCTCTCCACAGCTTCTTCCACTTACTCACTCAGATCTGTGCAGTTGCATTCTTTTGCTGTGTCCATCTCAAAATTTCAACCTGGCAAACTGCTTACTCCTTCCGCCTCCCTTCTCTTTGGAACAATCTGTTTCCCCAGCTCTGTCTAGTCCCCTCATAACTCTCCTTTAAACAGCTATTAAAGCTTCACTTTGCTACCTCCTACTGCTGTTCCAATCCTTGTTATACCATTTGGAACTCATCCAGATCATCATTTTTGTCCTACTTGCAGTTCAACTCTATGTTCATTAGGAATCCCTTTCAAATTCATTGTTTTACTCCTTTGTATATATCTCCCATATCTCCCATATATTTATTCACGATACACTGCACAATATATCTTGTTTTACCAGTCTTGCACTGTTTATTACCTGCACTATATTGTGTTTAGTTGCACTATATTTTTGCCTGTACTGTTTTGTGCTGTCTGTATTTTATACCCCTTGTACCCATGCCCTGGGACATCAGGACACACCTGAAGAGAGACAGAGAGCTCAGTGAAAAACTTGAAAGGAGGGTGGCAAAAGGGAACGTATTGGTGGTGGGTGATTTGAACCTGCCAGACATTCACTGAGATATTCCAGTGGCAAAGAGCACCAGACATCAGGCCTTGCTGGATGCCTTCCAGGACTGTCTGCTGATACAGCTAGTTAAGCAACCCACTAGGCAGACTGCAATTCTTGCTGTGGTGCTCACCAACTCAGAAGAGTTGGAGCTCTGAGAATGAGGGAGCCACTTGGAACACCGACCATCACTCCATTTGGTTTGAACTTGCCCTTGGGTCCGGAAAAACCCAATTAAGAGCAGAAGTCCTGAATTTAGGAAGGGTCAACTTCAACAGGATGAAGGAGATCATCAGGGAAATGTTAGTCAGAATGGACAACATGGGAGGGTGGAAGAGAGATAAGGGGCAATTAAGGGAGCCTTTCTTGAGGCATCTAAGTTATGCATGAGAATGGCAACCAAGGAAAATAGGTTCAAGAGACCATTAGGGTTCTCAGCAAGAGTCCTAGAAGTGGTGAGGGCAAAGAAAAAGGTCTTCTACAAATAAAGAGAAGCAAGGGAGGAGGAATGGGGAGAACATTTACTGAAGAACAGGGAGGCAAAGAGGGTGATTACGGAGGCAAAAGCAGACACAGGGCTGCATATTGCTGAGGAAGCCTAGAGTGGAGAAAAACAGTTCTAACATAGTAGGGAAAATGGAAGAAAGTAGGGGAAATCATAAGGCTGAAGGAGTGGGAGGTACAGTAATAGAGGAGGATGGGCAAAAGGCCGCCATCCTTAATGATTACCTTAGTTTTCACTAAGGAGAATGGTGGACTCTTGCCAGACAGTGACATCAAGGTGGCCACTAAGTGGGTCCCAGGGATGGGGCAGCCTATATTTATAAGCAAAAGGATCCAGAAAGGGCTGTCAACACTAAAAATAGATAAGGTCCTGGGACCAGATGGATTGCATCTGAAGTTTCTCAGGGAACTGCCAGCAGAATGGGCAAAATGGTAGGTCTATTCAACAGCTGTCTAAGAATGGGGATAGTTCTAAAGGATTGGAAGGTGGCAGATGTAGTTGTGCTCCATGGGGGAGGGAGGTCAAGGAACATACAGGGAACTAGAGACCTGTCAGTCTAACACACCGAAATCTGGCTAATGGAAAATCATGTCAACACCAGCAGGAACATCTGCCAGAACTAGACACATAGTGAATTCCCTGCAGGGGGACAGCCTCAGACAACTGGCAGAACAACCCACCAGAGACAGAGCTATCCTAGATCTAGTACTGACTAACAGGGAAAGGATCTCCAGGTAGAAGGTCATCTGGGGGCCAGTGACCATCACATGGTATGGTTCAGTTTGGCCACTAGAACTAAATCATCCCATTCCAAGGCAAAAATATGAGACTTCAGTGGAGCTACATAGATACATAGATACATAGACAGTGTCGGCAGATAAGGGCCTATGGCCCACCTAGTCTGCCCATTTGAGCTTGTAAGTTCAGTTTGTTTTCCTAGAAGTCTATTTCCCTTACCCCTGACCTCTAGAATTCCTTTATGCCTATCCCATGCATTCTTAAATCCCGTGATTGTTTCAGCCCCCACCACTTCCTCTGGCAGGGTGTTCCACTTGTCCACCACCTGCCCAGTGAAGAAATTCTTTCTCATGTTTCCTCTGAATCGTCCTCCTCCAACTTCATCCCATGCCCTCTAGTCCTGAAACATCTTTTCGCTTAAAATAGTGTTTTCCTGCACCCTGTTCCTCCCTGTGAGATACTTGTATGTCTCTATCATATCCCTCCCTCCTCTCCTCCAGGGAGTACATGTTCAGTTCCTTCAACCTGTCTTCATAGGATTTGTGATGCAACCCATGCACCATCTTTGTTGCCCTCCTCTGAACCTTCTCTACCCTGTCTATGTCCTACGTAGGTATGGTCTCCAGAACTGTACACTGTACTCCAGGTGGGGCCTCACTAGTGTCTTGTATAGCGGAATTATGACCTCCTTTCCTGCTGGTGATGCCCTGCCTATACATCCCAGCATCCTATTTGCTTTACCTGATGCCTTGTCACACTGTTTCCTACCTTGAGGTCATCAGAGATGACAACCCCAAGATCCCTATCCTGCTTGGTGCATGCTATATCCTCACCCCCCAACTGATATATTGTGCCAGGGTTTTTGTGCCCCATATGCATTATCTTGCACTTCTTTGCATTGAATTTCAACTGCCAAACCCTTTGACCATTCTTCAAGTTTCTGCAGGTCCTTCTCATTCTGTCTACACCCTCTGGTGTGTCTACTCTTTACAGAGCTTGTGTCATCAGCTAACAGTGAAATTCTGCCTTCTATATCGTGTGCAATGTCACTGATGAAGATGTTGAATAGGACCGGTCCCAGCACTGATCCCTGTGGTACCCCACTGGTCACTCTTCCCTCTGTGGAGTGACAGCCATTTACCACCACCTCTGTGTCCTGCCACCCAGCCAGTTACCTACCCACCACACTACTGTCCTGCCCACACCCATATTCCCCAGTTTGTGTAATAGTCTTCTATGTGGCACAGTGTCAAAGGCCTTGCTGAAGTCCAGATAGGCCATGTCCACTGCCCTCCCTGATCCACCTCCCTAGTCACCCAGTCAAAAATTCAATGAGGTTGGTCTGATATGACCTCCCTGGGTGAAACCATGCTGCCTTGGGTCCTGTAGTCCATTGGACAACCAGATGTTCCACCAATCTCTCCTTCAGTAGTGCTTCCATGATCTTTCCCACTACCGAGGTGAGGCTGACTGGTCTGTAGTTCCCTGCTTCCTCTTTGTTCCCACTTTTGTATAAGGGGACCACATCTGCTGTCCTCCAGTCTTTGGGTACCTCCTGTTTCCAGTGATTGGCTGAACAGGATAGCCAGAGGTTCTGCCACCACCTCTTTAGTTCTTTAAGGACCCTGGGTGCAACCTCATCTGGCCCCATTGCTTTGTCAACTCTTATTACTTCCAGTTCCTTCAGGACCCTTTCTCGTGTAAAGGACTTGTGTCCATTTCTGCACCATTCTCACCCCTTGTACCCTTCAGACCCATTACCCCTCTTCCTTAGTAAAGACTGAGCAGAAAATACCTGTTCAATATGTCAGCTTTACTGTTGTCATCCTCCACACTGCTCCCATCCTCCCTTCAGTCTAACTATCCTCCCTTTGTCCTTCTTTTTTTCACTTATGTACCTGTAAAAGGTTTGTCCCTTTAACCACTGATTTTGCAATGTGTTCTTCTGTCTGAGCTTTGGCTTCCTTACTGACTTCCCTGCCTCCTTTGTTTCTCCTGGTACTTCTCCTATCCCTCTGCCTGTGTCTTTTTGTATTGCCTGAATGCAGTCTTTTGGCTTTCACTTTCTTTGCTACCTCTTTGGAAACCATAATGGTCTCTCTTTTCCTCTTGCTAACCTGCTTAATGCATAATTCTGTTGTTCTTATAATCCCCATTTTAAATACTGCCCACTGTTCCTCAATCCCTGATTCCTGTCCCATTCCCTTAATGCCTCTTTCAAGCATCTCCCATTTTCCCAAAGTCTGCCCCCTAAAATCCAGGATACGTGTTTTGTGTGGTTTGGTTCTGCTCTTCTGTGATTTCAAACCACAATGACTGGTGGTCACTGTTACCCAGGTGCTCCCCACTGTTACCCCCATCACACTGTCCCTGTTTGTGAGCACAAGGTCCAGTATTGCCTTCTGCCAAGTTGGTTCCATGACCAGTTGCTTGAGGAAGGCACCCTGAAGGAGTCCAGGATAAATCTGCTCCTAGTTGATGCTGCTGCTGGGATGCTCCAGTCCACATCTGGTATATTGAAGTCTCCAACCAGTACTACTCACCTTTGTCAGCCATCCTTTGGTGGCTAGCATCAGCTCCTATCTGTTTCTTCCTCTGGGCTGGTGGTCTATAGACCACACCCAGCGGATGGCTGGCCCCATTTTCCTTTCCAGCTTAACCCACAGTATCTCTCCCCATTTTGTTCCTCCTGGATCTGTGTGGCCCTTATGTCATTTTTCACATACAGTGCCACCCTCCTCCTTCCTGCCTGCTCTGTCTCTTCTGAATATGTTGTAGCCAGGTATGGCCATCTCCCAGTCATGGTTATCATTACACCAGGTTTCAGTGATGGCCACAATGTCCAGGTCTGACTGTACCATGACAGCCTCCAGATCTCCCATCTTGTTGCTAAGGCTCCTGGCATTTGCACACATGGCTTTCCATGATTTGACCTCCCTAAACTGCTTCACTGTTCTACTCCAGCCCTTCCTTGGTTGTCATTTATCCCTGGTACTCCTTGCTGTCTGCCCTTCTGCTGAATTTTGCCCTTTTCTGCTTATCCACCTTTTGGACACTAATCTCCAACTTTTGCAGCTGCTTTGCAGAGATAGCCACTCCTCTGGTTCACTGGTTCCATTACTAGCTGTGGGGGTGAGCAAGTAGGTACCATCCTTGCTGGCCTGCCACCCCTTTGCTAGTTTAAATGCTTGTCAATGTAGCATTTAAACTTATCATTGAGTGCTTGATTCCCTCCAGGATGGATGCAGGCCGTCAGGCTTGAACAAACCTCCATCCCTCCAGATGGGTCCCCAGTCACCAATGAATCCAAACCCTTCCTCACAGCACCAGTTCTTCAACCATGAGTTAAAGTTCCTGTGCATGCACTCCTATGCTCTCCTTGCCTCACAGGTAGTACTTCTGAGAAAGTGACAGAAGCAGCTACTTGCTTGAGACCCTCCCCAGTTTCCTAAACTCTTCCTGAACTTCCTTTGGCTCCCCATTTGCCAAGTCATTAGTACCTAGGTGGATAATGACATCCAGCTCACCCTCCTGTCTTGCCTTCCCAGTGATCCCCAGTATCTTCCTTCCATCCCTCCATGCCGTGGCACCTGGTAGGCACCTCACCTCCCTGTCCTCCCCTCCTGTGTTCCTAGCTGATCCTCTTATGATGGAGTCCCCACCAGGATCGCTTCCTCCTCCTCTGGGGTCCACTGCTTTCCCACTGAGGTCACCTCCTGCCTAACCTCCACATCCTTTCCTCACTTCCCTGGGTACCTTTATTTGGTTGTCCTCATTTGCCAGTGTGGCATAGTGAGTTCTTGAGAGGAATAGGATCTGGGATGTGCTCTGCCTGACTGCTCTAACCTCCTGAGCCCACTGTCATCCAAGTGCTCCTCGCTCGGCATCCTTGAGGCAGCTGCATTGGACTGGGTGGTTCCTGGACAGGGGTGATGGTACTCTGACCCAGTTTACTTCCGCCTGAGTCTGGCTACCTCATCCCTCAGTCCCGAGAGATGCATGCAGATAGGCAGCACCTCAGTGTCCAGAAGGTCTGCCTGAATATGGCTGCCCCACAGCCACTACATTGCACCACTCCCCACATTATACTGCAATTCCACTACTTATCTGCTACTGAAGCTCTCTTAGTTCTCTTTTTATTTATTTACAGTATTAAAAATCCTGTAACTGATCCTCAGATATATATTTTTTTAAGGAAAAAGAAACCAATAAATAAATAAATGAGTCAAAACACTTGTGCTGAGGGTGGTCTTCTTCCCCCTTATGCCCCTCCTACTTCACACCTCTTACTATACCCTGTGTTTAGCTCCTGTCAATCAGATTTATCAGGGCATATAATTAAGAGTTGGGGGAAGAGGTGGGAGGGGGGGCGAAAATTTGCAGCAATTAAAGACAGCACAGAATTACACCACCACTATGTTTTAAATTTTCAACAGCCCAAAAACAATTATAAGTAAAGACAACACAGAAAGAAAGTAAGTGTCACTACAAGCCTGCAATCTAAGTTTAAAAGAAAATACCAGTTACCAGTTACTTGAAGCACTGAATTGAATATGTTTCCTTCCTTCACCTTCTGGCTTCTTCTGAGAAGATGAACTTTTGTTTGCTGCTTTAACTGTGACTAAGCCCCACCTTCAGTTATCACGTAGCTGAGGTCAGAGGCAGACAATTAACACCCTTCACCCAGCTACAGGACAGTCAGACAAGCCAAGATAAAATTTGCAGCAATTAAAGACTGCACAGAATTACACCACCACTATTTTTTAAATTTTCAACAGCCCAAAAACAATTATAAGTAAAGACAACACAGAAAGAAAGTATAGTGTCACTACAAGCCTGCAATCTAAGTTTAAAAGAAAAATACCAGTTACCAGTTACTCTGAAGCACTGAATTGAATATGTTTCCTTCCTTCACCTTCTGGCTTCTTCTGACTTTGATAAGATGGCTAACAGAGTTAAGCAAGCCCTGGCAAGAAGAAATACAGGTGAGAGGATACAGGCAAAGTGGTCAAGCATTAAGGGTGCAATACTTGAAGCAACATCCCATTGTGTTAGAGAGAAAAGCAAGAGCAAAAGAAGAAGGAAACCACTTTGGTTCTCAAGAACAGTAGCAGAAAAGGTCAGAGCCAAAAGGCTGGCCTTCAAGAAATATAAGGAAACGCAGTGGGATCAAGATAGGGAGGCATAGCAAACTTCCCTAAAGGAAGCAGGGAAGGCAGTAAGGCAGGCAAAGGACCAAACTGAGGACACACCAGCATGAACAGTAAAAGAAGGTGACAAGACTTTCTGTAGATACATTAGTAAAATGAGAAAGTCCAGAGGGGGAATTGCGAAGATCAAAGGGGATAAGGGGGGATAAGGAGGAGTGTTAGGAGGAGGACCAAGGAAAAGCATCTATCCTAAATAGATACTTCTGCTCATTATTTACTGAGGAAAAGGTAGAGCAGGGCCCACAGCTCAGCACCATGGACACAGGGGAGAGGGATGTGTGCACTAGTCCCTTCACAAAAGAAATGGTCCTACAAGAGCTTGCTAAGCTCAGGGTGGACAAGGCAATGGGACCTGATGGCATACATCTCAGAGTACTAAAGGAGGTAAGGGTGGAACCAGCAGACCCATTATCAGAACTGTTTAGTGAGTCTCTGAGCACAGGAGAGGTCCCAGAAGACTGGAGAAGAGCTAATGTTATCCCGCTCCACAAGAGTGGTAGCAGGGAGGAGGTAGGAAACTACAGACTAGTCAGTCTTACTTCAGTAGTGGAAAAGATTATGGAGGCACTCCTTAAGGAAAGGATAGTGCAACACCTGGAATCCATAGGAGCACAGGATCCAAGACAGCATGGGTTTACAAAAGGAAGGTCCTGTCAAACTAATCCCATAGATTTCTTTGACTGGGTAACCAGAGTGGTGTACCAAGAGAGAGAAGTTGATGTCGGCTACCTTGACTTCAGCAAAGCTTTCGATACTGTTCCACATAGATGATTGATAAATAAGCTGGGTAGGCTCGGGCTGGGTCAGAAGTTAGTCAACTGGGTGGCAAACTAGTTGGCGGGCAGAAAACAGAGAGTTGTGGTAAATGGTATACAGTCAGAAGAGATGCAAGTCACAAGTGGGGTACTTCAGGGATCAGTCCTGGGGCCCATCCTCTTCAATATCTTCATCAGTGACATTGCAGATGGACTGGAGGGTAAGGTCTGTCTGTTTGCCGATGACACCAAGATCTGCAACAGAGTAGATGATCCAGATGGGGTAGGCAGAATGAGAAGTAATCTGAATAAACTGGCAAAATGGTCAGAGGAGTGGCAACTGGGGTTTAACGCAAAGAAGTGCAAGATAATGCACATAGGGAAGAGAAATCCTGAAGCCACCTATAGGCTGGGAGAGAGTTACTGGCAATCACAATGGAAGAAAGAGACTGAGGCATCATCATCACAGATGACCTGAAATCATCCAAGCAGACCACTAAAGCAGTGGGTAAGGCTAGAGGGATGTTGGGGTGTATTAGTAGGGGCATCACAAGTTGGAAGAGGGAGGTAATAATCCTCTTTACAAGACACTGGTTAGGCCCCATCTGGAGTACTGGATGCAATATCAGCGCCGACTACACAAGGACATTAATAAAATGGAGGCAGTCCAGAGAATGGCAACCAAAATGGTGCAGGGACTGCATCAGAAAACAGATGAGGACAGATTAACGGAGCTCAATATGTATATCCTAGAGCAAAGAAGGGAGAGAGGTGATATGATCAAAACATTCAAACATCTTAAGGGCTTTAACAAGGTGAAAGAGTCTAACATGTTTCAATATTAAAAAAATAGCAGGACAAGAGGACACAGCATGAGATTAGAGGGAGGCCGATTAAGGGTGAATGTGAGGAAGTTCTTTTTCACAGAAAGGGTGGTAGATACATGGAACAGCCTACCTCAGGAAGTGGTGGATATGAATTCAGTGCAGGGCTTCAAACAGGCATGGAACAGGCATAAGGGAGCAATAAAGATGAGTATGAATAGACAGGTCATTGACAGAGTACAAGCCTAGGCTATGGCACATTCATAAGGTAGAAAAAATAGGCAGACTGGATGGGCCTTGCGGTCCTCATCTGCCATCAATTTCTATATTTCTATGTTTCTTACCTTTATTGAAGGGTAACTGATGGAGTCACTGGTCAAAGAGCATCTCGTGGACTACTTGGAGAGCAACAGGCTCCAGAAGAGTAAGCAGCATGGATTCATGGCAGGGAGGCCCTGTCTGACTAACCAGATAGTTTTCTTTGGCTGGGTGAAGAGGGAATGGGACAAAGGCCACACTATGGATTTGCTCTAATTTGACTTCAGCAAGGCTTTCAACTCGATGCCTCACAGATACCTGCAGAAGAAGATGGAGGATCTCGGTGCAGGCAGCTAAACTGGGTAAACTGGGTAGGTAACTGGCTAAAGAGGAGCTAGCATTGGGTTGTAGTCAAAGGGGTCAAGTCAGCAGAGAGGGAGGTCACTAGCAGGGTGACACAGTTATCTGTTTTGGGACCGGTCCTCTTCAATATGTTTATTAGTGACATTGGTGAGGGTATCCGGGGCAGGCTGTGTCTCTTCACGGATGACACTAAGCTCTGTGAGAGTGTGGATAGTGACAAGAGAATCAGGGAACTGCAGAGTGACATACAAAAGCTTGAGGGGTGGTCTAAGGTTTGGCAGCTGAAATTCAATACCAAAAAGTGCAAGATAATGCACCTGGGGAACAAGAACCCCAGAACAGAGTACTGAATGGGTGGGGTGAGACTTAGCAGTACAGCTGAGGAAGGGGGCCATGAGTTATCATCAGTAACTCACTCAAACAATCATGTCAGTGCAACGGCGCATACAGCAGAGCAAGTAGAATGCTGGGATATAGTGGGAGGGGTACTGATAGCAGAAGGAAAGAGGTAATACTTCCCCTATATAGATCCTTAGTGAGGTCACACCTGGAGTATTGCATCCAGTTCTGGAGTCCTCACCTCAGGAAGGATAAAGATAGGCTGGAGACAGTGCAGCACAGGGTAACAAAAATGATTCACGGTCAATAGGGCAGGTCCTATGAGCAATGCCTCAAGGCACTGAACATGTACTTGCTGGAGGCCAAAAGGGAGAGTAGAGATAAGATAGAAACAGAAACATAGAATTTGACAGCAGATAGGGACAGCTTGACTCACCCAGTCTGCCCATATTTCCCTACCTACTGTATCACCACAGACTCTACTTGATCCCTGGCTTATCCCCGCTTGTCTTATCACTAAAGTTCCATTATGCATATCTCATTCTTTCTTGAACCCCATTACAGTTATTGCCCCCACCACCTCTGTAGGGAGGCTATTCCAGGCATCCACCACCCTCTCTGTGAAGTATTTCCTCACGTTTCCCCTGAGTCTACCCCCTCCAGCTTCATAGCATGTCCTTTTGTCCTTGAGCATCTTTTTTTCTGAAAAATGCTTCCCTCTTGAACCTTATTTATACCTGTGAGATATTTGAAAATCTCTATACTATCCCCTCTCACCCTCCATTCCTCCAGTGTATACATGTTAAGGTCCTTCAGTCTTTCCTCATAGGGCTTTTGATGCAGACCCTGCACCATTTGGGCTGCACACCTCTGAACAATCACCACTCTTTCTATGTCCTTTCAGAGATGAGGTCTCCAGAACTGGACACAGTACTACAGATGAGGTCTCACCAGTGATCTATACAGGGTTAGAAAATCGGCAAATGGCAAACTCCATCCTGACTGGCTAAAAACACCAATCATCTGGGCCGGTATGAGACAACAGAGACCAGGAAATATGTAGTCCCAATCTCTGTTGTCTCATGTAATTCTAATATTAATGGTCCAGTAGAATTTTCAAAAAAGCTAATACCTCCAGGTTTGGTTTCTGGCTTAGCGAGCCATAAGCTAGAGGCCAGGCCTATAACCCTTTTTATTTCCCACTGCAAGATCTTCTAATGCAAAATAAAGCACAGTACAGTAATGCTAAATAATTAAATTGGGTGGTTTGAGTGAAAAATGCAGCTTGGCAGCAAAAGTAAATACTACCCTCTGCGAGAGATAGAGCAATGGCTCTGGCACCGATACTGTGCATGAGAGGAGTGGTACTTTATTTGTTTTCCATACCGCAGATGGACATCCATCTGCTGTGCGGAAAATGAAGAATGTACTGCTCTTCTCATGCACAGTAGTGGTACCAGGGCTACCTATCTCTCTCACACTGAAGGCAGTTAACATGAGTACAACCGTGGCAGTTTCTGTTCTTAGTGAAAAAATAGCCAAAATAATGCCACATACGTAAAAAATTTTCTTTAAAAAAGACAAAGCCCCAGCCTAAAGTCCGTAGCAAGCATAAGCAATGCAACCATCACTCCTTTCAAATTCACTCTGCCGTCTTCAACGGTGGCAGTCGCTGCGCCTATAACTGCAGTCAGTTACGCTCACTCTGCCCTCCCAAGCCAAAACAGAAATAACTTTTTTATTTTTATTTTTTAATACACCTTGTGTAGCAAAAATGATACTGAGTGCCACCGTCACTTCTGTTCTGTCCACTCTGCCATTGCCTGATGACGACGCTCGCTGTCGTCCATGACTGTGCTCACGCTGCCACCCCAAGCAACTGCCGTATAAGCAAAGTAAACTGGGCACAACGTGTAACAAAAAATAAATAAATAAGAATAAAACAAATTTCTAATAAAATGAGTAAAATTAAAAAGAAAGCTGTCACACAAACTCTGAATAGCCCTGTTACAGGAAAGCAGTCTGCATACCTCTCAACCTTTTGTCACTGAAATGAGGGACATGTACATTTTTGTGCGCTCAAAATGAGGAACAATGAGGGACACAGACACTCAGAATGAGGGACACATCTTCAAACATGGAGATACAAGCTCAGAACACTGTGAAAACCATAGTATTTACTTGTACAAAGTTTATTTTGGATTTGTACCAGCCCAAAAAAAAAAAAACACATCATTCTACTATAGGCGGAGGAACTATTTTATTAAAAAACTCATTTAAAACTCATTTTATAATAACATTTTTGTTTATTAAACAATTTTTTTTTCAAAGTGACCATTTTCTAACTGCAATAATACCCTCCAGGGCGTCGGGCCTCATTACACCCCGGGCAGTCTGGTATTGCCCAATACCACCCACTCTGTCGGGTATTATTGCTTACTTAGACACCACCTCCTTCTTTCTGCAAGTGACCCCCCTCCCTATGCACCCCAGCATCCTGCTAACTGACCCCATTGCCTTGTCACATCCACCTTTAGGTCATTCAAACACCATGAAGTCTTGCTATATTATGACATATAGCAGTTAGACACAGCACTTGAACTGCCCCGGAGAGGAAGGAGTTAACTCCAGGCTGACTGGAGTTCCAAGCGCGAGCGCCTTGCTGAAAGCTCTATCTGGCTAGTTTCAAATTGAAACTGTTAGATTCTTTGCTCCGCTTCACTGAACAGTCGCTCTGGAGATCTCTCCTTCAGCTCGGTTCATTTCTCGTTCAAACGAGTGTTTCTCGGTTCATTTTTAACCGCAAAAGTAATTATTTTACCGCATTTCGGTTCAAAGCTCTATCTGGTAAACCGTAAGTACAGGATTTTAAAGTCTGTGTGGAAATTCATTATCGGTTCGGTTTTGAACCGATCGGTTTGCAAAAATACTAATTTTAAACAATAATTTGGGCTTTTTAGAGTGCGGGTTCCCGTTCTTATCGGTTCTAAAAAACTAACTTTTAAATTGGGTTTTCAAATACTGTGACACGGTTAGGAACCGATAAGGGTGTCTTGCCTGGCACTGCCATAAAAGGGCAAGTTTTGGATAGGCTGGCATTATGTCTGAGAAACCCAAAAGAAAAACGGGCCCATTGGTTTCAACCATCGTGATGTTTGTGGGAAGCTCTTGCAGACCCACACACACCACATGTGTTTATTGTCTGGGGTTGACCACCTCCTGCCAGACTGCCAGGTGTGTAAGAATTTTTCTGCAGCCACCCTGGAGAAAAGATTGGGCTGACTCAGGGAACGAGAGGCCAAAAAGTCCGCTGACCCGGATGGCCAGCCCGGTCCAGCACCCACTGGACCAGAGGGAGTGCCCTCTGACCAGGGCGAGACTTCCTCGGGCAAAAGGAAGGTTGGTTCTGAGGAACCGGTCCCAGTAAAAAAATCTAAGAAATCAGCAGGTCTGAGTGCAAGATTGCTCTCCAACTGCTGCAGAGATAGCTAAAGCCATACAGATTGTCCAGTCACTGTCTCAGGGACCGGCTGAACCAACAGCTGGCAAAAGTTGGTCTGCTCGGTTCCAGTGGTTCAAGAGTATGATGTTGAGGAATTTTATGAACCACAGGAGGGGAGGAAGATTTTGATCATTATGTATGTGGCTGGAGGGTCTGGACGTGCCCATTGAACCGGACATTTCTCCAGACAGACCATTAGAATCTCCCCCTATGCTGTCTGAGTCCCCTTCTCATTTTATGTTTTACAAAAAGGTTGCAGAAACACTCCAGCTTCCCTTGGAAGAGGCTGTGGATGAGCAAGAGGAGCCTGATTATGTTGAGATGATGGATATCCCAGAGTCTAGGAGGTTGTCTATTCCTTTGCATAAGTCATTTAGGAAGCAAACAACAAAAATTTAAAAAAATCCTCATTCTGCCCTCCTGTAGATAAAAAATGGACAGAAGGTATACTTTATCAGGCCCTGATACAGACTTCCTCACTGAGCAGTGTAGTCATGTAGGTGTGGTACAAGCTGCAGCCTGTGACAAGCACATCCCCTGCCTCACATCCTCCTGATAAGGATTCCAGGAAGATTGATGCCATGGCGAAAAAACAGTATATGGCAGCTTCTTTGGGACTCAGGCAGGCAAATTATATGGCTTATGTGGCTAGATATCAGAAATCTAGATGGGATACAGTGTTGTAGTTAGCCAAGCAGGCCCATGGCCAGCTGGCTAGTGAATTGGAACAGGTGGCTGCTGATGGCATTGAAGCCTCTAAAGTTCAATTTCATACTGCTGTAGATGTTAATGATGTTTCCTCTAGGGTCATGGCCACTTCTGTAGCTTTCCGTAGGTTGGCATGGCTCAGGTGCACTAATCTGTCACAGGATACTCAGTCAAAGGTTATGGATTTTCCTGTGGTGGGAAATTCTCTGTTTGGAGAGCAAAGGAAAATTATATGAAAAAGATGGATGAATACAGAACTACCTACAAAAGTGCCCAGGCCAAGGAGTGGCATGCCACTCCACAGAGGCACACTCCCAGAGGCAGGGGCAGGCCTTTCCACAGGCCTTTTTATCAATCCCAAGCCTCCTCTGCTTTTGCACAGAGGGTTTTTTTCAGAGGCAGAGGTAGACGGGGCGCAGGTAAACCGTCCCCCACCCCTCAGCCTAAGGCTACTGCCAAGCAGGCACCCTGATGGGATGCCCAGGGCCGATTCTCCTGTACCAGTTGGAGGCAGGTTGGATTATTTCAGCCAGAACTGGGTGTCCCTAACTTCGGACAAATGGGTTCTGGAGGTAGTAAGCCAGGGTCTGGTTCTCCGCTTCAAACAGTTTCCAAAGATGAGAACCAGACATTTTCCACCTGCAAGCCCTTTAGAGGCCCTTGCTTTGGAAGCAGAGGTCTCTTCCTCCTAGACTGCAAAGCAGTGGAAAGGGTTCCTCCTTTCACCAGGGCAAGGGCTGTACTCAGATACTTCCTTACCCCAAAAAAGACAGGAGAATGGTGGCCCATTCTAGACTTAAGGTACCTGAACAAGCATCTTTTGAAACCAAAGTTCAAAATGTTAACTCTGGCAATGATTTTGCCCTCCCTCAGGCCAGGGGACTGGCTAGCCTCCCTGGACCTCAAGGATGCCTATTTTCATGTCCTGATCAGGCCTTCTCACCGAAAATACCTCAGGTTCGAACTGCCCTCAGGTCACTACCAGTTCAGAGCAATGCCCTTCGGTCTTACCTCTGCTCCAAGGGTATTCACAAAATGTCTAGCTGTGGTAGTGGCTCACTTAAGAAGGCAAGGGGTTGCTGTGTTTCCCTACCTGGACGACTGGCTCGTTGTGGGTCAGTCCCCAGATCAGGTAAAATCCCACTTGCAAGTCACCCAGAGGTTTCTCACTTCCCTGGGATTCCTGCTGAATTTACCAGAGTCAGTTCTAGAACCAGTTCAGGTACTAACTTTCATAGGTGCAGAATTGGACACAAAGTTGGCCAGGGCATTTCTCCCCTCGGAAAGGGTAGAGAAGCTGATTGCCCTGGCATCCTCTTTCACCCTGCAGGTCTCTCGACCAGCAAGGCACTTTCTGCAACTTCTATGGCACATGGCTGCCTCCACAGCTGTAGTGCAAGGAGCAAGATTCCAGATGAGAGACATTCAGTTTCATTTGAGGGCCTATTGGTCCCAAAGGAGGGACCCCCTTACCAAATTGGTCCCAGTGACCCAAACTCTGATTCTAGCTCTTCAGTGGTGGCAGGATCAGAGCAATCTAAAAGCGGGGGTCCCCTTCATTGCCATTTCTCATTCCCTCACCCTCACCACGGATGCCTCCTTGCTGGGGTGGGGGCGCACTTGGGCGACCTTTCCACTCAGGGAGTGTGGTCCCCCCAGGAATCTCTGCTCCACATCAACCTGTTGGAACTCAGAGCTGTCTTTTTAGCTCTTCAGGTTTTCTCAGCATCTGTCCAGAACAAAGTAGTTCAGGTCAGGACAGACAATACCACAACAATGTGGTACATCAACAGGCAGGGGGCACTCGGTCATCAGCCTTGTGCATCAAGCAATGAAGTTGTGGTCTGGCTTACCCCTGAACACCTCCTAGTAGCAGTTCACCTTCCAGGGAAGGACAATGTCCTAGCGGATGCCCTCAGCAGGATTTCTCAGGGTCATCACGAATGGTCTTTGAATCCTCTAGTGCTGGGGTCAGTTTTTGCCAGATGGGGCACTCCTCAGATAGATCTTTTTGCAGCCCCAGACAACCACCAACTTCCTCTGTTCTGTTGCAGGCCTCCAGTAATGGGCTCAGTCCCCCTGGATGCCTTTTTGTTGGATTGGGAAGGGAAGTTCCTGTATGCCTTTCCCCCCTTCCCCCTTCTCTTCAGGGTGTTAGTAAAATCAGATCCCAGCCCTGCAAAGTGATTCTGATCGCACCAGACTGGGCCAGGCAACCCTGGTACCCACTGCTTCTGTCCCTGTCAGTCCACCTCCCTGGGCCTTCCCAGGTCCACAACCTGCTGACTTGTGCCCAGGGGAGAGTTTGGTATCCGGACCTCAAATCCCTCCACCTCAAGGCTTGGCTCTTGAGGAGTTAAAATTTGCTGAATTACACCTTTCTCAAGGTGTCCTTGATATTTTAAAGGCCTCTAGGAAGCCTTCCACTGGGGCCACTTATAATTCCAAATGGAAGAGGTTCTCCATCTGGTGTTCTGGGAAGCAAATTGTCCCAGAATCTGCTGATTTGCCCATTTTGCTGGACTACTTGGTCCATCTTAATTCCTTAGGCCTCAGGCCAGCTACCTTAAAGGTTCATCTGGCAGCTGTCTCTGCTTTTATATCAGCAGGAAAGCCTGCCTCCCTTTCTTCTCACCCTGTGTTTTCCAAGTTTTTAAAGGGGTTACTTCACACTAACCCTCCTTTTCGGGACCCAGCCCCTGCCTGGGACCTTAATGTTTGCATTGCTCAGTTAATGCAACCCCCCTTTGAACCTCTGTCTTCAGCAGACCTTAAGTTCCTAACTTGGAAAACTGTTTTCCTAGTGGCCATCACTTCTGCCAGACGCATAAGTGAGTTACAAGCCCTGTCAGTGGAAAAGGATTTTATTTCTTTTCACAGAGATAAGGTAGTCCTCAGGACTAACAGAAAGTTTTTACCTAAAGTGGTTTCAGATTTCCATCTTAACCAATCCATCTCCCTTCCAGTATTTTTCACTGAGCATTCTTCCTCAGGTGAGAGGAGATTGCACAGTTTGGACATTAAAAGAGCCTTAAGCTACTATTTGGAACACACCAAGGGTCACAGGTTCGAATCCCTCCAACTCTTCCTTACCTATGGCGAGGTTGGCAAAGGGAAACCTACCACTAAGAGGACAATTGCCAGGTGGATTGTCTCTTGTATCCAATTTTGCTACCAAAAACTAGGTAGAGAACCCCCCTCAGGACTGAGGCCCATTCACTAGGGGTACAGCTGCATCTCTGGCGGCTGCTGAGATATTCCCATTCTGGAAATCTGTCAAGCTGCTACCTGGTAAACAGTTCACACCTTTACCAAGCATTACTCCTGGATGTCCAGTCCAGGAGAGATGCTCGGTTTGGCACAGCCGTGCTTCAGAGCCTATTTCCTAGTAGGTTCTGGCCCTCCTCCATGGAGGTACTGCTGTGTATCTGTTATATGTCATAATATAGCAAGACTCATGGTGTTTGAAGAAAAATTACTCACCTTAGTAATTGCTTTTCTTCTCATGGAGTCTTGCTATATTATGACCACCCCGCCAACCTGCCCTCTCAGAACTTCTACTTGGGTAAGGGTTGGCAAATTGGTGCAAGCACTGTGTCATGCCATTATAGCTCTTTTTTCCTTTTTCCCTTTCTTTAGGATTAGGAAAACTAGGTATTTTGTTTTACTTTAGTTTGGCCCCTCCTGGACTTGAGTCTTTTGGGAGGGGGCCTAATAGTCTTGTCAGGGTGATATTGTTGTTGTTGTTGTTTCTGTTATTGTTATTTCTACTAGTAGGTAGCCATTTGGCTAGTGTAGAGTTTTTCCACACAGACTTTTGCTTAGTGTTGGCTCCATAAAGATCTGACAGTTTCAATTTGAAACTAGCCAGATAGAGCTTTCAGCAAGGCACTGCTCTTGGAACTCCAGTCAGCCTGGAGTTAACTCCTTCCTCTCCGGGGCAGTTCAAGTGCTGTGGCTAACTGCTATATGTCATAATATAGCAAGACTCCATGAGAAGAAAAGCAATTACTAAGGTGAGTAATTTTTTCTTATGTATGATAACTCCCAGGTCTCTTTCCTGTTTGGCGGTCGTCAATACCTCTGCTCCCATTTTGTACTCCTCCCCTGGGTTTCTGTGCCCCAAGTTCATGATTTTGCATTTTGTGCAGTGAAGCCCAGTTGCCATACCCTTGACTACTCCTCTAACCTTTTTAGATCCCCTCGCAGACCTTTACCCCCAGCCCCTCTGCAATGTCACTAATAAAGACATTAAAGAGAACTGGTCCCATTACATATCCCTGAGATACCCCACTGGTCACCCTCCCTTCCTTGGAATGAACTCTGTTCACCACCACCCTCTGTCTCCTATCCTTTAGCCAATTTCTTACCCAGCTTACCACCTTTGGTCCCACTCCAAAGCTACACAGCTTGCTCACTAGTCTCCTATGTGGAACGGCGTTAAAGGCCTTGCTGAAATCCAGGTAGGTCACATCCACCGCTCCTCTCTGATCCAATTCTCTGGTCACCCAGTCAAGAAAATCTATCCAGATTCGTTTGACACCCCTCTTGAATCCATGCTATCTTGGGTTCCATAAGCCACTGGATTCAAGATATTCCACTATCCTTTCCTTCAGTAGTGATTCCAATAATTTCCCTACCACTGAGCTCAGGCTGACTGACCTGTGGTTTCCAGCCTCCTCCCTGCTCCCACTTTTGTGAAGTGAGACTACATCTGCCCTCCTCCAGTCCCCTGGAACCTCTCCCATTTCTAGTGAGAGGTTGAACAGGACTGTCAGAGGTTTAGCCAGCTCCTCCCTGAGTTCCCTTAGTATCCTTGGATGGACTCCGTCTGGACCCATTGCCTTAGCCACTTTGAGATTTGCGAGTTCCTTCAGGACTCTCTCCTCTGTGAATTGACTAGTGTCCCCCTCCCTTCCTTCGATGCTCCTGTCACTTTACTGTGGACCCTCTCCTTCCCCCTCTTCTGTGAACACTGAACAAAAGTATTTGTTCAAGATGTCTGCTTTTTCTTGGTCCCCCTCACAACCCCCTTCCTTTTTAATCTTATAGTCCCCTGGTATTTCTTTCACATATATCTAAAAATGTTTTATCTCCTTTCCATACTTCTTGGGTTATTTTCTCTTCTGTTTGTGCCTTTGTGCTCCTAACTGATTTCCCTGCCTCGCTCTGTTTTTCCAGCTACAGCTCCCTATCATTCTCTTTCTTATACCCATGAATGCTAACTTCTTTGCCCTTACCATCCCAGTCACCTCCCTAGAGAACAAAGTCTTTTCTTCTTCTTGCCTTTCCTTACTAGCCTAATGCAGAGTGTTGTTGCCTTCTCTATGCCCCCTTTTAGTTTTGACCAAAGTTCCTCCACTCCACCTAAGTCCTGTCCCCCCTACCAGGGCATCCTTGAGGCATTCCCCCATCTTTTTAAAATTGGCCCTCCTGAAGTCCAGGACCCTCGTCCTTGTGTGGTTCAGTTCTGCCCCAGTCCTTATATTGAACTATACTGTACAGTGATCACTGGTCCCCAAGTGGCCACCCACCATGATATCTGCAGCACTGTCCCCATTACCACAAGGTGCAGTATTGCCCCTTCCCGAGTGGGATCCCTAACTCGTTGCCTGAGGAATGCCTCTGCAAGGAGTCCAGGATGTCCCTGCTCCTAGCAGTAGCTACAGCTGGGATGCTCCAATCTACATCCAGAAGATTAAAGTTTTCCATCAGAAGCGCCTCCCCCTTATTTGCCACTTTTTGGATGGCTTCTCCCAGAACCTTATCCAAGTTAACGCCCCCCCCCATGCTGGAGGTCTGTAGATCATGCCAGTGTGAATAGTGACTCCATTCCCCATCTCTAGAGTGACCCACAGGGCCTCCGCCCCTCCCTGTATTCCCTGCACCTCCATCACGTTTATGCTGTCTCACACATAAAGAGCAGCTCCTCCACTTATTTTTCCCACCCTGTCCTTCCTGAACAGAGTATAGCCTGGTATGGTTATATCCCAGTCATGGTTTTCAGTGCATCATGTTTCTGTAATAGTGAAAATATCCAGGTCAGCATCTGCTATAATGGCCTATAAATCCAGAATTTTATTTCCCAGACTTCGAGCGTTGGCACAGATGGCCTTACAACTTCTAGTGTCACCTTGTGCATCAGCACCCATTTCTCCTTTTGCCCTCTCTCCTTACCTCCTCTGTTTTCCTTTCCATCTCTCCTCATTCCTGCTAACTTGTTTTTCTTTCTATTAGATACCCTTGGGGGTTTGTCTCCTTTTGTGTTCTCCCTGCCGATTACTCCAGTTTGTGGGGGATGGGGGGAACAGTTTATGTCTCCCCGTTTCCTTCCACCACCACCCTCAGTTAATATGAATGCTCACCAATGAAGCATTTAAACTGTTCACTGAGGACAGTGGTCCCCCTCCTGGATGGAGGAAGGCCATCTGCCCTGTACAGGCCTACATCCCTCCAGGTGTGACCCCAGTCCCAAATATAGCTAAACCCCTCCCCTCTGCACCATTCCTTCACCTACTGGTTGAAGTTCCTGGTACAGAGTACCCTACCCTGTTCTCTCCCAATCATAGACAGGCAGTACCTCAGAAAAGGCCACTGAGCCTGCTACCTGCCTGGGACTCCTTCCCCACTCCTGACCTCCTCCTTAACTATCCTCTCCCCATCCCTAGTCAGGTCATTTGTCCACAGGTGGACAATGACATCTAGCTCTTCCTCCCATCCTACTGCCCTAGCAATCCCCAGGGTTTGCTTTCTATCCCTCCAAACCATGGTTTCAGGTAGGCACTTAACCTCCCTCTCCCCCTCCCTCCCTTTCTGTCCCTAAATCGATCCCTCTCATGATGGAGTCCCCCACCAGGAGTCACTTCCTTCTCCTCTGGGGTCTCCTGCTACACTCTTTGGAGTCTCCACTACGGAGGATCGCCTCATCCTCCTTGCCACTACCTTGTGTGCCTCCATGGGGCAGTCCTGCTCTTCCAGAGTGGTGTAGGACTTACATAGTGTTACCAGATGGAGGATGTGCCTCTGTCCCACTGCCCTCACCCTCCTCAAACCCACTATAGTCCAGCCTCCCCTCCTCCCAGGCATCCTTTGAGGTATCAGTGGCAGACTTGGTGGACCCTGAGTGGGGCAGGAGGTTCTCCGAATCCTAGCCAACTCAGCCTGGAGACTAGCAACCACCATTCCTCCTCAGCCCAGAGATGTGCACACAGATGGGGGAGCACCACATAGAGCCCTTTAAGTTCCTAAAAGGAATAAATAAGGTGAACACTACAGGGGATAGTTTGCTTGAATACTAGTTCACGGTCACATGGACATGAGTGGAAACTGACAAGAGAGTGGCTCAGAAACCACATGAGTAAGTATTATTTTACAGAAAGGGTGGTCGAGCCATGGAACAGTCTCTCTGCCAAAGTGAAGGGTGCTAAAACTGTTGGTGGGTTCAAGCATGGTTGGGAAAGAATGAAGAGCATAGCGGTTGCTCAGGGTGGCAGAGACTGGCAGGGAAATGGGGGAAAGGTGCGGAGGGCTAAGACACTGGAGGGACAGTAGGTCCCAGGGCTAAATAGGGAACTTGGGCAGACTGGATGGACTGTTGGTCTTTTTCCACTGTCATTGTCTATGTTTCTTTGAAATGAGCCATGGCTCAGTGTGCCTTTCCCAGCTGCCAATTTAAAATAAATAAATAAATCACTAAATAAATAAATGATTCTACCTTTGTGGTAAATAGCAACCTTCCATTAAAGCCTTTCAGAACTAAGGTCAGTTGCCAGCCCTTCGGCACAATGGTAAGGCTACTGCTGGCAACGTCGACAACCTGAGTTTGGAAATGAGTCTAGTTATTCAGGGACCAGCTAGGGGGAGGACGGCTGAGCACCCCCAAGGATGTTCTCCTCCTCCAGGGAGGGAGGGCAGTTAGCACTGCTGCCATACTACCACCTGGGTGACCGGGGCTGGCAGTGCGCCCAGAGCAGCATAAGGGAGTGGGGGACGCTGGCTGGTGCATATATATTGTAGTCACTGGCATCCTGATGGAGGGGACAAGGAAATGAGAAAACCCCGACTAGTAGCAGGATGATTATCCAGCCTCCCACAAGCCCTTCACTGGTGACATGGCCCTCCTTCGAGCTGCATCCTAAGTTGTGGAAGGAGTTGGGAGTCCCACCAACCCTGTCATTGGGGGTGTAAGCTGAGGGGGATGGAGTAGAAGTAAGACTATGAGAAGACAAGTGACGGGACCAGGAGGATCAGAATAGAAGAGAGTACTGCCAGTTAAAAAGGGGGTTTAAACAGAATGATAAAAATTAAAAAAAAGGAGTTGTTGCCAGTTACTACCATCGGTATATCATATGGAAAAATGCCATGAGCAGGGACATTTCCAGACAAGCTTAAGTTTACTTCAATAAAAAGCTTCTACGGAAAAAATGATTAATAGCTTCAGACTAGTTTGTCTTTAGAGGCCTTTTCTACTGGCCATAGATAAGAGGTTTCATGCTGTCATCTTGATCTTCAGCAGTCTCAGTTGCCTGTACAACTGCCTTCTTTAGTGTGAAATTTATCTCAGCAATAAAGTCTGTCTGTGTCTCCCTAAGTAATATCTTCATTCTTTTTTTTTTCTTGGATTTGGAGGCTCTTGTAATTCCCTCTGAGAACTGAACAAAATAAGCACTCTGGAAAGATACTGGATATTTTACAGTTTTGGTCCTCCTCAAAAGCCAAGATCTCCCCTACCCCACTATCAAAGAGCCTTATAGAGCACCTGATACCATTGAGACAACTTTGAAAAAATGTAATATTTAGACACAATTCATCTTATATTTAATTTTTTTTCTGTAATTCTCACCCTTACTTCTTTATTACTAAGGACATTTGCATGTAGACAGGATTGCTGCCCGGTCTGTTCTGTCTGCTTGCCTACATCTGACATCACAGTTTTGTTTATGAATCATAGTCTGTTGCTGTGGAGATAATTATGATGCTATAAACATGGGATTATGATGGCAGGTGTAGGCAAGCAAACAGAGCAGATAAAATCTAAGGTACAGCATTCTTTTTTTATACAACTGTCCTCAGTAAGAAAGAAACAAACTCTAGTCAGAGCCGATATGGCTGCTCAGTGCGTAAGAGTGATTACAGGAGTAGTTGGTGCTGTTGGTAATCGCTCTCGCCACGCTAGAGGCTGTCCCCATCATTCCATTTCCATGGCACTGGAGGGCCATGCCGTAGATGGCAGTGATGTCAGAACTTCACATGTGCAATACTCGCACATGTGCAGTGCAACTTGCTGGCCATCTTGGGCATGGCGGGCATCACTTCCATACTTAAGGAAGAAATGTAGTGCCCTGTGAAGTGGGTGTGTTTGTGCAGCCAACAGGGGGGAAGGGCTGCATAAACACAACCACTGGAAACTATGCCACAGCACTGAGGAAGCACACCGGGCAGTGGTCCGGTCACATGCTTCCACAGTGCTACTACACTGAACAGTAGCACTACATCTGCGGAGCTCTGCCCACACAGCTGTAACTAAGAGATAAAAAGATGTGGTAGGTGCTTGCAGTCACTGCATAGGTCAACATTACAAATACCTGCCTCTGATGGCATCAGCTCGTATTGACACCAGCCCTAAGTAGCTGCCCCTAGCCTGCAGAGCCTGTAGAAGCTGTTGTATGCCGATCATACATATTTCAAATTAACACTATCAGTAGACTCTCAATAGCCATGCCTGGCCTGGGGAGCCCATAGAAGCAGTTGGGTGCTGCTAGCAAATCTCTACTTTTAGTGATTATCAGCAGCTCGAGCAGCTGCTACAGTGTCAGCACTCCAGAAAATGAGGAAAAGCCATTCTGACCCTTTCTTTTTCTGGCACAAAGTCTGACAGTGCTTAGGGACAGCTTCTCTAGTCTGTTATGCTGGCTTTTGTCAGAAAGATAAGACTGTATGTCCTACAGATAGTCCAATTACAATTCTGAGACTGAAAAGGAAAAAAAAAATCTCCCAGTTCATATACCAGTCAGAAACATACCTCTAGCTTCCTAAACAAGAAAGTGTTGGTGACCATTCCTTCTTAGCAGGCAAGATGGAAAAGGAAGCATTCTAATTAGATTTTATATACAAGGGGATGCCATTTTTGTCTTGGAATGATCTTTGCCCCACCCCCAATCTCACATGGCTCACCCATTAGATAGATAGATGGGCAGACACGCATACACACACACACACACACACACAGATTACATGTCAGATAGATAGACAGACAGACAGGCAGGCAGACAGACAGATAGGTAGGAAGGATATGATATGATATGATATCAGATATGATTTCAGACAGCAGGAACAGTTCTCAGAAACAAACTGTTTCCAAAAACTGTGCCCGATGTCTTTAATAATAGCATCTATCTGTCTGTCTGTCTGTCTGTCTGTCTATCTATCTATTTCTGACATATAAGCCATGTGAGGTCTGTGTCTGTCTGTCTCTCTTTATCTATCTCTCTGACAGGTGAGCCATGTGAGATTCGGGGGGGGAGGGGCAAACAGCATGCAAACAAACAAAAAAATGTCATCCCCCTGCATATGACATCTAATTAGAATGCTTCCTTCTGTAGCCTGTCTGCTAAGCAGGCTGATACCATCAGGGGCAGGTATACGTAATTTTGACATATGCTCTGACTGAAAGTACCTGCCAAACTTACAAGCCCTCAGTGAGGGGGTGGCCAGCTCCTAATCCCCAATAACAAAGAAAGTGAGCACTCGAGTTCAGCATAAACTGCAGCTGGAAACAATAATGCTGGAATGCTGCTGGAGCTTGATTGCAAATAATGCTAACTGCGCTCGTAACTTTTGCAGGTGCTTCCAGTGGTACTTTCAGTCAGAGCATATGTCAAAATTACAAATACCTGCCCCTGATGGCATTAGCTCGTATTAGCTCATATTGATACCAGCCCCAAGTAGCTGCCCCTAGCCTGCGGAGCCTGTGGAAGCTCTTGTATGCTGATTGCACTTATTTCAAATGAGCACTGGCAGTAGACTCCCAATAGTTAAGCCTAGCCTGGGGATCCTGTGGCAGCAGTTAGATGCTGCTTGTAGCAAATAAGATGGTGCGGTGGGTGGTTGCATGGAAAGTATTGTACTTTGCAGGAAAAGTCATCCTGTGCAGATTGGATGGGTGAGGCCAAATGTGTAAAATCAATCAATCAATAAGGGATTGATCCAGCATTGTGTCTGCTAACAGGAATCAGTCACGGTACTTTTCTCTTCTGATTAGCATTTTCTGTAGATCTATGGGGTGTGATTTGATTTCTATTGGCACTGTGCAAACACTGTTTACAGACTGCAGACGTGAGACCTGGATACTGTACATCAGTTCAACTGTCCTTCATGCACAAACATCCGCAGTGCACAACTGCAATACAAAAGTGTAAAAAAAACTCACTAATAACTCACGTAGAAAGAAATAACATGTGCAAGGATATAGCAGCTAATCTATATCAGGACCAAATAAATCCAAACTTGGAGAGTGCATCAGTTTAAATACTTTCAATCTCAGTTAATATATCTGTCCCATAGAAGAACTGTAGCAAAATAAATAGAAGGGGTTGAGGGAAGGGGACGGGGAATGTGCTCTCTTCCAAAAGGAACTAAAAATAATAATCATTTATCAATACGTATTGACTGGTAACATTTTCCATAGCAAAGTTAAAGTGATCAATTTATACAGAATAACTGCATTAGGTGCAATTGACAAATTAGTTATTGTATACCTTGTCCTAATCCAGCAAAGGATACATGAAGGAACCTCGATTTATCATACAAAATACAGAAATTAAATTGATTTACCAAATCCTATCAGTGCTATTTACATGGAAAAACAGTGGCTACAGTAATTTGGTTTCAGTATTGAAAATGTGACTTCAGAGGTAGGAGTGAAGGTGTGCAGGGCAGGAAGGAGCGAAAACAGAGCAAAACAAATGATAGCCAGGAACTATAATAAAATGTGATTGCTTTAAAAAGCGGTAACAAAAAGTAATTAATACGCCATGAAGTACTAGTATGAAAAATAAGGGGCTGCAGTGTTTTAGTTTCAATGCTTAAGAAGTCACTCCTGAAATGGGGAGGGCAGAAGAAGGGGAATGGGCGGGGAAAAAAGTAAAATGAAGCAAAGCAAAGAACAGCCATCCACTATGATAAAACGCAGCCACTTTTAAAAGCACTCACGTAAAGAAGTTCATATGTCATAAAGTAATAAGGTGGCATGGATACATTTGGCAAAAAAGAAAAAGGAGGTAAAAAAATTTTGCAGATACTTGGTCACTGCATAGGTCAAAATTATAAATACTTGCCCCGATGGCATCAGATCATATTGACACCAGCCTCAAGTAACTGCCCCTAGCCTGGGGAGCCCGGGGAAGCTCGTGTATGCTGATTGTACTTATTTCAAATGATCACTGCCACTAGACTCCCACTATCTACTGTATGCCTAGCTTGGTGAGCCCGTGGAAGCAGTTGGATGCTGTTTATAGCAAATCTGTGATTTTAATGAATATTAGCAGCTGGAGCAACTGCTACAGCTTCAGTGCTCCAGAAAATGAGGAAAGACCATACCACCCATCGCAGTTTGTGTTTCTTTACATAAAAAGAGCACTGATAATGCTGCAAAATACATCTGAAAACTGGAGCCAAGATCCATCTATTTAGCAGCACTGTCAGTGCTCGGTTTCTGTAAAGAAACACAAACTGTGATCATACATAAAACACTATACTGGATTACATGATTATTACAATATGCATGGCAAAAAGTTTAACTCCGGCACTGAGTTCTGTATCAAACATATGATAATAACGTGTATTTATAAGGCGCCTTATCTATAACCAAGGTGCCTCACATTTTAAAAACAGAGCAGACATCAATAAAATTAACATTAAAATAACAATGCACCAAAGGAAAATAAATCAATCACTGAATGCCTGGTGCCACAAATAAGTTTTTAGAGATTGCTTAAATCCCTCCACAGTTGTGCACTCCTGTAGCCGACGAGGTTGAGAATTCCAATGGTTGGGGGCTGCATACATGAAAGCTCTTGCCTTAGATGTTTTCAAACATACCCTTGGAATCTCTAGCAACCCCTCGTTGGCTGAGCGGAGCAATCATCCAGGGCAATAAGGAACCAGGAGCTCTTTCCGGTAATCCGGGCCCAGTCCATGTAGGGCTTTGAAAGTCAGCAAGCCGACTTTAAAGGTGATCCGCCACTGTACTGGCAACCAGTGCAGCTTGCGCAACACCGGTGAGATTTGACAGGATTGAACAGATCCCATCAAAAGCCGGGCCGCTGCGTTCTACACTAGGTACAGGTGGTGGATTTCTACCCCAGGAAGCCCTAAGTAGAGGGAGTTGCAATAATCTAAGCGCGAGGAAACAAAGGCATTTACCATAGTAAAAAGGTCGCCAGATGGAACCAGATGCCTAACCCTGGAGATATTCCTGAGATGGTAAAAGGAAGATTTGATGACAGCTGACACCTGCAAATGCAGGGTCAGCTCTTCATCAAAAATTACCCCCAGGTTACACACCTGTTCAGAGGTCGGGAGCGAAACGCCTCCAAGAAAGATTCCTGAGGGCGAACCAACCCCCAACCCCCCTATCCAGTGACCAGGGTCCACAACTAACACCTCAGTTTTTTCCAAGTTCAACTTCAGCCAGCTGGAATCCATCCACTCCTGGATTTCTTTCAGACAGTTATTAAAGACCGAGATAGCTCCAACCTGGTTGGGTGCAAAAGAAAGGTAGAGCTGGGTATCATCAGCATAGTAGTGAAACCTCAGCCCATACCTTCTTACAATGTCTCCAAGGGGTAGCATGTACACCTCGAACAACATGGGTGAAAGCACAGAGCCCTGAGGCACCCCACAAGACAGGGAAGTAGGGCCAGAAGAAAAAAAGCCAGACACCACTCTCTGTGTTCTACCCATGAGGAACAACGTAAACCACCTGAGGACTGTAGCTGACAGTCCACAGATGTGCCTCAGATGGCCCAGCAACCCCCATGGTCCACGGTGTCAAATGCTAAAGAGAGATCCAGAATAACCAAGATGGAGCTGCTCTTCTGATCTCTAGCCATCAGGAGATCATTGAGCACCATAACCAGCACTGTCTCGGTACTATGTCTCTTTCAACAACCAGACTGGAGTGGTTCATAGATGTCATGGATGGTCAAATGGTCCTCCAGTTGTGCTGCCACTACTTTCTCAATCACCTTCCTTAAAAAGGGAAGGTTTGAGATGGGTCTGTAATTTGCATGGCAGTCTGGGTCCAAGGTAGCTTTCTTCAACAGAGGTGTCACCACCGCCTCTTTCAGAGAGCTAGGAAACTCTTCAGATTCCAAGGAGCACCAGACTATCCATGCAAGGACCAGACTGATGACATCAATACAACCCATAATTAGGGATGTTGGTCCAGGGTCCAAACTACAGCACATAGGGTGCACATCCTGGATGATCCGCATGACATCCATAAACTCCGGTCGGCTATAGGTACTCCAAGAAAATCGAGGTGTAGTGACCTCGAACTGATCAGGAGCAACTCCCACAGAGTATGCCAGCTGGAGTACTGCTCTGATGTCAGCCACCTTATTAGCAAAGAATCAAGCAAGTTAATTGCACTCTAATTGCGAAAAGGCTTTCCGGACCTGTAGAGAGGCTGGATTGCACAATCTGTCCACAGTATGGAAAAGCTGAGCTGGTCGATTCTGAGCAGCCGCACCCCAGGCATGAACTCTGACTTCTTATGGGTGATTGCAGATTGATAGGCTTGATAATGGGCCATCAATCTAAGGTGATCGGTATCAAGAGCAGACTTCCACCAGCAACTCTCTAACCTTCGTCCTAGTCTCTGCATCTCCCTCAGAGTCCCATCAAACCAAGGGGATCGAGGGCAAAGAGAGAGAGGGTGAACACAGATGGGAGCAATGGAATCCAGAGCCACAGAGATGGCCAAGTTATAGGCCGTCACGAGAGTCTCTGGGTCACTGCTTGCAAACGAGAGGGATGGGAGGTCAAGCACCGCCAATAGGCTATGAGAACTTATATCTCATAAAGGGCAGTACTTAACCATCTCCACAGGGGTAGGCCTATGAAGAGGGGTGCTAAAACTAAACCCCATAGTGTAGTGATTGGACCACCCAACTGGTTCCACCCCCAAGTCAGATGTTTTGATCCCTAGGAGGAAGACTAAGTCAAGGGAGTGTCCATATTTATGGGTAGCAGTGGTAACCACCTGCATAAGGCCCAGAGATGTCATTAACTAGAGGAAGTGCTGACCAAATTGTGAGAGTTCATCGTCTACCCAGGCGTTAAAATCACCCAGAACCATCAGTCTGGGAGACTCAAACACCATGTCAATGACGAAGTCCACCACTTCCCGAAGGAATCGCTTCTCATCACCGGGTGGATGATAAATGAGGGTGATCCAATAACCTACACCTGCTACTATGGCACACTTGAATGACTCAGCCTCCTCAACTAGTACACTCGTGAGGTTAAGTTCAGTCTTGAACCAGACTGCAACCCCCCCCCCCACCATGGTCCAATCTCGAACAGTGCATCACAGAGTACCTAGCTGGAGTTAAAGCCTCCAAAATGGGGCCAGAGTCCTCATCCAGCCAGGTCTCGGTGATGCATGCCGGGTCCACCATTTCGACGAGATCTGCAATAACTGCAGTCTTGTTCTTGATGGACCTGGCATTGCACAACACCGCCCGAGTTGGATGAACCTCCCAGACCGCCTGAGCCACCTGCCCACCACAAACGGTAGTGCCCTTGGTTATGGAAACCAGACATGGAGAACCACATTCTGAGTTCCATTTCACCCCAGGCTGTCTCCTGGATCTTACCACCCCAATACGATGACCCCCCTCATTCACCCTCCACTGTTATTAGGCCCCGGCCCCCTCCATCTCCTATGCACGATACCTAGCACTCTACAGTGCAGACTCAAGGGGAGGAGTGAAGAAAGAGTGGAGGGCATGGAGAGCAGAGGGTGAATAGCACACAACTGTGAGGGCAGGCATCCAACACATTCCACAACTTAATCAATAAACAAACTCTTCTTTAACCAAATAACTCCAAACTATTCAACTAAAATAACTTGAATCAAACGTCTAAACAATTTATATCTAAGCCATATAATTCAAGTTACTTCTAAAATCTCCCAGAATCTCCCAGATAAAATCCTAAAATAAATCACAATATATACACTCCAGCAGTCCTTTACAACAAATAACCGGCAGTCTGCAAATCAGGAAGTCGAATCCAAATTGTTTAATGAATAGGCCAGGGAAGCTCCCACCTCCCCTGGTCAATAATACCAGAGCTTCCCAATCCCAGATTCTGCTGTCCCAGGCTGTTGGCCTTTAGACATGTTTGGTTCCAATACAGTCTGCAGGCTTTTAGCACTCATTATTCTAGGCTTTTAAGTGCCTCTTGTAGGGATTTAGCTTCTCCAGTAGTGCTTTCTTGTTGTTCACTGCATTCAAGTAAAAACAGATTTGAACTGCTTGCTGCTGAAAGTAGGTTATTCACATACTCCAGATGATCATATGTTTGGGGGGGCAGGGGATTCAAATCAGGTGTCCCTTCTAAAGACATCCATTAGTGTCTAATTGCACCAGTGGGGGTCGCTTGTATGTATTAAAGCCAATGAGTGTCTCTGTGTCTCTTACAACACACAGTTTTACTTGGTCATTAACTTAATAAACTGAAATCTGTGCTACACTTGAAAAACCATAGCTGCACACAGAAGAAAAAGTTGCATTAGGTCAGTGGGTCTAAAGATAAGTAAATAATACTCAGAGAGCAAAAAAATCCAGCACTCACCACCATTTGGAAGCAGAATTCCACTCGAGAGGTTACTTAGTGCAAAAACATCTTTATTGAATCCCCTGGTGCAGAAACATCTTAGTTACGCCTGACATTTTCCGGGCCTGGCTAGACTCTTTATCAAACACACAATGGCAAGTTAAAATACTGAAGTATATGTAGTCGGGCCCTGATAATGTCACATAAAAGATCATCAAGTCATAGTTACAAAATGATATTGTTTCAAACAGTAGTTTGCTTGTTCATCTCAAACAGTAAAGTGCGCTTGTGATTAACAATTGATACAAATACCAACAGCATCATGCCAGTGGTCTGCACTAGTTTAGCCAGCCACTGGAAGCATATCCCCACCAGGAATGTGCGTCTTGCACAGAACGTAGTGCGGAAGTTAAACTTTTTGCCATACATATTGCAATAATCATGCAGTACCCCATAGTGTGTTATGCATAATCACAGTTTGTGTTTCTTTACAGAAACCAAGAACTGATAATGCTGCGAAATACATCTGAAAAATGGAGCCAAGATCCCAAGCATGCGTACATGCGCACGATCTCGGCTCCATTTTTTCAAATCTCTTTAGCAGCACTATCAGTGCTCGGTTTCTGTAAAGAAACACAAACTGTGATCAGACATAAAATTCTGTACTGGTTACATGATTATTACAATATGCATGGCAGACAGTTTAACTTCGGCACTGTGTTCCTGGAGGGGATACGCTTCCAGCGGCCAGCTGAACCGGCGTGAACAGCTCAGTCTGAAAATAGTTACAAAATTAAGAAAAGAGATCATGAAGTTTACTTTTTTATATACTAAAGCATTCTAAAGTTAGTCTCTGTGGCAGAGCTGCAAGAAATAGTGCGCCGTGGCAGTCTGTTTTGAAGTTGCGGAAGGATTATTCTGAAACTCCAAAATGGAAACGTTCCAGGGTGTGAATCTGGCAGCTCATTTTTAGTGCTGCAATGAAACAGCTGCAGGCTCTGCCCACTGCAGTCATAAAAAGAGAAAGAATTACAGAAAATATGTGAAATATAAAATTGTGCCCAAATCTAACATTTTTTTTAAAGTTTTTCTGTTGTTGTCAGTGGCTCTTTAAAAAAATATAAAACACTTTTAGGCCTGTTCCATGCCAGTCTGGAGCATGCGTTTTCTATTTTCAGTTGTCTCCTATTTGCTATACCCACTCCATCCTCAGCTAGTTCTTTTTTCACTTTCCCATAAATCCTCCATATCCTACTCTATTGTTAATATTCCTCTCTTATCAGTTACTTGCTGCACAAATCAGGGTACTGCTACCTGAGACTAATCATGTCACCCTATGGATCTGTTCACCCACACTGACTACAAAAACCCCTTGGCTGACTTAATTAACGCCACAGTAAGTATTGTATTGTTTTATAGGCAGAGGCAGTATAGCGCAGTGGTCTAAGGCTTTGAGCTGCAAATCTGGTAACGTCCAGCAGACTAGACCTGGGTTTGAATCCCACAGCTTCCACTTGCATACTGTGTGACCCTGAGCAAGTCACTTAACTTCCTTGTGCTCCCAGGTCGCACCTGGAAACAAGCTCCAGCTTAGTGTGCCTTTCCTGGTTAAAGAATTTCCCCTTTCCCTTATAGATATCCCAGTAATACAAGAATAGTAGAGTCGTATGCTTAAAAACATATATCCATAAAAAGCAGGATTAAAGGTTATAAAAAGGAAATTTGACAAACCTAGATGTGGGAGTCCCTAGCCTCTGTGTCTACAGCACAGCATATGATGCGGTAGTTATTGCATTTTGTACATGTAGGTTAATTATTCATTTCCTGAGTACAGGCTTTCTGCAATGGCTGAGGACCCAGGTTTATCTGTGTTTATTGGTCAAATTAACAGAATTCACGAAAAAAATGGATTAAAATCCCCATGATCACAGAAACCTTTCAATTAATTGGGAATACAGACCAGCAAACAAATACTGGAATCCTGTGTTGTAAAAAGGGATTTTGACTTTTTCAGCACTGTAAACCAGTATCCTATTCTCGTGGCTATAGCCTATACTTCATACATCTTCACAGGAGCCAACACAGCACTACCACACTTAAAGGAGAACTACAGACAAACTTTGTGCCTGTTGTTCTGTTCTCGACTAAATAGCTCTTTCTAATCCAATATTTTTGTTTTCTAGGTTTGTACTTAGGTCTAGCCAGCAGGAGTGAATGATTTGTTTGTACAGCTTTTCTTTTTATCAAACTACATTATCTCCCCACCTTCCTCCACTCTCTTAACTCACACATGACTTTCCAGACTCACTATAAAGCCTCATTAGAGGTAGCAGCAAAATGCACTTGCCCCCCAGGGTAACACTATTCATATGACTGTTGCTTCTTGTATTGCTGCTCAGTCACTGCCTAATTGGAACAGTTCATGATGTAAATGTGCCTCATTGTTATTTGTAACTGTAACTGTACTATTACCTGTACCCTGTTGTACCTGTCCTATGTAATTGAAATTGTAATGTTTGACTGTCCTATTGTATGAGCCTGAAAACAGTCCATTGGATCAGTGTACCTACCCAGTAAACAAATAAATAAATAAAACCATAAAAAAGGCACAAAAATTACCCCAGGTCATCAATTCTATAATTGGTGAAGACTGTAGCTGTTTCCTTACAAAATAGTCCACTCAATTATCCCTCAGCTTTTTGCCAAACTGTGAATGTAGCCTTTATTAGTACTCACTGGATAAGGAGAATTACTTACCAGCAGAGTTCTACCGCTGTAAACTGGACAGTAAGCAAGAAATCCATGGTCTCCAATGCATTGCTTCTACATAGGACAGGAGACATTATGGGGAAATGATAGGTAATAAAAGAAACATGCATGGAACTCTTTAGGGGCCATAAAACAAGTAGGCAAATTTAAAAAAGAAATCATAATAGATAAACAAAAGGGTGCGCTAGAACTACACACACACAGACACACACACACACACACACATGCACACGCACACAGACACACACACCAGCACACAGACACACACACATGTACACACACACACATCAAAACACTCTGCACAACATATGTTTTTTTCTGATGGTTTGCTGTGTTATATCTTCACTGCTCTTTTAGCCATTGTGCATTACTACAGTGGGGTAAATACCCATAAAGTGTTACAGTAAAGATATGGACGGGGGTGCTAAAGAGCCAGCTAGCGTAAGGTCTCATCTTTACCTCCCTCCGCAAACCGCCACCTAAATAAAGTATTATTACTGCTAAAACTTTTATAAAAGTCAACGCAAAAGATACCAAAATAGCAGGATGAAAGGATGGGTGAGTTCGTAATTACTAATCCAACGAAAAGCTCACGTGCGGCTGCCAAAAGCCAACGGAAGCAGCCGCCAGCCTCTCAAGTTGAAAGTACAGGGTCTATCTCACTATTTGCGGTGGAGGTGAGCGCATTAGGCCGCGAAGTTACCCAGCAAGTTCTGGCTGCTTTGGTGCCCCGTCTCACCAGCCTAGCTTCTACTTTTGACCGCAAGTGAAAGGAACTGGTGGATTTGTATGCATCTCATGCCACCTGTCTGACTGAAATGGAACAGTGGATCTCGAATGTTGAGGACACCACAGCCCCAATTCCAGACCAGGTCGCAGCCCAGCAAAAGGAACTAGACGATTTTAAAGAACAGTTTGATTATCAGGAGAATTACCATCAACGGCTGAATTTGCGCCTTCGGGGACTCCCAGAGGGGTTGGAGGGACCGAGTGCCATAGAATTCTGTGCCAAAATCTTGCCCAAGCTGCTGGAGCTTTCCCCTAACAACAGTCACATAAAGATGGAGAGGGCGCACTGTGCAGTGATGCCTAAGCCTGCACCAGACCAGCCGCCAAGGCAAATAGTGATGCGCTTCCACAACTATCAGGATAGAGAAGCGGTCTTAAAGGCATACAGGGTGATGCCCACTCTCCAGTATGAAGGCCATGAACTTTACCTTTCTCAAGATTATTTGGCTCACCTTCTGAAACAGCACAGAGCCTTCAACTCAATGATGACGCAATTGTAGGAGGCCCAGGTGGAATGCTTTATGCTATATCCAGCTACCCTCAAGATTAGACATGAAGGGGCAGCATATTCTTTTGGGAAGTGCAGAAGGCAGAAGTGTTTGCCTAAGACCTTAAGAAGAAGCTGGGGTGAATGCTGCAGTGGGAGGAAATGGAGTACTTTATCCCTACTGGCAGTCTGCCAGTGTGGACCAGGCTGTAGACCTGCATTTATTCCTATGTTTAGTGTTAAAGGTACTGTACCAGAATGATAGAGGCATGAAGAGAATGTTAAAGGCCATGAGCCAGTTCAGTTTATGTGACTTACCCCAGCTTAGGGGAGAATGTTGACTGGTTAATGTTTGTACTACTCATTCTGCATGTTTTTGGTTTTTTTGTGTAGTGTTCTAATTCAACACAGAGCCCACATGAGAACGCATTGAGACATGGCTGGCCTGAAAGGGCATGGATAGGGGCTGCAGCTCTTTTTATTTTTGGCCTGCTGTTTTTCTTACGCAGGTTAGAGATAAACTTCCTAACCCATTTCCTTTTTCTTTCCCCTTACCAACTACTGGAACTGATCCTCCCCTTGAGCACTTGTGTTGAAGTCGAGGCACATGGGGGGGGGGCTAACCATGTGGGGAAGGAGTGCAAAGAAAGCGCAATGATGGAAGGCCGGTCTGGGAATAGGGGGATGCAGCACTTGAGGTTTGAATGTGCTGCGTGCCCTGTCCCTGGACATAGGCTAATTTTATTGGTTTCACTGAACATTTGGTGCACTGGATGTTGGGACGAAGACCGAGGACTCCTTGACACACCCTCTGTGTTCATTATATTTTGGGGGGGGCAGTGTCTAAGGGCTGCATGTAAAGCAGATCGGTGTGGGCTGTTGAACATTACTCTTGATGGAATATAGGATGGCATTTTCAGGAAATTGCTGACTTTTTTGGAGGTAAAATGTGGCAGTAATCAAGTGAAAATTTGGAGGAAGTAAGGTGGCGGGGCGCGGGGTGGGGGAAGCATACCTACTGAATGTGGGGATGGGCATGTAAAATTTTTGCTTTATGCAATTCTGGTTACAGTGGGAAGGGGGACCCTTGCAGATGAGTTTGGACGAACCGCGTAAGGATGGGGGAATGGAGGGGGGGGATGTACATAGTCGTAATTTGTTGTTCGTTGTTTGGATGCACTTTCTTTACAAGATCCACATTTGACTTTTATTCTTGTTGTCTACATCAAGTGATAAAGGCAGAGACAGGTATATGGATACCTCAGGGCAAAGGAATAATCTGGGTATGTAACCATGGCTAGTCTGAATAGCATGGTCGTAATTTCTTGGAATGTGAGAGGGATATCCACTCCTGTTAAGCGCACAATATTATTGACTGCTTTAAAATGGCAGAATGCGCATGTGGCGCTACTTCAAGAGACTCACCTCACAGCCAAAGAACATGCAAAGTTAAAAAGGAGCTGGGTGGGGGGATGTTATGCAGCATCCTTTAATTCCCACAAGAGGGGAGTGGCTGTCCTCCTGCACAAGAAATTATCCTTTAAATTGGATCGGGTAGTAATGGACCCTGAGAATGGCTGATATGTTTTTGTAGTGGGAGAACTGTATGGGGAAAAGATTACTTATGGGAGTGTTTATGCTCCAGCAGTTCATGACCTGCTCTTCTACCGATCTATTCCCGGGTCTGATTTTGGGATGGGACCTGAACTGCCAGTTGGACCCAGTGATGGATCACTCGGAGGGCAGGGGTAGCCCCAAAGGGGCCATTTATAATTGGATGATGGGGATGGCTGAATTTGATTTGATTGATGGGTGAAGGACTACCAATGCCAGTCTCCAGGAATATACTTTTTTTTCACACCCTCACCACACTTGGTCCAGGTTGGACTATCTGTATCTTCCTAGGGCCTGGTACTTTAAGCTTGCCTATATCAAACATAGTCCAATCCACATCTCGGACCATGCCATGGTCATGATGTCATTGACCCTGGGAAGGGATAGGGCAGATCCCATACCTTGGAGATTCCTCAACTATCTGTTGGCCAATAAAGAATTTAAGGAACATATTCAGGATCAGTGGACACAATAGGTCCAAACTAATGTTGATTCGGCCCTCTCCCTAAGGCTATTTTCTTGGATGTCTGGAAGGCGTACATGAGGGGGACTATTATCAGCTATGTGGCACACCATAAAAAGAAGATCAAGGAACAGAGAGAAAATCTGGAACACTGCCTACGGATGTTAGAGAGGAGGGTAGCTCAAAGGGGGGGGACGCTGCTCCCCATTTGCCTACTGTGACTAGAGAGGCCCTGAATTGCTTATTGCTGGGGTAAGCCAGGAAGACATGTTTCTTTGTTCACAAACATTTTTATGAATGGGGAAATAAACCCAGCACTATGCTGGCTAACCTGATCCGAGGGAAGCGGGGAACGCACATGATTGATCAGTGCAGTTAAGGAGGAAGATGGTAAGGTCCAGATAGACAGGCAACTTATTAGGGATAGATATGGGCAGTTCTACCAGGAGCTATACTGGACCCAAGGTGGGGATGTAGAGGCAGATATGCATGATTTTTTTAATGGCCTGAACCTGCCAAAGCTCACTATTACACAGCGTGACTGGTTAGGCTCTGACATCGCGAGGGAGAACAGATACTCCTATCACAACCATTGCTATACCCAATCACTACTAAACTGGCCTTCACTGGATGCCCAGCTCCAGTACCCCTTGCTATGCCTAGCATACAAGTTATTCAGCCCGGCTCCTCCCCCCAGTCTCTCTGGATACATCACCGTAAAGCCCAATCCCGGGCACTTTCGCTCTGCAGGACGAACGCTCCTGCTAGTCCCCAAAGTAAGAACCACTGCGGGAGGCAAATCATTCACCCACACAGCTCCCACCCAGTGGAACACACTCCCTCCTGGTGTGCAAGAAGCACCCTCCATTAAAAGTTTCCTCACTAGGCTCAAGGCCCATATGGTCACTGCCAGTACCTGCCACTGTTTCGACCCCTGAGATCACTCCCCAGATGTCAAGGTTTTCCTGGACCGCACTTGACTCTGGCGGGCCCAGTACTATGTATCAACTTTTTAGCCCCCTAGTCATTTTCTAGGCAGCAAGATTGCATGTTGCTGGGACAACTTGAGTCTCATGCTGACCCCCTAATAATGCTGTATTGAACTGTATCCTGTCTGTTACCTCATGTATAACATGCTTATCAATTCTCTCTTTGTTCCTTTGTAATTCCCAGGTCACCCCCGAAAAAGGGACCTCTGGGGTCCAGTGGGCTCACCCGGTCACCAAACATTTAATAAATAAATAAATAATATGAGAACCCTCCTTAATGTGATCTGGGGGGCATCCATCGGACGCGAGCCAGTACACATGTTATCTATGGATGCAGAAAAAGCATTCAGGTTAAATGGAATTACTTAATGGAAGTTCTGACCCAGTTTGGTCTGGGTGACGAGTTTACTGGCCTTGTCCGGCTGATGTATACTGCTCCTACGGCCAGAGTGTTGGTTAACGGCACCCTCTCCAGCAGCTTTGGCCTAGGCCAAGGAACCAGACTGGGTTGCCCCCTATCACCCCTCCTTTTTGCTTTGGTTTTAGAACCATTGGCTATTGCTATCCGGGCACACCCGGGCATAGTGGGAGTACTGGGCAGATCTGGTCGAGAACATAAACTCTCCCTATATGCTGACGATATGTTGCTGTATGTGGTCAAGCCATGCCAATCTATGCCCATTTTGCTGAGACTGATTAGTCAGTTCTCCAGTTTCTCAGGTTATAAATTGAATTTGAGTAAGTCTGAGGAACTGAGAGTTGGGGAATTTAGAGAAACGGAGGGTGTACAAGGCTCAGACTGGGGGTTCAGAAAGGTCCAAGAATCCTTTTTACCTTGGAATTAAAGTTGGTAAGGACATTAAAAGGTTATACAATCTTAATTATACCCCACTCCTGCAGACCATAAGGGCGGACTTAACCAGATGGGGAAAGCTCCCTATTACTTGACTGGGAAGAATTAACTTAATCAAAATGAATATTCTCCCCAGAATACTTTATGGGATGCAGGTGCTCCATTTAGGGCTAATGAAATTTGATACTAGAAAGTTAGAAAAAGCATTTTCAGAGTTCCTGTGGCAAGGTAAATGCCCGCGTGTCGGCCTAGCCTACCTAAAAACACAAAGCACTAGGGTAGGGCTTCAATTCCAGGACTTTGGGGTTTACCATCTTGCCACCCAGTGTCGATACTTACAGGATTAGGTTGGCAGGCCACAAGAGGCAGGATGGTTGGACCTCAAAGAAAGAGATGCCCGAGATGGGTCTCGGCATATCTCTCCAGGAGGGGATGGAAAGCATACCTTAGGTTGGCTAAGCCGAATCCATTGGTTAAGACTGTGCTGGAGGGGTGGGGGACGTTAACTAGAGTGTGGGCAATTGGGCAAGAGGACACACTACTTCTACCATTGGCTGGGAATCCATTCTTTGTGCCTGGCCTGGAGGACCCAGGATTTAAGGAATGGGAAAAGAGAGGGTGTCCTCTGTCTGAGGGATCTATACACTACAGGTGTGTTGGACTCATTTGAGAATATACAGGTCAGAACAGGGCTGGGGCGACAACACTTTTTTCGATATCTACAAGTTAGGGCATATAATAGGGAACTGGGTAGAATGAAAGGCACAGACTCCACCTCGGAGCAGCTTGAGTGATTAGTTCAAGATGGGCAGAGAAACCCCAAAGGTACCATCTGCAGGTGGCTAAAGAGGGATGACTCCTTCTTCCAGACTTAACACAGAAAACCCGGCAACTCTGGGAAAGGGACTTGGGGATCCCCCCTGTCAGAGGATAATTGGACCATGATGATACAGCTCCATTAAGGCATTTTAACTTGTAATAAATATAAGGAGCCTTTCTACAAGTTTTTCCATAGGTTATATCGCCCACAGTTGATAGTGAGTAAATTCAGTCCTTCAGTGTCCCCTATATGCCCTCGTTGTAACAATAATCTGGCCTCTTATTTTCACTATTTTGGGACTTGTCCTATATTACAGGAATTCTGGGCAACTATAACAGGAGAGGTGCGAGCAATCGCTGGGAGACAGATCCCAATGTCGCCACTATCTTTACTATTAGGAATAGATGATACAGGGGATATAGAATGGACCCACCTCCCACAATGGATTAGGGTGGTGTTAGTTATGGAAAGGCATTGTATTCTCAATACATGGATGTCGGGGGTCAAGCCTACTGTGCAACAATGGAAGACCCTGGTCCTGCAGGCTCTTGCATTGGTGAGGCTTACCTATGTGATGAAAGATAGGGAGGAGCACTTTTATAGGGCCTGGCAACCACATTTGTCTTCCCTTTCAGTTGCGGATAACCTGACATTGGAGGGGGGGTGGATTTGAGGTTCCATAATAAAGAAGGACCTTGATCCTATTATGGCTCTGGACTACCACTTCCCTACCCTATCTGCCTTTAACCTGCAGGGAATGAGCTTACCCAGGGTAACCCCTTATCTTGGTCTCTTATCGCTGATTATAGTATTTATACAACTCTATGATTTTAGTCTTATATCAAATAGTGAACTGGATCTTGATGTATAGACAGGGAGGCAGTATAGCATAGTGGTTTAAGGCTCTGCGCTGCAAATCTCGTGACATCCAGCAAACCAGACCTGGGTTTGAATCCCACAGCTTCCACTTGCATACTGTGTGAGCCTGAGCAAGTCACTTAACCTCCCTGTGCTACCAGGTTGCTCCTGTAAAACAGCTTTCAGCTTAGTGCGCTACTCCTGGTTGAATAAATAAATGTACATAAGTTATGAATTTTTATTGTCTGCATTTGTCCTGTCTGTACTATTAAGTGTTTCTATGCTTTTCTTATTGCAAAATTCAATAAATAAATGATGCAAAAAAAAAAAAAAGATATGGACAGTTGTAGACTTTTAGAATTTTTCTTTTGTGACCATGACAGATTGTTCATGGCCGCATGACTCCAATTTTATAATTGGAGTTTGCCAGCTGCAACAGTTATGAGAAGTTTAATTACACGCAGCAAAGTATAACTGTCCACTGTGTGTCTCAAAGCCTTAATTGCACTTTTCAAGTTTTTTTAAGCTCTTCCTCCTCCTCCTCATGAGACACAAAATGCAAGTCATAACTTGACTTCCTGGTCGAACCTATTAATGCAGAGATTTCTACCAGAGTTTCACCTCAAATGAACACTTATCTGATTGTAAAAAAATAAACATCAAAAGAGTGGATGCTGGCTGAGAAGGACAGTGTTGTAGAATGTGCCAGTAGAAACTGAAAACTTGGAAGCCTCTGTTGGACCCATATAAAATTAATTTCTACTTTATATGTAAAGTAGACTGGGCTGCTGCATTTGTGGTCCTGAGGTGGTTCCAAATGAAAAATAAAGGACGGGATAAAAACCTACTCCTTCCCTCTCACCAGCTCCTGTTTTCCCACTAACTGACTGCTTCCCATGCATTTGTCTCCTAATCCCAGTGTAATTATGGTTGAAACACCTGATTTTCATACTGCCTTATTTTCATACTTACTCCATATTCTCCAACTGAACTTTATTGTAACTATGAATTGGGTCAGTACTATGTATTTTGCATCCGTGAGCCTTTACCAGTCACCAGTTTCCAAATAAATAACAACATGATATGACATTGCTGGAAGGAAGAGAGGCTACAGGACTTAAATGAATACTCCCTTGAGAAAAGGAGAGAAAAGGAAGGCATGATTGAGAGACATACAAATACCCATATGGGATAAATAGAGTAGATACCAAGGAACTATTCTCCTTGAGTTCAAACACAGGTACGAAAGGGAATTCACTGAAGCTGGTGGGGGGCAGATTCAGGAAGGACATTAGTAAGCACTTCTTCATGGAAAAGATAGTGGATATGTGGAATACGGTACCTAAAGAAGTGGTACAGGCTGAATCGATCAGCAGCTTCATGCAAGGATGGGACAGTGACAGCTGTTGGGTTTAGTTAGAAAAAGGGGGAAGGGTTGCAAGAAGAGCAAAGCAGAATTTTTTTTAATTCTTTTGGTAACTGGGTAGGGCCCACTAGGCGCAAGTGCCTGTTTTCGGGGGCAACCTGAGGGTACTGAGAGGTTAAGTGACTTGTTCAGAGTCACACAGTATGCAAGTGGAGGTTGTAGGAGCCAAATCCAACTCTGCTGGCTGTACCAGACTTATTCACAGCTCATTTCTCTAACCTGTAGGCTATGCTGCCAGCCCAATAGTTGGAGTAGTGAAGTCGGGGGGGGGCAGACTGGATGGGTGAAGAGCTTTTTTTGCCATCAGCATCTACGTATCTATGTAGAAGTGACATATCTCATTTACATTACACTTTACAACTGTGTGTTGACTTACAATAATCAGAACTAATGTTCACAACATGTGCAAAACATAGTTGCTTTGTTTATTTAAAGTGTGTAGGTATATTTTGACTATGTTGCATTGCTTTTTGTGTTTTTATGTATTATGTATGTTATGTCTTTATATTGTACTCCCTAACCCCTCCAAGCACTGCTGAAAATGGATCTTAGGATCCAGTTCATTTTCATGGTTAAGCAAAAGAAATAAAAACTTTTTAAAAATATTATTTTTTATGGTAAATATAAGGAGAGAATTAAAAAGATTCTTAGTTGACTTTGCCAAGTCTGCTGTTAAGCAAATAGTCATATATTCAGAATCACACAGCCTGAAACAGAACTGAATATTTATCAAAGTGATGGGGTCTTCAAACACATTGCATATCAAAAGACATATTCCCCATGAGATACTGCATGTCTTATCTGGTGCACAGTATGCGTGACTCAGTGCAAACATTAATAAATTTGGGAACCCAGAGTCCCAACGCTAACACTGGAACAAAGGACAAAAGCCTGAGTGCATCACTAGTTACACGCTGCTGTGCCCCTGAACATTAGACTTTTGCCTTAACAGATATGACAGTGTTTTTCAAGGATTTGATCTGATTCCATCTGCAGTTACCTTATGTTTCCTATAATGTAGAAACATGTCTACAAAATATAGGACAGTGGATGGGCAGCTATGTACAACCAGCGTGCTGTGCCACCGAGGGGTACTGATTCCCTTTGACCGTGAGATCGCTCGAGAGGTCTGCGGGAATCAGATCCCCAAGGTGGCACAACACACTGGTTGTGCATAGAGTTGCCCATCCACTATCCTATATAGTGTATGGGCATCAGTGCCTATTTCAGACATTGCACTTAGATTCAGTGAACTGGTGGTTGAGGGGGACATTCGATGATTGGTGGTAGGTTCAAATTACTGACACAGTGTGCTGGCAGATGTTTCTACAAGTTCAAATTTAAAAAAGAAAAACTTCCAGCTTAATTGGATAGGGGAAATCAAGTATGTGACAACATTCCAAGTTGTTGTGCTGCAGTAGTGACATCACTGCTGCAGCAGAACAACATAATGATGTCACTGCTGCAACAGACCAAGCATATTCCAGACATGGAATTCCATGCATAACAGCATTCCACCATACACTATACTAGAATAGTGTATGGTGGAATGCTGTTGTGAATGGAATTCCATGCCTGGAATATGCTTGTTCTGCTGCAGTACTGACATCATGTTGTTCTGCTGTAGTAGTGATGTCACTACTGCAGCAGAACAACTTGGAATGCTGCCACATAGTTCCTTTTCTCTATCCAATTAAGCTGGAAGTTTTTTGGTTTTTTAAACTTGAACTTGCAGAAACATCTGCAGCACACTGTGTCAGTTAAAAAAAAAAGAAAATGTTAACATTTCAAATCTTGCCGGATGTGATCCATCCAGATCAGACTGGGGTCATTAAGGGGCGTCAATCCTATCATAATGTACGGAGATTGTTAAATATTATTTGAAGGGTGGGACAGAATGGATCCGGGATGGGGATACTTTCCATGGACGCCAAAAAAGCGTTCGATAGGGTGGAGTGGGCCTACCTCTTTGAGGTGATGGACCGGTTTGGTCTGGGGGACTCGTATATAGGATGGGTTAAGTCCATGTCCCAGAAGCCCAGTGCACGGGTAATGGTGAACGGATGCTTGTCTGGGAAGGTTGAGTTAGAGAGAGGGACTAGGCAGGGGTGCCCACTGTCGCCCTTATTGTTCGCTCTGGCAATCGAACCCCTAGCGTTAGCAAGTCGCCTGCATGAGGGCGTGGTGGGAGTGAGAGATGGGGATGGGAGAGAGCATAAAGTGGCGCTTTACGCCGACGATATGCTTCTTTTTTTAGGGGACATGGGTGACTCAGTGAGACACCTGATGGTTATTATTGGAAAATTCACTGACTTCTCTGGGTATAAGATAAATGTGAAGAAATCAGAAGTAATGGGTTTTCCAGATGTCAGCCCAGAGGTGCGGCAGAGAGGCTTTAGTGTGGTTAAGTCAGACCTTAAATATTTAGGGCTACATGTGGGACGACGGTGGGATGACTTATATAGATTGAACTATTACCCATTAATCAAAGGGATTTTGGCGGACCTGAAGCGGTGGTTACATTTGCCCATATCTTGGATTGGGAGGATAAACCTCATCAAAATGAACATTATACCCCGGATATTATACCCGATGCAAATGCTGCAGGTGAGAATTATGCAGAGGGATGTTAAAAGGTTGGAGAAGGGGTTTGTTGAATTCATATGGCAGGGAAGAAAACCCAGAATAAGCCTAGCAAGACTTAAGGCGGATAGATCCAGAGGTGGGCTTAACTTTCCAGATCTAGGGGTCTATTATAGATCAGTGCAACTTAGGAGTGTGAGGGATTGGATTCACAAGCCAGAGGTGGCTAGCTGGGTGGGATTAGAACAAGAGGGAGTTCCCGGGAGACTGTCAGCATATTTACATAGTAAGGGGCTACAGGCGTACAGGAGAATGGGGAAGGTTAATCCGTTGGTGCAAGAGACGCTGGAGGCCTGGGGACACTCCTGGAGGTGAAAGAAACCAGCTCAGAGAGAAACAATTTTGCTCCCAATTGTAAAGAATCCCTTTTTTATCCTGGGAATGGAGGACAGAGGGTTCCTGGATTGGGAAAAAAGGGGAGTGGTATGCGTGGGAACCCTGCTGGAGAAAGGGGAGTTGATCGAGTTTAACAAGATCAGTAGGGGGATAAACCTAGGGGCTTCACATTTATTTAGATATTTTCAGGTAAGAGCATACGTTAGGGGACTGAGTAAGGGGGGTAATGTGGGGTTGAGCCCAAACAAGCTAGAGCAGATACTTTGTCAGGCCAAGAAAGATCCGAAAGGGTTTATTGCTAAGGCTTCCAGGCAGGATAGGTTGAATATGCCAGATCTAACAGGCCCCACAAAAGCCCTATGGGAAAGGGATCTAGGCCTGCAGATATCTGAAGCCAATTGGGAATTGATATTGGGGATGCCGGAGGGCATTATGGTATGTAATAAATTCAAAGAGGCCTTTTTTAAATTCCTCCACAGGGCGTATTGGCAGCCAGTGGCAGTGCACCGGATGCATCCTGGGGTTTCCCCGAATTGCAAGAGATGTGTGTGAAGGTTGGGTACCTTCTACCATTGTTTCTGGGCATGTCCAGTCTTGGTTAAGTTTTGGGAGAAGGTAGTACAGGAGGTGAACAAGGGGACTGGGGGTGGCTATCCCGGGATCCCCTGGTGTGTATGTTTGGGATGGAAAGGAAAGTCAGAGAAGAGGAATGGCAAATCTTGCCCAGGTGGGTTAGAGTACTGTTTGTGTTGGCAAGGCACTGCATCCAGAACACTTGGGTGACTGGGAATGGGCCCACAATAGCAGATTGGAAAAGGGTGGTGTTGCAGTCTCTGGCCCTGGAGAGATTCACCTGGGTAGTAAGAGAAGGAGAGGAGAGGTTTGTGAGGGAGTGGGCCCCGTTTCTGGCAACTTTGAGCATCTCTGAAAGCATAATGCTTCTTACGGGGTGGGACACTTAGGCCTAGGTATGAGAAAGGTACAGGAAATGAGCAAAGAAGCCCCACTGGAGAAAGGAAACTTGGTGCAAACAAATGTTGGCTGGCGCCCTCTCGTGCTTATCGCTGGCCCCTCTCATGGGTATTTAGTTCAGGGTAAGACAGTGGGACCACACTCTGTTATTAATTAGGTGAAGAAACAAGACGGATTGGGGAGACCTAGGGATGCACAGGAACTTGAGGGTAAGTCCACACACTTGGTCACGACATTGTAATAGTGTAATATTACAAATGGAATTAATGTGATGTATAAATGAAACAACCAGGTGTATTTTCCTTTTTTTTTTTTTTTTTCTTGTCTTCTTGTTTGTTTAATGTGTATGGTATTGTCCGTCCATTATCAAATGTAGTGTGTATAGTTTCTTTTTTTTTTCCTGTGGATGTATGATGGAAACTTTAATAAACAGACTTTACAAAAAAAAAAAAAAAAATTCAAATCTCCATTGTCTTCATTAGCTGGCTTTGTGTGATTTTCTGTGCTGTGACTGCCCATACACTATAAAATATTGTGTATGAGCAGTCATACACAAACAAAGATATTCTTGTATCTCGCTGTCGAGGTCATCTGTTACCAAGGAAACCTCTTGATATAAGAATATCCTTGTTGTGTATGAATGCTCATACACAATCATCTATATTCTGACCCCAAGTAGATGCCAGATACATGTTTCTTTCTTAATTTTCAAAAATATTTTTAACTTGGTATAGTATGAGTTGTAAAGGTGCAAGCAGTAATGTTCACAAAATAGAAATTTAAAGTACAAGAAAGGCTAATAAAGACACACACGAAAGAATTGCATTTGCAATGTTACATTATTAGGAAAACAAAGCAAAAAGTCATCTACTGTATTCCTCCCCCAAAGTTAAGCCCAGCTCCCTTCCTGACCTTCTCATCCCTTTCTTCCTTCCTTCTCTGTTTTAAGTGAGTTTCTGGCCCATGGGGACCATAACCCTTGTATCAAGGTGAAAGCAACTGAAAGCTTGGACTTGTCTTTCCCCATGGGTAAAAACACTATCCTTGCAAATTAATCCCTCAATGACACACAGCGCTTCACCAAGCCCACCCATCTCAATCGTCTTTCCTCTAACCATTCCTTCATCTACTGTGTCCTTCCCTCACCCCCTCCATTGTTTGTACTGGTATCTTCAGCATGGTTTCAGAGACCATTGCATGGTCTATTCCAGGTCCAAAAGATCCACTGTTCTACACCCCCCCCCAAAAAAGTTCCTCTGATGTAGGTCACTCAGGTCTCTTGACCTATCCACCATACTAAATGATCTTCAGAATACCAGCTTGTCACTACTGTCTATATCCACCAATATAAATCATGCTCTGTCCTACTTTCAAGACAAATTCATTGTTTCAGGGGACAAAAATAATCCTCTCTGAAGGTCTCATCTGTTCATGGGTCCCACCCTGCCTGAATCTCTGCAAAGCTATTTGGACATCTCAAAGACCATGACCGTGCCTGACATCTCCACAAGTCGCCAGTCTCCCCTGAGGACTTGCTGAGATACAAACAGTTATGTAATGTTAGCAAAGAGGTCAACAGGGTGACCAAATCAAATTGTTTCATCAGCAACCTCCAGTGCAACCCTAACCCCCTCAATAAATTCTGGAAGGTCACTCAGTCTCTCTCTAATCACCCCCCCAACACCCACCCAGTAAATCACACCCTGTTTTCCAACTAGGAAACTCACCTATCTCTGGCCCACTTGAGGTCACAAATGCTTTTAATCAATTTTTACCCCCTGTGCCCTCTTTCTACTCCCTGCCCCCTCCCCATCCCCCGTGTCTTATCTCCATGCCCCCTGTCCTCACAGCTTCTACCTCCACCCCTTTTTGCTTCATCCCTATCTCCTCACAATTACCATTGCTGAAATGTGGTCTCTCAGTTCTGGTAAGGGGCACAATGCTATTGGTCTGGAGGACACCACTCTTCTTTATCTGTCTGCTCCCACAATTGCTGCCCCTCTTGTTTCCCTGTTCAGTTTTTCCTTTCAACTTAAGACTGTCCCCACAACTTGGAAGCTGGCTAAAGTGCTTCTTCTCCACAAAAGGGATAACTCCTTCTCTCCTGGGAACTATTTACCCATCTCCCTCCTCTATGCCCTGGCTAGATTGCAGGAAAAACTTTTGCTTTGTCAGCTCATCTTTGCTTAACTCCCCCTCTTTCCCCTCTCCTTTCCTGTTTGGCTTCTGCAAACACCACACCACTGTTTCCTCCTTGCCCAGAGCCACTGACACTGCACTGAAAGGTATGAGTAGGGTCATTTCACCCATGCCATTTCCTTGACCTGGCAAAGCCTTTGATACTGTGATATACCCCCTCCTTCTGGGTAGGTTAATGGAAGTTGAACTGCCTGGTGGTTGGCTGGTTTTGCTCCTACCTTTCTGACTGGTACTAGTTAGTCTATCTTAGTGACCCCTTCTCCACCCCCTGACCGTGTGTTCCAATATCCCCCAGCTTCTATTATTGGCTCCATCCTCTTCTCCATTTTCCAAAATTACTTCCCCTCCATCTGTGTCTCCTCATACATCTACAGATATGCGGAAAATGAAGTGTTCTTTGCCTCTGCAGCCTTGCTCCCTCAGCTCAAAATTGCACTCCAGCAAGATGGAGTTTAACAGTGTCCAATGCACGTTCTCCTCGGACTAGATTTTGGCTCCACTATATCCCAGTCTGTAAGTCTCTGGATAGCAGCCCTCTTAAAGTGGTAGCACACCTCATAGTATCTTGTTGTGTAGCTGGATCCAAAAACTCAACTTCACGACCCACATTGCACCAATGCATAAAAAAACCCTCTGCCCTACCCTAGATGCACTGTATTGCAACAAAGACTGCCTTCCACTCCTAGTTCACCTTGAGATCATCCTTAAGAGGATCATGGGGGTGTTTGACTATGCAGATGAGGTTTGAGGTCCCCAAGTCCACAGAGGGGGGTTGGACCTAGATGCTCTTGTCCCTCTAATAATGAGGGAAAGGAATATCAGTGCTAACAATTCAGCCTTTATGGTACTGTTATTGAATCAGGTAAAGCAAGTGAACAGAATTCAAATTCCTATAGGTTGCTCCAATTAGGGGCTGGCCAAGTGGGGTGGAAGGCTGAGGCATTGCAAGGAACCTTATCTTCTGCCACACCAGCAATCCAGGTTCAGGAACAGACTCAGGCCATCGAAGGTCAGCTGGCAAGGGAGTGGATCAAGCATCCGATGGACTGCTCTCTGCTGTCGAGGAGGGGAGGCTTGTCATCCCGGCTTCAGCTGCCCCCAGGTGGAGGCCAGGGACAGAGCAATTCAAGGAGACAAAGTGAAGGAAAGGCACTGCAGGGGCAAGTAGAATGGGTATGCCTCCACACATGAGACTTACGCTCTGCGGGAGAGGTGGGACAGAAAAGCAGGAAAAAGGACATCGGAGGGCTACATAAAGCCCGGCCCCCCCATCTCTGTGCCCACCCTACTGATCAGCAAAACCAAATTGGTCCACCTCGGCCCTCCCTCCTTGGCCCTGCCATGAGAGGAAACTCATGAGAGACCATAGACCAGAGGCACTCACTGGAAGTGGCAGAGATATGGCCAAGTGGACTGGAGATCGGGCTGAAGCAGCCGCTCTCCAGATGTAAGGAGGATAAAAATGTGGATTGGAAAAAAGAGTTGTTCCACTTAATACTTTTTTCAGAAAACATTTACTTGCCACCAACTTGCCAAAGTTTTGGGCTGTCTGGACATGTCATCAGGGCTCTTGGTAGTACCCACTGTATTCTGTTTAAGTTAAAACACTCTGGGTATAAGTACTTGTCATTTTCTTACAGGTTTGTATAGACTTGCAGGCCTGGGACATTATCTTGTCAACCACTTGCCACATGGATCTACATCATGTGGTATGTGATCCTGTGTGTGACAGGTGTCTGCTGAACTTGCTCGCAGTCAGGCTACAGTCAAAAAGCACATTGGCACAACCTATGGTCAGTCAGAGAAACTTTATTTGTTTAAGAACCGTCTCTATTGTTAGTATATGCTACCAATAAATACAATACTATCTATATTTTCATTTTTAATGATCTTTCAGAAGCTATTTCTTTAACAATCAATTTGTATTACATCTGAAACAGCTTATTAAACTATGCAAACATGACCAGCTGAACCATTAAGGCCTCTGACTGTAATTAGGTCAGGGTGATAAACCTGAGAATGATAATCATTGAAGTATTAAGGCCCCTTTCTAAAACAAATTGTTATGAAATGGCAAGAAGAAAAAAAAGACCATGCAATAAATCTCTATAAACTCATGGTCAAGTGTCAAGTCTCATTCCCCCCCCCCCCCAAAAAAAAAATTACTTAGATCAATTTTATATGTGTAATAAGCCCTTCCAGGGTGTGCATGATAGGATTTTAATGCTCTTCCCAGGGGGTGTAAGGACACTCTTCCTTCTGCCTTGTGCCTTACTACACCCCTGGGGCATGCATTAAAATCCTATCATGCACACCCTGTCATGGTGTATTACTTCCTTGACACACAGTGAGGCTCCCCAAGATGCTTCCTGATTTCAGACAGCCTTGCCAAGGTAAACTCTTTAAAACGGATTATTGTCCATTGCACACTATCACTTTGCACTGCATTATGTACCGTTGTCACGGGGGGAAGTTCCTGCTGAACACAGTTGTAAATGGTACATAAAGTCACTTTCAGCAGGTGCCATGGTGACAGTGCAGAAAGTCATAGTTCTGCAGCGAATACTGCAGATCCCATATGCATAATGGAGTGAACAGCTCCGCCATGGGGTGGGGTAGGGGGACAAAATTCACCCTTCTCTGTAGTATGTATGAAACTAGGAAAGGTCTCTTTTTCAACACACGTGGCTGATGCCACATAATTAGATTTTTTGCTAATGTGTACTCCACGGGGGATTCTCTTAGGATACAAAGTGGGTGAATATATTTATGTATTACTACATGTCAGTTATGAAAATTAAAACTGAGTTTACTTTTTATGGGAAGCTAATACTTTTCTTAATATGTATACAGTTTAAAATGTTCTTATCAGGTTCACCACTGACATCCTAGCTGCCTTGGACAAGGGCATCCCCACAGGGGCAGTCTTCATTGATCTAACTAAGGCCTTTGACCTTGTAGACCACTCCCTCCTTCTAACAAAGTTGAACAATTTTGGACTTGACCAATACTCTCTGAACTGGTTCCACAAGAATCTGTCAGGCTGCTCCCAACAGGTTAAGTGGAGAGGTGCAATCTCTGGGTCACTTCCTCTAAATGAGGGGGTTCTGCAAGGTTCAATCTTGGTCCCACTCTTGTTCTCCCTGTTCGTCAATGACCTCCACAGCCACTGAGGGAGCAGCTCCATGGTGCAGTACGCTGATGACGCCGTCCTCTGTAGAACCACACAGCACTTGGATGACCTAGGGCCATTGCTCCAGTCGGACTTCACCAAGGCTGAAGCCTGGCTAGTTGAAAACCATCTGGTCCTTGACCCTAACAAGACCAAAGTGCTCCTGTTTGGTCTGAATTCCTTGGGCCCTTCCTGGGCCCACCTTCTCACACTTGTTACTGCATCTAGCTCCACAATTGAGGTGGTTCAATCCTTCAGATACCTGGGCCTTACACTGGACCAGGGGCTTACCCTAAAGCCACACGTGGCTCTAGTACCAAAAAACATTCATCAAAAACTTGGCCTGCTCTATCGACTAAGCACGAACATGATACTTGAGACTAGACTGGCACTCGCACAGAGTATCCACCTCCCAACTCTTATCTACGCTGTCCCAGCACTGTTGGGCATAGCAAAACTTGACCATGCTAGACTACAAACTTTGTACCATAAAATTGCATGTTTCGCCACGAATGCTCATCCAAGAACCTACCATTGTGAAGCCCTCTCCTCACTCAACTTGCACCCCTGAACCATAAGCTCCACTACCCCTGTTAAGCTGGACATATAAGCTTCTCGATGTCGACCCTCCTGCATGTCTAACTGGGCTTCTTGCCCCAAAGCAACCCAGCCAACTACTCAGGACCTCAGGCAAAAAACTCCTGGACCTGCCCAGGGCCAGCTCCGCAGCTGGCAATAAATCCTTTGCCTATATCACCCCTGCGCAATGGAACAAACTCCCCAGACACTTTCAGGAAGCCCCTTCCCTGGCCACATTCCAGAAAGGTCTGCAGGCACACCTCCTAAATCACAGCCCCTGCTCCTGCACTGAAGGCTAGCCTACTCACCCCTCGTGGCTTGGCCACAAAAAATCCAGTGTCCTAAGTCTGTCAGCTGCCACTGTTGAACTGTGTAACCGTGCTGTAAATAATTGCTCTTCTCAATGAAAATTGTAAAATTGTATACTATCTTTGAATTAATGTACTCTATGTCCTGCACTGTTTCACTTTTATGTATTTGCACTGTTTTTTGTAACTAATTCCGGGTCGCTCCTGAAAAAGGGACCTTCAGAACCCAGTGGGCTTACCCGGTTAACAAAATGTTATAAATAAAATAAAATGTTATTTAGGTGAGTATAGTGAAATATAGTGCCAATGAAAGAGCTGAAACATTTTTGACGTGGCAGAAAAAAAGAAAATAAATCTAGTGCTGTCCATTTATGGGCACCAAGGACTAGGTTGATGGACTGATAACTGACTGTAGCTCTACCCTCTTAGTAGCTGAGGAGGTCCACTTTCAGTGTTATCAGTGATCATCCGTAGAAAACAGTGATGCAAACTACTAAGTGTGGCTAGGTTCTATGTCATAAGGGCGATCGCCGATATGTGATCATCCTTATGTCGAGTGTACATCGCCGAAATTCAATTTCAGTGATGTACAATTAATGTACGACTCATTTGATATCCTTTTATAACAATATAAGTGCTTTACTAGATGCAGGTATCCCTTCCGATGTCATTCTCTTGGATTTTAGTAGAGCATTTGACAAAGTATCACATGAAAAATTGATCACCAAAATGTATAACTTAGGCATGCCATCTTATATTGTTAATTGGATTTCTAATTGGCTGACAAATCGAACCCAGAAGGTTAGAATAAATGATGCCCTGTCTGACTGGGGTAGAGCGACAAGTGGTGAGCCTCAGGGGTCAGTCCTGGGATCAACATTGTTCAACCTTTTCATTAGTGATTTACAAACTGGGCCTAACAATTTCATGGTTAAATTCGCAGATGATACTAAACTGGGGGGCAAGGTAAATAATCATGATAGCATTTTATCATTAAAGGAGGACTTGGAAAAAGTAGTACTTTGGGCTAATCATAATCATATGCAATTCAATCAAGATAAATGTATTGTATTACATTTTGGAAAAAAAAAATCCTTATACAGTATATCATATTAATGGACTTCCACTTCACTCATCCAACTGTGAGAAAGATCTAGGTGTCCATATTTACATCAAACTTACGCCAAGGGAACACTGTGTTAAAACTGTTGGTATGACCAATAGACTCTTGAGGCAAATAAAACGCACTTTTATAAATCACACTGAACAATGTCTTATTCCGCTTTATAGGGCATATATTAGACCTTACCTCGACTATAGTTCCCCCTTCTGGAATCCAAGCCTAAAAAAGGATATTATCATACTGGAACAAGTCCAGAGGACAGCAACTAAAAGGATTCCCAGATTAGCTAATCTGGACTACCAGGCAAGATTACAAGATACTGGTCTCTTCTCTCTTCAAAATAGGAGATTAAGAGGAGATATGCTCATGGTTTTTAATTTAATAAATTCACCAGATCTCATGGATCAATGTGGTCTAACCTTCTCAAAAAGGAGACATGTCCCAAGACTGCATAACAAACAGCTTAAGGTCAAAAGTTATAAAACTGGTAAGAAGGGAAGATTCTTTTCAGTAAGGGCTCCTCGCGTATGGAACACCTTGCCACATGATTTAGTTGAGGCACCAAGTATTCTAACTTTCAAAAATAAATTAGGTATTTGGATACGGGATAACTACTAAATAATGTTCCACATTGTGTGGGGAACAGTCTCGATGGGCTACAGCCTTCTTCTGTTCTATCATACCAAGTAATACCAAGTAATACAACCACAGCAACAGATAAAACGGCACAAGGAATTGTGATTTTTTACTTTTATGCATGGGGCTGAACCCCCCCCCCCACACTTTTAGATTCTCAACTCCAAGGGGTGCATGTCAGGGGGTGCAACAGTGAAAAAAAATACAATTCACCTACTCGGGCCAGACGCAACAAAACATACCTGCACCCAGGCCTGAACCCTGCATCCCAGCCACCCCAGGCCAGCACCCACTCCACCATGCCACGGAGCCAGCTCAGTGGCTAACCATGGCACCACCCCTCACAAACCCTCTCACCCCTCGCTACCCCAATGCATGTATGTATGGCGACATCCCATCACCATGCATGAACCCTCCCCATCTGGTCACCCTCCCTACTCCCTCGCCATCTGGGTATGCATTACAAGTGGGTCGCCGTTTCGGTAGGCGCCAACATGTGATGCGCCCAGCTCACAGGATACCATGTGGCTTCATGATATTGCTTACTGCAGGGCTAGAAGGCTGAGGGTTCTAGCCCCATACCTAGGAACTGAACACATACCTCATGCTAGCATCACAGGGAGAGCAGTGAAGGTGCTGCCATGCAAGAGCTCACATCCTTTTAGATGAAACTTTAAAGAACCCTGAGGTCCCAGGAGAAACTTTGGGGGAAAAAACATCCCTTTTAGAAATAGTATATTCCAAGTTAGACCGTGCTTCCCATGCTTTAGATACTCACGTATACGTATAGTTCTGGGTGCTAAAAATAGACCCCCAAGAAGAGGCGCTCCACTGATCTGTGGGGTTAACCCATCTGCTGGATTTACTATGGTAAACCATTTATTGCAACTGTGTACCTCCATTTTGTGTCCAGTTCTGACCACAAAGGCAGATTTTTTGTCTGATGTTGCTCACAAAACAGATTTTCCACCCAGACTGGGCAGCAAAATAATGTCAGCAATTTTGCTAACGTTAACAAGGAAAGAGGGTGGATCTATATGTGAAGTCGACTTATTGGTGAGTATATACAGTATTTATCTCTATTTAGCTTCCCATTTTTAATAATAATTGTGTATACAAACAGAAAAACTGCCTATATTTTTCATTTACTATAGCTGCTTGTCTACACCTAACATCATAGACCTCTCTTTGTGACATCATAATAATTTCCTCAGCAGCCAACTATGATGTCCCAGTTTAGGGATTGTTATGTCAGGTATAGCCAGCCAGCAAAGCAGATGAAATCTAGAGGACAATGATGATTTTTTTTAAGTAAGCAATAAGACAAGAGGGGGTGTGCATTAGACATTTCTAATGCACGGCCAGGGGCGTAGTGAGGCACGAGGCTGCAGGCCGAGTGCCCTCAGGCCCTGGCTGTGCACTAGAAATGTCTAATGCACACCCCCAGAGTGTCTTATTGCGCTTAAAAAATGGGTCATTTTGGCCAGTCTGGTGGCACTGAGGGTTGAGGTGCTGGGCGCCATGCCAGTGACCCGGGTTTGGGAACAGACTCGGGGCACCATAGGTCTGTGGGGAGGGAGAGAATCAAACATCTGATGGACTGCTCCCCTCTCAGGGAGGGTAGCATGTTCCACACCACTTGCCAGTGGCACCTGATGGAGATTGGGGACACTGTAGCAGTGGTGCTGGCAGAAGGGGGTGGAGCAGCGGTGGGCATCAGCAGTATGCTGCACAGACGCCATTGTACATCTGTGCTCCGGAGGGGCATAACTAAGGAAAAATCCCTGCTGGTGGGGATAGACAAAGCCACCACGGACCCACGAGCCACACTTCAAGACCGGGCACCTCTCCTTGCGCCGATCCCCTGTCCGACTGGCAAATTGGATTATAGGTAGAGTGACCAGGGCAGATTGGGTGGCCCTACTTTGGGGGGTGCAGAGCCGGGGGGGGTTGCTGGTCAGTATGGGGTGAGGAGTAGAGTGCTTCAGGTGGGAGGTAGAGCTCTGGGCAAGTGGCTGCTGGACAGAGTTACCCACAGGCGGCGCAGAAATAAAGTTTGAAAAAAAAAATGGGTCATTTTATTTTACGTTAGTGATAAAATTAAAATTTATATGTTCAGACATTTGAAAACTTAAAACTGTTGCTTAGTTTTGAAAAAAAAAATCCTCCACCTGGTTGCATTGTAAGGCTTTTCTGTTTTGTTTGAGGCCTTCTATCCTTCATAGGGGGCTGTAGTTGTAGATTATCTCAACTCTGTAGTGTTGTGTCAGGTTAACTTCATGGTTGTCTGGCTGATAGTAGTGAGATTGTGGTGTCAACCCCCCCAACCCCTGCATCCTTATGGCAAGTGTGGTTCTGAGTAAAAAACACATCATGAGAAGGTGGAAGTGCAACCACGATCCTTGCAGTCATGCAGTTTTGGGTAAGTTACTTTTTCTATTACTTTCTATTTTTTTTAGAAACTTGATCCAGGAAGCTTTGTGCAGTAACTAGCAAGGATGTGGAGAAGTACTAGAAAAAGTAATACATCTGACAGTTACAGTTACTTATTTCATTTTATACAAAAACAATACAAAAATAATAAACAACTGTAACATAGGTCATAGGTCTCATAGGTAAGTACAGAGCTATATAGACTTTAGTCCTTTTGCTTGCCATTTATTAATAACCCCGAATATTATGCTTAAGTAAGAAGCTATCTAGTTTGTTTTTAAATGCGTTCACAGTTACACTAGCCACCACCTCTAATGGCAACCTATTCCAAATATTGGTAACTCTCAGCGTGAGCCAGGATTTTCTTTTTTTGGTTTTTGGACATTCCACATATAGTTGTAGAGGGTGTGATCTAGTATTACCCGACAATTCCCTGTACCTCAAACCCAGTAGTTCCCATAAATCTGGATCGATAGTGGCTTTATAGATCAAACACATATCCCTCCTTAAACGCCTATATTCCAAGGAATATAAACCCAGAATATTTAGCCTCTTTTGATAATAATGACCTTTAACCTCCTGTATATTTCGAGTGGCTCTTCTCTGAACTCTCTCAAGTGCCACTATCTCGGTTCTTCCACTGGGTGACCAAAACTGTGCACAGTAATCCAAATGCGGCCTCACCAATGATGTATAAAGGGGGCAGAAGAACATCCCTACTTCTAGATGTAATATGTTTATTTATACAGTGTAAAATACCACTTGATTTTTTAATAACTGAATTGCAATGCATTTTAGGTGATAGATCGTTTGTAACCATAATACCCAAGTCACTCTGTTGTTCCACAGTATTTAATATTTGTCCTCCAAGTGTATATGGTATCTGTTTATTTGCCTTCCCAAGGTGCATAACACAACATTTGTCCACATTAAACAGCAGTTTTTTATCTAATGCCCAGGACTACAGCATATTTAGTGCTTCTTGTAGCTTTGTGGCGTCATTTTGGTTATTAATAGGAAACCCAACCCTGGTATCATCAGCAAACTTAGAAACCCAGACTCCATTGTTGACTTTCATTGAGGCAATATATATATTAAACAAGCAGGGCCCCAAGACAGAGCCCTGGGGCACCCACTAGTCACCTCCGCCAATGCTGGGTTGGTCCCATTTACATTTACTGACTGCTTTCTAGAGGTGAGCCATGCATCTACCCATTTTGTTATTTTTCCTGGTAAGTCCTGTAGTATTAATGCTTCAATAAGTTCTCCATGGGGGACCTTGTCGAAAGCCTTCGAAAATTCGAGATACACCACATCCACAGGCTGTCCCTCACCCATTGTCCTGCTAACCTTTCCATAAAATTCCAACAGGTTGGTCTGACAGGACCTTCCGGTGGTAAATCCATGCTGTACTGGGTCTTCCAGATCTGTTTTTTTGGCATGATCCACAATATAATCTTTTAAAATACCCTCGAAGATTTTTCCTAAGACAGACGTCAGGCTAATTGGTCTATAGTTGGACACCTCATGTCTACTCCCTTTCTTGTAAATGGGAACCACTCTGCTTGTTTCCATGCCTCCAACACTAGCCCTTTTTAATGATGTTTGAAAATAACCATCAGGGGTCCAGCCAAGAGGTCTGCCAGTTCTTTAATTATTCTTGGGTGTATTCCATCGGACCTTGTGATTTATTCTGATCTAATTTATGGAGCCTTTTAAGTATGTCTTCGCTTTATCAGTGATTCTACTTCTAGTACAGTTTGCAAATGTTCTAATTTAGGGAGGATTTACTATTGAAGACTGATATAAAGAAATCATTATACATTTGGGCAAGAAAGAGACTGGTCAGTAACTGTACTACCATCCATTGCATGTAGTGGGCCAATAGGTCTACAAGCACCTTTTTTGTCATTAATATATGCATAAAAAGATTTATAGTTGTCCTGGACTCTGGTTGCTAGGCTTAACTCATATTTTAGTTTGGCTTCTTTAATACATTTTTTTAACTTTTTTAAAAGGTCCTTATATATTTTCCAGCAAATGTTGTTTCCCAATCTTTTGGCCTTATAAAATGCCCTATTTTTTTCCTTTATCAGTTTCAGTATATGTTTTGACATCCATTTGGGATTAATCTCGGTGGTGTCGTCCGTTCTCTTTACTAAGGGAGTAACAGTTTGGGAAGCTAAGATTATTTTACCCACCAGCAGATCCCACATGGAGTCGAGTGTCTTGTTTTGAAATTCCTCTACCCAGTTTCCAGTTTTTGAGATATGTTCTCATACTATCAAAATCAGCTTTACTATAGTCATATTTGCTAGCCCTGCTTATAATAGTGTCTGTTAATGTGTCAAGGGAAAAGTAAACCATAGAGTGGTCACTTGATCCAAGAGGGGGAATAATAGGTTAGTTACCAGTTACTTTCAAATAAATGTAATCAGTTACAGTTACGTATTACTTTTGTATAAAAAAACATAAGTAATTGTAACTGTAAGGCGTATTACTTTTTCCAGTACTTCTCCATCCTTGCTAGTGACTGCACAGAGCTTTCTGGAACAAGTTTCCAAAAGTAATAGAAAGTAGTAGAAAAAGTAACTTGCCCAACACTGCAGTCATGTATGGTAAAATATAATGCGATGCAGGAGCTGAATTTAAGGATGAATAGGTGAAGGGCTGGGGGGAGGGCGAGCAGAGGAAGGAATGCAAAATGCAGTTTTACTTGTCACTCGACTGCAATTTATGACCCAGGTGTCAGATGGCATTTTTTTTAGCAGGACCACGTTGGAGGGAACTGTGCTGATGTAGGTTGGTTTCGGAGCACGTAGTTGGTGACTGGTCGAGAGATAGAGAGCAAGCGACTTGGGGGGAAGGCAGAGTGAAGTGAAGTGTTGATTACTTACTAAAAAATAACACCTAAGAGTTAATTCTTCTTTTCATGGATCTGTAGGGGACATATGTAAGTCAGGGTGAGCAAGTGACCGAGCGGCAGCTGCTGCGTTTTCGGTGTCAGACTGCTTAAGGCTCGGTCAGTTTCATTAACTGTTGGTGGCTCCATACCTTTGGGAATTGGTCATCGAGATTCCTCAAACCAAATTAAGGTGATATCCAGATATAAAGGTATGCACTGCTGTGATCAAAAATGATTGTAGGCGTATAGGGTTCAGCAGCTTAAATTGTGACAGGGAGTGTGAAAATCGTGATTCAAAACTGAAAATTCTATTTGGCTTCCTAATAATTTTTTTTTATGCGGCTGTGGTTACCTGAACTTGTTAGTAGCCATGCATTAGACATTTCTAATGCACAGATATAAACCAATCAAAAAACAGGATTTTTAATACCCATTTTATAACTTGATTTATTGAATTTTGTGTAAAACACAAAAGCAGTATAACAATAGCAAATCCATACTAAATCAAGTATTGGTCCCATACAAGCATGAACGCATTAAGACAGGTGTTATTTGAAGATGTCCATGTGTTACCTCACTAGGAGGGATTAAGAGCAGCCATAGTGACTACACAATGGCATAGAGTTTATAGGTTTATGGGTTAATTTGGTGGGTCTTCTTATGAATATAAGAGTGTTGCCTCTTGCATTCTTAGGACCAGAGGACTGTAAACCAGTAAACCAAAAGTGAGCAGTTCTGTGGTCCTAAGGACACAAGAGACAATACTGTTAGATCCATAAGAGGCTCTCCAAATGGACCCATAAAATTATTATAGATTGCTAACTGTATTAAAGCAGCAGTGCAATGAAAAATGCTTTTCCATAACAGCTGGTTTCAGCTACAGTTAATAAAATATTAGCTTACCTGTCAAATGTATTTGTCTTGGTACCTCCTCTGCTGCACACCATGATTCTTTTTTATTTTCTTGATTCTAACCCTTACCAGATCTACAATGCTAGCTGTATGCAAAATTCGGCAGACATCTTTTTTTCTAGAGAAAAAAAACTAAATTAAACCATTAATTAAATAGCCACATTTTGGTGGAATTGGAAAATTGTACCACCAAATAAAACTGGAAGATGCCTGTAATCTCTTATAGTAAAAAAATGTAGGGTCAGATTTTCTTTTACCAATTTCATTGCATTGCTCCTTTAAATTAAAAAAAATCATTTTTTTTATTTAAAATGCTGAAAGCATGAGCAGTCAGTATGTGGTAATAAGAGTATCTCACATGCAACTGAAGGAAGGGCTGTGATTGGTTGGTGACACTCCCGTGATCTATAATAATCTATAATGCCATCCAGGAAGACTGACTGCAAAGATAAAAACAGAGGCTAAAAACTCCAAAACTAAAAACTGTAATAGCTGAATGTTGCATAATACAAAGGTTGGTTCATACCATGAGGGTATTGATGCTATGTTAGTGTGTATCGTCATACATAAAACATAAGAAATGTAAGATATATTTATTTATTTATATGGATTACTGTGCACCTTTCTGTGCACCATATACTATAAGAGGGAATAAACTGATAGAGAGTGTCCAAAGGAAAATAACAAAAAAGGTTTCTAACATGGAGAACAACAGCTATGAATATAGGCTGGAACATCTGAACCTGTACTCCATGCAATATAGAAGACTTAGAGGAGATTTGTGTTATGCATACAGTGCAATCGAAGACAACTATCTTATGGAGACTATTGGTCTTACTGGCAATTTTGGAACTTCCACCACAAGAACTCATACTCTAAAGCTTAAAGGAGAAAATAATCGTACACATAAAAGGCAGAATTTACACAAAGAATAGTAAAGGAATGGAACTCCTTAACAAAACATGTAGCAGAAAGCGAAAACATGACATTATTCGTAATTAGACTAGATGAACATATGGGGCTAGAAAAATATAAGTACCACCTATGAAAGGTGGCAAGTTCATAATAGGATTCTGCCTTCAGAACTTGTACTTCCACTATGAAACTATGAAACTATTTAAGTCTTGGTATTAAACAAGGACAATATAATCTGTTTAAGACTTACTAGCTATCTCAAAGTTTCCCTTGGGATGTCAGGGTTTTCATAAAGGTCTAGATTTTCCAACCAGTGGCACAAATTCCAAAGGAGAGGTTGTCTGGGTATTTGCATCCAATTGTAACTTTCACGAGTACCTTTGCAATACATACAGCAGTACAGACAGCACAGTAAACATATGTTGTGATTCCCAATAAGAACTTATGGCATCTGTCATCACATTTGCATTTTAAATGTGTAGCATACTCCATCAACAGTTCCTCATCATTTAAATTTAAAACATAGCAAATATTTAAAAAAATTGGGTGAGAATGAAGTTTTATCTGGTCACTCCTATTCTTATCCTAACCATTCCTCTCAACTGTCACACATTAAGAGGTAAGTTACTCATTGTACCTCTCAGAAATCCTTTGTTCCACGTGGGGATGGTGATATTACACATTTCTCACTGAGACTTTAAATCAGAAATCCATTATAATCCAGTATGCTGAGTTATCAGCAAACATTATGAACACTAGTGCACTGATAGTCATTGTGTTCTGAGCTTGCAGTGACATGTTTGATGATATGTCACACATTTTGCTCTTTTGTCACACATTTTGGTAAAGAAAGGTTGAGAGGTCTGATCCTAACAGTCAACCACTGATATTATTTGTTGCTCTAAGTTGTTCCTAGCTGCAAGATAGTTTTAAAAAGAAAAGAGCCCCCCAGACAGCCAGCTTTTCTTGAAGTAGGGTTTCTGTTCACTACTCCAGTGCCCAGGGTTCAGGAACAGACTCATGGGGGCAACTGGGGAAGGAGCTATAATGATCCTACTAGAAAACTCACCTCCTTCATGGATGGGGCTTCTGTCCCCTGTTGTTTGACTGCCACTCAGTGGACACTGGGTGATAGTGCAAGCAGAGGCTGCCACAGGATTAAGGTGCTGCTGCCAGACGTCAATATGCACTCATGTACCACTAAGTTGCTCTGAAAATAATGCAATTATTTGTTCATATGTATCACAAATCAATATACCATGCATGCAGTCCCCAACCTCCCTCAAGCACTCCCAACTGCACTGCCACCTCTGGTTGCCCAGGTGATAGCAGTGAAACATAGAAATTGTCAGCAGATAAGGACCACCAGGTCCATCTAGTCTGCCCATAGGCCCTATACATTGTATGTGGCCACTGACCCTGTGTGATCAACGGCTTTTCATCACTCCCTCCCCTCTCAAGGTTCCTTTGTGCCTGTCTGAGGCATGCATAAACCCCTCCACTGTGCTTGCCCCCACTACCTCCTGTGGCAGACTATTCCAAGCATCAACTACCCTTTCTGTGTAGAAAAACTTCCTCACATTACCTCTTAATCTATCACCTCCAATTTCATATCATGCCCCTTGTTATAGAACTTTTTCTGGATTGGAAAATGTCCCCCACCTGCACCTTATTTATGCCCTCAAGGTACTTGAAAGTTTCAGTCATGCCCCCCTTCTCTCCCCTCTCCTACAGTAAGTACATATTGAGGTTACTTAGTCCCTCCTCATATGTTTTGTGGTGCAAGCCATGCACCAGCTTTGTTGCCCTTCTCTGGCTAGTTTCCACCTTGTTTATGTCCTTGCACAGGTGTGGCCTCCAGAACCATCCACAGTACTCCAGGTGAGGCCTTACCAATGTCTTATACAATGGCATCACCAACTCCCGCCTCCTGCTTGTGATATCCCTGCCTATGCACCCCAGCATACCACTGGCCCTCCCTGCCACCTTTGCATACTTCTTTGATACATTAAGGTCATCAGAGATGATAACCCCTGCGTCCTTTTCCTCCTTGGTGACAGTCAGCCCCCCCCCCCACCAACCTGTAGCTCTCCCCTGGGTTGCCTCTACCCAGGTGCTTTATTTGGCACTTTTTTGCATTGAACCTCAGTTGTCACACCTCCTACAATATTTCAAGCTTCTCTAGGTCCCTCTTCATTTTCTGCACCCTTTCTGGAGTATCTACCCTGTTGCAGATCTTGGTATCATCTGCAAACAAGCAGACCTTTCCTTTCAGCCCCTCTGCAATGTCACTAATGAAGACATTGAACAGGACTGATCCCAGCACTGATCCCTGCGGTACCCTGCTAGTCACCCCCCTCTCCCCAGATTTTACCACATTTACCAACTCCCTCTGTCTCCTGTCTGTTAACCAGTTCCTAACCCAGTTCACCACCTTGTCTCCTATGCCCAGACTACCCATTTTGTTAAACAGCATTTTATGTGGGACTGTGTCGAAGTCTTTGCTGAAATCTAGGTAGGCGACGTCTACTGCCCCTCCCTGATTTAATTCCCTAGTCACCCAATCAAAAATATCTATCAGATTCATTTGACATTACCTTCCTGCTGTAAATCCATGTTGCCTCAGATCCTGGGCACCCCTGGATTCCAGGTGTGCCACTATGCTTTCTTTCAGCAGTGTCTCCATGATCTTTCCCACCACTGAGGTGAGGATGGCTGGTCTGTAGTTCCCCACCTCCTCGCTACTGTTGCTTTTGTGCAGTGGGACCACATGTGCCCTCCTCCAGTCCTCTGGAACCACACCCATGTTGAGTGACTCCATGAACAGGGCTGCTAGAGGCACTGCCATTTCCCTTCACAGCTCCTTTAATATCTTCAGGTGGATTCTGTCTGGCCCCATGGCCTTATCCACTTTCAGCTTTGTGAGTTCTTCCAGCACTCTCTCCACTGTGAATTGACTAGTGTCCATTTCTCCCGCCCCACCCCTCCATTGCCTCTGCTACCCATCTGTGGTCCTTGACCCTCCCCCTCCCTAGTGAATGCTGAGCAGAAGTATTTGTTCAGTATTTCTGCCTTGTCCAGATCCCCCTCCTTACACTCTCCTTCCTCCCCTTTCAGCCTCACAATCCCCCCATGGTTTTTCTTCTTTCACTGATGTACCTATAAAATGCCTTGTCCCCTTTTTTTCACAGACCATGCTAAACCCCTGCTCTGTCTGCACCTTAGCTCTCTTAACAGCCATCCCTGCTTCCCTTAGACATTCAAGGTACACCTCCCTGTCCCCCTCCTGTTGGGTCCCATTATATTTCCTGAAATTCAATCTTTTAACCCTGACTTTGTCCCCAACCTCCTTAGAGAACCATAGTGGTTTCCTTCTTCTTTTCCCTTTGGTCACTATCCTAACACATTGGTTTGTTATCCCCACTATGGCTCTTTCAGTTTCTCTGATTGTTCCTCCACCCCCTCTATTTCCTCTCCCTTCCCCAGGACAGCTTGTGTATATCTACCCATTTCAGTGAAATCCGCTCTCCTAAAATCTAATACTTTTGCCCCTGAACGCTCTCTGAGAGGCTCGGATTGCTGATAGGCCTGGTCCCGTTTCTGTGGTACAGCTGAATTCACCTACTGCCTGGATTGTGCGGCATGTTATTTTAAACTCTGGATTTCATCTGATTATTTGGAAAAGGGAAAAGAGATAAGTACTTGTGACTTAATGGGCTTAATTTCAAGTAGCTCTTTGGTGAGGTCGTGAGAGGGTCTCTGATCTGCATATTTTACTTGTATTTTTATGCACTGCTGGGAGAGAAGAGTGCTTGGACTTCAAATGGTGGTGGTGGGGGTGAGAGACCCCTCGTTAAAATCCTTTTATATTGATTTATTTGTGGGTATTTATTTGTAATTGTATTTGGAAAGTGTTAGATGTGGTTGGGTGGGGAATTTTTTAATCTATTTTTATTAGTATGGTAAACTGTTCGGTTAATTTGTTTGCCTGTTTTTTTATTTATTTTGTGTTGGCAGGGGTCTCTCCCCATCAGGCGCTACTCTCCTGTTGAGCTCCATGGCCTCCGTCCCTTTGATTATCCTCATTTGCCAGCTGAAGTCTATACTCAGTGCCATGCATTGGGGATTGTTAGGAGAAGGTATAGGGGCGGCGGCCGCGGACCTCTAAGAAGAGTGGAACCAAGCGGCCAGACTGGAGTAGTGGGGACTAGGAGACATCCTGGGGTGAAATGGGTTCCCGATAGGGGTTTTCCCTCTCCAGTTCCCATACCCAAGGGCTCCACTGTATGTGGGCAGATGACTCAGTCAAACTTGGGGTCTCATCCAACCCGGGTGGTGTCATGCAATGCCAGGTCTATTAAAAACAAGACGGCAGTAATGGCTAATCTTGTTGGATCATCAGACTTGGCCTGCATCACCGAGACCTGGCTGTATGAAAACTCTGGCCCTATTTTGGAGTCAGCAATTCCGGCCAGGTTTTTGGTGATGCACCACCCAAGGTTGGATCATAGGGGCAGGAGAGTGGCCATTGGTTTTAGATTGGAATTGAGCCTTGTGTAGGTGCCAGTGGGGGAGACTCGGTCCTTCGAATGTATCATGGGCACAGGTGTGGGGTGCAGGATTCTTCTCATCTACCATCCACCCAGGGGTGAGAAACAATTCCTGCGGGAAGTCGCGGACTTCATAGTCGACATGGTGTTGGAGTCCCCCAGATGGATGGTGCTGGGGGACTTCAATGCCTGGGTCGACGATGAACTCTCGCAGTTTGGTCAAGACTTCCTCCAATTGATGAATTAGCTGGGCTTCTCAAAGGTGATTACCTCTGCGACCCATAGGCACGGTCATTCCTTGGACCTAGTCTTCTTTCTTGGTATGGAGACCTCTGATTTGGTGGTGGAGCCAGTCAGTTGGTCGTACCATCACACCATAAGGTTCAATTTCCAGGCCCCCCCCCCATATAGGCCAACCCCTACGGAGATGGTCCAGTACTGCCCTTTAAGGGGTCTATCCCCAATGGCCTGTTGGCGGTGCTGGACCAATCAGGGCTGCCGAGGAATGGTGGTGACCCAGATGCCCTAGTCCGGGGTTATAATGATGCTGTGACTGGGGCTCTGGATTGTCTTGCTCCTTTCCGTGTTCATCCCCTTACCTAGTGCTCTCGGTCCCCTTGGTTTGATGGGATCTTGAGGGAGCTGAGGAAAGTGGGGTGAGGGCTGGAGTGACTCTGGTGAAAATTGGGCCTGAATGCCAACAGACTTATATTGATAGCCCATTATAAGGACTATCAATTAGCTATTTCCTGTAAGAAGGCAGAGTTCCTGTCCAGGGAGATTGCTGTATTGACTAGCTCAGCTCTTCCAAACTGTAGACAGACTGTGCAATCCAGTCTGTCTGCAGTCTCGGAGAACATTGTCACAAGAGAAGTGCAATGAAGTCACTCGCTTTTTTGCCAATAAGGTTGCCAACATCAGGTCTGAGATTCGCACGGGACACCCCAATGGGGCAGACGGTGATCGGTGGGAGGTGGCAGCTCCTCAGGCTGTCTGGTCTGACTTCAGCCAGCCAGCAATCAGGGATGTTGTAAAGATTATCCAGTCTTTGTGGCCAATCTGCTGTGGTTTAGACTCTGGCCCAACGTGCCTCCTTGTGGGGAGTGTTGAGACCATCAGCCTGGTCCTTGCTGAGATAGTCTGGTGTTCGTTACACTCCGGGGTGTTTCCAGACACCCTGAAGGAGGCGGTAGTGGTATCCTTTCTTAAGAAACCATCTCTCGACCCAGACTGTCTTGCTAACTACAGACCCATCTCTAACCTTCCCTTCATGGGTAAGGTTATTGAGAAGGTGGTCGTGCTGCAGTTGGAGAATCATTTGACCATCCATGACCTCTACGATCCTCTCCAGTCAGGTTCTCAGAAACAGCATAGTACTAAGACGGCCTTGTTTGGGCTCTCAGTGATCTTCTAACAGCAAGAGATTGGAGGAGCCATTCCATCTTGGTTCTTCTTGAGCTCTCAGCGGCATTTGACACTGTGGACCATGGGGTGTTGGTCGGGTGCCTGTGGTCAATCTGTGGACTGTCTGGTACAGTCCTCAGATGGTTCTATTCTTTCCTCACTGGCAGGTTTCAGAGAGTTGTATGTGGGGTTTATTCCTCTGACAAGGTTTCCCTGCCATGTGGGGTCCTGCAGGGCTCTGCACTGTCTCCCATGTTGTTCACAGTGTATATGCTGCCATTGGGAGACATTGTAAGGTGGTATGGGCTGAGTTTTCACTGCTATGCAGATGATACTCAGCTCTACCTGTCCTTTGTGCCCGATCAGGGGGGAGCTGTCTTGAGTTTTAACATCTGCCTTTCCAAGATTGGGGACTGGATGAGTGCCAGTTGGCTGAGGTTGAACCTGGACAAGACTGAGGTTTTGGTGGTGAACCCGGGCTGTCAGGTTAGAGGGGTCATTGCAGGTGCAGGCCTCTGGGCTTTGGCTCGGTGGTTGTTAGCTGACGATCTCTGAACGGGTGTGGGATCTGGGTGTGATTCTTGATGACAGACTGACGCTTAAACACCAGGTGTCATCCATTTTCAAGACTGCCTTTTACCACCTAAGAAATGTAGCCCGGATCAAGCACCTAGTTCCGCTCGATGACCTACCAGTTTTGGTTCACGCCTTTGTAACCTCACGCCTTGATTACTGTGATGCCCTGTACCTAGGGCTACCAGGGGTTGATATCCGCTGCTTGCAGCTGGTGCAGAACGCTGCAGCTAGGCTGTTGACCGGGCTACCTCATAGCTGTCACGTCACACCGGTGCTGCGCGATCTGCACTGGCTGCCTTTTCAGTTGCAGATCATCTTTAAGGTCAGTTTGCTGACCTACAAACCCTTACATGGACTGGGTCCGAGTTATCTACAAGATCTTCTTCATCCCTATTGCCCCTCCCGGCCACTTCGCTCCACCGAAGAGGGATTGCAGAGATTTCCAAGGTTCGTCTAAAGTCATCTGGGGCCCATGCATTTGAGTTTGTGGCCCCATCCCTGTGGAATTCTCTACCTCATCGGATTTGGCAGTGCCTGACGGTGGAGAGCTTTAAAATCTGCATTAAAAACTCATTTATTTACTTTGGCGTTCCCCAATTTTATCTGATCTGCTGCAGAAGTTTTATATGTGTGACTGTTTTTATGGATTTTATGGTTATGTACTAGTGCTATGGTTTTGGAATAGCACTATTTTATAAATAAATGATGATTGATTGATTGATTGATAGTGTAGGGTGAACAAAGACACAATTATTGACTTTTGGTTTTTACAGCAGTCAGCCTCTGCCCTCCTCCGTCCACACTACACCACCATCTGCCTGCCAGCCAGCTCCCATGCCTCTTCTTTCCTGGTGATGCTTCAACAGCTCTCTACACTATGAACTGCGCTAACTGGGATACTAGTATTGTGACATAGCTACTACAGCAGAAAGAAAAGTCATGAGAGATCCAGAAGAACCAAGATGGAGCAGCTCTTCCGATCTCTAGCCATCAGGAGATCATGGAGCACCTGAGCCAGCGCTGTCTCGGTACTATGTCTTTTTCAAGAACTGGACTTGAGCAGTTCATAGATGTCATGGATGGTCAAATGGTCCTCCAGTTGTGCTGCCACTACTTTCTCAATCATCTTCCCTAAGAAGCGAAGGTTAGAGATAAGTCTGTAGTTTGCATGGCAGTCTGGGTCCAAGGTAGCTTTCTTCGAGAAAGGTGTCACCACCGCCTCTTTCAGGGAGCTAGAAAACTCTCCAAATTCCAAGGAGCACCAGACTATCCATGCAAGGACCGGACCGATGACATCAATACATCCCAAAATTAGGGAAGTTGGTCCAGGATACAAACTACAGCACGTAGGGTGCACACCCTCGATAATCCGTATGACATCCATGAAATCCATTCGGCTGAAGGTACTCCAAGAAGGATGAGGTGCAGTGACTTCGAACTGATCAAAAGCAATGCCCATAGAGTGTGCTGGCTGGAGTACCACTCTGATGTCAGCCACCTTATTAGCGAAGAATCGAGCAAGTTTGTCACACCCTAATTGCGAAAGGCTTTCCGGACATGTAGACAGGCTGGGTTGCACAGTCTGTCCACAGTTCGGAAAAGCTGAGTTGGTCAATTCTGAGCTGCTGCAATCTCCCCAGACAGGAATTCTGCCATCTTACAGGTGATTGCAGATTGATAGGCTTAATAATGGTCCACCAATCTATGGCGGTCGTTATCAAGAGCGCACTTCTGCCAGCAATGCTCTAACCTTTGTCCTAGTTTCCGCATCTCCCTCAGAGTCCCATTAAACCAAGGGGATCGAGGATGAAGGGAGAGAGAGGTCGAACGTGGACTGGAGCAATGGAGTCCAGAGCCACCAAGTTTTAGACCATCACGAGGGTCTCCGGATCACTGCTTGCCAACGAGAGGGATGAGAGGTCAAGCACTGCCGCTAGGCTATGTGACCTTATATCTCGCAAAGGGTGGTACTTAACCATCTCCACAGGGGTAGGCCTACGAATATCACAGTCTGTTTGTAAGTGGTCGAAACCCAAACAGTACAGACAGTCCAAATGCAGATCAGTTTTTGCAAATTACTCCCCGTACTCGGTACAACGCTGAAACCCAGTGGGACTGTTTTTTTCTCTTGAGTTTCTGTGACATAACCCTGAAATTTGGTACTTATCCCAGTGGCTTAGTTAGGCCGGTTAAGCAAAAATCCAATATCTACTTTATCCGAATTGGCTTAGTTAGGCCCGGATAAAGAAAATTAAAGTTTAAGAATAAATTATCCCTGAAGGCTTAGTTAGGCCAGGTAATAGAGAACAAAGTCCCAAACTGGCCAACAGTTTAGTGTCAGCCAAAAGGAACCTAGAAAACCCTTGGTTCTGGTCAGGACTTTGGACCGGATCCCAAGTACAATGAAAATTTACACAGAAAAGGAGAAAAAGAAGTTCAGTCTCTTCACGGTCGTGGAACCGGTTGGAAATCAAACACTTACCCAACCTAGGAATGTACACGATACCGAAGACAGCAGTTTGAGAATGTTTAAAACAAAAATAATAAAGCAGTTGTGGAATGAACTGACGAGACTCAGCTTTGACCGAAGGCAACAAGGAGAAATCGCCAAGGCGTCTTCACTGGTGAGCGGGGTAAAGAATCTGATCAGTTACTAGAACGCACCGAGGACAGTGGTTTGAAAACCGAGATCAAGCTCAACATTCTATGCATTTGCATAGAGTTTAACTCTTTGTTCTCCGGGGTAGTTGAACCAGTCGGTCTAACTGCATATTGCCAGACTACAGCAAGACTTCATGTTGTTTGAATTATACACTCATGGTAAGGGCTGCTATAGAACTGTATGTCATTTATGTCCTTGTTCCACGTCCACTCATACATGGTTCTCAGAATGTGTGTTCTAAGATAGAACTCTGCTGCTGAAAAAGACATAACCTACATCATCCAGTTCTAACCAGTGTATGACTCAGAAACACCCACAAAGTTTACTAAAAGAGCTATGAAAACCAAAAAATAACAAAACGGTGTCCAGTATACAAAACATGGATTCTATAGGAAAAATATCTTACTGGTTCAGTGCAGTCTTCCTTTAAGCAATTTTGGTCAGGATTGCTAGAAATGTTTTTAACATGCAGTGTCATTAATAGGCATGTATTTAGCAAATAAATGTTTATGGTCCCTTTTTAAAACTATTGCAGCTGTAAGGGAATGTTTTACTCTCGCACAACAAAATGTAAGCTTTATTGTCTGTTTTGAGACATTAATAAGTTTAAACATCAGAAAAAATATTTCTTTTTTTATATTTTATCTTGCTCCCATTGCATTACAACTCTTTCTCTTTTATCAATCCTTTTTCTGCAGAACTCTACAGAGTTACATGAAAAAGTACATTATGTTATGAATTTTTTAATCATTAAAGGTGATATAGTGCTGTGCTGTATGGAACTTGAAAATGAACTTTTCATTTCATCATTTTACTTAGTGGAGCTGAAATGACCCCGCAAAAGAATCAGGCCTCTTGAACACAAAACATTTATTTTTATTTTGAAAGAAATGGACTTGAGTTTACAAAAAGTGTACTATACTATGGACCAGGTAAGGGTGGGGCTACTGTAAGGGCATTCTTTCCAATGAGTGGAACACATAGGAGTCCCGTGTCCTACAAACACCCATAATATTTTTAGACAGGCTGTACATATAGCTGCATTCTAATGCGCTGGATGGGATGCTTGTATTGTGATGTAGTTACAATAACAGAAAGAAAAGTCACTCTGCTGTAGTAGTTATGTCACTACTGCAGCAGAATGACTTTTTCAGGTGTATGGATTTCCATATACAACAAAGGCACACCATACACTTTACTACAGTAAACAGTACATAGTACATAGAAACACAGAACATAGAAACATAGACTTTGACAGCAGATAAGGACCGCTTGGCCCACCTAGTCTGCCCATTTCCCTATCTACAGGATAAGCTGCAGATCCTAGTTAACCAACAGCCTATTTCTTCTTACCCCCTACTAGAATTGCTTTATGTCTGTCCCATGCATTCTTGAATTCTCCCACAGTTTTAGACCCCACAACCTCCTCAGGAATGCTGTTCCATGCATCCACTATCCTCTCTGTGAAAAAACACTTCCTCACATTGCCCCTGAACCGCCCCCCCTCTATCCTTAAATTGTGTCCCCTTGTTCTTGCACGTCTCTTTTTCTGAAAGATGCTACCCTCTTGGACTTTGTGATTCCACTGAGGTACTGTACTTAAAAGTTTCAATCATGTCCCCCCTCTCCCTCCTTTCCTCAAGGGTATACATACTAAGCTCCTTTAGTCTCTCCTCGTATGGCTTCTCTTGCTGACCCTGCACCATTTTAGTTGCCCTCCTCTGGACTGCCTCTATCCTGTCTATGTCCTTGCAGAGATGGGGTCTCCAAAACTGGATGCAGTACTCCAGATGGGGTCTCACCAACTGTCTGTACAGAGGGACAACAGCTTCCTGTTTTCTATTGGTGATGCCTCTCCCTATGCATCCCAGTATACCCCCAGCCCTTTCTACTGCCTTCTCACATTGTTTGCTAACTTTAAGGTCATCTGATATGATTACCCCCAGGTCCCTTTCCTTTTTTGTTGTTGTTACTACCCCCCCTCCCATTGTGTAATCTTCACCTGGGTTCTTGGGTACGTAAATCAAAATGTTTTGGCACACAAACTTCACATTGAGACCAGCCCTACACTTGAGTGTGGGTCCCTTTGTGCTGACTGTTCCTTTTTGTGCTGACTGTTCCCCCTCTTCAGAACTACAGACAATCACTCAGCCCCCTCTGCCATTGACCTGACGGTATCTGAGACCCCCACAGAGTTTTCCCACATGGCATGGATTTTTGAGGGCCATCCCCCACCTGCAAGTCAACATTTTATCCAGTGGCAGGCAGTGGGCTACATGGAGGGGGGGCTCTTGCCAGTGTTGGAATTATAGGGGGCTTGCCAGGGCTCAGCCCCCTAGTTGCTCTGAATTGAGCCCTGGGAGCTCACATATCACTGACATTAACTTATAATGGGAAGGGGGGCTCCATTTAAAGATATGACCCTTATGGGCCCCCTAGCTCCCAAAGGTCATAAAGTTTAATTCCATCACTAGCTCTTGTGTGCTAGCTCTGCAGTCATTCAGACCGGGGCTGGGGTTTTATCTCCCCTATAGTTCACCCACCCACCAACCCCATAGCATACAACCAGTCTCCAGTGGCCTTGCAGACAAGCAGTTTTCCCTGTGGTTGGAAGTTTAACCTTTCAAGGCCCTACTGCAGGGTTGCTGCTGCCACAGAAGGGGACACACTGCAGTCGGCATCCATCCCTGATCTCTGTCCAGCTGTTTGACAGAGTTCTGGGCTCACTACTGAGCCAGGTTCACCAGCATCATAGCGCAATGCGTTGCCACTGGCCCATTAGTTGGCCCATCCTCACGCAGTTGTTTAGGCAAGGCAATTTTATTTATATGGCGCACACTCCTAAAGGCTCTGGGTGCCTCACAGTAAGTCCAAAAAAAAAAAAGATCATGATGAAAACAATAAATTGTATGTTGTGCAAATAAGTTACAGAGCCAGGCCCAAAAAATAACAAAATAAGTGTTTTTTTAAAGGCTTTTTAAAAAATGGTCCATGAGGGAGCATCTCTTGTGTCCCAAGGAAGGGAATTCCACAACAACGAGGTGGAACTCCAAACGCACTATCACCGAAAGACTTCAGATGAGACCTCGGTACTGACAAGAGACCTGCCTCTGCTGACCAGAGGGGATGACCAGGAGCATAAGGTACCAGGAGGTTTCTCAGGTAGCATAGGCCCAGTCCATGCGAGGCATTATATGAGAGCAAGCAGACCTTGAAGTTATGCCACCACACCTGCAACCAGTGCAGAGCACAGAGAACCGGGATGATATGCTTGGACCCAGACCAAGAGGTCCCCACTACCAGCTGGGCTGTCATATTCTGGACTAGCTGCAAACAGTGTAGCAGCCTTGTGGATGACCTAAGGTAAAGAGTGTTGCAGTAATCCAGCCTCAATGAGACTAAAGCATGCACCAGAGTTGCTAGGTCAGACTGTTCAAGAGAGGGCTTAATCTGAGCAATGTTTTGCAGATGGTAAAAGACCTTGCAGACCACGGCCGACACCTGATGTTCTAGGGTCAGCTTGGAGTCCGCAAAGACCCCTATATTCCTCATCCTATCTGCAACTTGAAGTGCTATGCCACCCCCTACAGAGAGGAAAGAGTTGCTATTTGATGCTGTAGAACTCGTCCAACTTGGTTCCAATAGCCACACATCCTTCTTTGAGAGGTTCAGCCAAAGCTAACTGTTTGCCATCCACTCCACAATTTTGGACAAACACTCATTCAATTCTGAAACTACCGATGCATCATCTGGGGCAGAAGACACATACAACTGGGTATCATCTGCATAACAGTGAAAACTCAAGCCATAGCCTCTAATGTCAATGAAAATATCAAAGCTACAGAAATTCAGAATACACATAAGGAGCCAGAAGAACTGTGAGTCACCCTGGAAACAGGAAATGGGACAGCCATATGAACTGGGGTTGTCTACATGCCTCCAGACCAGGGGGAGGACACAGACACATTACTGTTATAAGATATTCAAAACATGACTGCTAAAGGGGAGATTCTGATAATGGGAGACTTCAACATGACATATACAGATTGGTCAATACCAGCAGGAACATCAGCCAGAACTAGACACATAGTGGATTCCCGGCAGGGGGAGGGCCTCAAACAACTGGTATAACAACCCACAAGAGACAGGGTTATCCTAGATCTAGTACTGACTAATGGGCAAAGGATCACATATCTCCAGGTAGAAGGTCACCTGGGGGCCAGTGACTATCACATGGTATGATTCAATTTGGCCACTAGAACTAAATCGTCCCATTCCAAGGCAAAAATATGGGACTTCAGAGGAGCTGAGTTTGATAAGATGGCTAACAGAGTTAAGCTAGCCCTGGCAAGAAGAAATACAGGTGAGGGGGTACAGGCAAAGTGGACAAGCATTAAGGATGCAATACTTGAAGCAACATCCCATTGTGTTAGATAGAAAGGCAAGAGCAAAAGAAGGAGGAAAGGGTCAGAGCCAAAAGGATGGCCTTCAGGAAATATAAGGGAATGCAGAGGGATGAAGATAGGGAGGGATACCAAACTTGCCTAAGAGAAGAAGGGAAGATAGTAAGGCAGGCAAAGGCCCAAACCAAGGAAACACAAGCCCTTCTCCAGTCTTCTGGGACATTAACAAAATGGAGGCAGTCCAGAGAAGGGCAACCAAAATGGTGCAGGGACTGCATCAGAAAACATATGAGGACAGATTAACGGAGCTCAATATGTATACCCCAGAGCAAAGGAGGGAGAGAGGTGATATGATCGAAACATTCAAATATCTTAAGAGCATTAACAAGGTGAAAGAGTCTAATATGTTTCAGTATAAGAAAAGTAGCAGGACAAGAGGACACAGCATGAGATTAGAAGGAGGCCAATTAAGGGGTAATGTGAGGAAGTTCTTTTTCACAGAAAGGACGGTGGATGCATGGAACGGCCTACCTCAGGAAGTGGTGGGTATGAATACAGTGCAGGGCTTCAAACAGGCATGGGATAGGCATAAGGGAGCAATACAGATGAGCATGAATAGATAGCCATTGACAGAGTACAGGCCTATGGCACATTCGTAAGGTAGAAAAAATGGGCAGACTGGATGGGCCTTGCGGTCCTTATCTGCCATCAACTTCTATGTTTCTATGTTAATAATTGCCCCCAATGGCAACATATACATGGCAAACAACAGGCGGGCTAAAACTGACCTGAAGGCACTGCACAGTAGTAATGTACTTTTGACATCGTTACATTCACCATCAGTGTATTCTTAATTTGTTCAGATACTACCAGCCCGCCGGTGCAGCAGTTGAATTTCCGCTCGCGATGCCAGTGACCCAGGTTCAGAAATGAGCCCGGGAAGCTGGAGGGCCGGCCGGGGGGAGAAGGCTTAAGCATTCCAAGGACAACTTGTCTTCTCCAGGGAGGGAGGGGGGTCAAAATCCGGGTGCAAGTCTGGCCCCAGACTGAGGTCTGGGGTATAGCATGTGCTGAGGTACAGTGAAGGGAGGATGTCGCGGGCATCTGCGCTATGTGCTCTGATGTCAGGGGATCACGCGACGTCCACAGAAAAATGGGAAAAATGGCCACGCCATCTCCAGTAGATGGAACACTAGCCCCGATCGCCAAAGCCTCCTACCTGCCACTGAACCAGCATCCCGACAAGACAAGGAAGCACGGGGTAAAGGCCCCCACCTTGACCCTGCCTGGGGGTAAACCAAGGCTCCATGGGGAATGAGACTGCTCAGAAGGGTCAGGTACGACAGCGGGGATGTACAAGGCATAAGCGACTCCTGAGGAGAGGAGTATCGATGGCCGGAGGGAGTATAAAGAGAAAAGTTAAAAAAAAATATTTTGTTCAGATATTATACTGAGCCTTTATATTGGGAGATGAACAGAAGAAGGCAATATGCCCATAAATTCCATTCACCTGCATCAGCGGGTCCAACTGGTCCTTTCATTTAATAATATTTCATCTATTTTCTTTTTAAATGTCTCTAAATTTTTAGTGGTTACCACCTCGCTAGGTAGGCTGTTCCATATCTTACCCGTACGCTGCATGAAGGAATAGTATCTTCCATTCTTCTTTACAGTGTCCAATTTTATCTGCAGTTTGTGTGCACTTAGGGATATTGATTTTGCCTGGATTTTGGATACCTAGTTCTATCTTTAGTTCATCATCATTCATGATTTTATACATCGTTAGTAGGTCACCTCTGACTCTTCTCTGTTCCAAGCTATACAGTCCCAAATGCTGTAGTCTATCTTCATAATTATATCCATGCAGTCCTCCATTCATCTTAGTAACCCTGCGCTGCACCCTCTCCACCCGATCCACCTCTCCCCTCATATGGGGGCTCCACAAAGGAGAAACATATTCAAGATGGCGCCTGATATAATATTTTCACAATGGCATCATACAGTCAGCTGATCAGTTCACAAAACTTCTCTTGATATTTCTTGTTATGAAGTTTGTTCTTTGTATTACAGATGAGCAGTGTGTCCTAAAGTTCAAGTTATTATCTACCATGATGTCAAAATCATTTTCTTTCTCCACTTTCTTAAGTACCTTAGTATTTTGCTGTTAGTCTTGCTTCTTATTTTCCTTCCCCATATCCATTACAGTGCACTTATCTGCATTAAAGGACATTCCATTGACTGCTGACCGGGTCTCTTTTGCATACAAATCCTTTAATAAGATTTCTATATTTTCCTGAGTGTTTACAGGCCCCCCAATTTAACATTGTCAACGCATTTGGCCAACCAACTGTTTCATTAGGATGATCACCAATATACAGTGCAAATAGATCTTGTTCCAGGACTGAACCCTGAGGGACCCCACTTGTCACGTCTCCATAGGATGAATGGCATCTTTTTACACTGACTCTCTGTTTCCTTGTTGTTAGCCAGTCCTTTACCCAGGTTGAAATTCTCCCGTCTACCCCTAAGCTATCCATTTTTGTAATCAGTGTGCTGTGGGGAACCTTGTCAACTGCTTTCTGAAAGTATAGACACATGACGTCCACTGGAATGTTTTTGTTGATATTTTTGCTTACATTTTCATAAAAACACAACTGATTCATTTGACAAGCCCTATTATGCTTGAATCCATGTTGTTTGAGTCTTTATGGTTGATACTGACTAGATGTTCTTCTAATTTTGCCTTTAAGAATGTCTCAGCCATTTTACATATTATGGACATTAAACTTATTGATCTATAATTCGATCTCTCTCCCCATCTCCTTTCTTAAAAAGTGGCACCACAACAGCCGTCTTCCAGTCATGTGGAACAACACCTATTGAAAACGAAGCATTAAACAATGCAGCCAATGGTTTGGAGATTTGACCCCTGACTTCCCTCAGAAATCTAGGGTGCAACAGATCTGGTCCAGCTGACTTGTTTATTTTCAATTTTTCTAATAATCTTTCTATTTCTTGGGCACCGATATCTAAACTTAATTCTGAATATTCTCCATATTTTATAGTCCCATTGTCATTGCTTTTATTATTGAACACAGTACAAAAGTATGTATTAAAACTATTTGCCATATCTGTTGGTGTTTTTAGTTCAATTCCTTCACTGCTGATAGGCACTATTTGGGAATTATTCTTATTTTGATTATTTATACAGCCATAGAAACATTTGCCATTGTCTTTTTGGTGAGATATATTAAATTAGAATTTACTTCTTTCGTGTCTGATCATTTTCTTTAATGCCTTGAATTCTTTCTTATAAGATGACACTGTATCTTCTGTACTGTTTTCTGTCATAGTATCAAAGGCCTTTTTATCGCACATTGTTTCAAATCCTGTTTGTATGCCACATTGGTCTTTTCCCCCTTTTATTATACATTTTTTTTATTGGGAATGTATTTCTCTTTCACTTGAAGTAGTTTATTTTTCAAGCTGTCCCACATCTCCGCTATGTTTTTATTGAGGAAACATTCTTCCCATTTCCAATTCGAGAGATCTGTTTTAATTTTTGAGAAATTTGCCCTATTATAATTTTTCATAACTGTTTCACCCTTATTTCTACAGTCTTTATTATAAGGGAGAATTCCACAATACAGTGGTCACAGCTGGACAGACTGTTCCTTCTGCTGATTTTTTCGATTGATTCACTAATATTGGTTATTAGAAAATCAAGAACATTACTACCTCTTGTACGTTTATAAATCATTTGTTGCAATCCTGCCATTGTTAAAGCTTCCAAGAATCTGTTTTCAGTTCCAGTTGTCAAGGTTTGGGTTGCCCAGTTAATATCTGGGTAGTTAAAATCCCCTGTTTTGAGTACATCACCCATTGCAACCATTTGTTCAATCTGAGCATCGATTGCTCTGTTTATACAACCTGAGCTCAATGGCCTGTAATAAACTGTAATGTATAATTTCTTAGTGCTTTCCATGTCCACATTAATCCAGAGTGACTCAATAATTGGTTCAGCATTTATCGGGTTAATGGTTTTGCTTTGTATGGAGTTTTTTATATAAATCGCCACTCCTCCTTTTTTCAGATTCATCTTTTGTGGTTTCATGTCATGTGGGAGACATTTATAGGGTGACTGTAATTTGGGCGAATGCATTATAGTGAATGCAGTTTGCACCACTGTACAGCTCAGCAACATTTGAAACGGTGACTATTTCACAGGCAACATTCCAGCTATGGCATCAGAGGCACCAGCCGTACTCTCACCACCACCTACATTTGCTACTGGAGCTCCTCTTCACCCTCACCCTCAGGTCAGTAATTACCCTCCTTGTACCAATGTCTACTGCATCCCCGATGTGATTTTGACCATGGGGCACGGATACCACATTGTTATGTAGAGGGGGGTGGAGCCCCTCTGCACCCCTGGACCCTCCCTATCTTAAGGATTACTACACCATGCTGCACATGGATACTGGAGAAGATTATATATGTATTAGCCTTAATGTGCAGTCTCCCAGGTGTGCCAGTCGCTGCAGTAACACAGTCATCCATAATGTGGTCACCATAATGCAGTTGCTCATATCGCATCGCTCATATCCCCTCGCTCAACTGACGTGCTACCATCTTTTGTGTACAAATTATGTCCATTGACGTTTTTATTCCAAGCTATATTGCTATTCCACCACGTCTCTGTAATTGTACATATGTCCACATTTTCTTTAGTGAGTAACACCTCTAGCTCAGCCTTTTTACTTAAGTTAAAGCGTCTAACGTTAAGTGACCAGACTTTTAGTCCCCTGGGTTTATTGTTTTTATAGCTATTGATATTCTCATTATTCGCTATAGTTGGACCATGTTCATTATCTGCTCCCATTCTCCCCTTTTAAATTCCTGTCTATAGTTTGTTTTATTGCCAGGCCCAATTTCCTACTTCCCATTTAGTTCAGATGCAGTCCATCAATACTGCACTGCTTAAGGTTATCGTTAAATTTCTCCCAATGTTTGATACAACCAGTACCTTCCTGGAAGGTCCATAGTCTGAGCCAGTCATTTATTTTTTTTATCTTAGTCATGTTGAAAGGGCTTTCTGTGGGACTGGTAGGATTTCTGAGAAAAACAATTCACCATTTAGCTTCTGCACCTCATCCTTAATTTTACAGAACTCATTTTTGATTTATGTTATACCTTAGTCCTTTTATATTATTTGTTCCCAGATGCAATATCACCATAGAAGACTGAGCAGATTCTTTAATTCTTTTTGGCAACATTTTTTTGTGCATCTTTAATTTTTGCAATGGAGAAATAGCTTGTAGTGATGTTTTTCTTATTTCCTCTAGAACTATACCTGTCTGTATATTCCAGAATCAAGTCCCCAAATACATACACCTGATTCATAGCATGTGTATTTTGCTTCGTATTGTCCCCCTCCATGGTGGATGTTGATATATCAGTCTCCATTAAGTTAACATAAATGTCTTGCATAACACACTCACCTTGTGGCATATCGTTCTGACATGTTGGGCGATCATTCTTTATTTGGATTTGACTTATTTCTGTGTGTAAGGCTACATCAAGGGTGGGTTGTTCTGTCTCTGTGGACTTTGAAGTGGAAGCATTGTCCTCAACCCCATTAACTACACCTTGCATTAGCTTGGTCATCTTACTTTCCTTTTCATTTTTAATTTTTAACCAGGAGATAGGCTGGGCACAGCCCTTATTCAGACATGCCTGACATTGAACATTACAAAAACAATACATAATATTCACTTAAATAACATAATTAATCACATTTACATACAGTGTCACAATACAAAACATTTAACAATTAGCGCTTAAAATGCATTACAGTTTGTGCTTTCTGAATCAACTCTCCACATTCGTTTAAAATAGAGGGAGCATACCAAGTGAATGCTTTCCTACTCATTTGAAGTTTAAAAGCAGGGACAGCATAGGGGGTCATATTTATTGGTATATTAGGGACAGTTGTGTTTTGACACATTATGTTATTGTCAGGGCCAGATGCTACGACCACATCCCTAACTTCAGCTGGTAATGTTTCTCCAGCTTGAACTTCTGTATCATTTAGTGTTACCAAGGGCTCATTACTATTACATAGAGCTATTTCAAAGCCCAATGCTCTCCTGCCTTTTTATATTTCCTTGTTTCCTCCATCCAAACATCCTGTTCTTCTCCTTCCTTCCCTACCTTTTTCTTGTAACCTTTGTGCCCTGTGCATGTTTCAGAACTTGTGTCAGTGTCACTAAGTAGTATTTGTTGTTGAAAAGATTTTTAATTCTGAATCCACTATTTGGCACTTTAAGTCCCTAATCTGACTGCATTCCTCACATGCATAAACCAAAGCTTCATTTATCACTTCTGTACTAATTTTCTTGCAGATAATGCATCCTATACCAAGCTGTCCATTCACAAGTTTAACTATGTTAGTATCCATGGCTTTAACAAGGCTTCTCAGGGAAATTACACTCGAGAATGTATTTTGTTTTGTTTGTTTGTTTGTTTGTTTTTTTACTAGATTTCTTTATAGTTAAAATATTTTAGTGATATTTCTATGTGCCTTATGAGCTGTGGCTTCAGCCTAGGAGTACAGTAGTGGACCTAGTATCAATCGAGTATTGACTTAAATCAATCTAGTATTGACTTAAATCACCCTAACTACAGCCAGTTGTTTAAAGTGCCTTGAAGCTCTATTTATTAACAAAATTTAGCTCAGCCAGTATGCTGAGTCTGTTACGTGGGGCGTAAGTGCTGCACATATATTGCTTCCACTAACCTGTATAGCATCTCTTGTCCTCGATCCCTCCATCCCTGTGGACACTGCAGACACACACAGACACACTGTGCATGTCTCAGCATGCATCTCCGCACACGCAAACCAACTATTATTATCAATTTTGTAAATAATGACTCAAGTAAAAGTTACCTACCACTAGCAATTTTTTGAAGTCTCTTTGTTTAAGGTAACTTTTGAACTGTAAGTCAGAGCGTGTGAGAAAAAACTTCAGATGAGGCAAATTTACAGATTTAAAACATACCGTGGCGTGATATTTAGTTTTCAAAAGTTAGAAAAATGATAAATGAAAACAAAACCAAAAATACAAAGAAAATCACTACTTAACATCAGTAGTTTCTCACATAATACAGTCCTGAATCGGAGCGCTCCTAAGACCCTTTTCATCTGCATTCAACAGCTTGTCTACAGTAGCACCTCTCTCCTTCACTCTCAAGACTGAACTCAACTGGACTGCCTGAACTAAACTCAGTGAAGGGGTTTTATATCTTTTGGTGGGGTCACCTGACTGAGCCCTTTCTATTTACATGTCTGGACATATTGTTTCAAAACCAAGTGGGGTTGTTTCAAGGGACTTCCTGGTTCAGTTAAAGGTACAATGTATATTTCCACAGATACTGACTCTCTATATCTCTGTTCCACAGTGACTAAGCACTTTTATAAAGCATTCCATGTTCTTTTGTTCAGCCTCATACATAGACCTTATACAGTAACAGGTTTATAGTGTGAATCTATGAAAATACTTTAAGGATTTCTTATAACTGTACTAATCATAAAATTATTATTGTTTTATATGGCTTCTGAATACTTTTTATTTAAAAAGGCTTTATTAACTGTATTTATTCCTATTTAAAATAGTCTTCATGTTTTCTGTACACAAAATGCACTTATGCACTTTACATAACACCTCTCCAGGGGTCAGATATTCAAAGCTTTGTGCAGTCTGCAAACAGTTTAATAATAATAATAAACTTTATTTATAATGCACCTTTCAAAATCAAGGTGCAGTACATAGTTAAAATAATTTCACAATACAACATCATTATAAAACAACCAGACTATTACAGTCAATCCACTTCAACCATCCTCATATGCCTTATGCGTGTGTTTAGCATGGGATTAGCGCAGGACTGCCATATTCAAAAGGCCCCATAGCGCAGACAAAGTGCATTAGCAATGAGCAAACCATAATTATATGCAAGGGGCAAAGTGAACATGAATACAGGCGCTATGAGATATTCAGCAACTAGTACTGCTCTAAGGTGTTTAATGTGACATAGCATGACTCTTAGTGTGGAACAAACTACCGCCCAGGAAAAACTGGTCTTAAACCTGGGCAAACAGCTTTGCACATCATTGGTGCATAGTGCGATATTTGCATGGGATTAGTGTGGCTTGCACAACCCTAACATAAGAACATGACTCTTAGAATATGCCAGACATGGAGGACACATGCTGCTCACTGATGGCACCACCATGATGCCAACAGCTGCCACCATGTCCCAGCCAAACACAGGCAGTAAGGGGGGATCTGACCCACAGGGGACATCATGGTAGTGTGGCCACACAGCACACACCTGCAGACCATATGTCTGTGGTGACCAACAGATGCCAGCACACACATGCAGCACTGTGGGCATGGCAGCCATTGAGGGGAGGGCATACGGGTGGCCAGACCTCACCACAGCCCAGGTGTGGCCACATGGCTGGGACACATCATGCAGTGCACATGGGCCAGTAGTGGGAATACCCCCACCTCCTGAGTGCCTGTTGGAGCATACATGCCCCCCCAGCCACATACCGCACAACTGTACAGAAGCCATAGCACAGACAGCTGGCCATGCAAATGTCACTGTGAGCATCCCATGCCACAGGTGCAGCATCTGTGGAGCACACAATGGTGAAACAGTACTGTCCACCATCAGTAATCACCTGCGTGCTGGGCCTGTCACTGTGTACAGTGCAGTGGTCATCACTGCCCTATATACCATAGGCATTACTGTGTCCCTCACACTACCAGCCCCCTTGCTACAGTAGTGTCTGCTGTGCACTGTAGCATGGCCTACAGTGTGACAGTTGCATACAGCACCACCACTGCCTGTGCCTATGCTGTGTTCTCCCCTGGGGCATACAATGCTATGCTGTACTGCATACATGTAGCCTGCAGCAACCAACATGCACTGTCAGACTGACCTACAGATGGAGCTGCGGCCAGACCTAGCCAGCCCCTGTACTTCCAGACTGACCTACAGGTGGAGCTGTGGGACCCTACAGTAATGCTGGGCAAACTGCATGCAGATCAGGGAATGATGAGATGCTAATCTGGCTGTTTGCCCAGAGGCTACCTAAGTAGGCTTATTTGCATGTCACTTTTGAATATGGCAAATCTTAGCACCGGGCAAACACGTTTGCACCGGGCTAACAGCTTAGTTCTGCGCTAACGTGGTGCTAATGGTTTGGGGATATTTATACAGTTTTGATCACTGTTCTTTCATGTCTGCTGCTGCCTGCTGCTGTACTGGGTCCACGCATCTGCTGGCATGCACATTGGCCACATAGTTCATCTCTACCTGCCCTCACATCATCGTGCACTGTGTTGTTGTTGTGGTTTGCACTTCCTAGTTGCTATATTCAGTGCTGCCTTATTCTAGGGCTATGTTTGCCCTGCACTCCCAGCCCTGTTTGCACAGCCTCATTGCCATGCTATATTCAAAAGCTGTTTGCTCCAGGCTTTTCCTTTTGAATATAGCTTGCTTTGTGCTCCAGGCTACGTGTGCCTGCCAGGCAGTGTTAACTTAACCCAGGGGCAAGCTTTGAATATCTGGCCCCAGGTGTTTGGCATCATTCCAGGGACTGAATGGATGGCAATGGTTAAAGAATGAAAAGAGAGAACTAGTAGGAAGTTTAGTAGGGATAGCAAAGGGCTACACTAGGTGGCCAACCTAGGGTAGAGGGGGAAAAAGAAGAAAAGCAAAGAGAAAAGTGTTAACTGTTGCACAACAGAAGTTTTGGTAGCTAGGAAATAAGGAGATAGAAAAGTGGTCCATCAGTCACAACCGAGGGTGTAGCCTAACTCCACCACACACCTCCCTCCTTAAGAAAAAAACAGTTCTCAAAACTATACTGGTTTTTCAAGAACCCCCTCCCAATCACAAATACTCTACTGAAACAATTAAATGGGGGTTGGTTTAAACTTTCTCTCGCCCACTATGAGCTTCACCCCAGGGTCCCTTAATGCAGCTATGTTTAATATTGTCCACCATACCAAGTTACTACAATACGACAATACTTTCACAACATTACCCTGAGGCTGTCATACCGTTCAGCACAGTACCCATCTGTGCTCTCAAAGGACTTCAGTCTGTAGTGACTGTCTACCTCCTAACTATTTCACTCTGGTTACTACATCTCAGACATTTCATGTGTAACATCAGGCACCCATCAATAGGCATCGTTTCAGCACCCATCTCTTGGCATCGTTTCAACCCTGTGCACCCACTATAGCACCTTCATCAGTACATTTAAAAAGAGGAAGTAATACACAGCAGTTTTATGCTGACTTCTAGCTTCCTCCTTCTAGCTATCAGGGTGTCTGTACAGGCCTATACCACAACTTTCTCCAGGGTGAGTTGTACCCAGCTCTAACCCCATTCTAGCACATTGTTTCCACTCAGGGGCCCAATCATAGGTTTCATCCCATACCTAGATCCTTCATGACCCTAGGTTCCTCATTTATATCATACAGTATAGACATTTCTTTTACGTTATACATGTCTTGTAATCATTTCATACATTTCATTTATCCATTTCCCTTTCATATATATTCTGGTAGACAAGGAACCTTCTCATGCTGAACATCAACCAGCCAGTTCCTAACTCCCAAAAAATTTGGGGTTTCCTTTCAACCCTTACACCATTCTGGTACCCTCAACTGACTGTACTCGGCACCAGTCTTAAAAACTATATTAATTTTAAACATTACATGTTTCATACATTTCATCCCATATCACAGGGGGTTCAAAACACGGGAAAGTCCCTTCAGCCCCCATAGTGTCTTCCCTGTTGCTTGTAGTCTTCACCCTAGCATGCATATGTTCTGAAACAGTCTTACCTGGGGCCTTCATCTTGTCATCCTCCAAGTAGCAGCAACCCAGAAAAATGGGCAACAATGGGATCTCAAAAGTGGCTGGCAACAAAGGTTCCATCAGGGGGGTCCTCCTCCTCCTCTAGAACCCAAGGATCCTGTTCCTCTGCTTCAGCCACAAAAACCTCCAGTCAGAAAGCCTCCATCAGTACCTGGCAGCAGTGCTCTGCCTCTCTCCTGTGCTGGTTCACCTCTGCATTCCTTCAAACTCCAATCCAGTTCTTCTCACCTGGGCTCTGGTATGCACACTGGTAAGCCCCTCCTCTTTCAACAGATCCTTGGCATCAACAAGATCCTGGAGGTACGCCATCCTGCTCTTTGCCCCCATGTCTGGATACCAGGGCTGGTATCTGGGTACTGGTCTCCCCCTTGTTTCTCTGGACAACCAGTACTATCCCACTTCTAAAACCAAGTTTGTCACAGCATGTGGGAATAAACTTCAGACAAGGCAAATTTACAGGTTTAAAACACACCATGGTGTGACATTTAATTTTCAAAAGTTAGAAACATAATAAATGAAAACAAAAAAATTACAAAGAAAATCACTACTTAACATCAGGATTTTTTCACATAATACAGTCCTGGATCTTTCAGTTCCTAAGACCCTTCTCATCTGCATTCAACAGCTTGTCTACAGTAGCACCTCTCACCTTCACTCTCAAGACTGAACTTAACTGGACTGCCTGAACTGAACTCAGTGAAGAGGTTTTATATCTTTTGGTGGGGTCACCTGACTGAGCCCTTTCTATTTAAATGTCTGGATGCATACCTCTCAACCTCTTACCTCATGAATCAGGGACAAGGCTTAAAAAAATCAGGGACAAAGACCCCCAAATGAGGGACACATCTTAAAAATTGGTACTATTCACTCAGAAAGCCAATAGAATGAAATGATTTGTGTTAAGATGCATTATATGAAGAAGAACAAGTCTGTAATCTTAATGTTTGACATTATTTTGTGCTTTTAATTCCCACTGTTCGATCACAAAAGCACAAATTTTACGAGGGACAAAGGAAAATTTTGAGGCAAAATCAGGGACGTCCCTGAAAATCAGGGACAGTTGAGAGGTATGTCTGGATGTGTTGGGCCCGATCCTAGAAAGTGAACATAGGGCTTGTGCCAAGCCCTGCATCTGCCACAAAGTTTGCTGCAACTGCGCCAAAACCCTCTGATGCAACTCTGCACTATTGCAGAAGGGCTGGCGCATTTGCAACACTTTTCCTGCTTTACGGCAGCTTGTGCAAGGTTTGGGCAAGTCTGTGTGGTACCCCATGGATGCAAAGTTAGACCTTGGGAAGATGGTCTAACCTTGCTGATGAGGGACTTAATGGCATCAGCTACTGGAATAGCATGTTTGACACAAGTCAGCATGTGAGTCAAACACCCTGCCGCAAGTGTCCTGCGGCAATCGCAACCCATTCTGGAATCGGGCCTGTTGTTTCAAATCCAAGGGGGGGTTTGTTTCAGGGGACTTCTTGGTTCAGTTAAAGGTACAGTGTATATATCCACAGATATTGACTCTCTATATCTCTGATTCACAGTGACTAAGCACTTTTATAAAGCATTCCACATTCTTTTGTTCAGCCTCATATGTAGACCTTATACAGTAACAGGTGTATAGTGTGAATCTATGAAAATACTTTAAGGATTTCTTATAACTGTACTAATCATGAAATTATTATTGTTTTACATGACTTCTGAATCCTTTTTATTTTTATTAACTGCATTTATTCCTATTTAAAATAGCCTTCATGCTTTCTGTACACAAAATGCACTTATGCACTTTACACAACACCTCTCCAGGTGTTTGGCATCATTCCAGGGACTGAATGGATGGAAATGGAACAAGAATGAAAAGAGAGAACTAGTAGGAAGTTTAGTAGGGATAGTAAAGAGCTATGACAGGTAGCCAACTTAGGGTAGGGGGAAAAAGAAGAAAAGCAAAGAGAAAAATGTTAACTGTTGCACAACAGAAGTTTTGGTAGCTAGGAAATAAGGAGATAGAAAAGTGGTCCATCAGTCACAGCCGAGGGTGTAGCCTAACTCCGCCACACTGTACATACTAGATTCCTACTGAGGATGTATCAGCATGGTGTTAACACACATTGATAATGGTGTCAGCCTGTCGGCGCAGTGGTTGGATTTCCACTCGTGACGCCGGCAACCCGGGTTCGGGCATGGATCCGGGTCACTGGAGTGCCAGCCGGGGGGAGATGGATGAAGCATCCTCTGGACTGCTCTCTTTCTCTGTGGGGAGGGGGGATGAATTTCCGGTGCACTACAGACCCCTGGCAGAGGCCGGGGGTTCCACCACAGCCAGCATCTGGATGTCCAGGGGGTGGGACGGACACAGGACATCATTGCATGTCCCCGCCCCAAGGAAAAAATCATCCTTTTGGGGACAGAAAAAATCCCCAGCCAGAGCCTCCATGATGCCCTCCTCACCACCTCCAATGTGCTCTCAGGCCAGCTCCCCAAGACTTGAACTGACATTCGCAACACCGGTAAGTGCCGTGACCCCGCCCTGGGGGGTAAGCCAGGGGCATGGGGGGAGCGCGGCTCATATAGGAGCAGAGGACGGTGGGGGCCATGACTAGGGCTGAGTTCCGGTGCTAGGGTGGAACAAAAAGTATAATAAACAGAAAAAAAAAACACACTTTGATGATGGTAAACAGCACAGTACCAGACCAAGATGTGTATGTTTTTTAATGGTGAACAGGGCAGGAACTTAAAAAACATCAAGACCACATCTCAGCTCAGGAATATAATAAAATAAAATGGGCATATCAATATTTTTGCCAGAAATACATTATTAATAAAAACCTATATGATTACTTTTTTTATCAACTAACAAATATTGCTGCCTACTTTTAAATCAGCAGCTAATGTTAACTCTAATGTTATTTAAATGTGATACACTCCATTTTAATCCTCAGGATTGATTCCATATGTTTATTTTCTTTCCAATTCTGTTTCCAGGGTACCACTTTATTTCACGTTTACAATGAGGGAGCTCATGTTTTGTGGCCTGCAGTTCACCCTGATGTCTCCTGGTGACCATGAGGTCAGGAAGCAATGTCTGTTGCACGCTAGTTCATCTTCAAGAAAAGTAATGTTAAACTGTGGGTGCAATTAATCTACTGTAGTACAAAAACCTGTTGCCAATATTTTCTTATCATAGTTTGGTCTCCCATCATCGATCAGTCACCAGTTATTGATATCGTCTGTAGCCCCCTTTCAGTGTAATAAAAAAACATAAGTGCATGGGACATGAATGCAGATAAGAACCCATTGGTGAGGTACCACTGGAAAATTACAGTGAGGTTCCTTACCAGAAGATCTACAAATGTGTTATAGAAGGATGTAGTAGTGAGTGAATCACCTGAATCACCTCACCCCAACTGTGAAAAGTATTGATCTTATAGGGGAACAGTTAGCACAAAGAGCCCCCACACGTACTGAAGGTTACTGAATCTCCCATGGCTGCCTACTACTTTGATGTCAGCAGCAGGGAATTCTGGGAATTGTAGTAACAGAAGACATCAGCCTACAACTAAGCAAAATTTGTCTGAGACAATCTACTGTAGTACAGTAAACAGTAAGTAAACCAAAATGTTTTTGCACCCAAAGTGCACACTGGGACCAGCCCCACATGTGAAAGAGGGGCCCTTCGTGCTGACTGTTCCTCTTCAAATCTCTTACCATGTGTACCAAACTGTTGTTCAGCCTTCAGAGAAGATACTCTGTCATTCTGGAATTTTTTCATCAATGTCCTGATGTGCTGGATTTGTTCTGAAAAATTTCTTAGACCAGAATTATGTCTGGAAAAACGTCAGTACAAATGGGAGTGCAGGGAGAGATATTTCTGGTAGGCTGATCTTTTATTGTGGGAGGACATGGATCGAAAGGTAGATCTAAAAATGGCCTTAGTGTCTTCCCACCATGATAGAGAATTGTGGTACAAACAGTGAATCGACTTTCGAGCTTGCCAAGCTTCATGGATTTTATTAATTACTTCATTCTGTAACAGGATTTCATTATTCGGCCTCCATGGGTCTTCCCAACAAAAGGAGGGAGAAAGAGAGCCACTGTTACATTGTAATAAAACATGATCAGTGGTTTCCACAGGGCAGAAAACTTCATCCACTAAGCTAAGTTGTTTAGATAAAAAAAGAAAGTGGGTCAGTGCAGAAAGGGGTCCTTAATAGAAAGTGTGCCCTCTCCCAATGTGGATAGTCCCATAGACATCCACTAAGCCAGCATCTTTAAACAACTTGTGTAAAAAAATTAGAGTCACAATACATTTGACTAGTATTTGTCCCTCTATCAAAGTTAGTGAGACCAAAGTTAAAATCTCCTTCAAAACCAATATTCCCTGACGTGTAAAGGAATGGTTTGATAGGGGTAAACAACGCCACTTGAACTGGTTTGGTTTGGTAGCATATATATTACTTAATCATAGCTGAGTGCCACCCATTGAACCAATCCAGTATAAAGACACAGAATAACTAGTACAGTACCTAAACTAATACCATTCATTGGGTAAATCAGCCACTGTACTTCTCCCCTAAGTTATTAAACAGCAGTTTCAATAGAAAGAATGTGATTCACTGAGTACATGAAAGAGAATGCCTGAAAGCTAAATGTCATATACAAGGAAATATTACTACTGAGGAGCTAATGAGATCCTGAAGTCACAAGCCTGAAGGGTGAGTGGATGTTATAAGTTTGTTAGTCTGGTTTATAAATCTTATTTATTTATGTATATAATAGTAGTGGAGAAAAAATTGCAAGATAACTAGTGATATCTTTGTAGTTTACCTCAAAATATCATGATAACTTCTTGCTAGTTTTCCTATAACTGATATCTGGAATATTAGTTTTATCATGATAGAGTACTGAACCAATCAGAGAGCATCTTTCACAATGCTGATGACATCACAATAGCATTCTTCAGCACTGAAGCCAGTCATTGAAATAAAGGAGAAACAGTTCAGTCTCCAAACAAACAGCAGGTTTAAATGTTTTAACTAATAAACTTATGTTGTATAAATCGAATATACAATGGTCTGACTTAAAAAAAAATATATATATGTATATTTGATATTCCATAGGGCAAGCAGAAATAAGCTTTTTATTCACTCTGGAATGTTGCTAACAATGTTGACTAGCAACAAGAGGCAGAGCAAAGTGGAGACCCAAGTTCTAAGTCAGCATTCTTTGCAACATTCCAGTGTGAATGAATGAAAGACTTATTTCTGGATGCCGTATTGAATGCCCTGTTTATACCATGGAACTTTGAATACCATTGCGATGAGGCTACAGGGAAAATAACATAGGCTGCTGGGAAAATAACATGCTGATCACCCCCGAAGTGAATAACAGGGCTGAATACCGGTAATCATTTTATTCAGCCCTGTTATTCATTCCTTCCACGGTATAAATTTATATTAAGTAATGACCTGACTCAAATATGTAATTTAACTTCAAATGTGAGGGGGCATGACCATAACTCATGAGTGGTGGAGTCGCAAGTAAGTTATGGAAATCCTGTCCCCTTCAACTGATTATAGACGTTGTATTTTGAGTAAGGCCTTTGCATGGTAGGTTTATACATCATCAGTTTGCTAACTGTAAATTTTAAATTGGCTGTTTGCATACAGAGTCAGCTGCTTCTCTTTTATTTAAACTGCTGGCTTCAGCGCTTTAGAAAATTATTCTGATGTAATTGGCATTGGGAAAGCCACTTTGTGATTGGCTTAGTCAGGCATCGTGATGTGCCCAGCTTTCAAGATAGTGATGGTGACATACCTAACTCACAAGAAAACATATTAACTTATATGTTGGATACCAAGATAACACATTTATCTTGCAAAATTTACCTGTTTTATAGAGAGAGAGAGAGATAGATAAATAGATAGATAGATAGATAGATAGACAGACAGACAGACAGACAGACAGGTGAAATATGCATTTGCCTTAGTTAAAATATGCATTTTATCATCACTTGTGAGGGGCAGAATCATAACTCTCTTACAAGCAGAGCTATGAGTTATAAAAATCCTGCTCCTTCACAACTGATAATAAACTGCATATTTTAGTCATACTATTGTGTATTCAGTCAATACAATGTCAGTGTACCAGTTATACCCTTTTACTCTACTACTGTTTGTGGGATGATTTGACTATTTTCTCGTTTATATAAACTGCTGGCTTCAATGCTTCATAGGGCTACTGCTAAGTCAACAGCATTGTGAAAGCTACTGACTGATGATAAATTGTATGTTTTTAGCCAGGCCATTGCATATTCTCTATGCACATGTTGTATTAATACAGACACACTTTACTCATACAGACACATTAAATATATTTTCTTCAAATATTGTATGCTTTGATTTTTTTTTTTTAGAATGTATTACACTGGTAAAAATATACAGAGTGTTAATTGCTACATAAAGCCATCTGCTATGAATGTTTAATAATTCATAAAGTTCAACTTGGCGCTAATGAAATTCGTGAGTGTTTTATTTATTCAGTGAGTAAAACATGCAGGGCATTACTCTGAAGGAAATCTGCTTTACTCCTAGAGGGTCAGAAAAACAATGAACTAATATTGGGAAACCTTCTTGGTTCAAAAACAATTCAAATCTGTAAATACAAATGCTGCACAAAAGCTTCATTTCAGACCCTGAGGGAAAGGTCAGTATACTGCATACGAATATGCAAAAAAATAAGATGGAGGAAGGCTTTTGTCCACTGGGACCATTCCTACACTTTTCAGAGGTAAAATAATGTTACATTTGTTTCCTTTAACTATAGATCCAGCATTTTCTTAAATGTATTTGTCCTTTATGTACTGACTGCACTGCTTAGTAGGGAGTTCCAAATCCCCACCACCTTTTGTGAGAAATATTATTTTCTCCTGTCACACTTGAGTATTTCCCCTTTTACCTGTTTGTTATGCTCCTGATATTGAGACATCTATTTTTTTCTGTTTGACATATGTAAGCAATAACACACAACAGGGTGTGGGTTAGTGTGGATAATCGCATGCCTAGTGATATAGTGAGGCACGAGGCCATAGCTCGAGTGCCCATACTGCCCTTTGGAGTGCATTTATCCACAGTAACCCACACACTACCATGTGTTATTGTGCTTATAAAATGGATAATTTTTGAGAAGCTGTGAAATTATTTCAAAAGTTTGTAAACTGAAAAAGAATGTCTCCTTTAATGTAAAATAGTCCCTCTGCCTTTCATTTTTTACTAGGAGAGCTGTTATATCATCCGGTATCACTAGGAGCACTGTGCTGTGTTGCAGCATGATTGTACAGAGCTACCGGCTCACTTTCTTAGGCAGCCAAGACCACAATTTCTTAAAGGTCTTGCTGGCAGCATGCTACCATCTGCAGTAGCACATTTTGAGAAACTCACAGTGGTCTGTTTGTAGCTGTGGATCAGGAGGGAGTTCCTTGAGTCTGTGCGATATGCAGCTCAGTAACGGGAGGAAGCTGCTCTGGAGGGACAGCGACAGTGATTTCCAAACAGAAACAATACATTTAAAGAATTTGTGGCTCCCAATTTTACAGGGAGCTTCTCATTATCACAAAAAAAATGGCAGATGAATCAGTTTGAAATTCTGTGCCAGGGTGCACATAGATATCAGTGGTACAGTGTCCAGTGGGTGCAGGATCTTTTTTTTGTCTGATGGTATAGTTTAAATAAAAGACATAGCGAGAAACCCGTTTGGAGCAATCTGACCACTTTATATCCCTGACCCATTTTATAATGTGCATTACCTATTTGACTTAAGCAATAATGCCTGAACAACTGGGCATTTCCTAAGGACTAACACCCAGCTGGGGGATGTCTGATGGCCCAAGGTGCAGGTCATGCTCACTGTGCTTGAATACATATAAAATTCACCAATTAAATAATGATTTTAAGAATCAGATGGTACTTATAAGACAAAGGATTCCACGTACAACCACAAATGTAGTCGACATGATGAAGTACCCTGTGATAATGTCTACATTGGAAAAACAAAATAGATAAATATGCAACAGGATCTCAGAACATGAGTCAACAATTAGGTTGAAGAATGACACTTCAGGTGTTGCCAGAGATTTTATGAATGAAAGTCATCAAATAAATTTGCTACAGCTTTTTGAAATAGAAAGAGTGGACATACCTAAGATGGAGGTAACTGGGAGTGTCTCCTACTGACAGGAGAGACATTCTGAAATTCAACTTCTTTATTGAGTTTTATAATGACAACACATACCAAGTACATTGTCCAGGAAAGTATTACTAGCAATAACACCTGTCTACCCCTATCACCCCACCCCATCCCTCCCCAGCAGTGTGCCTACCCTGATTGATTAAGCTAGAGATATTTTTTATTTATTTTTTTAAACAGGTATAGCACACTGAGCTGAAAGCTTTTTTACAGGAGCGACCTGGGAGCACAAGGAAGTTAAATGACTTGCTCAGGATCACACAGTATGCAAGTGGAAGCTGTGGGATTCAAACCCAGGTCTGGTCTGCTGGATGTCACCAGATTTGCAGCTCAGAGCCTTAGACCACTGCGCTATACTGCCTTCCATATGGGTGTACTCACTTAGCAATAAAATAAGATAAAGCAAATGGAGAGTTGCAGATCAAATATACCTTAATGTAAACACAGTGCATAGAGTTTACCCCACTTTCTGTCAAAAGATGTGAGTCTATTATTGGAACTTGCTATCAGGCACTCCGTTCTAAAACATACAGAGAATTCATTCAGCCATTCATTATAGGAGATAACAAGCTGATCCAGTCAATGTCACAGAACCAATTTCTTGACAGCCATCAAAATTAAGGCCATATGATATCTTCTTTCTTTAACACTGATATTGTCATAGACACCCAGAATACAGATTTCAATACTAAAGAGACCATCCAGTCCTAGCAAGGGATCCAGCTCAGACTGAATTGACTGCCATAAGGTGGATACTTTTTCACAATGCCAGAAAAGGTGCAAAATATTCCCATTTGACTTACCACAGCTAGAGCACAAAGGAGAAGAAAGGTGCCCAATTTTGGCCAATTTAACAGGTGTGTAATATACATCATTAAGAGTGTGATATTGGGTAAACCTAAGCCTATCCTGAGAAATATAGGTATGGAGGTCTTTCCAAATCTGTGGCCAATTGAGAGATACGTCAGGCACCAGGGAGCCCCAAATTTTCGAGCCCGAGAGTGGCTCGGCGTGACCTAGGGACAAGAGATAGGAGTACAGTAACAAGATGCCATGGGGCATGTTTGCCAAATCCTTTAATTAGGCCAGGATGGGAGGCACTCTAGAAGGTTTAGGGGTAATACCAAATGACTGCCCTATTAAGTGCCTGAATTGGAAGATCTGATCTTAAAGATGTGCACCAGATCCAAGCTAAATTTCAAGATGACATCAGGAGAGCAAAGAAGAGAGTCTTGGGAATACAGATCAGCCACAGTGGCCTCTCTTAGTTGGGGCAACCATCATGACGTGAGACAGGAACCCCCTATCTTGATATTGGAATTGAAAATGATGGGTTGAGAGAAATCTGTCTGAGAGCAAATTCTAAGGAAAGAACAAAGTTGTGAGAATACTCTGACTGAAGTACCTATAGGAGATTTACAGAGAGGCCCCGGCAAAACCTTCCAAGGCAGATGAAAGATAACAGGAGCAGTTAGGTTATACATACGTAGGAGTTGCTTTTCGACTTGCAACCATAAGTGAATATATTCGTTATCTGTATTTAGCAGCCATCATCCACTATTAGCAAAATGGCTAGCCCAAGAATACAAAAGGAAGTTGGAAGATGAAGACCACCTGAATCCTTAGGGAGACTTAACTTAAGAAATGAATGCCTGGGGTGTTTGTTCAGCCAGATAAAATTAGAAATAAGGGAGTGAATATGCCAAAAAAAGGTCAGTGGAATCCACATATTCAGCATGTTCAAATAATGAAAAAGTCTGGAGAGAACATTCATTCTAACAATGTTTATTCTCCCCCATAAAGATATCAGGAGGGATTCCCATCTCGTAAGATCCTGTTGTATGATGGTCACCAGGTTATCTAGATTAAATTTTTTGGTAAGAGAGGAGTCGGTGGTTAAGAGGATCCCCATGTATTTAAGTGACTGAGAGGCCCATTTCATGCCAAATGAAGAGAAATCTGCCTTGTGTGTGTGGTGGTTAAGAGGAAAGATTTCAGTTTTAGTCAAATTTAACTTATAATTGGAGAGACGACCAAACTGGGATATAATATTGAGAGAACACGCCAATGAAGTTGAGGGATGTTCTAAGTGTAAAAGAATATCATCCGCATATATCGAAAGTGTGAGTCTGGAGTTTTGCACCTGAATACCCTGTATCTGAGGGGACAATTTAATGTGTCTAAGGAGAGGTTCTAGGTATAAGTTAAAGAGGAAGGGTGAAAGGGGACAACCTTGCCTTGTGCCAGTGAAGAGAGGGAAGTGAGAGGAAAAAAAAACCTGTTGCAATATATCCTAGCTGTGGGAGAGGAGTATATGCTCTGAACCCATTGAAGAAATGTGGAGGGCAAGCCCATTTTTCAGAGAGTTGACCATAGGAAACTCTGATCAACTCTGTTGAAAGCTTTCTTAGCATCTAATGAAACAAAAGCCATAGGAGTGGGAGAAGATTGGGCAACCTGAAAAATGTGATCTAATTTCCAGATGTGATCTGCCCAGGACCTACCAGGCACAAATCCTACCTGTTCCAGACTCAGCAGGAGTGTCCAGATCCTTCTGATATGTGTGGAGAGAATTTTAGTGAGAATTTTAATGACACAGCTCAAAAGGGAGATAGGACAGTAACTAGCTGGCTGGGTGTCTGGTTTACACAGTCTGAGGAGAAGGACGGTGGTAGCTTCCAATAGTGATGGGTCCAGAGTGTCAGCAGTGAGCATATATTTGTAGGATCTTGGTAGCAGTGGGGATAGTTCCTTAGAGAAGTTTTTTTAAAAATTGGAAGGAAAGCTGTCTGGTCCTGGCACCTTGTCAAGGATCAGGCCTTTAATGGCTTCTTCCACTTCAATAAGGGAGATAGGGGATGACAGGGAGGCTTGATGATGGTCCAAAAGGCACGGGAGGTTGACAGAGTTTAGATAATCATCTATTTCTTGAATATCCGGAGGAGAAGGGTGTTTACCATAAAGATTGCAGTATAAATTTTCAAAAACTGAAGCTATATCTTGGGGTAAGATCTTATTATAGCCATCTGGGGCAAGAACGGAGGGGATCAGCCTGGAGCTTTCAATCTTCCACAAGTGGAGAGCTAGAAGCCTGCTCACATTTTCACCCTGGTCCATGTATTTAGAGCAAGTTTTTAGGAGGGCATATTCGGCTTTCTCATGTAGAATATCCGCATATTTGTTGTGTAGTAAGAGTAGGGCATCCAAGGAATCTGGTGTTGTAGAAGAAGAGAGGGAAAGTTCAGCAGTTCTAATTTGAGTTAGGAACACTAGTGCCTCAGCTTCCCGCAGTTTTTTCCTTCTTGAGAATATTTTAAAGCAGCAGTGCAACGAAAAAAGTTATTCCAAAAAGCTAATTTTCTGCTATGGCTATAAAAAACATTAGCAGAACTGTTGATTTGGGTTTTCTGGATGCTTCCTATGCTGTGTACTGTACATTTGCATTTTTGTCTGAACTCTTATCCTCCTCGGGTCCTCAGTATTATTTCTATGCAAAAATGAGGCAGCCATATTTTTTTCTTGAAATAAAAATACTTTAAAACATTCATAAAATTCTTAAATGATAATGAAAACTGAAAATGGCACCACCAAAATGAACTGGAAGACATCTGGCATCAATTAGAAAGAAAAAAGGTGGGGTCAAATTTTAACCCCTTTTCATTGCACTGCTGCTTTAATAAATTCACCTCGAAGATAACCCTTAAGTGCACACCAATCAAGATCCACCCTTGGGACAGAACCTTCATTATGTTCATTGAAAGGTTGTATAAGGGATTGAATCTTCATGATAACAGTCTTATCCTTTAAGAGCTGAGTGTTCAGCCTCCCGGTAGAGTCTCTCCGCATGTCAGAGTCAGGGGTAATGACTAACCAGGCCACTGAGTGTTCAGATAGGACAATTGGTTCAATCCCTGCTTGACATTGGCCAGTCAAAAGGGGGAGACTGATTAATATATAATCCAGCCTAGACCAAGATAGATGAATTGAGGAGTAAAAGGAGTAGAGGCGGTGATAGGGATTAAGGATACGCCACGGATTACATAGATCCAGCAGATCAATAAAGTTTCTCAGCGCTCTTTGAGAGAGGAAGGGGGGTTTCAGGGGTAAGTATGATCGATCCAGATCTTGCATGGGTGGGACATTTCAGTCCCCACCCAAAACCATAAGGCTTGGCAACAAGGAATCCAGCTTGTCCGCAAGTTCCATAAAAAATTGTGCATCCCCACCCACCGGGCCATGAAGGCAACCCAGGACTAGCTCGGTATGAAAAAGGGTTCCTTTAACCAGGATAAATCTGCCACCAGGATCAGCAATAGTCAAATCAGCCTGAAAGGGGATATTGTTCATTATTAATATAGCTACTCCCCTGCTCGAGGATGAATCACCTGAGGCAAAAACCTGGCTCACTGCCTGCCTGCGTAACCATGTGGTCTCTTTAGCTAGGAGATGGGTTTCCTGCAAAAAAATTATACTAGTGTTTAACAAGGCACAATGTTTCAACACTTGGTATCTTTTAGTAGGTTCTCTAACCCCCCTGACATTTCATGTCACAATTTAACTGTTCTACTCTCCATTTTGAACAGACAAAGCAACATAGTACCATGGAAGGCAGTATAGCGCAGTGGTTTAAGGCTCTGAGTTGCAAATCTGGAGACCTGGGTTTGAAATCCACAGCCCTCTCTTGCATACTGTGATCCTGAGCAAGTTACTTAACTTCCCTGTGCTCCCAGGTCGCACCTGTAAACAAGCTTTCAGCTTAGTGTGCCACTCCTGGTTTAACAACTGAAAAAAAAAACACACTAGGCACACTCCGACCCACCCCACCCTCCCCAAACACCATCCAAATAGGCCCCAACAAGCTGCTGATAATGTAAGAGATACCAATACTGAACACAGGAGAAAAATTCACAGCATTTGTGTCCCCTGTACCCGGTGAGAAGGGGTCACTAGTAAAGGACAAAGAACATTCTACCCCCCCCCTTCGTGTTATAGTCAGATTGAACATGACAAATAAAACCAAAGATCTCCCAAGAGAGGCATTCTGGATAAATCATATTTGGGCACTGAGCCCCCACTAGTGTCTGAATGAAGAGCTTGACTGTGCCCCCATTATCAATATATACTGTGATAGGGACCTGTGTGCTCAATATAAGGTAATGCATTTATGAGATTGTTATTTTTGTTTTCTTTCATATTGTTGGTGTGTAGTTAACTTCATGTTTTTTTATATATGCACTGGGTGTAGGCTTGCGAATTTCAAAACGTTTTTTAGTTCATGGGCATTTGTTGAAACTTGACCTCCCAGACATAGCCTGGACTCCCTTGCCACAAAGTGCTTTTTGCTTAGCACAGAAAAATTCTGCAAAAGCATTTTGGTATTCAGTGATAATAGCGAGGAAAATGTAGCTAGTGCGAAAACAGCATGTACACAAGGCAGATTCAGCATTGTGCTGAACCTGCAATAGTGCCACAGGCTGGACAATGGCTCTTTGGAAATATGGCTAGCGTCAAATAGGTGACTGCTTCATTTGGGCGAATGTGACTTGGGTGAATGCGTCAATTGGGCGAATGTCATTTGGGCGACACTGTCAAAAGGGCAACCCCTGAAATGTCGACCGTAAGCATGAGAAGCAAATACACAGGAAAATTAATTATACACACTTAAAAGTTGTATAAACAGCTGTTAAAGTTTCCATTTCTGTGACATTAGGGGGAGCGTCCCCAGCTCAGGGGATCAACTAGGGCACTGTGTACTGAGAGTGCACTTGTCAACATCACTACATTACCGTGTTCATAGCAATGAGCCTTCCGTCGACACCTGACATCAGATACAGGTGATTAGCATCTAATGTCACTGATGTTTGTCTGGAGGGGCTTACTTAAGGAAGTCCCTTTCTACATGTCATAGCAGACTGCTGAGGACTGCATTTAAACAGAGCATAGCTCCATTTGAGAGAGAGAGAGAGAGAGAGAGAGAGAAAGCTTACCTGGTAAATTTGTTAAAACAAGAAGTCCAGATGGTGGATGTTGCTATTAAATTGAACAGGCTAATAAACAACACTAACATGTATTTGATACTGTATAGAGTGATTGAATTGTAAAGTAAAATACTTAAACTGCTATATTTTATGTTTATGTTAATACGCTGATGAGACCACTCTTACAGTTGTAAGAGTGGTCTAACTCACATTCTAAGGGCATGAAAATGACAAACCGATGGTGAGCGGTTCTGATACCCTAGGGATGTGAGACCACTCTCATAAGAATGGTCTCAGCAGCAGAAGTATTACTATATTATTTATCAAGATCTATCAATAATATACAGGCAGCCCAAGAGGGGACAAACTTGCAGAGAGCTTGGCATCCCTGGGGGTGATACAGCTAGTGGACTCACCAATGAGGAAAAGCTCACAAAAAAGCATCAGGAATATCCTAGAGCTAATATTTATTACCTCACATATAAAAGTGTGAATCCACAGGGTACTAAGCCCTAACCTGGGAGACCACACAGCCCAGTAACTTGCTGCCTTGACAGAACATCTGCAAACGTACCCAAGCAAAACTTGACTTATTTGTAACTGTGTTCACTATATGCTCAATTTTTTCATGAAACTGCTATTTTTCTACAGTTTCACTCAATCGTAATGTGATTGTACTGTGTTCACTTTATGCTAAATCTTGCATAAAATTGCTTCATTGTGTAGTATTATCTAACGTGTTCACCTGTTTGCTGTAACTACTTGCATTCACTTATCTATTTGTACCAGTTCCTTTGTACCATGCTACTGTGCCATCTTCATGGCCTGGGACATGCTTGAAAATGGTCCTTTATTCAGAGCACCCCACCTGGTTAAGAAAGACATACATAGATACATACGTACATAAACTACGAAATAAGCAGAACATTTAGAAATTTATGTACAGCCTTCTATGCAGGTTGTCAGCCTAACTTCAGAGGTAGGGGAAACTGATGGAATCATTGCTCAAGGAAAGGATTGTGGAGTACCTTGAATCCATCAGGCAGCAGGATCCAAAGCACCATAGTTTCATGGCAGGTAGGTCTTGCCAAACAAACCTGATAGATTTCTTTGATTGGGTAACAATAGTGGTAGATTGGGGGGTGTGGATGTGGCCTACATGGATTTTAGTAAGGCCTTTGACACTGTTCCACATAGAAGGCTAGTAAACAAGTTGAGCAGTCTGTGGGTGGGGCAGAGGGTGGTAAACTGGGTACAAAATTGGTTGAGTGGGAGGACACAGAGTGGTAGTGAATGGAGCTCAATTCATGAAGAGGGAGGTGATCAATGGGGTGCCCCAGGGTTCATTGCTGGGGCCAGTCCTCTTTAATGTCTTCATAAATGGCATTGTGGAGGGTCTGGAGGGGAAGGTGTGTCTATTTGCAGATGACACAAAGATCTGCAATAGAGTCGGTACTCCGAATGGGGTAGAAAGAATGAGAAGAGACCTATGTAAGCTTGAGGAATTATCAAGGGTGTGGCAGCTGAAATATGTATTTTTTAAAACTGTAATTTTTATTGCAATTTAAAAAAATACATATGACAATAACATGCAGGATGTAAGATATAGTTTACAAGAAAGTGCAATCAATCTGCTTAGCACATTGGGCACATTGGACAGATATACTGTAAGATGCTTTCCTTATACAGTTAATCAATTGTTGAGAGCAGATAGAAAGACCAAAATGTAAATACTAATTAGTATCCAAAGAACTGTTGGGACCACAGACTTCACAGAGTCAAATAATGTATCTTTACCTTAACCCATATTCCAGGGGATTCCCTCAACAGTAGCCTCATCCCGAATCACTGCATATCTAGATTATCATGGAACGAAGTGGGGATCCTGCAGTGAAGCATAGATAACCCACTTTCACCACCTGATTTCAAATGAACTTCTTGAGTTAGGCATTCTAGAAATGAGTCTCTCCAAGATGTAGATTTCACCAATAACCTTCAGCCAATCCTGAAATGCAGGCAGTGCAATTCGGACCCAGTGACGAGTAATTGCTTTTTTAGCAGCAAGGATATAGGTGATAAGCAGAGATCCCTTGGATATGCGAAGACCCTCAGGTGGGATAGATAGGAGCACCACTTCAGGAGTAAGAACTGCCTGCTCCCTTACCAATTCCCTTAGAGCCCCAGCTACCTCCTGCCAGAATCTCCTCAGCTAGGGGCAGGACCACAGGATATGTTCAAGTTCAAGTTCAAGTTTATTGCAGCAAATAGCTCCATTGAGCAAGCTCATTCACAAGGAGGTTCTGAGACATATAAGCAGACAAGTACACATTGTATAATAACAACTTCAAATAACAACATAACGGTAAATAAGTACAGTTTCGAAAATTTGGTACATAATGCTTAATTAGGAAATAACCCGATAAGTAATAAGCCTGGAGTGAAGAAAAAAGAAATGAGAATGAAGAGCAGAATGTGTATGAGGAGTTAACAGCCATAAAGTAGGAAAATTAAAGTATGGAGGAGCAGGAGGGAGCTAGAGGGCTAGAGGGTGTAGGGGGAATTGTGTGTAATTGAGGAGGGAAAGGAAAAGTAGAAATGGAGTTAGGAGTATGGGGTAATAGGATAAAGTTAAGGTAGGGGGCAGCAGGAGGGGTGTAGGTGGGAGTAAGAGAGACTAGGAAACGGAAGACTAAAGGGCAAAGGACAGTAGAGGGAGCATCTAGAGACTTCTTTTAGTATGCCCATGGAGGACATTTTGGACTAGTGGTCAAGGGCAAGTGCTAGAAGAATACTTCTGAGCTGGAACTATTTCCAGATAGTTGCGAGGCGTGGAGAGGAGTAATGGCGGTGATAAGGTTTAGAAACAGCTACAAGTGTCTTTTATTTTGGATGCAGCCAGCTTTTTGAAGAAATTGACAGAGACGATGCTGGACAGTTTCAATGTGGATTGGAGCTGGTTCCAGAGGGTTGGAAGGGTACTTGATATGGCGCGTTTGCCAAAGGAAGTGCGAGTCCTTGGTACATCAAGGAGGATGAAGTCAGTTTTCCTAAGAGAGTAGGCACTGTTGGAAGTATGGATGAGGGATGTTAGATAGCTTGGGAGCTTATTCAGGATTAACTTGAGAGTCCAGATACCCATATGGAGCGTACATCTAATCAAAAGTGACATCCAACCAACAGCTGTATACAAATCACAGTGGTGGGTTTGGTAGGGTAAGTTTGTAATGAACCGTAGAGCACGATGATAGAGGACAACCAATTTTCTTAGGCTTGTAACAGCTGAGGAAGTATAGATTAAATCTCTGTAGTCGAGTAGAGGGAGGAATGTGGCCTGAACAAGCCTGATTCTAGTATCTAATGGAAAGAGAGACCTGTTACGGAAGAAGAAACCAAGCCTGGCCTTTAGCCTCCTTGACAGGTCCTCAAGATGGTCATTGAAGGAGAGCTTGTTATCTAACCAAATACCAAGATATTTGAATTTGGAGATGACTTCCAAGGGTTCTCCTAAGCAAGTGACAACAAAGTCTTTGGGGGGTCGGTGGAAGAGGTAGAAGAGGAATTAAGAGTGAGGATCATGGCCTTGGTTTTCTTAGCATTGATGAGTTTAGCATTAGTAAGATTAATTTTTAGCTGGGCAAAAATCAGCTTGTAATACGTCCCTCACTTCGGAAAGTGTTGAGCCCGATGTATACAGTACTGTATCATCTGCAAAGAAATACAGAGTGGAATTAGTTGTGTGTGTCTAGATTATTAATGTATAGGGAAAAGAGGATAAGGCCTAAGATGGAGCCTTGTGGAACTCCACTGGCAATCAGCAGGGAGGCTAAAAAAAGACCATCAGCTTTGACCTTCTGGGTGCTTCCAGTTAGGTAGCTGGTAAACCACTGGGCGGTAAGTGAGGTAGCACCTATTTTGGTAAGGCTACTAACTAGTAGGTTGTGGTCGACAGTGTCAAATGCTTTGCTAAGATCTAAGAATACTGCACCAGTGGTTTTCTTAGTATCCACAGCAGAGACCCAGTCATTGGTGACTTTAGCCAGTGCAGTGTTTGTGCTATGATTGGGCCGAAAGCTGGATTGTGCTGGATTGAGGAGTGAGAAAGTTTCAATATGGTGCTTTAACTGAGTATAGATCAATTTTTCGAAGACTTTATAGAGGATGGACAAGATTGAGATGGGCCTGTAATTATTTAGGTCACATGGGTCCCCTGATTTAAAAAAGGGAAGGATGTGGGCTGATTTCCAACAAGAGGGACTGTGGCAGTGGAGACAGAAAGATTGAATATGTGAAGAATAGGAGCAGTGAGATGGAGGTAGCCTAGTTTTAGGAAGAATGGTTCTAATCCATCATCTCCAGTGCTTTCCTTTGTATCTAATTTAAGAAGCGAATCTTCGACATCTTTAAAGTTGAGAGGGAGCAGCTGGAAGGGGCAAGTCGAGGCTTGGGGAGCAATGTTACTGCTGTCTTGGTTATTAGCATGGCCTGCATATGGTGAGGAGTTGAAGGCTAGGCCAGCTGTAACAAAATGGGAGTTAATTTCTTCAAGGATTTGGCAGTTACTCTCCACAACCCTACCATTGCTGAGGATCTTAGATGGAATAGAGAGGGCAGCAGGCTAACCTTCGATAGACTTAAGTATCTTCCAAATTACATGGGAATTCCCTTTTGCCTGTTCGAGGGTGGAAACATAATAGTTTGCTTTAGCTGAGTGAGTGTATTTGTCATAGGCATTCCTAGCTGCTCTAAATGCCTGCCAATCTGCCGGGCACTTAGTATGTCTAGCTTTCACCCAGAGCTTATCACGGTTTAAGAGTGTGGCCTTAAGATCTTTTGTAAACCAAGGGTTGGAGGTTTTGTGCATTCTAACCTTGACCAAAGGTGCATGCTTGTTAGCCAGGGCAATAAGGTTGTCGTTAAGGATCGCAACGGCCACTTCGGTTGTTTTAGTGAGGCAGAGGTCTTGCCATCTGACCTTGCCTAAGTTAGACAAGTATTTTGATGTACTGAACTTGTGATAGGACCGCTTTAATATGAGCTTGGACTGATGGCTAGCTTTTGCTTGCGGTCTTGAACAAACTACAACCCCATGGTCACTCATGTCATTGTGGAAGACTGCAGAATGTAGGAATTTGTGGGGATGTGTAGTTAATATAACATCGAGGAGTGAGCTATTGGCAATGTTTAAAGTATTGACCCCGGTAGGTTCGTTAACTAGCTGGGCAAGGCCGACTTCGTCACAGAAGGATTTCAGATTGTGCGATTTAGGGATGAGCCAATCCATATTAAATCCCCTAGGACTATAGTTTCAGAGTTGGCAGAGATGGTTGAGGATTTAAGAATGTCAAGGATATCAGTGCCACCACCTGGAGGCCTATAACTACCAATAACAGTAATGCGTTCAGTAGACAGGAGGTGCAACTTAAGGGATACTATTTCATATTACTTAGGTTTTGAGTTACAGTAGATATCACTTATGGTATACTTAGTTTTAGCATAGATTGCCACTCTGCCCCTCCCGGTGTCCCTATCAGCCCTATGCAGATTGTAGCCCAGGAGAGTAACTTGTTGGTCAGTAATGGTCTTTTTGAGCCATGACTCAGTAATAACAATAAGATCTGGCTCAGTGTGTGCAGCCCATACTTGTAACTGATCAAATTTTTTGGTGAGGCTTAAAATATTGACCGGCATTAATTTCAGTCTGGGTACAGCCGCAGATTCCGTGGATGAGGTAAATGGTAATGTGGGACTGGGAATTAACTCCACATTGCCAGAGCAGATGAGGAGCAAGAGGAGCAGTTTCTTCAATGAACTTGCACTTGATAGGAATGCTTTTTTCCTTTGGGACCATCCGCAATGCGATGTTGGAGATAACGGTTTAAAGTTTGGCAGGGAAATGCTAATGCAACAGTGCATAGAAACAAGGGAAAGTGCTCGGATCGACATGGGTGATGGGAGTAGGAAATGGAGTGGGGAGGAATGAGGAGCAAAGATAAAGGGAGGGGGGTATGCTAGATAGGAGGAAGTGCAGCAGTGCAGGGGGGTGGTTTAAATAGGGGTAGGTAGTTCCAAGATTGGGCTCGAACCTAGTTCAACATTTTGACAGTAAACATAGGTTGTGTTGGTTATTAATAACAGGAGGCCAAGATAAACAGAGTGTGCGATGGCACCACAAGTATATAGGCAAGAGGAAAGTTGTATGTCGCAACTAAGGTTTGATACTAAAGGGGGGTTCTGAAATACAAAGGCAGGACGAAATTAGCAGACCAGTTGCTCCAAGTAGGACCCTGGATGAGAAGTGCTTAGGGGAGAGCAGTGGGAAAAGGAATGCAACCTCCAAGAGTTGTTTCCCTCTAGTGGCTTTGCAGTATAATTTGCAAATGGAAAAGCAGACAAAAAATATCAGTTCTTTTATTAAAAAAGAGATAGCTCAGGAAGGGTAGAGTCAAGAACCAATAAGAGAAGGGGTAATAGTGTTATGCCTAATCAGAGTTCAGGAGCAGTAGTAGTGGTGCAGCCAAATGGCCTGAAAGGCAAAAAGCGCCAAGTTCAATCCCGTTGGTAGCTATAGGCTGCTCTTCAAAATGTGTACCTGGTTGTAGGCCGAGAGGCAGGCGGGTCAGTGCAGAACAGCTGCTGGGTTCCAATCAGCTCCTGCGGCTTGCAGGAGGAGGCAGTCACCCGTACCAGGGAGGATGCCTGTGGAATGGAGAAGGGTCTGTTAATTTAAGGCCAACAGGACAATGGGCACTAGAAACCTCTGCCCCAAGCTGACATGGAGATAATGGCAGGGGGAGGTTTTCAGGGCTGGGCAGACAGATTATTAATGCAGCTGAACAACAAAAGAGCTGTTACACTTGGGGGGGCTTACTGTAGCTAGCTGCAAAGTCAGGAAAAAAAGCGAAAAACACAGGACATGGAGGGGAGAGAGTATGCACACACGAATTGTCGTCTGATAGTTCAGAAGAAAAATAGTATTGGACACAGGGATCAGAGCAATAAAGATTACGCTCTTAATTCAACCAGTTGAGTCCTTAGGGTGCCTTACAGCCCAATTTAGACACAGACAGGATTTGTAGAGTAGGACAGGGGAAAAATAATTCAGGTGTCTATAGTTGGTTAGTGGGAGAAGAATGCAAACAGTCTAGGTACTCTGTGCAGGTAACATCTACAAACTGCAGTTAACTATTCTAAGCAGTAAAAATCAACAAGCTAGAAAAATTAACAATCCTGTTCCACTAAACAGTTGGTACTGGTCATACCTCTCAACTGTCCCTGATTTTCAGGGACGTCCCTGATTTTACCTCAAAGTTTTACTCTGTCCCTCCTAAAAATTGTGTTTCCATGACCAAACAGTGGGGGTTGTAAGCATAAAACAATGTCACACATTAATGTTACAGATGTGTTCTTCCTTAGAAAATGCATTTGACTCTACACCACTTATTCTACCAGCTTCCTGAGTGGATATCACCATTTTTTCAGATGTGTCCCTGATTGTAAACCTTTGTCCCTGATTTTTTTCAGCCTTGTCCCTGATTTATGAGGCAGGATGTTGAGAGGCGTGGTACTGGTAAACTCAGCATGAGCAGTTCTTGTATTAAAAAAGAGATAGCTCAGGAAGGGTAGAGTCAAGAGCCAATAAAAGAAGGGGGGATAGTGTTATGCCTAATCAGAGTTCAGGAGCAGTAGTAGTGCAGCCAAATGGCCTGAAAGGCAAAAAGTGCCAAGTTCAATCCCGTTGGTAGCTGTGGGCTGCTCTTCAAAATGTGTACCTGGTTGTAGGCCGAGAGGCAGGCAGGTCAGCGCAGAACAGCCGCTGGTTTCAGAGTGGCTCCTGCGGCTTGCAGGAGGAGGCAGTCACCTGTACTAGGGAGGATGCCTGGTTGTAGGCCAAGAGGCAGGCAGGTCAGCACAGAACAGCCACTGGTTTCAGAGCGGCTCCTGCAGCTTGCAGGAGGAGGCAGTCACCTGTACCGGGGAGGATGCCTGGTTGTAGGCCAAGAGGCAGGCAGGTCAGCACAGAACAGCCACTGGGTTCAGAGCAGCTCCTGCGGCTTGCAGGAAGAGGCAGTCACCTGTATGTAAGTGAGCTGCCTTTTTCTCACCACAGACCCTCCAGCATCTCCCCAGGGGTTCACCTACAAGTTTAGCTATCTTAGCTGGGGTGTTAGAAAATTTGTTTTTTGCCTTCCAGGAGAATTCTCTCCAATAAGGTGCTCCCGGGACTGACAGTGATAGTTTTGTAAATTTGCCCCAGTCTTCTTCTAAGACTGGAACAGTAAGTTCCTTATTCCAGGCATCTAAAATTGATCTAGTCAACTCTCTGGATAACTCCTGCAGTTGCTTGTAGACCAGACCAATAAAGTGAGGCCATATCTGACCCCTCAGGGTAGTCAGAAAAAGATGCAGAAGCAAGGGGGACTTGGCATACTACTTCTGTGGGGTCCTCTCTGGATCAGACATTCTCTAACCTGAGAGTAGACCAGAACATCCTCCTGCTGCAATCCATACAATTCCTGTAACTTAGTAAAATGGTTAATTCCCTCTGAGTCTATAATTTGAAACATATATCTGAGGCCTCTCCAATACCGGTCATTCAGTGTCTGCAAAGTCTGAGGTGAAAGAGACTGCACCTCAGTTCTTATGACCCCTAAAAAGTAGGAAAGTATCTGCAGCTCTGAAGAAGATCGGCGTTTATACCATGTCTCCAGATTAGAGTGCATATCCTCCAGGTAAGTGTACCGCCGAAGGAGGAGGGAATTTGGAGAGTGGACCACTTCCACTACATCTTGGATCTGATTCAAGGCTAGCTCCAAGGTCTTCCAGGGGCGAATATATGCCGGATTAGTCCAGTGCATCATTCTGGCTAATACTGTTGCCTGAGCATATTGCAGTAAGCTAGGCAGGGCTAGACCTCCTCTCACCTTAGGGAGCTGTAATATGGTCCATCTAATTCGTGGCTTCATACCCATCCAAATACATTTAGACAATGTTTGGTTCCATGAGTTAAAATACGTAGGAGTAGGAAAAATAGGTATGGTTTGAAACAAATATAACAGCCTGGGCAGAATATTCATGCATATAAGGTCAATCCTGGAATAAAAGGAGAGATGAAGTTGGGACCACTCATGTGTGTCGCTCTCTATTTTTTGAGTGAGGGGTCCATAATTTATTAATATAATATTTTACACATTTTGAGGGAGGTGTATCCCAAGATATTTCATTTTCGTGCTATGCCACCTAAACGGCCAACAGGTTTTCATAGCAGAGGAGGGGGTAAAATTAAATGTCAGAACTTCTGTTTTGGTGGAGTTTGTTTTATACCCTGATACTTGGGCAAAGCTCTCCATTATTTCCCACAAGGCCAGAAGGGATCTATCAGGATTCTCTAATGAGAGTAGAATATCGTCAGCATAAAGGGCCAGTTTCCAATTCCTTCCCCCAACCCGAACTCCCAAAATTTCCCAGGACTTCCGAATCACCATTTTCAGAGGTTCAATATAAATAGCAAAAAGGAATGGGGAAGAGAGGGCATCCCTGCCTTGTTCATCTCCCCAAGGAGATGGGGGGGGAGAGATAACCCCATAAATTCTGATATATGCTTTAGGTGAGGCATATATCCCCTCGTGCCACTTAATTACCACCCCCAGGAATCCAAAGGAAGCTAAGACCTCCTACAGAAATCTCCAGGAGACCCTGTTGAAGGCTTTATAGGTGTCTAAGCTGATCAGGAGAGATGGGGTCACCCTATGGGACACATGTTCCAGTAAATGAACTGTATGCTGAACATTGTCACTGTCTGTCTCACACTTAAAAACCCAGCCTGATCTGTATGAATCAGGCTTGGTAATATATTTTCTAACCTCCGTGACCAGATGGATACATATACCTTGTAGTCACAGTTAAGAACTGAAATTGGTCTATATGGTTCCGTTGACGTTGGTTCCTTCCCCGGTTTCAGGATAGTAGAAATAACTGCATATGCCCAAGAGGCCCGGGGGAGGGGGGGGTCACCACCCTGTACTTCCAAAAAGGCTTGCCTCATAGGCTGCAAAAGTATTGTTGAAAAGGTTTTGTACCACTCAGTGGGGAAACCATCCGGTCCAGGAGATTTCAGAGTTTTAGCTCTACCTATAGCTGATTGGATTTTGGCGGAAGATAGAGGATTCAGCAATAAGGCTTGTTGCATAGAAATAAGCTTTGGTAAGGTCAGTGCAGTCAAAAAGGCTCGAATGCATTCTGGTGATGGATGATTCCCCTCATCGTATAGGGTTTGTTAGAAATGCTGAAACACCTTCATAATGTTAGCCTGTTGATGAAAAACAGCCCCTGTGTCTGAGTTCCTAACTTTAGTTATTGTCGACACGTGTCTAAATGCCCTAGTTCTTTAAGTCAAATTTCTTGCCCCACGAGGACCTCCTTCATAAAAAAACTTTTCTACATATGAGGGCTGTCTGAACCTTAGCATCCAGCATTTCTTGAATTTCTGATTGTATCCGTCTAAATTCATCTTGAGAAATCCTCTCTCCTCTTGCCTTCCTAGCCTGCAGATCTCTAAGTAAAGGTTGTAGCTGCCTATATATAGCGTCTCTTTGCTTGTTTTTGCGTGTAGAATAAGCAATAATTTTTCCTCTTATTACCACTTTTATCGTGTCCCAAAGTAGGACCACAAAAGTGTCTGGGAGTAACTTCTCCCTAATGATCTGAGGGATATGGTCCTCCATCTGAGATTTAAAATCCAGGTCCTTCAAGAGAGATATATTCAGCCTCCATAGGGAGGTGTTTCTAACTTTACCTATATTTACTTTCAGTAAAAGAGGTGCATGATCTGATATAATACGGGCTCCTCTCGTGATATCTTGTAACCTGTCAGCATATTCGGTGGAGGCAAAAAAATAATCTAATCTAGAAAACGTATGGTGGTGAGAGGAGTAAAAGGCATAACCCTCTGTAGAGGGGTAAAAATGGCGCCAAACATTAGTCAGGCCCATTCTAGGGAGCTGAGCTCTAAGGAGTTTTTGTGTGGGGGTGTTCCTATGGGCACGGGGATGAGAAGAATCTTTCTGGGGTATCAGTGTAACATTGAAATCGCCCCCAATCAACATAATTCCTCTCTGAATATCTAATATCTTATTTATGAAACACTGGAGGAGATTTGGGGGGCTTTGGGAGGAAGGTGCACATTCGCCAACATGACCTCCATCTCTGCTAGCCGGCCCCAAACTGTCACGAGGTACACATCTGGATCTGAGTAATCCTGTTCCTTTATAAAAGCGGTGGCCTGCGGAACTAATATTGCCAGTACCCTATGTTTCCCAGATCTGCTTGAGGAAGAGAAGACTGAATATCTGCTCCCAGCAGAGAGTTTGATATGCTCTGACTGAGGCAAGTGCATCTCTTGCAGATAGTCTGCTCTCTGCTGGCGCAGATACTGCTGTAACCTAGTTCTTTTAATAGGGCTGTTAATTCCATTTATGTTCAAGGAGAATATTTTAATCACCTCACCAACCATGTTAATACACTGAGTTCCCCTTTTCTCCTAAAGTTAGTAATCACTCCCCCATTACGGTTTATCAATATGTTCTCCCTTGTATATCCCGTTGCTCCCTTCATTAAACCCACCCAGTGACAGGTCCTTCAGCCCTTCTCCACAGCTGGAGGAGAATCCAATAACCAACCTATAAGGAAAAAACAATTCTATCCCATATGTATCTTCAAATGTGCCAGTACATCTCATTATGAAACATCCCATAATAGTAAAAACAACACATATACAACAAGACATAGTCCAAAAATGTGAATCCTAAATAACTATGTACAGAAACAGTAAGTGATGGTATTATAAAACGCAAATGGACTTCCAACCATGGGGAGAAGTTAATACTCCTCCCTATTACCCCCTGGAGAACCTCATAAGTAGGCTGCGATCCCCCCGTTGGTGAAGGCAATCCCGGTTCTCGAAAGTTTGGGGCTTTCAGGAAACTATTTGTTCCCAAAAAATCAAGGAAAAATTAAAAATGAATAGGAAAAATAAGAGGGAAAAATAAGTTCTGGGGGAAAAATCTAGGGAAATACTGCCCATCAATAAACAGCAGTAGCTTCTATTCCCTCACCCCCCCCCCCCCGGCTGATTATAAGATTTTCGCCTTGTGAATATAACAAAGCAGCAATGAGCTAAATAATAAACACATAGTAATTACTCCAAAAATGTCCATTATTTCCAAAACAAGAGGCAGGTTAAATTATATAGGAGGGTATTTGCTCCTTTTAGTCTATCAGATATAGTTGTCTCGAGAACCTAAGACTGATATGAAAGGCAAGAAAGTTAAAGTCACTTTCAGCAGACACATAATAAAAGACAACTGTTCAGATATCTCCTCTGAAAGTCAGTATTTAATGCTCAGAGATTGGTAATCATGTTCAAGGATGGCATGGATCAAATTTTACACCAATGGTAAGTAAGGAAAAAAGGGGGGGCTGTCCTACCCTGCAAGCAGCTGACAGACGTCTCGAAACTAGCCCAAATTTAGAGGGTCTGCCTCAGGCCTACAGTCAGGCCACCACAAAGCAGAACCACAGGATCCCAGCAAGGGATATCACCCCCTGATCCACCACCTACCTTAGAAGAGCAATATGCGTCTGGCTGGCTTCAGGTTGTAGTGGCATCTGCACCTCTTCTATAAATTGCAAGTGCATTCTTTACTGCTCCAAGATCTTGCAGTTTCACCTTCTGTTTAGTAGTGGCTGTCTGCCACCAAGCTGGACGTTGCTCCAATGTTCCCCCTCTGAATGCATTTCCGGGAACCGCAGGCCTTGCTGGAAAGTTGAGTATGCGCCTCCAAAGTGGTTTCAAATTCTCTTCTCCCCTTTGGTAATTGAACTACTAGATATGCTGGGTGTGGGATAGTAAACTTGTAGCCAGCCGACTTCAAGATCGGGAGCAGTGGTAAATATGTTCTCCTCAGTTTTAGGAGCATAGACGTGATCAAGGTATATACGCATCTGTCCGTAAAATACTTTTTGTCTCCTCCAAGCTGTGAGAAGCACTGCTCTTTTATAGCAAAGCTGTTGAATAGGACAATTATTGATCTCAGGGGAGCATTCTGTGAGGCAGCCTTCAGTGTTAAAGCCTGGTGAACATGTTTGTGATGCAATTCAAAGCCTTATGGTAGCTCCAAGGCCTTAAGGAGCAAGGTCTCCACTAAATCTTTTACATTAGAGCCCTCGGAGCCCTCCGGAATACAATAGATTGTAATGTTTTTCCATCTAGCCTAATTTTCAAGGTCTTCTTGGCGGGACTCCATTTGTTCTTGATGCTCCTTTATTTGCTACACTGCCATTTCTAAATCATCTATTCTGTTCTCCATGGCAGTTCCCTGCCTTTCCTGGTCATCCATACGCTGCTTCAGCTGCATTACAACGCGGCAGAGCTCCCCATACATTTCTTTAATTTCAGCATGAAATGACAGGAGTTCCTGGTAGATCAGATCTAATTTGGCCTTTTTATTCTTTGTTTTGCCGTGTTTCTGTTTAGCCTTGACTGCCATGCGCTGGGCCTCTCATGCAGTTTCTCCCCATTGCACTGTACAGTCAGAGGCCTCTGAATCCGATCTCTCAAGGACGTCCTCCATCCTGCTCCAATTCTGATTCGTAGCTGCCTTGCCTTATACCAGATTCTCTCCTATATTATGTAAAATGACTATTGAGTGTAGAATGCTATAAGTATTATCGGGAGATTTTCTGAGTCGGGGTGGGTGCAAGCGATTTCTCTATGCTGCCATCTCAAATGGAGTGGAACCGGAAGCCCTAGCAGTTGAAATTTAATGTAAAAAAAAGCAAAATTATGCACTTGAAGTGTTGAAACCCAGGAGAAAGGTATTCAATGGGGGGGATTGCTGATGCCCACCAAGCAAGCAAGGGATCTGGGGGTGATTATATCAGATGACCTAAAGTCAGCCAGACAGAGTGAGAAAGCAATAAGGAGGGCCAGCGGAATGTTGGGGTATATAGGGAGGGGTATTTCCAACAGAAATAGGGAAGCGATGATGCCACTTTACAGATCACTGGTGAGACCTCATCTGGAATACTGCATCCAGTTCTGGAGGCTGCACCTCAGGAAAGACATAAACAAAATGCAGTCAGTCCAGAGGAGGAATACAAAGATGGTGCAGGGGCTACACCAGAAGACATATGAAGAGAGGCTAATAGTCCTTGACATGTATTTGTTGGAGATGAGAAGGGGAAGGGGGGATATGATAGAGACTTTTAAATACCTCAAGAGTTTTAATAGGGTCCAGGAGGGGAGCCTCTTTAAGAAAAGAGAATGCTCAAAAACAAGGGGTCATGACATGAGGCTGGAGGGAGGTAGACCCAGGGGGAGTGTGAGGAAGCTCAACTTCACAGAAAGGGCTGTGAATACATGGAACAGCTTCCCCACAGAAGTGGTAAGATTGCAAGCAGCGAAGATATTCAAAAATGCATGGGATAGACATAAGGGAATCATAGCAATGATGATGAAAGGATAAACGAGGGACACTTGGGGGTAGGGTATATGGGTAGACTAGATGGGCAGGTGGTCCTCATCTGCCATCAGATTCTATGTATCTATGTAGAGAAAACTTCAGTATTAACATGCAAATTGAAAGGTGGGACAGGCTGACACTTATCCCAGATGTCAATATGGCCATTGAGAAATTTACTAAATCATTTATAGAAATATATAACCAACATGCTCCATTAAAAACCAGCAGGATCTAGTCAGCCAGGTGGCATGGAGAGCTGAGATGCTGGGTGCCTTTGCTCCTGCCACGCCGGTTACCTGGGACCAGGGATGGACTTGGCTCACTGGGGGTCAGCTGGGGTGGGAGAGGACCAAGCATCCAAGGGACTGCTTTCCTCTTCTGGAGAAATAAGGGTTGTTGGCCCATCCTTAGACTGCCACCAGGTGGAGGCCAGGTGGTAGTGTAGCTCCGGTGGCATGAAGAGAAGGGCATCGGGTGCATCTTGCATGTGTGCCTCCACATGTATGCAACAATGTCCTGCAGTAGGTGTGGGGAAGAAAAATGGGAAAATAGTCTTCTGGGCTTCATGAAGCCCTACCCACGTGTCCCTGAGTCCACACTGTCACCCAGGACAACTGGTCCACTCTAGATATTTACGTCAGGAAGGGGAGGTTGACCCTCCCTTTTCCAGCCTGGCCATGAGAGGAAATCCATTTGGGAACTCCAATGACCAGGTGATTCCTGGGGAAATGGTTGCCAGCTTGGGTGGGGGGTGGTGAAAGGGCTGAGCAGCCACCCTATGACAAGGAGCAGAAAATACTTGTGGAAATAAAACACAGCTGGATCAGGAAAAAAACATGCTGAGTGTAACAGAAAAGCTAAAAAAAAATTGCAATATAGGTTAGAGCATGGAGAAAGGTGAAAAAAACAGCCAACAGTGCAGACTGGAACAACTTTGAACAAACTCTGGCAGTTGACGGGGTAGATGTAACACAGCATTATCCGTCAACTCCGGAGCAACTGTGGTAGAGTCTACTGTGTCCAATATGGCCACCAGAATTATCTGTGCATGCACAGGAACTTGCACATGCACATTATGCACCAGTGAACATGGTGAACAGTACCATGTTCTCATCACTGAGAAAAGTAGTGTGGTGGACGCATGTCCACCTCCACTACTGAAACTTCAAAGAAAAAGGAGCAGACTGTATCTGGTCAGCCCCTTTTTCTCAACGATCCCAAAATAGCTGCAGGGCTCCACCCACTGCAGCTGTAAAAAATGGGAAATGACTGTAAAAATCAAATCAACAGTGCAAACGATAGATACTTAAAAAAAAACTCAACAACACAACTGATCCCTCCACGTGCTGAAAAATGATAAAAAGCTTTGAAGGCCCAAAAAGATTCAGGAATGAAGAATAACTTATGAAAGAGGACAGCCCTGCCCAAAATCCAATAATCATAGCAAACCAATTAAATCAGTACTTCTGTATCCTCCCTGTAGAAAAAATCACCCCAACTCCAGAGCTAAATGACAGCGATGAGACAGACTGGACCCAGGATACAGAAGCCACAACTGAAAATAGACCAAGTTTTTGCTTCAAAATAACAAAAGACAAGGAAGTACAGAAAGAACTAAGAAAACTAAATGCAAATAAATCACCTGGATTGGATAATGTAGAAATCAAGTTTCTAAAAACAGCAGCAGACTACATATACCTACAGTAATTCTGACAAACCTCTTTAACCAAAGCCTAATGGATGGCTCCTTTCCCAAGATCTGGAATCATGCCATGGTCCCTATCTACAAAGGAAGGGGTCCAAATGACCCCTCACACTACAAACCATAGCTCTACTATCCATCATCTCAAAACTATTTGAAAAGCTAGTGTGTAAACAATTATCCATACAGTAGCACACAACCTTCTTACGATCCACCAGTCGGGCTTCTTGGTGGGTAGATTCACATCCACCACTGTCACAGACTTCATTGAAGAGGTCTTCAGAGCCCTGAACTAAGGTAAAGTTGTTGGGGATGTATATGTGGACCTCTTGAAGGCATTCAATATGATGGATCACAAATCCTGCTAGGAAAACTGAAGAAAATGAGAGTAGCACCAAAAGTAACTACACAGTTCATCTCTTACCTAATAAACTTCAGTCAGTGGCTATGAATGACATCCTATCAGACAAGGGTTCCTATCCAGGGGAGTTCCATAAGGATCAATATGCCCCCCCCCCACTATTCTTGGTCTACATAAGTGACCTTCCTGGATACATACAACACTCCACAATAAAACTGTATGTGGATGACACAGTCCTCATATCAAGAGCCAAAGACTTCTCCCAAATGGAGAAGAAACTCCAGTCGGATTTTGATATTCTTCAAAAATGGGTTTGTCTACTCAAAGATAGTTTTCAGTGGAGAAAAAAATAGTCTATGGTCTTCTGTAAAAAAGATACAAAACTTAAAGACACTTGTGAGCTAAAAATACAACTCCTAGATGTGTCCATCATTAAAGATATGAAAGACTATAAAGATCTGGGAGTAGGCATAGACAACACCTAAAGTTCTGAGAAACATGTTAAATCCACTATCAGAAAAGTGAATGCCAGACTGTAAGTCCTCCTCTGAAATGCCTACGCCATATCAAAAAAGCAAGCTTGACACTGGACAACTAGCTGCTGCTGCCCATTGTGGAATACAGAAGCATAGCCTACCCACCTGCAAGTAAATAGCTGCTGGATATATTGGGCACAGCATATCATAAAATAGAAAGCTTTATCATTAGATGCCAATATGGTATCCACCATTGTACAATACTCAAAACACTAAACTGGGATTCCCTCAAACTAAGAAGAGAGAAGTCCAGGGCATTCACAGTCTACAGAATCATTAAGGGCATGATTACCAGATATCAGGGACTAGCAAACAATTTCCCAAATAACACATATGACATGCAAGACATCAAAAATATAGGCCTCCATGTAATTAGGGTCTGAATAAATTATGGGAAAATGAGCCTAGGTTACCTCATTCCTAAAATCTGGAATTTCCAGTCCCCAAAATCCAGAAGGAGTAAATCCATGGCTGAATTAAAAATTAATCTACAATCAGAACTCACAGAGTCTGGCGACTGTTAATAAACTGATGGTGCACTTTTCATTCAGGGGCAAAACACCTCCAGACTAACAGCACTGATAACTGCCATGGAAGACTAAATGTAAATACAGTTTATATTGCAATTGTTAACTGCTTTACCTAATGTACATTGTATGCTTAATCTGTTAATGTAACTGCTGTAACCAATGTAATATATCTTGCCTGTTTATATTGAAACTGTCACTACTAAAACTAAAGCACTTTACCTCAATACAGGACAACTTTGAAAATAGGACCATGATGGTGCTAACAGTTTTATCCTGCCAAAAAATAAAGATTTTTACAACTATTACTTATATGTTAAAATTTTACAAAACCTTCTCTGAACGTGCCCCTTTTCAGGGCAGCTGTATGTCAAACACTTTTCACAGAATAAGAGTATCTCACATGCAGAGGACATGAGTGCTCCCTTGAGCTATCATTTAAACAGCAGTACTAACCCCCCCCCCAATAAAGCTTTTAGGACAAACGCGAAATGTTGGGGGAACTTCATTTATGGTAGCCACACCAACATGATGCTACTAACAAAAGAAAGGAAACATTTTTTTAAACAATTTGCTGCTGTGGGAGTTATTTTTCAAGCACGCCTATTGAGATGTTGTTGTAGTCCTTTGAAGCTGACCTCAGCGGAGGGGGCCTTAGAATTTTTGTGATGAGTGTCAGATTGCATTGGAACACTCCCAGTGTGTTTCAGATTCACATATTGGTAGTAAGTGACATTTTAGAACCGCCTCATGTAGTTTGTGTCCTTCTCACTCAATTTATTACTAGCCCAGTAAAAAGGTACCAATAAATCTGAGGTCATGTACCATTACTGTGCTTGTTTGACACTGTTTCTGTTTACCTTCCTTACTATACAATTGTATGCAGCTGATCTAGCCTGTTTATTTGTACTTGTTCAGCTATACTGTACTTAGTTGACTTCATTGCCCTGGAACTCATTTTTTGTATTTGTTGTGTTGCCTTCTAATCTCTGTTATTGACATGGAACCTTTGTAAAAAAGCACTTATGCGCGAATGTATTCTACAACATTTTCAATATATAAATACAATGGAACAGTATAAAATGGATAGGAAAAATCCTGTGCTGTTATTGGTGATATCTGATCACATAACTGTGCATTATTCCAGCACAACAGCACGGGTCAGACACTTTTTTCTATATGAACCTTATTATTTTTTAAATTATATATTTTTTTAAATTTTGCAATAAAACAAAAGTACATAATAGTGAAGAAGTACCTTTTCCTGCACACTCTAAACACATATCAAGTCCAACTCATCAGTAGAACAGCAAGAAGTTACAAATGTAACAGTTCATCAAATTAATACAACTAAGCAGACTACAATCTTTTAAATAATACAAACCATGCCTCACATTCTGTACTTATGTACAGTATCTTTCCCACTACACCTATTTATTTTATAAACTCCAACTGATCTTACTGAGTAACATCAAAAAAACTATACATTAAACATTCAAAGTTATAGGTAGTATGACTTCATTATTAACTTTCATACATTCATCTAGTTGCAGCAGCATCTGATTAAATTAGCATGTCTTTTAATCTATACTATTTGTTTTAGACAAAATTATTTAATTATTACTTTACATGATCAAATTATCAATTTGACAACACTGTAGAATAAAGGGAATATATTGAAATTAATTAATAATATGCTGCATACTGAACTATTATAGTATATTTATCGGTATGCATGTCAATACATGTGTCTCAGTCTCTTGTGCCAAAAAAGACATCTCATTCTCTGAGTCAGTAGGTGACTTTCTTTTGTGTTCTGAATCCCAGTCTTACTGTCCATGCAGAAAATCTGACAGCTGGTAAACTTCAAACCTCATTACTCAGTTTTTAAAATAAAAATCAGGAAAGTCATTTGATAATCACAATAGGGCACTCCAGGGTGTGCATTATTTTGGGATAATGGCACTACTCGGGTGCATAAAACACTCTGCTTCACCATGTGCCTCACTTCCTGAGCTGTGCTGTTATCCCACAATAACACACACCCTATTATGCCTTATTGTTTAAATAACAGAGTGTGAACCAGTATTGAAAAAACAGTTGCTGCAGACAATACAGTCTTGTTAAAAAAAATCTAGAATATAATTTATTCTTTGTTTTAAAGATTTTCACTGGCCCCATAAATAACTTGATGAAATGCACACACAGCACAATGTAAGAGCCTGTTTGAAAAATTGTTTCGAGGTAAGAGAGAATTATATGAAATGGGTGTAAAGTTTTATTTAAATTAATTTTGTATGTATGCTACAAGCTACAAAGTTAGCTACAATGTTTATTGAATCATAATGTGTATTACAAGTGTATCACACACAAATTAATTTACATTTAAAAGACTAATGCCATAAAGTACTAATATAAAAATTTTTATAAATACTGAAAAATAAAAACAATTAATTTATTCCTATTTTAATAAGCGATGAGCTACAATAGAAAAGGCTGCAAAACTGTACAAAATTACAATGTTATCTGTGTTTAAAAGGAATCTTAGTTTCTCTACTTTGGATATATCATTATTTTTAGGTAGGTGTTGCTTAAGCCATAGATCTCTTAGGTCATTCAGATTTTTACAGTCGAACAGGAAGTGCATTGTATTCCATTTCCCTGGGCAATCACCCTTACAATCTATGCCACTTTTACATAATTTCCATCCCACAAATCCAGACGAGACACCATAATTCACATCAAATCTTAAATTAGCTAAAATTTTATAGTGGAGATTTTCCTCACATACAGATATGTAAACCTCACTTTTATGTATATTTTTTAAAACCTTATAGGTCTCAAAGTTATTAGTTAATGACATTCTTTCTACAGTATGTCTTTCTGTTTTGCAATATCTATTATTTTCTCTGCCACAATTCCATTACGCTCTTCCAAGTTCCTTTTAGAATCTATATTTGCTACAGTAGGCAATCTCTTTTTTCTAGGAATAATGTCTAATTCTCTCATCCAGGCCCAATTTTAAATAGGATATTATATCTTAAACCGTAAGTGAGGCTATCTTGCCGACATCTATATAAAATAGAACTATCATCCTTACTATTACATATTTTAAGTATCTAAACTGTCTAATTATTGCACTTGTAGCTAAGGAAGCATTGCCTGTTTCTGCTCTCAAAAATTCTACAGAAATAAACTGAGGTAAGTTTAGCATTAGTCTAATATACAGGTTTTGCACTGGTTCCAAGAAAACTAGGTCCCTGCATTTTCCCACTTCTACACCATAAAGTAAGGTTGCATCTACCTTCATTTTGTAAATGTTAAGTAGTGAAGAAGCCGAGTTATCAATACACTGCTTGGAGAATTTGTCTATAGCTACAACCAACTGTCTACCCCTTTTCTTGTTGTCTTCTACATGTATTCTCCATATTTATTTATTGTGTAATGTAATACCAAGATATGGATATTTATTTACTTGTCCAATTACTTTATTATCAATTTTCCAGCTGAAGTTTATATTGTGAAGTTTATTTACAATCAGAACTTTTGTTTTTTTCTATATTAATTGTTAACAAAAAATTATTTTAGGGCATCAGCCACACTATTTAGTACCTTTTGAAGACCATTTGCTGAACCCGACACCAGCACAGCATCAACTGCATATAGAATAATATTGAGTTTAGTATTCCCAATTCTTGGCGCATTTGTTTCTACAGTGTCTAATCATTGTACAAGTTGGTCGATATAAATGTTAAATAATAAAAGAGCCAGTAAGCACCCTTGTTTTATGCCCTTATTTACTTTTAATGGATCTGTCAACTTACTATCCTTGAAGTATCTAATTTGGACAAGCGTATCTGTATATAATCCTTGAATAAGGGGCAAGAAGTTTACCATCTATTTCCCAAGCTTTAAGAATGTTCCATAAGGTAGTTCTATTCACACTATCAAATGCAGACGATATGTCTATAAATTCGAAATACAGGGGGCCTTTCTTCAGCTGAGCCTTTCTGATCAAATGATCTAGTATAAAAAGACAATCTATTGTAGAGTGTATTTCCCTGAATCCAAATTGTCTATTGGAAAGGATGTTATTTTCCGTTACCCAATTACTTAGTTCTTGTAGTAGAATATATGCAAATATTTTTGCAGATATATTTTGAAGTGCAATTGATCTATAATTCAAGGGTGAATGTCTACTCCACTTTCTATAGCGTGGAACTATTTCTGCCACCTTCCATGAATTTGGCATCTCCTCCGTTTCTATGATATGTGTGAATAACTTATAGAAAATGTTACTCCACCATCTTATGTTATATTGGTAAAATTCTTCAGGGTTGCCATCCTTTCCTGGTGCTTTATTCTTTTTTTTTTTTTGAGCACTTTTTGTTCAATTTGTGATTCAGTAAGATTGAACCAAGTACTATTGCCTGTATCAGCTAACTTTTTCACCTTCAATACAGTTCCAACTTCAGCATCTATGATCTCCTTGTAGAGATTTTCAAAGTCCCTAATCCATTCGTTAGCTGGGATAACAGCTTCTATATTAGTTCTATATTTATTCTCAGCTGTAAGTGTTAATTTCCAGAAATCCTGGCTAGTCTTATTTTTAATAGCATCCTGAAGTTTACACCAAAGTATTGAATTATACCCTGCTTTTTTCCTTTTTTATCAGCAGTCTGCATTCATTCCTTAGTAATATCAAGCCCTTAGTATAGTTACAGTCTAGATTCTTTCTTTGTAAACAAGTAATTTTATTTAACAATTTTTTATAAGTTTGACATTGTGTATCATACCAGGGAGCTTTAATAAAAATGTTCTTTGTTCCTTTTTTACTTGACCCTTTGACTGTGTCCCATTTTTCATAAACTCAGTCAAATTATTGAAACAGTGTATTATGTTTGTTCCACTAGCATTTAAAAACTAAGCCTGCATATTGGATACTTCATTGTATTGTTGAAATCTTTCCATTTTTGGTGGCATCAATGGATCCCATTTAATTTGTTTATTTAGTACCTTAAAATGATTAGCTATTTCATTTTCTACATGCTTGTTTCTCTTTATCTTTGGGTCATAATCAATGTTTACCCTCATAGCAACAGAATAATGGTCTGAGGTGTTATCATATAGATACCTTAAAATGTTTTACCCTTGGAAAAAAAAGCGATATCAGCTAGAGCTATATCCAATACAAAGTCACCATATTTAGTTGGAAAAGTGTAGTCACCTAGTAAGTCTATCTTGTTCCTTCCATTTATCATACAAAGATTATGATGTATTATAAAATCAATCAGAATACATCCCTTTTATCCTTTTCTTGATCTTTTGATTTCCTTGTGGGAATATCCTGGTAAAACATCAGCTCTTTCTGATTCACAAAGCAATCTATTTCATTCATGTTACCAACATGTGCATTCCAGTCTCCCATAATTATAAATGTGTCTATAAATATTACTAGAAGATATTTTATCCAGGAACTGGGATAGTTCTCCAAGTTGTGTCTCAAATTCCAGACTTTTAAGGTGAGGTGGGGAATACACATTAATCAGTAACAAGGTCTCTTTCTTTTCAGTAATCAGGTCTGGAGCTAGCCAGTTGGATAAGTTGGATGAGTAAGATTTCATTACAGACCATCTATTTCTTGAATCAATTAAAACCATCAGGCCCCCTTTGTTACGACTTTCAAACTTGTCTTTTTCCCTGGGAGGGTGTACTGGCTGTACCCTTATAGATCCATGTGAAATCTGGAATCTTGCCATGTTTCCTGTAATAGGATCAAATCATAAGATTTTAATACATTTTGCTGGGAAACATCATCTGTTTTCCTAGTTAGCCCAGCAATATTCCAGGATAGAATATTAATACCAAGGTCTTTCCTTGGGGGAGCCTGATGATTTTTTCCTTATTTCAATCAGAGAGTTCCACAGTGGAATTATTTGAATAAAAACTATTTGACGTATGTGAAAACAATTCATAACAGTTGCTAATATACATTAGAAACACATTTGCAATTACAGTTTACATCACAAGTTTCATCATCAGATCTCTCATTTTCAGAATCCTCCAAAACTATGCTGTTATTGATAATTTCCCCTCTTTGTTTCCTCCCTCTGATTAATGTCTCATACTCCGGGGTTCATTTCATTTCATACTCAGTTACTACTGATTTCTGTAGGTAACTAGCTGTGGTCTGCTGTTGTTCATGTCTTGGTTTTTGAGCCCTGTAATAGTGCTGCTGATTCTTTTTGTGGTTTCGCAGGTTGGGATACTATTAAAATTCCTAGTTGACATGTCTAAACTGATCCCCATCTTTTCAGCCTACATTTTTATTTTTAAGATTTCCTGTCTAACTTAGTCATTCCTTATAACCAGGCAAACAAATCCTTTATCTGGTAATACTCTGTTGAGACTATGTCTTCCCAGTAGACTTTAGTTTTCAATTGACTTTTGATAATGTTGTAAACTGCTGTTTTTAGCATAAAAAGTGTCTCTGTTTTTACTTTTGGAACACCCTTGAAACAGATGGTGTGCAATTTTCCTTCCTGACTTCTTTGTTTTACTTCTTGTTTATTCAATTTACAACCACCCAAACATTCTGTTTTCTTACATACTACCATCTGCTTAATATGTTCTCCTTGGTACTGCATGGTCTGAATTCCTTTCTCTTTTAATAAGGTGAGCTTGGTTTTAGCTTTGTATTTGTTTTTATTTCCTTCCATTTTTTCTGTTTTCTTATTATCAATATTTTGTTTCTGCTCCTGTATTTCTCTATATTCATTGTCAGCTATTTCTTCTGTGATAGTTTTTATACATTTTCCCTGTCACTTTATCCTTCATGGCCCCACTCACAACTGCCTTAAGTTCATCCAGCTACTTTTTTTGGTTTTCTAGTTCTTTCATTATTGCCTCCATAGATAGGTTTGTGCAAACAAGGACAGTTGTGATTTCAGCTAGCTGTTTGCTGATTAAAATGTTAGCTTGAACATTATAACATTATAAACTTCCAACAGCATCTGATTTTGATTACCTTGTAACTGTGACAAGGTTTCAGCATGAACTCATATTAATTTGTTCACTTCTGATATTTTCTACGACAGCTGTTTTCCCTCTGTTCATAAATGTGGTAATAAATTTAACAAAATCAGTGAGGTAATCACCATTTTGTATTGACATTCTTCCCTGCTCTTCACTATCAAGAGCCATCTTTCCTTCTGTTGCTAAACTAGCATTTAGTTTTGGTAGTAATTCCTTTACAGACTCATTTTGAATTTCTAGTACCTTAATTCTCATTCGCAGAAAATTATCAGATGCACTATCATTTTTCCCCTCTTTCTTGATTAGAGATGTTTTTCCTGGGTGAAGAGGTCCTGGGCAGATTTTCTTTTTTCTCAGTCATGCCCATATAGTCAGTAATCTTTTTACTTTTACTTCCCTTTTTTGTTTTATATTCACCCTTAACTATGTTCTCATTTCTTAGCCTCATAGCCTCATTTGAATCTTTGTGAATAGTTATTTTTTCTAAATGTAAGTGTTCACAATTCTCTGCCATTATACTTTGCATAAAGAATAGAAATCACTTAGTAAATGTGGCACAATATAGTTACATTTTAGAAGTAATGGATACAAGCAATAACAGATATACCCAGTGTCTCAGTTTATATACAAGAATAGGTTCCAGCAAGTTGTTAAATGGACACATTCATGCCCAGTGGCTACCACAGTCTAAAAGCCCACAAAACATTCTTTCAAACAAGGTATTGGGCTCATCTGTAGCTGGAAGCACCCCAGAGATACAGATAACTGAGTCTGTTCAGTATTAATACTACATTACAGCCATTTTTGGAACATTGTGATGTCACTGATGTACAAGCTGTGCCTAACTGCAATGACTTAAGCACAGTGTGTTTGTCACTGACATCACAAAATTTAAAAAATGGCTGTAATGTAGTATTAATACTGAACAGACTCAGTCATCTGTGTCTCTGGGGTGCTCCCAACTACAGACGAGCCCAATACCTCATTTGAAAGAGCTTTTCAAGGGCTTTCAGACTGTGATGCCCATTGGTCATGAATGTGTCCCTTTAAGAACAAAAATTTCCAGAGTCCAGATGCTGGAAAAAAACAAAGACTAATGTCCAGTCCAACAATCTAATATGAGCTATAATGACTAGTTTCCACCTTCAAGACCTTACGGTGGCTTGATAAGGTATTCAATTGCAGTACCAATTGTAGATCAATATTCTGCTTCCTTTTAAGCCAGGGTCCAATAATAATGACCAGATGATATGGGGAAGATTAACAAGCCAATGATGGACATGTAGAAATGTCTGTGAATCAGCATACATTCACCAAAGGCACCAGGAATTTTTATAATTGTAGTAAGGAGGTCCCTCTTTAACACTGTTGCCACTCAAAAGCAGATTGTAAGTGCAGTGACAAAGAAAAAACAAGAGCTCACACTGCCATGCTCTAATGGTGTCGGGTAGAGTCACTAATGGCTACTGCTACTGCAACTATTGCTGCAGAAAATACAGGCTTGTAGTTAAAGGCAGTTCTCCATTAAGTTACATGGTTTTTTTTTCAACTTTATTTCCTTCTGATCACTGGTGATGGGGCATCTCTCAGGCAGGGCCCATTCAGCTGCACCTCTACCGCCCACCAGAACTCCTCCCCAACCAAGGAATTGGGTGCTGGGTCCCCCCTCTCCCATGGACCCCATACAGGAGGAGGCGGGGACCATAGAGAGTCAAGTTGTGGTTGGGGCAGCATTAGGTGTGTGGGATTGGCCCAGGAGCATCCACCATCACCTTCCCACCAGCTGGGGTTTTTCATTCTTGTTTTCCCCCCCAACTCACCAGCTGTGCAATGATGTCTGCTAGAAGGATGTACCTCCACTGACATCCACCGGCACCTCACCCCCAAAGCAGCACACTTCTTGCTTCACTGGGAGCCGCCACAGAGTGATGGGTCCCCACAGGCTCACCCCAGGAGAGGAGAGCAGCCCTCCAGATGCTCAATCCTCTCCTCTCCTCTCCTCCCCCTGCTGACCCCTGGAAACCAGACTCTGCTCCCGAACCCCAGTCGCTGGCATGGTGCAAGGTGTGGCATCCAGTGCCTCAACCCTCAGCACCACCAAGCAGGCCTTTAAGCTACATGTTAGTTATCAAAACATGAAGAATAATGAATCAATATAGTTCATTCTGACCTAAATAACTATGTCATTTTAAATTAATGGGGGAAGAGGAATTTTCCTTTTAATCTGTGCGAGTTTGACTTTGAGCCCTAAAAGACTTAAAAAGGCCCTGTATGCACTAACAAGAGGGTTTGCATTAAGACAAGGCAAGGCGATCTTTATTTATAAAGCACCCTTTCCCAAGGCCTCAGGGTGCTGTACATAGCATATGAGTCAAAAGGTGCAAATACATAATCAGAGATAAAATATAACTAATAAGTAAAATTAATTAAATACAGATTTAATAAGATGACTAACTGGGGAATGTTTGTTCAAATAAATACATTTTTAGGGAGGCTTTGAAGGCTTCCACCATGTGAGCTATACAAACACTCACAGGAAGCAAGTTCCATAACACTGGGGCTGCCACTCCAAAACTCTCCCCCCCCGATAGTCTCAGGCGGGAAGGTGAGACAATAAGCAAGGCTGCATTGGTGGAGCAGAGGGGTCAGACTGGGAGGTAAGAAACCAGGAGATCTTTCCAGTAGTACAGTCCCAAACTGCAAAGGGCCTTGCATGTGAACATACATATCTTGAAGGTGATGCATCGCCGCATAGGTAGCCAGCGCAGTACATGCAGCATCAGCATGATGTGGGTCATGCTGAGAGGAGCCAGCCACCAACAGGGCTGCAGCATTCTCGACCAATTGCAAGAGTTGCAGCAAATCACCAGATAGTCATAAGTAAAGAGCATTATGGTAGTTCTACCTAGAGATGATGAAAGCATGCACAATCATCACCAGGTCTGCTTGAGCCAAATGTGATTTAATCCTGGCAATATTTTGAGGCTGATAAAAGCCAGGTTGGACCACCGCTGAAAACTGTTTTTCTAGTGTCAGCCTACAATCCAAAATGACCCTAAGATTCTTAATCGCATCAAAGGCTATGAGAGACTGGCTGCCCAGCGAAGGAAGGGCAGACAAGCCTCCCATCACCACTGAGCCCACTGATCAGGCTTGCGCAACATGACCGCTGTCTTTCCTGAGTTGCAATATGGCCAACTTGAAGCCATCAAGTCATTTATCTCAGCAAGACACCATCACAACATTGAAACCACATACTGCCCATCAGGGGAGCAAGACATGTACAGCTGAGTATCATCTGCATAACAGCGAAACTCAGCACTGTACTGCCTGAGGATATCCCTCAATGGCAACATGTACACAGAGAACAACACCAAGACCAGATGAAGGCATAGGCAACATAGGCACTAGCATAGGGCCCCTTCCTGCCGAGGGGCACCCAGCAATCCCAAAATATATTTACTACAGATCCATTTCTTTCTGCTGAACTGCATTTTTTGTAATGGACTTGGCTGCTCAGTAATTTGAGCAAGGCAGGAACTGAACTGTGATGAGAATCACACCTCCCTGATTAGGTGTTAAATACAGATGATAGCTCCAGGGGGCTCCAGTCAGACTGACCTTTAAGGTGAAATCAAGCCCCTTTCCTTTGCTTTGTCTCACAACCCCCTGGTATCCCAAGTGAGAGGAAGTGACTAGAAAGATCCCTGCCCCCAATTGGTGTTCCTGGTAGGGATAGTAAATGGTGAAAATATTAAATGGGGCCCCCTCCTGTAGTTTGTCCACTACTTGCCTCACCTTGTGCATTTGAGGGGGCCCCTATCATTTGTACTGTAAGGATCGGAGGGCCAGTAGAGCCTGCTTATTGGAGAGCCTTTTTCAAGTTTCAGGTGCCTCTCATTAGCACGTGGATGTTCTGTCACATGCCCTGGCCCTGGGTCACGTAGTATGCAGATAGAGGTTGTGGTTCACAAATCCAAGTGTTCTGAGTCTATATGTTTTCCAGGTTCTTGGCTTGGGACTGTAGTCACTAGGCTATACTGCCTAATGCATTAATAAATTTTTGTACTCCTTGAGTGGAAGTGGATTATTATTGTTAAATGCAATTCTCTTCTCAAGGAACATCAGTAAGAGGGTCCATGGTTGCATTTGGGCTGGGGTGATGGGTGTCATTAAAAGTATCATCAAATTTATGAAAAAAATGAGGCCGAATTTTCTAAGTACTTTAACAATACTGTATTGTAATTCACAAACGCTATGGCTAAGCCTAAACTTTAACACCACCTACAAAACCACATTTTAATGACACAAAGTAGCAAATAGGCTACAGTGCGATATATCGACTTACAGTGCTGTCAGGAGCAGCAGTGGACTTTCGATCATATTTGTTCAATTTGCAGGCAATTGTATGTGTTATGGAGCTATATACATATAATACCACCCCCCCCCATTATGTACAATTGTCTGCAAATTAAACAAACAGTATCTGAAGGCCACCACTAACCCCAACCATTATAAGTCTTTCTATAGCACTACAACCCCTTCCCTGTGTGGTTTTGTGGGTGGGGCAGTAAGACTGTGCTTACAGTAAGTTAAGTAGTGTAAGAAAGGTGGCAATCGTGCATACTGAGAGTAGTCTTGCAAATAGAGTGATTCCTCAATTATCCACTAAATGTTTGTACGAAACAGTAGCTATTCAATTGCTCCTTATTTGCACGTACCCTTACTTATTGACCGAAGTTTGCTTGCACAGAAATGGACAGATAGTCAAGGGTGCACTGTAAATTATCAGACTGAAATCAAACAGTATGTGACATTTAGGGAAAAGGGAGAAGAGAGAGAATGGTGTGCACTGTCACTAATATAATTTTGAGAGAGGGGATCAGAAGGGGAGGAATTTTGATTTATATTCTGTTGCCCATTCTCATTACATACAAACTGTATCCTAACATGAGATACAGTTTGTATGTAAATAGATTCCCAAGGTGCCTTACAGTCTGTGACAGGGTCCCTTTGCGGCAAAGGAGCATGGTCATGGCAAGATGGGGCCCCAGATTTCTCTTGGGCCTAGGGCCCCGGATTACTTTAATCTGGTTACTTTAAACTGGCCCTGAACAACACAGGGGCAAGGATCAAGTCTTGTGGAACTCCACAGCATAGAGCAGAAGCCCCAGTGATTAAATTACCTAGGGCCACCTGCTGTGTTAAGTTGTTTAACCACACAGCCAAAGTGTATTGTGGCTCAAGATGCAGTCAAATGCATTCAGGTACTCAGACAGTTCAGAGATCTAGCACAGTTCATTCCCTGTAGTGTGTTATTGTACTTATAACATGGCTGTGTTATGAAATACTAAAAGACAATACATTTGAAATTAGTTCAGAAAGAAAATTACCATAATATCATGTTTTCTATGGTATGGCTATTTTGGTTATCTACTAAGAACTGGATAGAGTAATATTGAACTATTAATTAATTAATTAATGTATTTATTTAGCTTTTATTCTTTGGTAACAAGGAAAGGCCCACTAGGCACAATACCTGTTTTTTGGAGTGACCCAGAAGCACTGAGAACATTAAATGATCTGCTCAGAATCACACAGTATGCAAGTGGAGGTTCTGGGAATCAAACCCAGGTCTCCTGGATGTCCTACACTCATTCACAGCTTGCTACTGTAACCTCTAGGCTATACTATCAGTCCTATAGCTAGTTAGTCTGTCAGTCATTTATGAATGTATTTATTAGAATTTGACATACCAGGAAAATACACATTTAGGTGAAATGCCTATTTTTCAAGTGGGTCCCAGGAGGACTATAATAACAGCAGAACACTGTCTAACATTTCTAGACTAATAAAGTGGATTGGGTATTAGTTTTTGCACTGCTAAGGTACAGAGGTCTGTTTACCCAGCCATGCAGTGAGCTGAATCACTGCATGGTCATATGATTTGAGTCCACCAATCACAATGCAAGATAATTGTGTCCCACTGTATAATGTTTGTTATTCATGCCTCAAACCTAGTAATTGGCATACTGTACAAATAGAAACTATAGACAAATGACTGATTCTTCATTTCAAAGCACTCCTGTTTTAAGGCTAGGTTTTTTTTCAGTTCTACAGTTCAGAAGCAGACAGGTTCTAAGGGGATTATTAGTACTGATTGGACCCACGCCTAATTAACATTAAAAGAAAAAAGCATTTTGACTCATAGGGTTAAACATATCTAAGACTCTACTGAAAATAGCATTTCCTGCCAAGGGATTACCTCTGTAATTGACCTTTATCTGTGCATTTTGTTTCCCATTTTACCTGTATTTATACTGACTACCAGAATGTTTTTTTTTTGTGACACATTGCATGAAGACCAGATTGGATTGAACCGGATATTTGAAGAATGCTGTTTCACTATGTGGTGGTGGTAACTACTCAGTAAAGGGTAACACATGACAGAGTGTGCAGTTATAAGGCAATAATGCATGCCTCAGGTGGTTGTTAGGCACAAGGCATAGCTGAGTGCCGCAGCCACACAAGAAAGGCATTATTTTACTTATGACCGCATGCCCTGGAGTGTGTTATCCCATTTATAAAATGGGCTTTTATTTGTTAAAAAATAATATATAGTTCAGGTGAGGTGAGCAGTTATCAGAAAAAATCAATGGTCATGAGACTTGTTTCAGCCCATGAGGTTTTCATGGCCTATTTTATAAACAGTAGGATGGTATATTTTATACAAAACGGTCACTGTGGGATGCTTTATGTTAGTAGCTGCATTTAAAAAAAATTAAAAACTACTTGACCCCTAAATTTAAGTTCCAAAAGGCAAGCACAATTGGAAAATGTCCATTCATTCTTTTGAACTGCACGCTGAGAAAGTGGTATTAAAGTAGTAAAACTGCTACTGTGTGTGTCATATCAGTTGAAGAGAGAGGCTCATTAAAAATGAATATAATAAATACAGAAGAAGTGAATCACAACACCCTTTTGATTCACTATCGGGTCTTTTCGCTAAGGTTCAATGTTTCTAGAAGGTAATGGCAGTTTAATGAAAACCAATAGTGACATGGGCTAAATAATGATTTTCATAATGGACAGCAAAATCTGCCTGTGATTAACTGTTCAAATGAGAATCCCCCCAAATTACAGACATATTGAAATGCAATTAGTGAACCAGTCAGATTGTAATGTGATATGCGTGGAACCCGAGAAACTTTAGTTAGCTCCTTAATATTGCCATTTACATCACACCAGCTCGCGGCTATTTTTAATGATTTCACCAACCAACAGGAACTACGCAACCTTAGTATTCATTCAGCCCTTTAATGTTTGGCCAGAAATTCATTAGGACTTGTATTTCTTTGTTGCAACAGTTCCAGTACATGAGCAGGCAGATTTATGTAACAGCAGACTAGACTCCCTTGTCAGCACTGCAGACACCACTATTGTACAATCTGTAATGTGAAGGAGGCTGAGGACATTTTGGAAAAAAGCATAAGATATGAGCTGCCTGTTCCATTAGTGTAGGTTAGATGACTGTTGTTGAGCCTCCTTGCCACAGTAACACTGCCTCCACACCTTTGTCGTAGATGTATTTAGGTTCTTGGGCTCATTCTCGGCCACACTGAGTGCTTGCAGTAACATTGTGTTATGGAGTGTTAGGAATGTGCCTACTCAGCAGCCTCACTCACAGTCAATACTCCTGATAACTGTGAGTGAACTGAGTTGCTCCACTTCTCAGTATACTCTTCCACATATTATTTATTTTTTTTTATGCTCCGCTTGACCCTGGAGAACTCTCTCAGGCATCCACCACCTCATCTCTACCTCCAGGCCTGAAACTCTCCAGCTCCTCAGACCAGCCCAGCTAACCCCTTAGCTCTGAGCCCTCCCAAAGCGGGGCCACCCTATCCTCCCAGGATGCTCTGTGAATTCAGGCCAGGCTGGGCTCGGCCCAGGGGCTGTATGAGTCTGGCCAGTGGAGTGTGGTTGAGGTGTGGTGCCATCGCCTATCTCCGGGAACGGGGTTTCTTGGTTGTGTCTGACCCCTCACCTCCTCCCACCCTCCCCGGCAGAGCTCGGTCATGCAATGGCACCAGGCATGCCTGCTGCAGCTCCTCCTCACCTCTAACATGCCCTGTGCATTGCAGTGCCTCTGGTCACCAGCAGGGGCCGCTGCGATGCTGGGCAGAAGCTTGGACCCCCCCGAGGAGAGCAGTCCTCCGGATGCTCGATCCTCTCTCTCCCCTGCCAACCCCTAGCGGCCCAGGCTCATTCCTGAACCTGGGTCGCTGGCATGGCGCGAGGTGTGGCATCCAGAGCCTCAACCCTCTGCACCACAAGGCCGGCCCCACATATTATTATTATATTTCCTACAGCATGGCTGCTATGCAAAGTGCAGAAAACTTGTATATAAAGAAAATGAGTAATAATAAAGTATGCATGAATGCATGTAGGGGGAGGGTTGTAATAATATTGGACTTATCAATGCAACTGATGGTGTTGAAGGACCTGTCACACTATGGGCAACTCATTCTGTGCTAGTACATATGTATGATGATTAATACAAAAATGATTTTTACATTTGATATACTTTTTTACATTTTTGGTTCAGCATAAGTTGCTGAATGCTCGCTCTGACTCATTACTTAGTATATCAGACTTGGTGCAGTTTAAAAGCTCTCTTCATGCATTACTCTCTGAATAAGCTTCATGTAACTGCTGATTCACTAATCTGTATTTTGGAAGTTTTTAGCTGTCTTATATGTGATCCTTTGCTGCATGCTATGTTAACATTATGTAATGTCCTATACTGTGACCATGCACTGTACATTATGTAATTTATCTTGACATGGAACCTTTGCAAAGATGCATGTACTCAAGGCACTTTCCAACAATAAAATAAATACATACACATACATACGTAAGTGCTATATATGTAAGCAGGTCTATGATAGTTTGAAGTAAGCTAAACTAAAAATAATTATTGGTTAGGTCTTATATATACCTAAAATCAGCACTCCAAAAATCCTGTAATAAGGATGTCAGAAATACATTATTGCTTAACGAACTATATAGTGCAATCTTTTTCTGCCCTCACAATTGTAGTAAAGCTATTATCCACATCAAAGGTTGTAGCTCTGGACAGGTGTAATTCAGTAAACCAAGCAGCAATGCACTTTGCAGCCAGCCTTTTTATTACCCCCATCTGTTTTTCAGAATCAAAACTGAACTGCCAAGTAATCTTCACGATTTTAAAAACACAGTGGGCCTGAATCTAAGATGCATGTCGCAACTCACTGGCATACGGTCCAGGTCCAACAGGTTGTCGTACCCAACAATTTGCTCGATAGCCTGCCCCAGGCTATTTACCACTGGCTATAGCCTGCATGACCTGCTAGGACCCCCCAATGAATTACTGTTATGTGCTCCTGTAAACTGCCTATGTTTATTTTGCTCTCTGAATTTTCTGCTATGTATGCTACATGTATCTCACCTGTATTGTTCCACACTGTCTTGTCTCACAAGTTGATTGTTCCCCCTCCCTGTGACGAGGTGCCTTTGTAAATGAGTCTTTGACTCAAAGGTTGTAAATCCGATATATGAATTAAAATTAAAAAAATTAAAAATTTAAAAAAAAATATGTCAGTTGCGACATGTGCCACTGTGCCAGGGACCCTGCACCCTATTCCAAGACAGGCAGGGTCCCTGGCACTTATGTCCTGTGACTTGTGGCAGCCGCAGGGTTGCACCACGGGAATGGCACAACTGGCCTGGGTGCTGCAAGCCACCAACCACAAAGAACAGCCCCCCTGACCCACCCGCCATGAAAAAAGCCTGCAAGCCCCCATGGGCCATGGGGGGGGTCAGCAGTGTGGCAGAGATGCAAGGGTGGAGCCGGACAAAACAGACCCGGGTGCTGGCGAGTGGCACCCCAGTATTGAGATGGGGGCATCACAGTGATGGGGGGTCCATGGTGCACAGCTGTTTGTGTACTGTGGCACTGCGGAGGGAACTGCCATTTGGCCAGGACAAATGCTCCTTAGGCCAGCTAACAGCTGGTCTAACCCCACAGTGCTGCAGTGTGACTTGGAATAGCATAAGAAGGTTACTGCAGCCGCCCTTTTGGAATAGGGTGCAGTTGCTGCCGTAACACCCCCTTCCACCATGCCGTAGGGGCTGTGACCAGCGGAAATCCCCTTGGGTGCAGGCCACCTCCTGGAAGCGCAAGCAGCGTAACGCATGTTGCAAAGTGCGACTTGCACCATTGGGATTAGTGCAAGTCACCTTGTGACATGCGTAACCCATTTTAGAATCAGGCCCAGTATGTCACTGACAAATATAAGCAAAATGTTTATGGGTTATTAACAAGTCTTTTTCACATATACCCATTACCATAAAATTGACTTTTTCAGAGATATGAGGTTAGTAACCAGACATTGACCTAGATTGATGCATTGCTTGAATAAAAGTGATGTATGATTGTATTGTGTAAAACACCAAGCTCAGTAGTTTTTCACTGGCAGACCACAAGGAACACCATTTTGTCTTTGAATTTAATCCTTAATTAAACTGATCCCACAGCATTTTTTATGACCCTTTCTAGCAAACATTTGCCTCTAAATATAATTAATGTAACCCCCCTGCAAATGGGGGTTCCCAAAAGACTTCCAGGAGCTTGCTTGAATGCTCCAAGCCTGAATGGTGTTTGTTATTTAAGCCATTTATCAGTGAGTGTTTTTAGAACCTCTGGTACTGTCTCTTTAAGAGCTGTCTGCTTGCAGACATAATTAGTTTGTATGGGGGACTGTGTGTTTCTTTGATTGAGTACCACTCAAGCTGCTGCCAATTCACTTCATTTTTGCAGTCACTAGGAGTGCAAAGGGAACCTATCTGAAAGATGTAACTGTTTGCCAGAAATTATTTAGAGTAATAATGAAATTACAGTTTGTCTAACCTGCTTTCTTTGCAGTCAGAACTGTGTCTGCTAGTTCCCCATTCTAGTTTTGAACTGCTGAACTGGACCAATCAGTGTGGGGTAAGCTAGCTCTAAAATGGTGCCTTGGACGAATCAGAACTTGGACTCATAATCTGAGCCAGCCACAAGAGGATTGTATGGGCAGTGACTCTGGGAGATGTAGTTTAGACTTCAGTGCCTTTTTGGACCAACAGCAGCAGTCTATTGTGAGTGACAGCCAATCCAGTCAAGAACTGGGAGGAACTCAAAGGAAGTGCCCGGTTTTGTCGGTTGGAGTTTCAGTTGAGCTTTGGCAGTGAAGAAGGAAGGAGCCCTGTGCTTTTTCAGTGTACAGTTTTAGTCAAAAACCGTGTGTAAGGCCCAGAGTTCCGGTCTGCAGCTTGTTAGTACTGAATCCGTCCTGTGAAAAGAATCAAAGGATCTCTGAAGAGTAGAAAACAGGCTCACCCTGTAGAAGACTGTAAGAATTGCTGAAAATTGCACTCGGTCTGTCAGGAACTGAATCTGCTGTGTGTTCTCCCGGTATTGTGCAGTAATTGCGATCGGATACAGATGCAGCCTGCCTGGTATAGTGCTTTCTTTATATGGATGTGTGAAGAGGTTTGTGTACCTCAAGTGAGCCCTGCTGACATTGAAGGACCCTATCTTATTTGGAGGTCGTGAGTACTAATTCAGGGTCGCCCTGTTGAATTGCCACATTAAATCCAAATGGAATTACTGTACTGCTGACTGTTTAATTCTCCTTTTCTGTGTGAAAGGGCCCTACCAGCTGCCACGGTTTGGACTAGCCACTAGGGCTTGGGTACCCAGGACAGTAACTGATAGGGATAGGCCTGTGCACAGAGCCATAGGTAGATTATTAGAGTGATAAGCTAATTAACCTGATTTCCCTGTCCTTGTTATATCTCCCTAAATAAATCAGAACTGCTTGTTTCAGCAAAGTTATACTGCCTGAGGTATTTGTCTATGTTAAAGTACTGTACTGTGATTGTTGCACTGTATCTCATTTCACAGGAGGTCCCAGTGCCGGAACCAGACCTGGGGTAAGTGTATACTGTGAAGGTAATTCTGATATATTGTGTGGGCCACTAGTGGGAAGAAAGGGGTTGCAGTGTCCCAGAGGGCTGTGACCAAGTTAGTTTAACTATTGCAAACCCTGACCTCTGGGTGGAGGCACCCGCCATTGGATCCAGGCCCCTCAACCTGTTAGTGGCAAATCAGGCAGGGTAGTAGCCCCTGGGATAGCGCCATCTAGGGGTTACATCTTGGAGGCACCGCTGGGATTGTGTGTCCTCTAGTGGCCATATTTACGAACCACTGTTAAGAAAAAAATGGGTACCCCGACAGAAGTGGCTGTGCACCGGCTGGTGGAGTGGTGTCTGGGAGGAGATCGACCCCAAAATGCTATGCTTATCCTGGACATCCCCTGGGTATCAATACGGACACTGTGCAGGAAGTACTTTCCAAGGTGGAAGGTTTACAAAACCCTGTGGTGGTGGGTCGGCATGCTAATCTGCTCACCCACACTTTCCTGGCCCTAGTAGAGTTTAAGGATCCCATAGATAGCTCCAAAGTGCCACAGACCATTACCCCAGAGGGAGCCCTCACTGCTTGAGAGTGATAACTAAGGACAGTAAAGACCTGGGGAATCAGCCTCACCACTATCTGAAACTTTTGAGGAAAAATTTGCTGAATGGTTGCTGGGAGAGGGAAAACTGTGGAGGACTTGAAGAAACTATTCTTACCACCTGGGGTGTTCCTCCCCAACACCCTCTCCTGCTCCAGTGCCCGTAATGGTGGCTGAACCAATGCAGACTCCTATTTCTGCATCTGCCATTAGTCACGACTCTTACCGAAGGTTGAGGATCTTCTCTGGCACCTCCCACCCCCAAGGGAGGATGACTGGGAGACCTGGATAGACTATGTTGCCCCCAAGTGCTAGAATGGCAATGCTCGGAAGCCGAAAAGCGAAAGAGGGTTAGTGAGAGCCTCCGAGGTCCTGCCCTGGCTACCATCCATGCTAAACGGGCCAGTAACCCTGAAGCGACTGCACAGGCCTATCTTGAGGCCCTGGAGAATGTGTGTGGGAGCCCAGATTCTGATGAGGACCTATGGTGGAGAGTAAGAGATGCACAACAGTACCAAGGGGAGTTGTTGTCTGTGTATTTATCTCGGCTGGAAAAATTGTTGCAAGAATGCCTCAGAAAAGGTAGTTTGCCAGCGATTGAACTGGACCGAACCAGGCTGGACAGGATCCTTAAGTCTGCCCCCTTCTCAGAACTGCTGTTGCTTCAGTTACGCCTGGCAGATCGACTGGAATCCCACCTCCTATGAAGAGTTAATGAGAGAAATTCGAGGAGTTGAGAAAAGACGACCTCGGGAGGGACCTGCACCCAATAGCTGCGGCTCGACCGAGTGACTGAGGGTGACCCATCAAGTGAAGTTCAGGGGCAGAGGTTGGCAGTCAATGAGTGCTCTGACAAGGAAAAGATATGTCACAATGGGGCGAACTGTTGAGAGAGATCCGGGAATTCAAAACAGTCCCTTTATGAAGGCCACGCCTGCAAGTACGGGCCCTGACCTATATCCGACTGCATCTGCTATGGGGTGGGGGTACCCACCCATGTATCTCCTGCTGATAACAGCTCGAACTCGATTCCTTGACCATGGAAGTGGAGAAACTGACGAGATGTCTCCAAATGCTTACGCCGCAGACAGAGATGGCACCAAGGTTTCCAGTTAGTAATACCCGCCCTGGCTCCCAGTGTGGCGCCTCGGCCAGCTCAAACTCCAGAAAGTATGTTTTGCTATAATTGTGGGAAAGATGGGCACATGAAAGGGAATGCCAGTCCCAAAAGACACTGACAAGTTGCATATAGGCTACAAGGAGAGCTTGAGAAGAAATCAGTGGTTAAGAGGTGCACGACATGATCCCAGTGAGGGCACCAAAAATGCTAATTCACGTCCTTTTGTGGCAAGGTCAGTTGCCCAGGCCCCCACTACCGCCTCTCCAGACTGGTCCAGAATAGTGGGTCCCTCCATGGAGACCACTGTAAAGGTGAATGGAGTGTCTACAAGAGCTGTATTAGACAGTGGCTCCCAAGTGACAATTATGTTCCAGGATTGGTATCAGAAGCATTTGTCAGACGTACCCTTACAACCATTAGAAGGACTGCATGTATGGGGGTTAAGTGAGAAGGCCTACCCTATTCCGGTATATCCGACTTGGTTGTCTTTCCCCACCTCCGTGGCTGGAGTGGCCGAACAAGTAGAGACCCTAGCCTTAGTGTGTCCCCCACTGGACTGTATGATGGTGTCCTTTGTTGATTGGAACAAATGCTCATATGTTGGAAGGCTGGCACAGTTGTGTTATGAAAAACAGGGGTCAAAGACTAGTAGAGCTTTAAGAGTTCCGGCTTTAATTAAGAAGGCCTATGAGGCACAGAGAGATGCTGAAAAAACAGAACCAGAGGAACCGGTCGGAATTGTATGGAAGAAGGATCCTGAGTCTCTGATCCTGGCGCCAAATGCCCAGTGTACCTTACAGGGAGAGGTCCGTATCAGAAAGGATGTTAAGAATAAAATATTAATGTTGGATGCACCAGGCGATGGAAAATTGCCAGAGGGACTGCTGGTCAAGCCTAGTATTTTGCCCGCTAGAGCCCATGCTTATGCCAGAAGGGTAATGGTCCAAGTTCATAATGTGTCTGAAAGAGACATTCGAGTAAACAGAGGTTGCATCCTGGCTAATGTGTATTGTGCAGACACTGCAGTGCTACCCAGCAGCAAGAGTTCAGGAAGAATGACAGAGTAACGCCTGACTTGTTTGATTTCGCGACTCCCGCTGCCAGCTGAATGGAAAGTGAGGATCAGTGAGAAGCTTGCCCAGAGAGACCAGGTGTTTTCTTTAAAGGAATGGGATGTAGGATGCGTGCAAGGAGCTGAGCACAATATCCGCTGCATGACGAAAGACCATTTCGTGAGAGGTCTCGACGCCTGGCACCTGCTGACATAGATGATGTGAGACGGCATCTGCAAGAGATGTTAGCTGCTGGTGTAATACAAGAATCCAGAAGCCCTTATGCTTCCCCATTGTGGTAGTGAGGAAAAGAATGGAACAGTAAGGATGTGTGTGGATTATCGCACCTTAAACCGTGGACTATCCTGATCAGTACACAATGCCCCGATTCAGGATGCTTTGGACTGCCTAAACGGGGAGCAAGTGGTTCTCTGTGCTGGATCTCCGCAGTGGGTACTACCAGATCCATGTGGCCCCAGAGGACCGTGGAGAAGACGGCTTTATCTGTCCGCTTGGCTTCTATGAATTCATGAGGATGCCTCAAGGGATTTCAGGTGCCCCAGCCACTTTTCAACGATTGATGGAGCGTGCAGTGGGGGACATGAACTTACTAGAGTGCCTGGTATACCTAGATGATGTCATTGTGTTTGGCAGCTCACTGGAGGAACATGAGAGCAGATTATTTAAGGTATTGGACCGACTGGAGGACTTTGGCCTTAAACTGTCCATTGATAAGTGTCAATTCTTTCAAACATCAGTAAAGTATGTGGGACACATAGTATCCACCGAGGGAATAGAGACCGACCCAAGTAAAGCTGAGGCCTTGACCACCTGGCTACAGCCCAAAAATCTAAAAGAACTGCAAAGATTCCTGGGATTCAGTGGTTATTATCGGCGCTTCATCAAGGACTATTCAAGAGTGATCCGCCCTTTACTTAACCTTACTCAAGGGTATCCCCCAACCCACAAAAATACCAAAGTCAAGCGTCCTCAAGACTGAAAGAGTGTATTTTCATCCGAGTGAAGTATTTGGGGCCGCTGGACTCCTGATTGTGAGACTGCTTTTCATGAGATCATATATCAACTTACCCATGCTCCAGTGCTGGCCTATGCCGATCCAAGAAAACCTTACGTCCTGCACACTGATGCTAGCTTGCAAGGGTTGGGGCGTGTTGTACCAAGAGCACGAGAATGGCCTGAGACCAGTGGCCTTTGCCAGTAGAACCTGACCCCATCCGAAAAGAACTATCCTGTACATAAGTTAGAGTTCCTAGCTTTGAAGTGGGCTATTGTTGACCAATTCCATGAGTACTGTATGGGGCTAAAATACTAGTAAAACTGACAATAATCCTTTGACCTATGTGCAGACCTCAGCTAAGTTGGATGCCACTGGCCATAGGTGGCTTTCTGCATTATCTACATATGACTATGCTCTGAATACCGAGCAGGTCTGAACCACATAGATGCTGATGCTCTTTCTCCGGAGGCCTGTTCCCCAGAATGATTGGGTCCGATTGGCAGAACCTGACATTCGGGCACTCTGCCGGAAGTTTGACAGGGAGGAACAAATGTCCACGGACGCAGTGGACTGCATGGTGGATTGCTTGGGAGCCTCTGAGAATTGCATACCTGCTGCTTATTGCCACTTTTCTGCAATAGACATTGGTGCACTGCCTCAGCTGGACAATGACAGTATTCGGCGGGCTCAATCCCGCGATCCCAAGATCAAAGCAGCTTTAGAAGCCCTCTATGCAGGAAAAGATGTGTCCAAATTACGCTCCACTGATTTGAGAACTGCACTGTTATACAAAGAAGGTCCTAAGTTGAAACTGATCAATAAACTGTTATACAGAGAAACAGTAGACAGAGGGGACAAGTAGACAAACAACAACTAGTGCTGCCCACTGCCTTCGAGACTCAGTACTGAGGTCCTTGCACAACCACATGGGGCACCTTGGTATAGACAGAACACTTGACTTGGTGAGATCCAGATTCTATTGGCCTAAGATGGGGGCTGATGTGGAGCAACACATTCGAACTTGTAGTCCTGCTACAGAGGAAAGCTTTGCCCCAGAGGGCTGCCCCTTGTTAACATCACCACCAGTGCACCCATGGAGTTGGTCTGTATTGATTTTCTAAGTCTGGAGTCAGATCAAAGAAATATCAGTAATGTGCTGGTGGTCACTGACCATTTCACGAGATATGCCCAAGCTTTCCCCACCAAAGACCAGAAAGCATCCACTGTGGCCAAAGTACTTGTAGAAAACTTTTTGTTCACTATGGGGCTCCACAAAGAATCCATTCTGATCAAGGGAGAGACTTTGAGAGTCGCCTGATCAAAGAGATGCTTTCTCTGTGGGAGTGCGAAAGTCCAGAACCACTCCTTACCACCCCAGGGGGACCCACAGCCTGAACGCTTCAACCGCACTTTGCTAGATATGCTAGGCACCCTGCACCCAAAGGACAAGCCTAGATGGAGCCAACAAATTAGCACCCTGGTACATGCTTATAACTGCACCAAAGTGATGCCACTGGATTCTCCCCTACCGCCTGATGTTTGGAAGAAAGCTCGACTACCAGTAGATGTGTGTTTGGGGTCTCCTCTGATGGGGTTCAAGCTGACAACTATTTACAGTATGTGCAAAGTTAAAGGCCCAGCTAACTCATGCGTACAACTGGCTCAAACCATGGCTGCCAAAAGAAATCTGCCAACAAAGAAAGGTATGATAAAAGGTGAAAGCACAGGAACTCCAGGAGGGAGATCGGTATTGCTAAGAAATCTGGGACTGCATGGCAAGCACAAGATTGCTGACAGATGGCACCATCTCCCTCACATTGTAGTGGGCAAACTAGATGATCTGCCAGTGTACAAAGTAAGGCCTGAGAATAATTCAAAAGATGTAAAAACAATGCATAGAAATCATTTACTGCCCATTGGACAAATCTTAATTGAGTCTGAGCCCTAGAAGATGCCCCTCTGGACCAGTGACTAGAGCTGCTGCTAGAAAAGATCAAGAAAGTCTGCACCTACAGAAGCAAAGTTAAAGTGTTCCCCTCCACAAGTCCCAGTTGAGCATGACTGTCAGTCCATATCGGAAGAAAGTGAGAGTGACTTTGAATACTATCCTTCTTACGAACTGAGTCAATTGTTTGGGCAATCTCTAGTCAATACTGGAGACAAAGCTGGGCCTTCTGGACTGTCTAAGCCCCCAGCTTCATCCCTGGAGCCAATGCTCCCAGAAAGTGAAGTGCAAAGCATCAGATCAGATGAAATGGAATCATTGTGCATGGTTGAACTGTTTGAGCTTTCAGGGAGGAAAATGATAGATTGGGGCAGACTGGTGATACACCTAACAAGAAGAGTATTTTGAGTGCCCTGACAGTCCACTGCCAGTGTCCGAAAGCTCTCCATGAGAGCCAAATGTTGTGGACTCAGAAACTGTAACTCCTGGAGCTGAAAGTGCCCCAAGTTCTAGCCTCTCTACCCCATGGAGACTCCCCTGACAAGTGAGGACAATGCTGAAAATGAGGCTCAGAGTGCAGAGACTATAACAGTTCCCCTAGAAAGACTGGTCGAGCTGTAAAGCCTGTGGTGCACCTCAGTTATGATTCCCTTGGGAGGCCTGTGGATTTGCCTCTCAATGTTGTCCATAAAGGAGTGTATGTGTCCCGAGCTCATTGCCCAAACTGAGCGTCAGTGCTAACTCAAGTTACTTGTGTTGCCCTCTAAGTATGGTGCCTTGCCCGTCCAGCCCCAAGGTAACTGATAGGAAGGGCCCCTCTCTTCAGGTTTCATGTACAAGAGGTAATAACTTGAGTTATGGTACAATGTGTATGTAATACTGTGTAAAGAGTGACGATACTGCAATGTTTCAGAAATGTGTTCTTGGTAAAATAATATATTGACTGATGATTACATGTCGAGCCTAATGCAAATGTATGTGGTTGCAGTTGAAACTTATGAGAATTCTTGCTTGTGACGTCAAGCTTTCCCAAACCAGGAAGGGTGTAACCCCCTGCAAATGGGGTTCCCAAAAGACTTCAGGAGCTTGCTTGAATGCTCCAAGCCTGAATGGTGTTTGGCATTTAAGCCATTTATCAGTGAGTGTTTTAGAACCTCTGGTACTGTCTCTTTAAGAGCTGTCTGCTTGCAGACATAATTAGTTTGTATGGGGACTGTGTGTTTCTTTGATTGAGTACCACTCAAGCTGCTGCCAATTCACTTCATTTTGCAGTCACTAGGAGTGCAAAGGGAACCTATCTGAAAGATGTAACTGTTTGCCAGAAATTATTTAGAGTAATAATGAAATTACAGTTTGTCTAACCTGCTTTCTTTGCAGTCAGAACTGTGTCTGCTAGTTCCCCATTCTAGTTTTGAACTGCTGAACTGGACCAATCAGTGTGGGGTAAGCTAGCTCTAAAATGGTGCCTTGGACGAATCAGAACTTGGACTCATAATCTGAGCCAGCCACAAGAGGATTGTATGGGCAGTGACTCTGGGAGATGTAGTTTAGACTTCAGTGCCTTTTGGACCAACAGCAGCAGTCTATTGTGAGTGACAGCCAATCCAGTCAAGAACTGGGAGGAACTCAAAGGAAGTGCCGGTTTTGTCGGTTGGAGTTTCAGTTGAGCTTTGGCAGTGAAGAAGGAAGGAGCCCTGTGCTTTTTCAGTGTACAGTTTTAGTCAAAAAACGTGTGTAAGGCCCAGAGTTCCGGTCTGCAGCTTGTTAGTACTGAATCCGTCCTGTGAAAAGAATCAAAGGATCTCTGAAGAGTAGAAAACAGGCTCACCCTGTAGAAGACTGTAAGAATTGCTGAAAATTGCACTCGGTCTGTCAGGAACTGAATCTGCTGTGTGTTCTCCCGGTATTGTGCAGTAATTGCGATCGGATACAGATGCAGCCTGCCTGGTATAGTGCTTTTTATATGGATGTGAAGAGGTTTGTGTACCTCAAGTGAGCCCTGCTGACATTGAAGGACCCTATCTTATTTGGAGGTCGTGAGTACTAATTCAGGGTCTCCTGTTGAATTGCCACATTAAATCCAAATGGAATTACTGTACTGCTGACTGTTTAATTCTCCTTTTCTCTGTGTGAAAGGGCCCCTACCAGCTGCCACGGTTTGGACTAGCCACTAGGGCTTGGGTACCCAGGGACAGTAACTGATAGGGATAGGCCTGTGCACAGAGCCATAGGAATGAATTATTAGAGTGATAAGCTAATTAACCTGATTTCCCCCTGTCCTTGTTATATCTCCCTAAATAAATCAGAACTGCTTGTTTCAGCAAAGTTATACTGCCTGAGGTATTTGTCTATGTTAAAGTACTGTACTGTGATTGTTGCACTGTATCTCATTTCACAGGAGGTCCCAGTGCCGGAACCAGACCTGGGGGTAAGTGTATACTGTGAAGGTAATTCTGATATATTGTGTGGGCCACTAGTGGGAAGAAAGGGGGGTTGCAGTGTCCCAGAGGGCTGTGACCAAGTTAGTTTAACTATTGCAAACCCTGACCTCTGGGTGGAGGCACCCGCCATTGGATCCAGGCCCCTCAACCTGTTAGTGGCAAATCAGGCAGGGGTAGTAGCCCCTGGGATAGCGCCATCTAGGGGTTACATTAATATTTTTAAATAATGTTGTTGCATAATTGACAGTGTTTTCACATTAACTGGATTATATGAATCAAATCTCCTTGAAAGTGATTTTGGGCTGAAGAGATATGGACTAAAGTGGTCTAATGTTTGAAGGAACGAAGGGCCAGAATGTTTGTTTATTTGTTTATGTATTTATTTATTCAAGTGATTGATTGATTGATTGATTTGTTGACCCGGTAAGTGTACTGGTCCAAGGGCTCTTTTTCAGGAACAATCTAGGCCTAGGTCGGCAAAAAAAAGGATGGGGATAAGAGAAACATGGTTATAAACAAGCTGGGAAATACATTTTCAAGGGTAACAGAGTACAGATAAAAGCAAAGTAAAAAATGAATACAATCACCATCAAACCCCCCACTTGATTACACAGTTCGGTCTTGCAGAAGCAGTCCATATTTAAATTGGTTGCTCTGGCACTACATGTAATGCACAGCCTTAGGGTGTCCACATGCATGGTGGATGCTTACACTCATCCTTTCTTTAACCACTGGACTACCAGTAAAAATGAAGAAAAGAAGAAAACTAGGAACAGTATGCAAATGCTACTGAAGAAAGGATGTGGTGCAGATAAAGATGCTGAGTTGTGGAACTTTGGGGTCTCGGATGCTGGACCCATTCATAATATTGCTCAATGTGTAAAGTCCACATGATAACACTATATGATATATTATGATTAATCTCAATGAAGGTAATTTATCATTGTGAAAAACCAACAGGCACGATTATTATGCAACATGATATGTAAGCAATAAGCCATGACAGTGTGTGTATTATTAAAGATTTAATGCACGGTCAGCTGATAGCTCTCAGCCATTGAAATTTCCAGATTTTTTCTTGCGATTTTATGAATGGTGATAAACCATTTTAACGTTATCATATCTGCTGGTCTGACAGTCTGTCCCTCTCCAGGTTTGACCAAGATTCCTGAATCCCTTTCCCCAATCAGATCTATAGTAGTTTATACTATTTTTCCACAAATGAAAACTGGCAAATACTGTTGTATTGCAATAATCAATATATTGTGATTTATTTTCACAACTATCGCGATACTCAACATTTTATATTGTGTCCAGACATGACTGCAAAGTGTTACTGCAAGATTCTACGTGATCCAGCTCCTCAGTACCTGGCTGACCTCATTTCTGAATAATCTGCTTCAAGGCCTTTGGAAGTCATTCCCATTTCTGAGAAGTCAAAATACTTTTGTTCCAAATTTTGGAAATCTGTAGCGTTATAGCTTTACAGAATACTTTTTGAAAGTTAATACCACTGTTTCTAGTAAAAGAGCTTTTCTTCCAGTAAAATCAATGATTTTTGTCTTCCATGTCCACAAACGTGGATGCCACCTGATGTTTTTTTATGGAGTCTATTACTCCTGCCTTCATGCATTGTGGATGTTTGTCCCATATTTCTGTACGTCTAATATTAAAAAAATGGATTTAACTGAAACCCTGCTACTGAAGGTCTGATACTCAGATAAGGGGATAGTTCATAAGAGCATGTGCAGCCTGAGGGGAGAGAAAACTAGATTATGACACCCTGTGCAGCTCTAGTGCATGCCAATTGAACTCAGTCATCACTTGCAGGTCTGTGTCGGTAAACCTGTAGTGGTGCTGAAAACCCTCATCACTAATTGCTATCACCCTAATTGATGTTACAAAGGAGCTTAAAAAGGTGAAGGGTAAGAGGTTAAAAGGGAATTATTCCATAGACCACTTTAATTACAAAAATTAAGGTCATACAGTCAATTATTGAAGCATACTTCAGGCACCTGTAAAGAATTTACACTCTGTATTCCACACAAGAATTTCATCTTTATAGAGTACAAATGCAGGCTAGTGCATATCATAAAGTATAGCCCAAAACTAGGCTTCAATTGTGTTTTAAAGAGCTAAAGTAGTGTTTTTTATAGTTAGACTGAGATATGTACCTACTGTTTACATGTCTGCCAAGATAAGGTCACAACTACAGCTTTTTTAAACAATGAGGGTTAGAAAAACCTACACTGCTAATTTAAAAACATTACCAGAGCCAGCCTGTTGGCGCAGCGGAAAGAGTTACCACTGCAACACGGGTACCCTGGGTTCAGGAACAGATTCAGGATGCTTAAGGGTTGACCAGGGTGGGGGTTGATTGAGCAGCCATAGCACACTCTCCACCCCCAAGAGGGGGAGAGGGGTAGAGTGACTCCAGTTTTGGTAGTCCTGGATGACCACGGGACGCACTGGAGCACTGACTAGTGTCACATGGGGGGCGGGTCAGATACTTAATGTGGTGCATCACTGCGTCTGCTAGGCCCGCCCTCCACCAACAAGGAAAAATCCTCCAGCACACACGTGATACCCCCCTCCCGTGACAGCCCTAGGTCCCTACCAGATCCATTACTTGGCACTCCTGGAGTAAGTGCTGGGGGGCTCTGAGGGCTCCGCCTTAGAGGGTAATCCAGGGGGCACTGGGGTGGAGGACATCGGGGCTCGCTTACAGAGCAGGAGGCTGAAGGGGGCAGTGTGCTAGATGTAAAAAGTATAGTGAGTAAAAATTAAAAAACTTAACTAGGCTTTTCCCTAACTGTGGGCTCCAGACACCAGCTCTGCCCTCAGGGTGGGGGTACCAGGAAGGCCTCTATTGTAAATAAGAAAGTGAGGATCCATTAAAATGGAGCCAGCAGATTAACTGAGAAAACAAGTAATACTTATACTCTGGAGATAGCAGTCCCCTCTGTACAGCACATGTATTCTGTTGTGCAATTACAGGCAGCAAATAAAGCAAGAAGCTGTTCTCACGGGCCCCTTAATTCTAATTTACAAAGTGCCACACACAGACAACCATGCAAAGGGTGCAGTTAGTTTCTGAAGACTATGGTTGGGGAAAGTTGGAGGTCTGGAGTGCTGCATGCAATTCTGGGGATCCCATCTCCGTGGGGACATGGACGGGGTGGGGGCTGTCCAGGGGAGGGCAACTGGGGTGGTGCGGGGTCTGCACCAGGGAACAGGCGGGGAGAGATTAGGGGAGTTTGGTGTGTGTAACCTTGAGGAGGGGAGGGGGGGACATGGTGGAGGCTTTCAGATACCTCAAAGGAATCAGCGGGGTCCAGAAGGGTGGCATCTTTCAGAAAAAGAGATGTGGAAGATAGAGAGGGGGACGGCTCAGAGGTAATGTGAGGAAGTATTTGTTCATGGAGAGGGTTGTGGATACATGGAATGGTCTTCCTGAGGAGGTAGTGGAGTCAAAAATAGTGGGGGAATTCAAGAATGCATGGGACAGACATAAGGCAATTCTAGTAGGGGTAGGAGAAAGTAGGCTGTTGGTTAACTAGGGTCTGCAGCTTATCCATTAGGTAGGGAAATGGACAGAATTTGTGGGCCAAGCGGTCCTTATCTGCCATCAAATTCTGTGTTTCTATGTCTAGTAGATTTGGTCTTGATTTTACAGAGCCATGATTTGGGGGGGAGACAGGGGACTGCTAGGGTTTTAATTTACACATTTTAGGATTTTCTAACCCAACTTTTTTTTTTTAAAGCTGTAGTGGTAACCTTGGGATGATTGGTACTCAGTAGGTACCAGCAGCAGACTAACTATTGAAATACTGCACTAGCTCTTTATACTTCATAACTGTTTTCTTCTTAACTAAAATTAAGTGTTGGATTATACTTTAATGTGTTCACTACAACAGTTTACACTTAAAACTTGCAATGGACACAGTCTTACTGGCACTCATGTTTGAATTAAAAAAAGAATACTAAAAAACTAAAAGTGAAAATTGTCAAGTCTGTGTAAGTATGTTAACTGTAAATTCTTACGTAGTATGTACACTTGCCATATGACTTGAACATCCACATGTATCGAAAATGGAGACATGCAAAGAAGCAGTAGCAAGAGTATTATTTTGAGCATTTTGTGCAAAATTCTTAAAATGAATGTTCTCGGCAATGTCTATGTTGAGATATCTTCACTTTGTTTGAATTTATTGTTTCAGTGAAGAATTGACACATTTTGAACAGAAGCCACAAAATAGCCCTCATTTTTTCAAAAATTGTGTCTAACTGAAGTGAATAACAGAGCTTTAACTTTCTACTATAAGTTCCCAGAGTTTGCAGAAACACATGCAAATAGAACACAATATTACCCTTCGACATTATACAGAATTGTACTTCACGTTTTTCAAATCTTTTACAAACACATAAGGATACAGCAGTTATCGGTGATAGTTATATAACTCATATTGTGAGCCTTGTTTCCTAGACAGTGCATATGGGTCACTATCTGCCCATGCACACAGCTAGAAATTAGAAGCATCAAATCACACATGAAGGTCTCTTGACATTCTTGTATGAGGAGTGATATTTATTCTGCCATTTAGAAACATTAGTTTTTTATGTTTGACATCTCTAAGTGGTTAGCAAATTTATCTAAGGTTTTCAGTCAGTTCAGTTATAGTAACGCACAATAACACATCCTCCCCTAACACAAGGCATCATGGGTAATATCTGCAAATCAGGATTAAAGAATTTAGTCTGGCTATGCATTAAACAGGACTGTAAGGTACCAAAAGGCCTCACAGACAACCTGCAAAGGCGGAACAAACAGCAAAATGGGCAAGACCAAACATACTTTGACTTTGCCCAACATATCCCAGCCACCTACAAATCTGTCAGTGCAAAAATTGGGATTGCCTATAAAACGAGCTATGTTCTTACACCTTCTTCGAGGTTAGGCATCGCACATGGTATACAGCTCCCAGCTCTCTCTTATGGTTCTGTTACCTACATAAATGCATCTAAGTCTGTGTTTCACAACTGGGACATCACATACAGTAATATTTGTTGTTACGCCTCAGCATCTCCATGACGTAAACATCACTATCAGCTCTATGCTGACCTAAACTGTCCCTCTCCCTCTAATCATAGACTCCTTGCCTTCAGCTCCCTAAGTGACAGCACTGTCAGGTCCAAAACCCCCTCATCGTTTGCCTCAGTGTCAATCCCGCAGTCTTCCTCATATGGCTCCCGCTCGGTTGACCTGTCTCCCCTATATGTGCCTCGATGCCATACCACAAAGGGGGCCTGTGCCTTCACCCACACTGCCCCTAAGTACTGGAACTCTCTTGCACCCAATTTATGCAGTATGTCTAGCCATTCCAGCTTTAAAAAGGAACTCTGGCTTACTCTAATAATTCCTCCTGTACATGTTTCACGCCCCTTAAATCTATCTAGTCTCACTCTCTTACTGACATGACTCTTCATTCATTTCTCTGCTGTTCTTACCTCTTTTGCCTATTCTTAGTTAGTCTAACCCTCTCACCTTATTGCTGTTGTTTAATCTTGCCTCTCTCTTCCTAGCCATCTCCTTCATCCCATCACCCTTTCTTGTTTTTCCTACCTCGTTACTGCTCTATATTTCAGAAGTTTAGTTGGATTATTACCTCATTAAGTACCTAAGATTGTTTTACATTGCTTGACCCTGGAGCTGGTAGTCCTTATATGCACTTTACTTGCTCTGCTGTTACATTGTTGCCACGTTGTCAATATATTATATTTTTGTCTTGTTGCTTTTCCCTTGTACTATATGTTTCTCTAATATTTTTGCTTTGACATTATACTGCTCCTAGTAATTTTGTACTTCATGCTTCACACACTACTGTATCATGTTTTTGTCACTGCACAGGCTACTTTACAACCTCCCGGGTTGTGCCTGAAAATAGTCACCTCTGTGGCTAGTGCAACCTACCCAGTGAACAAAAACTAAATAAACAGTATAACTACAATCATTTCCAAGAAATTCAAAAAATATAGAGCACCTGTCTGAAACAAACAAAACTCAAGTAATGAAATAGGTACAAACAAGCATACCTTTATTCAAAAATGTCTGGATATGCATCCACATCCGATCTCTGTACTTGCATGATATACACACTCCTAACCGGGCTGCAAAGTTGCACCTGACATTTTACCCAGAATGCACTGGGCTTTCTCCGAGGCGTGTCTCATTTTGGCTAACACTGCTGTTTATAAAGTGTGATTTAAAGCACCAGAAACCGGATTTAAGTGCTGCATGATAGCAGTGAAGATTCTGACTTATAGATTTTTATTTTATTATAGACTGACCCATCTCCAGACTTGTATGGTACCCTTCTTTTCAAGTTTTGAGGTTGCTTTAGCACTTTTTATTTGTAACATTCAAAATAATAAAAGTAGTGCTCCTATTAACATGACTCAGACAGGTTTTTATCAGTGTCCGTTGTTTTTGAATACCCACTATTTAAAATAACTTTTCGTGTAACTGCAATGAACTAGCATGCTGCAGACACTGCTCCTTGACCTCATGGCACAGAATGTGTCCACAAACAGCTAAGAATACTGCTGAAAACCTGATATATGTCATATTAAAGGGAACACTACTTTAATTATTTCAAATGTGAAATAGAGTGCTAAATCAGTATCAAAATGGGGAAAGAAGGGTATCATACAAATTGTGAGAAAAGGGGCAATATAAAATATAATAAAAAACTATAGGGCAAAATTTTCACCACTATCATGAACTGCTGCTTTAAATATAAAGTGCAAAAGCTGGCCCATCAGCACAATGGTAGTATTGCTGCCCATAGCACAACAACCGGGGTTCCGGAATGAGTTGGGGTCATCAGGGGTGGGCCAGTGGGAGGAGGATTGAACATCCCAGAGGAGGCTATTCCCCTCTGGGGTGGGAGGGTGCTGTCTTCTGCTGCAATACTGCCACCTAGGTGACCATAGGTGGCAGCGTGGATGGAAAGGCAGTGGAAGGGAGGAGACATCTCTGGTGTCGGCATCCAGATGCACACATCACGTGGGCAGGATTGCCTTGCCATCCCTGCATGCGATGTCTCTGGGGTAAGGAGAAAAAGGGAAAAATGACCTATCACCTCCATGATGACAGCCCGTGGGAGCTCTCCAGGCCTCCATTACTCTCCGGATTGTGGCACTGACTCAACGGCATGCATGCATTTGAGGGACTACCCCCCCACCCTGACCCCACCTGGGGGTGAAGCCAGAGCTCTATGGGGATGAATAACTGTGACTGGAGGTGCTCGGGGGGAGGTGCTTATGGGCCTGAAGGGAATCAGGAGGGGCCAGAGATAAAAAAAAAAAAGAAATTACAAAAAGCAAATAAATATAAAGTGTAAAGATATTAAAACCAGATTAGTCTACACCAAAATAAACTAGGTACTAACTTCAATAGAATAACTTATTTTGTAGATATTATAAATAATTGATGTTAATGAGAAATATAAATACATCTTCTGAAATACACACGTCTTTTGGGAATCAAAATCCTGCAGCCTGATTGAGCAGAGGTTTGTCTTTGTTCCTTCTACCTGTAATTTCAAACAAAGAGACAGGTTAAAAGCCCTGTGTGCAAAGAGCATTCTCAGAGCACATAAGCATAAATCCTATTTTTATTTTATTTCAATAATGCTGCCAAATCTGTTATCATTTAAACTTCTGTTCTCCCTGGCAACCAGCTTATAGATCCAGAAGCTCTCTTCATGTCTCACTGCTCTCTCAAGGTCCCCAACCCCCTTGAGTGAACTTTTCAATTCCAGTAAAAGAAATATTGTATTGCTAGCCCCTTGAACTGTTCATGTGTTGTACAATTGCATGTAATGCCTCCCCATTTTCCAGTACCCTCACATGTTCCCCTACATGGACTTTAACTTGGTGAATAGTTCACCCCACATAATAAGCACCATAGGAACAGCTAAGTAAATAAGCCACTGCCATGCACCGTGTTGCAATAAATAAACAGTCTAATGTCCATGGTTCTCCTTTTTCTTAGGTTTGTGAATGTTTGTACATTGTTCATACAAGGGCAGTATTTGCATTTTCTACATTTGTGACTCCCTCGTCGAGGAGGCAGTAGCAACATCAGAGGATGCTGCATTGGAGTTTGTAAAAAGGAGCATACAAAGGAATCTCTGAGATTTCTGGAGCATCTAAAAATCATACTGGGTGCATCCTGAATAAGTGGCCTAAACACTGAATCTGCTTCCAGGATGTCTCAGTTCAGGATCAAAATGTGTTTGACCTCCCTTGCTCTATTACTATATGTAGTGATGAATTTGTATGAAGGTACATTTCCCCGCCATTGCCTAGGTACTGGTGTATCTTCCCTTGTCAAGAAACTAATTCCCTCTTCTGCTGTACCAAAAATCTATGAGCTGCATTCCCGCTTATGGAATCTCTTGATCTGTTCTAACTGTTGTCTCTGAAAGTCCTCTTTTGCTGTGCAATTTCTAAGGATTCTTATGAGTTGCCTCTTGGGCATATTTTTAGCAATATGGGGCGATTGCCAACTACTTGCCAATAGCAGGATATTGCAGCCAGTGTCTTTTCTAAATAGGTCTGTCCCAACACTTTTTTTTTTTTTGGTTTTGGGGTTTGGTTTTTTGAGTTTTTGTTGACCAGGTAAGTGCACAATACAAATTCTGCCTATTTTCAGGCACGAGCCGGGGAGGTGGATACAGATGAATGCCAACTGACCTTGAACCAGATTAAGCTGTTGTCTCCCCTACATCATGAATACCAAAAATCTAAGGAGATTATTCTACCTTCAGATTAGCTTTGAATCTTAAATTCTTGTTAGTAGATTCCACGTAAGACACAAATTAAAAATATCTGTCCTGTGTACCCTTCCAGACAACAATAAAAACTCCCATTTCCATTTCCACATATACAAATTAGCAAAACTGGGACCATAGTCACTCCTGTAGCTGTTTCCTTAATCTACATATAGATCTTCTTTCTGAAAATGAATATTTTATAGTTCAGCACCATGTGTGCCAGTTCAAAGAGGAAGTACATTTTGTTTTGGAGTACAGAGGCTTCCTCATTTTCTAGGAAGTACTTATGGGAATCTAAGCCCTCCTGATGGGGGATGCTAATGTAAAGAGACTCTACACTGACAGTGGCAAACAACCAACTCTTGTGTAGGTCCATGTCTTCCATGAGGGTAATAACCTCTGTTGAGTCCCTCATGAGCGATGGAAGTTGTTTCATTAGGGGTTGTATAACATTGTCCATAAAGGTGGAAAGTGGCTCTGTGATTGAACCAATCCCTCAATGGCTCTTCAGGGTGAGTCTCCATACATTTATTTATGTTTGGGATAACATAAATGGTTGGCATTATAGATCACAGGAGCATACCTGACCAATCACAGCTCCCCCTTCAGTTGCGTGTGAGGTACTCTTATTATTGTAAGAGTACCTCATGTGTTGAGCCACAGTAATGGACTTCTCACTGACCGCTTGTGCTGTTAACTGCATTAAATAAAAAATTGACTTTTTAAATTTAATACAGTTAGCAATCTATAATAGTTTTATGACTCCATTTGGAGGGCCTCTTATGTATGTGAATACTACTTCTTTCATCCTTAATGACCGTAGAATTACTTACCTTCAGTTTACAGTCCTCTGGTCCTAAGAATGTGCAAAGTGACACTCATGTCCAAGAGGCCCTCCAAACAGACCCTTCCTGAATAATTGCACCAAAAATGACACCCTCCCTCAAAACATTATCAACAACTTTCTTAATGGTGTCAGTCATATTACAACTCAATGTTTTTGTATGATGTAGTGCCTGCCAACTGTCTCAATCTCTGTAACATATATCTGGGTATTTATAATGACAATAACTCTATCCTTGTCTCCTGGTTTTATTATTATGGTGGTGTTAGTAGATAAACCTTCTAGGGCTTCAAGTTCTTTCTTAGAGCAGTTCTAATAAATATTCCTGTGCCCACTTTCTCTCAAGCATTTAAGGTTCAATTTGCAATTTTTTGCAAACTTAGCCAATGCTAGACTCAGTTGAGGGACGTACTGTAGGTGGAAATGTCCTGGATGTTTGTATTGTTTCAGTCAATATCCCCCTAACATGAACTCCTGAGCCCGATAGATCTATAGGGACTGTGTATATTGATTGAAATGTCAGTGTTTGAGCAAATCTATGGAGGTCAACTGTGATCTTAAACTAGTCACTGTCTGTGGTCGAGCAGAAGAATAGACCCTTATTTAGTATAGTTTCTACATCTTGCATCAACACACGACTTGAAATGTTAACCATGTTAGAAAGCATCTCGTGTAATACTTGTTCTTCCTGCCTCTTTTGTAATACCCTTCTCTATTTTTCCTTCTGCCATGAATGTCCCCCTCCCCTCGTCCTGCAGTTGACTCTCTGAATAACTCCTGAAATCTGCTCTTCTTGTTGCTCCATCTCAGTGCCTGTCACGGAGACTGTTGTGGACTCGGGGGGGGGGGGGAATACCTAAAAAGAAATTGAGCTTGAACTCACAGTATCACTTGGCCAGGTTGTATAATCAGGGCACTGTTATCTGACCTTTTTAAAATGGGCTTTGGTATTTGGGCATTCTTTCCCTTCTCTTGACAATCATACACTTGGCTATTGGCATAATCATTAGCTTCATGTACAAATGTATGGTGTTTTGCTTGGGGGAGACCTTCAGAGAGCAGTGGGACATAATGAGAACTTCTGGATTCATGAGCTGGGTGCCAGGGAGAACAGATGTTTTTGAAATAAAATAAAAATAGGATTTATGCTCATGTGCTCTGAGAATGCTCGTTGCACACAGACACTTTAACCTATCTCTTTGTTTCAAATTACAGATAAAAAGAACAAATAAATATCTGCTCAATCATGCTGCAGGATTCTGATTCCTAAAAGACTTGTGTATTTAAGAAGATGTACTTATTTTATTTATTTATTGATATTTCGGAATTACAAACCTTTGAGTCAGAGACTCCTTCACAAAGGCTCCACATCATAAAAAATAAACAGAAGACACAATGAAAAAAGTCCATTCACATATTCACATGCGTCATTAAAAACAGTGCAGTAGCACTTTCAAGAAGATGCCAAACCATGCAGGGAGACAGGCAATGCAAAACTGAATTGTTATACAAAGGCACTGAAAACATTTAGAGCATGAATTAATAACATGAACGCTAGCTAGGTAAAGATGGGTACAAACTTAAAATCCAAGACTAGGTACTCTAATGATTACAGGGAGGGACAGTTGAGAAGGGGAGTTGCATCAGTAAACTAGGGAATACCATAAGGGGGGAGCTCCAGAGGGGAAGACAAGGAGGTAGGAAGCAGGTGGGGCAGGGGAGAAGGGAAACAAGTAGAAGGAAGGAGTTGGGGTGAGGTAAGAAGAAGGAACAGCCAAGAGTTAGGCCTTGTCATAGAGGAATAACGTGTAAATAAAGGTAGAGTAGAGGAGTTAGAGAGGGAAGGGGAGAGAAGGGTAAATAGAAAGAGCAGCCAAAGTGGCCTTGTCATAGTGGTATAATGTATAAGGGGAAGAGAGACAGGTTAGTGAGGGATATGAGGGGAAAGCTAGGAGCAACAGTCACAACTACGTTTGGCAAGGAGATGCTTCCGAAGTGCATGTTTGAAAGGGCCAAGTTTTTCTAACGATGAGACTTCAGTGCAGGGGTCAACTTTAACATTCATTTACTAGCCCGGGTACTAGTGCAGATTGTCATGGGTTAGTGCAGAATCTCTGTTACTTGCCCGGTTGGGCTAGTGCAATTCCTCCTGTGGAAAGCTGTAGTTCCATTCTCAATCCGGGTATCAAATAAATAAATATGTGAATATAACTGTCATTTAATGTAAAGGAAGGACCATTTTATGGAGATTTAGGTATGTGCTGCCTTAGCATTAGTGAAATTAAAAAAATAGATGTCTGTGTGTAGTGCATTTACAAAATGTTTTATTTTATACTGACTACTGTTGTTATTTTTACTGGTAAACATCCCTTCTCCTTTTCCTTTTTTTGGTTAGTTCAGTACTCATGGCAAGCAGATTTGTGACTGTGTCCAGGAGCAGTACAGTTCTAGGGATGCCACCTGTCTAATTGTAGACCAGATAATCCCGTTTTCAGGGTCCCTATCTGGTCATCCAGTTTTGATTAAATGTAGTTCAGTTTCGGGGCCATTTTGAGTGCTCAGACAATATTAAAACTGATTGTATCAAATCATTCACCATTGTATGCATGTCCAGGTTTCAAAAAAAGTTCTGATGTCACTAGCAGGCCTTTATTTGTAAAACCAGTCTGTCTAGGAGGTGTAAAGTACGGCCATTATGTCCATGAGCAGTAAATCAACCTAATCTTTTCAACTCTGAATTTTAAGTATTGCAATTTACTGCCATGATAGGAAACAGTTGTACACCTTTATATGCTGTAATGGATTCCTTTTGTTGTTCCTATATTCTTATATGTTTTAGAACCACTTGTCAAATTCATTTTCACATTTTTATTGCCTTTGTCACTGTGTTGATTATTTCTCTCCTAAGTCCTCAACAGCTGCTGCTCTTATTTTTTATACTACCAACCTGAACATTCCACAATATTAGCTACACCTTTACAGGCCATTGGTATAAATAGCATGGAATGGTGTGTCTGAAATTACAGAATGTGATGGTTTAGACATTTGAAAAGAAACAGCAGTAGCTGATGAGGTAAAGGGAACACAATGTAGTACTGTGGATACCACAAGTACTGCTAGTTCAATTACCAAAAAGGTGGTCAAAGCATATCAGAATTCATGGCTGTAATGAAAAGGATAACTGGAGAGTGTTTAACAGAAATAGCAACAGGCTGTGAATGGACTTTGTACATCCATCAGATCTGGGTTTAAATTCCCGCAGCCCCTACTTGCATACTGTGTGACCCTCATCAAGTCACTTAACCTCCCTGTGTTCCTGAGCCACCCCTATAAATGGGTCTTGAGCCCAATGGGAGTTATCTGTTGCCAAAGAATAAAAATATATAAATAACAGTATGCGTTGATGCTGTTGCATTTATCCTTACTTTTTTGGGTGAACATTTTTTAATAGAACTGGGACAATCAAGCATTTTTGGGATCTGTGGCCAGGGTGGGAAATGGAAGGAAAAACAGAGGAAAAAGACACACACTTTTCATGACACAACTTTATTAACCACAAATCTGAAAATGTGGAAATATATTAAAGAAATCAGTAACCCAGCAGACATTAATAGAACGCATGCTGACAAAGACAAACAAATAAAAGATCACAAGTACGAAAAGACAAAGTGAAGCCATCGGTTCCAGCAGTGTTGGCTAGAAAAATATGACTGTTGGGGTATGATGGTGCAAAAGATCTGATGTTCTGCCATTTGTGTATCAAACATGAAATACAGTTGGGTAAGGCAGGAAATAATCATTTTCATTTCAGTACAGATAACTTCCGGCTTGACTCTGTCTCTATCCCATAATATCAATGAAGCTCATGCTAGAGCAAAGGACAAGGAGGATGCCAGCATTGCTACTCCAGGGACAAGTAATGCAGAGGGAATGCTGAAGAACATGAATGAAGCAACGCTTAACCGTCTGGATGAACTGTTTCACACATGCCATGCAATTGCTAAGAAAGGACATCCTTTCACAGACTTTGTGTGGATGTGCAGCCCTGATAAAATGAAAGGGCTAGATATCAGTTTAGCAACTTTATCCACTATGTAGCCAAGGCTGAACACATGACACTACGAGAAAAAATTATGGGAACAAAGTTCATTTCAGTCATCGGTGGCAGAACCACTGATTCTTCAGTCACAGAAGCTGAGACAGTGTATGTGCGGTTTGCAGTTACAGAGCCCCACTAAGATATGCCCCTGCACCCGATGTATAGGTGCCTTACCTCCACAGCTGTGCTATGATTCAAAGCTGCACCCCAAGACGTAATCCATAAAATAGTTATTTTACTTGTAAAAAGCACTAAATGGGGTCCTAAGGACTTCCTGGGTTTTTTTCAGCCAATAGGTGCCAGTTTTTGTGTTGATTTTTAATATTAGAATGGCCACTTCATAATGAAACATGGGCACTGGTTGACTAACAAGGACCTTGTTAGTCAACCGGTGCCCACGTTTCATTAGACAGTGGCCATTCTAACATTAAAAATCAACCCAGAAGCTGGTGCCCATTGACTATAATGGAGTGCACCACCGCACTCTGCTTAGCATCTCGTTATCACGCTAGTGAACGCGGGGGTGGAGTGGGCCGCCCAAAAAAAAAGGGAAGTCCTTGGGACCTGGTTTAGTGGTTTTTATGAGTAAAATAACTTTTTTATGGATTACTTTTGGGAAGTAGCTTTGAATCATAGTACTGTTGTGGAGGTAAGGCACCTATACATGGGGTGCAGGGGCACTGCCAGGTATATTGGTGGATCTCTTTAAAGGCACAGTGCAAAATCAGTTGGTAGGTGTCCAGACTGTTGGCAGGACAAATGTGATTTTATTTGCCTTTCGTTTAACAAATCACTGTTAACCATACTGATTGCAGGCTAGTGCAATCTCTGGTTCACTAGCCCAGCTGGCTAGTGCAAAAAAAAGTTAAGGTTGACCCCTGCTTCAGTGGGTAGGCCATTTAACCAGTGGGGGCCCTATATATGAATGCCATCTGCCCCATGGACGTCCTACAGAAAGGTACTAAGAAGTTTGTTTTAGAGGAGCTTCTAGTAGCCAAGTGGGTTGGGGCAGGAGTTAGGAGATGTAGGTTTGCTGGAGGTGAGAGACCAGAGAATATCTTTTTTGCCAACAAGCAAGTCTAGTAGGTAAGCCTTCCCTCAAAGTTTAACCAGTTTGCTTGTTTGTAAAGGTCACAGGTGTGAGTGAACCTATCACCACTGACAGCTAAGTGACAGGCTTTGTTCAGCATGACCTCAATGTGACTCAGTGCAGTATCTACTGCAGATCCATAGATAACTAAGCCATAGTCTACTATAGACAGGACTGAACTGGTAACAGCCAGGCAGAGGGTGTCTGGTGTCATACATTTCCTACGCCTGTAGAGTAAACCAATCGTGGTGTTTACAGCCTTGCATACCAGGTTGATATGTTCATATCATGCAAACACAGAGATCTGATGTAGATGCAGATCCAGGCATTTGAACAAAAGTGTGCAGGTATGTTTAGTTTACACCTATTTCATGACTTGAGTGTTGTTTGCTTCTGGCAGGCGCACTATGTTTTTTGAGTTTAAAGGCTGAATAACGTAACATTTTCAACATTGGCTTTCTGACCACTTGTCCTGGGCAGAGCCTGAGACAATGAGCAGTATTTTCAAAAGTTGGTGCACGGCTCAACTACACCCAATTTTATAATCTATGGCACTGTTGCAACAATTCAACTATCTTTATGGCAACTTGTAGCAAAGTTCAGGGGCAAGCTGCATGTTGGATTCCCCAGCACTGATGCACACCTGACCAAGGAAAGCTGATCTAGTGGGCGGCAGTTTGATGCACAGGAGAGAAAACCATCGTTTTTATGCTGCAAGTCCAGTGAGCGATATATTTGGTGCACCCAGGACTTGTGGCAAATTCCAGTCTTTGAAAATCCAGCCCAATAATTATATCACACTGATGAATCCCAACAAAGGTGAAATACATGTGGTTTGCTGTTTTCAGTAATTGAATATTGTCTGTTAGGCCCTGTAACACCTTACAGTCCTGCTCAACATATAGCCAGCCTAAATTATTTCATGATGATTTGCATACATTACCCATGATCCTCACATTAGTGGAGTATGTATAATTTTAATGTGTGATATGAACATTAGTTAGAAAAGTAACACATTGCACCTGCATCATGTTTTAAGTCTATCTGCATTATCTTTTGATTTTGACTATACATATTCAATATTTTTCTATATTCATTATAACAGAACTTTTCTTCAAATGCAAATGAATGAAAAATCAATACTAAGCAATTATAGCAAAAAAAAATTATACACATTGCAAAATGGATGCTAGAAGGACAGACAAAACCCCACATTCTTTGTTATGGGAGAAAACCGTGGCTCAGAGATCCAACGCAAGCTGTCAATGATGGCCGAAAGGTCTTCCAGGGAGACCATGTACAATGAGACCTGTGGAAGATCTATGATTCCATGGCCCCCATACATATTTGAGTTTTACGTATACACCAGCTGAGTGACTTTAATTGAATGCTTGTACCTGTTCACAGTACATTCTAATTTTGTTATATTTGTTTGCACTTGTTGAGACTGTCTGTTGAACTAAGTGTTTTCTCATGGCACCAGGAAAAATAATAAAATACTTCTACTACAATCATGAGAAATTTCTGAGGAGAAAGTGCCACGCTGATGCCATTAGTGGTACTCTCACCAAAAATGAACTAACACTATCCATTTATTTAAAGAGGAACACATTCATGTACAATATGGCAATATGTGGCTATATAGATGACTGTGAATAAATAGGCCATTGACAGAGAAAAGGCCGATGACACATTCATAAGGTAGAAAAAGAAATGGGCAAACTGGATGGGCCTTGAGGTCCTCATCTGCTGTCATCTTCTATGTTTCTATGTTACAGTGACCTTCCCAGTATGAAAGACCATAAAACGTTCCTTTAAATTAGGTATTGAGCTTACCTGTAGCTGGAAGCTATCCAGAGATATATTAGTAGTAGTAGTAACTTCATAATGTGCCCTTCCTCAAAGGTGCAGGGCATCGTACAAGAACAGACAGGAAATTTGAAGGAGGAAATTTCCTCCAGGTGGGAGCCATCCAGTGTGGTGAAAGTGTGGGCATGCTGTTGATTGGTCAGGCACTGCTAGGTGCCAGAGGACATGGTGACTTTTTTTTTGGGGGGGGGATGCCTTTAGGAAGAGTTGGTTAGAACAGAACCAGTGTTAAACATTGCCAAAGTCCTGCTGGAATTGTACTTATGGCATTGGTTCTTAGGGTTGACAAGCAAAGAACACTCTATCATCAGCATACATCTGACTGTGTCATCTCCATTCTAAAGTGGGAGCAGACTCCTATCACCTTAGTGCCCATCTTGAACCACAGGATGTTCTTAATAGTTCACCAGCCCATTAGATGGCCCCAGCAGGAACTGGCTAGAATACATCAAGTACAACATCTCTTCCCTCCCAATAAAAATTATCTATACTTGTATGAGCACCTCTCCCAAACTTTCCAACTCCCTCACCACAACTTTAGGAGGTATCTGCAGCTTGGGGACTTGCTACAACCAAAACTCCGGAGGATAAATCCTCAGACCACAGCTACATCAGTTTAGACCATTCTTGCCTGACTCAGGGCTCCTAAGGGAAGGGTAGACCTTATATGAAGATGCATGAGGGACTCCACTCCCGATCCCACATTGTATTCCAAATTAAAATGGCAAAAAGAACTCTAGCAAGGCGTTACTGACACAGAGTAGGCCTCCTGTTGGCACTGAGCACATGCATCATGTAGGAACGCATCAGCACGATTGATCCAACTGAAAATTCTCCACCACTGGTACCATACCCCATGGGCTTACGTGTCATGGGCCTCCTCACTCATAACAATAAGTACTGGAGGTTTCTTTATTTATTTGGATTTTGTTCATGGGTTAGGCTCCCTGAGACTGGAAGTCCCTTTTTCACAAGTGGTCTGGAATTAATGACATTCATAGATCACATACAAATTCAGGTAACAGCTCATAATAAATAGTAGAGTTATGATACAAGTAGTGATTAAGAATGTATTACATGCCGGCCAGGTGGCACTGAGGGTTGAAGTTCCGGACACCACACCTTGCACCATGCTGGCTACCTGGGTTCGGGCTTGAGCTTGGGGTGCCAGGGGCCAACCAGTAGGAGGGGCGGGGGCTGCTTGGCGGCCGGGTCTCCTCAGCACTTGGCTGCCTCCTGGTGGAGATTGGGTGGCAGTGCTATGCACAGGGAGCCCTGGCGCTAAGCCAGGGGAGGGCAGAAGGGGGCATCATCGAAGCCATGGTGCGCATGCGTGCCTCCACACGCATGTGCTACCACATTCTGGGACCTCAGGGTAATGTGAAAATTGTGGGGCCACACAAGGATGATGCCTCCAGCTGGCTCCAGGGATCTGCTGGGGCACGTAAAGTGCCTTAAGATCCTGAATGAACCTGGAGCCCAGTAAAGGCTGGCCGACATAAGCTGTGGCCCACCGCAGAGGTTAAACATCAATATGGGGGGAAAAAAAGAATGTATTACAATTGCTACAAAGACAAGGCACATAACTAAGAATAAGAATGGGGGACAACTGACATCAGTTACAATTTAAGGTACTAGCACACAAAACAGGCTTATAAAAAATGCAGAAATGTATGTGGTAACATTGGCAGGTGTACCCTGAGTAAGACTGAGCAGTAGCATCAGGTGATCACAGAAGGACTCAGCCAGGGCAGGTACATTGGCAGCATGCAAGCAGAGGGGTCCTAAGAGAGGAATTAAAGGAACTGTGGTTGATGCATCCCTGTGCATCAGCCAGGAGGTTGTTCCCTAGCCTAGGAGCCACAGAGGCAAAGGACCTCTTACCTGCACCTGTTGACATTCTAAGGACAGTGAGAAGTAATTGGGAAGAGGACCTGAGGACTCTCCTATGAGGTTTTAATTCCAGGATCGAGGCTAGGTTGGAGGAAGGGATACATATAATTTTGTGTGCTAGGCAGAGTGTAGAATAATTAATTCTGCTTTTGAAGGGAGGCCAGTTTAGTGCAGTTAGTGTATTGCAGTGGTGTTCCCTGTTACCAGCTCTGATGGCAAATCTGGTATAAGGTTCTGAGTTTAGTTAGCTCAGTGGTTTTGAGTGATGATACGACAGGGGCACCATAAAGGATTGTGGGTACTGTAGTAGGATACTATTAGCAATGGATAATCTGGCATCAGCTGTGTGCACTTGTTTTTGGTTTAACCGTTTAGTCACATGGTTCACATGTGGTTTGAATGAGATATCCTGGCCCAGTATAACTCCCAGGTACTGGATGAAGGCTCCAGTCTCAATAGAGTCCCCATCTGGTAAGCAGATTTTTAGTAATTCACTCTTGTCAAGTCCAAGCCTGTGATGGCCGAAGAGTATGGATTTAGTTGTCTTATCGTTTAATAGCATCTTGTTAGCTTTAAACCATTCTACCAGTTGGTGAAAGTCAGCTGCAAGGCCTGTCTCAATTAAGACAATGTCAGAATGGTTTCTATACAACATCACATTGTCTGCTGTTGTGAGTCCCCGGGGGGGGTCACTTCTCCACATCCTATAGTCCTGTCCCTTGATCTTTAACTTTTGGGATGAAGTGTGTGAGTACTGTACAGAAATATATGGACTGGTACTTCAGCTGGCTGGACATGCCACTTCTTCCCCCTGGACTTACACTTCTCTCCATCTCCAGGTGTCATCTTCTCACTAAATGGGTTATTGCTGCCAATATTGTCACCAAAAAGGCTGAATTTATGATGCTAGAGGTCTAAAGACATCCCTATCCTCAGCAAATGGCTTCAGAACATAGGTCAATTAGCATGTCTAGAAAGAATGTCATAGATAGCATTAGTTCCATTAGAGACAGCATAAGCAAGCTTATACCAGAATACCTGGTCTCCTTTCTTTAGGACCCTAAATCACCACCAGGTCCCATGATCATATTATCCCTTGAAGTGGGCTGAGGACCTACACAAGCATATGAATGTGAGTAGGTCTCAGATTTATGATACCTAGAGATCTTAAATGTTTCAGTGATCTTCATGGTATTATGTGTTGCAATTCAGACTGTACTGTTTATTGATAATGAACTAACAGATCTAGTCATATATAAGTTGCTCATCACTGTACTCTGTTGTTATGTGCTCCTGTTTATTTTGTTTATAATTGTTGTTTGGTTTCTTAATAAGAAGTTAAACTGCTAAAAAATGTATACCTCTGACTGCACAAGGAGACACAGGTATTGAGGATGTGATCATATCATCAGAAATAAATAAAGGGGAGAAGAAATACAAAACTAATGTGAAAAAGTAACTGAATTGCATCCAGATATTATGGCTTTCAAAATGTTCTTGAAGGCATCAGCTGCTATTGTAAGTAGTTAGCTTGACATGGGAGGAGAGCATTGGGTCAGTTTTACTCAAGTCAAGCTGAAAAGGTCTAATAAAAGAGGTGGAGCTGAGGTGTAAGGAGAAATGAGAGAGCACAAAGTAGTCTTGTAACTTAGCCATTACAGGGGTAAGGGGGACTGGGCATTAGTTACTGGGGGAGGAGGAGTAACTGCCTTGTGATGGTGCTTGACTTACTTTAGCCTGTTTCAAAGCACCGGACACCTTACCCAAGAAAGAAAAGAAGTTCAGGAGAGTGGAGATTTGGAAAGTAATTGCAGGAGCAGAGAGGTGGAGGAGTTTGGAACTGATGCAGCCAGGACTGTTGCATTTAATTAGGATAAAGGGACAACAGAGCTGAGATGGTCATGGCAGGAGGAGTTGAGTGAAAGAATAAGAATGAGTGGAGGACACAGGGAGGAGAAAACACAGGTAGTGAAGACGCTATTAAAGGCAGACGCCACCTCAAGATGGTCAGAGATGGTGATGCTGTCATGTTTTAAGATCGGAGGACATGACTGGGAGAAAGGATCACATAAACAGTGGACGATCTGCCTAAACTAAGGACTATTAAGATTGTTCTGGAGTTTGGACACAAAATATACAAATCTGGCTAGTCTGGTAGATTTCATGCAAGCATTACAACACTGCTTGTACTTCAGTAAATCTGAAGATGACCTGGTGGTATTTTGGAGTCACCCAGCAGCATTTCAAGCACTGAGACAGGCAACTGTCTGCCTCAGAGCTCATTTAATTTTCCTTCTACCCCTACTGAGTCAGATCAGTCACATTTTGATTTCTGTCAGAAGTTCTAAACTGAATATGAACACTGGGTCACCATGTCTGGGTTCACACCACTGTCTTGTGATTGTACAAGGCCCACCCAGTTGAGGGGTTGGGATCATTCTTTCTCCAGTGGTGGTGGGGGGGGGACTGTACCAGAACAAATAAGAAATAGTGCTGTGCCTCTAACCCAGTACTTCTCAAATGGTGAGGCCAGCCTCCCCAGGGAGGCCCCAAATTGTTCCAGGGGAGGCCTGTCAAGTCTGAAAATCTTCAGTGTTTAAATTTTATGTTTTGGATGTTTTGTGTTCAGGGATGAAGAAAATTAAATATGGATAATGGTATCTGAACTTTTGTACTTATGCACAAATTGGTGACCAGAAAAAGTCTACTAAGCCACAGCTTGTTTCTAGATGTGTGGGATGACTGGGAAAGCACGCTGAGCAAAGGCTTGTTTTTACAATAGGTGTTTATATGTAAATTGATGACTAGGAAAGGCACGCTGAGTCAAGGCTTATTTCTACAGAATGTGCTTATGTAAAATAGTGACTGGGAAAATCACACTGAGCCAATGCTAGTTTCTACAGAAGGTGCTTATATGTAAATTGGTGACTGGGACAAGAACACTGAGCCAACGCTTGTTTTCAGGTGTGACCTGGGGTAAGGGTACAGGAAGCTGCTTAACAGGGTAAGAGGGGGAGAGATGAAGGTGGCTAGGTTAGTTGTTCCAGACAGAGGGGAAAAAGAGTAGGTAATTTAGGTTTTTTTTTGCCTTGAAAGTCACCCCAGGGGCAGCACTGCCTCCGACGCTGTTTGTGCACCCCAGACAGGGCAAGCATTTAATCTCCCCTCCTGTGCTGCCTAAAGGCAAATTTCACTTGAGTGGTGATACATGGTGGCTTGGTGTTACAAATGTAAATATATAGGAGAAGCGACTTAACTGAAAAAAAGAACATATACGAAAAACGAGGTGCTACCTTGGAGGCAGTGCTGCCCCCCCAGGGTGACTTGCGGGGCAGAAAAACTAAACAAGCGACAGAGTAACAAGGGTGCAAGATTAAGAAAAGTGGTGTGACAAGGATAACCTGGGTTGTGGGGTGGGGTGGGGGACAATAAGTGGAATAAAAGAGAATATACTCAGTCAGCATTATTAGTTTCACTTTATTCTTGGTGTACTGGGCAACGAATTATATTTTTTCCATGGGAAGGCCTAAGATTCTTTCTGAATTTGAGGGAGGCTTGAAATCTTTTTCATGGTATGGGGAAGGCTCACTGTCACAAAGCGCGAGAACTAATGTGTCTAACTGGAAAGAATAAGTGGACCAGATGTGTATAGCACCACCCCCTGGGATGCAGTACCTACCTGCCTTCCTACACTGGGCTGGATCACACCCTTGTTACCTTGACCAATAAACACTTCTATCAAGTTACACAAAGGGGTGCCCACATAGAAGTGAAACTGAGAGAATTAGCAGTGCTTTTATTTGAGAACACAGGCTTGGAAGCTGGAGGAAAAGTGGGATTACACAGTTGCAAGTCACCTTGAGCACTCCCACCCTATCAGACCCCACACAGTCTATGAAGCACCCGTCCAATCAAGGGGCACAAAAGGATGAATTACACTACACAGAGTGCAGTAAACTCTACACCTGATACAAGTACTAAAACTAGGAATTCAAGTATAATACAGGACCAGTGACTCTGGGTACCCAAGAACTACACTAAAGTCCCGGTGCAGGCCTGGTAGCTACAGTGCCTGGTTCTGTAGGTGGTGCACTTGATGAAATTTAGCAAGCTTGCAATTTAACACCCCCCCCAACAGACCATAGTGTGCTAGCACAATTTACAGAACTTGAAACTCCAAATTTTCATAAAACTCAACTTTGTAATATCAATGAGGTAATTGTAATCCAAAAAGGAAACATACCAAAGACCCCAACCAGCAGCTCTGGCACTCACGTGACTCATGGATGCAGAAGAGCAGATGAGGTGGGAACCAGCACACAGCAGTGGGTCGGGTAGCAATCAGAAATAGGTCCTAATGTCCTGGAGATTAAGTACTTCAGGTTCTATAAGATGTTTTACAGCAACACAGCCATTCTGGCTCGCACCTCTCAAGACACGGCCATTCTGGCTCGCACCTCTCAAGACACGGCTCTTCAGGCTCAGCTCTCAGTTACAGAAGCATTAAGTGGTAGTCTTCCCATTTCCCAAGGATCCCAGACTCCAGGAGTGACCCAATGGTCCCACTCCCCTCCTGACTGACAGCATCCACACTCAGGGCACGTGCTTCATGGTTCTCTCTTCCTCAATCCACTCCACCAGATAAAAGCTAGCAGGCCCCTTATCTGGCTCCAAAGCAACTTGGCTAGAATGCAGGTTTCTGTCTCTGTTTCATACAGCTCAGCAGCTTCAATCTGCAGCAATTCTCCACAGGCACAGACTTCTCAGTGGTTACTTTCAACAGGTGTCCATCTGACACAGTTTCACAGCTTTCACTAAACAGGTGCCTTTCCCTGGCACAATCTCTGAACAGTATAAGTCCAGGATAATACTCACAGAGATTTTGCAGGATGAACTCTGGTGAGGGCTCATGGGATTTTTGGCCTGGTCAGGCCTCTAACTTGAACACACTAGCAGCAGATCTGATCATCTCAGTGTCTCTCTTAGACTATTTAAAGCTCCCAGAGAGCCCCAAATCTTCTTCCCCCAATTCAGTGTCCTATTGGACAAGCAGGGTTGCTCATGTATTTTCTGCTGCACATAACTGGAAAAGAAACACTAAATAAATAAATAAGTCAGTCGTCCTGCCCTGTCCTGCTCCCTGATTGGCCCTCTTAGCCCTCCAGTCTACTTGAAAGATCCCCGATTACATCATCCTCCCACAGTTTCTTGTGCCCTGTTGCTTGGGCTTTCTAGCCCTCTGATTAGTTGGCTGGCAGGGCCAAAAGGTGCCAAGATGGCTGTGCTCATGTCAGGATGTGGCCCTGTGCTCCAACTTCCTCTATTTTATTTATTACTCCCCTCCCCAACAGTGTGATGGCCCCCTGATGTGCAGAAGCCTTCCAGGGCTATCGTCCAGTCAAGCCAGTTGTGGTCATGAGTGTGGCAGGTCCCAGTCACTGGTCAGGTTTGGGTGTGAATGTTGAGCACTGGACAGGAGGCTCTGCACACATGTTCCCGTGTGGTGGCTATCATGTGTGGCACTCTGGTACCAAAGAGGAGTGGCATACTTGGTGTTATGGGTGCCAGGGTCAGAGCACCAGGACTGAAGAATGCTGCGCTGTGGCCACTGCCTAAAGGGGCGTAGGAGGCATTGAAAACATCTGCACTGCCATGCTCTTTCTTCCACCGCCTACCCATGCACTCAAGTGAGAGGAAGCCAGCAGCATCAGTAATAGCAGTCTGAGGCCTCGAGAGGGCAGCAGGCTAGCAGGCAGGCTCCAAAAACCGAAATGCCACTATTGTATTTAGTATCAAAGAAGCCACTTGCTTGCAAGCAGATGAATTGGAAATATAATACTTTATCTCCCCCACTAAGCAAAATTTACTTTGAGAATACTCATACAAAATCATGGAAAATACTGAAATCTCTGGAAGGGGGAGAAAGCCAATGGATGAAACACAACAAAGAACCATGTGCTTACTTTGTTTCTAAATAATCTTGAATATGGAACTCAAATATTATAAATCACAAAGTGCTAGTTTAATGACAGTGAAGATGAAAATAATATGTTCACCATTTCTGATGGGAATACTGCACAAAAGTGTATGTTTTCCTTTGTGGGTTCATATCACTAGTCAGTCTATTGCTTCCTGACATTCTGCCTATCATGATGAAATAAATGCTTTTTTGAGCAGCTTTTTGCTTTTCTCACAAGGACCAAAAATAACCTTCTTTTTTAATTTCTCAATAGAACTTTATTTTATGAAGAATCACTATCACTAAAAATACCACCAACTGGTTAATCTGGTTCAAGGTCAGTAGGCATTCATCTGTATCCCCCCTCCCCCGGGTCGTGCCTGAAAATAGTCAGGATTTGTCTAGTGCACTTACCCGGTCAACAAAACCTAAATAAATAAAATAAATAAGAACAGAACATATGACCAATGGCCAATGATATAAAACCTTAGGGAAATCATGTTTGTTTCATATTAACTGGTTAATTAGATGAAGGACATATTCCAAAGAGTAACAGACATTTCTGCCTATTGATTTGCAGCCATTTGGTCATTAGTCTTTCCCAAATCACCTGACAGAATTTTATTACAAATATTAAATAATAATCCCAACCTCTATGTAGGCAAGTGTATATATATATATATATATATATATATATATATATATATATATAGTATCTAGTATATTGGTTTAACTCCTTGGTAGGCTTACAGGAGCAAAATCCCTTTGTCCTAATGCTTTCAAGTTCAGACTATTAATATACGATAGGCAGCATTTATTATATATATAATTGCTTCAAGTGACTTATAGAAATAAATAATTTGATTGAATAGAACTACCTTTCCTGTGATCATGGTATATATTGACTACTATAAAGCAGAATATCATGAGCAGGGCCAGCAAGGTGGTGGTCGCATTGTATACATCCCTGGTCCACCCCCATGTTGAGTACTGCAGTCATTTCTAGGCACCGTGACTTAAGAAGGATATGAAAAGAATTGAGGGCTCACAAAGATGGGTGACAAGGATGGTGAATGGGATGCAGGGTATGACTTACTGGGAGAGGCTTGAGACCCTAGGGCTGTACTCGTTGCAGTATAGAAGGTACAGGAGAGATATGTGTTTGATCTTCTAGGCGATGCAGGACATGGATCTCTGGGAGTGCATAGGAGTTAATAAGAGACCTGAGCTGATAAAAATAGGAGTCACCAATATCGACTGAGAGGAGACCATTACAATAAAAATCAGAGCGGAAACTGGTTCACACAGCGTGTGGTGAATAGTTGAATGCATTGTCACCATTAGTGGTGTCTTGCAATAGTATGAATCAGTTAAAGCATACACTAGATGAATATTGTATAGATAAACGCTTTTCTGCTCTAGCCAATTGGTCTGGAATACTAAGAAACACTCAGCATTGCGTATGGTACCAATCCTAGAATGTCCAAACTTTCCTCTCTCCCTCCCCTACCACCTGCATACCCATAACAGTTCCTAGTTAGAAAGTGTACATGCATTTCTATACTTCGGGGTTTTGCTTGACCTGCACATTGAGTTTATCTGCCACATTAACTCCATCAGTATCCAACCACTTCCCAAAGCCAGAGCCCTGTACAAGAAAAAAGATCATGTCCTTACTGCCTTAAGGGAGATAAGCAAAATGACTCTTCCTGTCTTTTACTACAGGGATAGAGATGTTATTTACAGTTCCCACTCTGGCCGGACTAGACCTCTCTTTAATGTCTTCTGTTACTTTGTCTTGGACTGCCACCCTCAAACCCCCCACTATGCCATGTATAAAAGCTTGGGCAGGCTTTCACTAGAAAAAAGAAGGTGCATGCTTAGTACAGTTCTTAACTGTATTTCTAAATACTAATAAAATAACCTTTCTGACCATCCTTTTTCTTTGTCCCACCTCTTCCTCCTCCAGCTCCCTAAAACATTACCCCACTAATTTGGGTCTGGCACTACAGCATAGAGGTTAGAGTAATGAGCTGTGAATGATCTCGGTAAATCCGGCAGACCTGGTTTTGATTCCCACAACCGCCATTTGCACACTATGTGACACTGAGCAAGTCACAACGTCCCCAGTGCTTATGGGTCACCCCTGAAAACAGGCCTTGGGTCTAGTGGGTCTTTTCTGGTTAACAAAGAATAAAACTAACATTAAGGATATATTCAATCACAAAATAATGATAGCCTTTACCACAGTAAAAGGAAAATAAATTTACCATCCTCACATTTGTTAGATACATTAAAATATGAGATTATGTTAACAAAACCAGTCTTTCCCAGACATAGCTGGAGCTCACCAGTTTAGAATACATTATCTGTAATGAAGGTCATTCTAAATTGTTTTCAAAAATATTTTATCTAATAACTGAACAATGTCATAAAACATCTCTTCAATTAAGAGCAAAATGGGAACAAAAATTAGGGTCCACCTTCTTGGACGTGGGATGAAATATATTAACTGAAGACATATATAATGGTACTATTTCTATGAAATTTCAGCAAATACTATTTACAGTAATATATATCATAGATTCTACTATACACCCAACCAGTTAAATAAAATAAATGAAGACTTCTCCAATACACGTCCAAGATGTGGATCATCAGAAGGAACACTGGAACATATGTTTATTACATGTAAGGTATTAGACCAATTATGGAATAAAATTCTAGATGCCCGATCTAAAGCTACAGCTAGTCTACTGCCAAGAGATACTGGTCTGATCCATCAAGAGAAAAGTTGATAGACAAGAGATATACTGCTTCACCAAAGTAAATTAATTCATCTAGGACTAAAACTGCTAAAAACAAACATATCTTACTCAAAAGGAAGGATAAGGAGCCAGCAACACATCTAACCTGGTTGAACTCCATGGTATCTTTTCACAGTACACAAGACTGGAAGGTAAAATGTGGGCACACTCTAGACAATTCTTCTCTGTTTAGTTCATCCCTACTACAGAGTTATGAATCTGTTTGCCTGTGTCTTTCATCTTATTTCTTGATTCTCATTCTTTTTAGACATGTACAGAAATACTGTAGCAATAACCTAACTGTCTAAACTTCTACATAATGCCTAAGTCAAACGTGACACTTATCTTTTTGAAATCCAGACTCTGTCTCCAAGTCAATTAATGGAGCACTACAGTCAGAATTTGCAAAAACATATGTTGTGCAGAGTGTTTTGATTTGTGTGTGTAGTCCTAATGTGTCCTTCCCTTTGTCTTCTACTAGGAGTTTTTTTCTAAGTTAGCCTGCTAGTTTTATGGCAGTTTTATGGCCCCTGTGGATCTCCATCTTAGCATGGTTTATTCTTCTTCTTTTTCCTACAATGCCTCTGTCCCATGTGACAGTGATGTATCCAGGACCATAGATTCAGCAAGTAATGGTTTAGAGTCAGTTTTACAACAGCAAAGCTGTGATATTAAGTAACTTTCCTTATCCAGTGTGCACTAAAGGCTACATTTACAGTTTAGCAAATACATGAGGGCTAATTGAGTGGGTTATTCTGTAAGAAAACAGCTGGAGTATTTACTAATTATAGTATTGATGATCTGGAGTGATTTGTGTGCTTTTTATGACTCTGTAGTTTAAAGAAACTAAATGTTTGACTAGCAAAACATTTACCCCTGCTAGCTAGACTCGACACACACATAGAAAACAAAAATACTGAATTAGAGTTATTTAATGGAGGCCAGAACATCAGGCTCCTATCTCTAGCACCTGCTGAATCAGTGGTCCCGGATGCGTCACTGTGACATGGGACAGGAGGCATTCCAATAAACCATGCTAAGATATAGACCACCAGGGGCCATAAAACTACCATATACTGTAACTAGCAGGCTAATTTAGAAACAACTCTTAAGAGCAAACAAAGGGAAGGACACACCAGGACTACACATACACATCAAAACACTCTATACAACACATGTTTTTGTAGATTTTAACTGTAATACTTCCTTAATCATAATAAGATTTACTGCTTCTATGAATCAAAACATGCCCAATGTTATTTAAGAACTGTATACAATGTCTTTTTGAATTTTTTTGCTCTCTGTTTATGTACCTTCACAACTCTGGTCCCCAACACCTTCAGAGCCTCATTTTACCATGCAGTGGTACCCTTACCTCTCTGAGGTGCTGGCCTTCTACCATGCAGCCATGATTTGTGGCCCTCCCCAGGCAGGGACAAGGTGGTGGATTTACCCCCCGAACACACTGCTGCTTCATCAGGTTGTACACTCCTCAGACAGCAGGGTCCAGCCCCAGAAGTACCAAGGTCTTTGTCTAGGGGGACCAGAGCCTTTTTCCTGTTTCTCTCTGACCCCTCAGAACTCAGCGTGCATAGATATTAAGGGGCATGCATGTGCTAAATGCAGTAATGCCCCGATGTCAGCAGAGTTCCACCTCCTGTCAGCCCTCCAGCCTGGTCACCCAGGAAGTAGTATTGCAGCAGAGAATAGGAACCCACGCACCCCAAAGAAGAAGAATGTCCACTAGGATGCTCAGTCCTTCTCCCCCTGGCCAGACAACAATGATTTGGGCTTGTTCCACAACTCAGGTCACCGCCATCACAAGCCATAACCCTGATATGTTACCCAATAATTCTGGATAATTATTCTTCTGTATCCAGTTATTGCAGTTGTTCTAATCTGTAATATCCCTGTTCTGTGTCCTCCAAATGTGCCAAGAAATGAGCAAATTCTCTGCTCAGGAGCCTTCCTTATCGAACATTGTAAATAAATAAATGAGGTAAAGGGTATACCTGCTGCAAAAAGTGTCATTTTACTTCTTGACATTATTATTTCACAGATTCTGGCTATGCCCATGAACTGCAGTATATATCAACCTTTTATATTCTGCCATATTTTAAATCTATAGCTCCTCACTTCAATTATCTAGAAAAAATGACATTGTTAATTTCCTGCTTTCATGATCACTCCGCAATGACAGCAGACTATAAATGCAGACAGCAAGCAAGCGCAACTGACAGGAAGAGCAACCAGTAACTAGAGATGGGATCAGATAGTACGTGTTGGATACTGGGTTAATAAACTGAACTGTAAGCAGAAAAAAATAGCACTTCAGCTGACAGATAGAACAGTACCAGTATTTTAACTGAAGGTCTTCTCTTTAAAATCACTAGTATTACTCTGCCGAAATTACATATGGTGTAGGCAGCTCTGTTGAAACAAAAATCATAATTGCATAAGTTGCACTCCTAAGACTACTCCGCTGCAAAGCCATTGCTTCTTCTAAGGTTACAGCTTAGTTTATGGAACTGATTACATTAATCAGTAAAACATATCCTACTGCTAAAGCTGTCTCTTAAATTTCTGTGGAGGCAATGCAGTAGTTATATACAGTGATAAAAATAATAATTATGCTGTTTTCTCTGTGATATGGATCAAAATTGGCAGCCTGGATTCTCTGCTCTACAAACATGAAATAAAAATGTCAGACTTCCTACCAGTTACCTTTGAGTTGTTCACAGATGCTACCTTGAATCAGTTTCTGAGCCCAGCAAAAGAAACAACTGGAAAAAAAAATATTAATTTCAAAGGCATAACAATTTCTTCTCTAATGTTATTATTTTTACTACCCTAAACCCATTTTTTAAGCACAATAAGACACTCCAGGTTGTTGGCAGTAGTGCCATGGAAGCACTTCCAGAGACTGAAGGGGTGTGGGTTCATGGCACTACTACCATCAACATGTCATTTCTTACTGTGTAATTACCAAACAAGTACTCCTTGGTTGGGATATATTCAGACTGCGCCAGGCTGTGGTGCAAGCCTGGGCACAGCGCAACTGGAATGTGCCAGGACGCTGACAGGGTGATATTCAACAGTGCTGCGCCATGGCTCAGCGCCATTGAATACCGTGCTGTGGCCACCTGCAATGTGCATGGCGCAGTGGCACTGCACCAGCTCAAGTGGCCAGAGAGGGGCAAGGGGATGAGATAGCGCAACTGCCATTGCGCTAGGCGCATCAACAGCGGTATTCAAAAGTGCACATGCAAATGGGGCCATAATGCATACAAGGCACAAATGGGGCCATTTGCATGTCATTATGGCCCCATTTGCATGCAGGTGCACCTATCCTCGGCTGCAGCCATCAGGGACCAATGTCCCCTGCACAAGCGGCAAAGTGCCCCACTGCCCAATCACGGGCATGGGGATTGAAAATGAGAGTCCAATATCCCTGGTGGTCCAGTGGACCTCTCGCAGCCTGATTGCAGGCATATGTAATAAAATAAAAGTCCAATATTCCTGGTGGTCCAGTGGACCGCTCCCAGCCAAATTGCGATCATACGTAATAAAATAAAAGTCCAATATCCCTGGTGGTCCAGTGGACCACTCGCAGGCCGATCGTGGGCATCAGTAATAAAATATGACAAACCAATCCATCCCTGGTGGTCAGCGGTACCCCCCCTCCCACCCGCCCACTGGGCCCACCACCCCGCTCCTCCAGTCAGCGGTGGGCAGCATCCCCACCCACTTGCCACCCCACCGCCCGCCAAGTGACTCCATATGGTACAGCTGTGCCCATTTGGTCCACAGCATGAGCCAATGGGCATGCAGCCCTCCTATACTACACAGTCCAGCAATGTGAATGGATCCATTCACATATCTGGTCTGTGTGGTATGGAGTTGCATGCCCATTGGCTCACGCCAGACCAATGGGCGACAACCCTACCACAGTACAGAGTAACTTGGCAAGCGGCGGGCAGCATGTGGTGGGAGCTGCCACCCACCACTGACCAGGGTGGAGCGGATGGCGGGCTCACTGGGCTGGTGGGAGGGGTTTCTGGACCACCAGGGATGGATTGGTTTGTCATATTTATTACTGACGCCCGTGATCGGGCTGCGACCGGTCCACTGGACCACCAGGGATATTGGACTTTTATTTTATTACATATGCCCACAATCGGGCTGGGAGCAGTCCACTGGACCACCAGGGATATAGGACCTTTATGACAATACTAATGCCCATGATCGGGCATGGGGGGGGCGCTACCACGAGGGTGTCGCCGGAGCTCGGGTGGCCACCCACAGCTGACAGCTGCCGTGTTGCGCCTTGCTATAGGGCAGCTCACCTGTTGGTGACCAGCTGTTGCTCCTTTTTTTTTGGCTCAGCTGTGTGCAGCGCAGGTAGGGGTTGCGCATGCATGGGCTTAGCACATCCCGGCTGAATATCAGGATGTGCGGAGCATGCATGAGCACGCCCCACTTGTAAGCTGCATACATTACTGATGTGCTCTGGTGCATCAGGATTTGTGCCAGGCACATTCCCCTTTTGAATATCATGCTGGGGCGCATCAGTGGGTTGCGCATGGTGCAGCTGTGTTGCGCCATGCACAGCCCTTCTGAATATCCCACCCCTTGTGTAGATTGCCAAAGTTCTAGGAAGAAAGTAGTATACCATGTTTTATAGAAACACAGAAACATAGAAGTTGTCAGCAGATAAAGACCACCTGGCCCACCTAGTCTGCCCTATTTTCTCTACCTACAGTGCTACCACAGATCCTCCTAGGTCTCTGCTTTGCACCCCTCCAGCTCACTGCTAAGATCCCCTTGTTTCTAGACCATGCTTTCTTGAATCCTGTAACCATTTTAGCCCCGACCACCTCCACTGGGAGGCTGTTCCAAACATCCACCACCCTTTCCGTGAAGAAGTACTTCTGCACATTTCCTCTCAGCCCCCCACAGCTTCATAGTGCGACCCCTTGTCCTTGAGCATCTGTTTCTCTGTAAAGTGTTCCCTTTCTGTACCTTTTTTATCCCTATGAAGTATTTGAATGTTTCTATAATATTCCCCCTTTCCCTCCTGTCTTCTAGAGAATACATATTTAATTCCTTAAGCCTTTCTTTGTAGGGCTTCTGATGTAGGCCCTACACCATTTTGGATGCCCTCCTCTGTACTGCCTCCACTCTGTCCATGTTCTTTCAGAAGAGGGGCCTCCAGAACTGGACACAGTACTCGAGGTGTGGTCTCACTAGTGATCTATACAGGGGTATAATTACCTCCCTCTTTCTGACAGTGATATCCCTGCCTATGCAACGGAACACCACGCTAGCCTTTTCTCTGCCTTGCGACACTGTTTAGCTACCTTCAGGTCATCAGAATTGATTACCCCCAGGTCCCGTTCCTGTTCTGTGACTGCTAGTACTTCTCTTACCAGTTGATATGTTGCCCCTGGGTTTCTGTGCCCCAAGTGCATGATTTTGCACTTTTCTGCATTGAAGCCCAGCTGCCAAACCCATGACCATTCTCCCAGCTTTTTTAGATCTTTTCTCATTCTTTACACACACACACACACACACACACACACGGTGTGTCTACTGTGTTGCAGATTTTTGTATCATCCATGAACAGGCATACCTTCCCTTCCAGTCCTTCTGCAATGTCACTTATAAATACATTGAAGAGGACTGGGCCTACTACTGACCCGTGAGTCACCCCACTGGTTACTTTGCCCTCTCCAGATTGGATGCCATTTACCACCACCCTCTGACTTCTATTGTCCAGCCAGCTCTCTGCTCATCTTACTGTTTTAGGACCCACTCCCAGGCTTCTCAGATTGCTCACCAGTCTTCTATGTGGAACGGTGTCGAAGGACTTACTGAAGCAAAGGTAGGCTTTGCCAACCACTCTTCCCTGATCCACTTCCTTAGTTACCTAGTCAAAGAACTGAATTAGGATTGTCTGGCAAGACCTCCCCACTGTAAACCCATGTTGCCTTGGATCCTGATGACTACTGGAAACAAGGTATTCCCCAATTCTTTCCTTCAGTAGTGAGTCCATTACTTTTCCCACTACTGAAGTCAGACTGAAAGGCCTGTAACTTCCAGCTTCCAGAGCTGTAAGAGGTGCAGCCAACTTCTCCTTGAGTTCCCTCAGTAATCTGGGGTGTACTCCATCTGGTCCCATTGCCTTGTCTACTTTTAACCATGGCAATTCCCTTAGGATTCTTTCCACTCTAAACTAGTGTCCACTTCCCTTCCCTTAATGCCCTTGTCTTTTATCATTGGCCCACTACCTACCCTCTCTTCTGTAAATTCTAAAGATAAGTATTTGTCCAATATGTCCGCTTTTTGATGGTCCTCCTCCACATACACCCCTTCTCCCCCTTTCAGCCTTACTATCCCTCCCTTGGTCTTTTTCTTGTCACTTATGTATCTAAAAAATGTCTTGTCTCCCTTTTTACTGAGTTGGTGATATCCTCCTCTGTTTGCACTTTTACGCTCCTAACTGTCTTTCCTCCCTTTGTTTCTCCTGATAAGTCTCTCTATACTCCTCTTTCTGTGTTTTCTTACACTTTTCAAAAGCCATTTTTTTTTGCTCTTACTTTTTGCACTACCTCACTAGAGAACCATATGATGATTTTTGTCAAAGAGAAGCCACAGTGATTGACAAACCAGAAACCTAAAATGTTAGACAAATTGCATGGCACTCTAAAAATAAATTCTCTGTTTTCTCCCACTGTTCAATAGACAAATCGGTAGATAGATAGATAGATAGATAGATAGATAGATAGATAGATAGATAGATAGATAGATAGATAGATAGATAGGCAGGCCCAGTGGTGCAGAGGGCTGAGGCACTCCAGTGCCTTACCTCTCACCATGCCGGTGAACCGTGTTCAGGAACAAGCATAGATTGCCAATGGTCAGCCAGGGAGTGAGAGGACTGAGTGCCCGTAGGGCTGCTCTCCTCTCCCAGGAAGGGGACCTGCACTGTCAAATGACTGCCACCAGCTCGAGGCCTAGTGACAGTGTGGGTTGAGGAGGGCTATAGCAGGGAGGTGCTGTGGGACTCCACAGCATGCCTCCACACATGTATGCTAACTTGTGCTCTCCAACGTGGGGAATGGGGAACAAAACTGGTGGAAAAATGGCAGGGCAGTCATTCATGAAGCCTGCCTATTGACTCTCACCCACCACATCAGGGGAAAATTTGTGAGGGTACTCTGGCACAAGGTAATTCCCAGGGAGATGCTGAATGGTTGAGGATCAGTGGGGTGGATCTGAATGGGAGCTCAGCCTTCCCTGGGCATGGAGGGAAAAATATAACATTAAAAAGATAGATAGATAGATAGATAGATAGATAGATAGATAGATAGATAGACAGACAGACAGACAGACAGACAGACAGACAGACAGACAGATGGACGGACAGATAAATAGATAGAGAGAAAGAGAGAGAGAGATTAATGCTGCATGTAGAGCTGTGTGGAATTTTCAAATTCCACTACCACCAGCATTCTGAGGAATTTTGGAAATTCTGACTAATTCCATGAAATCTAGATTTAGTATTTGCCGTATTGGTCCTTGCAAGAACAGATCCAGAAGCAAATGATTTGATACCTTTTAATGGACCAACATAGATGTAACAACAGCAAAGTGGTCTAGCTTTCGGACCAACAAGTTCTTCGTCAGATGCGTAATGACAGTTATTTAGAAAAAACAATACTTTCAACACCCAGATCATGCAGAAAAAAACAGAAAAATTCCCCATTGATTTAAAATACTCATTAAAAAAAAACAGAAGATGATGTTAAAGAAGCTTAACAGTAGCATGTCACCTTCAGCTGGGAGAGTCTCAGGGTCAAATGTGCTTAATGCAGAAGACATACAAAGAGCTCCACTGCATATAAATTAAATTGACATATAAGATAACAACTACTTGAGCAGATGGCTCTTAAATCATATTATGAGTGTCACAATATGTATAAGAATGCAATTACTGAAAAACAAACCCCACCTGGATTAAAGACATACTAAAATTGTCTTAGGACTACAAGAAGCATCTATGTACATATAACAGACAAAGAGTAACCAGTAAAGTTTTCTTAAAAGGATCAGTAGTTACACACTGTATGATGTGTAAAACTTAGCTGGACCCATTACCCAACTATACTCTCCAGCTAGATATTCTGCCCCATAAACTTTAAAAGCCTATAGTGTAGTAACATGACTTTATAAATGATAATATAAATAAAAATTGACAGTATAAGTGTCAAACAAAAAACTACTTGTCAAGGACCACGAAGGAATTAAGACCATGCAGCCTGATATGTACTGATGTCAATAAATTCTCAGGCCCAGATATTCAAACTGCGCCAGGCTGTGGTGCAAGCTTGGGCGCAGCTCAACTTGGCTACGAAGGGGTGTGGACTGGACGATATTCAACGGAGCTGCACCATGGCTCAGCAGCATTGAATATCACACCCTGGCCACCCACAGTGTGCATGGCACAGTGGCACTGTGCCAGCGCAAGTGGCCAGAGTGGAGCATGGGGATGCACGAGCGCAAGTTCCATTGTGCTATGCACAGCAACCGTGATATTCAAAGCTTGACATGCAAATGGGGCCATAATGTATGCAAAGCACAAATGGGGCCATTTGCATGTCATCATGGCCCCATTTGCATGCAAGTGCACTGATCCCCGATGACTTGCTCCTGGTGCCCTGCCAGGCAGCAGCCATCAGGGACCGACACCCCCTGCAGCCAGCAATGTGCTCCACAGCCTGATCGAGGGCATTTGTTATAAAGAGTACCATCAGTTCCCTCGTTGGTCCAGTGGATCGCCATCGCTCGATCGCTGGCATCTGCATAAAGAAAAATAAGTTCAATATCTCGGTGGTTCAGGTTGCCTCTACTCACCATTGAGCCCCACTTCAATTTGTGCCTTCGCTGAGCCGGCAGAGCCTTCACCTGCCTGCTACTCCTGCCGCTTCGCCAGTTGACACCGCCGGGCTAGCGCCCATCTGGTTCGCCAGTATGAGCCAGCAGGCAGCCCAGGCTGATACATTCCAGATATGTGAATCATCTCACATATCTGAATGTGTAGTATGGCATGTTGCATGCCCATTGGCCATGGCTGCAGAACCAATGGGCGACAGTCCTACCGACGGTGTCAGTCGGCGGGCTGCAGGGTGGCAGGTGGGGTGGCGCTGCCTGCCGGCTGACCGGGGGGAGCGGGTTGGTGGGGCTCAGTGGGCAGGTGGGGAGGGGGTAACCCTAGACCACCAGGGATATTGGACTTATTTATTTCTTTATACAGATGCCTGCGATCGGGCAGATTGCGGTCCACTGGACCACCAGGGATATTGGACGAATTACTCTTTTTTGACAAATGCCCATGATCGGGCAGCCAGCGGTCCACTGGACCACCAGGGATATTGGACGGAATTATTTTATTTTATTACAAATGCCCATGATTGGGCATGGTGGGGCCCTGCCAGGTGCAGTCGGAGCTCGGGTGGCTACCCACAGGTGGCAGCTGCCGTGTTGCACCCTGCAATGCAGCAGCTCACCTGTGGTTGGCCATCAGTTGTTCCTTTTTGGATCAACTTTGTGCTGGCACAGGTAGGGGTTGCACATGCATGGCTCTGCACATCCCGGGCTGAATATCGGGCTGTGCAGGGTATGCATGGGCACGCCCCCACCTGCGCCTGCATACATTACTGATGCACTCCGGCGCATCGGGATTTGTGCTGTGCACTTTTCCCTTTTGAATATCACACCGGGGCACATCAGTGGGTTGCGCATGGCACAACACTGTTGCGCCATGCACAACCCTTTTGAATATCTGGGCCTCAGTGTATAATATAACAACTTGATGTACTGAAAATGTCTAAGGAATCTGAATAAGAAATACAAATTAAATTCTCTCCTTCCATCCACACACATACAGCACGCCCCACTCCACCCCACTCCACCCCACACCCCCATAATGTGGAGGGGGGATACCTAGTTTTAAGGAGATATAGACACACACACACACACACACACACTCCTAATGCACCATCATTCACATCAATCACTGCAATAGTTACCCAAAGGAATTCAACTTGTCATGAAATCCCAAGTAAAAGGGATCATGTTTCCTAGTATCTACAGAGTAAAAATGTGATACAATTTAACCTTACTCCTGTCTGTGCAGTAACATCTCCAAGGATTCTGGATAGAACCACAATTAAATAAAACTCCCACCCTCCCCAGGGTAAGGTAACTAGACGTAAATATAAAGTATGTGTATAAGTCCTAACATACCTACATTTCCACAAATCACTACAATATTAGTCTAATGTAAATAGATCTGTCCAGGACCCTCATGCAAATGAGATCTCACGCCCCAATATGTTCAGAGTTAAAAAAATGTGACAATCTATAACAACACTACTGTATGTACAGTAACAGGCTGGGAATCTGAATATGGTGCAATGGAATCAACCCCACTCCTGGGTGAAGGTTAATAGTAAGAAGGAATCAATATTCATTATGTGTGTGAAGTAAGAGTAATAACACACTGTGACTCCATGTATCTAAATAAAAGCCTACCTCAATGTGACAGCAAGCCCCATGCCTGCTATATTCACATACTTCTCAAAACACACACACACACACACACACACACACACACACACATACACACCACACATGCTGAAGTCCTATAATATGTCAGTCCAAAGAAGAGGTCTGTGGATATTAAATCCTGTAATGTCTCATGAAACCCAAATCTATGTTCATCCCATCTGCTACCATATTGAGTTGTAAATCAAGTTTAATCTCAAAAGCTCATCTCTGTTGTGTGCTTTTGAGATTTCCTTTTAAGACCATTACTGACATATCTGAAATTGAGTGGTCAGGCTGAGAGAAGTGTTGCTCCACTGGTTTTTCAGTCTTCTTCGTTTTAATAGTATGTCTGTCTGAGTTCATCCTAGTGTGGAGCCGTTGTCTTGTCTCTCCAACATAACCTGTTTGTGGATATCTCTTGCATTGAATGAAATAAACAGCATGTTGTGATGTACATGTATAACTCCCATGTACCTTGAATTGTCTGTTTTGTGATGTAACCACACAGTCCGAAGTGGAAATGAGTTCACAAGTCTTACAGGTGCGTTGATTGCAGGGTCGTGTACCATTTAGTGTCATGGTATTCTGTTCTGATGAAGGCTTGCTCCTAATAATCAGGATGGATAAGTTTGGTGGTTGTTTAAAAGATGGTAGTGGTAGTTCCTTAAAAATACAATTAAGGGTATCATCCTCATTAAATATTGGGTAGAGATCTTTAATAATCTTATACAGAAGTTCAAGGTCTTGTTGACATGTGATTACTAAGGGCATTCTGTCTGTAGCTGTCTTTTCTTTATACTGAAGTAGTTGTTGTCTTGGTACTTGTGTTGCACATTCTGTTGTCCTGCCAATTTCTCTGGAAGAGTGTCCCTGCTCAATAAAGGTGTTTTTCAACATAGCCAAATGTGTATCTCTGTCCTCCTCATTTGAACAAATACAGTGACACGGAGTGCTTGACTGTACATGCCAGATTTTTTTTGTGTGCTTTGGGTGATTACTTTTCTTGTGTAAGTATCTCTGTCTGTCTGTTGGCTTCCTGTAAACAAATGTATGTAACCATCCTTAATGGTGACTGTGGTGTCCATAAAATTAACATTAGTGGTAGAATACTCTAGGGTAAGCTTTATGGTAGGGTGAAGGTTATTAAGTTACTAATGAAAATCTTTACATGCATCTGTGCCCTCCATCCAAATGATAAACAAATCATCAATGTACCAGAAATAAGCTAGTGGTTTGTGGGGACAGTGCCTTACGAAGTCCTCCTCTAAGTCTGCCATAAAGAGGTTAGCATATCGTGGAGCCATCCTGGTGCCCGTTGCTGTTCCCATAGTTTGAACATAATGTTTACCATTGACGTTGAAGTTGTTATGTGTCAAAATGAATTCCATAAGTTTCCCCATCACTTCAGGGTTGATGTTTTGGTCCAGTCATTTCTCCTGTATGTATTTAAGTCAGGCTGAAATGCAATCAGTGTGTGAAATATTATTGTAGAGGGATGTTACATCCATCATCATTAAAATGGTATCAGGTGGTAAGTCCTTCCTTATAACCAGAACGTACACACAGAAAGTGAGTAGTGTCCTGGATATAACTGTCTCTTTCCATAACCAGTGGTTTCAAAATGGTTTCTACAAACCCTGAGATCCCCTCAGTCAAGGTACCATTACCAGAGACAATGGGTCTTCCTGGATTGCCAGGTTTATGTATTTTAGGCAACATGTAGAATGTCCCTGGCTTGGGTTCAGCAGGGATGAGGTCAGTTAGTTTTTTTGAACATAGTCTGGAAAAGTTCCAGTTAAGTCACATAGTTCTTTTTTATGTCTTGTAGTGGGGTCACTCTTCAGTTCTCTATACACAGGCAGAAAGGGATAGGGAGAAGTACCAGGAGAAGCAAAGGGAGGTAGGGAGGTCAGTAAGGGAAGCCAAAGCTCAGACAGAAGAACACATTGCAAAATCAGTGGGTAGAGGGGACAAAACCTTTTACAGGTACATAAGTGAAAAAAGAAAGGCAAAGGGAGGGATAGTGAGACTGAAGGGGGAGGATGGGGGCATGCGTGGAGGATGACAACAGTAAAGCTGACATATTGAACAAGTATTTCTGCTCAGTCTTTACTGAGGAAGAGGAGGGTAATGGGTCTGAAAGGAGTACAAGGGTGAGAATGGTGCAGAATGGACACAAGTCCCTTTACACGAAAGGGTCCTGAAGGAACTGGAAGTAATAAGAGTTGATAAAGCAATGGGGCCAGATGGGGTGCACCCCAGGGTCCTTAAAGAACTAAGAGAGGTGGTGGCTGAACCTCTGGCTATCCTGTTTAGCCAATCACTGGAAACAGGGGAGGTACCCAAAGACTGGAGGACAGCAGATGTAGTCCCCTTATACAAAAGTGGGAACAAAGAGGAAGCAGGGAACTACAGACTAGTCAGACTCACCTCGGTAGTGGGGAAGATCATGAAAGCACTACTGAAGGAAAGATTGGTGGAACATCTGGGTGTCAATGGACTACAGGACCCAAGGCAGCATGGTTTCACCAGGGGGAGGTCATGTCAGACCAACCTCATTGAATTTTTTGACTGGATGACTAGGGAGGTGAATCAGGGGAGGGCAGTGGATATGGCCTATCTGGACTTCAGCAAGGCCTTTGACACTGTGCCACATAGAAGACTATTACACAAACTGGGGAATATGGGTGTGGGCAGGACAGTAGTGTGGTGGGTAGGTAACTGGCTGGGTGGCAGGACACAGAGGGTGGTGGTTAATGGCTGTCACTCCACAGAGGGAAGAGTGACCAGTGGGGTACCACAGGGATCAGTGCTGGGACCAGTCCAATTCAACATCTTCATCAGTGACATTGCGCAGGACCTAGAAGACAGAATTTCACTGTTCGCTGATAACACAAAGCTCTGTAACAGAGTAGACACACCAGAGGGTGTAGACAGAATGAGAAGGGACCTGCAGAAACTTGAAGAATAGTCAGGGGTTTGGCAGTTGAAATTCAATGCAAAGAAGTGCAAGATAATGCATATGGGGCACAAAAACCCTGGCACAATATATCAGTTGAGGGGTGAGGATATAGCATGCACCAAGCAGGAAAGGGATCTTGGGGTTATCATCTCTGATGACCTCAAGGTAGGGAAACAGTGTGACAAGGCAGCAGGTAAAGCAAATAGGATGCTGGGATGCATAGGCACGGGCATCACCAGCAGGAAAAGGGAGGTCATAATTCCACTATACAAGACACTAGTGAGGCCCCACCTGGAGTACAGTGTACAGTTCTGGAGACCATACCTACATAAGGACATGGACAGGGTAGAGAAGGTTCAGAGGAGGGCAACAAAGATGGTGCATGGATTGCATCACAAGTCCTATGAAGACAGGTTGAAGGAACTGAACATGTACTTCCTGGAGGAGAGGAGGGAGAGAGGGGATATGATAGAGACATACAAGTATCTTACAGGGAGGAACAGGGTGCAGGAATACACTATTTATAAGCAAAAAGATGTTCCAGGACTAGAGGGCATGGGATGAAGTTGGGGAGGATGATTCAGAGAAAAGCGTGAGGAAGAATTTCTTCACAGAACGGGTGGTGGACAAGTGGAACACCCTGCCAGAGGAAGTGGTGGGGCTGAACAATAATCACGGATTTAAGAATGCATGGATAGACATAAAGGAATTCTAGAGGTCAGTAAGGGCAACAGACCTCTAGGAAAACATAAACTGAACTTTCAAGCTCAAATGGGCAGACTGGGTGGGCCATAGGCCCTTATCTGCCGACACTGTCTATGTATCTATGTATCTATAGTAGGTATGCTTTACTGGTTACTGGTTACTTTTTGTCTGTTATATATACATAGATGCTTCTTGTAGTCCTAAAACAATTTTAGTATGTCTTTAATCTGGGTGCGGGTTGTTTTTCAGTAGTTGCATTCTTATACACATTGTGACACTCATAATTTGACTTAAGAGCCATCTGCTCAAGTAGTTCTTATCTTATGTGTCAATTTAATTTATGTGCAATAGAGCTCTTTGTATGTCTTCTGCACTAAGCACCTTTGACCCTGAGACTCTTCCAGCTGAAGGTGACATGCTACTGTTACGCTTCTCTGACATCATCTTCTGTTTTTTTATGAGTATTTTAAACCAATGAGGATTTTTCTGTTTTTTCTGCATGACCTGAGTGTTAAAAGTATGTTTTTTTTTAAATAACTGCCATTACGCTTCTGACGAAGGACTTGTTGGTCCAAAAGCTAGAGTACTTTGTTCTTGTTGTTACATCTATGTTGGTCCATTAAAAGGTATCAAATCATTTGCTTCTGGATCTGACTAATTCCATGGAATTTCATCAGAAGCATAGTTGCAAAATTCTGAAAGCAGAAAGGCAATTACAGAAGCATGTTCCACAGTTTATTGTAAATCATGTATTCATTTTCTGCAAACTGTGGAATATTATTCCGCAGATTACAATATACGGGGAATATTTTTCTGTGGGTCACATAGAAATGCCTTTTGGAATTCCATGAAATTAAAAAATAAATTCCAAAAAAGCATTGCAGAAGTGGAATTGCCATTCTGCACAAATTCTCCTGGTCAAATTCTGCATCCCACACAGCTTTAGATATGTGCCCCCAAGACACTCATGCAATTCATGCAAAGCAAGTCAGACTCCTGAGTAGGGCAATGATTTGCACATGTGCAGTTCACATCTGGTGACCAATTTATTTTTCAGCAAGCTCCTCTGTCTGCAGTCCCATCATGAGAGTTGGGTTTTTTCACATGCATCTCTGGACTGCAACACTGCTGGGGGGGGGGTCCAGTACACTGCTGGGCCCGGTAAACTCTGTGTTATGTTCCCCCCCCACAACAGAAAAATGGTTGGTATCTGGTAGAGACACTGTGGCTCCCACCGAAACAGACATTTAGAGACATCAGTGTGTAGCAGGGTCGAGATAAAATCAGTGTTCAGCTAACTAACATAGGGGATACATGATGTGTGAGTGTGAAATATGGGAAATATCTGAATGAGTGCTTAGTGACCGTGGGTGATATCATGAGTGGTGGAGCATAGTGGAGCCATGAGTGATGCAGCCTGAGGTCACTATGCACTCATTCAGATATTTCCTGTATATACCACTCGCACATCATGTATGCGTTTTATACAATAGGGGTCATCTTATGTTCTGGGTGTAATATTGAGCTTTTCTTCTGTGGTTATTTAATTCTTGGAGTGATATTTCACTGTGTTTGTGGGTTTATTTTTATGTTGGTGTTGCTGTGTGTGGTTTCTGAATGAGCTGACTGGGTTTCTAAATGATCTGAATGGGTGGTTTGTTGTAGTTTGTGACTGAGTAGTTTGTGTGTGTGTTTTGATTGGTTGTGTGGCTGTGGTAGTGTGTTGCTATTGGATTGATGTGTGAGCTGCTGTGTTTTGATTGGTTGCAGTGTATTTGTGGGCAGGATGTGTAGTAGCCACATTCTGTAATAGAGTTCTTTTTGGAGTTGTTTCTCTGAATTTATTTTGTTTTGGGGGTGCTTTATTAATATTTTGTGGTGCTGCATGTTACTTTACTACAGTGTGGTATTGTGCAGGTAAATATTTTATGGTACAGTGGAATATTTTATTTTGGGTGCATTTTTTGGTTTCACTTTGTGGAGTTGGGACATATGTTGGGGAGGGGGTCTTGTGCTTTTATTTTTACTGTTTTTCATTTATTTGTGGAATATTTTACTATTTTATTCATGACTGCTTTAGTGAGCAAGTCTTCTATTTCATCCTGAGAAATTAATCTGTGTATCTTCCTTTTGCTTTGGGGGTTCATCATAGTCTTTCATTTGCTGGTGTGTATGTTTTGTATTTTCCGATATGTAGCTGTAATTTTGATTCTTTCTTTTCTCTTCTGTTTCAGGTTTGGTGCTCCATTCATGGTCGGCATCTCCGTGCAGTTTGTTTGCTCCTTGAAGAAAATCAAGTATTTTTGTAGTTTTCTATATCTTGGACAGGTGTTGTGAGTTTGCCTTATTTATTTACTTTGAAATTAGTACCGGAGGATCTGATGAGGTAGACACTGTGGGTATATTTCCAGAGTGACATATTCACAGTAAGTATGTCTGACATTTATTTAATGGTGAACATGTCACTTTTGGTTTATTTAATAGGGGTGAGAATAAACATTTTTATTTAGTGTGATATTCCCTCACCTCTATTGCATAATTTTTTTTAAAAGCCATTCACCGTCTTCTGCAATTGTGTCAACCTGAGATTAGAGTGGGAAGGTCGACATCGAAGTGTGCACTGAAAACGCAACAACAGCAACAGGTAGTGCATGATCAAGTAAATGAAAGGTCAGTTTTAGTGTCAGTTGCAAACAGATAGGGTTTCACAATACGATTTCAATGTTTTTTATAAGTTTAGTTACGTCAGTTCATTTTTTGTTTGTTTTTTGCAGGGATACTTTAGGTACAGTTTCATCTGCAGAGTCAATGGGAGGGGAGAATATATGCGGAAATGAGTTGTATCAGCAAGCTTCATGGTCAGTCTGAGACAGAACTCACGTCAAAATGTCTCAATGAAACCTAATGAATATTTTGGTGGAGGTTCGGCATCAAAAGACAAACAAACCAGCACATTTTCTGAGTCTGAAGTTTTAGACACATCTGAAGAGGTTGTTGAGCCTGATAATAATAATTAGGAATCTGAAGATCAGGCAACAGCTGCAGGTTGAGTTAGAAACAAGAAAAACATTTGAAGGAACTGTTTTTGCTTCAGACAGGAGGCTATGGGCTGGGGGAGTGGGGTGAGTATTAGGACTGGCAAGCCCAAGAAAGACCCACCACTGGTTTGCCAACACTCTGGAGACCCAAAACTCTAATGTTTTTTCCTTTTGCTTCTGGGAAGGGGGTGAGGAATTAGGGTACAAAACCATAATGCCACATTTCTGTACTTTTGAGGTGTTAACTTGAACCCTAATTGGTGCATTAACAATGTTTTTGGCAAAGAATTATAGTAGTGTGCTAGCGCCACAATAGTTAGGGTTGAGTAGGCTGTTTAATCTTAAATCCCTAAATATGCACTTTAATAACTTCACCCCCATTCAACAGATTTACACAAACATCTGCATGTGTCATCTCAGGGACAAGGTCTCTTGACATGCCAAGTTTTGTTCTCATTAGATGTACAGATTCCAAGATCTGGATAGTGAAAATGGTGTAAAAATTTGGGGTTTTTTGCTGGGTTCTTTTTTTTTTTTGTGATTGTCTACCGTCCAGATGGTTTGGAATTTTGGTCTGAAATTTTCAGACCCAGAGGCCCTGTGCTTCTACAGCCAGATGGATTTGTGCTTCCCTAGCCAGATGGGTGTGTGCATGCAGGTCCCAAAGAGATCTGCGTGAATGAGGATATGATTCTACTATCTCAGAAAGTAAGAGAATTCTCTGTAAAAACACTGCATTAATGCACCAGTTAGGATTCACATTAAACTGACAAAAGTAGGGAAATGTGGCATTAGGGTTTCCAACCCTAACTCCCCACCCCCGTCCCCCTAACAGGAAAAGAAAAAAACATCTGTGTGGCACAAAATGGGCTGTGACATGGCACTAGTGCCTTGCAGCAGACACATGCTGCCAACTCCCCTAAATTTGGATTCTCAAAACTCTCCCAGAGAGCAAATTTCTAAGTACCCTTAGACCAGCCAATGCTGGTCTAAGGGTACTTAGAAATATGCCCTCTGGGAGAGTTGTGCAATATGTGGCAATGTGCCACGGTCCCCCCTCCCCAGCCCCGATCCCCTGTTATTAAAATAAGTCCCTGGTGGGTTAGCAGCCCCCTCCAAGCCCCAATTCCCCATTATGAAAATGAAAGTAGCTCCTGGTGGTCTAGCAGACTTCCCCAGCCCCGATCTCCCATTATGTAATAGTAAAACTTCCCTGGTGATCTAGCAGATGCCCAAAGCCCCAATGATCTAGCAGACCCCCCAAGCCCCAAGCCCTCATTATGAAACATTAAATCATCCTTGGTGGTCTAGCAGACCTCCCACAGCCCCAAGCCTCCATTATGAAAACTTAACACATTTCTGGTGGTCTAGTGGACCACAGCCCCCACCCCGGCAGACAGTGTCCCACCACCTCACTCCCCCATCCCAAAATGGAGCCATCGACTGGCACAGCCCACCACTCACCACCATGGCCAGCCACTGACTGAACTCTCAGTGAGTTCATACTGTACTCAGTACGCACTCATTGATTGACAGCTCAATGGGTGTCAATCACTGAGCGCGTACTATATACAGTATGCACTAACTGAGAGCTCAGTGGTCAGCTGGCCATGGTGGTGAGCAGTAGTCTGTGCCAGTAGCCAGCTCTGTTTTGGGATGGGGAGCATGGTGGTGGGACATTGCCTGCCAGGGTGGGGGGGTCCACTAGACCACCAGGGAGGTGTTAACTTTTAAAACAGGGGATATGGTCTTGGGGGGTCTGATAAACCACCAGGGATGATTTAATATTTCATAATGGGGAAATGGCACTTGGTGGTCCACTAGATCACCAGGGATGTTTTACTATTATATAACAGGGTATCAGGGTGGGGGCAGTCCACTAGACCACCAGGGAATGATTTTACTTAACATTTTCATTTATGGCCAGATTGGTGCTGTGGGGGGGGGTGCCACTGTCCACAAGGGACATATTAGAGTGGCGCACAACCACCCTGCAGCTTGTAGCAAACTCTCTGGATGTGCCATCTGTTTGGTGTACAGCCAGGGTTGCTGTAAGCTGAGGGACTTTGCCACCAGGATCCTGCCAGAGAGAAAATCAGGCACAGGGTTCCTGGCGTACTAGGCTTTGATGCAAGCTGCCTTTGGCCGCAGCTTGCATCAATCTAAGGGCCCTTTGAGAATCGAGCCCACTACCTTTTTAAAAATAGAACATATTATGGCAGCCATCTTGGCCATCATAGCGTTTACAAAGTTGCAGTAATTTTAAGTAAGTAAGTAAAACTTTATTTCTAAAGTGCCCAACTCCAGAGGCTCTAGGCACTGAACAATAAAAAGGCACAATATGAAATTACAAACAGGAATAAGATATGACAAATAAGTAATAAAATATGACACAAATTGAAATTAAATAAGACTGAATTTAAACAATATAAACAAAATGATTGTCAAAAAATGTATGTAAGGAAAAGGCCTCATTAAATAGGTGGGACTTTAGACCACTTTGAAAGGCTTCCAGTGAGGGGGCCTCTCTCAGGGACCTTGGGAGTGAGTTCCACAGGGTCGGGCCGGCTACTGAGAAAACACGCTCACCAGATGATTTCAATGGGATTCTGGGAACTACCAGGGGGCCCCCTCCTCAAAGGAATAGAGAGGGTGGGAGGGTTGGTAAGAAGGCAGTAGGTCAAGAAGGCAGCTAGGCCCCAGTCCATGTAGGACTTTTCAGGTCAGCAATCTGACCTTGAAGGCAATCCGCCACCTCACTGGCAACCAGTGAAGATCACATAGGAACAGAGTTATATGGCAGGACCTGGGAAGCCCCACCAAAAACCTGGACACAGCATTCTGCACTAGCTGCAGGTGATGCAGAGCTCTTCCATTTAGTCCCAGATACAGGGCATTGCAGTAGTCAAGCCTGGATAATACAAAGGTATGTATCAGTGAGGGCAGGTCTTCAGAAGGGATGAAAAGTTTAAACAGGGCAATATTCCTCAAGTGGTAAAATCCACTTTTGACAACAGCCAACACCTGAGCCTCTAGTGTCAGATCACTGTTGAGGATTACGCCCAGATTTTTCACCTTCACAGAAGCGTTCAACTGGGAGTCACCAAGTTCCAGTCCGGAGATTTCCCTTGCCCATTCAGGATCCCGCCGATGACCAGGCTCAGTCACCAATACCTCCATCTTATCTGGGTTGAGCCTTAACCAGTTGGATGACATCCAGTCTGGACCTCGGCCAGACAAGAATTAAATACAGAGACTGCACCCTGTTGTCCTTGTGCAAAGGACATATACAGCTGAGTGTCATCTGCATAGCAGTGAAAACCCATGCTGTAACATCTAATAATGTCTCCTAGGTACAGCATATATACCATGAACAAGACAGTGACATGATTGAGCCCTGCGAAATTCCACGGGACAAGGCATCGGGCAGGAGGACAAAATTCTCATAACCACTCTTTGCATCCTGCCTATGAGAAAAGACTTAAACCAGCTGATGACTGTGCCAGCAAGTCCACAATGTCCCTGAAGTTGATCCAGTAACACCCCATGATCCACGGTATCAAATGCCATGGAGAGATTGAGTAGAAAAAGAATAGATAATTCACTCCTATCTCTCGCCCTAAGGAGATCACTTTGCACCTTGACAAGTGCACTCTCCATACTATACCTAGACCTGAATCCAAATTGGAGTGGCTTATAGATGTTAAAGGCAGCAAGAGGTGCTTCAAGCTGTACAGCTACCACTTTCTCAATAACCTTCCCCAAAAAGGGAAGGTTAGAGATGGGTCTGTAATTCACCCAGACAATCTGGATCCAATGAAGGCTTTTTCAAGAGAGGTTCTACGAGAGCCTCTTTCAGGGGCCCAGGGACCCACCCCCTAAAAGGAAACACCAGACTATCTCAGCGAAGACTGACTCAATTCAGCCCACTAAGAGGCATGTTAGATCTGGGTCCAGGTCACAGTATGTCAACCACAGCTTTGAGACAATCCTACTGACCTCTTCCACCTTGACTGGCTTAAACTCAGTCCAGATTTAAGGAGAGCCTCAGTTTGTCCCAGACCTGATACCACATGTCAACTGTGAGGCCCCAGGGCAGATACCTGATCTGATAGAGCACTCTTTGTCATCGCAGAACTCAGCAAACTCTCACATCTAGTGGATAACAAAGCTCTGACTGGCTGAAGACAGGATGGATGAAGTAGCTTGTTCACAGTCCAGAAGAGCTGAGCTGGTCTGTTCATCACTGTGGCAATCTCCCTGGACAGGAACTCTGTCTTCTTATGGGAGATTGTCCTTTGATAATCCTTATAATGGGATTTCAAAACCAATTTATCCTCATCAGTCTGGGATCTTTACCAGAGGCAGTCCAACTTCCAATCCTTAGTCTTCAGCTCCCTGAGCTCCCCATCAAACCATGGCAATCTCAAGGGTGAGGACAAGGGTTGTAGACAGACCGGTACTACATAATCGAGGGCTAATGTAATGGTCCCATTATAGGCCATCATCATCTCTCCTGGTCTTGTCTCGCAAGCAGTCACTACACCCAATAGGTCCAGTACCACCTGGAATCCTGATGGGGTCAAACACCTTAAAGATCAGTAATGGACCATCTCCACAGGGAGGTGAATTCTCTGGGGGGGGCCCCAAATGAGAACTTCACCATGCAAAGATCAGACCAAATGATCCGATCAGTCTCAAGGTTTTCAGTCTCGAGACCCAGTGTGAATACCAGGTCCAGGGTGTGACCACGTGAGTGGGTCACAGAGGTAATTATCTGTGAGAGGACGAGTGATTCCATAGACTGGAGGACGTCTTGACCAAAAGATGAGAGTTCATCATCAACCCAGAAATTGAAATCACCCAGCATTAACCATCTGGGCAACTCCAACACTAGGCAGGCCATGAAGTTCGTGACTTCCTGAAGGAACTCCCTCTCATGGTCTGGGGTCAGTATATGAGAAGGATGCTGCAGCCTACACTTGGGCCCCCTTGGGTGGCCATATGCTCGAACAATGTGGTCGATCCCACTGGGAGCATGAAGAAGTTCAGGCTGTGTCTAAAACTGACAGCCACTCCCCACCCCTGCAGTCCCTCCTCAGGAAGTGTATGACAGAAAACCCAGCCAGAACCAATGCCTCCAGAAATGAACCAACATCATCACACAGCCAGGTCTCCATAATGTAAGCTAGGTTGACTGAGAAGATTAGATCTGTCATAATGGCAGTCTTATTCCTCATTGACCTGGCATTACAAAGCACTGCCTGAGTGGGACAAGTGGAGACTGTTGGTCTACCTGCTGCCTGCCCACTCAAACCAGTGGAATCTATGGGTATGGGAACCAGGCAGGAAAGACCCATTTCTAGCACTCATTTCACCCCAGGGCACCTTCTGAACATTACCAACATAATACCATGCCCCACCCCAGTAGCTCTCCCATGGCCCTTCCACCTGGCCCCCTGCCTTTGAACGATACCCACCACCATGCAATGTCTATATGTATTGACTGGCAGGGGAGGGTCCTCTAAAGAGTGGAGGTCCCATAGCTGGGCTGAGTAGTAACTACACCTGGGGTCCAACATCCAAACACATCACAAACTGGCTAACTAAACACTGATTAACAACAAAAAATACCTTAAAATAATCCCTAAACCCCAGAAATAAAATAAATAAATTAATAACCAACCCACCCCAACCCCATACTCATTCAAAGAACCATACTATACACCCCACTATCATACAGTACAAGACTGATCCCACTCACTCCATCAACCAAACCATCCTCATACACATACACACCTACGTACTAACCCACCCAACCCCTAACTAAATAAACAAACTTAGTAAACTACAACAAAGGTTAGGAAAACTCCAGCAGCTCAGATTTTGAGCACAAATTCTGTAGTGCTGTTTTAAACCATGATCATAGCTCCAGTGAAAAAGAGTTTAAGGACTCCACACATGAACCATAGCATTTGTATATACAACATGTTGGACCTACAGGGGGCATGCCTCAGACAGCTAGTGTTGAAACCCACTTGGGAAGGAGCAGTCTGAGACGTGGTACTCTCAAATGGGGAAGGAGAGAGGATCTCAGATCTAGAAGTGGGTAGCCATCTGGGAACAAGTGACCACCAAACAGTGTGGTTCATGATAAACTCAGCTATAGAGTCAAGAAATAAAAAAGTGAAAGTACTGGACTTCAGGAGGGCTGATTTGGTCAAAATGAGAGAGTGCCTCAGAAAAGTACTACCAAACAGGCAAGAAGGAGGGGTGGAGAAACAATGGGGAAACATCAAAACTGCCATCACAGAGGCAACAAGTCTATGTGTGAAGCAAATAAACAAATCAAAAGAAAAGAAAAAAACAGTATGGTTCTCAAAAGGGGTGGCGGGGAAGGTTAGGGAGAAAAAGATAGCATTCAGAATGTATAAGAAAACACAGAAGAAGCAGGACAGAGAACTGTACCAGTTAAATCAGAAGGAAGCGAGGAAGGCAGTCAGAATAGCAAAGGCCCAAACCTAAGAAAAGATAGCCAATGCAGTTAAGAAGGGGAATAAAACCTTTTATAGGTACATTAGGGAGTGAAGAAAGACAAAGGGAGGGATGCCGAGGCTGAATAAAGAGGAGGGTGGGTGGGCAAAGAGGGACATTGAAGAAGCAGGAAAGGGCCGCCCGGTGGCACTGAGGGTTGAGGTGCTGGATGCCACACCTCATGCCATGCCGGTGACCCAGGTTTGAGAATAAGCCCAGGTTGCCAGGGGTCAGCAGGGGAGGGAGAGGATAGAGTGTCTGGAGGACAGCTCTCTTCTTCCGGGAGTGAGGGGGGTTACTGCTCAGCGCCTGGCTGGCCTCTGGCAGAAGCCGGAGGCACAGCAAGCACTGGAGCATAGAGAAGGGGCAGGGAATGGCAGACATCAGTGGCAATGGCTTGACATCAGGGCACTAACCACTCCCTAGAACAGGGAGAAAATGTCCTTCAGCTCTGGTGTAGGTGGAGCAAAGGAGCTTGCCCTCGATTTGCAGCTGCCCTCCTGGCACCCAACCGACCAGCGCCACCAGAGATGTTCAGGGTGTTGGAGAACACCTCGTCCCCAGCTGGGGGTAAACCATGGCTACATGGGAAAAGGAGGGTTGACCAGGTAGGAGAGGACCATAGAGGGACAACTCCTAGGTGCTCCTGAGGAGACTAGAGCTGAAGGGGAGAGGAGGAATAAATAGAAAGTAGAAAAAAAAAGCAGGGATACTGAACGAATACTTCTGCTCAGTATTCACAAAGGAAGAGGAGGGGGAGGTATCTAATCCAGTCTATAGAAACACTCTGGATTGAGGGGTTGATATCAGTCCTTTCACAGAAGAAAGGGTTCTGAAAGAACTCCTAAAACTGAAGGTGGACAAAGTAATGAGGCCTGAGGGGATTCACCCCAGAATTCTAAAACAACTAAGGGGAGAACTAGTAACACCATTGACTACCCTTTTTAACAAATCATGGGAGGATGGTGTGGTACCTGAGGAATGGAAGAGGGTGGATGTGACTCCTCTTCACAAAAGTGGGAGCAAGACAGAGCAGAAAACTTCAGATCTGTCAGTTTGATCTCAGTGGTAGGGAAAATGATGGAATCGCTTCTGAAGGAAAGAATTGTTGAGTACCTAGAGACCAGTGGGGCACAAGAACCACAGTGGGAAGATCATGTCAGATGAATCTAATCGATTTGACTGGATGACCAGTATATTAGGGAGGGGCTGTGGACATGGCCTATCTAGACTTTACCAAGGCATTTGACACAGTCCCGCACAAAAGATTAATAAACAAATTAGCCAGCCTGGGAGTGGGTCCCAGGGTGGTAGCCTGGATAAAACATTTGCTGGACAACAGGACACAGAGGGTAATAGTAAACAGAGTCCACAGTTAAGAAAGGGGGATTACTAGTGGGGTAGCACAGGATTTAGTACTGGTCCGATCCTTTTTAATGTCCTTATAAGTGACATTGCAAAGGGACAGGAAGGAAAAGCATGTCTCTTTGCAGACGACACAAAGATCTGCAACAGGGTCGATACACAAGTTAGGGTGGAAAGGATGAGAAGGGACTTGGCAAGGTTGGAGGAATGGTCAAATATATGGCAGCTTAGATTCAACGCAAAGAAGTGCAAAGTAATGCACCTGGGAAACAAAAACCCAGGGGAAGAGTAAACAATGGGAGGTGAGATACTGACAACAACAAAAATGGAAAGGGACCTGGGGGTAGTTATATCAGATTACCTAAAGGTGGGCAAGCAATGTGAGAAGGTAGTAAGGAGGGCTGGGGGGATACTCGGATGCATAGGGAGAGGCATCACCAGTAGAAAATAAGAAGTTGTCATCCCTCTGTATAGACAGTTGGTGAGACCCCATCTGGAGCACTGTGTGCAGTTCTGGAGACCCAATCTCCGCAAAGACATAAACAGGGTGGAGGCTGTCCAGAGGAGGGTAACCAAAATGGTGTAAGCTCTGCATCAGAAGACATACGAAGAGAGACTAAAAGAGTTTAATATTTATACCCTAGAAGAAAAGAGGGAGAGGGGGACATGATAGAAACTTTCAAGTGCCTCAAGGAAATCAACAAAGTCCAAGAGGGTGGCATTTTTCAGAAAAAGAGATGTGCAAGAACAAGGGAGCACAATTAGAAGATAGAAGGGGGATGGCTCAGAGGTAATGTGAGGAAGTATTTTTTCACAGAGAGGGTTGTGGATGCATGGAACAGCCTTCCTGAGGAGAGTGTGGAGTCAAAAACAGTGGAGGAATTCAAGAATGCATGGGACAGACATAAGACAATTCTAGTGGGGGTAGGAAGAAGTAGACAGTTGGTTAACTAGGATCTGCAGCTTATCCATCAGGTAGGGAAATGGGCAGACTAGGTGGGCCATCAGTCCTTATCTGCCATCAAATTCTATGCGTCTATGTTTCTACCAGTCTCTGCTCTCACCAGAGAAACCAAGAATTGTAGGTCAGGTGACTTTTGCAGTACTGTCACTGCTGCCAGCAGTTCAAGTGTCTTTCGAATGTAAGATTTAACACCAGGATTGTGTTAAGGTGACAACTGTGTCTTAAATCTCTGAATCTGAGGGTTCTCTTACCACCCTCAGAAGTTCTTATAAGTTATATATGAGCTACTTACAGTTCAGAGTGAAAAGTAAGTCCACAAGAAGCCAGATAATCCTCCAACAACAGCATAGGCTAAGCAGAGAAAATGGGCTATGGCTGTTACTAGTCCCACATCAATGGAGCAGTTGCAGCCATGGCACCAAAACCTAGGGAACATACCCAAACTCTGGCCAACAACAGCAGTAGCCGCAACAGCCATTTAAAACATGCAAAAGAAGGTGCTAAAATACAAAGCATATCCTCAGCACTCTGTCAGCTGCTCCAAATTCAGTTTAGTCCGGCCCCTTCTCCATTCTGACCAGGGAACTGTGTCAAAAATAGGAACTAGATATTGATGTAAATTGGGTCCAGAAACATTCAAGCTCAACCCTGACTGGGTCTAGCACCAGTCCACCACTGGTCCTCTGCTCTGATAATACTCTGATAGCACAACTTGGCGAGACAGAGAAAACTGAAACCAGCACAAGTTGGTGAGACACAGAAAGTTGAAACCCGGAGGCGAATGTACTATAGGAACAAATGGGAAAACTTCAGGGCCCTCCTTTTTCAGCACAGCTATCTTGGAACACTTCGACATAGAGCAAATTCACACGACAGTAATTGTCCTGTTGCTGGCAGCACATTTGCAATCCACTAGAGTGATTATAAAAGTTCCAGTCACAGAGCTCACCATTTGCAAATCCTTTGTACCAAAGGCCAACAGCAAAGCCAACTTCTGCAGATTCCTTGGATCAACTCTCTAAGATGATTAAGGTCACCATTTTGCAGTTCCTTTGCAGGGGAAGCTTTATAAACAGTGTCCCTCATAGTTTGAAAAGGAATGACAAACTCTTTTAAATGAGGTATCTGGATTGCCAGTAACTGGCAGCAGTCCAGAGAAAACCCTGTTCTAGTCTGCACTATTTTAATACTGCATTGCCGCCATTTTTAAAACTTTGCAATATTATGGAGGGTGAAATTGTGCCTAACTGCTGTGTAGTTAAGCACAACGTTGCCATGGATGACATCACAATGTTCTGACAATGGTGGTACTAGTGTAGTATTAACACAGAGCAGATTTCATATCATCAAGAGCGTCGAACTGCTGCCAGCGACAGGTAAGGCCAGTGCTTTGTTTTTTGTATTTACTTATTACCCTCTGTCCTCAGCCAGCCCCCATCAGCCTGCCCCCATCAGCCTGCCACTTACACCCAACCTCATCACCCGTCATCTCTGGGACTTACCGTTCCACCGCACAGTGCCCCACAGATTGCTCCCATGGCAGGACCCCTGGGACCAATGATACCTCATTTAAAAGAACATTGTGTGGGCTTTCAGACTATCTGAAACACTATTAATTAATGTTTCCCTTTAAATTTCAAAAGCAAAGTCATCTTTTGTAAACCTATTGTACAAAATGCCCCAAACTAAGTAACTGTTAGTTTTAAAAGGATCTTTTCAAAGGTCTTGCTAAGTCATATGTTGCAAATCCTTTGCATAAATGAACCAGCAGTAAATACGTTTTTATTCTGGTAAAAATTGTTTACAAATGTGTCCAAAAAAAGTTATTTCACACATGCTACCGACTCCATTAGACAACAGATAATCAAGCTACAATTTTTTTACCTTCACATAAGATAACCCGCCCTGCCAAAGAAGCTTGCACTGCAGCCTGTGACAGGGTTGAATAAGGCCCTGTCCCATTTGATATGCAGCAAGAGTTTAATGCAAGGATCAGTTCTATCCTCTCCTTTTCCACCTTTTGTCTTGCTGGTTACACAACCAAATGTTCTCGTGAGACCTAGGAACTGATCACTCAGACAGTCTCGCGATTCTTCACCTCTCACTAGCTCTCTGCCTTCACTTGCTGTTTCTGCCTCTTCTTCCCCCATGCGCATCTGCACTTATAAAATATATGTGAATCTTTGTGTAAAACTGTAAGTGATGCTGGGATCCCTTTGTTTGAAACTGTATATAGTTATACTGTTGAAATGATTGCAAAAAGCTATTAGAAACTCAAGGGGTTAATCTTGAGAAGGAGCAGAAAGTCTTTTGCAGAATGTTCAACATGTGGTCAGTTCTGGAATCATAGGAAGAACAGTGAGAAGTTTTAACATTTGCATTGGTGAACACGTTAGAGCTTGGAGGGACTGCAATGGGAAGTATGCCATAGGACGACAAGTTACAGGGAGAAACAAAAAAAAGCACAATACTGATTTTTTGGGCATACAGAAGGTTAATAGAAATGTCAGAGGGGGGACTGGGAGAAAATGGTAAGCACATGTGAAATGATATGGATTTTTAGGACATGGGCTTGTTTTCCCCCAGGTTTAAAGGACTCAATAGAACTGGCACATTTATTGTAGATCAGCTTCTTGGCTTATACATAGGGGGAAATGGAAACAACCCTGTTGTGCAATATAAGGCTACCCTTACCCCTCTTGTTTTAATCAGTAGCTCCCCATTGACACCCTCATATTACTTACTCTGATGTGTTTTTATGGAAAACTGGAAAGTCCTTTTGTGCAATATAATGTTACCCCCCCCCCCAACCTGTGGCTCTCTGTTGCTGTCCTTCTATTTCTTTCTCCGATGTATTTGTAGTTCACCTATCAGCTTGTCCTTTATTAGTTTGCTAGGATTTGAGGAATAAAGTTCATTATTGCATTTTACAGCAGGCTATAAATCAAGAAAACTCTAAAAGAACTGGTTAGTAGTCATTTCTGCATATTTATTAACATCTATTGTAAATCACATTTAGGTAGTTATTTATAAAATGTTAGCTTTGGAGTGTGCTTAATCTTACAGCTGTTGCTCTGTTTTTTTCACAGTCCTTGCACATTTGAAATGTCTATGAGAATTACCATAGGAAAGGCCTCTATACATCACACAGTGACAGCACATCGAATAATTTGAAATACCCAAAGTCCGTGATGAATATGACAGAAGATTATATCAGAAAATGCAATCCAGGAAAAATTAAGCGACAATTTGTAAACTTGTATTTTCAATGTTGACACAGACTCTAATACTTTAAGTTTAATGGGATTTGGGGCAATTTAATGTATTCAGCATTTAGCTTCATGTATTGCTGTCAGTGCCTTTGTACATGGGCCCAGATATTCAGAGCAATTGTGCACGACACACCTGAGTTGTGCCAGTGCAAGTGCGGTATTGCGCTAAGGAGCCAGATTCAGAGGGAGACAGTGTTCAGCTCAAAATCCATTGTGCCAGTGCACAACTACAATGAATGCAGGCGCAAGAGCAGGGGGCGTTCCCATGAATATCCAGCACAGTGGCATATTCAACCGTGAAACCATGGTGCAAGTGTGGAGCAAATCGAAGTTGCTCCAAGCAGACTTGTTCCTATAAATACAGGGCGCAAACACACAGACAGCACCTGCACCAGGGGTGTGAGTGTGAGGGAGTGAGTGAGAGAGACAGACAGAGAGAGAGAGACACACACACAGACAGACAGACAGACCAAAGCCCACACACAGAGGGAGAGGGACCGAGGTGGTGTTGGAGAGGAAGAAAGGGGGAGAGAGAGAGACACACACACACACACACACACACACACACACAGACAAGCAGTGCACCAGGGTGGCACACAGACAGCAGCCAACCGCCAAGGGGGACAGTGGACAGCAAGGGCCATGGACAGTGTGCCCTTCATGATGGAGGCCATAATGAGGGGTGTTGGGGACAGGAGGAACAGCGACATGGCTGAGGAAGAGCCCGTCAGCGGTATGCCCGACACAGGTGGTACCGTGCCTGCATCACCTTTGAGAACTACAGTGACACCAAGATTGTGGGCTGGTACCACCTGAATAGGGCCATTCTGAGGCAGCTCTGCGAGCTGTGCAGTGAGGAGATGCATGCACCCACCAGACGGAGCCACGCCATGTCCGTGGAGATGAAGGTGACAGTTGTCATGTGCCTGCTTGCCACAAGCACCTTCCAGAGACCAATACAGGACACCACAGGCATCACCCAGTTGGCCATGTCCCGCCTCCTCACACAGTTCCCCAACACCCTACTGCCACGTGCTTCAGAATTTATCCATTTCCTCAGCACACAGGTAGAGTGTACAGCAACCATGCAGGACTTCCACAAGGTGGCACGTATGCCTGGCATGATTGGGGCCATTGACTGCACCCTCATGGCCGTCTGCATGCCACCTGGCCCAGAGGGTGTGGCATACATCAATCGGAAGGGAAGCCCAAGTGTCAACTGCCAGGTGGTGTGCGATGCCACGGGGCGCATCACCAATGTCCGCTCCGCACACCCTGGGAGTGCACATGATATGTTCATCTGGCATAGCTCTGCACTGTGCCACAGGTTTGAATGTGAGGACATCCCCACAGGCCACCTAGTGGGTGAGTATGGCACAGGCAAGGGGCGATGGGCAGAGTAGGCCTGGGGATGGCGGTAGGTGTACATAGTGGTGTGGGTGCCAAGGACAGGCAGGGGGTGCAACATAGAAGAGTCTAGGGCTAAACATGTCAATCTCCACACAGGTGACAGTGCATATCCACTGAGGCCCTGTCTACTCACCCCTACCGGCGCCCATGGTCCCCAGCAGAGGAACAGTACAACGAGGCACACGCCAGCATTCGCAAACATCATCAAGCCTGTGTTTGACATTCTGAAAGCAAGGTTCCATTGCCTAGACAGATCAGGCGGTGCCCTCCAGTACAGCCCCTCGAAAGCCTGTGGCCTATTCCTGGCCTGCTGCATACTGCACAACATGGTCATTGACCGTGAGATAGCTGTCGAGGCTGATGAGGGCGACAGTAGTGGGAACAACAGAGGAAATGGGTCAGAGGGTGGTGAACAGCCACCCCCTGAGCAGAGGAACCACTGGCTGCTCCAGCAGGTGTGATGCCACTGGGACACCATTGCACAGGAGCACTATGGTGCACACAGGTAGGTGGTGTGGTACACATGCGTGGGCCACACAAACAGGTACAGCACACATGCAGGGGTGTGCATGGCAATGGGCATGCACACACAGAGGCACGAGGCAGGGGTAGGGAAGTCAGTGGCACACAACCACACTCAGCAACACACACCCACACACCCAGGTGTTGGTATGTGGCATGGATCAGATGCTTTGCACCTGTGCACAGGCGCAACCGGTGCTTGCCTGCCCTCATCACGCCCACACTACATGGACCAGTTGCTGGGCTAGCATGCACACAGGCAGCATAAGGCACGACACACAGGTACGACACCAGTGGAAGGCATACACACACACACACACACACACACACACCCCCATGTGCACACAGAGATGCAACAGCAGACAGCGGTCAGGGCAGCCCGCACATCAGGGCCACTGCACAGAACCATGGCCACCACGGCCATGGGGATGGCCACACCAGGGCCGATCAGCAGCCACAGGCTGCGCATCAGCCATGGGGGGGTTTGCACAGGGGTGGAACCATGGGACCACAACCGTGTCCATGTGGGGGTGTGCAGGCACTCAAACAGGCCAGCCCCAGGCGTGCCTGGGATGTCTACATCAGAGCCCGGTGTCGACTGTGTTGGGGTCACATGACACTGGGTTTGTGGGGTGGACAGCACACTGCGGGCATTCACCTGTGCATGGCCATGCCCTGTGGCAGCCAGCAATGCAAAGCCATCTGTGATCACAGTGGCAATGCGATCCAAGAATGCAGTTGTGGCCTCCTGCATGCGCTGCATCCCCGCCAGGATCTGCGCAATGCCCCTCTCCTGCTGCTCAGCCAACTGGCACACCTCTGCATGCAGTGCACACACCCCAGTGGCAAGCAGCACCTGTTGCTGAATGGATGCCCGCAGCAGATGGGTGTGCTCAGCCAGCCAATTGGCATCCTGGGGCTCCTGGGTGGGATGCCGATCCACTTGTGGTGACCGGCCATGCTGCAGAGCCCCCTCTCTGGTGGACGCTGCACAGTGGGGTCTGCAGGGGGAATGGGCACAGCAGGTGCACCTGCAGAGGACCCTGTGTCCGGCTGCCGGTGGCACCCGCAGCCTGCTGCTATCACCCATCCGGCCACTGTACACCACCCAGCACCTGCGCGGCCACACCATCACCACCATAGGGCACAGCCGGGGCAGCACACACCGCTGCACCCACAGTAGTGGCAGGCAGCTGTTCCACTGCTGGCAGAGCGCTGGGCATGCTGCCTATGTCAGAGGCCAGCAGGGGCATCTCGCCCACAACGTTGCCCATGCTGTCCAGGATCAGTGTGATGTCACCATCGGAGTCAAACCCAGCCCCAATCTGTGTCTCTGTGCATAGGACACCAAGGCTGGCATCCTGCAGGAACACATCCAGGGGCTCATCTGACCCCAGGTCCAGGACATCCACCTGCACTGTGGTGGTGAGCTGTAGTCTGTTGGGCCCCCAGATGCTGGTGGAGGTGGATGGCTAGTCCTCCAGGGCCATATCAGAGTCCACGGTTTCTGCCACTGCCGGCACCCCATCATCTGCACGGAGGCGTGCTGGTGCTGCAAGAGAAAGAAAGGCGTGTCAGTGTTGCAATGCCCACATGTGCCCCCCTGTACACTGCCACTGCATGTGTTCTGCAGTATGGCATGCGCATGGGTGTGCACACATGCATATGAGATGCATGCCGGCTGCATTCCCTCCAGCATGCCCGTGTACGCACCCTCCTTGCCACTGGCTGTGTGTGGCAGACAGACTTACCATACAGTGATGGGCTGCCGCCCATCTGGAACCCTCTGCCAGGCACACCCTCCACCATGGTGCGATGCATGGCGGCTGCCACCAACTCCTCCTGCGGCATCAGTGTGGGTGCATCCATAGGCCCTCCTCCGATGGCAGTACTGGATGCCCGGATGGCCGTCACCTTCTCCTTTATCTGCCACTTGTCCATTCCCATCTTCTTCTGGCACTCCTGCGCCAACCACTGGTGGCTGCCATGCTGGTTGATGTAGGCTGCCACCTCCTCCCATGCACCAGCCCTGGCCTGTGGTGTGCCCGTGGCACCACTCAACAGGGGCTTCCTGTCCAGGTAGGCCTCAATCAGGGCATCAGTCTCGGCCTTTGTGAAGTTGGGCCTGTGCTTCCATGCAGGCCCCCGCTCCTCGCCCTCCTCGTGTGCCGACATGTTGCTGCCTGTGGACATGGACAGCACAGTGTGACAGTGGCAGCATTTCCCTGGTCCGTCCCACCCTGCAGTGCTGTCAGCTTCCAGTGAGCTGCAGCGACATGCACAACTTACCTATCAAGGTTGCAATACCAGTCCATGGCCTGTGCTGTTCCGTGGTGCTTATATAGTGCAACGCATGCAAATGAGGTTGGGTGCAACAGTAATGACATGCTAATACACCTACTGTGCCATGCATTGGCTGATGATCTCATTTGCATGTGGTGTCTGAAAATCGCAATTTTGCGCTGTGCACAATGGGATTGCACCAGAGCAAGTTGTGATGGTGCAATGCGCATGCATGCGTGGGCCCACAGTGTGCATGTGTGTCACAGCATCATGGCATCAATCATGCACAGTGCGCAGACAGCGTGATGCAGTGGCATTGCGCATGTACTGCATGGGCCAGTTACGTGCATGGCTGTGCATGGGGTGCCATGCCCTATCGCGCACGTGTGCAATGCCGGTCAACCCCTGACCCCTGGGTCAGACCTCTGACCCTGTGACCCCACGTAGCCATGCACATTCCGTGCATCTTGGGCACTGCGCAATATGCATGCACTGTGCATACACCCACGCATTGTTCGGCGGGTGCATGGTGTGGACACGTGCACCTCTGGCCACTATTTTCGCCGCTGAACACAGTTCAGGCACGATGAAGGAGGGCCCAGAACTGGTTGCCTATTGAGTTCATCAACCTAGTGGCTTGCATGGAGTCCCACGCCCCCCAGCTCTTTGAGTAGGTGCCCCTGCAGTGGGCCAGGGGCACCATGTGGCAGGACATCACCACAAGCCTGGCACATAGGACAGGGGTGCCCAGGACTGGGGAACAGTGTCACCACCACTATGGAGACCTCATGTGGCAGGACCCAGAGTGCCTGAGGAGGCTACAGGCATGCACCAGGTGAGGAGCCATGCCATAGCCAGGTAGATCATACCATGTTGCATGTCTGCACTGGTGCTGTACTGTGGTGTTGGCTTGGCTGCCTGCCATGCCCTGCAGTGGGGTACACTGTTGTTGTATGCACCACGGGGTGGCATGCACAGCTTCCGCTTGCATTGCGGTGCAGCCATGTGGAACATGTCGGGCAGGGGCACACGCTGCGCACAGGGTTGGGGTGGGGGGCAGATACTGTGGTTAGTTCCTGACTTCTTTCCATTCCCAGGACCTGAGGACCTGAGGAGGGCCCAAGCTGCAGCAGCGCAGCAGGCCGCAGAGGGATATGCTGGAGTGGGACCAGCACCAGAAGGGCCACAGAGGGCAGGTAGGCACTGTCATGGTCCTTCACACTGTGCATGGGGGGGTGGAGGGGGGAGTGGGTGCGGGCATGGCCACCTGTGCCATGTGCAGTTGCAGCTGTGTGTGTTGCACTGTGCATGGTGCATGCCACTGTGGTGCATCCATTGGACACATGTGCTGGCTGTTGGTGGGGTGGGCATGCACCCGGCTGCCACTGTTGTTGCTGTGGAGCTGCTGGTGCACTGTGCCATGACCATCTCTGTGCACTGTTCTGGTGCACCGAGTTGCTGGCTGGCCTTGGCCCATCCCCCCTGCAGGTGGCCGTTACAGGCCCTCCGAAGGTGTGTGTTCCCACTGCCCATTGTGCACTGTGGGTGGGCATGGTTCCTTGGGACATTGCACTGATCACCTGTCCTGTCCCTTATTCTAGGTGTCCGGCTGCGAAGACTGCCATGATCCATGTTGTCCAGACTGCTGCGCCAGACCCTTCTGGTGGCCTCCATGATACTAGAGGCTGTTGTCCAGGTCTGACAGATGCTGGTGGAAGAACAGAGGCAGCGTCAGTGCAACAGGGCAGCCGGATGGGGCCGCCATTAGTTTTGCCCCTGATTACCCCTGTTTCCCCTACTGTACCTCCCCCTTCAGTCCCCACCTCCCACTTTACAGTCCCTGTTCCCTGTCCCCTTCCCTCACTTTACCTATCCTTTCCCAAACCCTGGTTTTTGTATATAGTTCCATTCAAATATATATTTTCTGACTTACCTGCCTGCGTCTGTGTCTGTTTTGCAGGTGGCGTGAGGAGCCATGCTGCAGTGGCCCAGCATCTGTCCATGTGGCGTGTATGTGCAGAGGCGCATGTTGTGCTTCCGTGGTTCACTGCTGTGTGTTGTGGTGTGTCCTACTGTGGTGGTGTCCATCCCCTGGGTCAGTGACTGTGCCTTGGGGTGCCCTTGGGCCGGCTGTTGGGGTGTGTGTCAGTTGCATGTGTGGTGGTGTCACGCAGCCATGGTCATTGGTCAGGTGCTATCCGCACACTGTATTGGGGCCCCTGCTTGGCGTTGTGTGGCCTGTCCCATGTGGTCTGCCATGCTACCTGTTACCTGGCACATTCTGTGCCTACTGTGTGGGCATCCTGTGCGCCTGTGTGGTGTGTGTGTGCTTGGCTGCATGGTCCTGGGTGTGGCCTGCTATGGTCTGGGGGTGCACAGCCAGCAGCCTGCAGGGGGGACCCACTTGATGGCCCTATGTTGCCTGTTGGCACCTCCTGTTGCCTGCTTTCTCTGCCACTGTTGTGTTCTGGGGTCAGGTGTCTGGGTGCCTGTGGGCACCCTGCTTTACCCTGTTGGTGGTGGCCTCCCATGGCCTGTCACTGTGCTTCCCTGGCTCTGTCCCTGGGTCTGTTCTCTGTGACCTGCTCCACTCTATTGTTCTGCTCCCACAGTTGTGCTGGAGCATCTCTTTTTGTGTCATGGCACACCTCTGATTGCACCTTGGCACAACTCTGTTTGCACCATGGCACAGCTCTGCCGTATTCAGCCAGGTTGCGCTGGTAAAGTTCGGCCTGCGCAACCACTGAATATGGCTCCTGTTGCACCATGGCGCATCAGATTTGCGCTGTGCTGGACTTGCGCTGTGCTTTGGCGCATTTCTGAATATCTGGGCCATGGTTTTTAATATGCTAATCAAGTCTTAGTACTCAAATTGTTTAAATAAGGTGGTATGATTATAATTTCCATGCATTTAAAAATTAGGCTATGTGTGTAAATGCATAACAGTATAATGCATAGTAACAGTGAATTGATACTGTGTTTTGTTAGCTGTTTATAAATTGTAAATTACTTAATTCCTGTTGTGGTTAGCTAAGGGTCACTATTTGTAATTTTTTTCATCTTTTAGTGAGTTTGCAAAAGCATTTTAATAATGGTTAACTGGGTTCACTATTTAAATGGGTTTCTGAAACTTGTGGGTATCCTCTGAAGAAGCTTCGCCCAGTCAGGACGAAACATAAGGGTGTTTTTTCCACCAGTCACACTGGCATAGCTGTAACTAGTGGGACTGCTCTTCCCCTATATTTTATCCATGTGAGGGATGTCTTGCTGCTATTCAATATGGATGCACTTCGTATTTTTTGCCACCAACAAGAAAAAGCTAAAATAAAATATGTGAGTGTGGCTTACTTCTTAGTGGCTAATCAGTGTGTTTATTCATTCATTTTTGATATTCACACTTGTGCATACACATTCAGTCTGTGGTGGGTGCACCAGTTTGGTAATTTTTTCTTATGCAACCCCGTTTCTTTCCTAGTAGATTAAAGATATTCGTTTTCAAAAACCACATGACTCCAAAATGGCTACCTGCCTTGTCTGAGTTTACGTGGCCCTAACATGCAAGTTATCTACATGTAAGGTGCTTAGACTCTTTGGTGCGACATACCTATGCAATACATACACTCTTAGATTATTACTAAATTAATTGCACAGCTAAAATTCACAAAAAGTCACAAAACTCCATATTAGTACTCGACAAATATGGGCTTGGGCCAGGCTGTTGTAAACACAGATTGTCATGAAAAAAAAAATGCAGGCCTACCCTGGGGTGCTGTGGCAAAATACAGTGCTGCCATGTAAGAGAGCTGAACCTTGGAATCCTGTGGCCAGTTGGGATCTGAGCACATCCCAGAGCCAAGACATTCATTTTTCTGGGAAGGTGACTACAGGTCATCCAATGTTCATGCACCCCCTGATGTCCATTCATGAAACAACACTAGTGTCAACTGTGAAGGTAGACATTCTAACACCCTCCTGGCCAGACAAAGGGTGCAACTGTAACAATCCCAGTTGTTGGAGTGAGAACTATGGAGAAGGAAGGAAGGAAGGAAGGAATTCTGTCCTTGGCCTCTTTTGTGAGAGTGCCAACAAGAGTACCAGTTGTGATGGTTTACTGTTGAAGTGGATAGTTTTGGATTAGGACCTGGACTGGTACCACCACCACTCCATTCAAAAAGGCCACTCAAAAGGTAATTCTAATATGTAGAACTAACATTAAATGGGGTAACTCATCTTGTATCTGGGCCTTACTATTGCATCTGATTTAGAGACTATAGCCAAAAATAATCTAGAGTCAATCATTATATCAGTGGCAGCTGAAGTGGAAAAATGAGGGAAAAATGTCACTTTAGGGGAAAATTATTGCAATCAGGATGATTACAGCACCAGTTGGGGTAAAAGCATTTTATTCTGCTAATACTACAACTTTGAAATGGCGAAAGAAAGAAAGAAAGAAAGAAAGAAAGAAAGAAAGAAAGAAAGAAAGAAAGAAAGAAAGAAAGAAAGAAACTGAACCCAGGTCCCCTGAAAGCAGCCCAGGTGTTCTACTAACAGAGTTATCGTGATCAGTGGTTGGGGACATTTTAGATGGAATGACAATGTTGCTGTCAAATTAGCTACTGCTAGGTACTGAAAATACAAACTGCAGTAAGAATGCCTGGCTATTGTAAAAGAGAAATTGCTTATTGAAACTGTCACACAAGACCACCAGTCTTTCACTGGTTTCTGTCCCTTTAATATGCCTCTTTTATGGCGAGTTACAAACGTACAGTCAATTACTACACTGCTTCACCAGAAGCAAAGTAGTTAAATTATCCTTAGCAGAAGCCATTTTACCAGATCTGTGTATTCTGCAAAAAGCATTCTTTTTCTTACACTGACATCTCACATATTTATTTTGCTATAATTCTGGCACCAATAAGCATTAAGAAAAACCTGAACATCTCCCATAGCTCAGATTCAAAAAAATGTTAATTCAAGCCAGGTGTACTGTACATGTCAGGGGACTGACCTTCCTTATCCACATGAACATATCTCTCTATATCCGCTTCTGAGTCTTATGCTCTGATGAAACAGGAGTCCCTTGCTTTATTACAGTTGGTGGTGTACAAATAAAGGCTGCAAACAGACTCCCTACTGCACCAACACCAAAATGTTCAATACCACCCCCCTCGGCTGCTACTGTAGCCCTGGCATCCGATGGATCCCCCCCCCCGGCCACAGTCAACCTCATGGCTGCCTAAAATCCCGTTGGTATCTTGGTCCCTCCTCAGCTTCACTGAAGGTGGTTGAGGCTTTGCAATACCCCATCCACCTACCTGCAGTAGTTCTACAGGCAAAACTCTGCTGCCACCTCTGCAAGAGTAGGTATGCTTTGTGACTAGCCCTGCATGTCATTTACATGGTGACTCTTCCCCCTTCCCCATGTGATTGCAGTGTCATTAGCAACTCTGCCGGGAAAGGCTTGGGACCTCCCAAAGGGCTCAAACTAAAGGAATGTCATTAAGGGACCTTTGTGGCCACATAGTAACAATCCCTTGTGACTGTTTAAGGTACCCCTAATATTTTTTTGTTTGTATCATTATCCAAGCTCTAAACTACTGCTGAAGAAGACTTTTCATACCACAGTTCCTGACTCTGAAACATCCTTTTCTCCATGGTGGAGGTCAAAACAACCAGCAGCAAAACCCACAAAAATCCCAAGGGCAACCCACCTCTTGTATAGGAAATTATATTTCAGAGGTCGACATCTAAGGGGCTAATTCCCCATAAAATGCTACATTATTAAACTGTATTGGATGTACACTGATGTATTTAGAAGGTACATTTTAAACAGCATCAATCACTTTTTTCCCCAGGAGTTCATTCGGACTTTTTATATCACGCCCTCTAACTTGTTCACTGCAATGAGTGAACTGTGTGGGTCTGCACTGCAAAATGCACTTGTCTACAAACACTGAGAAGTTCCAGGATCCAATATAGAAGGTTTCAGAATTCTGAAACATGTACTGTTATAATCCCAGGTGAAAACCTCAGATTCCGATGGAGCCCTGTTCTTTGGCATGGGTGATAAAGGTTTAATTTGAAATTTTTTGTTTTTCTTGCTGCTTTCTTTCTGACCTTCCCAGCCAGACCCCTTCCACCAGCTCCCCTCCCCCAGTCCCGTCACCCCAGCATCTGGTAGACGCCGGGGAGACGGGGCTGTGGGGGTCAGTGGAATGGGGCCAGTCTGGAGGGACAGAAAGAAAGAAGGAAAAAAAAAAAAATACAACAGTGCATGATGTAGAACCAAAAGATCAACAGCACAAGTATAAGATACAAAAATTCATGAAAATTAATGAGCTGGCCATGAATGTTCTCTTTTTCTCTTTTAGATATTTCCTGAATAAGACCTAAGGTTGAAAAGTAGATTTTTAACTCCATTTTCTATTTTCAGCGTGCTTTTAATAATACAATTTTGTTTTGCTTTCAGACCACACGCTGATGCAGTGCCTTGTTTTGGTTTTTATATTTTCAGATTTGACCCAAGAGGTTATAAGACATTCAGTACAACAACAATAAGCAGGGTACAATACAATAATACAGCAAGAACTGATGCAGCAAATTAACAAATACAACACTGGCTGGCCCAGTGGCATGGAGAGCTGAGGCATCCGTGCCTTACCTCCTGCCATGCTGGCGACCCATGTTCAGGGTGCAAGCGAGCCGCCAGGGGTCGGCTGGGGAAGAAGAGGATTAAGCATCTGGAGGACATCTCTCCTCTCCCGGGAAGGGGCGGGGATGGAGTCCGCTGCTTGCCTGGCCCCTAGCGGCAGCTGGGGAATGGCGCAATGGATCCACTGACATAGGGGGAGGATCTGGGGCAGATGCCCGGCATGCCATGCACGGAAGCACGCGTGGCTCAGCCATTGGCATCATTGCACACCACTGCACTGCATTCAGGGATGGAGAAGAAAAATGGAAAGATCCTGACCGGCGAGATGATGCTGACCCCTGCAGGCACCGCACCCGGCCACCTGGCAACTCATGGAAGCCAGAGGTGAGTTCGGTAGACACCAGGGTGACGGGGCTGGGAGAGCCAGTGGAAGGAGGCAGTCAGGAGGGACAGAAAAAAAGCAGCAAAAAAAAATACAACAGTAGATGCTCTAGAACAAAAAAATTAAAAACACAAGTATAAGATACAAAAATTCATGAAAATTCATGAGCTGGCCATGAAACTTAGTAAGCTACAGGCCAGCACAGTTGCATAGACAACAAAAACTGAGAAAGCAGCAAAAATGTACAGACAACTAGCACAGTTTGCCAAGAAAGAGTGCATAGATTAATTTGGTTTAAATTATGTTGAGATGGCAGGGTGAAACAGCCCGAGGGTGTGTAATGCCCAGAAAAAATCAGGTGCAGGTACAACTAGAGCTGGTCTTAAGGTGGGTCCACAGAAACTTTTTAAACTGAAGGTGGGAGAGGGAGCTACAGATTTCAAATGGCAAAGAGTTCCAAAGTTTGGGTGCAGTAGCACTAAATGCCTGGTCCCCCATGAAGGTCGCTATTTTGGGGACAGTGAGAAAGGATTTTTCATTGGATCTCAGGGGGTAGGACAGGTGGGAGGGCTTCAGCAGGGCCACAATGCAAGCAGGGGTGCCAGTCCTAACCATTTTGTCAGTGAAGCAGCCTAGAACAAAACGACAACTATGTATGGGGGATAACCAGCATTGGCAGCTGTAGAGTTCACGGTGACGGATTGCTTGGTTTAGTGAGAGAGCAAATCTGCAAATGTCATTGTAGGTAGTCTCTCACTTGGAAAGCAGCGATTTGGAGGCATAAGTGAAGGATATAAGACCATAATTGAGGAAGGGGAGCGGGACTCCCCTGGCAAGGGCTAGTCAGGCGTTAGGCATGAGGCAGTTCTTACTAGGTTTACTGAATTAGAAAAGACAAAAGTAGGCAAGTGTGCCCATCAGGATTGTCTCCCACACCAACTGGGTCAATTATACCAGATTAGAAAATGGGTTGGGAAAATCCCTTAAGCTGATTGGCTTAGGCAACCAGCTACCCGGTCCGGTATCAGGGGACAGAGGCCGGGAAATAATGAGTCCCAGTCTCTGCTGTCTGACCGCATTCCAAATGCTTGTGCCAGTAGAACTTTCAATTTAAAAACACTGCCATCTTTTAAATCTCGGTTAGCAAGAGCTGTCCCCTGCCTTCAGAGAGAGAGCAACTATCCAGACAGCACTGTGATCCAGAAGAGTAAAATGAATACGGCAAACTTACTGTTGCAGTCAAACATGGAGCTTTGCCTGAGCAGGGTTTTTAGAATAAGGAGCACATGCAGGTAGTAAAAAAAGCTTAAAGTGAGGTCCCCTGGCGAGTTACTTCCTCTCGACTTAACCTGCCCAGTGTGATCAGTAGAATCGGATGTCTTCCCGTTACTTGCTTGCTCCTACGTGACTAACCCCCCCACTCGCCCACCAGCCACTAGGTAAAAAACATAAACAAAATAAGGACTTTATTTTATAGAAAAAATGACATTCGGTTTTCCAGAAGCCCGTCTCAAACTTTCAACCCTTCAACCGCTCGGGTCCACAGGCTTGAATTTAATCTGCCTCTGTCAGCTCCACTACCCAATTGAATGATTTCCCAGATTAACAGTAAACTCCCTCAAAATGCAAATAATCTTCTAACCCACTTCATCCCCACAGTAACTAGAAAGCAAAGTTTTTCTTTTTTAAAAAAAGCGACAGCACAGTCGCGAACACAGCATTGTTGCCACTTCCCGTAACTTTCTCCCAGGCATGCCCTATCTCCTCCTCGCTTGCTGCAGAAAAAAAATGTCTGAACAGCACAAGTCCTAGCAGGCTCACTATGCCCCTGATTGCTCGCTCCCCCAAAAGTCCATAATTTAAAAAAAAAAAAAGTGGCGCAACAGTTTTTGTCAGTTTAAATTGCACCTTTATCCTTAGCATTGCCGCCTACATTTTCAGAGAGCGGGACTCCTTGACTGACACACACAGATGCGACGGCTCGACTCCCAATGCTGGCAAAGAGCTGCATAGTTAAATATTAAAAAGTAATAATAATCATAACAATTTAGAGCGCTGATATTTTCCATTGGATTTCTGCATCTCAACTTCCTGGTTTTATGTGCTGGGTCATGCAAGGTAGCCTAACAGCAGCATCTTCTGACCAAAAGGTGAAAAAAACATCTTCTAGGAAGGGCAAAGAAGTGTTTTCCTAAACACAAAAAGGTTATTAAAACACTGCTGGGGGAAACTTTCAAAAAACTCCATCTTTCTTCTGAACATGGTGGTTGGGGGAATATGTAAAACAGAATGGGGGGGACCAACAAAAGATGGAACAACACAGAAAGAAGGGACTACTTTACCAAAAAGAGTTTTTTTTTGTAATGTTTTTATTCATTTTCAAAGACATTTTGTCTGTTATTTTATTAATTAAAATGTGCACAGATGCCCATTTTCTAAGCGCAATAATACCCTCCAGGGTGGGCAGTATCGGGCAATACCAGACCATCCAGGGGCTATATTATTATATCCCTGGGCAGTCTGGTATTGCCCAATACCGCCCACCCTGTCAGGTATTATTGCTTACATAAGCTTGGAATAAAAAAATTCATCAAGGGCATTTTTAAAACCAGTTATGGTTTTTAGGTTAACTAATTCTTGTGGCAGTCAGTTCCAGACCTTTACTGACCGAACAGTGAAATAGTAGTCTTAACCCAATATGCCAGGCCAGGCTTAGCATTAACATTCTTACAAACACTGTAGATGTAGAGAGAGAAGTCAAGGTATGGGTTGAGGGTAATACACAGAAACATAGACTTTGGTGGCAGTTAAGGACCACTTGGCCCACCTAGTCTGCTCATTTCTTTACCTATTGGATAAGCTGCAGATCCTAGTTAACCAACAACCTACTTCTTCCTACCCCCACCAGAATTGCCTTATGTCTGTACCATGCATTCTTGAATTCACCCTATTTTTGACCTTACAACCTCCTCAGAAAGGCTGTTTCATGAGTTCACCACCATCTCTGTGAAAAAATACTTCCTCACATTGCCCCTGAGCCATCCCCCCTCTATCTTCAAATTGTGTTCCCTGGTTCTTGCACATCTCTTTTTCTGAAAGATGCCACCTTCTTGGACTTTGTTGATTCCCTTGAGGTGCTTAAAGGTTTCTATCATGCCCCCCTCCCTCCTTTCCTCAAGGGTATACATATTAAGCTCCTTTAGTCTCTCTTCATATGGCTTCTGTAGCAGACCCTGCACCATTTTAGTTGCCCTCCTCTGGACTGCCTCCATCCTGTCTATGTCTTTGCAGAGATGGTGTCTCCAGAACTGCACGCAGTACACCAGATGGGGTCTCACCAACTGTCTGTACAGGGGGATAGCAACTTCTTGTTTTCTACTGGTGATGCCTCTCCCTATATATCCCAGTATCCCCCAGCCATCCTTACTGCCTTCTCACATTGCTTGCTTACCTTTAGGTCATCTGATATGACTACCCCAGGTCCCTTTCCATTTTTGTTGTTGTTAATACCCCCCTCCCCCATTGTGTACTCTTCCCTGGGTTTTTGTTTCCCAGGTGCATTACTTTGCACTTCTTTGCATTGAATCTAAGCTGCCATACTTTTGACCATTCCTCCAACCTTGTCAAGACCCTTCTCATCCTTTCCAGCCCCCAGAGTGTATCAACCCTGTTGCAGATCTTTGTGTCGTCTGCAAAGAGGCATACTTTTCCTTCCAGTCCCTCTGCAATGTCACTTATAAAGACATTCAAAAGGACCAGACCTAGTACTGAACCCTGCAGTACCCCACTAGTAACCCCTCTTTCTTCGGAGTGAATTCTGTTTACTATTACCCTCTGTGTCGTGTTGTCCAGCCAATTTTTTACCCAGGCTACCACCCCAGTACCCACTCCCAGGTTGGTTAATTTGTTTATAAATCTTTTGTGTGGGACTATGTCAAATAAAATTAAACTGTTTTTTTTTTCCTTATCTAAATGAGATAACAGATATATGTACTTTCTAGGAATCAAACCTGTGACCCTTTGTTTATAAGGCGAGGGCATATCCAGTGTACCGCCAAGGCATTTAAAGCATAGTGCTATCTTCAGTGGGGTTCCATGTGAGCACATGATGGACAGGGGGTGAGACAGTTTCTAAGTCTGGCAGGTGACCCAAGAAGCATGGTTTGAGTGCTTTTAGCATTCATTACTAACTTGTTTTGGATAAAGCAGACATGCATTTTGTCTAAGTCCTCCATTAGATGGGAGTTGATAAGATTTACATTCTTTGAACTGTGAAGGAGCAAGAAGGTTACTAACAGTAATCTAAAAAAAATACTCTTGAAAATGTGTTATTTCAGTTTTTTTCTGCAGGTACAGAACATGTTTCATGGTAAATCAGAATACAGAGTTCATATTTACTAACTGTTACCATTCTACTTGACTATAATGGAGGTTTTGGTGTTTTACAAAGTTAACCAGTCTTTGTTGGACCTTAGGTGACTCCCATAATAATGATCCTGCATCTGTATCAACTTTGGTCCATTTAATATGATTTTAGCCCAGATTTGGGCAGAAAGAAAAAACACATTAAATGGGTAAAATAGAACAAAATGTTGATCACTGTTGTCTGACTTTCCAGTTGGTTCTAAATATTCGAAAGAGATGAAGGATAACACAGCCATTCATGTGTGAAGTCATTCATTAAAAACCATCAATAGCTTCACCAGATTCAATTATCAGTCAGTTTGTATTTTTATCCTCCTCCCCCCATGATGAGACTGGAGATAAGAGGTATTTCCAAGCCCCCATTTACTGGTCAACAAAAACTAAATAAATAAATACTTGGAACTGAGCTACTGTGCCTTCCTCTGTCCTCACCACTGTTTCTGAAATGTGTTGGGACAAGGTAAAGGCTCTAGATTGTAATATTTTATAGAAAGTAGCTCAGGTGAACAAACAAGTTAGCCGTCTGAAAATATCTATTTTGTATTTCTAGTTAACTGTATCCCCAAAATGCGGCTACAACTGGGCCATATGGCCCATTCCACTTTCCTGGTTAAACAAACAACATTTCTAAAACAGGTGTGAATGAGCTTGATACATCCAGCAGACCAGACTTGAGTTTGATTCTCACAACCTCCACTTGCATACTGTGCGACTCTGAGCAAGTCACTTAATTGCCCAGTGCTCCCAGGTCGCCCCTGAAAACAGGCACTTGTGCCTAGTGGGCCTTACCCGGTTACCAAAAGACTAAAATAAAATAAATTTATATAAAAAAAAAGTAGAATTATTTTTTGTACATTAAGTTGTTTCAGAAATGCATCAGACAAACATAAATCAATACTGACATCCATTCTTGGTCCACATGACAGGTACTGCAAAGGCAAACACAATGCAAGTTTCCCCACGCTGCCCCCTACCTTGGTCCTTTCGGGGAGGAACTATCTTTCATCAGGAAGAGGGTTGTTCAGATTCCATGCCTATTCTGTCCTTGGCCTCTCATATGAAACTGCCAACAAGGGTACCAACTGTGATGGTTTAGTGTTGAAGTGGATGATTTTAGATTAGGAAAGAATAGTTACCTTCCATAACAGTAGATCTTTGAGAAAACCTCCTCCACTGAGCTACACCATCGAACTGTAAGCTGTTAGCATCAGGACAACCCGGATATTTTTGAAGGCTAGGGCCACACACATCACCATGCCTCGCTGGTGCCTATATCACATGGACGTCCCCAGCATGTTTCATTTCCCCACCGGAGACAAGCTCAGAAGATCATCAGACAGGTGGGAACTGAAGCAATAAGGACCAAACCAGGCATACAGGAGAGGATATAGAAACCTGAGCATGTATGCCATAGAAGGCATCAGAAGAGACACAGAATGTAAGAGCAGGCAGTATAGCCACCTTACGCCTGACAAGGGGGAAGGTGGGAGGGAGAGCTGTGGCTCAGTGAAGGAGATGCTCTCGAAGATCTACTGTTATGGTAGGTAACTATTCTATCTTCTTTGAGGATATCTCCCTCCATTTAGCCACATCATGGAATGATTCCCAAGAAGTACCAAACACTGAGGGAGGATGGCAGGACCTCATGATACTGAGTAAGGAGACCTTGCAGAACATTAAAGGGAAATGTCCATGTCCCATCTGGCCCCACCTCCGTGTGAAGCGGCGCCCGATTAGCAAATGTATAAATATTAGTAAATGTGCCACTTACTCTTTAGTATTTTATTTAAATTCATATCTGGTTGATCCTGCATCCTCCCCGCCAGCATTTTTAGTTCAAACACCCTCCCCGTCGCTCCCACAAGCACCTGTGGCTGTCCCCGTGATGACATGAGAGGCAGGGAGCAGCCAGGGTGTCTCTATAGGCTTGTCATAGTACAGGATTGCTAAATAGCTCCAGTTTAGAGCCTGTCACCACCGTGACATCCAGGACCAAGTACAGACAGCTAGTGTGCCTGTTGGTCTGCCTGGTCTCAGTGTTATAAAGACATGATAGACTCAGAGCCGGGCTATCACAGGCTACACATACACATAATCTGTATTGTGGTAGCTTCAAATAGCTCCGGTTTGGAGTCTATCAGTGTTCTTACAATACCAAGACAAGGTACAGATTAACAGGCTCACTAGCTGTCTTTACCTGGTCTCCGTATGTCACATCAGTACATGGGCTCCAAACTGGAGCTATTTATCAATCTTGTACTATGCCAAGCCTATGGAAACACCCTGGCTGCTCCCCACCTCCGATGTCATCACGGGGACAGCCTCAGGTGCTTGTGGGTGCGACGGGGAGGGTGTTTGAACTTAAAATGCTGGCGGGCAGAGCACAGGATCAACCAGATATGAATTTAAATAAAATACTAAACAGCAAGTGGCACTTTTACTACTATCTATACATTTGCTAATCGAGCCCCTCTTCATACGGAGGTGGGGCCTGATGGGATATGGATGTTTCCCTTTAAGGCCAAAGCCAACAAGTCTATGAGAGGTGATGTTCCGACGGTGGTGTTTAGTGAATGTATGAACAGTACTCCAACTGACAGCAGCACAAATGTCAGCAGCAGACACATTTCAAAAACAAGCCACAGAGGTAGCCACCACATGGATGGAGTGAGCACACACAGGACCAGGAAGCTGCTTACCAAGCTTCTGGTAACAAAATGTAATACAACTGGCCAGCCATTTGGACAGGCCTTGTTTGGAAATTGGTGAGCCCACCATGCAGGGAGCAAGGGCAATGAACAGTTGAGAGGATTTTCTACAATTCTTTGTACAATCCAGGTACCAATGCAGCGCCGTGTGGACATCAAGTGTATATAAATTATGCTTCCCACTATCTGTGGGAGATGAAAAGTAAACTGGAAGGTCTATTGGCTGATTTAGCATTCTTTCAGACACAACCTTCAGGTGAAAATGAGGGTTGGTACATAGGGTAACCATATTCCTTTGAAAAATAAGAAACAGAGGATCTGCAACTAGAGCCTGCAATTCAGAGATGCATCTAGCAGACGTCATTGTCACTAGAAACGGCATCTTCTGGATGGAGTTAACATGGCTGCAGGTAGCAGTTCTTTGTGAGAGGCCATGCTGGCGGTTTATTTAAACTTTTTTTTATACTTCAGAGACTGATTCAATAAATAAAAAGTGTATGACTGATAAGAGGAAGGCAATGTCCTCTTCATCCTCTGAAGAATTTGTATCATCAAAAAATAAAACCATTTAAAAAAGGCTTCAGGTCGGAAAATGGCAGTACGGGCTTCCAGAGAACTGGAGAGGGTTGCACCTGTCTCGGGTTGGTGATGCCAACTGCTGACCCGTGTAAGCCTGCAGAGGTACCAAATTCAGCAAGTTTACCCCTTAGAAGAATTGTTGCCCCCACAGCTTCCAAGGTCACTATTTCTGTTGTCATTACACCAACTATGTTTAAATCTGTCTCAAAACCATAGAAACATAGAATTTGACGGCAGATAAGGACCGCTTGACCCACCCAGTCTGCCCATTTCCCTACCTAATGGATAAGCTGCAAATCCTAGTTAACCAGCAGCCTACTTCTTCCTACCACCACCCCCTAGAATTGCCTTATGACTGTCCCATGCATGCTTGAATTCCACCACTGTTTTTGACTCACAACCTCCTCCAGAAGGTTCGTTCATCCATCCAACCCTCTCTGTGAAAAATACTTCCTTAAATTACCTCTGAGCCACCCTCCTATCTTCAAATTGTGCCCCTTGTTCTTGCACACCTCTTTTTGAAAGGTGCTACCCTCTTGGACTTTGTTGATTCCCTTGAGGTACTTGAAAGTTTCTATCATGCCCCCCCTCTCCCTCCTTTCCTCGAGGCTATACATATTAAGCTCCTTAAGTCTCTCTTCATATGTCTTCCGGTGCAGACCCTGCACCATTTTAGTTGCCCTCCTCTGGACAGCTTCCATCCTGTCTATGTCTTTGCGGAGATTGGGTCTCCAGAACTGCACGCAGTACTCCAGATGGGGTCTCACCAGCTGTCTGTACAGAGGGATAATAACTTCCTGTTTTCTACTGGTGATGCCTCTCCCTATGCATCCCAGTATCCCCCAGCCCTCCTTGCTGCCCTCTCACATTGCTTGCCCACCTTTAGGTCATCTGATATGACTACCCCAGGTCCCTTTCCATTTTTGTTGTTGTTAGTATCTCACCCCCCATTGTGTACTCTTCCCTGGGTTTTGTTTCCCAGGTGCATTACCTTGCACTTCTTAGCATTGAATTTAAGCTGCCATACATCTGACCATTCCTCTAACCTTGCCAAGTCCCTTCTCATCCTTTCCACCCACCTTGTGCATCAACTCTGTTACAGATCTTTGTGTCATCTGCAAAGAGACATACTTTTCCTTCAGTCCCTCTGCAATGTAAACTATAAAGACATTGAAGAGGACCAGTCTAATACTGAACCCTGCTGTACCCACACTAGTAACTCCGCTTTCTTCAGGTGGACTCCATTTACTATTACTCTCTGTGTCCTATTCTCCAGCCAATTCTTTACCCAGGCTGTCATCTTGGGACCCACTCCCAGGCTGGCTAACTTGTATATTAATCTTTTGTGTGGGACTGTGTCAAATGCCTTGCCAAAGTCTAGGTAGGCCATGTCCACAGCCCCTCCCTGATCTACTACTTTGGCCACCCAGTCAAAGAAACCTATCAGATTTGTCTGGCATGACCTTCCCACTGTGAATCCATGCTGCCTTGGGTCCTGTGCCTCTCTGGCCTCTAGATACTCGACAATTCTTTCCTTCAGAAGTGATTCCATCATTTTCCCTACCACTGAGGTTAAACTAACAGGTCTGCAGTTTCCTGCTTCTGTCTTGCTCCCACTTTTGTGAAGGGGAATTACATCTGCCCTCCTCGAGTCCTCGGGTACCACCCCATCCTCCCATGATTTGTTAAAGAGATTAGTCAGTGGTGTCACTAGTTCTCCCCTTAGTTCTTTTAGAATTCTAGGATGAATCCCATCAGGCCCCACTGCTTTGTCCACCTTCAGTTTTAAGAGTTCTTTCAGAACCCTTTCTTCTGTAAATGGGCTGGTATCAACTTCTGTATCCAGAGTGTTTCTACTGTTTGTTTTAGGTACCTCCCCCTCTTCCTTTGTAAATACTGAGCAAAAATATTTGTTTAGTATCTCTGCCTTTTCACAGTCTCCCTCTGCCCACCCCCTCCCCTTTATTAAGCCTCACTATCCCTCCCTTGGTCTTCCTTCGCTCCCTGATGTACCTATAAAAGGTTTTATCCCCCTTCTTAACTGAGTTGGCTATCTTTTCCTCGGTTTGGGCCTTTGCTGTTCTGACTGCCTTCCCAGCTTCCTTTGCTTTAACTGATACAGTTCTCTGTCCTGCTTCTTCTGTGATTTCTTGTACTTCCTGAATGCTCTTTTCTCTTGAACCTTCACTGCCACTTCCTTTGAGAACCATAGTGGTTTCTTACATCGTTCATTTGTTTATTTGCTTCACACATAGGCTTGTTACCTCTGTGATGGCAGTTTTATTATTCCCCATTGTTCTTCCACCCCTCCTTCCTGCCCATTTGCTGAGTGCATTCCTTAGGCACTCACCATTTTAGCAATGTCAGCCCTCCTAAAGTCCAGTACTTTTGCCTTTGTATGGCTTGACTCTATTGCTGTGTTTACTGTGAACCATACTGTTCGATGGTCGCTAGTTCCCAGATGGCTACCCACTTCTACATCTGTGATCCTCTCTTCATCTCCATTTGAGAGAACCAGGTCTAAGATTGCTCCCTCTTGAGTGGGCTCCAATACTAGTTGTCTAAGGCATGCCCCCTGTAGGGAATCTAGAATAACCCCACTCTTCGAAGTGGCTGCTGCAACTGCACTCCAGTTAACATCTGGCATATTCAGATCACCCATCAGCAATATCTCCCCTTTTTCTGCCATTCTAAGTATACTTTCTATCATTTCCTTGTCCATTTCCTCCCCCTGAGAAGGGGGTCTGTATACAACCCCTGTGCGGATTGTGGTGCCATTGCCGGTCACCAAATTTACCCACAGTGCTTCTTCTCCTCCCTGTTTTCCCTTTTGTTCTGTTGCTTTGATTTCTTCCCTTATGTAAAGAGCTACTCCTCCTCCTCTTTTACCCTCCCTGTCCCTCCTGTAGATAGTGTATCCTGGTATGTTTACATCCCAGTCATGGTTTTGTGTGTACCATGTTTCTGTGACTGCCACAATATCCAGATGTTCCTCCTCCATCAAGGCCACTAATTCAGGAAGCTTGTTACTCAGACTACGGGCATTGGTACTTATTGCTCTCCATTTTTTGATGGCTTTACCTTCTGTTGTGGCATCCCCCACTGACCTTTCTACCTCGGTCTTTTTCTCATTCAGTACCCTGTTTTGTAGGGAGAGGCTGGGATTTTCCTGCTGCTTATCAGTGCCTCCCCCCTTGACTAGTTTAAAAGCTTGCCAATGAAGCATTTAAACTGATTGCTCAAAAGACTTGTTCCCTTCCTGGACAGATGCAGACTATCCTGCCAGTATAAGCTGGTGTCCCTCCAGGTGTAACCCCAGTCCCAAATGAAGCCAAACCCCTGTACTCCACATCATTTTTTCAACCATTCATTAAACTGCATGGTGCAAAGTACCCTTGCCTCACTCATGCTATTGACAGGCAGCACCTCTGAGAAGGATACTGTGTGTGCTACTTATCTTAGGCCCCTCCCCAATTCTACAAAGTCCTTCTGCACTGCTATAATCTCATGTTGAGCCAAGTCATTTGTCCCTAGGTGGACAATGACGTCCAGCTCAGACTTCCGTGCAGCTGTTCTCGTGATCCTGAGGATGCGCTTCCTGTCCCTCAAGCCATGGCACCAGGCAGGCACCTTACTTCAGTTTTCCCTGCTCCCCCAGTTCTATCCCCCTAATAATTGAGTCCCCCACCAGGAGCTGCTTTCTTTCCTTGTGGTGTCCTCTGCCTCCTTCCTGTAGGCCTCCCTTGTGACAGTTGTCCTCAGCCTCCTTAGTCTCCTCTGTGGGTGCATCCATAGGGGAGCTATGCTCCCCCAGAATGGTGTATGGATTGTGGAGTGGAACAACTGACTGGGTGTGCCTCTGTTCCACCTTCCTCGCTCTCCCTGAGCCCACTGTGGTCCAACGGCTGGGCTTTCTTCACAACCTCTGAGGTAGTGGTGGTGGCTCTGGTGCTCCTTAGATGGGGGAGGTTCCCTTCCTACCATCCAGTGTGGCCTGGGAGAAGGTTCCCTTACTACTGTCTACTACTACCAGGAACACATTTAACAGTGTTACATACTGGAAAGAAACTGGAGCAGGATTTTCAAGACAGAGAGAATGCTGCAGGCCCTAGGTGCACCGAACATATGACACATAGGGCTTGTAGCATTCTCCTGGCCAGCGATCAGGATTTTCTATCCCATGCGCCGATTGCCGCATGTTAAACCACCTTTTTGTGGTCTAGCTTGTGGCAATTTTGAGGGCCTTTTTTATGCAGCTTGCACCAGATATTTGGCACAAGCTGCCATAAATTGTGGAAACTGTTCCAACCATGCCCAAGGTTGAAAAATCGGGTGCAGTTGCAGTGAATGGTGGTGCACTGCAAGAACCTAACAGAGTTTACTGCAAGCCCTGCACCATGCTTTGAAAATCCTGACCAAGGTATTTACAGGAAACAGGTGGGCAGGATTTTCAAAGCATGGCAGAGGGCTTGCAAAAGGCCCTATGCCATGGCATTTAGGTTCTGGCAGTGCCAAGCCTATTCACCATGACAGTGCCCGATCTTAGAATCTCTAACAGAGCTGGACAGTTTACACTATTTATGGTAGCTTGCACCAAATATCGAGCGCAAGCTCCGTAAAAAAGGCCCTCAGCATTGCTGCAAGGTAGACCACAAAAAGTTGTTCTAACATGCAGCAACTGGCGCACAGAATAGAAAATCCCGATCATGAGCCAGGAGAATGCCGTAATCCCCATGCACCATATGTTCGGTGCACCTGGGGATGGCAGCATTCTCGCTGTTTTGAAAATCCTGTCCCATCTTTGGCTGCTGAAACAACTGCAGCGATGTCTCCACCTGTGTTCAGTCCTTACCCTGGAGCTATTAAAGCTACTACTAAATCAGAATCTAGTTTCCCTGGATACAGCTTCAGTTTTGCCTCTGACCCCACTATCCGTTACCATTGTAGAGGAACACACAGACATGAATATGGCTGCTGGTGCAACACGTACAAGCACAGGTCCCAGAGATACTCTCAGTGAGACACTCGAGAAGCTTGTACAGTGGGCACAGTTTGTTGATAGAAATCTCAATGCCTTGTCTGAATTTTTTGCAACGTGATGGGAAACAAAACAGAGGAGAAAATTCATACCGTATCAAAAGAACTTTAAACAAATAAAATAGCAATTGAAAAGACTACCAACAAGATTGTAAGTGTGGAATCAATGACTGCTAAGCTAATTAGAGACAATTTTGCTATGTCTCGGAAAACAGAATTACTGGAGAATCAACAGGCATACAAATATATTTAGGTTGTAGTCTTACCTAGTATTCTCAGCCAAGACTTCAAAACAGTCAGGGATATGATAAAATACATTTTACCACTGTTTTTAATGGACCAGAGGATAATCTGTCTTTTATTATAAGAGCTTTTTAAATAACCTCTATGGCAACAACCTGTGACTCATCTGCAGTCCAACCTGCTACAGATCTGAATTCTCAAACAAAAATGTACAATAATGACAACCTTTGCTTTTGAATCAGACTGCAATCTGATAATTCACTTTTCGTGGATTAAAGCATCTACCACTTACAAATCTTATAACTTTTCAATACTTCCAGACTATTCATTCCCTACCCAACAAAGGAGGCATCGTTTCCTTGGTTACAGGCAGGAGTTGCTGGAGATGGGGGCAGAGGTTCAGTTGCTTGGCCCTGCTAAAATATATGACAAATATAAAGGGGTACATCTTTTTTTACAATGCCAACTCGGTTGCAAAGTTTATCAGAGCCCAGTATGAGCATGAGTCAAAAAATGAAATGGAATCAGTGACTCCATCTGAGGAAGAAATGATTATTCTGTCTGGAACATGACTGCATTTAAGTATTGTTAGATATATAATGACTTGAGTTCAATTACTGATCTATTTCAATATTACTAGATACAGAATGATTCAATTTGAATTACTGGTTAACATGTTTATTTATTTTCATATTTCACTTTCTTAAATGTTGTGTACCTAAACAACAATAGATAAATTGATTTACTTCATTAGCTGAAAAGGATCTGCGTAGGTCAGAAGGGGGCACCTGTGTTTCTGTATTACAGGTATGATTTAAAATGCTGAAATGTTCATGAACTAATACTAACTCTAATTGAATATAAACAGTTGGTATGTGGTGTTGATTAAAGAGATTCACAAATATTTGCCCTTGCGACTGAGTAAACAGTGACTTACCACCACAGGAGTCTGCATATGTAAATATTTCCAAAAAGAATGCAGCCTTTGAAAAGTTATTTCCTCCATATAATTGTAAAAAACGGGTCCCATGGACTTCCCAGTTTTTTGTCTGCTGCCCAGCTTCACCCCCGCACTCACTAGCATGATGACAAGATGCCAGTGAGAGCTCGGGGGCATGCCCCATTATATTCAATGAGCGGCAGCTTTTCAATACATTTTTAATAACATGATGGCTACTTGCTAATGAAATGTGGGCACCGGTCGACTACCAAGGCCATTGGTTTACTTAAAGACTAACATTGCCAAACTCAGGACTGCGGATAGTATCCAAAGCAGTGTTTATCTGCTACAGTTTGAAAAATTTGAACTTGCTCATGAATGAGTTTACCACAGCTCGACACACCAAAACACTCAAGGACACGTAGGGGTTTTGTCTGTCAGGCAGTGTTGCCCCTTTAAGGAAAAGGGGAAATTGTTTAACCAGGAAAGGCACACTAAGCAGGAGCTTGTTTCCAGGTGCAACCTGGGAGCACAAGGAAGTTAAGTGACTTGCTTAGAGTCACACAGTATGCAAGTGGAAGCAGTGGTATTCAAACCCAGGTCTGGTCTGCTGGATGTCATCAGATTTGCAGCTCAGAGTCTTAGACCACTGCGCTATACTGCCTCCAGTATAGCGCAGTGGTCTAAGGCATTTCCAACATCATTACTGAACAGCTGCTTTCTCCAGAAAGGAGCATTCATTACATGTTGCTGCACATCACCTGATATACCAGCTGCCCCTTAGCCAAGAGTGGTGATGGAGGTGAATCCCAGAGGCAGCAGCCCCGGCTGCAGTACGAGAGGCATCATAAGATGATCTATGTACAGAAGGTGCTTACTAGCTTCCTGGCCATTAGCTATGGCTTACTGAGCCAGTATTTTCTCCTGGCCATCTATCAATTTTTAAGCCAGGGTGGCCATTGTGTTTCAAAGTCAGTCTTGTATTTAATCTTATATGCCTGATAGTTAGCAATTCTTAGGCCCAGGGAAGCAAAAGCAAAAGTCATCTTCCCCATTACATCCAGCTTCCTTGACGTCTTGTCTGGAGGAAGAGACCTCATGTGTTTGGATGTCTTGGATCTGTCATGAGCAGCCATTATTATCACTGAATCTGTTTCAGGCTGTGAATAATAATATGGCTTCACAGTAAGGACCAGATAATGTTTATCCACCTTCCTAGAAACTTCCGGCAGTTAAGTAGGCCTATGCCTGGCTACCAAAGTAGCATCCTCAAGTGCAGAGGCTGAAACCTCCAAGGACTCATAAAGAGTTTTCTTGGAAGACTCTTTCTCTTCAGCTTGGAATAAAAGTTAAACCTGAACCTGTTTAGCTCATTCACTCCCAGTGGCCATTTTGGGTTGGATCCGGCAATGGATGGTTCCAACGCCATATGGCACCTATGGGAACAAAGGAGTTAAGAAAGGCTTGAAAAGATTAATCTTCAAGGGGAGATATTGGTGTGTTTTTCACACTTTCCTCCAAGCAAGAGGACAGGGTGGAGCTCGAGCAAACCACATCTATAACCTCTTCCTCCACATCCACAACCTCCTCCTCCATGAATTCTGGATTGTATTCCAGTTCATCATCGATGTCTATTGTCATTTGTTGGGAGTTGATGGGATGGGGAGATAATCGAGGAGGAGTCAAAGATGGGAATCCCATCGATGGTGGCCTTTCTTAACCTCAAACTATCCCAGGGACATAGTCCCTAACAAACCACTGCAGCACTGACTGTCGAGCAAACCAGCTCAAATAATAAAACATAGACAGGGTATTGCTTACCTCAGACTCACAAAACTTTATTCAAAACCAGAATAAAAATGTGCTCTCTCCCTGTAGCATATAGAGTGAAAAAGTTGGTGGCAGAACTAGGTGTCTTAGTTTAAAACAAAAATCCCATCAGCACCATCCTGGTGCATACCGTCACTGCGATATGACCAGTAGCCACAGATAGCATACACATATTGTGCATGCCCAGTCAGCTGACGTTTCCTCAGAGCCCTATCTTTGATTTGATTTGATAAAAATTTATTTTTATACAGGATTCAATTGTTGGGGTGTTATCCTGATTTACAACAATGTCCTGTGGTCTTAAAAAAGTTACAAACATAAAAAACAAACATTCATAAATTTTTTTTTATTTATCAAAACATTCATAAATATCTCATTCAAGCTCATAACAAAGCAATAGACATACAAAGCATAATTTGTCTTTATCTTATCTAAAACATTGACACTTTGTGTTCAAATAGTTATGCAATGTGAGTTTAAATTTAGACAATTCATGGATTGATTTTATCTCATATGGCAATTTATTTAAATTTCTAGCCAAGCTATTCTGTAAGGTAATATCTCCCATCCTATTAAATGATCTAAGCATGGGTACACGTATCCTGGATTTTAGGGGGGCAGACTTTGGGAAAATGGGGAAATACTTGAAAGAGGCATTAAGGGGAATGGGACAGGAATCAGGGGTTGAGGAACAGTGGGCAGTATTTAAAATGGGATTATAAGAACAACAGAATTATGCATTAGCAGGTTAGCAAGAGGAAAAGGAAGAGGAGACCATTATGGTTTTCCAAAAGGTAGCAAAGAAAGTGAAAGCCAAAAGATAGCATTCAGGGCAATACAAAAAGACACAGGCAGAAGGGGATAGGGAGAAGTACCAGGAGAAACAAAGGAGGCAGGAAGTCAGTAAGGAAGCCAAAGCTCAGACAGAAGAACACATTGCAAAATCAGTGGTTAAAGGGACAAAACCTTTTACAGGTACATAAGTGAAAAAGAAAGACAAAGGAGGGATAGTGAGACTGAAGGGGAGGATGGGAGTCAGTGGAGGATGACAACAGTAAAGCTGACATATTGAACAGGTATTTCTGCTCAGTCTTTACTGAGGAAGAGGGGGGTATGGGTCCGAAGGGAGTACAAGGGTGAGAATGGTGCAGAAATAGACACAAGTCCCTTTACACGAGAAAGGGTCCTGAAGGAACTGGAAGTAATAAGAGTTGACAAAGCAATGGGACCAGATGGGTGCACCCCAGGGTCCTTAAAGAACTAAGAGGTGGTGGCTGAACCTCTGGCTATCCTGTTTAGTCAATCACTGGAAACAGGAGTACCCAAAGACTGGAGGACAGCAGATGTGGTCCCATATACAAAAGCGGGAACAAAGAGGAAGCAGGGAACTACAGACCAGTCAGCCTCACCTCGTAGTGGGAAAGATCATGGAAGCACTTCTGAAGGAGAGATTGGTGGAACATCTGGTTGTCAATGGACTACAGGACCCAAGGCAGCATGGTTTCCTGGGGAGGTCATGTCAGACCAATCTCATTGAATTTTTGACTGGGTGACTAGGGAGGTGGATCAGGGAGGGCAGTGGCATGGCCTATCTGGACTTCAGCAAGGCCTTTGACACTATGCCACATAGAAGACTATTACACAAACTGGGGAATATGGGTGTGGACAGGACAGTAGTGTGGTGGGTAGGTAACTGGCTGGGTGGCAGGACACAGAGGGTGGTGGTAAATGGCTGTCACTCCACAGAGGGAAGAGTGACCAGTGGGGCCCACAGGGATCAGTGCTGGGACCGGTCCTATTCAACATCTTCATCAGTGACATTGCTTGAGATCTAGAAGGCAGAATTTCACTGTTCGCTGATAACACAAAGCTCTGTAACAGAGAAGACACACCAGAGGGTGTAGAGCAGAATGAGAAGGACCTGCAGAAACTTGAAGAATGGTCAAGGGTTTGGCAGTTGAAATTCAATGCCAAGAAGTGCAAGATAATGCATATGGGGCACAAAAACCCTGGCACAATATATCAGTTGGGGTGAGGATATAGCATGCACCAAGCAGGAAAGGATCTTGGGGTTGTCATCTCTGATGACCTCAAGGTAGGAAACAGTGTGACAAGGCATCAGGTAAAGCAAATAGGATGCTGGGATGTATAGGCAGGGCATCACCAGCAGGAAAAGGGAGGTCATAATTCCGCTATACAAGACACTAGTGAGGCCCACCTGGAGTACAGTGTACAGTTCTGGAGACCATACCTACGTAAGGACATAGACAGGGTAGAGAAGGTTCAGAGGAGGGCAACAAAGATGGTGCATGGATTGCATCACAAGTCCTATGAAGACAGGTTGAAGGAACTGAACATGTACTCCCTGGAGGAGAGGGAGGAAGAGGGATATGATAGAGACATACAAGTATCTCTACAGGGAGAAACAGAGTGCAGGAAAACACTATTTGAAGTGAAAAGATGTTCCAGGACTAGAGGGCATGGGATGAAGTTGGAGGGAGGACAATTCAGAGGAAACATGAGAAAGAATTTCTTCACAGAACGGGTGGTGGACAAGTGGAACACCCTGCCAGAGGAAGTGGTGGGAGCTGAAACAATCACTGGATTTAAGAATGCATGGGATAGACATAAAGGAATTCTAGAGGTCAGGGGTAAGGGGAAACAGACTTCTAGGAAAACAAACTGAACTTACAAGCTCAAATGGGCAGACTGGGTGGGCCATAGGCCCTTATCTGCTGACACTGTCTATGTATCTATGTATCTATGTATTTTCAGGGAAGATTGCCATACTCTGATCGACTGATTATAACAAGATTAAAGTTCCACCAAATAAGCGAATGGATATTTATATATCTGGTAAATGATCTTATGACACAGTAATGACCACAGATACGTTCTCTGGGCTTCTGGTTGAAGCCAATTCAAGTTACTGCATACTTCACAATGACGTATCCCATGACCTTTTTATGTTATAAATTTCCCCATTCTATAATACAATTGATTTAATTTATTTAATTTATTTAACGAGGTCTGGTTAGAATTCATGCATAATGGGAAACCATATTCTACAGCTGGGATCAATAATTGATTCACTAACTTTTCTCTGATTTCCCTTGAAAGACACCCAGCTATTCTTCTCAGTGCCCCCAACCTCTGGTTCACCCTTTTAATTTGCAATAGAATGTGTTCTGAGTAAGTTAACCTTGAATCCACCTGAACCCCTAGATATCTATAACTTGGTACATTCTGCACCAGGGTACCATCCCTAAGTCTAAGCTTTATTTCAGAGTTATTTTTCTTTATTTGGCCTGCCAAAAATATCATGCAATGAGGTTGTTTTTAGCATTTAGGAGCAGGTCTGAATCTCCCATCCATTTTTCCAAATTGGTCAAGTCTAGCTGGAGCTGCTGTCTCAGGTCCTCAGGATTATTAGCAGATGCAACCAGTTCCATATCATCTGCATAGAGTCTAATCTCACTACCTTTTATTTGTGTTGTCAAATTATTAACATAAATATTGAACAAGAAAGGGCCAAATATCGAGCCCTGTGGGACAGCTCTATTTACTTTCACCAGGCCTGAGATAGCATTGCCACATGAGACACACCGCCTATGTTCAGTTAAGTAGGACTTGAACCATAATAGGGGTTCCTGTTGTACTACAATATCAGCAAGTCTCTCCAACAAGCCCCTGTGTTGCAATAAATCAAAGGCTTTGCTGAGGTCCACAAACACCACTCCGGTACTTTTTCCTTGGTTTAAAGATGTTGCAACCAGATTATTAAAGTCTATCAGGGCAGTGCTCATGGACTTTCCCTCTTGGAACCCATGTTGGTACTCCATTAGAATCCCCTCCTGTTTGAGGTACTGGCCAAACTGGTAATGTACCTGTTTCTCCAGTACCTTCAACAGGATGGGAAGCAGGGTTATTGGTCTGTAATTTGAAGGGGTAGTACTATCCCCCTTTGAAGATGGGAATAATTTTCCCCATATTCCAAACATCTGGTACCGTTGAGCTACAGAGGCTCCAGTTATAGAGATAAGTTATCATTGGGGCAAGTATGTCTACTCCGATCTTTAAAAACCTTGCTTCTATACCATCCATACCTCCACTTTTGGACACATTCAGCCTTTTTAATTATTTTTCTACTTCTTTTATTTCTATCTTCTTAAACCTGAAACCTACAAATTTCTGATAAACTGGAAATATAGCCTTTATTTAATTTATTTCTTCTATTTTTTTTGATATTGAAATATCAGATATTTTAGAATTGAGTCTAGAAATTTTTAGGTCAGGTAGTTCCTGAAAATAAGAGTTTGGATCTTCATTAGTGTATCCCCTTTTAATAAGTTAACTGCATTTCTGGTCTTAGTTGCATTTCATAATTCTGTTTTTTACTCTTAGCAATGTTTTTATTTTGTCCGTTAACCATGGTACGTCTTTTTCCTATCTTTCTTAAGTATCTTCAGGGGAATGTTGTTGTATTATCACCAGAAATGAATCTGTGAACTCTTGGATAGCTAGATTAAGGTCTGGAATCAAGAATAGTCTTCCTCAATTACAATTACAGAGACTGTTCCTAAAAGATTCTCCACTTATTTTTTTTAAATCTCTAACCCACTAGTCATTTTTGTATTTTTCCCAAAAAATCTTGCAAAATTAAATTACATCATATGTGATTATGATCCCCTAAATTTAGTGGTAACATTTTCAAACCTTCTATTTTTAAGTCCTGGGAGATCAAAAAAAAAAAAAGTTGAATATCGAGCCTTGTGTTCTGTTATTTAAGCTTCTTGTTAGGTGATGAATTATTTGTTCTATGACCAAGGCCTCAAAGCTGGTTTGTAACTTATTACATCTAATTTGTTGCCAATTTGTGTTAAAATCTCCGGTTAATATTACATGTTGGTCTTTCACTTTCTCTATTAGTATAGCAGCTAAAGTATCAAAATATTTTGTTTTAGTTTTAGGAGGGGCATAAAAAACATCTACCACAAGTTTAATTTTTAAAAGTTCTATCATCAAACATTTAATGCAGTGGTTTGTTAGGATCTATGTCTCTGGGATGGTTTGCGTGTCAGCTGTGGGACTGCAGACACCAGACTTGGTTCACTATATGAGTGAAGTGAGCCCCTCCACTTGTTCTTGTTTAGAGTTGCTAAGGTGTTCCTGAACCTGACACAGAGGCAGAGACAGAAAATTTAAACACTGATGGCAAAGTCGATGATGGGCTAGCCAGAAACAACAATGGAAAGGGCGTTGACAGTGGCAGCAGGCACGGAAACAGCTCTGACATTGTTTGATACAATGCCTGTGCATTGACAGAGCCCAAAGGGGTTATCAATGGCAGAGCCAATGACGAGATAGTGCCCAATGGTAGAATGGGTTGCATGTCCATGGTTCACAGGGAGGATAAGCCAATGCCAGACCCCAGCCTTGATGCCTGAAAGACAGCCATGAGGTGGCAGGCCCCATGACCACAGCCTGGGACCCATCTTTATCTGTTGACTTAACCCATCTTACAGGTGACTGGGAACGGTCAGGAAAAGCGTCCTTTTCTTTTCTGTGCTTGTCCTTCTCAGAATGGCAGTGTTTTTCTGCCAATTTTGAAGACATCCTTTTTCTTTGACGACTCTGTGATGGCCAGCATCAACTGCAGAGATTGACAGACCAATGAAAAAATGAGTACAGAAGCAGCTGACAACGGTTAGGCCACCTTTGCTGCAACCAGTTTTTCCATTTCTTGAATCAAAAGAAAGTTCTCTAAAGCTTTATTATGACATCTCCTGGTTACCTGGTTAATGTCCTGACAAACTGAGCCAGTTTTAACACTGTGGTTTGTACCAAGGCAATGGATACAAACAGAGTGCTTATCTTACTCATTTTACAATTTTTGGCCAGGAAAGACACACTAAGCAAGGCTTGTTTCCAGGTGTGTCCTGAGAGCACAGGGAAGTTAAGTGACTTGCTCATGCTCACACAGTATGCAAGTGGTGACTGTGGGATTTAAACCCAGTTTCACAGCTTTGCAGCTCAATGCTCTTAACCATTAGGCTATACTGCCTCTTAACATCACCACAATGATGGAACAGTGGTTCCTTGCTTTTCAGTGGCTTCATAAAAGTAAAATATTTAAAAATAACAAACTTAGTAGTAGCAATGGTAGTGAATACTTACAAATGTCTGATGGTGTTCGTCAGCAGCAGTGGCCTGACAAGTGGTTAGCAGCAGGAAAAAGAACTGAGGCATGCTGGGGACACCCACAGTATATAGGTGCCAGTGAGGCATGTTGATGTGGACAGCCCCAGCCTGCAAAAATTTCCAAGTGGTTCTTACACCAATGGCTTACAGTTCCATGATGTCGCTCAATGGAGGGAGATTTCCTCAAAGAAGATTTAGATTGGTACCACTGCCACTCCATTCACATGGGCCACTCGGAAGTTATTACTAACTTATACTGAAAAAGATCCCTCTCAGGCAATCAGGATTCAGAGCTGCTGTCCAATTATTATGTGATAACCAGGCAGTAGACTTAATAATGGGACTGCATGATAATGCCTGTGTTCTGATTGGCTAAGACTACCTATACAGCACATCTGTGAGAAAGTGGTGAACGGTTTGTTTTCTCAAGGATGTAGTAAGAGAGAGTGATTTTGTGTTCTATTTTAAAACCTTCTTCAGTTTTGTTTTCAGTATAATTGCTGTAATGGGCTGGAAGTCAGGGTTTTACCAAGTAGTAACTGAGAACAGGGTGACAAAAAATACCTTGGCCAATGGCGTTGGTGTTTATTCACCCTCCTCAGTTTATTATCTGATAAACCTTGACTATTATGCCATTATTGCTATAATGTAGAACTAACATTAAATGGTAAGGCAGCTTTTTTTTGTAATAACACTTTTATTGAAAATAAGAATGAAGAACAACAAAAACAACTAACAATAAAGACTTAAATATATACCATTCACATTTTACAAACACAATAACATTACAGCAAGTTTTTCCCATGACGGTACCGAACATTTAAACAAACAATATAAGTATGAGCAACATATAATAAAACCTTAGGTTTCAATCAATAAACACTGAATATATTTGTATAAATAACCGTCTCACTGCCAGCCCAGCAGCACTGAGGGTTGAGATGCTAGACACCACACTTTGTGCCATGCTGGTGACCCAGGTTCAGGAATGAGCGCGGGCCACCAGGGGTCAGCAGGGGAGGGAGAGGATTGAGTGACTGGAGGGCAACTCTCCTTTCCCGGGGAAGGAGGACTGGCGCACCCACCAAACGACTTCCCCCAGGTGGAGGCCAGAGGGTAGTGTGGGTCTAAGGATGCCAGCGGAAGGGAGGGTGCTGCAGGACTTTCGCAGACATGCCTGCGCCTCCACGGCTGCATGTCAGCATGTGCACCCCAACAGGAGAACTGGAGAAAACGGTGGAAAAATCATTCTGGCTGTAGGATGATGGCCTGACCCGCTGCAGGCTTCACACCTGGACTGGGCAGGAAGGTAAGTTCCTGTGATTCCAGGGTGATGGGGCTGGGAGGGTCAGTCAGAAGGAGGCACCCGGAGGTGAAAGGAGCATAAAGCATATATAAAAAAAAAGTACCCATCTAACTGACAGGGCTTAACAAATGAAGTGTATAAGGATCCATCTAACAAAAACCATGCTCGATAAAGGGCAGGACAGGACCTTTACCCTGTTAATGATACAGAAGGCACTGATTACTAATATAGCTTTCACATCCAAAAGGGAGATGGGAAAATCAGACATTATTTTGCCTCGTATTATGGAACAAAAATGGGACCTGTTTGAAGTTTACATAGAACACATTGGCTCCAAATCTCCTCAAAAGTTTGTAAATGATTTCAATATTTATAACTGCCCTTTTCAAGCCTAAAATGGAATCCACAATATCTGCCCAGTGCACAATTCTTGGGGGTTAGGATTTAAACCAAAGTTGGGTAACAGCCTTTTTAGCACACACCACAAGAATCAATAACAACTTTCATTATCGGTTATGAACTGAAGTATTAGCTGGGGGAATATGAAGTAATACCAAAACAGGGCTAAGAGGTAGGGAAAGACCAAACATCTGGGCTATCACTTGGGAAACAGAGGCCCCGATAGGTTGTATGAGAGGGCATGCTCAGAAAATATGTGCATGATCAGCCGTGGGTTTGCCACAGGCCCGCCAACAACTTCCCACTTAGAGGACCCTTATATATAGAGCAATATGAAAAGCAATAAAACATATGCATCCTACACTTCCAAGAGAATTCCTGCAAATAGTGAATGGTCAAAAGTTTGTAGGTTGCCAAAGAATATTTCTCACAATCATTTAAATCACAGGGCATGTCTAAAGCCATTGGCCTCTTAGTTAAGACAGATAAAGTAGTTTCTGTTGGCTGGGAATTGAAGATAGACTAAAGAGTACCAATTAAGGGATCCTGGGAGCCACCTGTCTGACAGATCATTAATAAATCAGTGAAAGGAGAAAGTTCATCCAAGAGGTTCCTAGTCCAGGCTGGCAGAGTTTGTAAATAGGTACACAACTGAAAATAATGAATGTGATCTGTGTCAGGTAAGCTGCATCAAGATTGGAGGTCAGCAAACATTCAGATTCCTCTTGAATCCAAAACTTGATGATGGTATATTAGACCTGACCAGGGCCAGCGATACAAAAAAAAAAAAAACAGTCTGTTTTATTAAGAGAGTTCTGCTGATTCCAGGTCAGAGCAGATGGAAACACAACTTCATCCTTATTAGATATTTGCGAATGCTGTACCAAGTTTGCAATACTTCCTTAGTATAGTAAGAAAAGTTGGAAAATGGAAGATAACCTGGTGGAAAGGTATATAATATATATGCTATATAACGCAAATCGTTTAGCGTGAACTCGTTGTCCTTCCAGTAAGAATGACAGGACTCCGAGGTCCACAAGCAAATAATGCTAATTGACAAGTTGTGACATATCAACGGAGGTAAGGAAGGTTTATGCCCCCTCTAAGCGATGACAAGTGTAATACGGTGGAACGAAGTCTGGGCTTACTTCCCTTCCAAATAAAATGGGAAATTAAACATCGCCATTCCCGGAGATAATAGTTGGGTGGAGGAAGAGGCAGAGTCTGGAGAGGAAATAAGATTCTCAGCAGAATATTTAGATGAATAGTTTCGATGCGGAGAAAAAAAGAAAGAGGCAGAGAGGACCATCGAGAAATATCCTCTGTGACTGCATCTGTCAGGGGTTCATAATTCAGAAAGTCAAGCAGGTCAGGAGACTTAGTGCTAAATACTCGTAAATATTTTATGGAATTTCTATTCCAGCTAGCAGGAAACAATTCTATAATGCTCGATGGGGAGAATAGTGCTAGGCTATTAAATCCGTTTTAGATCTATTTAATCGGAATCCAGCTAAGGGCGCAAAAGCTTTTGTAATATTAATGACTTCCATGAAAGATGGGGTAGGGTCCGTTAATGTTAAAAGAATGTTATCAGCAAACAAAGTGATCCTGTAATTGCAGACGCCTGAAGGAATACCATGGGTGTTTGGAGAACGACGAAGAGGAGAAGCCAAAGGCTCAATGCATAAAGCAAATAATAACAGTGAGGACAACCCTGACAGGTGCCCCTCCCTAATGAGAACGCAGAGGATAACAGGCCAGTAACTCTAACATATGCTAGTGGAGATTTGTATAATTGTTGCAACACAGTGATGAACGCAGCTGGAAAACCAAAAAGACTGCAGTACAGACCAAAGGAATGGCCACAAAACCCGATCAAACGCCTTCTCTGTGTCCAAGCTGGCCAGGACCAGTGGAATCAAATGCTGATGGGCAAGGCAGTTTTATTTATATAGTACCCTATCCCTACGGCTCAGGGTGCTTTACAATAATACCAGTGAAAACAGGTAAATACATTGAAATGCATTTTTCCCCTTACATAAAATTTTTTTTACCAAAATCAACACAATTCACTAATGTGAGAAACCAGCAAATAGAACTCATTCAGTACAAATGACTTGCCTATAACACAAAATCACTTCAGCTCCATCTTAAACACCTCTGCCAAGGAGGGACTCCTGAGATGGGATGTAATGAGTTCCAAATAATGGGGCAGGGATATGCAAATCATATTGCCGCCTCCCCACCATCCAGGACAAGTTAATTTCCTTGAAGGACAAGTAAACAAGCATTTGTCAATGCCGAATTTTTGCTTTGCTGGCACTGGCAGTGGTAGTGTAGAGTTATGAAACTGCCCAATAGGAATGGCAGAAGTATTGAACTGAAGCCAACCCCACCACCACCCTGCAGAGAGTGACAGGCATTGGGGTGTGTGTTTGGGTCGTCAGGCATAACGGCCACGCCATTTCACCACACCCCACCTGCAGACACTGACAAGTGTCACGGTGTTCTTTGGGGGTCTTTGGGTCTTTATGCGCACCCCATTTCATTAGGGAACAAGATGGGTGCGACATAGAGAATGGGGTGAACTTTGGGCTGAAGAGTCCAAGGCATACCTTGATGCCTCTCACTGGCTGCAGGGTGTGGAAATGGTATGAGCATTACAGGCAAGAATCCCAAGTCACACCCCTCATGCCTGTCATTCTCTGCTAGGTTGGGCGTTATGGTTGGAAATCCAATACCTCAGGCATTTGTTGGTATTTTCACTCCAAATTTTCAACATGTTTTTTGTACCCCACCTCATGAACAGGGGAATATCAGTTGTTATGAAAGCTGCTTATGCACAGCGACTACAGCATTTAGCACCACAGGTGCAAAAACATTCGAACAGGATGTAAAATATGACAGCTGTACTGTTCATGGGGAGGTGTAAAAATGGCAATGTTGCAAATCTGCAGTAAAATATTTAAAAAATGGTGAAGTCACTGGCGATACATAGAAACTGTGCAACGCACACCTGTAATATAAATTAGGTTGGGGATTTTTACAGCAGATTGTCAACTCAGGCATTTTGGTGCCTCCGATCATGAACAGTGTCACTGTGATTTTCTTTTATCTGTGCCGAACAATGATTTCCCACAGCGACCACGCATCTTCTGCCTGAAAGTGTGAAAACACACTTCAGTCATGTTGTGAAAATGACAGCTGTACTGTTCATATGAAATGTGGAAAATGCCACTGGTGAAAATCTGGACTGAAAATATTACAAAGTCATGAACTTACGAGGTGCATGGAAACATGCAAATGCTCACTCGTAACACAGTCATTTTATGGATTTTGTCACCAAATTTTCAACATAGCCATTTTAAGACCTCTGCTCATGAACAGTGTAACTGTGATTTTCTTAGTCTGTCCTAAACATTGCTTTCGCACACCAACAGCACCATTGTGCGCTACATGTGCGAAAAATACATTTTGGGCGACATATGAAAAATGGCAGCTGTACTGTTCATAAGGAAGTGTAATAAAATGGCAATGTTGAAAATCTGGAGTGAAAATATTAAATTCGCAAACTTACGAGCATGCATAGGAACTGCTCAATGCATGCTCGTAAAACAGTCATTTTTAGGAATTTTTTCACCAAATTTTCAGCATAGCCATTTTAAGACCCTGCTCATGAACAGTGTCACTGTGATTTTCTTAATGTGTCCCATACATTGATTTTGCACATCGACTGCGCCACTGTGCGCTACATGGGTGGAAACACATTTTGGGCAAGATGTGAAAAATGACAGCTGTACTGCTCATAAGGAGGTGTGGTAAAATGGCAATGTTGAAAATCTGAGGAAAATATTGAAAATCGCGAACTTACAAGCTGTAGGAACTGCGTAATGCACCGTAAAAGTCATTTTAGGAATTTTTTCACCACATTTTCAACATAGCCATTTTAAGACCTCTGCTCATGAACAGTGTCACTGTGATTTTCTTAATTTGTCCATACATTGATTTCGCACACCAACTGCGCCATTGTCGTTACATGGTAGACACGTTTTGGGTGAGATGTGAAAAATGACAGCTGTACTACTCATAAGAAGGTGGTAAAATGGCAATGTAGAAAATCTGGAGTAAAATATTGAAAATTCGGCGAACTTACATGCGTGCGTGGGAACTGTGCTAAGCCTTTCGTAAAACAGTCATGTTTTTGGAATTTTTTCACCAAATTTTCAACATAGCCATTTTAAGACCTTTGCTCATGAACAGTGTCACTGTGATTTTCTTAATTTGTCCCGTACATTGATCTCGCACACCGACTGCGCCATTGTGCGCTACATGGGCGGAAACACATTTTGGGTGAGATGTGAAAAATGACAGCTGTACTACTCATAAGAAGGTGTGGTAAAATGGCAATGTTGAAACTCTGGAGTGAAAATATTGAAAGTTCACAAATTTATGAGCGTGCGTAGGAACTGCGCAACGCACACTCGTAAAACAGTCATTTTTAGGAATTTTTTCACCAAATGTTCAATATAGCCATTTTAAGACCTCTGCTCATGAACAGTGTCACTGTGATTTTCTTAATTTGTCCCATATATAGATTTTGCACACCAACTGTGCCATTGTGTGCTACATGGCGGAAACACGTTTTGGGTGAGATGTGAAAAATGACAGCTGTACTACTCATAAGAAGGTGTGGTAAAATGGCAATGTTGAAAATCTGGAGTGAAAATATTGAAAATTCGCGAACTTACGATCCTGTGTAGGAACTGGCAACGACGCCAGAAAGTCATTTTTTTGATTTTACCTCATTTAATATGTTTTTGGACCCCTTCAGTGATGGACACCGTCATGGCGAGTTCGTCAGGGCAGATTTCACGGAGATCGCGAAATCACCTTCAGGGCCTGAAATAACGCCATAACAGTGACATGATTCATGAGAAGGGGTCCCAAAACCCCCATGTTGAAAATTTGCAAAAATTCCAAAAATGCCTGAGATATGCAATAAAGAAAACCTCTCTAGCCCATTATACAGCTTATTGGCATTTCAGTTCGCGGTCGGCTTTGAAGAGTGCAGACGTTGTTCCCGTCCATCAAGACTGCCGGGCATGAGCTCCGGAGGTGAGTATGGGGTGAGGGGTGTGGGAGGCAGGTGACAGTGGGTGGGTGCGATTGTGGGGGCTGGGAGAAGCGAGTGGGACCATTTTTATTTTTCAGGTTAAAAAAAAAAGACGATGTGGATGTTTGCCACGCTGGGGTGGGCTCCAGCATGGCACAAGGATGGCTTTTGGGGGGCTGGAGCCAACAGGGATTAGGCACCCCTGTTGGCTATATATTAGTTGGTTCACGCTGTGGGCTCCTGCTGGCACCCAGTACTGGGGTCAGACAGTGGAGCCGTAGGGGGATTGGGCACCCGCCGGGTTGTTCATTTAGCTGCCACGCTAGGGTGGGCACCAGCTGGCGTGTGGAAGGCTTGGAGGGAGGCATGTTGAATGGGATTGGGCACCCCTATTGACTATAATGCGTGTGTGGCGAGGCAGCACGCAGTACGCGCGCGCTTCGTGTGTGCGTGTGTGTGTGTAGGGGAGCTGCGCATGAGCATGATCATCGTTTTCACCTGCACATAGTTCTTCAACTGTATGCCACTGCATTTGGAGCTTGTCATAGACCGCTCCAGCATGCATTGTCTTACAGGGGCCGCGCCTGCCAACACACTGACTGAATTGGAGGAGGAGGAGGTGACACACCTCCGAAATCTCAGATGATGGCACTATGTTTCTTGCACATGCATGCAAGCAAACATAAAAAAGAGAGCTGATTTCACTGTAAAGAATGAAGGGCTAATGCAAATTCAGCTACAGCCATGGCAGGACAAGTCCTAAAAGTTTTAATTTGAGCACCCCTGAATAGGGGCCACCACTAAGAAAGCTCGATCACCAGATTGCTTAAGGCGTGACTTTGGGACAGCCAGTAAAAACTTTTCAGTGGAGCAGAGTGGACAACCAGAAGCATAGTAGTCCAAAAGGTCTTTTAGGTAGCTTGGGCCCAGTTTATGCATGGCTGTGTAAGTTAATAAAGAGGTATTAAAAGGGTTCTATGTTATAATATCAAAAAAAAAATGGGCAGACAAAAAAAGTGAGTGCAAATCGTCGACAGCCTAAATGCCGATGAGCACTACAGCGAGTAACAAAAACAGCGAGGGTTCCATACTCCATGTATGGGGGGTGATTTACACTTCCCCATCATCCCCCATAATAAAAATAGCTAACTCCAGGGACAGCCTGACACTGAGGGACAGAGGAGAAGAAGAGGTCAGGAGGGCGGGCAGCCAGAAAAAGGTCAGGAGGGAGGGTGGCCGGAACAGGACTTAAAAAAAAAATGAAAAAAACTTGTCCCAGCCAGCCCCAAACCCAGGTACACCAGCCACAGGGGTGGTGACCATACTCACTATGCCAGATGGCCAGCTCGGAACTGGCCTGACTAACGAAGCCCTTTCACTCAGCAAAATAACTACTCCCTATGCAGCGAAAGCACTAAACTTGATGGGCGCTATATAGGGCACATAGCGGACTTCACATTCGCATTATTACGTCACCTAAACTGAGTTGCTAAAATTCACTCGCTCTATTCATGGGACACCCTTAAAAGTGGTGCACCACCTGTGCAGTTTATGCAGCACAGATGAAGTGTGCTAAAAGTATTCTGTCCCAATGACCAATCAGGCTGCAGCATTCTGTACCCTCCACAGGTGATGAACCACCTTTCCAGGTATCCCTATGTATACAGCATTACAGTAGTCGAGTCTAGAGGTAGCAAAGGCATATAACAGGGTCACCAGATCTTCATGTGCAAGATGGGGTTACAGCCAGGAGCTATTTTACAGCTGAAAAAAAAATCCCTGCAGACTACAGCTGTTACAAGATGTTCCACCGTCAGATTGGCTTTCACATTGACTCATAGAATTGTTGCCCTATACACAGCTACAAGAGTAGTGCCATTCAAAGATGGCAAAACAGGCACACCACGCAACCTAATCACCCCATGAGGGCTTGGCTCCACCAGTAATAACTCCATCTTGCCCAGATTAAGAGTCAGACAACTAAAAGCCATTCAGTCCAAGATTTCTTGTAGGCATTGTTCCAGAACAGAGACATCCCTTGCCCATCAGATGTAAAAGATAGGTACAGATAAGTGTCATCTGCATAGCAGTGAAAAATCAGTCTGTACCATCTGATGACCCACCCCAAAGGCAACACAAATACTGTAAATAACATGGGGAACAAAATCAATCCTTGGGGAACCCCAACGCTGATCACTGCCAGGTGCCATGAAAAAGACCCCATCACAATCTGCTGTGACCTACTGGACAGGAAAGACTCAAATCACAAATGAAGTCACTTGTCCTGTAGCTGAGCCTCAGTCTTCCTCTTCTCTTTGAAACTATGATGCCAGGTTTTTTTGGCACCACTTATCACAAACTCATAGGGCTGAGAATCGTTTCCAGGTATCCACTTTAGTATGTACTGTCAGAAACCCAACGCTTCTGCTTTTGTGATTGACCAAATTTTAAATTTTTTTGCAAATTCAGTGTTCCTTTAGAGTACATTTTAGCAGCCTGTCCAAGAGGTACTTACAAAAAACATCTGAGTATTCCAATTGCTTGGGGTTGGTTCCTCCAACAAACCATGTCACGACTACGTCAGCACATCTTTTTGTCTTGGAACTACATACCCACTCTTATTTACTATTCTAACTACATGCCACTATGGATCACCACACAAGGTAATGGCATACCTGAAGGGCTTGTAACAATCACACAGGAGTGCCGTGTGCATATTTAAGGAACACATACAAACAGAGGTGAGAAAGAAGTAAGTGCATCAGCTGGGACTTGAACCCAGGCCACCTGGAATACCATTCAGATTGCACTAACCAGCTGCGCCACTGGGACAACTGAAGGACTATTGAGGCAAAGTGTATACAGGTGGCAGCTGGAACAGAACCACAGTCTAATGTTGTTCTGGGAACACCAGGTAAAATACGAGTGCAGTGTACCACCAAGCTGGCACAGCTGGTGGTGCTGTTTGGGGGTTCTCCAGGTTCTGTGATGGGTTATGTCCACAAAGGGTAGAGGAGATGACATGATAGTGACTCATTTCCAACACAGTTCATTGGATGGATAGGTTATTACCATCCCCATGTGACCTCATATTGTTATTTATGACATCATAGTACTTGCCATGACATCAGATAGTGATGTCACAAACAAAGCAATTGTTTGTGTGCTCAGCTGGGGGCAGTCACATTTTATTTTTTGCTTTATCTTTTTACCCCTTCTATGTGCCCCATCTCAGCCACTCCTTCAGGAGTGAGCCAAGGCTGAATCCGACCCATCTCACTCCCTGAGTCACCGTTCCAGATAGCAGCTGACCCCAAGGTAACCCTGATGTAACCCTTCGCAGGGCAGGTCCCCCTCCTCCAAGGGGAAAGGCACCAGCCGGGAGGACAGACCAGTGCTAATACTTGGCCCCAGGGTGCTGCTGGAATGAATGGCTCGCGGGACATTGATGGCCTCAGGCAGCCAGGCAGCTGTCATCCTGCTGAACATGGAGCAGGTATTTCTGCTTTTCTTTGGCAGTCCCTACGTTGCACCTTGCAGTGCCTCTGGTCTCCACCGGGGACGCTGAAGAGCAACATCACCCTGTACCCACCCCAGGAGAGCAGAGCAGTCCTACGGATGCTCAATCCTCTCCTTCCACTGCCAGTCCCCAGCATCCCAAGTCTGTTCCCGAACCCGGCTTGCTGGCATTGCTTGGGATAAGGTGCCAGCGCCTCAACTCTCTGAGCCACCGGGCCGGCTCAAATGCTTTTTGAATGACAGTGAAATAAGTGATGATTATCTGAAATCTTTAGAAGCCACCTTACAGGAAAATGTAACAAAAATTAAAAAACATTAAATATAAAGACCAGGGACTGATTTTCAGCTAGTTATGACCTAATTCATCTGCACTTGTGGTACTCATGACAAAATTGATAGACCACATGAACGTGATTTATCTTCTTGTCACAAGTGCTGTGAGCTGCCACCAAAAATGATGCATGCAGCATATATTTGATGTACGCATAATTTTTCCACCGTAAATTGTGAAAAGTATTGTAAATGCTTCAGAATGTTTGAAAATCACATGCACACATTCAGGCACATTTACACAGATGCAACAGCAGTACAACTGCTGCAAATACTGTGTACAGACATTTAAAAATCCCGTTCCAGGTACCCACTTTGATACATAATTTCATAAAATGTATAATTTACTAGAGACCATCTTTTTAAATATCAGTGGCCGTTTTCCAGATTTTGCAGTATGATTTTACCAATGTATCTATAAGGTCCGTATAAAATGCTTTTATCAAGATTTTCTGATTTCAAAATACACTTACTATGACATCATAGTGTTTAATGTGACAACAAACACTGATGTCACAAACAAATCAATTGCCACTACTTCAAGACTGGTTAACAAAAATGGTCTGCTCTGATTGAGACTATAGTAAGTGATAAACCAACTGCATGCAGTAAATGTCTGCATTTCCAGGCTCCCAGAAGGTGCCGAAGGCGAAGGCCCTAACCCCATAAACTTTATGCAGTCATAGCTCACAGACACACTGAAACTCCCACAGAGGCCGGAGCCCTTTGCCATCAAATGGGTGTATAGGATAACACAAAGTGGGTCAGCTGGAGATGCACTGAGGACTTTTCTGCCCATCTCAAGCAGCCTGCTGTAGAGGAACTCCATTCTGAAAGTGATCCATGAGATTTGGGATCTTGAGAGCAACGATATTTGGGTCATAGGGATCACAGGCTGCTACTGGCTTCAGAAAGGGCTCACTGCCATCATCGTCCAGCTTAGGGCAAGCAGTCAGCATTGCCCCCACCCCCCAGGTCAGGGTTTCCCGACAGCATTATGCCCCAGTTAAGGGCTCACAGTTGCCATTGCCTCTACTAAGGGCATAAATCCAGCACTGCCCTCTCCAGCTGAAGGCTGAAGCCTTATGGCCAACATTGACCTCTGCCAGCACATAAGCTGCAGCCAGTACTATCACCCCAACCCCCAACAAAAACAGTGCTATCAATAAACACTACCTCCTGCCACTCAGGGCCACACCAGCAGTACCCCTGTCCCTGCCACAAGCCTCTCTCAACCAGCACTGACTGAAGGATGTACTCAGTAAGGATCTAGGCAAGGTCCTTATCTGGTAAATAATGGGTGCTTGTCATACTAATAGGTTATTTTCCAGATAAGGACTGAAGTTGAAGTCCTTACTGCTATTTTAAACCTTCCATTGAAGAAAACTCCATTTTGGCCTTAAAGGCTTTTTTCAATTTTCAAGATGTTTGTTTTCATTGCAGAAGAGTTCTGTTTACACCAGATAACATAGAAACATAGAAACATAGAAGTTGATGGCAGATAAGGACCGCAAGGCCCATCCAGTCTGCCCATTTCTTTTACTACCTTATAAATGTGCCATTGGCCTTTGCTCTGTCAGTGGCCTATCTGTTCATACTCATTTGTATTGCTCCCTTATGCCTATCCCATGCCTGTTTGAAGCCCTGCACTGTATTCATAGCCACCACTTCTTGAGGTAGGCCATTCCATGCATCCACCACCCTTTCTGTGAAAAAGAATTTCCTCACATTCCCCCTTAATCGGTCCCCCTCTAATCTCATGCTGTGTCCTCTTGTCCTGCTACTTTTCTTATATTTAAACATGTTAGACTCTTTCACCTTGTTAATGCCCTTAAGGTGTTTGAATGCCTCAATCATATCACCTCTCTCCTTCCTTTGCTCAAGGGTATACATATCGAGCTCTGTTAATCTGTCCTCATATGTCTTCTGATGCAGTCCCTGCACCATTTTGGTTGCCCTTCTCTGGACTGCCTCAATTTGGCTAATGTCCTTGTGAAGGTGTGGCCTCCAATACTGCACACAGTACTCCAGATGGGGGCCTAACCAGTGTCTTGTAAAGAGGATTATTACCTCCCTCTTCACGACTGTGATACCTACTAATACACCTAACACCCCTTAGCCTTACCTCTGCTTTGGGGTCTGCTTGGATGATTTCAGGTCATCAGTGATGATGATGCCCAAGTCTCTTTCTTCCTTTGTGACTGCTAGCAACTCCTCCCAGCCTATAGGTGGCTTCAGGGTTTCTCTTCCCTATGTGCATGATCTTGCACTTCTTGCATTAAATCCCAGTTGCCACTCTTCTGACCATTTTGCTAGTTTATCCAGATTTCTTCTCATTCTGCCCACCCCATCTGGATCATCTACTCTGTTGCAGATCTTGGTGTCATCTGCAAACAGACAAGCTACCCTCTAGTCCATCTGCAAGGTCACTAATGAAGATGTTGAAGAGGACTGCTGCCCCAGGACTGATCCTGAGGTACCCACTTGTGACTTGCATCTCTTCTGACTGTATACCATTTACCACCACTCTCTGTTTTCTGCCCGTCAACCAGTTTGCCACCCAGTTGACCAACTTCTGACCCACCCCGAGCCTATCCAACTTATTTATCAATCTTCTATGTGGAACAGTGTCAAAAGCTTTGCTGAAGTCAAGGTAGGCGACATCAGCTGCTCCCCCTTGGTCCACCACTCTGGTTACCCAGTCAAAGAAACCTATGAGATTAGTTTGACAGGACCTTCCTTTTGTAAACCCATGCTGTCTTGGATTCTGTGCCCCTATGGATTCCAGGTGTTGCACTATCCTTTCCTTAAGTGCCTCCATAATCTTGCCACTACTGAGGTAAGACTGACTGGTCTGCAGTTCTCTGCCTCCTCCCTGCTACCACTCTTGTGGAGTGGGATCACATGAGCCCTTCTCCAGTCTTCTGGGACCTCTCCTGTGCTCAGAGACTCACTAAACAGTTCTGCTAATGGCTCTGCTAGTTCCACCTTTAGCTCCTTAAGTACCCTGGGATGTATGCCATCAGGTCCCATTGCCTTATCCACCCTGAGCTTAGCAAGCTCTTGTAGGACCCTTTCTTTTGTGAAGGGAGTAGTGTTCACCTCTCTCCCCTCTGTGTCCATGGTGCTGAGCTGTGGGTCCTGCCCTACCTTCTCTTCAGTAAATACTGAGCAAAAGTATCTATTTAGGATAGATGCTTTTACAGGGTCCTCCTCCTCACATGCTCCCTTTTCTCCATTAAGCGTAGCAATACCCCCTCTGGACTTTCTCCTTTCACTAATGCACTGTATCTATAGAAAGTCTTGTCACCTTCTTTTACTGTTCGTGCTAGTGTTTCCTCAGTTTGGGACTTTGCCTGCTCTGCCTGCCCTGCTTCCCTTAGGGCAGTTTGGTATGCCTCCTATCTTCATCCCACTGTGTTCCTTATATTTCCTGAAGGCCAGCCTTTTGGCTCTGACCTTTTCTGCTACTGTTTTGAGAACCAAAGTGGTTTCTTCTTCTTTTGCACTTCCTTTTCTGTCTAACACAATGGGATGTTGCTTCAAGTATTGCATCCTTAATGCTTGCCCACTTTGCCTGTACCCCTCACCTGTGTTTCTTTTTGCCAGGGCTAGCTTAACTCTGTTGGCCATCTTATCAAAGTCAGCTCCTCTGAAGTCCCATATTTTTGCCTTGGAATGGGATGATTTAGATGTAGTAGCCAAATTGAACCATACCATGTGATGGTCACTGGCCCCAGGTGACCTTCTACCTGGAGATCTGTGATCCCTTCCCCGTTAGTCAGTACTAGATCTAGGATAGCCCTGTCTCTTGTGGGTTGTTGTACCAGTTGTTTGAGGCCCTCCCCCTGCAGGGAATCCACTATGTGTCTAGTTCTGGCAGATGTTCCTGCTGGTATTGACCAATCTGTATCCGGCATGTTGAAGTCTCCCATTATCAGAACCTCCCCTTTAGCTGCAGTGAGAGTGTGTTACATGGAAGCAGGATTTGTTTCACACTAGAGATCCTTCATAGTGAGATGAGGACCCACCTTGGGTGGGCTGAAGCACCTGGCCGAAGGATGAGTGCTTCCACTACCCAAGAAGGGCACTTGTCCCACTACAACGCACCCCATGGAGTGCCTTATTGTGATTATGAAACAGATTCCATGCCAACACAACTGTAAGAAAGAACCATAGGTGTTTTAGTTTGTAAAAATGAGCTCTATCATTAAAATGCAATAAATTACAGAACAGACAGAAAATAATCCTTGTGTACTGTATTGTAATGAACGATAAATTGCATAGTTTTTAAATAAATAAGTTAACATTTGCTTAATAAATTGTTTAATAAATTAACATGTTTTAATAAGTTTCTGAATAACTTACATATTTTTGTGCAGTTGTATGGTGCTATGCCATGCATAGACCCCCATGGCATCAGCACTACCAGCGCAGTTCCCCCACCACCCATCCATCCCATGTCTTTAGGCATGATCCTAGGCCAAGGAGTTAATTTTCCTATTCACCAAGAAGACGTCATGGTGGTCCAGTGCACCCCCTAAAACCCAGGCCCTCATTCATCTTGGGTGCCCAGTGGAACCACCCTCCACATCTCATACCCTGTGCTGACAATTTGAACAACAGATCCCATAACAATCTTTGCTCCCCTGTCAGCTCCACTCTGGGCTACCTCAGAGTTGCAGCAAGAGAGCAGGGGTTAATGAAATGGAAATACTAATTACATTTCTATGAGCTTCTTCAGCCCAAAAAACATTACTTGGATGGCAATGGGGAGGGCCACAGCCCTAAAGAGGAGCTGGGGGGGGGACTAACCTGGCCAAGGATAGCAGTGCCTGGCAAAGTACTGGGTTGAGAGCCCTCATGACCAGAGACTGCATTTCCCCCGCGCAAGTCTGTCCCACCAGAATACTACAAGATGACATCCTTTGACACATTTCCGCCTGTCCCCATGCAGAAGCCTTCCAACCTGCACTGTCACCTGTGGTCACCAAGTGGTGGTAAAGTAGTAGGAGATGCTGCCCTCTCCTCCTTCCCCAGAGGAGCATAGCAGACTTGGTCTACTTCCCATCGGCCAACAGTAACACCCCAACCTTGGGTCACAACCCCGGGTCACCAACACACAAGTGCTTCCCAGTGGCTGCACTGTTGTTGATTGATTTCTTGATTGGTGACTGACAGAAAACTGAGATGACAGCCCTATTTTAAATTATATCTCAGTAACTGGTTGAGAAATAAAACGCTTTCTAGAAAGATATTATAAAGCAAAACATTTAGGCACAGGTCTGTAGCAACCTCAGGTATTCTAAATGGATTTTCTGTATTTGAGGGGGTACATAAAGGAAAATTGAAAAAGGATATTGTAAGGAGGCTGGTATACCACATTATCAATAACTGGTGATATAATGCATTAGGAAAAATGCACGCTGTGAAGTGATTATCACACTCTAGATCAAGTTTAATTTTATGGTGTAGCATAGCAAGGGTCTAGAGGTTAGAACACCAGCTTGGGAAACAGCCCAGGGATTGCAGATGTCAACCCCTCTAGAGCCAAAATTGCTAGAAGCAGGACCCCACTAGTGGAAACCACAAGATGTTACATCACAGCTGAGCTCTGAGTAAATAAATTGTGAAATAAAAACCAAATAAAATACTGAAGAATATAAGCACGAATATTGCACCTGCCAAAGTCTGTGCCCCTGCTCAGTTTTCTCTGCTGCGCATACCCCTCAACTGCTATAAAATTTGCATAGAGCTATGATTTTTACACTCAAACTTACCCTTGCCCCACGAAGGTATACTGATGCTCATAATGTTGAGGCTATTTCTGGACACACACATCATTAAAGCATACCTCTCAACCTCCCTCACCACAAATCTGGGGCAAGGCTTAAAATGATCAGGGACAAATGACCAAAATCAGGGTCACATCTGAAACAAGCATTTGTCAATGCCGAATGTTGCCTTGCTGGCATTGGCATTGGTAGTGCAGGAGTTAGAGAGATGCATAATAGGAATGGCAGTGAAGTATTGAACTAACGCCAACCCCTTCCCCCCCCCCACAGAGACTGAAAGGCTTTGGGGTGTGCTAGGTCATCGCCCATAATGCTTAAGCCATTCCACCTCACCCCACCCCACCGTTAAGACAGCAACAGGTGTTGTGGTGTGCCTTGGGGTCTTCGGATCTTATGCTCACCCCATTCCATAAGAAAATAGGTTGAGATGGGTGCAGTATAGGAGAATGGGGTGAACACTAGGGCCGAAGACCCCAAGGCACACCTCGATGCCTGTCAATGGCTTCAGGGTGGGGGTGGAATGCCATGAGCATTACGGCCGACGAACCCAAGTCACACCCCTGACACCTGTCAGTCTCTTCAGGTTGGGGTGTTACAGGTGGAAACCCTAACACCCCTGGCATTTGTTGGTATTTTTGCTCCATATTTTCAACATGAGCTTTTTGGTACCCCACTTCATGAACAGTGGCACCATCATTTTGTTACTCAATCCTGAAAAGTGATTTCACACAGTGACTGAGCGATTCAGTGCCACAGGTGCAAAAACACATTTTAGGCAGGATGTGAAAAATGACAACTGTACTGTTCATGAGGAGGTGTGAAAAAATGGCAATGTTAAAAATTTGGAGTGAAAATATGAAAAACTGGTGAAGTTATAAGCGTGCGTAGAAACTGTGCAACACACCCGTAACACAATCAATTGTTGGAATTTTTTCACCAAATTTTCAACATGGGCATTTTGGGACCTGCCCTCATGAACAGTGGCACTGTCATTTTGTTAATCTGTCCCAAAAGTTGATTTCCCACAGTGACTGTGCCATTCTGTGCATCAGGTGCAAAAACACATTTCAGGCGGGATGTGAACAATGACAGCTGTACTGTTCATAAGGAGGTGTGGAAAAATGGCAATGTTGAACATCTGGAATGAAAATATTAAAAATTGGTGAAGTTACGAGTGTGCTTAGAAACTGCATAACGCATGCTCATAACGCAGTCATTTTTTGGAATTTTTTCACCAAATTTGCAACATGGGCTTTTTGGGACCCACCTCATGAACAGTGGCACTGTCATTTCTTCAATCGGTTCCAAAAGGTGATTCTGCACAGTGACCGCAAAATCACCTTTTGGGACTGAGTAATGAAATGCCAGTGACATGTTCACAATGTGGGGTCCCAAGCACCCCATGTTGAAAATGTTGGTCCAAATTTCCTAAAAATGGCTGAGATATCAACATAAATTGAAACTCCCATTCACAGCCATTATATGTGCTTACCTTTTATTCTTCAGTTTGCCAGTCGGCTTTGAAGAGTGCAGACATGTCCCGCTGCACAGAATATCGCTGCTCTTGACCTCCGGAGGTAAGTATGGGGTAATGGGAGGTGCAGGGAGGTGGGTGCTCAGTGTGAGGGTGGGGATGGGGAAGGGGCAGTGGGGAGACTACAAGGGACCATTTTCTTTTTTGTAGATTAAAAAAAATGTTGAGTGCCGGTTTTCTTAATTTACAGATTAAAAAAGAAAAAAAAACATTGGGCACACTGGGATAGTCTCCCAGTGTGCCATATAAGTTTTTTTGGGAGGGGCATGATGCTGATGGGGATTGGACACCCCATTAGCAAAGACAGTGAGCTTGGGGGGGGCATCCAACACCAGATATGGGCATCCCCCAGTCGGAAAAATAAATACATAAAAAATGATCTGGGCACACTGGGTGGGCCCCCAGTGTGCCACAATGTGGGGGGTATACATGCTGACTCGGGGATTGGGCACCCCAATGTCGGCTTTCTGGAGAGTGTGTGGCAGGAGCCGCCAATGTGGAAAGGCTCACAGCAGCTGATTTATTTATTGAAATGTTTCACCAGGAAAGGCACAGTGAACAAACAAGTTGCTCTCCTAGAGCAAGGCCGGGGGACAGAGTGCTTGGCGCACAGCAGGAGCCAAGGAGGTTGCAAGGGGGAAGGTGCCACTGTAATGATGAAACTGTCTGTGATTGCAGCAGCAGATTCATTTCAACTCTTTGGCTCTCTTTGAAGCGGCTGTCATCACTAGCATGCTCACTGATCCACGGCTGAGGGACGCACCCACTAAAGTATCCCTTGCATTCGCCACAGCACTGACACACCTCTGAAATGTGCTACCACCGCAAGATATTGCTTGCACGTGTCTGCAAGTCAACATTAAAATAGCAGTATTAGTTCCAACAGCTGTGTACAACATGCTTCTTAGTATGAATACCATTTTTTTTATGAGAACTAGACTGTAACACCAATGGCTGGCATTATTTTGTGATTCAAACCCCTGCTCTTCAGTGACAGAAATTGCAAATTTAGGAGGGACAGAAGAAATTTCTGAGGCAAAATCAGGGACATCCCTGAAAATCAGGGACAGTTCAAAAGTATGCATTAAAGCATGAAACTAATGTGATAGAAACATTCTTCCCTCTATTTATTTATTAGCTTTTGGTAACCGGGTTAAGTGCACTAGGCAAAACATCCTGCCTATTTTCAGGCACCACCCGGGAGAGTACAATACAACAACGGCAGTGCGAGTACAGAATACAGTCAGCAGTGGCACACAAATCGATACATAGTGCAGGAGAACTGCCCAACAAATACCATGACAGAGGACAGCCATCGAATAGAATACACCTGCTGGAAAACGCTAACAGTGGTCAGGTTATTAAACATCACATCAAACAAAGCAAGCAATATGGCAATGTCTAGTCTTAGACTTTCATTCTTTAAAACAAGAACGTGCTACACATTCTAGCCATCTGCCTCTGCATTTTAAAGGCTAGTGCCGTACATTTTAATTCTGAGAGGTTGAGAGGTATGATTCTGTGCACTGCTCTTTGCTGACAGTTCGAACCGGGCGGGCTTCTCTACAAATGGTAGCTGGCAGGGTGTTTCTGGCGCTTTAGGGCACAGTGGGTGGGACACCCTATGAAATCACCGCGAGGGGCGGCTCTAGTGATGCCACTGGGCGGCGCTGGCGCTCAGTCTGCGGCACTTTGTGTCCTGTAATCCGGGAGCAGACGTTGAGGGAACCGTCTCTGTAACCGCAGCCTCCAGACAGCACTGCCAGCTGCAGGCAGGGGCCAGTCGAATGCCGCTTGTGATATGCAGAGGGATTCCACCTGTTCAGACTGGGTCCTCGCCTCCGAGGTAAGTGTTTGTTATCCTCCTAATAAAATCAAATTGCGGAACTCATCGTAGTCATATATGAACTGTCAGAGTAATGAACTAGTCTTAGAATAAGGAGTGGGAGCAACCTGCAGGATGTTGGAGATCTATGGCTCTTTTTTGCTCCGGACTGCAATTTTACACAAATGTGTTTAGGTTTTTATTTTCACTATGTGAAAACGGTGACTTTATCATGACTCCTTTTATTGTTAAATGACAATTTGTCATGCATCTAAGCATGATTTTAAGCAGCATTGGAATGTCAGTTTTGCATTTGTATTAAGATTTAAAAAAAAAAAGACCACGACGGACTTTGAGGAGAGTACTGAACCCTGAAAGGGTCCAACAGTGTAGCTCAGTACTGGGGAGCAGCAACCCCCCCAAAACACACACACACACACACACACACACACACACACACAACACACATCAAAACGCCCAGCAACAAGTTATGCTGTAATCTACTAACTTGCAGATACAGTGGAGAGTGATAAACTACAGCGAAAAGTGGATTCTGTAAAAAGTCAGCCCTGTTAACTTACTCCGTCTAGCACGTCGTTCACACACACACACACACACACACACACACACACTATTCAGCCAGGGGTGACAGTCCGTGGAGAGGACCGCAGTTCATCAAACTTTCATGAGTCATAATTTGCATTTCTAATGACAGTCGAGCAGTGGTGTCCCCATATGAGCAGGGCATGCAGCAGTCACAGCCTTGCATTCTCTCTTCATTATTACAGCTCAGGAGCAATCAGCAAGTGGCGGTAGCACAGGGGCGCAGGGATGCTCTGATGAAGTCAGCTGCTTGTTGGACACAGAGCACGGCTGAAGGGCTTGCACTCCACATGTTTTGAGGGCAAGCAGCAGCAGCAGAGAAGAAGCATTAAATGGAGCACAACCACATCTTCAACACTACTTCGCTCCTCTTCCATAACAAGCACGGCTGTGGGCTGGGATATGTACCTATTATTTACTACAGCATCCTGCTCTGCCTAGGACTGCCAGGTAAGTGCATCTTTCCTCCAGTTTGCATGTGTAGCTCTGTGTACTTTACAATGTGGCCACCGTACACCAGAGCACATGCCATGCCCCCTCCCCCCAAAAAATGTGCCTTTGTCTGTGCCCCATGGGGTGCAGAGCTACTCTTATAGTAGCAATATATAGGTGCCATGGTTGGCAGCTGCAGTGCCCCCTCCACCCTAATACAGGCTAGAGCCACCGTTGACTCAACAGCAAATGCTCTGCTGGAACTGTCCCTTATACAGTATAATCAACATTATACCTCTAATAAATTATTCACGAAGTTGACAAATGCTTTGATTGGCTGCTTTACCAGGCATTAATCTCTTAAAAACTGGGGTATAGACAGAAATTTCCATTTTGTACACACACTCTCCAACTGCTGCCCCTTCCCCATTAAAAAAGTACACATCCTATCCAAATGCTTCCCCCATAAAAAACAAACCAGATTGTTGTCAGGTGACTCATCCAGTCTTTGAACAGGTGGAACACATATCTATCTCCTAAACAACAAAGGTTAAACAGAGACACTGCTCAGTGGCCTACACTATCTTAAATAGTACAGATTAGAATGGTAATGTTAACAAAAAGGCATATGAATTGGGACAGGCATGCAGCAAAACTGTTCACAAATGTGTACAGTGAGTATGCTTGTCTAGACCCATGCCTAAAAATGCCCAGTACAGTTCAGGGGGCCTGCACCAATGTTATGTGTCTTTCTCTAAAAGCCATTTGTTTTAAAACTAATAGAAATATATTTTCAAGTGATGGACTATATTAGTAGCATTGAATGGCAGGAATATAGTTGTTAGGTTTTTTAACCTTGTATGTACAGTATTATGTTTTATATATGATCAAATAAAGAAGTTAAAAAATAATATGCTAAGATTCATAAATAAATCACGATAATACCCTTATTACAGTGCCTTTTGGAAAAGCAAAGCCCCCCCCCTCACAGGAAGAACCCACATGGGGTTGAAGTGCCAGGGTTTAGTGCATGTCTGATTTTGTGCCACAAATAAACCACTTTACGTTTTGCATTAGTTGTGGCTCTTTGTATTTTTATGCACTATACCTTCACTTTGTTACTGAGCATTTCCACAATAAATAATGCCCTTTCTAGGGTTACTGGCCCATGGCTTCTCCTCAGGCCATCAGCACCCCTAGCCTGGTGTTAGTCTTTATCAACGCATCATAGGGCAATAAGTATCTCAGTTGTACTTCTGTATCATCTGTAGTAAAATATATATTATAATCTTTTAGTAACAAATGTTCAACAATTTTGTTTTGTACATTATCTTCTGCTTTTAGTTTTCCCAACCCCAAGCTCTATTTTAATTTATATATTCTCTTCTGATTACACTGTACAGCATAGTCAGTATAAAAAAAAACTGTATAAAAATACATTGTAATAATGAACTTTTTCAGTATGACCACAATAAGGTAGTCTACTGAAAACCTATTGCCAAATGCCACTGAAAGCATTGTGCCCCAGCACAATCTCTCAGCATCTAGCAAACTTCACCATTAAACCCCTCCTGTGCGAATGATGTCACAAGAAAGAACTGCTTCACTTTGTATGTTTCTAATAGTTTAAGCTTGGCAAGAGCTGACGGTGGTTTGGGCAAATACAAAAAAAGTCACAGCTTACAGGGGTGTCTTCCCCTTGGCATAACTGCAGAATGAGCAAATCTCCCAGCATGCTGCTCATGTAAAATGTAGACTTCACTCTCTTTTAGTGCAAAAACCTAGGTATTTTCTCAAATTTGGTTCATACTGAGGATGAAAAAGAATCCTGAACTGAACCTGTAAAGGAGCATCATATATCTCCTTTGAAATAGAGTATGGGAAATAATCTGTGCAGTACATGTTTTTGCTGATTGGTGTGGTACATCATCTGAAACATCAGGTTATTTGAAGATTTAGCTGGAATCCATTATTTATTTATTTATTACTAAGTGTTTGGAAAGCATTTCACTTTTTTTGCTCATCTCAATATGCCAATGAATTGATTATGTTAGTTTTCAGAAACTTTTATATTAAAGAAAATGTTTCTTCTGTTTACTGCTTTCTCTGTTACTACTGTTCGGTAGTTCACATGACGTTAGATTCAGAGGTGGAAGCTTCCACATTGTAGCCTATGACCTGTTCAACTACAGGTCTACTTTTCCTCTGTTATAATGGAGTGGCTTTAAAATTCTGATACTGCTTATTTTATTTATTTACTTTTTGTTTTGTTTTTTTCGTGATATCAAAACCTCAAAATAATGTATGGCTTTAGTTTGTAAGATTAAAGTAGTATATTTAAATAAATGTTGCATGTGTTATCTGGAACAGCTCAATTAAAAAAAATGCCAAGTAGTTAGAAAACAGAATAAATAAAAAAAATCAGTAAAATATTCATATATTTTGCTAATTAGGGGTTACAGTGAAGCAAGCCAAAACTACAGGACGATAAAATATCTTTGCTGTTTGTCTGATGTTCTACATTTCAAGTTGTCTACGTGACATCTCTTTAACAATGACAAAAAGATACCAAACAGGCAAGAGAGGCAGACATTGTTTTAGAAGTGTAATCCAAAGGGGATTTCAAACCTACAATTTTTAAAGCTTTATACAACTATGTGTTATAGTAATTTAATTATATCAGTCCAGTGCATTTCTGCCCTTTTTACCAATATTGTCACAGCTGCACTTACCCTTTTGTAAGAATATCCTCGAGCATAAAAAAATGGCAAAATCTGGCATCAGTTGAAAGGGATTACCAGAAAACGTGCTTGTATTGTTGTTTTGCTTGCCACATGAATAAGCACAGAGAGCGCTCCAGTCAGTTTCAAATTATTTTATTATGCTAACCTACTTTGGGTAGTTTCCTCCTGTCATCTATTCACTCTCTCCGTAATTAGGTTATAACTGTATGCTGTAACTCAAACGTAACTGCAAGGTGGCCTAAACTCCCTTTCCAGGTTACAAAACAGATCAATATCTGCATACGCTGCAGCTATGTAATTTACCAGTAATTGTCCAATCATCACCCTTCCCCGAAGGATTTCCTTTGTTTCTTTTTTGTTAGAATTGTACCATTTATTTAAACCAGGATAGTACTGGAGATGAAGCCTCTTGTTTTCAGCTGAGTGCTCGTTTGACCCAGTTTTATGTTTTGAAGCCCTGAAGCTTGGGAGGTTTCACGGATTGTTCAAGGTCAAATAGAGAGCTAGTGACAGCAGTGGGTTCAAAAGTGGGATCACCTTTTTCACTCAAAATAGGAGGCCAGTCTCCCAGGGAGGTCCAAAACTGTTTCAGGGCAGGCACAAGCAAGCCTGACAGGGGACTGCACAAGTTACTTTTTTTATTTTTTATATATTTATTAAACTCTAGGATTATAAGTACCTTTGAGCAGGAACTGCTCGTTTACAAGGGTTCCATGTCGGAGGATGGGGGGTAACATACAACAATGGGAAACAATGGTAACAGTCATAACATACAGATTACTTATACATAAACAGTTCAGTCAACATGTTAAAGTAGAACAATACCAGCTAGCTTATTTACAGTATCCAAGGTGAAACGGTATACATGGTCAGAAGGAGTCAAGAGGAAGCTGGCTTTAAGGTGCCATTGTCAGAACAGGGATGAAAACAGAGAGGGGGACAGGGGCCAGTGGCCAATAGTATGAGTGGGTCGAACAAGAGGGGATGAGAGGGTGAGGGGGGCAGAGTAAGAGTTGAAGGGGGCTGGTGCCACAAAGGTAGGGTTGAAAATGCTGGTAACAGTTCCAACAAAGGTAGGGGGTGATGACCATGGCTTAGGGGAGGCAGTCACAATGTGAGGTAGTGGGGAGGAATAGACACAGTTGCCTTTTAAAGGGGCTTAGCATAGTAGCAGCAAGTGATTCTTTGTTAAGAGTATTCTGAGTCTGGAAAGTTCTGTTGGAAGAGATGAGGCAAAATTGAAGTCAGTTATTCCAGGTGTGCTACGTACAGAGATGCATGATATTTTTCCCCTGTAGAGGTAGGGCAAGATTTTTTTCCATGGTTTGGGGGAGTCTCCCTATAACAAAGTTTGAGAATTAATGCAGTAGACCACATAGTCTTTTTAGATTTACATCAACATACATCAATCAATCAAATTTTTTATTTATCCAGGCAGGCACCATTGAGCAAGGCTCATTTGCAAGGTGGACCTGGTCATGAATACATCAAAGAACAGTACAGAAGCAGGTATACAAAAAGCAATAATATACAAGGAAGAAAAAGTATATACAGTGTATACAGTACAGTACAAGGTTGAAATAAATAAATAAAAAAACAGCATTATTTTACAATTGAAGAAGTCAGCAGATGTACAATCAACCATAGGCATACAGGGGTTATAAGCAGAGATCTTTTGAGTGAGGCAGCCAGCAACTACACATATAGGGGATAGAGGCCATGTATGGGGTGGCAGGTTAGAGAGGTAAAGAAGAGGAGGGATATATTACCGATGGCTGGGGGAAAAATTGAGCTAAAACCACAGAAAGTGTCGATGGCTGTCATGTACTTGTTTATTATAATAATGACGGAGGAGGGGTAGATAATTGGGACACTACTATGGATGGGGTGGGACTTTAGCCAGGCTGAAGTGGACAGGGAAGGGTAGGTGCAGCAGAAAGAGTTAATAGGGAAACAGTGAGAGCCAGGAGTAGAAACATGGCGAGCGTCAGGATGGAAAGGGGGAGTTGCAGAATTAGTGGGCTAGCAGTGATGAAAATATTTTCAAGATGCTTTCATGTAGTGATCCTAGAGTGCCTTGAAGATATTTAGGCTAACAGGGCAGCTCAGCTTCAAGTTCCTTTGTAAACCATTCCACAATGTGGCAAAAAAAGAAGCTTAGAGCAGCTTTGCCGAAACAAGTTTTGACCCTTGGAACTTGGAGGGAAATTAAGGAGTAGCTCCTTAGCGCATAGGTGCCTAACACACTCCAGGGAATACAATCTGAGACATGAGGGGAGCTTGTTGGTCACCACTCTGAAGGCCCATAGGGTGGCATTTCTATTCCTTCTACAGTGAAGGGAAGTCCAGCCTAACGATGAGTACAGGGAGCAGTGCTGTGTGGAAAGAGGAAGGCCAGTAATGAACCTGATAACTCTATGGTAGAGGGTGTCCAACTTAGCCAGTGCAGAGGCAGTGCAGTGGCTGTAGAGCAGGTCCGTGTAATCTATTGAAGATAGGAAGGTAGCTTGAACCAGTTGAATCTTGGCCTCCTTTGTGAGCAGGTGGTTAATTCTGTAGAATAGTCCTAATCTTTGCCTTAGTTTCTTCTGTAGTTCTTTGAGATGGTCAGTGAAAGAAAGTTTATGATCGAGCCAAACTCCTAGATATTTGAGTTTAGCTACATACTCTAGTGTTTCTCCAAGAACAGGGTAATTTGTGGGATAGCTCCCCCCCCCCAGCAGGAACTGCCACATGCAAGGAGGGGGAGAAGAGCATGGCTTTTGTCTTTTTCGCATTGAGCAAAAGCTTTTTGTTTATGAGCTGATATTGTAGAAGGTTAAATTCAGCTTGGAGGTCTTCACAGGCTACTTCCAGCGTGGGACGATTCAAGTACAGTACAGTGTCATCCACGAATAAGTGGATGTTGGCTTTTTTGATGGGGTCATTGATGTTGTTAATGTAGAGGGGACCAAGGATAGAGCCCTGGGGCACACCCCTCAGCATAGGTTTTAATGGAGAAAGATCACCTTCAGCTTTAACCTGCTGTTTCCGTTCTCCGAGGTAGTCTGCAAACCAGCACATAGATTTATGGTCCAGGCCTTAGGTGCTTAGGGAGGAAAGAAGCAGGCTGTGATCGACTGTGTCAAATGCCTTACTAAGATCCAAGAAAACAGCACAGACATGCTTCTTCTTGTCAAGGTCTAGGAGCCAATCATTGGTCACCTTAGCTAGGGCTGTTATGGTACTGTGCTTTGCTCTGCATCAAGACTGAACCGGGTTTAATAGGCTTCTGGATTCTAAGTATACCCCTAGCTGGCCACACACAATTTTTTCTAGTAATTTAGACCGGATGGGGAGGAGGGAGATCGGTCTGTAATTATTTAGATCGCAGGGGTCACCTGCTTTTGATAGAGGGATGACGTCGGCTATTTTCAATTGAGGGGGGAGGCTACCCTGGGAGAGTGACACGTTGAATAGGTGGGTGATTGGCACCGCAAGCACATGGTAGGCACATTTCAGACAGTATGGCTCTATGAAGTTGGAGCCTGCTCCCTTCCTGGTGTCCAGTTGCAGCAGTAGATCTTCCACCTGTTTTAGAGAGACAGGCAGGAGGGAGAAGGCCTCCTCGGTAGAGGGGGACTCGTGGGTTGGTGGGCCCTGAGCTGTGCAGAGGTCATTGGCAGGAGAAGTATCAAATGCTAGCCCTGCCGTTGTAAAATGATTACTGAGGGCTTCCAATATCTCCAATCGGTTTGCGATAACGCTGCCACCGGACTTAATTTTTGCTGGAATGTAATTACCAGGTGCATGTCCAGACATGTCTTTTAATGTTTTCCAGAGCTTTGAAGGATTTCTTGAGGAAGAAGCTAGCTCCAAAAGATAGTAGGCGGCCCTGGCTGCTCTGACCAACTTGGTGCATTTGTTATGTGCTCTCTTAAAAAGACACCAATCCAAGTCATTCTTGCTTCTTCGGGCTTTTTTCCATAAAGTATCCCTTTCTAACAGGGAAGCTTTGAGCTGAGGCGGGAACCAACAGCAGGTGCTGCTCCTGACCCGCATCTTAACCAAGGGTGCATGCTTATTTAAAGCCTCACTTAAAATATCGTAAAAATAGTATATGCCCTGTTAACCATTTGGACTAGGAAGAATTCCTACCATCGCAGTGAATGTTTCAAGTCGTGGACATAAGCAAACAAATCAAAGTTGCGTTTGCACCTCTTGATAGAGAACTTTGCCACAAACTGTGGGTTGTGCATGGATCTAATGGTGGTGATTATACAATGATCTAATGTCTGAGAAAAATGTTCCGACATGAGAGAACAGGTGTGGCTTGCTAACCAAAATTACATCTAAGAGGGAGTTGTTGTTAAGGTTCTTTTTATTTGGGTGAGTAGGCTCGACAATGAGTTGCACCAGCCCTAGAGTGTCACAAAAGGATTTCAAGGGAGCTGATGCACTTGATAGCCAATCGTAGTTCAGGTCACCAATAATAATGGTTTCCAAGGAACTGAGCCCCAGTACGGAACTGAGGTAAGACAGGAGATGAGGCCCGGCAGAAGGGGGCCTGTAGAAGTCAATTACACAGAGTGCACTGGAAGGAGAAAGCTCGATCTTTAGGGTCAAGCGCTCAAATTCTTTGGGGGAAGGATGATGCATCTATGCATGCGGCTGAGTATTTGTCCCTTACATAAATTGCCACCCCACCTCCTCTTGATTGCCTATCAGCTCGGAAGAGTAAATAATTTGGGATATTGATTTCATTGTCTGGGGTGGCTGGCCTAAGCCAGGTCTCAGTGATCACTAGGATGTCAGGTAGGGTGTGGCTCACCCAAGCCTGGATAAGGGTGAACTTTTTCAGCAAACTACAGGCATTAAGATGCATAAAAGACATTCCTTTGATACCTGCCAGGTCTGATGGAGAAGCAAGGGTGTCTAATGGTCCTGGGTTGAGTTCAACATTGCCTGAACACAACAGTAAAAGAAGCAGGATTCTTTTTAAGGCAGCAAACTGTAATTTGAAAATTCTATTTTTGGGGTGATAGGGAAGGCGGTGTTGATAGGTAGGCTTGTACCCACTCTTGGTGTTATACTGGCCTAGTGATGCAGCCACTAATGTCCTGGCAGAAATTTGCCATGAGTAGGAATTCTCAAGTCTGGATGGGGGAGTAATTTACAGAAGCAGCTCAGGAGATGTCCCACTCCCCGGCAGAGACAGCTGAGAAGCCCAATAGTCCAGAATGGCTACCTGAAAGGAGCTGTTGGATGCAGGACAGGGAGAAGCGCAAGGGGCATTCCACTTTAGGGAGGGATGAGGGTTCCGAGGAATTGAGCTGAGCGCTAGTAAAGCTAGTGACACATCGAGGAACCAGCTGTAATTTCCCATGGTAGATCTAAATGCCACAACAGCTGGCAGTAAATGCCACTAGAAGCCTAGACCAATCAGTGATCAGGTGTCATAAGTTCAAAATCCTTTTGTTGGCTGAGAGGCGGTTTTGGCACTGAACGTATCTGTGAAGCAACTCTTTGCAGCTGAGCCAGTGAGGTGGTTCAAGGATGCAATCCGGTGTGGCAAGATTGGTCTGTAGCTTTCATTTCTGTTTCTGGCTCTGCTCCACCAGTTCAGAATGGGAGTGGGGGGAAGGAGTTCAAGTCTTGCAGCCTTAGTGGATGAGCATGGTTTGGCCTGAGAAACAGCAGAAAAACCCCGAGGATGGTCCTCAGAAAAAGAGGTATCCCAGGTCCACTAGAGCAGAAGAGGAAGTAGAAAATATAATGTGTTTCCTCGTTAACAGAAAAGACAGCTGTTGTAGCCGTCTAGTGGCTATGTAGTATAATTTGCAAATAAGAAAGTAGACAAAAAAACAAAACAAAAAAAAAAACAAATGAAATTCTTACTTTACAAAAAAGGATAGTCTCCCAGGGTCAGCAGCACTGATAAACATCTCTAAAAAAGCAAGGTAAAATGGAAACCAGCAGGAAAAAGTCAATGAGGCTGAGATCCTCCAATCAGAGTGTTGGTGCTGAAACTTCAGAATGTCCAAAGGTGCCAAATACCAAGGTACCTGAGGTGGGTATATGGCTTTTGGCTGTTTCTGTAGATTTCTGGTCCATGCAATGAACTGGAGTTCGGAGGATCCCGGGCGGCAGTTTCAACAGGGGAAGAAAGCCTCAGGGTCTGTTAATTTGCAGTAGCAGAATCGTGGGTTGCTTCCCAGGACAGGCTTGTAGCTTTTCCTCTGTCAGCGAGGTGCGAGCCCCAGGAGGGCACGGCACATCTGAGGGGAGAGGAAAGGAGACGGATTAAGTAGGGGCAGGCGGGGGAGGTGTGGTTCACTCAAACAAAGAAACAGGGTGGTCACTATTATTTGGAAGGAGGAGGCTAAACTACAAAGTGGGTAATAGAAACAGGGAGGAGACGTAAGTGGGTTAGAGGACAGACAGGTGGCAAAGCGAGAGGCAAGGACTGGGCTTTAAATTTAGAATGCTAGGCAGTACACGGAAAAGTCTGGTCAATTTAAAACAACAGCTTTACACAGAAATTAATTCTAAAAAGGATTCAGCTGTTCACTTAGAATTATAGGCAGTGCAGTACAGGTCTAATAATCTTAAGACTCTACAGTTTTACACTCAGAATTAATAATAAAAAAGATTAGACTATAGTTTTAGGATATTAAGGAGTGCATAAAAAGTTCAACTTAAAACTCTTCAGCCTTTCGCAGAGAATTAATTCTAAAGAGGGATGTAATTGCAGTGCTTTCAGAGCAGGTAAATCACTTTAAACAATGGCAGTGTAACACTGAATGGCTAAACTGGATTGATAGATGAGGAGAGAAACAGTGGGAGGAGGGGGGGCTTTCATGCCATTCTAGCTTTACAAAAAAGAACAATTTCTTTACAAAAAAAAATGAAATTTTTGTCTCCCAGGGTCAGCAGTGCTGATAAACATCTCTAATGAAGCAAGGTAAAATAGAGACCAGCAGGAAGAAGTCAGTGAGGCTGAGATCCTCCAATCAGAGTGCTGGCGCTGAAAATTCAGAATGTCCAAAGGCGCCAAATACCAACGTACCTGAAGGGGTATACGGCTTTTGGCTGTTTCTGTAGATTTCTGGGCCCTGCAATGAACTGGAGTTCGGAGGATCCCAGGCGGCAGTTTCAACAGGGCAAGAAAGCCTCAGGGTCTGCTAATTTGCAGTAGATGCATGTTTTGGTTACAGTACATCACTGGCATTAGGGCAGAGTTTAGAAAGACTTCTTGATCAGATTCTAGAGTCTAGAGACACTGTTGCCTTCCTCATAGGAGTCAACTTTTATTTTTCCTCGGGGCCAAAAAAATGGCCCTGGGTCTGGGGGCTGCCAAGGCCCCCAGGAACTCTAGGGTTTTTGGTGTTCTGTGGTGCATTTTGGGGGGGTTTACTGAAGAGATATCACAGCATAATAAACACCATTTCAGTGTTAGCAGATTACCCACATTTGACTGTATTTTGCCATTATTCACCACTTTGACTTACTGCCCAGCAATTGGTGGTGTCACCCACCTTCCTTGCCACCTCCTGAGCTATTGGCACAGCCTCTGATGGTGTCACTTACCCATCCTGACACACTCACCAGCAATTGCTGCAGACACCGGTGGTGTCACTCATCCACCCTGACCCCCCCATATCCTGTGATGTTAATACTCACCACCTTGACCCACTCCCCAGCAAGTGTTGCAAGCACTAGTGGTGTCCCTCATTTGGTGACTTTTTTAGCAGTCTAACACCCAAATCTTTTCTCAGTAAAATTAATTTGTCAAAAATATTATTTGTCTGCTGTTTTATTAAAATGCCACTCACTTCCCAGAGACCAAGGATATATCTTCCTGTCCTATCCCTGCTCTTTGGAACGTGGGTGGCATTTTAATAAAATACATGCATTGTGCACTGTCAAATGCCCACTGGCACACAATATGGGGTGGCAGAGGTTGCTATAGAAAAACAAAGATGCATCATGGCCTGTTATAAAAATGAAGATGTTCTTAATACCTAAGCATATTTTAACATGATCTAATGGCAAAGCCTTTTGAGATACATGGTAACAATATAAGAACCTGCTCCTCACATCTGAGTGATTGACAAGTCCAACATCAAAACTGTTCCCATATGTAAGTGACTGACACACAAGCTCTACAACATCACGGCTTCCCACATCTGAATGATTGCTAACCAGTTATCACCAGTACTCCACACATGTATGCTACCTAAGTGTGATGATCTGGGGAGAAGAACCATCTAGGCTCATTTCCAACCTAGAAAATGTAGGGTTGCAGCTTGGGATACTGGGATTCACTGCTAGATGCAATGTGTCTATGACTTGGTTGGACACTTTTCACTTGGGGAGGGGCACTCACAAGTGGGGAGGCTGTACCCTTGAATGTCAAATTATAGCTATGAAGGGTCCATACCCATAGCTATGAAGTGGCATTCAAGGGTACAATCCCCCCACTTGTGAGTGCCCTTCCCCAAGAGAAAAGTGTCCAACCAAGTCATAGCCACAGTCTAGGTTGGAAATGAGCCTAGATGGTTCTTCTCCCCAGATCATCACGCTTAGGTCGCATGTACAGCAGTGTTGCTCTTGGGGATGCTGCAGCATGTCCAGGGTACTTTTTTTGGAATGCACTGTAAGCTTCCACTTTCTGCTTACTCATTTTTTCTCTATTTTTCCTTTATGCTCCCCATCTGCCTATGTCCTCCTTGTGATCCCATAGTGTCTTCCTCTAACACCAGTCTCACTGCATAAAGCTTGGCTATTCATTCCAAAATTCTACATCTTTACCTGCCCTCTCCATTCTTCTGCTGCCAGTGCCACCAGGGAGGAAGCAGCAACTTGCCTGTGAGGCAGCCCATTGCAAGAAGTAATGATAACTGCATCACAGGGGTCAGAGCCAAATAGTATGGGAGAAGACTCGGGCACATTATCTGGTACACACGGACAGCATTTTCCACTGTTCTTGCCTCATATGCATATGTAGCAGTGTCCAGGGCTGGCGCACATCATCTCATGGTTAGCATCACTACCAATGGCACACCTTCAACAAGGACCACTACAGTAACATCCCACCCATGAGGGAGGTACTTATTAACCCTCTCTGCCAAACTTATTAACCCTCTCTGCCAGTTTCTGCACTACACAGCCCAGGCTCAGGGCACAAACCATTGTTACCAACGTGCCAAAGCAGTCTCCTAGCACTTGTCATCTGCTTAATTATTTTTACATTACTTTATTGTTTTCCTTAGGTTAAAAGAAAACTCTGCAAATCAAAAAGTCCTTCCATGCGGACACCTAAGCCCCTGATTAGTGTTATTAGCCCAAGCACCTAAAATAATATTTGCAAAACCCTTTACAAAATACTTTTTAACCTTTTACTAAATCTTCATAAGTCATTTACAGCAGTTGCCTGCCACCATCTCACAGGCAGCCATGAGCTTTCTTTGCTTGGTCCATGTTTAGTAGCCCTGCCAACTCACCCATTAGCCTGCAGGGCATAGAACAAGTGAGGGAAGTGTGCAGCTATCTGCAAGGTGGTAGATCCAGCAGCCTTGTTTACTCAAATGTTTTATTTGTCTTACATAATTGGGGAAGGGGCAAGTAACAGTATTTTATGGTACTTTAAAAAAACTTTGGGGGCTAATAATGCTAATCAGAGGCTTGGTTACCAACAGTGATCAGTGAGCAAAGCTGGAACTGTTTATGCTATACAGACAAGGTCAAACAGATGGAAATGTTTTATCTGATATGCTCCAGCAAGATGCAGGGACAAATTCTTAAGCTCAATGTTGGTAAATTCAGTTATAACACTGGAGACACTTCTTCTCCCAGACAGTAGTGAACCTATGGTAGAGCCTACCGGTGGAGGCAGTGGGTAAAAAAGACAGACAGCCTGGGCACATTTTGGTTTAGCAAGGGAATCACAGGGTACCCTCGGCAGCAGGTGAGTAGGACATCTCATTAAATTTGTACCCCTGCACATCATACTTAGCAGTCACTTTATGATGTGGGGTAGGAGAACCTGATGGACTTGGAGCCCTTCCAGCCTTAAATTGTTACGTTACTCTGTGCACCTCCACTCTGTACATGACCATGCCCATTCATTCCCCAAACATTAGGGGATAGGGCAGCCTTCAAAACCTTTCTAACAAATATTTTCACCAATCTTGGGATGTCAGAAAGTTGTGCTCCAGACTTTACGGAAGCTTACAGTTCACTTCAATAGCAGCAATTTTAGAACAGCACCCGAACGCCAACAAAGAATGTAAGCATTTTAAGCCCTTGTAGTTCTTCCAGAGAGAGGAAAAACTGCCTGCCTGGAGCTGGCATTACTTTGAAACTAAAAACAGTTTTCTGTGAAATGAAAGCATGGGAATGATTGAAAACAGACTGGCAGAAGTAAAAATCCATTATCTGCTACTGGCAGTGCACTGATAACTAGTCTATCTGCTGCTGCTTAGTAAGGGTTTGCAACTTGCAGTCATTTCACAATCATTATACCCCCAGCCAGGCCCCAGACAAACCTTACTGCTGGTGTTGCTGGAAGGGAACTTGCTGCTGCTTGAGTCTAGTTGCTTTCTGACTGTGCCTTCCTGACCAGGCCTGGGCCTCTGAAGCTGCAAGCTGGCTGCTCCCGCCTTGTCTCATCTCGATTCTCTGCACTGCTACCCCAGCCCGCCTGGCCAGCCACACATCTGTGTCTGTCTCCCAAGTCCCCAAGTTAACTCCATGGATGGCGTTGAGTCGAGTTCAGAATGCTTGTATGGTACAAGTAGGAATCAAGTTCCTCCTTGCCCACCACCTCACGTTTAGGGAGTCCAGGGATGGGTGTCCATTGGCCGACAACAATGAGCGACCGGACCAATGATGATGTCCTCCTGAGAATGGCCTTAATGGGAACTTGGAAGGGAGGGAGAGAGCAATGAACGAGCAGAGGGAAGCCATGGGGAAAAAAAAGAAACTGCACTTGTCCATGACAGGCAACCACTAAGGGATGAGCCAGTGGGCAAGGAAACTTATTGCCGGTGCCTATCCCGCTGAAACTCTGAAACTGAATCACATGACCCTGAATGCCGTTATTGGTCCTCTTTGCTCATCCTCCTCACAATGGTGCACATAGATTGGCTGGCCTGGGCTGGCAGGGAAGTTAAAGACAGTGCTAGTGGCTGGCTGATGAGGTAGAAGGGTGTCATGCAGCATGCATTTCAGGACTGTTTGGCCCCCGTTTAACCCTTCCCTGCCTCTGCTGGCTGGTGCAACATTGTTAAATCTGGGCGAGGAGCCCTCACTAACCTTCTCCAGGGGGTTTCAGCCCCCCTGAAGTTAAAACCTATGGCCTTCTTGAAATACGAACAAAGCACCACGATGCAAAATGCTGTGCATCTAGAAGTGCAGAATAAAGAACTTCAGTGTGTGCTTTAAGCACTAATAAAAAAAATGTAAAACTAAAATGGAACTCAGAGCTATTAAGGACTTGCCATTAATTTTCCTAAACTAAGATTTGGTGCCTCACACTGCAGTGGATTACCAGTGACAACTCTGCACCAAGGCACACTAAGGCACGTGCCCTGGTAAAAACCAAAAATGCTGTGCCCCAGTTGGTGCCCCACGAGGGGCAGAACTAATGCATAAGAACAATATGTGCACTTTGTATTGGTGCCCTGACTGCCAGCTGTTGCGGCTTTCTTTGCACTGGTAACCAACAGAGACAGGAGTCACTAGTGTGAATTACCAAAAGTAAGAAGAGTTTGACATTGTAAACAGTTTTCTTTTCACCATTTCCCCTGAGTTTCTGTGTACCTCACAAGGCAGGGTGCTGTGTACAGTATCTACGTACTGGATTCTGCACCCAGCACACTAACTGGACAAGAGGTTCACCAAATCCAACTACCTAGCATGAATAACCATCTTTATTGAGCCATACCCCCAAAAACGAATTTTCAAAACTAAAGTTTGGTGAAATAAGAAAGTATATGAACACAAGCAAAACTATACTATCATTGGCACTCACCATTCACCAGAAATCCAATGTTTAAGCTGCTGTGGAAACCTATATGGTTCTACTTCCTGCCAGAGTGATTGAGCAAATGGCTTCATGGTTAAGGCAGGGGATGTTAATGACTTTTTGTTTAGGGGCAAAGATAAGGTAAAACAAAGGCAAGAAATTTACTTGAAAGACAGTTGTACTCCAGTGTCATTAACTGTGGTGTGTGTTATTATAATTGTGATAGTAATGAAACTGAAAAGTTCATTCAGTATATTTATTTCAGATCTGCTAAAACAGTGGCCCAGCTAAAACAATGATGCAAAAGTGGTGACACACAGTCATGCCCTATTTAAGCTCTAATGTAAAAAGATTATTCAGCAGGGGCAGACATGCAATAATCTATATAAAGGATACACACATATGCACACATACTTTTACAATGATAAAACAATGGTAAGGATGTTTTAAAGCCAGGTACATTGCTGGTATGGCCTTTGGGGAGCTATAGGGGTTCTTGGGGTTCATGTATTTAATAATGTCCCCCTTTCCAATGTAAGTTAATTGCATGATGTGAGAGCTACAGGGGCTTACCTCAGAGCTATAGCTGAACCCTTCATCAGCAAAGATAAAAGAGGAACATATTTAATGCAAACATGTACTTACATATAGTGATTCTTATAATCACTGCATCAAAACATTATGTTAGTTTGTCAGAGGATGATGATAAATAATCACTGGAGACTGAAGCCTATAGGACTTAACAAGGCATTAGGGAGTGGATTATAATGGGAAGACTTAAAAATAAATTGTTACATGAAGCCATAAAAATCATATAGAACACTGGAGTGGTAAATATGTGATTTGTAACTTGGAGCTGATATAAAAGCCAGCTGGTGGCTATTCTAAAATATGGCAATAAGCATGAATTCCCAAAGACCCATTTGCCCCTCCCCCACTAAAATGTGTCTATAGAAATTTCCATTCATTCAGTCAGCCAGACGAATTTGACTGAGTTCTTTGGGTGACCAGAAAAATAGATCAGGGGAGGGCAGTGGATGTTGCCTATCTGGACTTTAGCAAGGCCTCTGAAACTGTGCTGTACGTGAGACTGGTTATGAAATTGGGCAGCCTTGGGATGGGATCTGAAGTGGTGAATTGGGTTAGAAATGGGTTATGGATAGGTGACAGAGGGTGGAGATTAATGGCACTCACTCTAATGATGGCTTAGTGACCAGCAGGGCGCTGCAGGGCTCAGCACTGGGACCGGTCCTCTTCAATGTCTTCATAAGTGACACTGCAGATGAACTGGTAGGGAATGTATGCCTTTTTGCAGATGATACCAAAATCGGTAATAGGGTGGACAATAAGGAAACAGTATCTGTAATAGGGTGGATAATAAGTAAGCAGTATCTGTGATAGGGTGGACAGTAAATAAGCAATATCTGTAATAGGGTGGACAATAAGGAAACAGTGGAAAGAATGCACAGGGATCTTGGGAAACTCAAGGAGTGATCAAAAGCATGGCAGGTGAGGTTCAATGCCAAAAAGTAAAAAATCACGCAGTGAGGGCATAGGAATCCAAGAACAGAGTATAGGGTGGGGGAGGTACTCTCAGTCACTAAGCAGGAAAGGGACCATAGGGTTACCATATTTGATTACCTCAAAGTAGCAGGGCAGTGTGACAAAGCAGTGGGTAGGGCCAGTGGGATGCTGAGATGCATAGGTAGAGGTATCTCCAGCAGGAGGAGGTGTTGCCACTATATTGCTCGCTGATGAGACCCCACCTGGAGTACTGTGTCCAGTTCTGAAGGCCACACCTCAGAAAGAACATAAACAGGTTGGAGGCACTCCAGAGGAGGGCAACTAAAATGGGGCAGGGGTTTCACCAAAAGCCCTATGAGGACAGACTGAGGGATCACAACATGAACACTGTGGAAGACAGGCGAGTGAGAGAAGACATGATAGAGATCTACAAGTACCTCATAGGGTGAACAGGATGTAGGAGGGGGGTCTCTTTCAAATAAGTAAGAGCACCAGAACCAGAGGGCATGCAATGAAGCTGGGGAAGGGGGGAATTTGGGAGGGATGTGAGAAAGAACTACTTCACTGAAAGAGTGGTGGATGCCTGGAATAGATTGCCAGCAGAAGTGGTGGAAGCAAAAACAGTAAGGGACTTTACGCATGTATGGGATAGATATAGGGAAATATTGGGAAATGGGTAGGAAGGAGGGAGGATCATTGGAGACCAGTTAGGGTCTGCAGAGACAAACTAGGCAGGGACTATCTGGGTAGACTGTGTGAGCCAAGTGATCCTTTTCTGCTGACAAATTCCATTTTTCTATGTTTCATTGCCATAATCAAAGATGCCATGGTTCCTACCAAGAACTGCTAGAGTTAGCACTCTAATGTTCTAAATGATTTTAAAGTGTCAGTGGCTCAGCAGGTTGTACATTTGCCTCTGAATCTGGAAGTTCAGAAGGTTGCGGGTTCTAGCCCCACACCAGGAACTTGGGGCAAAATCCAATACTGTCACTGTACTGCAGTATGAGGGAGATGCTGTACTCCTGAGGTGCTGTCTTACAGATGAGACTTAAACTGAGGTCTTGTCTGCTTGTTCAGGTGGACGGTAAAGATCCCATGGCACTTCTCGAAAAGAGTAGGGGAATTTTTGTTGAACACAAAAGCAGCAAACAACAAAGTCACAGTAAACAGTCATCATATCAAAAATGCAAATGTGAACTCTTACTGGCAGCATGAAAAAGAAGACAAAATCAAAAACAAAAAGGGAGGTAACAAAACTGTACCAAAAGAAACCACCTCCCTGTGCTGAGGTAACTGCTCAGCAAACAAAAGGAAAATGGCAAGGTAGGTAAAGAAATGAAGGCAGTCTATGTACAGACAATAAAAAGGAAATCAAAATGAGGCAAATTAAAATAATGATGCTGCTAGCAAAATAAATGGTGAAAACCTAACCATGATTTGTGGAATAAAGCAACAGAAAAGAAAGATTTGTCTCTCAAATATAGAGACTTAATATAAACATGCACCATATTCGCTACAGCAGAGGGAACAATTATCATTTGTTGCAAAGTGAAGGAACAACGTGATTGCCAAAGAAAGTATTTACACATTGCAAATTATACCTGGGGAGTGTGGGTGGTGAATCCCAACCGTGGGGGAAGGTATAAGCCCAATATAACAATCTCATACATGATTGTGGAAAACAGAGCGCTACGCCACACATTACTGAGATGCGACGAAAAGGCATGACTATATGGGCGTTCTAAAAGAAAATGAGACTGGGTTTCCAATACCCCCATACATGTGTCCCTGGGACACATGCGCTCTGACATAGCTTTATGTGTCTTGGGTTCACGGACAGCTAGTTTCCAATGCAAACTGAGCCATAAAACATCCCACATGTAGAGTGGAATCTTAGTATTGGTGAGCTGTGATAATGCAGTACAAAAGTCCTCGGGGGGGATAGAATTTCAACATCAGCTGAGGAGTGAAGTTCCCATCGAGGATATGCTGGTACAGGGATTTCCTCGATAAGGAAGCACATTCCCCTGGAGTTATATGTCAATAGAAAAGTTTGTTGACAGCTGTCAACAGATAGGATGGCACCCACGCAGCACAGTAACAACCAGGGAGGTTTGCCCTTTGCATGTTTCAATACATCAAGAATGGTGCCAACCAATCTTCTACTGGGGGTATCCACCAGTGTCGTATCCCATTAAGGACCAGGGATGAACTGCTAGCAAAAAAATATACCAAAGTAAAATATTAATGGGTTCACCATGTGTAGACCCCACCTCCCTTATTCTTGGGCAAATAAGTGACATTCCTCTGGATAGGACTGAGGCGAGAGCCCCACAGGCCCTGAAAAAAGTCTGATCTCTAAACGACAAATGGGTTGAAAAACATAGCTGAGGTGTGTGAAACATAGAAAAAGCAGTATTTTGATCAGGCGAAATCTCTTGGATTTTGAAAGATTACATGATTTCAACTGAGACAAAATAACATCCACCAGTGTTCAATCCAGTTATATACTGCTGCATCATAGTGATTAAAATAACTGCCCAGGAGCTTCACTGGTCCATGATATACCTTAATACCAGCACACATGGTATCTGCGGAATCAGCAAAGTCTCCCAAGGGGATCACTTTACTCTTTGTATAATTAATTTTGGACCCCGAACGGGAGGAGAGAACATCCACCAGGGACTTCACCTTTCACCCGTTACCATATCCCCTATTAATATGCAGAGGTCATCAGTATGCACCAACACCCAGAGTTCCAGTGTGTCTGGCGTAAGATGTAGACCTCTGATTGACTTGGACATCTGTAGACACTGTAGGAGTGGATCAACAGAAAAAACATACAGTAGGGGACTCAGTGGACAGCCTTGCCACACACCCATAGTTGGAGCTACTGGAGATCCCACGCAGTAGTTTACCTACAGTATCAAAGTTGCAACAGAATACAGCATTCATATCCATGATACAAATTGGGCAGGGAGGCCATACTGTAATAGGACATTTTATTTATTTATTTGTTTATGTATGTATTTATTTATGACATTTTGATAACTAGGTGAGCCCACTGAGACCAGCAGTCCCTTTTTCAGGAGCAACCCGGAATTAGCTATATACAATGCAAACAAGAAGTTCATGATATTTCAGACTACATAATAGAGAAAGAATACATCAAGGAAGTCATGAGAGGGGAAATAAAAAACCAAGCACGCTTATGGACAGGAGAATTAGTTACAAACATCATATATATTTTAGCAGCAGTAGGATAGGTGAGATTCATATGCTAACAAGCAAGTCATAGGTATGCCTTTAACCTAAGATAGCGATCCCCAATTAGGGTTCAGCGATAGCTGCAAAGACAGCGTTCCAAGATATAGACTTTTAGCCCTGTCTTAAACCCTTCACTAGAGGTGACTTTGGTTAAGTTTACAGAAAGGGAGTTCCAGTGGTTGGGGGCAGAATAAGTGAAAGACCTTTTTCCTAGGTTAGTCCGTACTGTAGGGATCTCCAGCAAGCTGGTATTTGATGAGTGGAGGGCGTGCAGGGCTTCAACAGGCATGGGATAGGCATAAGGGAGTAATACAGATGAGTATGAATAGATAGGCCATTGACAGAGCAAAGGCCAATGGCACATTCATAAGGTAGAAAAAGAAATGGGCAGACTGGATGGGCCTTGCAGTCCTTATCTGCCATCAATTTCTATGTTTCTATGTTTCTATGCCTCATGGGTTTGGGGGCCAGTAGGCCCTGTAGGTGCGGAGGGGTATAGATGTTGGTGAGCTTAAAGGTGTGGCATAGGAGAGGTTGAAGGAGCCTGTATTCCAATGTAGGCCAGTTCAGATCAGACAGTACCTCACAGTGATGCCTCCTGAGCAGTGAACTCGATGCGAATCGACTGATCTTGTTGTATAGGACATTCAGTTTGGGGACTTCAGCCTCCTGGAGGAATTGAAATACAGGGGCACCATAGACCAGGGAAGGGAGCAAGGTACTACTTTCAATTGACCTCTTCGAGTCAGCAGTCAGTGATTTTCCCAGTCTGTATAGTAGACCCAGTTTCTGATGCATGACCTTGGTGATGTGATCGACAAGTGGCTTGAAAGTTGAATCTTCGTCAAGGTATACACCAAGGTCCTTTACCTTATCCACTACATCAGTCTAAGCTCCCACTGTAAAAAGTGAAAGTAGATTTTGTCTGTCTAGTCCCAAGTTCCTTGGTCCAAATAAGACCCCTTTGGTTTTCTTGTTGTTCAAGACCAATAAGTTGTCTGAAAACCAGTTTTCAAGTGCATCCAGGCTGAGTGAGTTTTCCTGTAAGTGAGCAGGAATCAGTGTCACTCCAGTTGATCACAGTGTCATCAGCATAGGAGAGCACTTTCACATCACTGCAGTAATTGCTGATGTCATTAATAAACAGCGAGAATAGTAGGGGACCTAGAATGGAGCCCTGGGGGACTCCATCCATGACCTCAAGGCAGCTGGAAAGTGTCTCTTTCCATTTAACCTTTTGTGATCTGCCAACTAGGTAGCTTGAAAACCAGGACAGTGAGTGTTTATCCAGACCTAACACCTCCAGCTTACCCAGGAGTAATCCATGGTTGACCAAGTCAAAGGCCTTGGTCAGGTCTATGAATATGGCTCCTGTTGATATCCCTTTGTCCATTGCACCCACGGCATCACTCATTAGTTTAATAAGCGCCGTGTCAGTCCCATGACACTTCCTTTGTTGATCAGCAAAAAGATTATGTTGTTCAAGATAGACCTGCAGCTGGTTGAAGATCAGTCTCTCCTGAATCTTAGCCAAAGAACAGAGGATTGATATGGGCCTGTAGTTCTCAATATTGGCCCTTGATCCACCTTTGTGTATAGGAACCACCACAGCCACTTTCCATTTAGAAGGTACAAGCCCATCCATAAGGGACCTGTTGATAAGCAAGGTTACCAGTAGAGCAACAGCTGGTGCAGCAAATTTTAGTACTCTTGGCTCGAGTTGGTCATATCCAGGGGAAGAGTCAGATTTCAGTTGTTTCAGTAGTGCTAACACTTCAGATTTCCTGACCAATCATAGGTGGAATTAGGGTTATGAGGTAACTTCATTGACTGGACATTGTGCTGAAGTTTGCAGGTTGGATTTGTATTTGTCCAGATTTGTGAAAAAGCTGTTAAAGGATTCCACCACTATTGTAGGATTATCAGTGGCTTTGCCATTGATTAAGATTGCCCCCTCCAATGAGTTTGAGTTACCTTTCAGTAGGAAGTTTATATGACTCCAAAACTTCTTTAGGTCGCCTAGGTGCTTGTTTTGGAGACTCCGCAGGTATTGAGTTTTTGCTGCCTTGGCCTCTCTTTTGCATTTGTTTCTTAGCTCCCTGGATTTGTCCCAGTCGGCTCGTAGGTTTGTTGATTTGAAGTGCCCCCAGGCCTTGTCCCTTAGGATCATTAGTTTCTTCAGTTTATTGTTGAGCCACTTATGACATTTTCCCTTCACCCTAAGATTTCTGAATGGGGCATGCCAGTTGGCTATGGGCACAAAGACATGGGGAGCTCTTGAATAGGGTGCCAGTTGATGTTCTTAAGTTCAGCAATGAAGGATTCAGGTAGGAAGTTGGTATAGTCCCTTGTAGCGAATATTCGTGGTGGAAGATTACGAGTCCTATTTGACCATATGCAAAATATAGACGAATGGTCTCTGAGAGTGTCAGAGAAGATACTGGCTGCCTGTATCCTCACGAGATTGGAAACTAGAGCCCAGTCAAGCAGCGTATGGTTCCCAGACTTAGCACTGATCCTAGTGAACTCTATTATTACTTGTGTGAGGTTTGCATCTAGGAGAATGTCCTTTATCTAGGGCTACCGGGGGTTGATGCCCGCCGCCTGCAGCTAGTGCAGAATGCGGCAGCCAGGCTGTTGACTGGTACATCTAGAACCAGTCACATAACGCCTGTGCTTCGCGGCCTGCACTGGCTTTCAGTTCAGTGGAGGATCACCTTCAAGGTCGGTTTGCTGACCTATAAAGCCCTACACAACCAGGGACCTAGTTACTTGCAAGATCTCCTTTGCCCTTACTGTCCCCTCTGCCCTTCTCTGATCCACCGACAAGGAATTGCTAGAAATTCCCAAGGTCCATTTAAAGACATCTGGGGCCCGGTCTTTTAGCTTTGCGGCCCGACCCTGTGGAATTTTCTACCTCGTTGGGTGCAAGATTGCCTGACTGCCCAGGAGTTTAAAACTGCACTAAAAACTTATTTATTTGAACTGGCATATTCTGTTTTTTAAGGGTAGTATTATAATTATTAGAGTTTTAAATTATTGGATTTTATTGATTATTGTTGGTATTATTCATTATTGTTATTATGTACAAACGCCTTGGTTATAAGAAAGGCACTTTTTATAAATAAAATATGATGATGATGATGATGATGATGATGAGAAGGGCTTGCAGCTTGTTACCTGTAGGTGACGCCCAGTTTTGGTTAAAGTCACCAAGGATCACCATTCCCCCAGGTGAGTGTTGTGTCAAAACCTGGTAGGGGGACTCAAGGGTGGAGGCAGCATCCCGGGGGGGCATGTAGACACAGCCCACATAGAGTGGCTTAGTGTCACCTAGCAGTAGTTTGACAAATAGTGACTCATTCACAGAGGAATCCAGTTGAGGGATGTCAACAGGAGTGGCACACAGCTTTGTGTTAACATATATGAAGACATCACCCCCTTTTTTACCGAGTCTGTCCTTCCTATATGCACTGAAACCCAATAGATCCACTTCATGTGGTAGTACCTGAGGCTTCCGCCAGGTTTCTGTAATAGCGATCACATCCGGGTTGTAGATAGCCACCCAGCTCTCAAGCTCTTGCATTTTTGGCCTCAGACTATTGATGTTCATGTGAACCAATTTTAGCCCGTTGGTTTGAGCCCAGCCCAGGTCAGGTGGGAGTGTGATGCTGGAATTTAGGGGGACAGGACCAGGGTTGTGCTCAATATCCCCTCCTAAGATCAGTTTTAGTTTAGCCAGGTACATTAGTAGTTTGGCTGGGTAAAAGGAGTGACACGTTCTCTTTTTGTGTATGCATGCATAGATAAGGTTGTAGCAATTACCCCATTGGGCCAGCCCATATGCTGCCATGAGTAGTGGGTCATAGGTGTTGCCACCTGTGGGAGGGTGCCAGTAGTGGGCTGTGCAGTTAGACCCCTCACCAGGACAGGGCAAAGTATACCCCAGCGGTATTTTGTCCATTACTAACACAGTTATGGCATATGACAGCGATAATGCAATACCATATTGCTTCATTCTGGCCCATGTTGTTAAGATCAATATCAAAAAGGAAATGTGGGAAACAGTCCCAGGAGTTTGATAACCTACAATCCTAGCTTGTTGGAGTTCAGTTTAAATACATCCCAAACGACAATATACTTATACTAGGTTTAGCATCAGAAAGGAAATGTGGAATGCAGTCCCCGAAATGCTAATGACCTGCAGTCCTAACATGTAGAAATTCTTTATAAATACATCTCACACCTCAGTATACCTATACAGTAATAAGATCAGAGGCACAGACCCAGAATTTTTTTTTTTTAACTCATCTTTATTGTGGATAAGTAGGTGTATATTAATTCCTTTAGGAAGTCATTACAGAGTGTCTTCATTTATAACATTTGACATATATCAATGACACCAACTATACTCCCTATTACCTGCAATCCAAGCACGTAGAAGTTCATTTTAAATACATCTCAAACAACAGTATAATTATACAAAGATCAGCAGCACAAAGAAAAAGTGGGAAGACAGTTCCAGAAATTCTAGTAACCAATCCTAGCATGTATAAATTCTTTTAAAGATATCCTGCACAGTATTATACCAGCTCAGACAGCAGCATTAGGCTTTGAGAATACACCTAGGCATACAACCACAAACCACCTACAGGCAAGAGACTAGCTTACTTGTACACAAAGGCATACCCACAGACCTCTGTCACTTTAAGGGGCAGCTACTGTATAGTTTACTGTACCTCCCTGTTGCCTAGATTACTATGCCATCCAATAGCTATTGTATGTCAACCCACTCTAGGCAGAGCGCCGCAGGAGAAAGAGCATGTAATAACTGGAGGGGGTGGGAGCTGGGAGGGTGGGCCAAAAAACAGCTTGATTCCCTGCTCTTCCTGGAGCCTCTCCCAAAGCAAGATTCGTAGGTTCAAATGCCACATTCAATCCTCCGATTCAGCCGCTTCTGTCCCTGTCACTGTGGCAGATTAAAAAGAGAAAATTGTGCAAGTCTGTTGCAGGGGGAGGGCAGAGAATCATAACTCCCGCTCTATCCTCAGACACCTGTTGTCTGTGGCGATCCCGGTGGCCATTCTCAAGCTGTCCGTCTGAGCACCCGCTTTTTAAAGCCAGCAGACATTTGAATTCTGGCACCTTTTTTTCCTGAGCTGTGGTTGGCAGGATCACAAATTCAAACCACAGCTCAGTTCCCCGCTCCGTAGTTCAAAAAACAGCTTAGTTCCCCGCTCTAAAACAGCTCGGTTCCCTGCTCTCCATGGAGCCTCTCCCAAAGCAAGATTCATAGGTTCAAATGCCGAATTCAGTCCTCCAATGCCTCTGCTTCTGTCCCCATCACTGTGTCAGATTAAATAAAGAAAATTGTGCAAGTCTATTGCAGGGGTAGGGCAGAGAATTGTAACTCCTGTTCTACCCTCAGACCCCCGTTGTCCGTGATGATCCCGGCAGCCATTCTCAAACAAGAAAGACAGTGTCACCCTGTAAAATGCCTATTCCTGGTCCAATGAAAGGCCATATCCATGTGAGGTGCCTCTCGAACTCCGATTGAAAACCTCACAAAGCAGAATGAGGTTGTCTGAAATATGTCCCTGGGGGGGTCACACAACTCTGAGATGTGGAAATTAAAGATTCAGCTGCCACAGCCAGTCACCTAGCCAATAACTTGGCTAAAATCTTATAATCAGTATTCAGGAGGCACAAAGGCCTTCAGTTTTTCAGCAAAGTACAGTGACCTTTCTATAATAAAAAAATCAAAAATGCATCACCCATGGTAGAGGGTAAGGAAGACTGTGCCAATGTCTGTATGTAAAGTACCTGTAGCATAGTGGCCAGGCAATCCACAAAGATCTTATAAAATTCAGAGTGAAGGCCATCAGGCCCCCAGGGCTGCATTATTAGGGAGTCCCTTAAGAGTATCTCTGACTTCTGATTTGGTGATAGAGAGAGCCAGGGAGTCCCGCACTTGTAATAACAAGTGTGGGACATCAAGCAAAGGAGTGAGGGGTCCAGAAATAGTAAGGTCAACAGGGTGACCACATTTCTGATGAACATATTTGGATCTATGACAGTCGGTCGACAATTTCGTTGTCAACCGACGTTACAGCGACTCCTTTATGTCAACCGCATTTGCAGTCAGTATAAAGGGAGTCACTTCAGACTGTGTTTTCTTCATGGGGCTTTGCCCCCTGAACCCCCATGTGGGGGGTCTCTGCCCCTGCACCCCCTACTACTAAATTAATCAACTCTGAGTCAGAGTTGCTTCGGGGAGGGGATGCAATACCACCAGAAAGCAGTGCTGGGGGCCCGGCGCAGACACTACAGCAATCTGTTGCTGTTGTCGCTGTAGTGTCGGTCGTGGTAACGTTGTCACCGTAGTGATAGCATAGCAACATATTCCTGGACAATAGACATGATTTTGTCTGGATCTGAGGAGGGATCATCAAGGTCTGTAGGCTGTAAAGGCCCACATATGTCGATGCTGCAGCAGGGCGTCACATGCTTTAAACTCGTCCATGGTTGGTCTCCATCCTTGAGTACCAAACTTCGCTTCTAGCTCCAAGGATTTAGCCCTGTCATACTGATAATTCAGCATTTGAGTTTTGAGAGCAGCAGTCTCCCCTGTGCAGTCCCTACCCATGGAATGCATCTCAGACATCAGTCTCTACATTTTATAATGTAAATCCAGGTATTTCATATACCTGGATGTATGTATCCAACGGAGCCTTACCACAAAAAAAGGAGTGAAAGACCTGTTTAGAACCCTGCTACCATGCTACAGAATTATCATATGCAGCAATGACTAACCATCTAGTGGAAAAGACAGTGAGCCATCCAGAATGCATGGCAGGATCAGACAACATGGTAGCATTAAGCCTCCATGGTGTCTGTTGAGGGGAAGGAGGGAGAACTCACGGTGCATGTACAATATAATGTCAAATGATCCAAGGTTTCAACTGGAAGAACCAAGGACCTGACTACCTGAAGATTGTATGAGAAAAAGAAAAAATCAATTCAAGTGGTAAGACAGCCTTTTACAATGGTGGGGCATGGGGCTCCCAGCATTGCAGCCTGCCTATTGTGTAATTGAGCTGTCATAACCATGGATTTCAAAAAGTTAGAATCACAAAACACCTTAGTTGTTTTTCCACCCTGATCCCACAAGCCCAAACCACAATGAAAGTCTCCTCCCAGAATTATGGGACAGGAGATGCACAAGTAAGGTTATATCAAATGAAACAGTTGCACCCAAGCTGCTTTCACCTGAGGAGCATATGTGTTAATCAATCAAAGGGAGAGGGGCCCTAAATTAAGATCCAATAGTAACACTTGCCCTGGGGACAGTTCATGTAAATTAGTTAAGCAAAAATCGTAACCCCAAATAAGAATTCCAAGGCCATGACACTGGTCCTGTTTCTGTGACCAAAATGAGGGTCCATGAATCCATTGTTCCCTCACAGCATCCAATTCACAGAGTGTCTTAAGGTGTGTGTCCTGCAAGAAGACCACCATGCCCATGAACATGCACAACAGGGAAAACATAAGAAGTCTGTTCCTGTAAGACTTAATACTGTTGACGTTTAGGGATTGGAAAGAAAGAAAGATGCATAAGGGATAAAAGAAATGTCAAGTGGGGTTATCAATTCCAACCCACATCTGGGAATGCATACGACTCCATACACGTTTGGCCTGTTGGAGGGTCTGCCCATCCTCAACATCTGACTGGAGGTCTTTCTAGGAGGAGGAGGAGAGGGAGACATCTGATCCACCACCTTCATCCTCCATATCACCCCATTGGGAGAGAGAAGCTGGTGCAGTAAAAGCATCATGAAGTGGAAGAGCAGGTGAGGCAGTACATTTACCCCAGCCCTTGGATTGTCCCCCACATTTTTTGGGAAGGACTAAGGAAAATTCCATATCTGGAGAGAGGGTGATGGAGGAGGCATAGGGATAGAAGGCAAAGGCAAATCAGGAGAAGAACCCACAGGGGCGACTTCCGTGCAATCTGTGGCAGACATATCAAAGGGGAGGGCCAACTCTCCCATACTACTGTTGATTGGGGGGGATTGCTTAAAGGAGCCAGGGGAACATCCTCAGGTTCCTCATGGGACTGGCTACAGGCAATAACAGCATCCTGGTTCAGACCATCTGAGCGATTATGGGAGGCCCATGGGCAATCCTGAAAAGAGTGGTCCTGTTCCTCACACAAATTGCAATGGAATGGGTTCCAGCAAGAGCACAAAAGATGGCCATATTCTATGCAGCCTGAGCAATGGGCCGTGTTACAAGTGGAGTTTAAATGGTTTCGGGCACCACATTTATGGCACGTCTTAGGCTGCCCCAGGTAGAAACAAATACCTTTGTCTCTTCCCATATAAAATCTGCTGGGTAGATGTGCAATGCCCATAGCTGTCTGGGACAATCTAACTTTAAGCTTCCATCCCCCTGTCCACACCTGTTCTGTATCAATATTGGGGGTGGGGTATCTAGGACTTCACAATGCTTTTTTACCCAGTATAACACATCCAAGATGTTAACACATTCATTCCTAAAAAGAAACGTAACAGTCTTAATAGTTGGCTTTATTGAAGGAATTGCTATGAAGGAAGCCCAAAAGCGGGTGTCTTTTAACTTATCATACTTTAACCAGAAGCAGTCCAGTAAGACCGAAGTGCAAAAACTGATATCAAACGTCTCTTCTCCAGCTAAATATATCACTGCGTACAAATTGAAGCCAGGTACCCCAGGGAGTCTTTCAACAATACTTACAGTACTTAGCTACTGTACTCTTAAATGCTGAAATGTCCTGATGTTTTAATTCTGCTGGTACATAAAACATAAATTGTCACTGTACTCATAACACCTACCCAGGTGCTACACTCGCACTCTAAAGTAAATGTAATGTACTCTTAAATACTGAAATGTCCGTATGTTTTAATTCTGCTGGTATATAATAAGATTCAGATTTAAAGGTTTTATTTGTTCAGTATTTAAACCATTATAAAAGATAAAATAATAAAACAGTGTAGTAATAAAATTCAGTGGTGCACATATAATATTTAAGATGCAATAGACACATCATAAAATGGTTAATTCATTATACAATGTCATAAACTTCAGGGTATAATTATCTGTGAAGTTTAAAATTGATTTCTTAAAGTGTATATGATTTTGTCTAGTTTTCTTTTGTGCGTTTGAAGTATTTGTATCTTATAAGACCATAATTTTATAGATGTAATGAGGCTAAAAAGTTAGCCAGCCTGTGCAATATTTGTTCATCCTAAGAGGAGTATAATACCTTGATTATTTCAGAGGAAGGGAGATCAAGGGTCAAGAATGCAAGATATCACCCAATCATTGTTTATCTGACTTATCATAGAGGGGACATATTAATATGATATGCTTACAGTCTTCTATTCCTAAACTGCATTTACAGAATTGTGTATCTATTTCTAGTCTTTTTTTGCTGAAAAAGAATATCATTAGCTTTATAGAGTTCTAACCTATATCTTGTAATGAGTCTTCTTTGTTTGGGATTAGAGATCTGAATCAGATATGGTTCATGGCTCTGCACTTGTTTTATTTGTTTGAACCAATGAAAGAATTTGAGGTTATTTAATTTTCCTAAGTCGTTGGCCCTAGCCATGTCTCTCACTTTAGTGTTAATAATATCCTTAATTTGTATCATAGGATACAAAGCAGATTCTCCTAAAAGATAAGCAAGTCGTAAGGGAAATGGGTGGTTTTTGACTTTCAGTATTGAAGGAAATGTAAAACCTTTTGTTGTATATTCTATTTCCTTCTCAATACATCACCTTGGTAACAATGATTCAGCTAATTTTAGGAGGGTTATGAGAAATATAAGTTGCCTTTATATGGCCATTGTTTTTAATGAGTACTGTCCTAGTTCCATTCTTAGGACCTCCGCAGAGACTGATTGAGATACATAAGAATATTCCAGTATAGCTTGTTCATTATTATTTCAAGTTGATTTAAGTTATCTGTAGCCATATAATATACTAGCATTGACCTTAGCATTTATCACTTTTAGGTAGCCTGTAACAGAGCTTTTTCCTATTTTTGCATTAAAATGTCTGAGGGCATGCACAGTAGTAGTAACTTTAGTATGTACGTACTCTATATGAGCCTTCCATTTTAAGTTCTGCACAAATCTGACACCCAGATAGTCATATGATGTGACTTTCTAGTTTGGTATTATTTATAAAACAGTGTAATCAGATTTGGCTCTGTTACCAAATAATATAAGTTTAGTTTTATTTTTGTCGATTGTTAAATGATTTTTTTGACATAGTTCTGAAAAGAGATTCAACTCATGTTGTAGGCCTAATTTAGACGTTGAGATGAGAATTATGTCATCTGCGTAAGGGAGACAATGTACTTTTGACCTAGAATGACTAGGGTGAAAATTTGGGTCATTCATTGCTTGAATTATAGGATTTTATATATATATATATATATATATATATATATATATATATATATATATATATATATATAAAAAAGTAGAGGGCTAATATACAGCCTTGTCTTACTCCTAGGTTAATTACGATCTTATCTGTAGTGTCACCCTGATGATTATATTGGACCATAGTCCAGGTGTTCTGGTGCAGTCTAATTATAACATCCAGTAAAATGGGATCTATACTAAGTTCTTTAAGTCTTTGCCAGAGAGTGGCTCTACTGATGCTATCAAACATGGAGGATAAATCTATAAAGCAATAATTCAGTTAGCTTTCTTTAATGTAAACATATTTTCATAGTAGGTGATATAATACGGAGCAGTGCTGGACAGTAGAGCACCTCTGGTACATAATAACAAAAAATTGTCAATGTATTCACAATACCAACCCAGGTGCTGCACTCGCACTCTAAATGTAATGTAATGTCTGGATTATATGTATGAATGTAATTTTTACCGTGTATCCCCCACCTGATTATTCCCCCAAGTCACACCTGTAAAATTAGCTTCAGCTCAGTGTGCCTTTCCTGGTCACAAACTTTTAAATAAATAAATAAGTAAACAATTTACAGATAACATAAGTCCGATCCACAGGGAAATCCTAGACGCCTCTGTAGCGCAGTCAGACCACATTTCTCTGAAGTATAGGATCTCTGGCTGTGTTGAATAGATCAGACATCCTGGAGGGGGGCCAGGTAAGTTTTTCTTTTCTGGAAGAAAAGAAGAAGGGAGGTCAGGCTGTTGGAGACTGTGGCGAGGATGAAGTAGGGGCAGCAGAAGGAGTCTGCAGTAAACAGCCTCTGAGCCCATTGGACCGAAGGGTCCCTGGTTAAGTATAGAGGACACAGATGTGGCAAATGTGTCAGATGAGCCCACAGATGCTTCCAAAGAGGACAGCTGCAATAATGGCACAGGTATCCATGATACCCCATCTGCAGCTTTAATCCAACCAGCAGCAAGCAAAGCTGCTTCCACAGATCACTTATCAATGACTTTCTGAACAGAAGGACAGGGAAAAGGTCTCCCTGGCAATTCATTAGATATACAACCTAAGCCAGTGGCCAAAGGGGCAGAGTTCCACATGCCCACCTGAGCAGGAAGTCCAGACTTATTCATATTAACATTGCCCTGGCCACATAAAGAAGTCCCCTCCATCAGTTTGGATAACATCCACTTAGAGCTGAGTGAGGAGGTGGACAACTCCATCCCCGAACATGCTGTCTCTACATCACTTACTAAGTTCAGGTCTGAGTCCTGAAGAGGTGTCTGATGTTGTGTAGGCAGTGGTACATCTGGAGCAGGGGGTACTACCACATCTTGTGGAACATGAGACACCAACCAGAGTCCTGATGCTATAGAAGAAACAGTGGCTAAAAGGACAGGTGCTACAATACTCATTTGCAACAAAACTGGCAAAGCTTGCCATGAGTGTGAGGCACAAGCTGAAGACTGAGTCTTCGGCTCAGGAAGGCATTCTGTATTAACAGCATGGGGCTTGAAGACAGTAGAGAAGTCTGAAATAGACAGTGCACCAGGATCCCCAGATGCCTGTTGTGTGGGTAAGGGGAGAAAGAGATGTCATCCACAGTTGCTGGAGGACAGGGAATCCCTGCCTCTGAGGAAGAGGTATCAGTTTTTATCTGGCTATCTGCAGGGTCCGTAGAAATGACAGGCTGCAATGTTGTACCATTTGAAGGGTGTCAGGCAGGATCCCCAGTGTTATCTGAAGAGGGAAGGGCAGCAGCACAGGATGGCACAACAGGCACCCTCGAGGGAATAAATGAAGCAGCAGCAGCAAAGTGATGTCTTCGTAAGATAATCCTGTTCTTCCTCCATGATGAGATGTAACAAATCTCATTCTTTAACTTCCATAGCATCATAAAGAAGGTGTTCAACATTTTTCAGTGTGTTGATCGACACAACAGGTTTGGAAAAAGAGTACCGTAGGATCCCAGGAGGGCAACACAGTATTAGCAAGTAGATCATGACCAGAGGAGTGTTCCTAAACAATACAGGGGGCCTCTGTAGAAGTAGATGCAGGGGAGGAGGCCCTCTCCCCTGCTCCCTGTGTTTCCATGCTTGCAGGTCCATTGACAGCAGCCATCTTGGCAGAATGCCAGATGGCCAGGAAACCCCTACTGGAGAGTTGGGGAATTTTTTATAGAAAGAAAGAATAATGCAAACAAAACTCACAAAACAGATAAAAACTTTTCTATCAAATACAAATCATAAAGAACTGGAAGGGATGAAAGTAAACAAGCTTACTTAAAATACCTGTTTAAACATTAAAAACCAAGTATAGCATTTCCAATTCGACTTGAAAGTAGTTAATGCAGTCTTTTTTTTTCTTATAAATGGTCTGTAAAAAAATCTGTGATGAGATATGATCAACTGTATATTCTTTTTGCTGTAGCAGAAGTGCACGCCTGGCTTGCCATAGATAAAACTGACATGATGCAAAAATAAGTCGCAATGTACTGGGTGAAAATTACAAAATTTAGGTGGATATAATCCCAATACTAGTATTTCATATGTAATCAGGGAGAGACACTTGTCTCCCCAAGTATCTAAAAATAATAACCAAAATTGTTTTGAAAAAGGGCATTGTAGGAAAAAGTGTTCCATGGTTTCTAATATTCTGGAACAGGAAGATCTTGGACACATTTGTTCCTCCATTGCCTTACGTTTGTGCATATTCCATACCCCAAGTCACCTGTGACTTTTTAGCCAAGTTATTTCCAAAGATTTTAGAGGGATTCCTTTATCAGTGAGTTGGGAAAATATTTTGTCAATGTTATCTTCCCAATCCCCTACCACTGGAGGAGTTTCCTGGAAATGTTCCCAAAGGATTGTAGAATAACATGTTTTCCTGGTATTTGCCTTCAGAAAATATGGTGCAAGGTCCCATTGTCTTAAGCTGAGAAAGACCGGAATCAAAAATATAGAACTATCAAAGGATCTAAAATTGCTCAGAATCAAAAAGGGGTTTGTGAACCAAGCATTGCACAATTTTTGAAGCCAAGATTGTAAAGTAACATACCAGGGGAAATTTTGTCCATCTAACAAAGGCAGAATATTCCAATATACAAACAAGCTATGAAAAAATAGAACTGGGTGTACCATTCTAACTCCACCCTGACGGTAATCATGGTATGTGTAAAGTGGTTTAATGGGGTTCAAATGGCTACCCCAAAAACCCTGAAAAAACAAATCATTTATTTTAGCTTCCATATTCAATGGTAGTGGAAAAACATATGCTAAATGCAAAAAAAGTGAAAGTATAAATGTTTTAACAAAAATGCTCTCTTTCTTTTTGAAATAAACTTATATTTCTGTGCATGAATAATTCCTGTAGCTTTCCTAGTAATAGTGTTCCAGTTCAGGGTTGTGTCATCTGTGCCACCAAAATATAATCCCAGAATTTTAATTGGTGAATCAGAGATTTCAATTATAGCTATTTGTTGTACTGGGGTATTTCCATCTGACAAAAACAGCCAAATTCTTCTGCTTTTATCATAATTTAATTTTGAACCAGAGATAATTTCAAACTCAGAAATTACCGAAGTAACAGCAGGGCCTACTACCTCATCTGTAGTGCAGATACAGACATCATCTGCATAAGCACAAACCGAGGGTATCATCTGCAGGTTTGAGAGCCTGATTCTGGGTATATCAGGGTGGAACAAAATATTTCTAAGAAAAGGGTCTATCTGAAAGATGTACAGAAGGGGACTTAAGGGACAACCTTGGTGGAACCCTTTGTGTCCTAAAAAGGCTGTAACCGGAACCCCATTAAAATATGGCTGGATCCATGCATTACAGTATAACTGTTGGACCCATGTAATAAATATTGGGGGGATATGATATGCCTTCAAAACTTGAAACAAATAGTATTGATCCACTTGATCAAATGTTTTGGCTTGGTCTAAGGAGAAGATGCCACCCCGGTCATCACTTTTCTTACTGAGGAGAAAGTCTCTAATAAATATAAGATTATGGAAGATTGATCTGTTGGGAATTGCACAAGACTGTACCAGGCACATTACTGTATCAGCAACAGAAGGCACCCTTTTTAGTAGTATAGTAGCCAGAATTTTGTAATCTACATTTAAGAGACTAATTGGTCTCCAATTAGTAAAATTGAATTTTTCTCCTTTCTTAAATAATAGTATCATTATGGCTTGTGCCATGGGGCCTGGAAAAGAAGCTGAATGTAATACAGCATTAAATACCAACGTTAAGACAGGTGCCAATAGTTCAACAAAAGTCTGGTAAAATTCAGCAGTTAATTCTTTTTGTCCTGGTGAAGAATGTTTTTTCAAGATTTTAACTGCCTGTGTAATTTCCTCTGGTGTAATATCTGAAATTAAATTATCTTGTAGTTCCTGGGAATGGTTGGAGTAATTAAATCCTGTAGGTATGTCTCATTCCAGATGGCTGAGGAAGGTGTACTAAACATATTTTCTAGATAGGTTTGTCCTATTTCTTGAATTCTTCCCTGATCTGTGTGTAGAGACTGTGAGACTGGATCCCTAATTTCCTCCAATTTTATTCTGTGGAGTCTATCCTTGCAACTTTTAAAAATATCAAGTGCAGATTTTTTTTGCAATTGTGTTCCATATTGTGCTTCCATTTTCAATGTGTCTACCCTATTATACTGGTAGGAGACCATTTCCACTATAATACTATCAATGCAGGCCTTTAGGTAAATTTTTGTTCATTGGCCATTGAAATTAAATTTAACAATTTCTGTCATAGAGTAAGGTATTTAAAATAGGAATCCTGGTGCTTCCTCTGAGCTGGGGCTACAAAAAAGGATTTAAGATCCTTCTTTGTATCTATTCACCAGTCTTTGAGAGCATCATAAGCATCTATTACAGAAGTGCGAGCTCTAATGTGGTCTGCACATTGACTTTTAATTTTGGGATCAAGCACTAAGTTATTATTTAATTTCTATCCGGATTTAATATTGGAATTGCGAGTGTCATTCTTGAATGTACAAAATAGGGATACAGCTAGATAATCCGAGGTTTCTCATGGAATAGTACTTGCACAAAGGGTTGAAAGGTTCTATGAAATAAATAAAAAATCTACTCTAGTGGCTCCCTCTCACATAGGTTTTTGCCCCTGTAGGGTGGAGTGCCAAATGGCCATCTTTCAAAGCTGCCGTAGTAAGAAGGGACTTTAAACAATTCGTATCCCCAAAGATTTTTGTTGTGGTCCCACCACGGTCCATAGGAGAAAGTCCACAATTAAAATCTCCACTACAAATAACATGTCTACTGGTGTGGCAATAAGGCTGTATACTGTGAAACAGTTCAGTTCTTAAAGCAATACCTTGTGGGGTGTAAATAATTATGAAATGGATTTTTTTGTTTCCATACCTAACATCCAACAGCAGTGCCATACCTGGGATTATATCAACAATTTTTAGTTATTTGAAAATGAAATCATTTAAACAGGATACCCACCCTGTCACACACATCCATCCCATGTGACCAATATGATGCTCATATTGGCCAAGCTCGTTTCACCTGAGACACTTCATATAATGTTTTTATTCTAGTATCTTGAATGAAGATTACATTATTTGGTAAATCTCTTAATATTTGTAGAGTGATCACACTGTTTTATATGATTTAATGCTACAAACATTACATGTCAAATGTGGAATGTTAAGACTGCCGTACATTTTGAGAGGTCACATATTAGATGTTATCTGGTCTCCCCTTCAGAGATTTATTTTGGCTCTTGGCCTTTTTGGAGACTGAAAGCTCTGTTTGTGAGTCAGAAGAGAGATCCATCTTGGAGGATGCTATTGAGGACGTGTCTGAGTCCTCCCCCTCTTCTTCTGTGTCTCCCCATTGTTTCTGTTTGGACAAGGCTTGAAAACTGTTCCTAGTGACCACTAAAAAGGAGTATTCCTTGCTTTCCTTTCTACCCCTCCTTCTCTTTGCTGATTTCACCAACACCAAAGGTTGTTCTGGCAAAGGGGGGGGCATTTCAACTATGGGGAGCATGGTGAGAATCTATAGGGGTAATGTCATCTTGTTCAGAGATGACAAGATCAGAAGATAAAGGGGTAGGGATCGAGGGTGTAGGGACTTGTCCCATTTGTATTTGGGAATGATCACTGTCAGAAGAAATGTGATCTTGCTAAGCTTCGGTGGCAGGATCCACCAAAGAAACTGAAGTTCTAGTCAGCTGTGCCTGAGCTTGTGAGTTAGTTATTTGTTGTTCCTGATCTTAAGGGGTCCGGTCCAGCCTGTTGTGATCCGCCCAGGGGCATTGTCTGTAGGAATGCCCTGCCTCATCACAGAGATTGCATTTACAGGGACTGGGACAGCCTAGGCTAACATGACCACACTCTAAGCACAGATTGCAGCAAGGTTTATCACAAACTGAGAATAAGTGGCCCCACATTTATGACATGTCTTTGGCTGTCCCTGATAAAAACAAAGCCCCTTATCCCTTCCAATATGAAAACCCCCTGGTAAATGCATAATGCCTGCATTTGTCTGTTTTAGCTGAACTTTGACCTTCCAGACCCCAGTCCAGACCGAATCTTCATCCAGGATGGGGAGGGTAGGGCAATCTATGAGATCATAATGCTGCTTTAGCCAATATTGGACATCGGTTATACTAACGCCTGCATTTTGAAAGAGGTGTGATGGTTTTCGCTGTTGGCATTGTTAGGGGAATAGGTAAGAAAGGATAAAGGGCTGTCTAACTATGGGATACTTTTGCCAGAATTTCTCGAGAGCAGTAACGTTTTTAAAGCTGATGTATACTGCTTCCCCTTTACATGTGTAAATGCAAACAATTCAGAGGCACATGTTCTCATAGAGTCTTTTAGCATTTTGTGTAAACACAGTTATCTTATCTGGTGCTCCATTCACATCCCCAGCAAACTTCAAACGTACTATGTTGTGCCTTTGTGCCTGTTCGTCCACCTTCTGAAAGAGATCGGACATCAGACATTCTGAATGTATTGTGCTGGGGATGTCCAGCATCTGTTGTTTCCAGCATCGGATCTGTGGGATTTCTGTTGTAGCAGTGTGTGGCAGCTGTTGTTTTTTTTTTGGTTTGCAAGCTGTTGTTCACCTTGAGGCTCTTTGAGGGAGCACCCGTATGCTCTGACGTTGCTATGGCACCAGTCTCCATTTGATGTGAAATTGTATCAACACTTGAGGTATCTTTGTTTTCGGATGCACAAATGTCTTTTTTTGTTCTGTTCTTATGCACAGAATGATGTTTTTTAAATTTGGGCAGTACGCGTTTCTGTATGTTTGCCGAGTTTCCTGGCTGCTGGCTCCTATTTTCCGCAATGTTATCCATGGCCCTTACCAGGCCAGGTGAGTCCCAATGTGTTTCATCCTGTGATTTTTGCCAGCCAGCTGCTTGTAAGGCAGCATCCAGACTCCAAACTGCTGCAGTCTCTTCTGATGTTCTTCCATGCCAGAGTCCCAGTGAAAGCACAGGTACAGCCTGAGATGTGCCAGTCTTAGTTACAGGGACAGCTTCAGTATTAGTTTGTAACCCGTCTGAAAACTGAGATGGGATAGTCAGAAAGTCAGTGTCAGAGATGGGTGCAGTAGGATTTTCTGCAGAAATAGGACAGGCAGCATCCTCTTGTAAAAGTTTTAATAGGAAGTCTGTGTGTTTTCATATCTTGCCTTAGAATTTTTCTTGATGCACAGCAGGTACATCTTGTCCTTCTATGGCAGAATGTCCCATTCCAGTCATGTTCGTCTTATCCAGACCATCCATCACAGCACAGATAGACACCTCCTTGTCTCCCAGCATCGTACCAGAGAAAACAACATTCATTGTTGCAGGTCTCTTTTCAAATCCTCCTTGATCTTCAACAGTAATTTCCATAGCTCTGGTAACACTGACCCCTCCAGCACCTTCAGCTCCTCCAACTCCACCACCGACCTCCTCTGGGTCTGCCATCTTGGAAATGTCCAACAAGGGCTCTCCTACTGCAAAGAGATGGGGAAGTTCCTTGGTGTCCTGGCCAGATTTCTCCCATTCACTAAAAAATACCACCAACTGCTTGATCTCACTTAGTTTCCATCTGTTCCTCCACCCCACCCCCACCCCCACTGGGACGAGGTTAAAAGTAGGCAGAATTGTCTAGCCCTATGAAATAAAATATGCATGCAATGCAGGCTGAAACGATTTTGTGTTGTGACATCACAGGTCATAGTTCATGGCCAGTAGCAGTCCAAAGGCAAGGGTTCAGGAAAGTTTTTTATCAAGGTTTTAAAACAAGTAGCAGTTTTGAAATGTAAATGCCCCAAAAAGCAGGTTTAGAGTAACTTACATTGTGGAGGCTAGCACCAGAGTTCAGACCATGCAAGTCACTCTTTAACGGACCTACAAGTTCAGTCAAGTACAGTACTCTTGCCACCCTAGGGGCTTCTTCTTACATTAAACAAATTTAGTAGCATGCCTTTTTAAAGCAGTTAACCTTTACTACCAATCAACTTTTCTTGCCTCATTCTTCAGTAACAATCAGTTTAGTCCAGCATGCTGGCACTGGCTTAGCATACAGTGCTGATCCCTACTTCACTGACAGATGCTGAACTTTAATCACAGCACCATTCATTTGAAACTATAATGTGGCAGCCATGTGCTCTGTCTTGAATTTGTGATAATGAGGTTCATACCACTGAGCAGTTGCCCCCTTCAGAGGAAGAAGATAGACTAAAGAAGTACTGTGACTACCACAGAGCTGCCCATTGCTGCCACACCCCAAACTATATCTGGACTTATGCCCCTCCAAGCCTTGCATCCGTGGAGGACCTCCTGACTCAATAAAGACCCCCTCAGACTTGTTTCTTCTGAAACTGGTTTATGTGGCACTATACCTCTGAGCTGATGGATGCTGCGTTATGCTGAAGCAGCAGGACACGTGTAGTCATCCCTTATATCACTACAAGCTGCCAGTTTGAAGCAGCGATAATTGCATCCTGTTTAAGGGCATAGCTTTTCTTCCACACACAGTTAGTTTTCAAGGTACCGTACAAGAAGACATCCATTGTGGTCTCCAACCCTGCAGCAAATTACAGGAGAAAGAGGGAAGGAGTGCAGTTCCAATACTGACCTATTACAGAAACTAGTTAATCAGAAGAAACAGCCTCATCAGCACACAAATACAAATGGTTTATTGCTGTATATATGATCACAGATTGTGTTCTCTTAGAGCCACCAATGTCTCTCTTTTTTAAGCATGACTATATATATATGGGCATATGGAAATGCACGATGGGTGGCCACATGCACGGCACACAAAAGTGCAATATTCAGCCAGGATATGCAAATGGCCTCATTGCACAGTCCAAGCCCATTCCTCACATTTGCATCTCATTACTGGAATGTAGTCAGGCCATTTGCATACCATTGGCATGCACAGATCCAGCTTTGCAGGCAGCCCCACCACTCCACAAAGGTGGACAGGAGGTACTGAAGCCCAAAAGGCTGGTGTGAAGGTATGTTTATGTGGGTGGACTGCAGTGGCCTGAGTACAGTGCTTCTGCCCATGGTCATGTACAGGGTTGGTCTAGGGTACAGGGGGCCACCTGGACAGTGGCTACAGGAGTCCACCTGGACAGGCAATATGGAAGGGCCAAGGGTGACACACTCTGATCAGTATGCCACATGACTGTGATATACTAGCCTTGTATGCATCGTACATTCACCTACAGTGCCCCACATACCCCATTATTATGGAAAAGGGTTGAGACATGCAAGGGATGCTGCCAGGATGTTCACAGTGACTGGGTATTTGAGTGAGTGAGGCCCACCTGGAACTGTCCAGGCAACCTGGCTGGTCACCCCTGACACTGGCCAAGTACATGCCCATGGTGCAGCATGCCCAGCACCGGAAGAGTCCGGTGTCTGTGTGACATGCCCATGCCACCTCCAGGCTGCAGGTGGTGCCACCCATGCCCTGTGCTGCCCACAGTTGTGCAAAGTCCACCACCAGTACAACAAACTGACCCACTGTGGGGCCCCTGTGGCATTGTCACACTGCATGGGTGGCATCGGTATCATGTCTGTGCTCCAGGTCATGTGGGCCTGGCACAGGTGTGCTGTGTGCACCAGTGGTATCCCAACATGGGTATATGCCACTGATCAGACCCTGGACCATGCCATGTTGCCACCAGTACTGCCAGGCCACCTGGGCACTGTCACCCAAGATGTCACCGTGGCCTCATGCCACCACCGGGTGGTGCACTGAAGGCCACATGGGTGCAGGTCATGGCCCCTGGTATATGTGCTGCATTGTGGCTGTCTGCACTGCCAGTGTGCCAGGGGTGTACCTGACAGCACCAGCATGTGGCAGCTGGGTGTCTATGTCCTGGGTGCGGTGTGGGAGGATGGCCATCTGGGTGGTGCCAGGGGTTTCACAGCACTTGTGGCTTTTGGTATTGCCATCCTGGTATGACTGCAGTGTGGGTGCCTGGAGCACATCCTGGTGCACATCCAAGTGCGGTCTCAGAAGCGCCCGTCTGCAGTTCCACAGCCTGCCTATGCATGACAGGCCGATTTAGGCCATCCTTTTTTCATCCTATCTTTGTGCGGCACATTTCTGAGATGTATGGCATATGCACTGCACATTTTGGCTGAATATTCCCATGCACAGCACTTTCAAGTACCTGCCCCCTGTTTCTGTGCTGCATACATTATCTATGTGCAATCGCGCATTCCAACATGTGCGACGCATCCCTCCCATTTGAATATCACGCTTTGGCACATTTGCCAAGATGCGCCATGCATCTCCACCTTGTGCTGCACATCTATTTTGAATATATGGGCCCAAAAGGATTAGTTGTGATACGATTATTTTCTTTCGTATATCCCCTCAGTTGTAACAATAAAGGAGTATGACTCGTTGTTCCTTTATGAATGTAATATTGTAGTGTGCTTGATTTTCTTGGAATGCTGTTTTGTTTTTTTGTAATCGGTTTACAAATGCATATAAGTAAAACGTTTAAAAAAGGAATTTGTAACTGATTGGTTAGTAGAATTGGCAAGCTGCCACATTTGCCACCAGATGTGATTATGGGTACTTAAATGAAAATGCATTGCTATATGATACACCCACACTTATTTTTCTTATGTCAAAATACATGTATTGAATTCTATTAGATTTACTCTATCTTTCTAGATGCATTCACCTACCACCTTGAGGAAGCTTACATAGTAAAATACTGGTGAGTCTAAGGGATCATTACCTGCAATCATATACACAGCACAGAACCATCTGTATTTTTATTTGTGTGGTGAGTGAAGTTCTTTCTTCCAATTATGAATTTTTAAAGTAGCACCATATTTCTGATGTCTCTGAGCATTTCATAGCCATTTGCAGAGCAATCATCTCTTATTGCAGTACTCAGAAAAGTTAATAGGTATACCTGGTTTAATAAAGCCTCTACAGCGCACACAGGCTCCTGACACATTTTCTTAAATATGACCCAGATAATTGTGCCAGATTTGATGTGAAATGCATCAAGGAGCTTGTGCCTTGAGTGGTATTCAGTCCAGGTGTGCTACGTAACTTCTTTGAGCACTGTAAGAAAAGATAACCGGGGGATCAGCAGGGGAAGGGGTAGGATTGAGCATCCGTGGGACTCCTCTCCTCCCCTGGGGTGGGTTGGGGATGCATGGTCGCTCTGCAGCAGCCCCCGGTGGAGACTGGGAGCACAGCAGAGGGATCGCACTAAGGGGAACACCACAGAAAAGCGGAAACTGCACTGGGATCAGCAGGATGATGGCGGCCATCCCTGACAATGCTCTCAAGCAATCCCGGCAGAGTAACGTCCACCTCAGCAGCACCCGGGCAAGAAAGAAAATAGTGTGCTGGAGTCCCCCAGCTGGTGCCTTCCTTCTCGAAGGAGGGGGACCCTCCTGGCAAAGGGATATGCTGGGTTTACCTGAAAGAAGGCTGCAAATATGAGGTAGGCAGCTCTGGGGGAATTGCAGGAAGGGATCACTGGTGGTACTGGATGACTTGAAGGAGGAGCAGGTCCCAGTGCACGATGGAGAGGAAAAAAGATTACACAAAAAAAAAGAAAAGATAAATATAAGACATACTGAGTCAGTCCTTGCTTTGTACTTTAGTGGGGGATATGAGTGTGCACTGTATTTTTTTTACCTTTCTGTGGTGACATTTCTTGTATGGAAGCACCTCTGTATATCTGTCGAGCCATACCTCTCAACCTTTTGTACCCTAAATGTGGAACATTGCCTATCAAAATGTGGAACAAATGGGCAAAATGTGGAACACTTTATCAAATCTTTACCCAAGAAGCTCCAAACACTGTTAAAATGTTGCATTTATGTTCAGAAAGTCTGTTATTAATTGAATAGTATATTTTTTGCATCATTTACTATGGATTTTTGCTTTAAAATGTTGACTTTGAATGTGGAACAAGTCTTCACAATGTGAAACAGGGAGCTTTTGTGAAGTAAAATGAGGAACGTTCCTTGTAATGTGGTGCAGTTGAGAGGTATGTGTCGAGCACACTTTTTTGTAATTTGGATTCAAGTAACGCAGCAGGTCAGACACCTGTGAAAGTGTAGTTTACAAGAGCAGTACTGCTCCATTTTGAATTACTGTATCTGGGCATTGGTTAGTGGGTATCATTTGTCATGGAAAATGTAATATTGGAGAGAGGTTTTGCCTGTTTAGTGGATGGAAAGCTACTCTGTTGGAGGTTTCTATGTCTTCTTAAAAGCTGGATTGACATTTGGAATGACAAGTGTGAATGTATTGACAAGCACGAGGTCATAGGTGGTAAAAGTGGAGCAGAGAAGGAAGGGGTACAGTAAGGTGCGGCCACTAAAATGTAACACTAGCTCTGTCCATAACTCACATACAGTACTGTAGGTAAGGAACTCCAGTAAAGAAGCTTTCAGTGTAGCAGCCGTGTTGCTAGCAGTGGGTATTGGTTTATCATCAGTAAACCATATTTGTTAAAAGGGGTCAGAATATATTTCAAGTCAGAATAAATTGTGATAAAAAAGGATAATTGAATTAAGTCATGCTATGCACCATAATGATAAACTAGCTATTTCTGTGCTAGGATAGCACCAGGTCACCACAGGAAATAAGATATAGCATATTATCTTGACTTTTCCTTGTAAAATATTTTAAATAAAAAAAAAATCAATAGGTCAATGATAATTGCAGTAGAAAGGCAATTTACGTTACCAGTGGTTATTAGCTAGTCTAGTCCTTAAAAGTGATCCGCATCTTTAATTATCCAGTATTCATCAGGGACTAACCTCTCACTACAGAGGCCAACAAGTGACATTATATGAACATGTGGCAAAATGCTTCATATTATGAGTGTGAGTAATTACACTACAGCACAAGTGCCTTAAAGCCATCATATTAATTTTCTGAATACTGTTTCTGTCATTGTGGTATCAGACCTTCTCAACCAATCAAACATTCTGAATACTGTAGCGTAAGCTTAGGAAATCAAACATGGAAATCATACCTCACAATTTCCCCTCAGTAAAATATAAGCAAATATGTGAAAAGTTATTTATAACAATGATTTACCTACATAAAAAAGTAGAGGACCTGTTGCAGCGCATATATACTTTCTGTAAAAATGTCTGCTTGTTTGGCATTGTTTGACATTTGGCATAGCAACTATATATAGTGCATATAACATCAACCATATGTAGTACGTATGACATACTTGCCTCACCCACTGTACTACATATAGATCATTGTTTTATCAGGGCTTTCCTAGCGTGCTTATACTCACTGTCAAAGATTTAGTGCATAGTGTGCATATACGGGCGTTTCCTTATAAATCTAATGCAATAAAACTGCAAGAGAACTTGCAATTTCTGACCAGTTTCATGGTTATAACTTGGAAGAGAATGCAAAAATAATAGACTGGTATAACATGTAATAAATATGAAAACTCTTAAGGATTGAGTTTCACAAAACTACATGATGGAAAGAAATTCTTTGCAAATAAAGTAAATTTTTGTAATACAATTTCTCCCTTCACTTTCTAAAAGACTAAGTAGGCATGTTTGTTTAATAGTCTGGTTTCTTGAACATCATGGCCGCTTTCACATCATCTGAAAGTGAGGTTATGCCTGTGGGCACAGGGCCATTCATTCTAGCAGAACATTTCCCGAAAGAGCTACAAGCAAAGGTTTTTCAATCTGGATAATAGCTTCATTTTTGAAATTTAGACAGAGAGCGAGACAGAGAGAGAAACACAAGTTCAGCCTATATGGCGAGTCATATGTTTTCTTACAGTTTATTTCCCCATGACAGCCCTGTTGAGATGTAATATGTTGTTGTCAGGGGGTCCAGCTTGTATACACTTGTATAGCTGTGCAGACTGAAGCATTGAAATATGAAGGGGCTTGCTTAGGGTTTTGCAATGACTAATTAGTTGCGTTGGGACTTTAACCTGGGTGTCTTGCTTCCCAAGCCTGTGTCCTGACCACTAAATCATACTTCCTCCTGTAAAACACATTCAGTATTATTCCCACATATATGGACTAAACACATAAATCACAATAAATAAATTATAACTATCCAAAGTGTTATGTATTTAAGCAATTCTAAAACATTTTTTTTCTTCTCCATAACAGTGAATGATGGAAGCTGCAGCACATGAAGACCTTTTATACAGCCAAGAGGTCTTCACGAGCTGCTGCCTATATGCCTAGCAACATGTTACATTCTAAATTTTTTTTGTTCTTTTGAAAATGCTAGCGACTGTTCCAAAACTGTTCTCCATAGAAAGTACACCAGTCATTGCAATACACAATCTCAGTCTTTTTCTTTTCATTTTCACAAACTGATCACTATCATGGAATTGTTTCCAAATCTTCTTAATTCAAACGCTACCGTCCCAACCATAACCATGCTTGAGTGGCACTAAAATAACCAAAAGAACATGTAAGAGAACTGTAACCTACTGTAAATCGGTAAATGTGTAGACCCCATTCTTGGTTAGTTGTGGCTACTGAGTGACATGCAAAGAATGGACAATAGGAAGTACTTTTGTAAAGAGTATGATGAAAGATTAGAGAGAGACAAGACTTGATAGCATACAGAATGACTCAATGACAACTACAATGTTGTAGCAAATAAAAGTAACTAGGTGGCCCAGTGGTGGGTGGTAGTGCTACCATCCACCACTCCAGGGACCCGGGATTGAGAGTGACCTTGGGTTTCTGGGGGCTGGCCAGGGGGCAGAGGACTGAATTTCCAACAGAATGCTGTCCTCTCCCAGGAGGGTGTGGCTTGCTGACTCCACTGACCTACTGTCACCTTGAGGAGCCCTGGGGGTAGTGCAGGACAGGAGCAGCAATGCAGGGAGGTAGCTGCAGGATGCTGTATTGTGCATGTGCCTCCACATGCATATGCTTGAGTGCCCCAGCACTGGGGGAGGAAAAACTCAGGAAAATAGCACTGAGGCAGGTGTGTATGAAGCCCTGCATGCCATCCCTCACCCGCTCCACCATCAGCACCCAGAAGAAGCTCCAGACTGAAGGCAAGTCCTGACAAGGGTAGTGCATGGCGGAGGATGACAGGGACAAGGTGAAAGGGAGTCAAGTGCACCTTGGCAGCGGAGGTTACAACCTATATGAAAAAAAATAAAAGTAAATCAGCTGGCATAGTGGCACGGAGGACAGAGGCATTCATGCCTCACCTACCACCACGCTGGCACCCCAGGTTTGAGAAGGAATTCGGGTGGCTTGGGGATCGACCAGGGGGAGAAGCACTGAGCATCCTAGTGGATGTTCTCCTCCTCTGGGAAGGGAGGTTAGACTGCTCTGTGCACTACTGCCACCTGGGTGACCATGAGTGGTGGTGTGAGCTAGAGCAGCAGTTCTGAGTGGAAGACATTCTCTGATGGTAGATGTCAACACATCTTCAATGTGCACATGTCCAGCTGTTGCCTCCATGGAGTGTCCAGTGGATGGGAGCTAAGAGCACTGTAAAACACTACCAGTGGCATGATGCCACCCTGCAGAACCTCGCAAATGCTGAACCACCTACTGGGTAAGGGGGTAATTGAACTAAGCACAGTACTGGAGGGCGCTTTGGGATCCCCTGACAGCCCTGCCACAGAGGGCAATCTGTGGAGAATTTGATGGCCACCAGGTAAGTCCCAGAGATGGCGGGTGATGGGGTTGGAGGAAACTTGAGGGCTAAAGGAGGCACGCCAGGTGGAGTGGGAGGAAAAGAAAAAAATAAAAGTAAATCAATTATACCTAAACTAGGGCTTTTTATTTTAATTGGGGCAGTGGAGAAAGAACTCTGGTGATCACTATAGTGCTTTGCCAAGCAGGTATGCCCTTTGGGACCTCAGGAACCTTGACAACCTTGATTTGCCAAAATCAGAGCACAGAAACACCTGGGAACCAACATTAGGTGAAATAGAAATGCTTAACAAAGGGTGAATGTTATTTTCGAGACGCCTCTTGGCTTGTTGATATCTCCAAACATCTTTGCATTCCAGAACAGCTCAGCTTCACTTAGCAGTTCTCAAATGCAAAGATGTCCTGAGATGACACTTTTAGTAATCCAAGGGGGTATGCCATCACTGCAGTGAAAACATTACAGCGATGTAGTCAACAGCGACAACAATGACAGATTGCTGTAAAGTCCACTCGGAACTCCGGCACAGCTTCCCCAGGTGCTGCGCCCCCTCCCCGAGTCAGCTCCCACCTGGAGTTGATAATAATAAAATCCGGGTGGTGCCCCCCACAAAAAACAAATTACTTTTTCAATGGCACAGTGCCAGCCGCAATTGCAGTCAGCATAGTGCCATCGCTGTAACGGCGGTCGACAGATTTTCTGTTGAATCGGCATCTTAGGACCATCCAAGGGATATCTCAAAAATGCCATTTACCTATATAATACATGACAAAGTCTATGATATCATGGGATGTCATCCTGCTGAGGCATGATGCCATTGGTCGAGTAACATCAACTACATTAGAAGGGATGATATCCCATGGTATCACACACCTTGGAGTGTATTACTGTGATTATGAAATGGATCCATTTTTGAATTATAGAGCTAGTGTACTGCCTAAAACTAACATTAGTTTTTAAAAGCAGTCAACCATTACCATTTATGTATGAGGTACTTTTTCATCTCCCTATGTTTAATTAGAAGATTGTTTACCTGATGTTAGTAGGTGTGATGTGTGGGACAGCACTCTGCCTGGCAGCAGACATATCTATCTATATTTTATCCTATCAATCTCTATTCCCCCATGACATCATCAGCATTGTGACTTCACTGGCTGTGACATCACTGCTGCTTAGGAACAACCACTCTGTAGCTGCCAGGTCAGTCACTTGTGATGTCACTGACAGTGAGATCACAAAGCTGATGATGTAGTGGTGGGGTGGGGGACAGATATGTCAGCTGCCAGACTGTGAGCTGAGAGCTGTCTCACGCATCCAGAACAATATTATCACATAAAAGACTCTAACGATCACAAGGAAAAAGAAAACTACTTCAAAAATAAAAAGTTACAACTGACTACTTCTTAAAATTTGTATTATTTTCCTGTCTGCCTATTTTAATTCCACTAGCTCTTTTTTTCTGTTTTTCCCCCTTATCAGAGTAAAGTGTCAGGGTCCCATTTTTTTCCTTCACCAGAAAAGTTCTTCAGGTAGGATCCTTTCATTCACTTTCTCATCATTTTCTAAGGGAGGAGGGGGGAGCTCCTGTTTATAACCCATTATCTATTAATTTTCTTTATTTTAACCTTATTGTTATTTATTAATTTATTTGTTAAATTCCACCTGGAACTAACTCCATATGGCTAAAAATTGATCTTTCATTCCACTTTTTATGGACCATATCTGTTCTAGTGTAGATGTGTCAATCATCAAATTCAGCCATTGGTTGAACACCGGTGGGTCAGGGTCCTTCCACTTTAGCAATATGCATTTCTTTGCCACAGTGAGAAACAATGTTAATAATTTGCATCATTGTGACGCCAATGTCCCCTTTTCTGGTAGGATTGCTAAGAGTTTCACCATGGGAGAGAAATATATTTGTTTCTTCAAGACCTTTCAAGCAAAATATTTAATGCCATGACAAAAGTTTGATAAACAAAAAGGGCAGGAACCCATCAAGTGTATAAGGGTGCCTGTTGTGTTGGCACATCTTGGGTATTTATCAGATATGTTTGGATTGATTAAATGCAATTTTCTAGGGGTAAAATAGATTCTGTGTATAGTATTCATTTGTATTTGTTGTAGCTTCACTGAAGATACATTTTCTAAATATGTTTTAATAATATCTTGCCACGTCTTGTCTGAGATATTGATACCCAGATCCACTTCCCATTTCTCTTAATTTTCTCAATATTATGCACCAAAGTTTCTTGGAACATAGTATATAAGGATGAAATTATTTGTTTCCCCATCTTATTCTCCTGAAAATTCTTAATCATAGTGGGGGGATCTTTCAACCTTATACATCTTTTATTTTTAGTAAGGAAATATTTGAATTGATTATAGTGAAAAACTTGAGTTATAGGTAGGTTAAAATTACTAGATATTTGGTTATAAGTTTGTAATGCATTATCATAACAACATCTCCCATCAGTACAATGCCTACGTCCTTCCATATTTGAAAAGAGTTTGATGTTACTGAAGGTATAAAGTTATAATTTTTATCAGCTGGTGTGTAAATAAAGATGTCATTTAGGTTATTCAGCTTATTCTGAGCACAGATCCAACATTGATGTTGTTTTAGTTGTAAGTGACAATTTTAACTTTTTCAGAGGAATCCCTAAATACAGCAAATTCATGAGTGAGGCATAAGGTTGTGCTTTTGTTTCTACCTGAATGGAAGAGAGTTGTAATATATCCTGAGGTAGCCAGTTACAGACTTGTGCCAATTGGGCAGCTATATAACATAAATAGAAGTCTGGCAATGCCTGACCGCCTTTTATTTTAGGGAGTGTTAAAGATTGCCATGAAACCCTGACACTGTTGTTTTTCCAAAGAAATTTCATTATACAGGTTTTAAGTTTTGAAAAGAAAATAGGCAGAATTGGAATAGTTAAAACTTGAAACAGGAAAAGCACTTTTGGTAGAATCTGCATTTTTGTCAAGTTTACTTTCCCTATTAGAGTCAAATATAATGAATTCCATTTTCTGAAGTCAAGTTCTTACTGTTTCAATAGTTCCTCATAATTCAGCTTATAATGATCTTTCACTTGAGGACTAATGGTCACCCCCAGATATTTAATATTATCTTCTGAGCCTTTCAGTTGTGTCCCTGGTATAGCCTGAAATAAATATTCTTTTTTTCAGTTTTAACAGTGAGGTTTTGGTCCAATTAATTTTATAATCTGAAAACTATCCAAAATCATTTGTAATTTGAATTATTGATGGAATTGAAATATCTGGTTTAGTTATACAGAGCAGGATGTCATCTGCATATAAACTGATTTTTTCTTCATTAGCATTAACTGTTATACTGAATATCTATTTATTCTCCCTAATTTTAATAGCTAAGGGTTCGATAATAAGTGCAAAAATTAAGGGAGATAGAGGGCATCCCTGCCTAGTTCCTCTATTTAAATTTATCTTTGCAGAAGTAATATTATTCATTTTAATTATGGCAGTGGGTGTATCATATATGAGTTTCATCCATCCACTGAACTGTGCACCCAGGCCTATCTCCTGTACCACTGCAAAGATATAAGGCCATTTAATTCTATCAAATGCCTTTTCGGCATCAATAGTAAGCATAGCTGCATCTAATTGGTTGTTCAAATCAATAATATTCAACATTCTTCTTATATTCTCAGAAAGTGTTCTATTTTTAATAAAAAACATTCTGATTCTGATGTATTAAAGATGGTAATACATTTTCTAAGCATTTAGCTATGACCTTTCTGAAAAAATAAGTTATCAGTATTTAACAGAGAGATGGGCTGATAGGATGCACAGCTCAGCGGATCTTTATCTTTTTTCAAGAAAACCTGTATCACTGCTTCTTTATAGGTCACTGAAATTTGTTTAATTTCTATGAATGAATTAAATAGCTTACCTAGGTGATCTAATAATAATTCTTTATAAGTTTTGTAGAGCTCAGCTCCTAGTCCGTCCTGTCCTGGGGCTTTGTTATTAGCAAGATCTTCTATTGTTTCTTCAATTTCTAGTTTAGAAATAGGAAGATCTAGCATTCTTTTTACATGTTTTGGTACCCCAGGTATTTTAATTACTCATAAATATTGTAGCACCTGCTCCATATCTCCCTCAAACTCTGAAACATAAGGGTTTTTATAAAAATTCTCAAAGGTATTAATAATTTCAGTTAGATGGCTCTTAATAGTTCCAGTATCATCTTTAATAGTATTAACCATATTCTTAGTTTGTATTTGTTTAGTTTCCCAAGACATTAGTTGAAGTGGCTTGTCCGTGTTAAAATAATAATTTGATCGGGCACTAAAAATCTGCTTTTCTGCTAGCTCATTCGTTAAAAGTTTAAATTGATCCTTTTTTGCAATAGTTGTTTATATATGGTTGGATCTGAAGTGGCGCTATAAATTTTTGTTAAGCTATGGATCTCTTCTCCAAGTCACATGATTCCACTAGCTCTTTAATAAAAATAAAAAAATAAAAAGTTATTTGTAAAAATATGTTACCATTTTGGTTGACTGGTGGCATGACCTTCTTGTTTATTTATGGCATTAACTACTTTCAAACTGGGATTATGTACTGAGATTTCAGATATCATCCCAGCTGAATTTGGTTTTGGCCAATCAGATTTAAGAATTTTGATCATCCATTTCTTCATAAGCATTATGTTACTAATGCTGTGAAAATAACTTTTTCACTGTAGCTGTGCCCCTAGCATGCTGGTCGTGATTATCATTTGCAGTTGGGAGTGGTCCTGAATGGGTGCTTTGTAGCTGCTCTGTTGTGCCTGCAACTGAAATCAATATTCTGCAACAGTGATTCTACACCACAGACGTTAGCCAGCCCTATCAGGGATTTCCTGCTAACATCCAAGCTTGTGGGTACAGTCACGTGACACTAGCTATGGTGACCTGATGCAGCTATAACACTATGCAGCACAACCTCTGTGGTGCTGGTCCTCCTGCTTAGCTTCATAGTTATGCACCTCTGTGGTACTGAGTGTCCCCTTCCTTAGCCTCATGGTTATGCACCTCTGTGGTACTGAGTGTCCCCTTCCTTAGCCTCATGGTTATGCACGTCTGTGGTACTGAGTGTCCCCTTCCTTAGCCTCATGGTTATGCACCTCTGTGGTACTGCATGTCCCCTTCCTTAGCCTCATAGTTATGCACCTCTGTGGTACTGAATGTCCCCTTCCTTAGCCTCATGGTTATGCACCTCTGTGGTACTGCATGTCCCCTTCCTTAGCCTCATGGTTATGCACCTCTGTGGTACTGAGTGTTCCCTTCCTTAGCCTCATGGTTATGCACCTCTGTGGTATTGCATGTCCCCTTCCTTAGCCTCATGGTTATGCACCTCTGTGGTACTGAGTGTCCCCTTCCTTAGCCTCATGGTTATGCACCTCTGTGGTACTGAGTGTCCCCTTCCTTAGCCTCATAGTTATGCACCTCTGTGGTACTGCATGTCCCCTTCCTTAGCCTCATTGTTATGCACCTCTGTGGTACTGAGTGTTCCCTTCCTTAGCCTCATAGTTATGCACCTCTGTGGTACTGAGTGTCCCTTCCTTAGCCTCATGGTTATGCACCTCTGTGGTACTGTATGTCCCTTCCTTAGCCTCATGGTTATGCACCTCTGTGGTACTGAGTGTCCTCCTCTTAGCCTCATGGTTATGCACCTCTGTGGTACTGAGTGTTCCTTCCTTAGCCTCATTGTTATGCACCTCTGTGGTATTGCATGTCCCTTCATTAGCCTCATGGTTATGCACCTCTGTGGTACTGAGTGTCCCCTTCCTTAGCCTCATGGTTATGCACCTCTGTGGTACTGCATGTCCCCTTCCTTAGCCTCATGGTTATGCACCTCTGTGGTACTGAGTGTCCCCTTCCTTAGCCTCATAGTTATGCACCTCTGTGGTACTGAGTGTCCCCTTCCTTAGCCTCATGGTTATGCACCTCTGTGGTACTGAGTGTCCCCTTCCTTAGCCTCATGGTTATGCACCTCTGTGGTACTGAGTGTCCCCTTCCTTAGCCTCATGGTTATGCACCTCTGTGGTACTGCATGTCCCCTTCCTTAGCCTCATGGTTATGCACCTCTGTGGTACTGCATGTCCCCTTCCTTAGCCTCATGGTTATGCTTCTCTGTGGTACTGAGTGTCCCCTTCCTTAGCCTCATAGTTCTGCACCTCTGTGGTACTGCATGTCCCCTTCCTTAGCCTCATGGTTATGCTCCTCTGTGGTACTGAGTGTCCCCTTCCTTAGCCTCATGGTTATGCACCTCTGTGGTACTGCATGTCCCGTTCCTTAGCCTCATAGTTATGCACCTCTGTGGTACTGAGTGTCCCCTTCCTTAGCCTCATAGTTATGCACCTCTGTGGTACTGCATGTCCCCTTCCTTAGCCTCATGGTTATGCACCTCTGTGGTACTGCATGTCCCCTTCCTTAGCCTCATGGTTATGCACCTCTGTGGTACTGCATGTCCTCTTCCTTAGCCTCATGGTTATGCACCTCTGTGGTACTGAGTGTCCCCTTCCTTAGCCTCATAGTTATGCTCCTCTGTGGTATTGAGTGTCCCCCACCTTAGCCTCATATTTATGCACCTCTGTAGTATTGAGTACCCCAGCCTTATCCTCATAGCTATGCAGCTCTGTGGTACTGAGTGCCTCCACCTTAGCCTCATATGTATGCACCTCTGTAGTACTGAGTGCCTCCACCTTAGCCTCATATCTATGCACCTCTGTGGTATTGAGTGCCCAAACCTTAGCCTCATAGTTATGCACATATGTGGTACTGAGTGCCCCCACCTTAGCCTCATAGTTATGAACCTCTGTGATATTGAGTGCCCCCACATTAGCCTCAAAGTTAAGTGTAGCACGTAACTTCTTCAAAAATATTACAGCGACCAGTCATTTACAGCGACAAAATGGACAAAGCAACTGGTCGCTCTAATGGTCGAGCGGGATCCTGGCATAGCTTCTCCAGATCATGTGCCTCCTCCCTAAAACACTTTCACTGTGGAGGTGATTATAATAAAACCTAGGGAGTGTGGGGGTGCAGCCCCCCACAGAAAACACACTTGTGTTCCCGACAGAACAATGCGGATCATGATCAACATTGTGCCATCATTATAAAGCCAGTCGGCAGGTTTTCTGTTAAACCAGCTTGGTGGAACCATAGTTAAGCACCTCTGTGGTATTGAGTGCCCCCACCTTAGCCTCATAGTTATGCACCTCTGTGGTACTGAGTTTCCCCACCGTAGCCTCGTAGTTATGCACATCTGTGGTACTGCATGCCCTTACCGTAGCCTCATAGTTATGCATCTCTGTGGCACTGAGTGCTCCCACCTTAGCTTCATAGCTATGCACATCTGTGGTACTGTGTGCCCCATCTCTCTTTCTCCCCAGTGACTCCTCACCCTATCCCAGCATGACAGATACTCTCTCTCTGCCACACTACCCCTGACCCAGCCAATCCTTTGTGCTTGATGTCCAGTGATCCATCTGGATGTGACTGCACCTCTGTGTCTGGTATCCAATGGTCGCCCCCACCCCCACCCCGCCACCACTAGTTCTCACAGCCCCTTGTGAGCAGATGCACAGTTTTGGGGTTACTGTGTAGATACAGAAAACAGAAACATTGGATTGTTCAAAGCAGCTGTGTAGACATGAAGTTTTGTTTCAAAAGGAAAGTAACAAGCAGCCAAGCAAAAAGTTTGCTCTAGTCATGCAAGACCAAACTTGGTGTTACTGTGGCATGTAACCCCCTTTGCTAGGTCAATAATGAGTTATGTATGGCCCTGTGGCTCTTTTGATTTCTGTCCCCACCCTATCTCTCCTGCACTCATAAATGTATTTGTATGTGCCCCAGAAGCATTTGTGATGCCATTTAATCATGGCTTGATGGGGTCACAGACTGTGTGTACCATAAGAGGTCATTGTTAACAGTTTTCATAAAACAAGATTGTTTTATTAGTTTTAATGTAGTTAAAAGATTATTGCCATACACAAGACATTCAGATATTTTTTCTGTTCTCTCTCTGTACTGTCTTCTAACTCAGCTCTAAGAGCATCCATGAATGCCCCACACTCATGTCTGCACCCACAGAGGGGTGGTTGCATGGGTCTGTGGAGAGCTGAGGTTCCACTCTGCACATGTAGAGACCTCTAATCATCCACAGCCCTGGCTGCGGTCCCCCTCCCTACCCAACCTCAACCCATGTGGATGGCTGTGCAGGCGGACAGAACAAAAACAAGAAAAGCAATGGGGTGGGGTGTGCACGAACCCCATGCACAAAGCAAAATGAGTGATGTGAAGGGCTGGGGAAGCGGGTAGAGGCTACACAGCCCTAAGGACTGTAGTAGTGGGTACATCCCTCCCTCTGTACAGCCACAAGAACACCCTTGGGGCTTGATCTGCTCCCTCACCAGACTCCAGCCCTCAGAGGCTCCATGGTGGGCTAGGGGCTGTACTGGTACTGGCCAGTGTTGATTGCTACCTTTCGACTTTTCTGACATGGATATGGCAGTACCTAGATGACTGCCATATCCCGCTGTCCCTTGGTCTGTGCAGAGTCAGAGATGCCCTGACAAGGTGATCAGGGCATCCTGCAGGACCCGTGTCATGCACAGCTTCACTATCTACCCTGCACACAGCCCTGCACTAGTCATGCACAGTGGACAGCGTCTCTGGATGCCATTTGATGTGGATGGACATTCAGGGTTCCGAGCACCTCAGCCAGGATATGCTCAAATCAGACATATCCCAGTTTGTTTTCTGGACTGGGCTCTAAGAGTATTTCCAAAAATCAGGCCAACATCCTAGTCATCTGCAGTCAGGACCATTACAAATAGAGGGAGACCCTATGGGGCAAAAGCACTGTGATTGTGCTGTTGATAAAATCAGCACATCTTGGAGAAGAAAGACTAATTATTTATGGAAATGTTTGCAACTGTTAAAGAAACAATGTTACATTCAGAGAAGATCAGGATTCAGATTAAAGCTATTCAATGAAAAATCAGCAAGGTTCTTTCCTGAATGTGTAACACAAAGGTTTGCCAAACACTTACAGTAGCTGAATAAATTTTCAATATTTAATAAAAATATCTCACCATTTTTGCATAAAAATGATGTCAATAAATTGGCTCATTTTTATGTAATGAGAATTCAAATTCCTACTTTAGGCTGGAGGAGTGCGTACTGGAAAACTATCCTCTAACCTATATTTACTGTCACGTTCACCCTTATAAAATAGCCTTTATCAGATCCAAAGAGTGTGCCAAAAGCAGACAAACAGAAGACTATGAATCTCCCAATTTATCAACACATTGGCCCAAATATTCAGAGCCAGTCAACAGCACTGCGCAGCCTGTAGAGCTGCACCAAAAATAACGCACGGTCAACTCTGAAGTATATTTAGTCAGTAATGTGCACTAACGGAGTACACTGACTGGCTGAATATCAGGCTCTGCTGGCATGGCACTAAGTGGATATGGACAGCACTGACATGACCCATGGTGCATATGGCCCACAGGCGATAGCGTGCCCAAACAAGGATAGAGCCAAGGCTGCTGTAGGCCATATTCAGCCTGGTTATGCAAATGAGCCCACTGGGCATGTACGGCGCTATGGTGCAATTTGCATTTTCATTATGGACTCATTTGCATATGCACACTGGCCCTATGGTGCCCATGCTGAGCAGAAGATGAAGAGAGGACCTAGTAGTCTAGTGAGCCCACCCCACACTCACCTGATCCAAAAGTTTAGAAACTGCCCTGGTGTCTAGTGGATCCACCTACCCCTGATCACCCAGGGGTCAATGTATAGCTACATTCCCTGTAATGTAGTGTACTCCCTTCCCCCCGATCACCCCTGTCCCAATGTAAATCAAACTTCCCTGGTGTCAAATGGACCCCAATCACCAAAGTCCCAATATAAATCAAAGATCCCTGGTGTCAAATGAATCCCCCAATCACACCAGTCTCAATGTATAGTTACGTTCCCTGGTAGGCTAGTGAATCCCCTTCCCTGATCACCCTGCTCCCAATGTAAATCAAAGTTCTCTCTTGGGCTACCACCACCCCCCCTCCATCTAAGTGACACCCACCCACTGAGGAACCCCTACCATGCACCCACTCACTTTGAAACCTGGGCCTGTAGTCACCGATGGTGACTGGGACAGCCCTCCGCTCATCTCCTTAGCTGGCTGCCATCTCGCCTATGTTAAGGGCAATCGCGAGCAATGTAGAAACAGTTGTTTCCAAATAACTTGTGATCATGCTTTGGGCAGGTCAGACAGCTGGCAGCTAAGGAGGTGAGTGGAGGGCTGTGACAGTTTCTGTTGATGACGTCAGGCCCAGTGACCAGGGTAAAGGTGTGTGGGAGAGGGAGTCTTTGGCAAGACAGCATGTGTGGGGTGTCACTCTGATGGGGTGGTGGTGGTGCTCATTATGTGGGGGGGAGCTAGCCCACCTTGGAACTTGTATTTACATTGAGACCAGGTAAATATAGTTTACCCAAAGCCCCATCGTAAGCCCAGGTTAGCGTGGCACTAAGTTGGTTCAGAGCTGCAGTATAGCATAGGGATAGAGCAGTGAGATTTGAATGATCTTGGTGCATCTACCAGATCTGATTTTGATTGCCATGACCTCTACTTGCATACTGTTTCACACTGAGCAAGTCACTTAACCACCCCAGTGCTCCTAGGTCACCACTGAAAATAGGCACTTGTGCCTAGTGGGTCTTACCTGGTTACCAAAGAATTAAGTAAGTACATAAATAAATAAACAGATAAGAACCTTTGGCATATCAGGCCAATTCAGTAGAAACAAAGCTTTCTTTCAGAAACAATAAATGTCAAATTACTTGCCCAAAAGTTTCCCACTTACTAGTAATCTGGGTGTTAGGCTTTTGTTGGGATGGGATGTTGAACAAAGCTTTTAGTTTAACTTCTGATTCCTGTAGTATAGAGCTCATAGAAAACTATCAAAAACTCCTTCACAACCACAAAGTAAACCCTATCTAGGACACAATTCTAAATCAATTTACGCTTTTCAGAACTTTTCTTTGTCTCTCAATGCTATGCCTTCAATTACACGATATAATTGAGCTTCTTGCAGTAATTCTTTCATTTCATCTCTGTAATTGATGCAGCTGGATGTGACAGTTGTGAATCTTGTTTTTACTTTGATCAGAGGGGAAAAAGACTTGTCATTACAGAATACCTGCTCTGCTTGAGTCTCACTTTTTGTATGCATGATTTCAGGATGCATTTAAACCCCAATTAATTAAAATAATAGAGGGACATTATTTTAAATGCTGCTGGCACATTTGCTGATGCAGGTAACAAGAAAGCCAATTTTCTGACGACAAATTTAAGAAGCAGCTAAACTGTGTAACTGTCTGCAAAATGAACTACTAGAAATCAGAGGAATGTTGCTTTCTACACTTGCTACCCACTGTTAGACTAGAACAGTGTCCCCCTCTGAATATGTAGCATCGTAGGACATTGGGTATCTCTAGTTAACATGGAAACACAGAAATGTATGGGAAGAAAAAGACCTTGGGTGGGATTTTTAAACACCCACATCCATTTTCCAGATGTGGGTATGCAAAATCCACCCAGACTGTTAGACCACCAAAAAGGTGGTCTAACTTCCGAGTGTAGTTGCCATGACTTGAGCTCCAAAAATGGCACATGCATCCAAATTTAGACACGTGTAATTTCTTTGCTCTATAACATATAAAATATTGCAAATGTGTCAGGATATTTGAAAATATGACACAGACATCCTGACACATTTCCCTGGATGCAGCACACGTTGGTATATGGATGCAAGTGTAGAGTCTACAGCTTTCAAAATCTTAGCCCTTGGGTCCATCCCATCTGCTCAAAAACCCTAGCTCTTAACAGTGACAAGCCTGTCTAGGTAAAGCAACCAGAGAATCTGACAATCAGAAATTTCTGGTCCTTCTCCCTTTCCTTTATCACCGTGCGTTACGGTTCATTACCAACTCCCCTTACCGTTCACACCACTGTGACTTATATGCAGCTGTTGGTTGGACATCCCTTACTACTAGACGCCTGCTCCATGCTGGGCTATGGACTCTTAAACTGCTCCTGCAGAAATTGCCAAGCTATCTCTCTTCCCTTATTAGTATCTCACATAGTGCATACTCGTTAAGAAAATCTGACTTTATTATGCTTGACATACCAAGGACGGGACTTCCTTTGGTAAGCGTGCTATGCATATGCCCTTCCTCCATTTGGAACCAATTACAAACCATACTGAAACTAAATAGCGCAGTTTCAATAAACTTCTGCAAATCGCTAAGTTCAGCCAAAATAAAAGACACCTGTAACTGTCATTAAGTCTCTTCCTTCCCCATGTGTGCCATATTTATCCACTGGCAAGGTATAATTAATTTGTCATATTAACTGCTTTCCATTCCCCTTCTACTCCTGGCTTTATCTATGCTTACGCTCCACTGCTACTCTATCAAATCACTCCTCCCCCCCATACCAGTTGTAGTCTGTTGTTTGTTCTAGCTGCCAAAATATATGTATTGCACACACCAGTTATCATGTTTTATTTATCAGTATGCAACCTGTAAGTCGCTTCCCTGTCTCATATCAATGTTTACCACCTGTGGTCACCTTATGTGGTACCCTTGTATGTATATCCAGCCTGTATCATGTAACGTGCATTTCATGTATATACTGTTATTACCTATCTGTGTTTGTACTTTAAGTGTTTATGTCACAGGACCTCCTTGTGAATGAGCTTGCTCAATGGAGTTTTCCTGCAATAAACTTGAACTTGAACTTGAACTTTCCCTTCCTGCCACCACTGTCTGCCCCTTGAATCTGTCCCATCCAGCCTTGTTATAAGAAAAGGACTCTGGCACTCCGGGACACAGGCATCACTCAGACAGAAGTTGAAGCTGAAGTTGAAGTTGAAGCTTGTTAAGTTTATTCAGACTTCAGTACAAAACCTGGAGACAGATCAGTTCCCCAGCTCTTCAGCAGTTCTCAATGGCCTTCATTAGGGAACATCCCATGATGAAGGCCATTGAGAATTGCCAAAGCATTGAGGAACTGATCTGTCTCCAGGTTTTGTAGTGGTGTTTGAATAAACTTCACAAGCTTCAACTTCAACTTGTGTCTGAGTGATGCCTGTGTCCAGAGCGCCAGAGTCTTTTTCTATGGTATGATTTAGAGGGCTCACAGCCCCTTTTCTCATTGGCACCCCTCAGCTTATTGGTGGTGCACTGAATCTCTTTATTGAACCCATCCAGCCTTGACTCTGGCCACAGTTTTAGCACTGACCATACTTCTAGGCAAACTGTTCCATGTGGTCACCAGTACCGCTCAGTAAAGAAGTATTTCCTTGAGTCCTTATTGAAACTGCCCCCCCATCAGCTTGTAGTTTTGTCCCCTGTTGTACAAGCTGCATACTATGTGACCAGCTCTGAGGAGTCCACCCTGTTGATCCCATGAAGAAACATAAAGGTTTCTGCCATATTCCCCTTTTTCCATCTGACCTCGAAGGAATGCATGTTCAGGTTTCAAATCCTTTCATCGTATGAATTTCCTTGCTGGAACTGTATCATTTTAGCCACCCTCCTTTTGGGCTGTCTCCAACCTGTCCCAGTTTGTCCTCAGATGTGGGCTCCAAAACTGTGCACAGTACTGAATGTGCGGCCTCACCAGGAACCTCTACAGTGGAAGGATCACCTCCTTTCTCCTACTGGTAAAACCGTTACCTAAACACCACAAGAGTCTTCTGGTTTTCCTATAAGTCTAACTTCACCTCAAGGTGAATTTTAATAGTAACACTGATGTAACCCCAAAATCCCTTTCTTCTGTAGGCTGGCTCACCCTCACTCTTTCTATCCTCTAAGGGTTCTTTTTCCCTGTGTGCATTACCTTGCACTTCTTGACATTTGACTTTAACTGCCAGACACCTGACAATTTTTCTTATCGTTGACATCCCTTTTCATATTTGTAATCCTTTCCAAAGTATCCGACCTCCTGCAGAGCTTAGTATTGTCAGTAAAGCAGTACACCTTCCCCGTACTCCCACCCCTATTTTACTAATGTACATTATTAAAGAGTGTGGGTCCCAGAATTGACCCTTTAAAGACTCACTCATTGGGTCCCTGACTTAAGGGAATTTGGTATTTAGGCTCATCCTGTGAGCCCTCCCATGTGGCCTGTTGCCTAGTCATCTAGTCAGGTATTTCCCCTTCCCCAGATACATAGAAACATAGAAGTTGACGGCAGATATCGACCGCAAGGCCCATCCAGTCTGCCCATTTCTTTTTCTGCCTTATGAATGTGCCATCAGCCTTTGCTCTGTCGATGGCCTATTTATTCATACTCATCTGTATTGCTCCCTTATGCTTATCCCATGCCTGTTTGAAGCCCTGCACTGTATTCATATCCACCACTTCCTGAGGTAGGCTGTTCCATGCATCCACCACCCTTTCTGTGGCATCACATTTGATTGGTGGAAACACTGAGCTCTGAACGAATGCAGAGAAACACGGCAGACAGTTTTAGCAAGAGCAGACTCACTTCACACAGATTTCCAGGGAGCTCGGAGGATGCCAACAAGAATGCTATTTCAGTTTAATTTTTGAAATTTTTTTTCTTTGGAGAGGTGTCGGAGTCTAGAATTATGGGCATTATAGCATGCTGCATGCGAGTAATGGAGGATGCAAGGGAGCGGAAGCTTGACAGAGTGGAGGAGAGCCAGCATCAGCATCATTTCATATGGAGCTGGATTTGTAGTTGTGGTTTGAATTTTTTTTTTTTTAATTCAAACAAAAAAATGGAGAAATCAAATGTAAGTGGCCATTTGAAGGGGAAGCAGTAATGAAGTAGTGTCATGCAATGTACTTGCAGGAGAATGGTGACTGGGAGTGGGCAAGATAGCAGGCTAGCAGCTGACCAATGTGGCTGCATGAAAAAAGGAAATACTTTCGTTTTTTTACTGCAGAGAACAGACATCTGTATAAGTGAGGAACAGTGCACATCACTGCGACAGGAATGGATACGTTTTAATGGAGAGGTGGGTTTGTGGAACTGGTGTTAGGCAGCGTATGGAATAATGTGGGTGTAGAAGTAGTGCAGGTAGAGTGGTTGGAAGGGAGGGGGTGGGACTAACTGGTGACGTGACTACTATGTAGATAAGTGTGCATGACGTCTACTATGTAGACAAATAACATGTATATAACAGCTGTGTAGATAAACAGATATATTCAATGGCATCTGAGTCCATACATGTTACAAACATTATAGTGACACAGTAGTGCCACTGTATTTAGGGTTGAGCAGGGATTTCTATGTTAATCCTCAAATTTTGCATTTTGATATCTTGGCAAACATTCAGCAGATTTGCATGAAACTGTGCATGTGTGGTCTCGTGGGGTAGATCTTTTGACATGCCCAGTTTAGATCCAGTCAGATGTGGGGGTTCTGAGATATGGGTAGTGCAAAAATATAAAAAATCGCTGTTTTTTTTTTTCATTCCCTTGCACCCAGATGGTTTGGAATTTTGGACTGAAATGTTCAAGGTAGAAAGGGCTTGGCCCACAGATGTGCCTTTCACTGGCTTGGTAAAAAAATATGAATCTGTTCCAAAGTTATTACATTTTAAAATTTCAGTTCTGAACATGTTCAGTAAGCACTTCAAAATAGCTGTATGAAATGATCATAGGGGCCAATCCTTTTTCATGAGGGAAAATCCTTTTTCATTGGCCGCCATACTGTTTCCATTTTTTCAAAAAAAATGAAACATTTTCAAAACCACCAAAAGTGACTTCATGCACAGAGAACGACATGCATCTTGCTCATTGTAAAATAATAGAAGGTATCATAAAAGACAGGCTAACTTCCACATTAGGTATTTTTGACACCAACCAACACAGATTTAGAAAAGGACAGTCATGCATAACCAATCTACTTTCCTTTTACGAGAAGATAAGTCAAAAATTGGACAACAAAACTCCCTGTGACATAGTCTTTTTAGACTTTTAAAAAGCATTTGACTCCGTCTCCCACTGGGCTTCAATCCAAAAACTCGCCTCCTTCATGGTTCCATGTCAATTAAGTGAATATCACTGGGCTAAAACAATTTGGGCGATTGCATTCCATCGAATGCTTAATCAGCGACAGCGTACCCCAGTGATTGTATTTTACAGCTATTTCAGCATGAGCGAATGGCCACATATGGCAACTGTGCTACAATCTACACATCTACGCAAATACTCCAGCTGCATATGAGTCAAATACTAACGACAACCTGCACCATCCAATCGGTCAAATAACGGTATTGCCTGCGACGGCTGCCATCTGCTGTGCCTGACACCACCTGCCCCATGCCCACCTCTGGCCCCAAGTACCCACCCACCTTTATCCCACAAGTCCACCCATGTCACACAGGGAGAGCTCTGCCCCCCTGCACCCCCTACAGGGGGTCTGCTCCCCTTGAACCCCCTCATCTATTAGATTATTACTCCTTGACACTCCTGGATAGTGGGGTAGGCTAAATATCAGGTTGCCAAATATGTGAGTTGCTCTATTGGTGAGGTCGCTCAGGTAACACAGTTGCCGTGAATGTAAGTCACATGTAAGTGTCAGTCACCCAATGCTATGCTGCTGAGCTGAAGTTGCCTAGATTAATTCATGCAAATTCCTGTGCTAAATTGACATGGTACCCTCATCACTATTCATCCTTGATTTATCAGATGGATTCAAAATTGGCTAGACAGATGCTCCCAAAGAATAGTCATAGGTGAATTTACCTCCAACTGGAAATCGGTAACAAGTGGTGTCCCTTGAAGAGCTGTACGGTCCCCCCCCTTGATATTTTAGATATTTATAACAGATCTCACCCTAAACGTAGACAGTAGGTCCATCAGATATATTGATGACTGTAAAATTGGCAGACCTTGTAAACATCAAGAAGATAAAGATTTAGATACTTTAACATCTTAAAATCACTGTGAGTTCCATTTCAACATCAAGAAATGTAGCATCATGCATCTAGGCCCTTGTAATCCGGAATACAACTAATACTTACACGGTATTCAGCTCAACAAAACTGATTGTGAAAAAGACTTAGGGGTATTCATAACAAAATATTTCTCATTTGAAAAAACAAATCTCAGAAAAACTAGGTAGTGCTAACAAAGTACGGCGGTCAATAAAACGTAATTTAAATCAAGAGATGAAGCCGTACTTCTCCCACTACACAGAGATATGTTCGTCCCCTTCTTGATCACATCTCTCAGCGTTGGTGCCCCTACAAACAAAACGACATTACACATCTAGAGAAAAGAGGTTCTAAATGATGAACATCTTATGTCTGAGATGGGTCTTGAATTAAAACAGCTAAATGTGAACACTAGAGGGCATCCACTTCAATTGAAATGCAATTCATCGTCCTCCAGAAAACGTTCATATTTCTAATACCAATGAATTATTAAACCATGGAATTCACTGCCATTAGAGATTGCTGTAAGTGAGACAAAACTAACATTCAAAAATAGACTCAATTTCCTGTTAGGTACCAACACATTAGACTATTATGGGGAATGACAGAAGCATTACATGGGCTTTTTAGCCTTCTGCTTCTTGCTTTCCTAGTGAATCCTAATGAATCATTGGGACCCCGTTAGGTGGAATCTGCATTTAGCTGGTGGAAAAATGACCTCCAGATATTTTTTTTTTTCATTTATGCAGCCTTTTTCATGAATCACTTCCCTCTTTTTTTGTATGGTCTTTTTCGTTCATAGGAAAAAGTATCCCTTCATATGGAAAAAGGCACCCCCACCATCTGATCACCATTCGCATATTTTTTTAAGTATCCATGGTGCCTAGTGGCACCCCCCAGTTGCTGTCCCCATATTTTGTTAACTTTCCCTAGTGTCTAGTGGTAACCCCCACCCTCCAATCGCCATCCCTGTATTTTGTTAACTTTCCCTTCTGTCTACAGTAGTAGTACTCCCCCACCCTCCAATCATCATCTACATATTTTGTTAACTTTCCCTGATGTCTAGTGTTACCCCTCACCCTCCAATCGCTGCCCCTGTATTTTCTTAGGTTTCCCTGGTGTCTAGTGGCAATCCCCACCCTCCGATCATCATCCCTGTATTTTTTTAAAGTTTCATTGGTGTCTAGTGGTCCCCCCCACCAACCACTATCCCCATATTTTATTAACTTTCCCTGGTGTCTACTGGTACCACCTCCACCTTCCGATCGTCATCCCCATATTTTTTAAAAGTTTCCCTTGCATAGTAAACATAGAAATATAGAAACATAGACTTTGTCGGCAGATAAAGACCACTTGGCCAACCCAGTCTGCCCATTTCCCTACCTACTGGATAAACTGCAGATTCTAGTTAACCAACAGCCTACTTCTGTAACCCCCACTATAATTGCCTTGTGTCTGTCCCATGCATGTTTGAATTCCCCACTGTTTTAGACCCAACAATCTCCTCAGGAAGGCTGTTCCATGTATCCACCACTCTCTCCATGAAAAAAATTTCCTCACATTACCCCGAGCCGTCCCCCTCTATCTTTAAATTGTACCCCTTGTTCTTACACATCTCTTTTCTGAAAGATGCTACCCTTCTGGACTTTGTTGATTCCCTTCAGGTACTTGAACATTTCTATCATGTCCCCCTGTCCCTCCTTTCATCAAGAGTATACATATTAAGCTCTCTCAGTCTCTCTTCAAATGGTTTCTGCTGCAGACCCTGCACCATTTTAGTTGCCCTCCTCTGGACTGCTTCCATCCTGTCTATGTCCTTACATAGATGAGGTCTCCAAAACTGCGCACAGTACTCCAAATGGGGTCTCACCAACTGTCTGTATAGAAGCATAACCACTTCCCTTTTTCTACTTGTGATGCCCCTTCCTATGCCTCCCAGCATCCCCCTGGCTCTCCTTACTGACTTTTCACATTGCTTACTCACCTTTAGGTCATCTGATATGACTACCCCCAGGTTCCTTTCCATTTTTGTTGTTGTTAGTACCTCCCCTGCTATTGTGTACTCTTCTCCTGGGTTTTTGTTTCCCAGGTGCATTATTTTGCACTTCTTTGCATTGAATCTAAGTTACCATATGTCTGACCATTCCTCCAACCTTGCCAAGTCCATTCTCATCTTTTCTACCTCCTCTTGTGTATCAACTCTGTTACAGATCTTTGTGTCATCTGCAAAGAGGCATACCTTTCCTTCCAGACCCTCTGCAATGTCACCTATAAAGATGTTAAAGAGGAATGGACCCAGTACTGAGCCCTGAGGTACTCCACTAGTAACCCCCCTTTCTTCAGAATGTGTTCCATTCACTATTACCTTCTGTGCCTTGTTGTGTAGCCAGTCTGCTACCCAGACTACCACTCTGGGATCCACTCCCAGGCTGGCTAACTTGATTATTAATCTTTTGTGCAGGACTGTGTCAAATGCCTTGCTAAAGTCTAGGTAGGCCATATCCACAGCCCCTCCCTGGTCTATTACTTTGGCCACCCAGTCAAAGAAATCAATTAGATTCATCTGACATGACCTTCCTGCTGTAAATCCATGCTACTTTGGGTCCTGTGCCCCATTGGCCTCTACGTACTCAACAATTCTTTCTTTCAGAAGTGATTCCATCATTTTCTCTACCACTGAGGTCAAACTTACAGGTCTGTAGTTTCCTGCTTCTGCCTTGCTCCCACTTTTGTGAAGGAGAATCACATCTGCCCTCCTCCAGTCCTCAGGTACCACCCCATCCTGCCATGATTTGTTAAAAGCGTGGTCAGTGGTGTCACTAGGTCCTCCTTAGTTCTTTTAGGATTCTGGGGGTAGATCCGTCAGGCCCATTGCTTGTCCACCTTGAGTTTTAGGAGTTCTTTCAGGACTCTTTCTTCTGTGAATGGACTGGTGTCAACCCCCCAACCCAGAGTGCCTCTATTGTCTAGTTTAGGTAACTCCTCCTCATCTTCTTTTGTGGATACTGAGCAAAAGTATTCATTCAGTATCTCTGCCTTTTCGCTGTCTCCCTCTGCCCACCTCCCTTCTCCTTTATTAATCTTCACTATCCCTCCCTTAACCTTTCTATGCTCCCTAATGTACCTATAAAAGGTTTTATCCCCCTTCTTAACTGACTTGGCTATTATTTTTTCCCCGGTTTGGGCCTTTGCTAGTCTGACTGCCTTCCCCACTTCTTTCTGCTTTAATTGATACAGTTCCCTGTCGTGCTCCTTCTGTGATTCCTTATACTTTTTGAATGCAGCCTTTTTCTCCTTAACCTTCCCTGCTACCTCTTTTGAGAACCATAGTGGTTTTTCACTCCGCTTTGTTTTCTTTATTTGTTTCACACAAAGGCTTGTTGCCTCTATGAAGGCAGTTTTGATTTTTCTCCATTGTTCTTCCACCCCTCCTTTTTGGTCATTTGCTAGTGCATTTTCAGGTATTCACCCATTTTGCCAAAGTCAGCCCTTCTAAAGTCCAGTATCCTTGTTTTTGTATGGCTTATCTCCATGGTTGTGCTCATTGTGAAGCACACTGTGCAGTGGTTGCTTGTTCCCAGATGTCTACTGACTTCTAAATTTGTGATCCTCTCCATTTGAGAGTACCAGGTCTAGTATTGCTCCCTCCCAAGTGGGTTCCAACACTAACTGTCTAAGGCCTGCCCCTTCAGGGCATCGAGAATGACCCTGCTCTTGGATGTGGCTGCAGTACATGTTATCCAGTTAACATCTGGCATATTCAGGTCCCCCATCAACAGTATCTCCCCTTTTTCAGCCATTTTGAGAATGTCCTCTATCATTTTGTTGTCCATTTCCTTCCCTTGAGATGGGGGTCTGTATACAACCCCTGTGTGGATTGTGATGCCATTCCCTGTCTCCAAGGTGACCCAAAGTGCCTCTTGTCCTCCCCCTTTACTTTTTAGTTCTGTAGCTTTGATCCCTTCCCTTATGTATAGAGCTAGTCCACCTCCTCTTTTACCTTCCCTGTCCCTTCTGTAGATTGTGTACCCTGGTATGTTGACATCCTAGTCATGGTTCTCGGTGTACCATGTTTCCGTGACTGCCACAATATCCAATTGTTCATCTTCCATCAGGGCTACTTGCTCAGGAAGCTTGTTTCCCAGACTACGGACATTGGTACTCATTGCCCTTCATTTAATGTTGGCTTTATCCTTTTTTCCCCCCATCCCTGCTCTTATTGTCCTTGTCTATTTTTCCATTTACCCCTGTCCTGCCCTGTGTTGAGCTCTGTACCTCAGTGTTTACCTTACTACCTGCCATGTTTTGTGGGGGGAGGCTTGAAATTTCCTGCCTTTTATCAGCACCTCCCCCCTTGGCTAGTTTAAAAGCTTGCCAAGGAAGCATTTAAACCTATCACCTAGGAGCCTGGTTCTCTTCATGGTCAGTTGCAGACCATCATGCCAGTATAGACCTTTATTTCTCCAGGTGCCACCCCAAGTCCCCAATGAAGCCAAAGCCCTGTGCTCTGCACCAGTTTTGCAACCATTCATTAAACTGCATGGTGTGCAGTACCCTAGCCTCACTCCTGCCGTGGACTGGTAGCACCTCTGAGAAGGTCACTGTGCTTGCTACCCATTTGAGGCCCCTCCCCAACTCCACAAATTCATTCTGCACTGCATTGATCCCATGCCTAGCTAGGTCATTTGTCCCATGGTGGACTATGATATCTAGTTCCCTCTCCTGTGATGCTGCTTCTGCAATCCTGAGGAATCACTTCCTGTCCCTTCAAGCCATGGCACCAGGCAGGTACCTTACTTCCTTCTCCTCTCCCTTTCCCAGTTTTACCCCCTAACAACTGAGTTCCCTATCAGAAGTTGTTTTCTTCCCCTGTGGTGTCCCTTGCCACCCTTTTGTGAGTCTCCCTTGTGGATGTCCTCAGCATTCTTCTGGGTCTCCACTGAGGCTGCCATCATAGAGGAACCTTGCTCTGCCGTAATGGCATATGATTTGTGTAGAGGTACAACTAGAGGGCTTCACCTATGGTCCACCACCCACACCCTCCCAGAACCCACTGTGGTCCAACTGCTCCTCATACTTGGCAACCTCTGAGGCAGTGGTGCTCTTTGGAAGGGAGAGGCCTCCTTAGTCCTTGTTAATTCAGCCTGGAGGTGGGCAACCTCCTCCCTCAGAGCTGACAATTGCCTGAAAATAGGACAGCAACACAGTTTCCAGAATGTCTCCTGGAAACTGCTGCCCCACAGCCAGTGCATTGCACACCCTCACATGTCCCTCTCCTTATAATATACAATATTTATATATATATATATATATATATATATATATATATACACACACACATATATACATATATATATATATATATATATATATATATATATATATATATATATATAATTATTATTATTTGTGGTGTGTACCTACCCTTTTGCACTGTGCTGGGTTATTAATTGTTGGGGTTGAGACCTAGGGTTTGGAAGGATATTTTTGCAACATTTTAAAAGTGTCCTGCTGGCTGAGAAGTTAAGTTTTTATCCATGGTTTCACGGAAAGATTTTGTGTATTGGAATCAGACATAGCACAGTTCTGCCCCAAGACCTGTTGAGAAGTGATGTCAGAACTGTGGCTATAAAGGAAATGCCATGCCTGGGGGGTGGGGTGGGGGTAGGGTGAGGGGTAGTCCACAGCCACTGATGACTGTTAGAAACAATCAAATACACAACTGCTCCACCACCCTAGTGAGTATTGCCCTTTATAGTAATTCAACTAACACCACAATTTACTAGACCATGGCTCCTGCACAAAACCACTCTACTGAGTCCAGGAATAAAAATGAACTCACTCCTCAGCCAGCAGGACACTTTTAAAATGTTGCAAAAATATCCTTCCAAATCCTAGGTCTCAACCCCAACAATCAAGCAAATTCAGTTGTATCTCACTCCCTCTGGTTATAAAATTACTACACTTTTAATGGAATCCTGCAATTCTCTGCTTAATGCCAATAAGGAAAAAAAATGAAACTTTTTGTAGAAAGCGTAGCTCCCCTTACTTAACAAGTCCCACCAGTATTATGCCTTACCAGGTTTCCATTTCCTAAATGGAGTTATAGTTTGTTCTTTGCAGTGTAGCAAGGTTCTCAGCTTCCAACAGACAAATCAAAGTCAGTCTGACTGGCTTCTAACTGTGAAGGATGCCTAAGACAGCACAGTGATCATACCCAACCCAGAGCCAATTGACTGACTAGTGACACCGGTGATGTAAGCAGGCCTTTCAATGTAGGCACTCTGCTATGTCTGATTCCAATACACAAAATCTTTCAGTGAAACCAGGGATAAAAACTTAACTTCTCAGCCAGCAGGACACTTTTAAAATGTTGCAAAAAATATCCTTCCAAATCCAAGGTCTCAACCCCAACAATCAAGCAAATTCAGTTGTATCTCACTCCCTCTGGTTATAAAATTACTACAATTTTAATGTAATCCTGCAATTCTCTGCTTAATGCCAATAAGAAAAAAAAATGAAACTTTTTATAGAAAGCATAGCTCCCCTTCTTAACAAGTCCTACCAGTATTATGCCTTAGCAGATTTCCAGGTTCTAAATGGAGTTATAGTTTGTTCTTTGCAGTGTAGCAAGGTTCTGCTCCCTTTCAATTGCTATCCCCATATTTTTTTTCTGTTTCCCCAGTGTCTAGTGGCACCATCCCTCTGATCACCATCCCCATAGTTTTTCACATTTCCCTGGTGTCTAATGGTATCCCCCTCCAGTCGCTGCCCCCGTATTTTATTACCCTATAATAAAGAAAACCACCCTCATTGTCTTTTTTCTACTTGGGAAAAAATGGTCCCTTGCTGATCCATCCCCCACCCAACCTCCCACTGATCACCCACCACCCCTCCCCCCACACACACCTCAATCACCTGAACAGGTCCCAGAGTGAAGATCAACTCCAACTGAAGACACATCTTGCAGCTGGAACCGCCATCTACAATATGAGAAACTAAGGTAAGTACTGTTCAATGTATTTCAATGGGGTTTTCAACTTTGATGCCTAACTTTGCCATTTTTTCATATTTTGGACACCAACTTTTTAGCATGGCCTTTTTGATACCCCACTTCATGAACAATGGTGATGGAATTATGCAAATCCAGTCCAGAAAGGCAATTTTGCAGTCGCTTGGCAAAATCACTTTTAAGACAGGATTTGAAAATGTTCACTACCATTGCTCATGAGGTGGGGTCATAAAAAGGCTATGCTGAAAATCTGGGGTCAAAATATTTAAAAATGGCAAAGTTATGCACATCCACAGAAATTTTAGTATGTGCACTTGTAACTTTGGTAATTTTAAATATTTTGTCCCCAAATTTTTAATGTAGCCATTTTTAGACCACCTCATGAATGTGACAGCTATCATTTTTCAAATCATCGCACATGCTTCACGCAAGAAAAAAGAAAAGGAGAGTAGATACAACAACCTTACAATGGCCCTGCAAACCTTCCAGCTGCTTTATAGAGATGGGGACAAAGATTTACAAATCAAAATTAGAGAAACCAAAGCAGCAATACAAAAAATAATAGAAGACAGGATCCAAATGTCACTATTATACGTAAGACAAGCTAATTACAAGGGTGGGTCTTGAGGAACATGAAGCTTGGCTTAGAAGTTGAGAGCAAGAAAAAACTCAGCAACCATATTGAAAATTAAACATCCCCAAATGGGTAGGATCACACATAGAGAAGAAGAAATAGGACAAGCTTTTGCCCACTATTATTAACACCTATACTCATCCCATAACACCTCCTCTCAGGAGGACAGGCAATCCTTTCTAGCTCAGTACAACTTCCAAAACTAACAAGTATACAAACCCAGAAACTGCAAGCCCCGATTGTAGTTGAAGATATCAATGCCGCAATTAATAAATTATCACCAGGTCGCTGCCCGGGTCCAGATGGATACATCAACGAATGGTATAAACTTTTTACTAAGGAACTAACTCCAAGACTTCTTGCGCTGTATAGAGAGACAGCAAGGGGAGTCTCAGCTCCCTCATCGTGGGACTATGCCACAATTGTGGCTATCCCAAAATCTAATGGTAACAAGCTAGATCCATTCGCCTATCGTCTGATATCAATATTAAACTCAGACTATAAAATATTTATGTTCATCTGAGATAACAGAATAGAAAATATCCTTCCAACAATAATACACCCAGACCAAGCAGGTTTAATTAAAAATAGGTCTACAATGGACAATGTCAGAAAGTCCCTAATCTTAATGGAATATATCCAAACCCAGAAAATTCAAGCAGCCTTTATAAGCCTAGATGCTGAAAAAGCATTTGATCGGGTCTATTGGCCCTTTTTATGGGACACACTCAAAGCCTTTGGCTTCCCCGACTCTCTTCTACAATGGTTGGGCCAAATATATCTCTCTCTCCCAAAGCATATATTCGAATAAATGGAGGACTCTCTTCACCGATCACTATTCATCAAGGCACTAGGCAAGGCTGTCCTCTCTCCCCCCCTTGTTGTTTGTCCTATACCTCGAACCCCTAGCCATGGCTATAAGAACGTCTAAAAAAATAGAGGGTGTCCCCATGCAGCAAAATGAATACAAGATCAGTCTCTTTGCCGATGATATTTTCCTCTCCCTCTTATCCCCCTCAGACTCAATCAAAGAGACATGGAAAAGTCTGTCGCAATTTGAGGCATTGGCAGGTTTTAAATTAAATATCTCTAGAACCAAAGCCCTCTTATACAACTACACCCCTCCAAACACTTTGAAACGAGGCTTAACCATCAAATGGCATTCAACTAAAATAAAATATTTAGGCATTCACATACCACAAAATCTTCAAGTAATTGAATTAATAAATTACAAACCTAGCTCTATTTCGATCAAGAAAGATCTAGACAGGTGGACACTTACCACTTTCTCTGTTTCAACTGACTGAGATCATCAGAATGAATGTCTTGCCTCGATTACTGTATCTGTTCCAAAACATTCCATATTTCCCATCACCATACAGCTTAATCTGGTTCAAGGTCAGTTGGCATTCATCTGTATCCCCCTCCCCCGGGTCGTGCCTGAAAATAGGCAGGATTTGTCTCGTGCACTTACCCAGTGAACAAAAACTAAATAAAATAAAAATAAATAAATAAAATCAATTTTAAATCATGGGACAACATGATATCAGCATTTATCTGGAACAAACAAAAATCAGGAATTCGACTTTCAGTACTAAAACTGTCATTGGCCCAGGGTGGAACAAACCTTCCTGACCTCAAAAGATACACCGAGGCTGCATTTCTATGAATACTCCTCCTCTGGCTTTCTGATCAATTCGACTCCCTTTGGAAGGAATTAGAATTTCACCTAAATGACGTGTACGACATGAAAAAAATAATGTTTTCTTCCCCTGGGAGGTCCCCTCCCACAAAGGACTTCACTGACATAACCTCACAAGTTTTAAACATATGGTTCAAAATGCATGACAAAGAGCCTTTTAAGTTAACCTATGAATACTGCAAGGTCATTTCAGAGGATGAACTCTTTGTCCCATCACACAATGATCTGACCTTCTCTTGTTGGCAAAGACTTGGACTGGAACAGGTGTTCCAATTCCTGGGCCCCAATGGGATATTATCATTTGAAGAATTGAAACTTAAATTCAACCTCTCAAATGTCGACCACTTTAGATATCTTCAAATCAGAAATCATATACTACGTAACCGAACTATTCAGGCCAAACTGCCTCCCCCACTTTCTCCTCTTCTAAAATTATTTTTCGATTACTCCCAGGGACATCATTGGAACCACTTAATTGGAAATTTAAACAAAATGATGCGAGACCTTACCAAAGAATCAACAAGTTCAATTTTGATAAGTTTGAATAGGGACCTAGACCTTGACGTTTCTAAAGAAGGGTGGTCCTCCTCAGCTCTGCAAGTGGTAAAAATCACTCAATCGCACATCCAGAGAGAGTACTTGTGGAAGTGTAGATCCAGATTTTTCAGGTCACCTGCAAGCTTGATGAAATACCTTCCAATCAAATTTGGGGTTTGTTGGAGGGGATGTGGAAGCAAGATGGCTGACCTGGCTCACATTATGTGGCAATGCCCACGTCTAATGCCCTTCTGGAGTAGTTTACAAAAAGAAATTGGTGACTGCCTTGGAGAGAACATTGAACTTACAGCAGAAATGGTACTTCTGGCTGTCTACCCGGACCACTCCCCCCCATGGACAAAAACCCTGCTACCCATTTTTTGTTGGCAGCTAAAAAATCCCTAACAAAGAAATGGATGACCAAAGATGTTCCCACCATACATGACTGGAGGATAATAGTGATATCTATATACCAAATGGAAAATATTCCTGCTAAACTTAATAACCAAATTCACAAGTTCACCACTCTTTGGCAGAAATGGTCACTTTACCATGCAGGAGTTGACCCTAACTTCTGCCCATGACATGTCTGACATTGGTGTGATAAAGGGAGGGTAATATGGAATTAACAATCTGTGTTAATTAACAGATAGTACTTAATCCTTTCATAATGCTATATTGTATTTACTGCATAGATCTCTATTTCAGACTCGAACAACTGTACCTTGTAATATAACAAAACTGAAGTGTACATCAGATATTAATTGATTGTAAGATGTCTCCTGTTTTTTACAGAAAAGTTTAATAAAAACATATTTAAAAAAATAATTAAATGCTGTCAAAGCATTAATCATGCAGGTCTCATCACTGGTATCAGCTGCTGAAGATCATAATGTGTCATACTAGCCAGTCGGAATGTTGTGTGTGTGTATCATTAACTGTCCTGCCATTTCAATTACTGGAGCGTAGGTGACTGGTATAGATCTGAAGAGATGAAAAAAAAAAAGTATTTTTCCAGTCAAATACAGCTGAATATCCAAGAACATGTGAGAGATTTTGTGTGTTTCATTCATTTGGGTTGATTATTACCTGTCACAATATTTTTATTCTAAACATGGGACACCAATAATATTAAAAAAAAGAGCAAGGATCTTGTAGTTAAGCATACTGAAAACATTTTTGTTGGGAAGGTTGTTAAAGTGATTAGTGACGCTGGAGAAATAGAACATGACTAATTTCCAGGCATCTGCTTTCAGGATAAACATCTCCCTTGTTGCCAGATATCAAGTTATTTCCTTCTACTAGCAAGACCATGTAAGGAAACTACTTGCAATACCTGCTTATGACTGTTCGCACCTGACAGCCTGTACTATATCTGTTGTTAATTTGTCGATTATTTTTATTTTTATAGACATTTATTCATTTTGTGTATCTAGTTAAACATAGAGTGTACATCAGCCTGAGTTTTTGTATGATTTATTACCATAAGTTGTATATTTGTGATTATTGTGTGGTCTTACATGTGTTTGTATTCTGTTTTTGTATGATTTATTACCATAAGTTGTATATTTGTGATTATTGTGTGGTCTTACACGTGTTTGTATTCTGTATTATCCAGTTCACACCTGAAAACAGGCTCTCAACCTAGAGTGTTTTACCCAGTTATCAAAAACATAAATAAATTAATAAATAAATCTGCACAGTACATGTACTTCTTCAGCTCCGACGAGGAAGACAAATTTAATGAAAAAAAATGATTACTTAGAGCTGGGTTCAGTGTTGTTACATTATCCATTGCTCAGAGGAGGCATCTTGTGCCCCCCCCCAGTTTTGCACAACATCCCTGCCAGGAACACGTCCATGCTTTATGTGTCCTTTTATGGTGGACCAGTTGGTACAACGGTAGCACTGCCACTCACAACACCAGTGACCCAGGTCTGCACCTCAAGCCTGGAATGTCGGAGGCTGCAAGCTGGAAAAGAGGATTCAGCACCCCAGAGGACTCTTAACTCTGGGGAGGAGGGATTGCTGCCTTTGTTGCAACACTGCCACCTGTGGTCCCCCAGGTGGCAGTGCATCTGAGGTAATGCATTGGAGAGAACATAAACTAAAACTTAAAGGTAAACGACACCCTCATATCATTTAAATTTTATTTGTTTCCATGTCAACAGACAATTCCTTTCCTGTAGCTGTTAGGGCTACATGTGTTACCTTTAGTTTGTTTTCACTGCTCATGGTAGTCCCCTGTGATTGCCCTGGGAGTCTCCATTTCATGGCTGTTGAAATCTCATTGCCCCTGAGAACTGCATTAGCATATGAGAACATGATATCAAATCACCCATTTATACCATGTATCTATATGCTGAAAGAACAAATATCCTGCAAAAACTCTCTTGAAACTCATAAACTGAATGAAGTTTAATGGAAAAAACCTGCATTATAAATCAGATAGTTTGCAAAGCTCACTGAAGGTAAATGTGGTATTTCACCCTTTTTGCAGTGTGTTTCTTTTAAAACTAATTAAGTAGACAGGCATACTAGGGAGTTTAAAGGGTGATTACGCATCATACAGTTCATGTTCTCATATGCTAATGCAGCTCTCAGGGACAATGAGATTTCAACAACCATGAAATGGAGCCTTGCAGAACAGCAACAGGGCCTAGTATGAACTGTGAAAACTGACTAAAACATTTGCATACATCCTTAACAGTTACATGAAAAGAGTTGTCTGTTGACATGGAAACAAATAACATTTAGAAGATATGAGAGTGTAGTTTGGCTTTAATAAAAACTGAAACCTAAAACACTGCCTCATGGTATACTTTGACTCAGACTCGACCAAGTTCACCTCAAGAAAAAAGAGTGATGGATGCCGATCGGTGGGTCTGGGAAGGGGGGGGCCATCACTGGCAGGAGGGGGGAAGACAAAGCAGGGGGATGAGGTAGCAGAGGTAGAAATCACAGCAGAGAGAGTGAGGGAAGCCCTCAGGTCCCTTAAGAGGGAGAAAGCACCGGGGCCAGAATAAAAATAACATCCCAAAGTGCTGAAAGAACTGGCGGATGTCCTGGCGAAACCCCTGGTGGAGCTTTTCAGCATCTCTCTGAGGACAGGGTGGGTGCCCCAGGACTGGAAGGTGGTGCATATAGCGCATATCCCCAAGGGGGGGGGATCAAGGGCGGTGGTAGGGAACTACAGGCCCATCAGCCTGACATCGGTGGTGGGCAAGGTGATGGAGGGCATTGTCAAGGAGAGGCTAGGGGGGACCTGGAAAAGTCGGGGTGCCTGGATAATAGACAGCATGGCTTCATCCCAGGGAAATCATGTCAGACAAACCTTGTGGAGTTCTATGACCGGGTGATGAGAGCCTTGGACCTGGGTAGACCGGTGGATGTCCTCTTTCTTGACTTCAGCAAGGTGTTTGACTCTGTTCCTCATGGGAGCCTATTGGATAAGCTGGGGAAATGGGGGTGGGGAACCAGATGATCAGATGGCTAGGGAATTGGCTCCGGGACCAGACCCAGAGGGTCGTGGTTGGCGGGATAGTCTCATCCCCAAGGAGGGTCATTAGTGCGGTCCCTCAGGGATTGGTCCTTGAGCCCCTTCTATTCAATGCCCATGTCTCTGACATAAGGAAGGCTATCAGGAGTGAGATGAGTCTCTTTGTGGATGACTCAAAGCTGGGGGTGATGGTGGATGGGGAGGAGAGGAGGGTGGCCCTACAGGGGGACCTGGAGGCTCTGGAAAGGTGGTCTAGAAAGTGGAAGCTGAGGTTCAATGCAGAGAAATGCAGGGTACTGCACCTGGGAGCCAGAAACCCAGGCCAAGTGTATACCCTGGGGGGGGGAATGCTACAAGTCTTGATGGCTGAGAGGAACCTGGGGGTGGTGGTGGATGTCAAGATGAACAACTCGGAGACTTGTAGGAGGGCAGCGGCCAAGGCCAACAGGATGCTGGGATGCATCACTAGGGGGATCACCTCCAGAAGGAGGGACGTGATACTATTTCTGTATAACTGCTTGGTGAGGCCACACCTCAAGCACTGCATGCAGTTTTGGAGGCCACACTTAAAGAAGGATATTGAACTCCTGGAGAGGGTCCAGAGGAGGGCAACCAAAATGATCTGGGGCTTAGGGAGCAGGACCTATAGGGAGAGGTTCAAAGAGCTAAACATGTACTCATTAAAAGAGAGAAGGGACCGGGGGGACATGATAGAGGTCTCTCAGGTACAGAAGGAAGGGGCAACAAGAGAGGAGCAGCTGTGTGCTCTGAAGGGAAGGGGGGGCACCCAGAGGGCATGGGGTGGAAGCTGGAGGGGAGATTAAGAGGAGAAAGGAGAAGGTGCTACTTCACTGAGAGGGTGGTGGAGCCATGGAATGCGCCACTGGGGGTTGGTGGAGGCAGAGATGGTGGAGGTTCAGAGGGGGGTGACAGGTACAGGGGAAGGGTTCTGGTAGCAAAGTCCAGTGCAGCAAGAATATCCAGAACTGGGAAGGGAGAAGCCAGAGAGGGCGAGGGGGAAAGCAGGGTTAGCTCCCAGGGTGGGGGCTGAACAAACGAGCAGAAGCGAATGAGTATTAGACCTATTCTGCTGGCATTTTAGTATGTTAGTATGCCTGGAACAGACCGCCAGCAGAAATGGTGGAGGAAAAAACAATACGGAGCTTCAAGCATGTGTGGAATAGACTTAGGGGAATATTAGTAAATAGGCAGCGAGGAGGGTGAGTCACTGGAGACTAGTTAGACAAGCACCATCTGGGTAAATTGGGTGGACAAATTTGTCCTTTTCTGCTGACAAACTATATTTCTAGAAGATGCCAGCCTGGGAGCCCAGAGGAAGCACTGTAGGTAAGGGGTGACAAGGCTGGGTAGTTGCCAGGGACAGTTGGGGACTTAAATAAACAGATAAAAATGTGCCCGCTAAAAAGCACAAGAAAGCAAGCATTTCAAAATAATGTGTCTAGCTACTGCACATGTAGGGCCCCACTCATAGATCAGATCCAGTATTGTGTGCGTGAAGAACGATACTGTTCACTTGATTGCCAGTACTAAGCCCATTGCCATTCTTTGTTTATGATCACTAATGTTCATTCTTGACAATTATTTATTTATTTTTTACTTATTTGAAAATTGGTGACCGGGAAAGGCACACTGAACCAAGGCTTGTTTCCAGGTTCAACAAGGGAGAAGGGGTATAGGAGAAAACAGTGAGCACAACGACAGTCATATTTATTTATTCAGTTAGTTAGTTTAGTTAGTTAGTCAGTCAGTCAGTTAGTTAGTTAGTTCAAAAAGTTTCACCGGGAAAGTCATACTGGTAACAACTCATTTCCAGATGAGTCCTGGGGAAGAGGAGAGAGAAGAGAACAGAACATATACAAAGTAGAAAGTATTAAATAATGCAACACGTTGGAAATAATAAAAATAAACAGTCTTTAAACACTTAAAAATAAATTGTCAACCCGTAAATATATCTTGATATCAAATATCAAGATGTATTCACTTATAAGTTCTTAAGTTTAAAAGGTGTACAATATATCATTTATCTTGGTACAGAATAAAGTACATGCACAGTAAAATATGGAATACAACAGAGTTACAAATCGTGGTACAAAGTAAAATGCAATTACAGTACTGTGTGGCACACTTATACAAGTGCAAATAATGCCTGTACAAGTAATGCTGTGGCAAGGTACAAAAGACAATAATTGTAATACACTAGAGACCTGTTAGGTGGAGGGAGTGCCTTCCCCCTGTGCCACCTGTGTCACCAGTGAGTGACACTTGTGGGATACAGGTGCAGGTGGGAGGAGGAGTTTCAACTGATACCACAGAGAGCATGGGGAGGTGGAATGATGGAAGGAAGAAGGGAGCAGCTTCCGGAGTGTGTGACTTCGATAGGAGAAGCCAGATTGCCCAGTGGAGGAGCGGGAATGTAGAGTGGAGAAGGTTCAATGGTTCCTGGAGTGGAGAAGAATGGAGATGGGGGGACTGGAGATAGAAGTGAGAAGAGCTATCAGGGAAGGGACCCAAACCAGTATTTGGGAATGACAGAGGTGCAGTGTGACTGGTGACGTGAAGGTAGAGGGAGGATGGAGAGGGAGGAGTAGAGGGAGTAGTGGTGTGTATGAAGGAGGGAGTTTGCAGCAAAGTGATAAAGGGCATAGCAGAGAGTATCCAGTCTGGTTAGGGAAGTGGAGGGGGCAGTGCTGTAGACCACATCTGCTTAATCGAAAACTGGGGGCACTGTTTTGCTGACCAGCTCCTGGCAGGTCAGTGAGGGAAGCAATCTTTACTGCAGTACAAGGTACCCATCTTGGGGTGGAGCTTCACATGAATGGTATCAATGTGGGCTGAGAAGTCTAGTTTGCTGTCCAGTCACACACCGAGGTACTTGAAGGACATCACCACTTCAAGTGGGGAGCCATCCAGGGATGAGAAAAATTGAAGTTTCAAGAGGCTGGCCAACTTTTGGTTGGTGCCAAAGGTCATGGAAGCCTTTTTTTCTGTTTGTTTGTTTTTTGGTCTTGATCTGGAGATGGTTGGATTGGAACTGGCGCAGGACACTATGGAAATCCTGCTGGAGCAGCAGTAGAGGGACCAGAGGTGAATGTGACTGTGTTATCTGCATACATGTGAATATGTTAGTTGGTACTACTACTGACAGAGGAGAGGTCATTAAGGAAAATGAAGAAGAGGATGGAACCCAGGATGGAGCTCTGAGGGACCCAAGCCTGGATGGGAAGGGGTAGACACAGTATGCCTCCAACCTGTACCGACTCATTACACATCTCTTCAGATACAATATTTAATATATTACATGCTGAGCATCTTGTTTTGGTGGTTTCCAAAAGTTGTTGTCAATGTTAGAACATTTAGAATAACTTAGAAGGTGCAGAACAACTTTGAACTCTCACCAAGAGTGCACCTGTAAGCAGGAGCCACTCATGCTATTAGTCACCACAGAACATCTGTTTAAAAGTTGCTGTCCCTTTCACCAATATTTCCCCTAGATGTAATACTAATGTCCCCCCTAACTGTATACTGATCCAAGCCGTAACATAAACTGAAACCACAACCACATTTAACTGTGGGAGAATTCAAGAATGCATGGGACAGACATAAGGCAATTTTTGTGGGAGGTAGGAAGAAATAGGCTGTTGGTTAAATAGGATCTGCAGCTTATCCTCTAGGTAGGGAAATGGGCAGACTAGGTGGGCCAAGCACTCCTTATCTGCCATCAAAGTCTGTGTTTCTATGTTTCTATGTTCTATGAAACCTAAAACACTGCCTCATGTTATGCTCTAGCTCAAACTTGCACTAGTTCACCTCAAGAAAAAAAAACTGAATTTTCAGTTTAAATTTACTAAAAGTTCAAATGTTTAAAAAGTTTGCAGTTCAATGTTCAGTCTTGATGTTTAAGACATTACATTTTTTTTATTCTGTTATTAACAACAGTTGCTACCTGCAACTGTTTCAACTTTTTGCCATTTCTTGGCGTGTTATAAACTGGCAAATGCAACTCTTTTAAATAAAACAGATGCTCAATGTGTATAATATAAAATTAAAAAATATGAAGAACAAGCTGTTTTTCATACCTCGTAGGTACTGAAAAATTGTTTTTTGTAAAGTATTTTTTGTGATGTAATATCTCTTTAAATTCTTCGGTCATATGACATGAGGTTTGAAATTTGAGGCAGTTTATTTTTCTTCCTGGTTTAAAATCTGACCGACCTATTTGCCATCACTACAGTGTTTAGCTTTTAAACATTCTCAAACCTTGCATGTAGGCTTTGTCAGGGACATCAGCAGAATAAAAAAAAAACCTGAAGGCCTAGGCATGATTGGCAGGGAAGATTTGCTTTCATAGACTGCTAAGCTACAGCTGAGTTAATGAAAATCTTAAAAATGAAGGCCTAACCCTTCAGGCTACAGCCTGATGACCCCCCACTGGCACTGGGTCCAGGAAGTTAGACCAAGTGCAATGCCAGCAGGTGTGGGAGGGGCATTGAGCCAACTCAGGAAGTCTTTGGTTGCACAATGAAGGAAGTAAGGGCTCAGAACCCAAGGAAGGTCAGCCACAGATGTTGGAGGAGAGGAGGTGTTGGATACTAAACATGGTGGAACACGGAGCCAATGCAGGAAGCAGTGATGGCCACTGGTGTGTCAAAGTATGGAGCCCACAGAAAGCAGAATCAGCCACAGTTATCGTGGGGCACAGAGCTCCGAATGTGAGGGTAGTCCAGGAGATGGAGACAGAGGTTTGAAGACACGGCTACAATGTGTACAATGTTGGATGCATCATAGGTGCAGTGTAACCTGTACCCAGTGAGTGGGTTAGTGCTCGGACACAGGCGCATAGCCCAATGGTGGTCAGGTATATAGGGATAGATGCTCAAAGCACCAGAGGGCAAGATACCCTAAAGATGGCGTGTCTGTTGCAAAGACAGATGGCAGGTAAGATTGCAAGAAAGAAATGAGTGACAGCAGAGGATGCTGAAGAAGCACCCATTTATGGTTCTCTGGCGTAATGGAGGAAAGGTTGTCTTCCTAACTGGACTATGGGATACACAGTCCATAAATTATTCACTGCTGTTCTTACATGATATATTGTGTTTGCTCAAGACCACAGAATGGATTCAAGCACTCTGTTGTGCCCCTTGACCACAGTATTTAAACCAGACAGTGAAGGGGAGTAAAATGCTAAAGTTTAGTAGCTACGGTTATAAAGTGCCAGAGGCCATCTGGAATGCGACCTAGTAACAGATAAGAGACAAGGTAGGTAAATGTACCATTAGGTGTTAAGTGCCCTGTAAAATCTGAAGCTATAGTGGTTGGCCTGCAAATGGTGCACCATAAACATGTACACTGTAAATATCATTAAAATATAGTGTTAACATGAATTGGGCTAAAGCAATAAAACAAGAGCTGTCTTTATTGTATGTGTACCAGGAAAATATTGATTTATTCGGCTTGTGTCAGGTTAGGCTACCTTGTGTGCAGAAATATTGCTTGTAATCAGGGTTTTTCCAATCCGTGCATGACGTTAGGGCACATATTGCGGGAAACCTGAAATAGGACAACCAAAACACTGACTGTACTCAGCATGCAACTCAAACGTTCAACACCCAAACAGGTGTGTACTTCAACTGCAGTGTGAAAACAATACTGCAGTGTGTCTAGAAAATGCTGGGATGTCACAGCCTGTAGTGGAGACTCAGGCAACCCTTATCTATCTTCTGGCCCCCCAGATAGGACACCTGCTGTCATGGGGCTGTGCGTGACAAATTATGATTCATCGTATATAATAATACAGGTTTTTTCTTTCCATGGACTATATTCGAGAAACATTAACTCCAGTGTTAGCACCACTTTATCTTGCCTAACCCGATTCAGCACTCCCCCATGTTGCTCATTAGCAGATTACTGAATCAAGGTAGGAACAGGTAAATCAAGTGGTGCTAATGCTGGAAGCAATGTTTGTGAATACAGGCCCATAAATTCATGACAAGCCCTTTGATCTTTTTAAAATCAAGACATAGCATTTACACAGTACATAATAACATTGTGATTTAAGTTCTAGGGCACTCTAAGCCCATCATGTCCACCTCCCACCCCACCTCACCTTATAAGTAGAGATGAATACAGTATGCTGTGCAAACATACTAATTTACCCAACCTACTACCCAGGGTACCCCTGTGATTCCCTTAGTAAGCAGAAATGTGTCCAGGCTTCCCATGAAGGTTTGCGCTGTCTCCATAGCCTCTGTTTCCACTGGAAGGCTGTTCCACAGGTTTATCACCCTCTGGGAGAAGGACCGCCTAACAGTACGCCTGAATTTACCACCAGTGAACTTTAGGGCGTGTCCTCACTTCCTGCTAGAGGATACTAGATCAAACAACTTTTGTTCAATTTTTGTTGATATACTTGAGTGTGCAGAAAATTGAGATCATGTCCCCTCTCAGCTTCTTTTTATGTTATACTTAGCAGGGGATACATACATACTGCTCTAAATATTGCATCTTGATTTACGCTGATACTGCATCTGTTCATATTGTAGGTAACTTGTCCCCAGTTTATTTTTTGAGGAAGAAGAAGAATCAGCATTTATATAGTGCTTCGTATACACATGGTATCCCAAAGTGCTTTACAAGCAATGCTAGACTGGTAGTGAAGTGACTGGACATGTAGTGGCAGCCATTTTGCACATCAACACCCACACACAGCCTTGGACAAGTGCACAAACTGGTTTTATGGGAAGGAGAATGTGGGCCAGGACACCGAGGAAAGTCCCCTACTCTTGCGAAATGTACAATAGGTTATTTTATTTCCACCTGAAAACCCACCAGGACAGCACCAGAGATGGGTAGAAGGGACCTCAGTTTAACATCTCATCTGAAGGACGGCACACCCTGACAGTGCAGCACCCCCCCCCCAAGTGCTCCACTCAAGGGCCAGTGTTTTAGGTATGAGCCCAATGCCAGTGTGAGACTAGAACCCAAGATCTTCTGGCCCAGAGGCAGATGTGCTACTAACTGAGCCACGCTGACACCTTTGTTACCCATAGCTTTAGTTCACAGTACTCCACAACAGCTGAGTCCCATTCAGTTTTGTCGTTTGCCATGTAGCTGTAAATCATTAGGTGAACTTGGAAGGTTTTATGCATTACTTATACATCACTTTTTTCCCAGCAGAGACAGTTGCCAGTGAGCATTCTGGTTTTAATAAAGTGTCTGCATTGCACAGTATGTACCTTTATTGATCTAACTGTGATAACCCATGTTTAATTTGCAAGAGTTCAAAATATGTGAAGTGTCCCTATTCGTTTCATCAGAAAAGTCTCCTCAATATTTTAAACTTCTTCCTCTCCATAACCAGTCTTGCTTATTAATTTGTCCTGGCTCTATATTTTGTTCTGTGATGTATGAGGTTTTACCTTTTACAGACCTAAATAAATATTTGGAGTTCCTTTCTATTATTATAATTATTATTATGATATACTTATAATTACTGGTCATTAATTTTTTTCCATAGGCTGAACCAGTTATAATTTGCCGTTATAACCCGCAGGTTATAATGGCAAACACGCGCCACTTAAATCAAAAAAGAGCCACATTCTGACTGGCTCTCCACTTCCCATGGGCAGGCTAAACACATTAACAAACATGGCGGCTCCTCATCCCGCTTACCGAGGAGCCGCCACAGACCAGCCGTCACACCGGACGACCTGTTTTCTTTTAAAACCTCTTGTTTAAATCCTCTTATCTGGTTGATCCTGCCATCCGTAAACCTGCACATCACACCATCTCCCAATAAATCCCTCCAAAACAGAGCACCACGCTGGAATGGCTCCGAAGTGCTTAACAGAGGTAAGCGCTGTTGCAACAAGTGAAACTAAAACCAAACAAAGCACAAAGAAATGGTTGTAAAAAAAATATGCCTAACAAACAAAAGGCTATTTTTCTAATAAAGATACTGTGTGTGTGTGTGTGTCTGTGTGTGTGTGTCTGTGTGTGTGACAGTGTGTGTGTGTGTGTAAATCACAGACAAATAGCATCAATGTGGGAAAAAATTGCTGACTGGCAATTATAAATAATAAAAGATGGGAAACTGTGTTAAAATTCAAAATTAATGGTTGCCCTTGGTGTGGGATGCTTTAATAAACCCTTCGGGCTTCGCCCTCGGGGTTTATTTAGCATCCCACACCCCGGGCAACTATTAATTTCTCATAGAAACATAGAAACATAGAATTTGACGGCAGATAAGGACCGCTTGGCCCACCCAGTCTGCCCATTTCCCTACCTAATGGATAAGCTGCAGATCCTAGTTAACCAGCAGGCTACTTCTTCCTACCCCCACCCGCTAGAATTGCCTTATGACTGTCCCATGCATGCTTGAAGTCCACCACTGTTTTTCACTCCACAACTTCCTCTGGAAGGCCGTTCCATGCATCCACAACCCTCTCTGTGAAAAAATACTTCCTTAAATTACCTTTGAGCCGCCCCATCTTCAAATTGTGCCCCTTGTTCTTGCACACCTCTTTTTGAAAGATGCTACCCCTCTTGCACTTTGCTGATTCCCTGAGGTACTTGGAAAGTTTCTATCATGTCCCCTCCTTTCCTCAAGCTATGCATATTAAGCTTCTTAAGTCTCTCTCATATGTCTTCCTGCAGACCCTGCTCCATTTTAGTTGCCCTCCTCTGGACAGCTTCCATCCTGTCTATGTCTTTATGGAGACTGGGTCTCCAGAACTGCACGCAGTACTCCAGATGGGGTCTCACCAGCTGTCTGTACAGAGGGATAATAACTTCCTGTTTTCTACTGGTGATGCCTCTCCCTATGCATCCCAGTATCCCCCCAGCCCTCCTTGCTGCCCTTTCACATTGCTTGCCCACCTTTAGGTCATCTGATATGACTACCCCCAGGTCCCTTTCCATTTTTGTTGTTGTTAGTATCTCACCCCCCATTAAGCACACTTTCCCATCCATTATTGTATATATTATAGATTGAGGAACTACTCCCCACCAACTGGAGCACTCCTTTTCTCTGCAGATGAGATATTCTTATTCTGTGAAGAGTGTCTCACATACAGCTGCCCTGGAAATGGGCATATGCTGGAAACATTTTTTTTAATTGTCATATATTACTGATTGATCTTGATCAATACTTATTAATGCTACCACTAAGACCACTCTTATGGTTGTAAGAGTGATCTTACATCCTTAGGGAATCAGAACCACTCACCTTTTGTTTGTGGTTCTCATACCCTAAGAATGCATGTGAGACCACACTTACAACCACAAGGGTGGTCTCAGTACTGGTATTACCATACATATCATGTATCCCTGGCTGAAATGGTCAGGATGCTCCCATTTTTGACAGTGGAATTGCTTTATGATTGTTGACCAATAGACTGACATCACATAATTTCTCATTTTTAAAAACGCTTTATTCCAAGTCAAGCCCTTCTTCAAGTCAAGTCAGGCTTTTAAGATTCTGCACTGAGTTGTTGTATTGTCTAACTGATGTAAAACTTTATAGTCCCTATTAGTTGTGGTACTATAGTAGAATCCTTTGAACTTTACCTTGGGTCATGCCTGTAAACAGAATTGCATTCCAGTGTATTTACCCGAAATGAAAGCCCTTTACTATAAGGGTCTTTATCAATCCAGTCTCTAGCATACTTCAATCTTGCTGCCGTCTAGTAATATTGAATATAGCGTTATATCTGGTACCCAAATGAGGGGTAACTAGAGCAGCTGTCCCCCTAAGGGGAGAGATAACCAAATTATGACACCAAGTGCAGCCGGTCTGGCGCATAGCGGTTGAACTTAGTCATCACTAGCGGGTCTGCAGTGTACAGGGAAACCTGAAGTGGTGCTATAAAGCCTCATCGCAAATTTCTGTCATTCTTATTGATGTTACAAATTAACTTTTTGAGCTTTACCGTTGAGCAGACCAAATCCCTTTGCGGGGCAACCTTTGCCTTGAAACCATTGCCATTACCATTTTAATCCAGCTGGCATCTCAAAGGGCTTTACAATCGTTACACAAACTGAAGCGGAGCAATTGCTGAAGTGCAGCCACCTCTGGGATGGATCCCAGCACTCGTTCCTTGTCAGTACACTGCACTGCAGCTTTCCATTCTAGGCAGTAGTTAAATTGGACATTCTCAGATGGGGGAACTCTCACATCTAGTTTTCTAAGTGTTGGAATTGTCATTTCCAGGTGGTGGAACTCTCCTGTAGTAGTCAATGGAGAAAGATGACAGAGGTGGTGGAACTGTCATACAGTCTTTTTAAGAGGTGGTGGAACTCAGTTCCTGTGGGCTCTTGCCCAATTTAACCCCTGATTCTAGGTGCCAGCTGTGAACTGACTGCTATTAAACTGGGTTACTCTGTCTGTTAGTGAGTTACTGAATTGTGGAAATTTGCCCAGGCTTGTACTGTCAACTGCCTCCCGGATGCCCTCTTGTAGTACCAGAAGAAATTGTTTTTTTGTCTTGGGGATACCCCTGCCAACCAATCAGTTTTCGAAAGGAGCAACAACAAATGTGGGGTCATTCAAATAAATGGCAGTTCTTCAAAAGGTATATTTATTGTAGCCAAACACACTCCTAGGCCTGTGGTTGGTGTTTTGTGGTCTCTACACCATTTTGTCATGCCCTGATACAGCGTTTCACCAGTTAAATGAATTTTAACCACCTATTACTATTAGGCAATAATATACCAATGTCTAAATCTAGGTATATAAAATCTAACCCAAGGGCTACCCACACAAAATGTCCACTCCTTAGTCATAAATGTAACAAATCCATATTATTGATTTCATTTCTTGAAACCCTTCTCAGCAGTTTTACTGTGCACATCATCTTATGTAAAGGGAGAATTTCTGTGAAGTGTGGTTTCACAGCATGTGTTAGCAAGAACTGTTTCTAATTAATGAAAAACAGTTGGGGGGGACAAAAATTTGCCTTATTCTTTAAATTATTAAATTTGTTAGTTTGTTTTTGTTGACCAGGTAAGTGCGCTAGGCAAACAGATCCCTATTTTTAGGCATGGCCCAGGAGATTCCGTACAAAGTACAGCATGTAATAAATACGTGACTTACAGCGGCAGTGCATGAATGTGGTGAACATTTTGACCTTTTTTTAATTCTGTTTTACATTGCCCCTTATCTACTGACTTGTATGCTACCCTTCTTTCCAGAATTTGAGTCTGCCTTGGTACTTTTTTCACATCTGAAATAATAAAAGGAACACTTCTTTTAATTTGGCTCAGACCAGGTTTTCATCAGTGTTGTTAGCTATTTTTGTACATCAATTGTTTAAAATCACTTATTCTGTGACTAAAATAAACTGTTATGTAGCTTGCAGTGTTCCCTGACCTTATGGAACAATAGGTGATCAAATTGAGCTGCAAATACTGATGGAAACCTGATCCGAGTCATATTACAAGGAGCACTCCTTTTATTATTTCAAATGTGGAAGAAAGTACTAAAGCAGACTCTAAATGGAGAAAGAAGGGTATCATACAAGTTCATACAAGTCAGGAAATAAGGGACAATCTAAAACAGCTTAATAAAGTATAGGCAAAAATCGTCACCATATTCATGCACTGCTATTGTAACAAAATGTATTTTTATTTATTTATTTTAACATCAGTTTAACAACCTTTGAGCCAGAGGCTCATTTACAAAGGTACCTCGTCAAGAAGGGAGACAAAGACATACATATAATAGACAAATGCAATACAGCACAGCAAAAAGGCACAGGCAGGTACATGTAAGGCAAAGCAATCAGCAACACAGTTCAGCAATATGTGATTCCCTGGCTCTTGGCAGCCAATATGAAATCCCCCTTTTTTTTTTTTTTAGGAGGAGGTAGTGCAGAAGAGTTGGAGGGTGGGAGCTGGGGATAAGGAGGAATGCAGCTCAGCGAGCTTTGTCTAGGGGGGTGGAGGTAGGGGGTCAGGGGCAATGGCAGGAGTGAGAAGTGAGCAGGTGAGTTTTCAGTCTGTATTTGAAGCTAGCCAGTGAGGGGGCATTTGTGATGCTTGCTGGGAGGGAGTTGTACCCGGAGGGAGCTCTATAGGCGAAAGCCCTTTGGCCCTGGGTGGTCCGAGCCCTTGGGACAACAAGGGCAGCTCTGCCGGAGGTGCGAGTACACGCTGAGGAGTTAGATCGATGAATAGAGTTAGCAAGGCCAGGCGGGGATAGACCATGGAGAGCTTTATAGGCAATTTGACAGGTTTGGAACAGGAGGCGCTCGTCAAGGTTGAGTATAGAGGACATGGAGTATAGATGGCAGGTATGGGTGAGTCTATGGGCACCGGTGATAAGTCGGCAGGCTTTATTGAGCGTAAGGCATACCTTGCGGCGAGCCGTCTGGCCAGCAGCGCCATACACAGGAAGGCCGTAGTCGATTAGGGATAGTATCGAGGAGGTAACAGCCAGGCGTAGGGCATTTGCGGGGAGGCATTTTTTGTGCCGGTAGAGGATGCCCAACCGTGCATTGGCGGCAGAGGTCAGGGCAGCGATGTGGTTATGGAAGGAGAGAGCAGAGTCGAAGATTATGCCAAGGTATTTATAAGAGCTGACAAGTTCTATAGGGTGCATAAGGGCGGAGCGGACAGAGAGAGGAAAGTTTCTGGACTTATTTTGAGGGTGTGTAAACAGCATGGATTTAGTTTTCTTAAGGTTGATGACGAGACGGTGGTCAGAGAACCAGGTTTCTGCCGAGGTGTAGGCACGCTGGAGGGAGTTCTGGAGAGCGACGGGGTTACTGTCAGAGGCAAAGAGTACTGCATCATCAGCGTAGAATAGGACATTTCCAGCACAGGCATTGGGCAGGGAGTTGAGGAAGAGAGAGAACAGTAAAGGACCGAGTATGTATCCCTGGGGAACTCCCGAGCGGATTGGGCAGGTATCAGAGAGAGTGCCACCAATCCTAACACGTTGGGAGCAGTTGGACAGATAGCTGGTGCACCAGAAGGCTGGGCCAGAGGCAAAGCCCACACTGGCAAGTGTTGCCAGAAGGAGGGGGGGTGTGAGACGGTATCAAAGGCTTTTGATAGGTCTATAAATACCGCACCGGTGAGGGAGCCTGCATCAAGTGAGTTATGGAGGAAGTTTGCAAACTCCAGGAGAGCAGTATTGGTACTATGTCCGACTCTGAATCCATGTTGTTCAGGACAGGAAATGTAGATAGAAACTTGACAACACATATTAAAGCATGAGTGAACTAGTGTAGGACTAAACACATAGTAGATGGTGAAAAACTATAGAAAACAGCAATGAATCCACATATTACCTGGGGAAATACACAATGAGCTATACATAAATTCCACAATAACTTGATTCCAAAGTAGGTTACAATACAAGAATGGGTAGTATCAGTTCATTGACAAGAGCACTTTGTTCCAGTAATGTGAGTATAAGCCAGCTGTAAGACCGGTAATCAAGTAATGTGTGCGGCAGCAGCGGAACGTACAGGTGACCCTGATAAGGATAAACAAAAGTAACCAACTAATATGATATAAGCAAGCCCGAAGATGAGAGTTTGCAGCAGTCAGCAGGTCAGTCTTCCAATTGCACCGTGACCTGGTAGTACAGCAGGGCCTGCAACTCTCCCTCCCACAGAGAGCCTCAGACTGAACCACGACCTGGTAGTACAGCAGGGTCTGCTATCCTCCCTCCCACAGACAGCCTCTAACTGCACCTCGACTGGGTAACACAGCAGGGTCTTCTACCATCCCTCCCACAGAGAGCCTCTAACTGCACCACGACCTGGTAGTACAGCAGGGCCTGCTACCATTTCTCCCAGAGAGAGCATCCAGCTACACCGCGACTGGGTAATACAGCAGGGTCTGCTACCATCCTTCGCACAGAGAGCCTCTGACTGCACCATGACCTGGTAGTACAGTAGGGCCTGCTACCATCCCTCCCACAGAGAGCCTCCAACTGCACCGCAACCTGGTAGTATAGCAGGGTCCGCTACCCTCCCTCCCACAGAGAGCCACCAACTGCATCATGACCTGGTAGTACAGCAGGGCCTGCTACCCTCCCTCCCACAGAGAGTATTCAACTACATTGTGACCCGGTAGTGCAGCAGGGCCTGCTACCCTCCCTCCCACAGAGAGCCTCACAGTGCACCGCGACCTGGTAGTACTGCAAGTCCTGTTACCCTCCCACAGACAGCCTCCCACTGCACCACCACCTGATAGTACAGCAGGGTCTGCTACCCTCCCTGTCTCAGAGAGCCTCCAACTGTACCACCACCTGGTAGTACAGCAGGGCCAACTACCCTCCCTCCCACAAAGAGTCTCCAACTGCACCACCACCTGGTAGTACAGCAGGGCCAACTACCCTCCCTCCCACAAAGAGTCTCCAACTGCACCACCACCTGGTAGTACAGCAGGGCCAACTACCCTCCCTCTCACAAACAGTCTCCGACTGCACCACCACCACCTGGTAGTACAGCAGGGCCTGCTACTCTCCCACCTTGGAGGAGAAGATCATCCTTTGGAATGTTTGACCCCCCACACACACACACACACATACACACTAGCTCCCTGATGCCCTGGGCCAGGCTCATCACCAAACCCAAGTCACCTGTGTTGCAGCCTTACATTTTCCTGCACCAATGGGCTAGCTTCAAGTTTTGTTGCCTTTTTATGATGTCCCTTCATGTTTTCGAATGGGGACATATTCGTGGGGGGGCCAGAAGTATAAAGTTTTAGAGTGAGCATAGAGTTGCAGCCAGTGACGTGTCCAAGTATTTCCTGAAATTTCTGAGCCATCTATATAGAAATGTTCTTCCTGTATGTGGTACCACTGTAGGTTTATTGGAGAGATTTCCTTTATAAATGTCATGAAATATCTAAAAAATATCTGGACAACTTGGTGGGTACAACTGTAAGGTAATGTTCTTTGTTCCTACGGGATCCCTGTTCTCAAACACATTGCTTCACCAAGGTAGTGCTACTGCATCTGAATTAGTACGAGACACCCACTGTAACTCTTACTTGGAATAATTATAATCAAGTAGCCAGGTGTAAATACTGGAGGTGCCTGTCAGGTGAGCCAGTACCAGTTTACAGAGTTAAAGGGGAACATTTATGAACAGTGGCCATCACAGTGTGAATGTCCACAAACAACTCTTTTAAATGAGGTATTGGGCTTAACAGTAGCTTACCAGAGTCCAGAGATATTGATGACTATGTCTGCCCTAAATTGTATTACATTGCCATTTTTTGTGTGGCATGAAGTTGTGCCTAGGGCCAAATCACTGCCCTCTAAACTGAGCCACCGCAGAACTGCAGCGACTCATTTTATGGGAGACTCAAATCGAACACTGCCGGCTCAGCTCAGAATTTGCATGTGTTTTTGTTGTAGAAACTTTCATTTATACAAAGATTTATGCGACAGGACCAATGCGTGCTGTTCAATTGCTCACAGTCACCCTTGGTTCTATAGCAACAACAATCTTCCCCTCCGTAGTCGGGGCTGAATGTACCAGGTTCCTCTCAGGATCACACCACTGTTTCCTCTAATTTAAGATTACTTTTCTCCTTCCCCAGCCTCCCTGCTTGCACACTTGTCATGTGACATACATGGGAGGTTGAGGAGGAGCTGGCAGTACATGCGTGCAAGCCTGTATACACCAGTATACACGTGCATGAAACCAGGGTATATTTTCCGGCTTGTGCACTTTGCTCTGCACCATTTGAGAGTGAGCTGGAGTGCACAGCAGACTAAATTGTGGCAGAATAGAACACTTGAATCACGAGGATGGACTCAAAGTGGGGGACTTGGAGCCTTACAGACTACAGAAAGTGTGAGGGAACTTCACTAAATAAAAAAAAAAAACTAGGGGGTCTGGGAGAGCTTGGTGGGCTGCTGCAGCCTGTGGTGCACATGGGGTTCTAGGACTTGCCACAGGTCAGACAGAGCGTAGACCATTCCTCCAATCCAGAGGGAGCAATTTAGCAAATAAAATAAAAAAATAAAAACGTAAAACAAATCCCCCCCAAAAAACCCAGGAAGATCTGGGTGGGTTGTTGAATGTGGAGTTAGCTTGTGGTACATAAGGGCAGTCCTTAGCTCTCCTAGTCCTGGCCTGCTGCCCTCCTGTTGTTTTTTCTTTTTGCAGCTAAAGAGTGAAAGAAAAGAACAAGTTCAACAAGAAATAAAGCAGCGAAAGACTGAAAGTCCAATCTGTGACTGTGTGTGTGTTGGGGGGGATTACAATTGTGATTGAGGGAGGGGGAGTCGAAGGGAGGATTACCAGAGGACTCCTCATCAGTTAAATGAAAGGGGTCTGGGAGAGCTGGGTGGGTGATGGGCTGCTGTGATGCATGTGTGGCTAATGGACTTTTCTTCAGTCAGGTCGCTGGTCAGACTGTAGACCATTCCTACAGAGCAAAAGTTAGAACTTAAAAAAAAAACACAGGAGGAACTGGGTGGGTGTTGTGGTGTGGGCTGGTGGTGCGTGAGGGCAGGGTTTAGCTCTCCTAGTCCTGCTGCCCTCCTGTTGTTTTTTTATAGCTTAAGAGTGAAAGAAAATAACAAGAAGAAAAGCAGCCAAAGACTGCAAAGTCCGCTCCGTGACTGTGTGTATACTGGGGGGAGGATTAGTGACTTCACTGTGATTAAGGCAGGGGGAGTCAGAGGGAGGATAACTAGAGGACTCCTTATTGAAATGAAAACCTGGGGGGTCTGGGAGAGCTGGGTGGGTGGTGGTCTGCTTCGACGCACATGGGGCTCAAGGACTTGTCTTCAGCCAGGTCACTGGTCAGAAGGTAGGCCACTCCTCCAGAGCAAAAGTTAAAATTTAAAAAAATAAATAAACAAAACCTACACAAAAAAAACACAGGTGGCACTGTTGAGCACACCTACAGAGCAGACATGTTTCTCCTTAGCTCTACATCTATTAAGAGTTTACACTTTATTATTTGAATGTAAAGTGACTTGGAGCCAGGATTTCTGCACTGTTGGATTTTTCACTTCAGCCTGAACAGTTTGGTGCCAAATACTATCATGGGGCACTCCAATAAAGAAGGTGCAGATGGCTCTAAATCTCAGCCACCGGCAGAACAACAGGCCTCTACTCCAAACCCTGCTGAAAGTAATGTGGTGCTACCTTGGAAGGCCTTGCAAATTTCCATGCAAGCCATTGATGTTGAAGTAGAGACTATTTTACAGAGGCTCGGTGAACAGGACATTAAACTTGGGAGCGCTACAAAAACTGCCAACTTAGCTGAAAGTCAAGCTATAAAAGCTTTATCGGCTACAGGGATATTAAACTCCTGGAGAGGGTCCAGAGGAGGGCAACCAAAATGATTTGGGGCTTGGGGGACAGGACCTATGAGGAGAGGCTCGAAGAGCTAAATATGTACACATTGGAAGAGAGAAGGGACCGGGGGGACATGATAGAGGTCTTCAGGTACATGAAGGGGGTAAATAGGGGAGGAACAGTCAGGATGCTTCGAAGGAAGGAGGAGGAGGAGGGGGGCCACTAGAGGGCATGGGTGGAAGCTGGAGGGGGGAAGATTCAGGGGAGAAAGGAGGAGGTGCTACTTCACTGAGAGGGTGGTGGAGCCATGGAATGCGCTGCCTAGGGGGCTGATGGAGGCAGAGACGGTGGAGGGGTTCAAGAGGGGGTGGGACAGGTACAGGGGAAGGGTTCTAGAAGCAAAATCCAATGCAGCGAGAATATCCGGAACTGGGAAGGGAGAAGCCAGAGAAGGCGAGGGGGGCAGCAAGGTCAGCTCCCAGGGTGAGGGCTGACCAAACGAGCAGACGTGAAAGACCGTTAGGCCTAGCCTGCTGGCATGTTAGTATGTTAGTACAGCGAAGTCGATGCAAGAGAATGGACGACTGCGATATCGTCTAGAAGTGCTGGAGAATGCGAATCGTGCCCCTAATGTCAGGCAGGTTGGTCTACCGGAGGGGTCTGAAGACTGGATTTACTAACTTTTTTGAAAAATTGGTTGTCCACTGCTTTACATCTGGAACCCGAATTTGGTTTATACTTCATCAGGGCTTACAAGATTTCACCACGATCAGCGGAGGCACAACAGGATCTCCCTCAAACGGTCCTGTTGATCACAGACGGCGTTGCGGCTAAGGAACACATTCTACAGGCAGCACACTACAGAGCAGCTGAATTATAACAGGCACACCTTACACCTTTTCCCAGAGCTCTCCTATGCCACCAGGGCCCTGCGTAAGATATTCAATGGCGTCCGGGCCAAGTTGCGAAGTTTAGGCATGGTGCATTCTTTGCTGATGCCAGCCCATCTGAGGATCTATTATGGAGGGCATGTGTAACCCCCCTGCAAATGGGGGTTCCCAAAAGACTTCCAGGAGCTTGCTTGAATGCTCCAAGCCTGAATGGTGTTTGGCATTTAAGCCATTTATCAGTGAGTGTTTTTAGAGCCTCTGGTACTGTCTCTTTAAGAGCTGTCTGCTTGCAGACATAATTAGTTTGTATGGGGGACTGTGTGCTTCTCTGAGTACCACTGAGCTGCTGCCAATTCACTTAATTTTGCAGTCACTAGGAGTGCAAAGGAACCTATCTGAAAGATGTAACTGTTTACCAGAAATTATTTAGAGTAATAATGAAATTACAGTTTGTCTAACCTGCTTTCTTGCAGTCAGAACTGTGTCTGCTAGTTCCCCATTCTAGTTTTGAACTGCTGAACTGGACCAATCAGTGTGGGGTAAGCTAGCTCTAAAATGGTGCCTTGGACGAATCAGAACTTGGACTCATAATCTGAGCCAGCCACAAGAGGATTGTATGGGGCAGTGACTCTGGGAGATGTAGTTTAGACTTCAGTGCCTTTTTGACCAACAGCAGCAGTCTATTGTGAGTGACAGCCAATCCAGTCAAGAACTGGGAGGAACTCAAAGGGAAGTGCCGGTTTTTGTCGGTTGGAGTTCTGTTGAGCTTTGGCAGTGAAGAAGGAAGGAGCCCTGTACTTTTTCAGTGTGCAGTTTTAGTCAAAAAGTGTAAGGCCCAGAGTTCCGGTCTGCAGCTTGTTAGGACTGAATCCGTCCTGTGAAAAGAATCAAAGGATCTCTGAAGAGTAGAAACCAGGCTCACCCTGTAGAAGACTGGAGGAATTGCTGAAAATTACACTCGGTCTGTCAGAACTGAATCTGCTGTGTGTTCTCCTGGTATTGTGCAGTAATTATATCGGGATACAGATGCAGCCTGCCTGTATAGTGCTTTTTTTATATGGATGTGTGAAGAGGTTTGTGTACCTCAAGTGAGCCCTGCTGACATTGAAGGACCCTATCTTATTTGGAGGTCGTGAGTACTAATTCAGGGTCGCTCCCTGTTGAATTGCCACATTAAATCCAAATGGAATTACTGTACTGCTGACTGTTTAATTCTCTTTTTCTCTGTGTGAAAGGGCCCCTACCAGCTGCCACGGTTTGACTAGCCACTGGGCTTGGGTACCCAGGGACAGTAACTGATAGGGATAGGCCTGTGCACAGAGCCATAGGTAGATTATTAGAGTGATAAGCTAATTAACCTGATTTCCCCCTGTCCTTGTTATATCCCCCTAAATAAATCAGAGCTGCTTGTTTCAGCAAAGTTATACTGCCTGAGGTATTTGTCTATATTAAAGTACTGTACTGTGATTGTTGCACTGTATCTCATTTCACAGGAGGTCCCAGTGCCGGAACCAGACCTGGGGGTAAGTGTATACTGTGAAGGTAATTCTGATATATTTGTGGGCCACTAGTGGGAAGAAAGGGGTTGCAGTGTCCCAGAGGGCTGTGACCAAGTTAGTTTAACTATTGCAAACCCTGACCTCTGGGTGGAGGCACCCCATTGGATCCAGGCCCTCAACCTGTTAGTGGCAAATCAGGCAGGGGTAGTAGCCCCTGGATAGCGCCATCTAGGGGTTACATCTTGGAGGCTCACCGCTGGGATTGTGTGTCCTCTAGTGGCCATATTTACTAACCACTGTTAAGAAAAAATGGGTACCCGACAGAAGTGGCTGTGCACCGGCTGGTGGAGGGTGTACTGGGAGGAGATCGACCCCAAATGCTATGCTTATCCTGGACATCCCCTGGGTATCAATACGGACACTGTGCAGGGAGTACTTTCCAAGGTGGAAGGTTTACAAAACCCTGTGGTGGTGGGTCGGCATGCTAATCTGCTCACCCACTTTCCTGGCCCTAGTAGAGTTTAAGGATCCCATAGATAGCTCCAAAGTGCCACAGACCATTACCCCAGAGGGAGCCCTCACTGCTTGGAGAGTGATAACTAAGGACAGTAAAGACCCGGGGGAATCAGCCCCACCACTATCTGAAACTTTGAGGAGAAATTTGCTGAATGGTTGCTGGGAGAGGGAAAACTGTGGAGGACTTGAAGAAACTATTCTTGCCACCTGGGGTGTTCCTCCCCAACACCCTCTCCTGCTCCAGTGCCCGTAATGGTGGCTGAACCAATGCAGACTCCTATTTCTGCACCTGCCATTAGTCACGACTCTTACCGAAGGTTGAGGATCTTCTCTGGCACCTCCCACCCCCAAGGGAGGATGACTGGGAGACCTGGATAGACTATGTTGCCCCAAGTGCTAGAATGGCAATGCTCGGAAGGCGAAAAGCAAAGAGGGTTAGTGAGAGCCTCGAGGTCCTGCCCTGGCTACCATCCGCGCTAAACGGGCCAGTAACCCTGAAGCGACTGCACAGGCCTATCTTGAGGCCTTGGAGAATGTGTATGGGCCAGATTCTGATGAGGACCTATGGTGGAGAGTAAGAAATGCACAACAGTACCAAGGGAGTTGTTGTCTGTGTATGTCTCTCGGCTGGAAAAATTGTTGCAAGAATGCCTCAGAAAGGGTAGTTTGCCAGCGATTGAACTAGACCGAACCAGACTGGACAGAATCCTTAAGTCTGCCCCTTCTCAGAACTGCTGTTGCTTCAGTTACGCCTGGCAATCGACTGGAATCCCCACCTCCTATGATGAGTTAATGAGAGAAATTGAGGAGTTGAGAAAAGGCGACCTCGGAGGTACCTGCACCAACAGCTGTGGCTACGTACCGAGTGACTGAGGGTGACCCATCAAGTGAAGTTCAGGGCAGAGGTTGACAGTCAATGAGTGCTCTGACAAGGAAAAGATATGCCACAATGGGGCAACTGTTGAGAGAGATCCGAATTCAAAACAGTCCTTTATGAAGGCCACGCCCTGCACGGGCCCTGACCTATATCCGACTGCATCTGCTAGTGGGGTGGGGTACCCACCCATGTATCTCCTGCTGATAACAGCTCCAAACTCAATTCCTTGACCATGGAAGTGCAGAACTGACGAGATGTCTCCAAATGCTTATCACGCCAGAGACAGAGATGGCACCCAGGTTTCCAGTTAGTAATACCCGCCCTGGCTCCCAGTGTGGCGCCTGCCAGCTCAAACTCCAGAAAGTATGTTTTGCTATAATTGTGGGAAAGATGGGCACATGAAAAGGGAATGCCAGTCCCCAAAAGACACTGACAAAGTTGCATATAGGCTACAAGGAGAGCTTCGGAGAAGAAATCAGTGGTTAAGAGGTGCACGACATGATCCCAGTGAGGGCACCAAAATGCTAATTCACGCCCTTTGTGGCAAGGTCAGTTGCCCAGGCCCCCACTACCGCCTCTCCAGACTGGTCCAGAATAGTGGGTCCCTCCAGGAGACCACTGTAAAGGTGAATGGAGTGTCTACAAGAGCTGTATTAGACAGTGGCTCCCAAGTGACAATTATGTTCCAGGATTGGTATCAGAAGCATTTGTCAGAAGTACCCTTACAACCATTAGAAGGACTGCATGTATGGGGTTAAGTGAGAAGGCCTACCCCTATTCCGGTATATCCGATTTGGCTGTCTTTCCCCACCTCCGTGGCTGGAGTGGCTAACAAGTAGAGACCCTAGCCTTAGTGTGTCCCCCACTGGACTGTATGATGGTGTCCTTTGTTGATTGGAACAAATGCTCATATGTTCGGAAGGCTGGCACAGTTGTGTTATGAAAACAGGGTCAAAGACTAGTAGAGCTTTAAGAGTTCCGCTTTAATTAAGAAGGCCTATGAGGCACAGAGAGATGCTGAAAAACAGAACCAGAGGAACCGGTCGGAATTGTATGGAAGAAGGATCCTGAGTCTCTGATCCTGGCGCCAAATGCCCAGTGTACCTTACAGGAGAGGTCCAGATCAGAAAGGATGTTAAGAATAAATATTAATGTTGGATGCACCAGGCGATGGAAAATTGCCAGAGGGACTGCTGGTCAAGCCTAGTATTTTGCCCGCTAGAGCCCATGCTTATGCCAGAAGGGTAATGGTCCAAGTTCATAATGTGTCTGAAAGAGACATTCGAGTAAACAGAGGTTGCATCCTGGCTAATGTGCATTGTGCAGACACTGCAGTGCTACCCAGCAAGAGTTCAAGGAAGAATGACAGAGTAACGCCTGACTTGTTTGATTTCGCACTCCCGCTGCCAGCTGAATGGAAAGTGAGGATCAGTGAGAAGCTTGCCCAGAGAGACCAGGTGTTTTCTTTAGGAATGGGATGGTGATGCGTGCAAGGAGCTGAGCACAATATCCGGGTGCATGACGAAGACCATTTCGTGAGAGGTCTCGACGCCTGGCACCTGCTGACATAGATGATGTGAGACGGCATCTGCAAGAGATGTTAGCTGCTGGTGTAATACAAGAATCCAGAAGCCCTTATGCTTCCCCCATTGTGGTAGTGAGGAAAAAGAATGGAACAGTAAGGATGTGTGTGGATTATCGCACCTTAAACCGGCGGACTATCCCTGATCAGTACACAATGCCCCGCATTCAGGATGCTTTGGACTGCCTAAACGGGAGCAAGTGGTTCTCTGTGCTGGATCTCCGCAGTGGGTACTACCAGATCCCGATGGCCCCAGAGGACCGTGAGAAGACGGCCTTTATCTGTCCGCTTGGCTTCTATGAATTCATGAGGATGCCTCAAGGGATTTCAGGTGCCCCAGCCACTTTTCAACGATTGATGGAGCGTGCAGTGGGGGACATGAACTTACTAGAGTGCCTGGTATACCTAGATGATGTTATTGTGTTTGGCAGCTCACTGGAGGAACATGAGAGCAGATTATTTAAGGTATTGGACCGACTGGAGGACTTTGGCCTTAAACTGTCCATTGATAAGTGTCAATTCTTTCAAACATCAGTAAAGTAGTGGGACAATAGTATCCACCGAGGAATAGAGACCGACCCAAGTAAAGTTGAGGCCTTGACCACCTGGCCACAGCCCAAAAATCTAAAAGAACTGCAAAGATTCCTGGGATTCTGTGGTTATTATCGGCGCTTCATCAAGGACTATTCAAGAGTGATCCGCCTTTACTTAACCTTACTCAAGGGTATCCCCAACCCACAAAAATACCAAAAGTCAGCGTCCTCAAGACTGAAAGAGTGTATTTTCATCCGAGTGAAGTATTTGGGGCCGCTGGACTCCTGATTGTGAGACTGCTTTTCATGAGATCATATATCAACTTACCCATGCTCCAGTGCTGGCCTATGCCGATCCAAGAAAACCTTACGTCCTGCACACTGATGCTAGCTTGCAAGGGTTGGGCTGTGTTGTACCAAGAGCACGAGAATGGCCTGAGACCAGTGGCCTTTGCCAGTAGAAGCCTGACCCCATCCGAAAAGAACTATCCTGTACATAAGTTAGAGTTCCTAGCTTTGAAGTGGCTATTGTTGACCAATTCCATGAGTACTTGTATGGGGCTAAAATACTAGTAAAACTGACAATAATCCTTTGACCTATGTGCAGACCTCAGCTAAGTTGGATGCCACTGGCCATAGGTGGCTTTCTGCATTATCTACATATGACTATGCTCTGAATACCGAGCAGGTCTGAACCACATAGATGCTGATGCTCTCCCGAGGCCTGTTCCCCAGAATGATTGGGTCCGATTGGCAGAACCTGACATTCGGCACTCTGCCGGAAGTTTGACAGGGAGGAACAAATGTCCACGGACGCAGTGGACTGCATGGTGGATTGCTTGGGACCCTCTGAGAATTGCATACCTGCTGCTTATTGCCACTTTTCTGCATAGACATTGGTGCACTGCCTCAGCTGGACAATGACAGTATTCGCGGGCTCAATCCGCGATTCCATGATCAAAGCAGCTTTAGAAGCCCTCTATGCAGGAAAAGATGTGTCCAAATTACGCCCACTGATTTGAGAACTGCACTGTTATACAAAGAAGGTCCTAAATTGAAACTGATCAATAAACTGTTATACAGAGAAACAGTAGACAGAGGGGACAAGTAGACAAACAACAACTAGTGCTGCCCACTGCCTTCGAGACTCAGTACTGAGGTCCTTGCACAACCACATGGGGCACCTTGGTATAGACAGAACACTTGACTTGGTGAGATCCAGATTCTATTGGCCTAAGATGGGGGCTGATGTGGAGCAACACATTCGAACTTGTAGTCGCTTGCTTACAGAGGAAAGCTTTGCCCCAGAGGGCTGCCCCTTGTTAACATCACCACCAGTGCACCCATGGAGCTGGTCTGTATTGATTTTCTGAGTTTGGAGTCAGATCAAAGAAATATCAGTAATGTGCTGGTGGTCACTGACCATTTCACGAGATATGCCCAAGCTTTCCCACGAAAGACCAGAAAGCATCCACTGTGGCCAAAGTACTTGTAGAAAACTTTTTGTTCACTATGGGGCTCCACAAAGAATCCATTCTGATCAAGGAGAGACTTTGAGAGTCGTCTGATCAAAGAGATGCTTTCTCTGTGGGAGTGCGAAAGTCCAGAACCACTCCTTACCACCTCAGGGGAACCACAGCCTGAACGTTTCAACCGCACTTTGCTAGATATGCTAGGCACCCTGCACCCAAAGGACAAGCCTAGATGGAGCTAAATTAGCACCCTGGTACATGCTTATAACTGCACCAAAGTGATGCCACTGGATTCTCCCCTACCGCCTGATGTTTGGAAGAGAAGCTCAATACCAGTAGATGTGTGTTTTGGGGTCTCTCCTGATGGGGTTCAAGCTGACAACTATTTACAGTATGTGCAAAAGTTAAAGGCCCAGCTAACTCATGCGTACCAACTGGCTCAAACCATGGCTGCCAAAGGAAATCTGGCCAACAAAGAAAGGCATGATAAAAAGGTGAAAGCACAGGAACTCCAGGAGGAGATCGGGTATTGCTAAGAAATCTGGACTGCATGGCAAGCACAAGATTGCTGACCGATGGCACCATCTCCTCACATTGTAGTGGGCAAACTAGATGATCTGCCAGTGTACAAAGTAAGGCTTGAGAATAATTCAAAAGATGTAAAACAATACATAGAAATCATTTACTGCCCATTGGACAAATCTTAATTGAGTCTGAGCCCCTAGAAGATGCCCCTCTGGACCAGTGACTAGAGCTGCTGCTAAGAAAAGATCAAGAAAGTCTGCACCTACAGAAGCAAAGTTAAAGTGTTCCCTCCACAAGTCCCAGTTGAGCATGACTGTCAGTCCATATCGGAAGAAAGTGAGTGACTTTGAATACTATCCTTCTTACGAACTGAGTCAATTGTTTCGGGCAATCCCCTAGTCAATACTGGAGACAAAGCTGGGCCTTCTGGACTGTCTAAGCCCCAGCTTCATCCCTGAGCCAATGCTCCCAGAAAGTGAAGTGAAAGCATCAGATCAGATGAAATGGAATCATTGTGCATGGTTGAACTGTTTGAGCTTTCAGGGAGGAAATGATAGATTGGGGCAGACTGGTGATACACCGAACAAGAAGAGTATTTTGAGTGCCCTGACAGTCCACTGCCAGTGTCCGAAAGCTCTCCATGCGAGCCAAATGTTGTGGACTCAGAAACTGTAACTCCTGGAGCTGAAAGTGCCCCAGTTCTAGCTCTCTACCCCCATGGAGACTCCCTGACAAGTGAGGACAATGCTGAAAATGAGGCTCAGAGTGCAGAGACTATAACAGTTCCCCTAGAAAGACTGGTCGAGCTGTAAAGCCTGTGGTGCACCTCAGTTATGATTCACTTGGGGGCCTGTGGACTTGCCTCTCAATGTTGTCCATAAAGGAGTGTATGTGTCCCCGAGCTCACTGCCCAAACTGAGCATCAGTGCTAACTCCAAGTTACTTGTGTTGCCCTTTCAGTATGGTGCCTTGCCCCATCCAGCCCCAAGGTAACTGATAGGAAGGGCCCCTCTCTTCAGGTTTCATGTACAAGAGGTAATAACTTGAGTTATGGTACAATGTGTATGTAATACTGTGTAAAAGTGACGACTGCAATGTTTCAGAAATGTGTTCTTGGTAAAATGATATATTGACTGATGATTACATGTGCGAGCCTAATGCAAATGTATATGGTTGCAGTTGAAACTTATGGGTACTTGCTTGACGCGACGTCAAGCTTTCCCAAGGCAGGAAGGTGTAACCCCCTGCAAATGGGGGTTCCAAAGACTTCCAGGAGCTTGCTTGAATGCTCCAAGCCTGAATGGTGTTTGGCATTTAAGCCATTTATCAGTGAGTGTTTTAGAGCCTCTGGTACTGTCTCTTTAAGAGCTGTCTGCTTGCAGACATAATTAGTTGTATGGGGGACTGTGTGCTTCTCTGAGTACCACTCGAGCTGCTGCCAATTCACTTAATTTTTGCAGTCACTAGGAGTGCAAAGGAACCTATCTGAAAGATGTAACTGTTTACCAGAAATTATTTAGAGTAATAATGAAATTACAGTTTGTCTAACCTGCTTTCTTTGCAGTCAGAACTGTGTCTGCTAGTTCCCATTCTAGTTTTGAACTGCTGAACTGGACCAATCAGTGTGGGGTAAGCTAGCTCTAAAATGGTGCCTTAGACGAATCAGAACTTGGACTCATAATCTGAGCCAGCCACAAGAGGATTGTATGGGCAGTGACTCTGGGAGATGAAGTTTAGACTTCAGTGCCTTTTGGACCAACAGCAGCAGTCTATTGTGAGTGAACAGCCAATCCAGTCAAGAACTGGGAGGAACTCAAAGGAAGTGCCCGGTTTGTCGGTTGGAGTTCTGTTGAGCTTTGGCAGTGAAGAAGGAAGGAGCCCTGTACTTTTTCAGTGTGCAGTTTTAGTCAAAAACGTGTGTAAGGCCCAGAGTTCCGTCTGCAGCTTGTTAGGACTGAATCCTGTCCTGTGAAAAGAATCAAAGGATCTCTGAAGAGTAGAAACCAGGCTCACCCTGTAGAAGACTGGAGGAATTGCTGAAAATTACACTCGGTCTGTCAGGAACTGAATCTGCTGTGTGTTCTCCTGGGTATTGTGCAGTAATTGCGATCGGGATACAGATGCAGCCTGCCTGGTATAGTGCTTTCTTTTATATGGATGTGTGAAGAGGTTTGTGTACCTCAAGTGAGCCCTGCTGACATTGAAGGACCCTATCTTATTTGGAGGTCGTGAGTACTAATTCAGGGTCGCCCTGTTGAATTGCCACATTAAATCCAAATGGAATTACTGTACTGCTGACTGTTTAATTCTCTTTTCTCTGTGTGAAAGGGCCCTACCAGCTGCCACGGTTTGGACTAGCCACTAGAGCTTGGGTACCAGGGACAGTAACTGATAGGGATAGGCCTGTGCACAGAGCCATAGGTAGATTATTAGAGTGATAAGCTAATTAACCTGATTTCCCCGTCCTTGTTATATCCCTAAATAAATCAGAGCTGCTTGTTTCAGCAAAGTTATACTGCCTGAGGTATTTGTCTATATTAAAGTACTGTACTGTGATTGTTGCACTGTATCTCATTTCACAGGAGGTCCCAGTGCCGGAACCAGACCTGGGGGTAAGTGTATACTGTGAAGGTAATTCTGATATATTGTGTGGGCCACTAGTGGGAAGAAAGGGGGGTTGCAGTGTCCCAGAGGGCTGTGACCAAGTTAGTTTAACTATTGCAAACCCTGACCTCTGGGTGGAGGCACCCGCCATTGGATCCAGGCCCCTCAACCTGTTAGTGGCAAATCAGGCAGGGGTAGTAGCCCCTGGGATAGCGCCATCTAGGGGTTACACATGCATTCCAGTTTATGGACCCTGTGGAAGCTGGTAAGAGGGTGGAACAGATTCAAAAAGACTTCGAGGTGGCTCAAGATGTCTCTATGGCAGGTCAAAGCTTCAACAATGAGGACATTTGAGTTTGGCAAGCTGTGGGTTTAGGCAGCCTTCTAATTTGGCCTTGTGCTTCAAGCGGTGTTCTCAAGGACTGGGTTTTGAACTTGAACTTTAATTTTATACCACTGTAATACTTTTGTTATGTGGCGAATGTATTCTTTTATTATGCTTTACATGTCGTCCTTTGGTGGGACTTGATTTACTTTTAAAAGACAATCACCATATTTACCTTTGTTTGCCATACTGTTTATTTTTTTAGAATGCTACTGGTGATATCTGGCTCTATAGCAGTTTATATACAGATGTTATAAACATTTTGAGAATTATAACATGTTAGGAATGGGGTCACATCAGCACTGGCTGTTGATTGCTACTTTTTCTTTGACTGATCTGGACTGACCACCTTTTTTTGTAGGGTGCAGCCATTCGTAATTATATGTTGGACAATCTGTTACTTTATGGTTTCCCCTATATCTGTAACCTTTGTGCTGAGATTTTGGTATCCTGCACCATTAGAGGGCTCCTGTGCATTTTTGTGCTGTCTGGCTTATGGAAACTGTAACTGTGTGTTTATCTGAGTGAATCAATGAACATAAAGTTAAACAAAAACACAGCGGGAACTGGGTGGGTGGTTGTGGTTTGGGCTGGTGATACATGAGGGCAGGCCCTAGCTCTCCTGGTCCTGGCCAGCTGCTGTCCTGTTGATATTTGCAGCTTAAGAGTGAAAGAAAAGAACAAGTTCAACAAGAAACAAACCAGCCAAAGATTGAAAGTCCACTATGTGACTGTGTGTGTGTTGAGGGGGATGGAAAATTGTGACTGAGGGAGGGGGAGTCAGCGGGAGGATTAGCAGAGGACTCCACATTAGTTAAACGAAAGGGATCTGGGAGAGCTGGGTGGGTGGTGGGCTGCTGCGATGCACGTGTGGCTCAAGGACTTGTCTTCAGCCAGGTCACTGGTCAGATGGTAGACCATTCCTCCAGAGCAAACGTTAGAACTTAAAATAAATAAAAACACATAAAAACAACACAGTGGGGACTGGGTGGGTGGTTGTGGGTGGGCTGGTACAGGGCGGGCCTTTAGCTCTCCTAGTCCTGCTGCCCTCCTGTTTTGGAGCTTAAATAAAACAGAAGAATGGAAGAAAAGAATAATGAGAAAGTAAAGTCCACTCTCTTACTGTGTGTGTTGAGGGGGGGGTTGACTTCATTATTACTCCTGGGTGGGTGGTAGACTTCTCCAGGATGACTCAGAGAAGTCAGACCAAAACCAAAAGTTTAAAAAACAAAATAAAAAACAGAGAAAAGAAAGGGGGGAGCTGAGTGGGCGGTTTGGGGTGTGCTGGTACAGGCCTGTCTCCTTAGCTCTTCTGCTGCCATGTTTTCTTGCTTGGTAAAAAAAAACTAAATAAAATGAAAGAACAGAGTGACTCAAACAGAGTTAGAGAAGGAGAAATAAAACAGGAAAGAGAGAACAACAATAAAGCCTAGTGAATGTGTATTTGTTGGGGCCAAGGGACTCCAACCTAGTACTCACATGCAGTGCCCCCTCAGTTTCATCATCCAGTGTCATCCTGCAGCTGTGAATTATCTCTGTTCTCAAGCACCCAGTGGCCACATCCTCTGGGTAGGTGTTTTCCATAAACCATTCCTGCTAGCCAGGTATATGGAGATGTCATCTGATGAAGTAGCAGGGGCAGGAGAGTTTCCTGATGTCCCAACACACTACCTACAACCACAAACCAACAGGATGAGCAATTTGATAGTAATGCAGCAGAAAGGAGCACTGCACAAGAGAATGCAGCATACAAAATCACCCTGACCATAGCAGAAGAAACTAATCAGTCATCAGTTACTAAACTGTGCCTTATTGGTGACTGTTGAGCTGCTGCTTGCACTGCCGGGGCTGCTAGGGGTACTTGTGACTCTGATATTACTGCTGCTTGACTAATTGTCACAGCTTTTCAACAAACTGCTTGAGCTAGTCACCCCTATTGATCAACACACTTACCTGAATAGTGTGTATGTGTGTGTGTGTTAACTTTGACTCACCTGTCATTGTTTGCATTTCATTTTACTAGTTTTCTTGGTCATTCCCCGTTTACAAACCATGGACAAAACAGTGTAAGGAAACTGTCTGAATTGTTTAAAAGATAAGGCAACAGGAGTGGGCATGATGCAACTAACAGACCTTCCAGTCCCAAAAGAGGCCCAGAACAATCTCTGTTGGAAAATAACCCAAAAGAGTCAGTTTGTGAGCGAGATGACAAGTGGCACATCCCCTTTCCCTAGCCCTACAAGTGATCCAGTACCAGGTGCTGTGCAGGTACATCTAGTCAAGGTAGTATCAAGAAGAGAACCATGGGTGTTACTGCACCATGCAAGAGGAGTAAGGGGCATGGTAGTAAAGGCACTATTATTAAGAGAACCAAAGTAGTTGGTGACATTACCCAGAAAGGAACTAAAAGGATGAGTATTTATGCATTTAATGCACCACTGCCCTAATCATCCTCTCACGAGTCAGACTCCTGCATGGACCATCACAGCAGTGCTAGCAACTTTGTGCCCAGTCACCATGGGTTCGAGTCATCTGACTAATACTAGTGATGTGGTGCAGGAGAGAATTCAAAGAAATTCTGGAAGTAGGTCATTGGGTGGGATCAACTCAAAAGCAGATAGTGACAAGGAAGATCCTCCTGTCTCAACTGCTGACACTGTTATTTTATGGATAGAAAACGATGATGACAGAACTCACAATGTAAGCACTGCTGCTAGTGCTACAGAACAGGTGCTTATGCCTGGAGGTAAAACTAAAAAGGCCACCTCTCGGGTCTGGAATTACTATTGTAGTGACTCCCAAAATATTTGTCATGCGATATGCACTATTTGTAAAACTGATGTCAGCAGAGGGAGACAGGAGAATCACTTTGGCAGATCAACATTGATAAGACACACAAAGAGAATGCTCCCAGTGGTATGCAGAAAAGATGTGATGCTGCTGAGAAGATGTGATGCCACTGTGTGAGTCAGAGAATGAGGCATTGGATGACAGGGACCGTGACCATTTTTCTTTTGTAACCAAAATGGGTGGCATTGCTAATTATTGTTCATAGCCCCTCAGCCAAAAAGGTCAAACACATAATTCATCATTACCATCAGGCACTCTAGCATCTGACAGTTCCCCTCCATTTAATTTGGGCCACTCTTTTTCGGAGCACAGAAGGCCCAAAATCAAAACAGTTCACCATTCAAGAGTTATTTCAAAGGGCATGTAAATATAAACCCCATCATCCAGCTACCTAAAAATAAAACAAGGCCATAGCAGAAATGATAGCATTAGACCTGCATCCCTTCTCTTTGGTCGAGTCCTTTTATAGGGTACCACAGTTGTAACATTTCCTGTGGCAGAGCAGGAAGGGGCGGATCAGTGGGGCCTCTACAAGGTGATCTCATTTACAGGGGCACTAGTAATTTAACTTGTTATAACAAGTTAAACAAAGCACAATTAAACCATTACTTGCATTTTTTTTCCTTTTTTTTCCTCCTTCTAATTACTCTGACTAGGTTACAAACCCAGCAACTTATTTGGAATGGATTTCATTAACTGCAGGTACTGTGGAACAATTTTCAGAAGGACAGTCTTACAGGATTTAGGACACTGTCCTACATGCTGGCCTTTGGAGATCTTAGGGCTCAGCTCCGGGCAGCATGGGCAGAGATTGCACGCCTCAAATTTCATATTGAAGAGGGAAATACATTATAAGAACCACCGCCATTTCCCCAGCATCCAACAGAAAAACCTCGACCACGCAGAGGGTAGTTGGTCCAGGAGGTTGGCAGGTGGTTAGGAGGAGAAAATCAGGTGCCCCATCACTCTCTGCTCTCAACACATTACCTCCAAAACCGTATAAACACTACAAACAGGTATCTGCCTCTATCTCTGAAATCAAATAAAGAGGCAGAAGACACTGCAGAGCAGGACATCATGCACAGGAGCTAGCACAACAAAACTCACCCAAATCAGGAACCAAAACAAAACAAGCACAAAGGGAAATCCAAAAACTTGATCATAGGGGACTCCATGATTCGGGAGTTGATACCCATCTCCAGCCAGGGTGATGGTCAGATGTCTCCCAGGTACATCAGCATGGAGAGACACTGACCGCATTACAAAATTGTTCACAAAGCAGGAGAAAACATTGATGTCCTAGTACACATAGGGACTATCGATCTCGCCAGCCGGTCAGTTGTGGAGACCAAGGAACACCTGACTAGGCTGGGTGACATACTATCATCTATTTCGTCCGCGCATCTCCTCTCTGAGATCCTGCCAGTCTGGGAGAGGGAAGCAGATGGACGGAAGGTCAGAGAAGGGGAAATAGGGGACCTAAACACGTGGCTCAAGGGCTGGTGCCAGGAAAAAGGACACAGATTTGTAGGGAACTAACAACAGTTCTGGGAGCGAAAGTTCTTTAAATTTGATGGACTGCATCTGACTAAAGAGGAGTCAGTGCATTGGGGCCAAGTTTGACTTCTTTGCAGAATATTTAAACTAGCAAATGGGGAGAGGGGTGCACCCCTACACGTCGAATGGGAAGAACACCCTCCCCTCAGTTAGTGGTCAAACAGGAATTCAGCATGCTTGCCGCTCATTTGCATCACCAGGTAAGAAAAAGGTTTGTCTCCCATACAACGCACAGGGTAATGCCAAACTTCACCCAACAACTAACACACCAAAATCTGGCCAATGGAAAATCATGTACACAATGCTCACAGCCTGGGAAATAAGATCCCAGACCTGCAGGCAATAATGTCAGAGGCTAAACTGGACATAGTAGCAATTAGTGAGACGTGGTTTACCAGTAACCACACTTGGGAGACTTCAGTACCTGGCTATGTATTGTTCAGAAGAGACTGAGGTGCAAAAAGGGGGGGAGGAGTGGCCTTGTATGTTAATGAAAATATCAAAGCTACAGAAATTCAGAATACACATAAGGAGCCAGAAGAACTGTGGGTCACCCTGGAAACAGGAAATGGGACAGCCATAAGAACTGGGGTTGTCTACAGGCCACCAGACCAGAGGGAGGACATAGACACATTACTGTTAGAAGATATACAAAACATGACAGCTAAAGGGGAGGTTCTGATAATGGGAGACTTCAACATGCCGGATACAGATTGGTCATACCAGCAGGAACATCTGCCAGAACTAGACTCATAGTGGATTCCCTGCAGGGGAGGGCCTCAAACAACTGGTACAGCAACCCACAAGAGACAGGGCTATCCTAGATCTAGTACTGACTAACAAAGAAGGGATCACAGATCTCAGGTAGAAGGTCACCTGGGGCCAGACCATCACATGGTATGGTTCAATTTGGCTACTACATCTAAATCATCCCATTCCAAGGCAAAATATGGGACTTCAGAGGAGCTGACTTTGATAAGATGGCCAACAGAGTTAAGCTAGCCCTGGCAAAAGAAACACAGGTGAGGGGGTACAGAGCAAGTGGGCAAGCATTATGGATGCAATACTTGAAGCAACATCCCATTGTGTTAGACAGAAAAGGAAGGCAAAGAAGAAGGAAACCACTTTGGTTCTCAAATACAGTAGCAGAAAAGGTCAGAGCCAAAAGGCTGGCCTTCAGGAAATATAAGGGAACACAGTGGGATGAAGATAGGGAGGCATACCAAACTGCCCTAAGGGAAGCAGGTAAGGCAGTAAGGCAGGCAAAGTCCCAAACTGAGGAAACACTAGCACGAACAGTAAAAGAAGGTGACAAGACTTTCTATAGATACATTAGTGAAAGGAGAAAGTCCAGAGGGGGTATTGCTAAGCTTAATGGAGAAAAGGGAGCATGTGAGGAGGAGGAGGACTCTGTAAAGGCATCTATCCTAAATAGATACTTTTGCTCAGTATTTACTGAAGAGAAGGTAGGGCAGGGCCCACAGCTCAGCATCATGGACACAGGGGGGAGGGAGGTGAGCACCACTCCTCACAAAAAGAAAGGGTCCTACAAGAGCTTGCTAAGCTTAGGTGGATAAGGCAATGGGACCTGATGGCATACATCCCAGGGTACTTAAGGAGCTAAAGGAGGAACTAGCAGAGTTACTAGCAGAATTGTTTAGTGAGTCTCTGAGTACAGGAGAGGTCCCAGAAGACTGGAGAAGGCTCATGTGATCCCACCCACAAGAGTGGTAGCAGGGAGGAGGCAGGGAACTACAGACCAGTCGTCTTACCTCTCAGTAGTGGGCAAGATTATGGAGGCACCCTTAAGGAAAGGATAGTGCAACACCTGGAACCATAGGGCACAGGATCCAAGACAGCATGGGTTTACAAAGGAAGGTCCTGTCAAACTAATCTCATAGATTTCTTTGACTGGGTAACCAGAGTGGTGACCATGGGGAGCAGTTGATGTCACCTACCTTGACTCCCAGCAAAGCTTTTGACACTGTTCCAACAGAAGATTGATAAATAAGCTGGGTAGGCTCTAGGTGGGTCAGAAGTTGGTCAACTGGGTGACAAACTGGTTGACGGGCAGAAAACAGAGAGTGGTGGTAAATGGTATACAGTCAGAAGAGATGCAAGTCACAAGTGGGTACCTCAGGGATCAGTCCTGGGGCCAAGTCCTCTTCAACATCTTCATTAGTGACCTTGCAGATGGACTAGAGGGTAAGGCTTGTCTGTTTGCAGATGACACCAAGATCTGCAACAGAGTAGATGATCCAGATGGGTGGGCAGAATGAGAAGAGATCTGATAACCTAGCAGAATGGTCAGAAGAGTGGCAACTGGGATTGTTTGCAAAGAAGTGCAAAATCATGCACATAGGGAAGAGAAACCCTGAAGCCACCTATAGGCTGGGGGGAGTTGCTAGCAGTCACAAAGGAAGAAAGAGACTTGGGCATCATCATCACTGATGACCTAAAATCATCCAAGCAGACCTCTAAAGCAGTAGGTAAGGCTAGGGGGTGTTAGGGTGTATTAGTAGGGGTATCACAAGTCGTAAGAGGGAGGTGAAATCCTCTGAAGTAAGACACTGGTTAGGCCCCATCTGGAGTAGTCATGTGCAGTATTGGAGGCCACACCTTCACAAGGACATTAATCCAAATTGAGGCAGTCCAGAGAAGGGCAACCAAAATGGTGCAGGGACTGCATCAGAAGACATATGAGGACAGATTAACAGAGCTCAATATGTACACCCTTGAGCAAAGGAGGGAGAGAGGTGATAGATCGAGGCATTCAAACACCTTAAGGGCATAAACAAGGTGAAAGAGTCTAACATGTTTAAATATAAGAAAATAGCAGGACAAGAGGACACAGCATGAGATTAGAGAGGAGGCCAATTAAGGGGGAATGTGAGAAATTCTTTTTCACAGAAAAGTGGTGGATGCATGGAATGGCTTACCACAAGAAGTGGTAGCTATGAATACAGTGCAGGGCTTCAAGCAGGCATGGGATAGGCATAAGGGAGCAATACAAATGACTCTGAATAGATAGGCCACTGACAGAGCAAAGGCCGATGGCACATTTATAAGGTAGAAAAAGAAATGGGCAGACTGGATGGGCCTTGAGGTCCTTATCTGCCGTCAACTTCTATGTTTCTATGTTTCTATGAGTCTGTTGGTTTTAAGCAGCTAATGCAGATTGCAGTTCCTTTCACAATATCAAATGCCATCCAGGAAATACTTTGCCACAAAAGCGATACCAAATTTGTATTGTGACTTGCGTGAGAAAGTGACACAGGCCTTGAAGCTGGTAGCAGTATTACAACAAGTCCATATTACAACCGACATGTGGACTCGCGGCCAGACCGTAGACTACATGACCGTCACTGCTCACTGGGCCTCCTTCCATGATTCCTCTGCCTCATCCTCTGTCTCACAGCTCAACCAGGACATTCAAGAAGCAGGCTGCCTTGTGTATTACGAGTTTCGAGTCCAAAGATACTGAAGTAAACCCTTGCAGGAGCTAAGAAGACACTTTGCTGAATGGTTCACTCCTTATGGCCTTTCTCCAGGATTTGCCGTATCCGATAACGGAGCTAACATCATACGTGCTGTGAAGGATGACTGGTATATGCCCATACCTTGCTTCGCTCACACCCTCAGTCTCATAGTACGTGATTTTCTCCAGGATGACAGAAGCATTCAGAATGCCATTAGTGTTGCATGCAAGATCTGCAGGCATTTCAGCCATTCCGCCAAAGCATGCAAAATATTGTGGCAGCTGAAAAAGGACAATAACCTTCCACAACATCAACTAAAGCAGGAGGCAGTTACCAGGTGGAATTCCACCTTTTATATGGTACAATGGCTCCTTGAGCAGTGTAGAGTAGTGCATCAGTACAGGATGGATCACTTCATAGGGAAAGGGGATGTTAGTCTCACTTCCACCCAGTGGAACCTGATGTCACAGTTGTGCCAAGTACTTCAGCCCTTTGAGGAAATCACTAGGGAAATGAGTGCAGACAATGCCAGTATAAGTCAGGTTATCCCTCTGATATGCTCACTTAAACAAAATGGAACAGCAGAAGGCAAAATCCCTGGAGGAAAATACTATGGTTTTGCTTGTAGAAAACCTGAGTATGTCCCTTGAAATGGACCCCAAAATAGAAATGGTTACAATCTGAATATTACATTCTTGCCACCATGTTAGACCCTCGATTTAAGGCTACCCTGGCTTCCATCCTCCCCTTTGGCATCACAGACATCAGCAGATATAAAGACCTACTCACTGAAAAAGTGTCAGATGAAATGGTGGACACTATTTAAGCAATAAGACACTCCAGGGTGTGTGTTATTGTGTAATAACGTCACTGCTGGGGTGGTTAAGCATCAGGTGAAGCTCTAGAAGTGCTTCCACCCTCATGAGTGACGTTATTACACAATAACACACACCCTGGAGTTCCTTATTGCCATTATACAATGACTCGTTGTGTATTATTTTATTGGATGGTGTTTAATTAATATGCAGAGACAGGTTTTTTGTTTTAAAAGAATTTTATTTGTTGCAAACTGGTAGCTTTAGAATTTGACAAAAAATAGTCCCTTCAAAGCAAGTGTAAACGATGTTAACTATTTCAACAGTTTCAATAAGTGGTGGTATTTTACCATGTGGATTGCAATGCTGTCTTGTCCTGACCCCCCCATGCCAGTTTTGATTGTGGAGCTACAGTTTTGTAGATCTTATTTCCCAGGCCTGTTTATTTATTTATGTCATTGTACATGGTTTGAAATAGAAGCGGGGACCAGAGACCACTTCAGGAGTGGGAATCCTACTGCCGGTACTTCGGAAGCGATCGAAAGTAGCTGTGGGGTAAAAAAAAGCATTTTCTGTAGTGTGCCAGTTTTTATTTATTTTGGCTTTTGATTTTGTTTCTTAGCTTGGCCGTAAGCAGCATGGCCATTTGTTTTGTGAAGGAGACAAGTAGTGTTTGGAGCAAGAGAGCCGCTGCATGCGGTTCTCTGGGAAACGGCCGAGTGAGTGCGCGCTGCATTATCTCACAGAGCCAGCAGCAGTGAAGTCACTGGCACTAAAGGGTTGTTTCTCGAATGAAAAGTATTTTTTTTCTTTTCACATGAACTTTGATTTGCTTGGAGGTATGAGGGGCCGATTGTGTGTGTGTGTGTGTGTGTGTGTGTGTGGCCCAGGAAGGGGGGCTATGCATGGCACAGTGAAGCTGCTTGGTTTGTGGGGTAAGCAGTGGGAATAAAATAAGTGTGCCATGATTTGTCAGTGTGTTATGAGGTCAGTTGTGTGCCTGGACTTAATACAGTGATGTTATTGTGAAATAACATCACTGTTCCAGGCACCCAATGACCAATCAGAGGCAGGAAATTTCCTTGCCATTGTATAATTCATCATAACAACCTCTTGAGCATATATACTTCCCAAACCTCACTACCAGCAAGAGGTGCATCCACTGTGAAAGATCAAGATGAAGAAGAGAGCATTTGGTCAGAGCTGCAAGATATTGATAAAAAACAGTACTTGTTCCAGTGTTTTCCAAGGACATACTGCTGCCGGTATGGTGGAAGACTATCTAAAAGACCGTAGTAAACTATCTATACACAATGACCCTCTGAAATATTGGCAGATTAAGAGAAAAGATCTGGCTAGCATTATACAAAACAACCATTTTTTACTTGAGTTGCCCTCCCACCAGTGTCTATTCAGAGAGAGTCTTTAGCACAGCTGGTAGTGCTGCTTCTGACCTATGTAGCCATTTGTTACCAGAAAAGGTTGAACGCCTCACATTTCTGAAGGCCAGTCTTCATCTTTTCAGTGGATGCACTTCTGCTGTAAAACATCACAATGGTCCTAACAGTGATGAAGAGGAGTCAGTATGTATTAATGATGAAGATTAATAGGCCATTGTGTCATGTGGGTGTTTAGCTGCTGAGGATGTCTGTAAGGTCACAGGGTAAAACTACTGCAGAAAATTACACCAATATCCTGAAGTGTGACGGAAGGAAAGACACAACACGACATATGTAACTCCCAGGAGGCGCTATCCCAAGGGCTACTACCCCTACCTGATTTGCCACTAACAGGTTGAGGGGCCTGGATCCGATTGCGGGTGCCTCCACCCAGAGGTCGGGGTTAAGACAGTCTGATATGACTTGGTCACAGCCCTCTGGGTCACTGCAACTCCCCTTTCTTCCCACTAGTGGCCCACACAAATCAATCACAGTACTCTTGCAATATACACTTACCCCCAGGATTGGTTCAATCAGCGTGACTCTGGGGCTCCCTGTAAAACAAGATGATACAGTGCAAAAAATCACAGTACAATACGTTAACATAAACGAATACCTCAGGCAGTGTAACTTTGCTGAAACAAACAGATCTGATTTATTTAGGAGGGTATAACAAGAACAGGTGGAAGTCAGGTTAATTAGTTTAAACGCATTAATAATCACAGTACTGTGCACATATTTCAGAATCCCAAATGTCACTCTTACTGGGTACCCAGGTAATAAGAGGCTAGCCTATTTGATGCAGCTGGTTGGGGCCCTGAAGATGGAAAATGCATGCACAAAACCCAAATTGTAATCCGGAGCCACTAGGCTCAGTTCGTGGAGAAAGAAAGGAAAAGTAATCAGATGGAACACTTGCAATTAGATGATGTCAGGGAGCTAACCTGATTTGTACTCACAAATTCAATGCTGAAACTGAATGAAAGGCAGATTGTCCTGGATTGCCAGGAGGAGCAGACCATGTGGACAAGGACCTTGTGACTGGACCCCACGGCAGTTCAGAGCAAATGGATGTAGTCTGGATTAGCTGAGGGGTTCACTGCAGCTTCATGCACTCAATTCACTGTACAGGGGATTTGAAACGCGAGTTCCCACAAGCACTACACACATTTATATGGAAAAAGAAAGTACTATACCAGGCAGGCTGCTTCTCTATCCCGATCGCAATTACTGCACAATACCCTGGAGAACACACAGCAGACTCAGTTCCTGACAGACCGAGCGCGATTCAGCAATTTCTCCAGTCTTCTACAGGGTGAGCCTGGTTTCTACTCTTCAGATCTCCTTAATTCTCTTCATAGGTCGGATTCAGTCCGAACAAGCAGTTGCACAAGCTGCAGACCGAAACTTGGGGCCTTACACGCATTTCCCGACTAAAACTACGCACCGAAGGAGCACAGGGATCCTTCCCTCTTCACTGCCAGAGTTAAACTGAAACTCCAGTAGACAAAACCGGGCACTTCCTTTGAGTTCCTCCCAGTTCTTGGCTGGATTGGCTGTAACTCACAATAGACTCCCCCTGTTGGTGCAAAAAGGCGCTGAAGTCCAAACTACATTTCCCAGAGTCACTGCCCATACAATCCTCTTGTGGCTGGCTCATATTACGAGTCCAAGTTCTGATTCGTCCACAGGCACCATTTTAGAGCTCCCTTAACCCACACTGATTGGTCCAGTTCAGCAGTTCAAAACTAGAATGGGGAACTAGGCAAACACACTTCTGATTGCAAAGAAAAGCAGGTTAGACAAACTGTATTTTCATCACCACTCCAAATGATTTCTGGCAAACAGTTACATCTTTCAGATAGGCTCCCCTTTGCACTCCTAGCAACTGCAAAAATGGAGTGAATTGGTAGCAGTTCGAGTGGGACTCAAGCAGAGAAACACACAGTCCCCCCATACAAAATAATTATGTCTGCAAGCAGACAGTTCTTAAAGAGACAGTACCAGAGGCTCTAAAAGCACTCACAGATAAATGGCTTAAACGCCAAACACTATTCAGGCTCGGAGCATTCAAGCAAGCTCCTGGAAGTCTTTTGGGAACCCCCATTTGCAGGGGGGGTTACACATACATAACCACACCAATGCTACTCTTCTATTTTAGTGCACCAATTTTAAGTAAAATATCTTGGGCCTGATTTTCAAAGGGGCGCTACATCAACATATGGACGATCCACAGCTGCCGCAACCTCCATGTGCATCAGGGACTCCATACCCTATTCTAGAAAAAAGAGGGTCCCTGTGCCAAAGTCCCAGAAGTTGCTGCAGTCTCAGTCTTGTGTCAAACCTTTGGCACACCAGAGAGGTTTGATGGAGGGTCCTGTTGTCAAGCCCCCCTAGCTTGGTATAACCCTGACCCAGAGTCGTGATGTTGGCGGAGAACAGGCTGCATGTTACACTGCAGCTGGACCAGTAGGGGGTGCCAGGAGAGGGTGGCAGAGGCGCAGTTGGCTGTGGGAGTGTACTCTGGTGGCACCAGGGCAGGTGTGCTCTGGATGGGAAACACAGCCACAGAGTGCAGTGGGCAGTATGCTGCCATGAACCATGTCCCAGACCCCTAATGCCACCAGCCCTTGCCAACCACCTACATCATGCCACCACCCCAAAAGGGGGTGACTGACCATGGCTGCAGAGGATTGGGCATAGTACATAGTGGGGAATGTACCCTGAGCAGAGCCACCTGTCCTGATGCACAGCCACAGGTGCCGGAAGAGTGACGGCAGGTGGGATGGGCACCATAAGCCGCGGATTCCATCCTGAGATCTGGCAGTCAGCATGTTGGGGGCATGTGCATGCTATGGGTCAACTGGCAGGGGTGGCAGCATTGAGGGTCTGGAACATAACTAGCAGCAACATACTGACAATGGTCACTCCATTACTGTGCAGCACTGTCCATGGCACAGCTGCCCTGGTGTTACCAGTGTTCCCTCCCACACCCTGCTGTACCCATTTTCCCAGCACTGGCACCCCCAGTGGTCCTGCTGCACTGTGCCAGACAGTCTGCCCCCCACAACGTGGCTTACACCAGCCACCAGGTGCAAGGGCTGTTAAACCAGCTAATGGTTGGTCTAACCTCAATGCCGTGTTGCATCCCTGGCGTAGCTTCCAAAATCCCCAAATAAGGGGATGCTTCAGCCCCTCCAAGGTGCAAGCCCTCTTGCAACCTGCCACACTAGCACTTCTGGTGTAGGGCAGCCTCGACACAAGGCATCCTAATCTCGACATAGTCTGCATTCGAAAATTGGGACTGCTGCAAACTTTGGCACAAGGTGCCACTTGCATCAAATCCTTTTGGCAGACACCTTGCACCAAATTTCAGGCTTTTAAAATTGAACCCCTTCTCTTCTTTTGTAGGTGTGGGGGAAGAGGGAGTAGGCTGTACCAGAATACATCTGGAATGAATCTGTAATAACATCTACTAGGGGGACTTGGCTGCTGGTAGAGACACCCAATCCAGGTTTAACACAGCTAAAGTTATATAAAATCATGTAGACAGCAAGCAGATGCATATAGTATACTTTTATTATACAGTATTAAATTAGTACTGTGTGATAAGGGTATACTATAGGCAACTGTGTGCATTTTATGCAACAATGCATATAGGGCTAGGTTGGCCAGCTACCTAGGGTTTATATGTTTTCTCTTTGTCTTGCTCATTGGGAGGCAAATCATAAGCACACACACGTAACTTCAGATGGAAGAATAAGACAAATTTACATTTGGCATTTATAATTGTACTAAATTAAAGAGCTACTGATGCCTCAAAGAAAACTTTGAAAAACATAATAATTAGGTACAATTCAGCTTGCATTCTATATATATTCTATATATTTCTCTTCCCCGTTATTTATTACTGAGTAAATTTGCATGACTATGTTATCTTTATCCCTTAGAGTTCATCTGCCTCTATAGCTTACTCCCTACTTCAAATCATAATCCTCTGTGGCGACATCACAATGTGTTGCCATGAGAGTAACTGTGATGTCACAAGCAATGCATTATGACCTTAGGTAGGGAGAAAGCAATAGAAATAGATGAACTCTTCAGGAGCAAAGATCCTGTTTTCATGAAAATGACCTCAGTAATAAATAATGGGAAGGAGGACTACAGAACTAATGTGAAGCACATGTTGAACTGTGTCTTAATATTACGGTTTGTTAAAGTTGTCCTGAAGGTGTCCGCTGCTGTTTAACATTTTCATTTAGTGGCAGTGGAATTAAAATGCCAAATGTCAATTCATCTTCATTTTCAATCTTAAATTACGTGCAGTTATAAATGTCAAATGTCAGTTCCTCTTCTTCTTTAATCTTAAGTTACATGTATGTGCTTATAATTTCCATCCCACAATGTGTTACATAAAGGCAAAACATAAACCCCATCTAGCTGATCAACCTAGTCCAATATGCATTGTTGCGCAAAATGCTCATAGCAATTTTTTTGTAGTTGTCGGACTAAAAAATGTTAATGTCGAACACAAACAATCCACTTGCAAAAGTCTCATTTATTTTTTAATCATGAAAAATGTTACTTTTAGCAAAATAACACCATATAGTATATAGCCATAGTAAGCTGTGCAAAATCCAGAAGCAAGGACATGGATAATAGTAAACCGGCAATACAGATTTTTTACAGAACCAGTGTATTCCAAAGTGGCTTGCCAAACACTTCATCTGCAATGAGCCAGTGTGGGTACTAATTCTTGCAAAAGTTTTTGAGACATTTTTTGTAATTTTATAGTTGTAGTTGCTGAGCTTCAGTAAAAAATCAACCCCAATTCCATTAACTCTTCTTTATTCTCTTGTATTGCCGAATGGAAACAAAGATTAGATTCTATCTATAATGTCAGAAATTTAAAACTATCTGAGGCACTTGCTTGCCTTTCTACATTTTTAAACTGGCCTTAAATTATGCTGGCATCATAAGGGTGGGTGGGCAGAATCCACATATGCAGTTTCAGTCCACACACTACCATTTGGTTGCTTCCTATGCAGGTCGGTCAGAAATGAACACTTTTTAAACAGCAGGATGCAGTGCATCTCAGGCAGTGGACCCCCTTTTAATACTACTGCCACTTCATTGACATTTTCTGGTGCTTTTCTCTTGATAAACACTGTTTTCATTCAATTATACCGTTAGGCCAAGTCTGGCAAATCCAAATCCAAACTCAGCCTGTAATTTGCAAATCCAAAACCAAATCAAAATCCACCCCAGATTTGCCCATTCATAACTACAATGTAGTTAGGCAAAACTTCACCCATGGTGGCCACAGGGTTCTAAAAATGGTGTCAGTGTAGTACCAATAAAGGGCAGAGTTAATCATCAGTACCTCCAGACTGTTATCAGCTACAAGTAAAGCCATTTAATAGAGCTTTCCATGGGCTTTCAAACTGTGATGGCCACTGTTAATCCATTTATGTATTTATTTCAAAAGTTTAAGCAGGAAAGACATACTGAGCTGCTGACAGCTCGTTTCATGATGTGTTCTGCGGGTGAGGGATACGAGAGATAGCTCAAGAGGAGAAAAAACATGAGTAGTTAACAGCATTACAAAAATAGAAGTAGTATACAACAATACAGAATGTCAAAGGAGCATGATCACAAACACTGTAAGGCAAATCAGTACAACAAGTATATGGAGTAGATAAAAACGGAATTGATAAGAAGGGGGAAATTACTCATACAGGTATAGCAGGGGGCAAAATGTGTGGGAGGAGGGGAGTCAGGCGGTAGACGGTCATGGACAGCTGCAGGTGAGAGTAGAAAGGTCATGAAGAGGAGACAGCAGAAGAGGCAGAGCATATTGATGGGGAAGGGTGGACCATAGTTTAGGAAAGTGATGTATGGTGTAATGATAACCATGACTGGGAGATGGCCATTCCTGGCTACAACATATTCAGAAGAGACAGGGCAGGTAGGAAGGGCGGAGGAGTGGCACTGTATGTGAAAAATGACATAAGGGCCACAGAGATCCAGGAGGAACAAAATGGGGGAGAGATACTGTGGGTTAAGCTGGAAAGGAAAATGGGGCCAGCCATCCGCACAGGTGTGGTCTATAGACCACCAGCCCAAGAGGAAGAAACAGATAGGGAGCTGATGCTAGCCATCCAAAGGATGGCAGACAAGGTGAGGGTAGTACTGGTTGGAGACTTCAATATTCCAGACGTGGACTGGAGCATCCCAGCAGCAGCATCAACTAGGAGCAGATTTATCCTGGACTCCCTTCAGGGTGCCTTCCTCAAGCAACTGGTCATGGAACCAACTCGGCAGAAGGCAATACTGGACCTTGTGCTCACATACAGGGACACTGTGATAGGGGTAACAGTGGGGGAGCACCTGGGGAACAGTGACCACCAGTCATTGTGGTTTGAAATCACAGAAGGAGCAGAACCAAACCACACAAAAACACATATCCTGGATTTTAGGGGGGCAGACTTTGGGAAAATGGGGAGATACTTGCAAGAGGCGTTATGAGGAATGGGGCAGGAATCAGGGGTTGAGGAACAGTGGGCAGTATTTAAAATGAGGATTACAAGAGCAACAGAATTATGCATTAAGCAGGTTAGCAAGAGGAAAAGGAAGAGGAGGCCATAATGGTTTTCCAAAGAGATAGCAAAGAAAGTGAAAGCCAAAAAGAATGCATTCAGGCAATTATTATGTATTATTTGTTTTTGTTAACCAGGTAAGCACACTAGACAACAAGTGCCTATTTTCAGGTGCGACCCGGGAGGTTACAGTACAGAAAACATTGTACATATTCAGGGTGGCATACAGGCCCGCAGCTACAAGTAGGCCAGATAGCATACAGTACACAATACATTGCATAGACAAAGAACAATCTCACCCACACACAGGTGGGGCCAGAGTACAGCATATAGACAATAGTACAGAGTCAGAGCTAACAAACATGAGTACAACTACAGGCTCAATACAATAAGCCCACATTGTAGCAGGGGGTGAGGAGAACAACAGGTACAGGATGCTGGATGGGGGGGCCTGAATCCGTAGACACCCCATGTGGCGGTCGGGAAAATGAGCAAGAGATTGAGCGAGATGTTGCAGTGAAAAGCATAGAGCTAGTGGGTGAGGAACCCAACCTGGTGGACCACCACGGCAAAGGCAGGCACGAGCTGCAGGGGGAGTACTGTCCAATCCAGTGGCAGGCCCCAGTGGGCAGGTCAGGAGATAGCGAAGGGACTTTTGGATGCCCCGAAGGAGAGAGCTAGAAGGGTAGGGGATCCCAGACAGCTGAGGGGGGAAAAAAGGTGCTGTCTGGAGGGGAGGTGGAGGCTAGGAACAGCTTGAGGGTGGGGAGTAGGGTGGCCACGAGAGCAAATAAGTGCGGGGGAGGAGAAGTGGTTGAGGCCGAAACCTACGTGGTGGGAGAGGTGTGGGCAGCCGCTGGTGGCTACTCGCTTGCCACAAGGATAGGTGGAGGCCTTTGAGGAATTTCTAGAGGGACGTTGAAGCTGGAGGGAAGGGGCGGCTCAAACTGAAGCAGGGAGGGAGTTCCAGAATCTGGGGGCATAGGCGGAGAAGATCATGGAAGCACTACTGAAGGAGAGATTGGTGGAACATCTGGTTGTCAATGAACTACAGGATCCAAGGTAGCATGGTTTCACCAGGGGGAGGTCATGTCAGACCAACCTCGTTGAATTTTTTGACTGGGTGACTAGGGAGGTAGATCAGGGGAGGGCAGTGGACAAGGCCTATCTGGACTTCAGCAAGGCCTTTGACACTGTGCCACATAGAAGACTATTACACAAACTGGGGAATATGGGTGTGGGCAGGACAATGATGTGGTGGGTAGGTAACTGGCTGGGCGGCAGGACACAGAGGGTGGTGGTAAATGGATGTCACTCCACAGAGGGAAGAGTGACCAGTGGGGTACCACAGGGATCAGTGCTGGGACTGGTCCTATTCAACATCTTCATCAGTGATATTGCACAGGACCTAGAAGGCAGAATTTCACTGTTTGCTGATGACACAAAGCTCTGTAACAGGGTAGACACACCAAAGGGTGTAGACAGAATGAGAAGGGACCTGCAGAAACTTGAAGAATGGTCAGGGGTTTGGCAGTTGAAATTCAATGCAAAGAAGTGCAAGATAATGCATATGGGGCACAAAAACCCTGGCACAATATATCAGTTGGGGGGTGAGGATATAGCATGCACCAAGCAGGAAAAGGATCTTGGGGTTATCATCTCTGATGACCTCAAGGTAGGGAAACAGTGTTACAAGGCAGCAGGTAAAGCAAATAGGATGCTGAGATGCATAGGCAGGGGCATCACCAGCAGGAAAAGGGAGGTCATAATTCCACTATACAAGACACTAGTGAGGCCCCACCTGGAGTACAGTGTACAGTTCTGGAGACCTTACCCATGGCCAGATTAATGGATATGGGGGCCCTACTCCAAGTCATATTTTGTGGCCCGGAGGGGGGGCCCTAAATGCCAACATCCCACTCTTCTGCAGTGCCGAGCCAGAAATGCGGTCACAACCAGGGTACTCAAGCAGGGTGTGGTTTATAATACTATGTGTTATGCCACAAGACTTGACAGGTCACAAGTCCTTGATTATAAACAACACAATTCAGAATGACCAATTACTGCACAAAGAAACAATTTAATCAGTACAATTTTAACATTTTGTAAATTTCCACTTTTTAGTTACCTATAACTCGTCTTGTTTTTCCCTTGTCACTACTGTACCTTGTAACTATTTTTGTTATTAATAATTATGAATTATTAATTATGGATCCTGTTTTCTTCCTCTTTTCTTCCCTCTCCTGAGACACACCTGGACATTAGACTTCAGTTATTGTGCCCTGCCTTCCCAGATATCAAATTCAAATTCCACAGAAATAGATTAATAAAAATGGAGATTGCAGCTGCCACGATCTCCCTGCACATGCTTCCTTGAATACCTATTCTCTGCCAAAACCAAAAAAACGAAGCATGTATTGAAGCAATTAGTGGGGCTCACAGTTCCCTCCCATTATTTCCCTGCTCAAGACTCCTTCGAGCTCCAAACCTGAGACATGCTCAAGCTCCTTGCCTCCACAATGCATCTGCCACAATCACCCTCTGTGCAGCAGCTCTGACTGACCCTAGCTAATGGCTACACTGAAAACATTAGCAGCACATGACACTGCGTTGAAGTCGAATCCGACTCTGGGTGACCCCCTGTGGCCTGGTCAGACTCTCTCTCTCTACTGTTGTGTCTTTAGACAGAGACTGTTCTTCTTTGATAGATGAGACCAACCCCGGCACCGATGACTGACTGCCACAGCTCTCTCTCGTTCTCCTCCTCTACTCCTCACCACTGCCCGACCACATGCCCCGATGCCATGCACACACACGCACTGATTCCTGCTCCCCAGTAGCCACACCTCCAAAGGACCTCTGATGGACATGATTGGTTGTGTGTGGTGAGGTCAGGGTGGATCAGAGGTGAAGCTGGAGCAGCTGTCGAAGAAACAGAGAGGCTCGCTTGCTCAGAGCGGCTGCAGAGGGGGGTCATCACTCACCAGGCTGACTCAGTGGATCGGGGTGGCTGACTGACTCCAAGGAGGGGGCTGCTTTTTGGGCAATTCGGCCCATCGGCGGTCACCAGTACAGCGGAATTAAAAGAAATAACTATAAATAAGTTAACAGTGGGGGCCCTCCTGAACCTCGAGGGCCCTACGCCATGGCGACTCATTAGGTTAATCCAGCCATGACCTTACCCATGTAATATTACAGACAGGGTAGAGAAGGTTCAGAGGAGGGCAACAAAGATGGTACATGATTGCATCACAAGTCCTATGAGGACAGGTTGAAGGAACTGAATATGTACTCCCTGGAGGAGAGGAGGGAGAGAGGGGATATGATAGAGACATACAAGTATCTTATAGGGAGGAACAGGGTGCAAGAATACACTATTTGTAAGCGAAAAAGATGTTCCAGGACTAGAGGGCATGGGATGACTGGAGGGAGGACGATTCAGAGGAAATGTGAGGAAGAATTTCTTCACAGAATGGGTGGTGGACAAAGTGGAACACCCTGCCTGAGGAAGTGGTGGGGGCTGAAACAATCACGGGATTTAAGAATGCATGGGATAGACATAAAGGAAGGGGTAAGGGGCAACAGAGTTCTAGGAAAACATAAACTGAAGTTACAAACTCAAATGGACAGACTAGGTGGGCCACAGGCCCCTATCTGCCGACACTGTCTATATATCGATGAGAAACCAGACTGACCAACAGTAGACTTCCTAGAAGGAATAGAGAGGGAATAGGAAACATTACTGCAGAGAGGGTATGAGGAAGAAGGGGGAGCTGGTAACAGGGATGTAAGGTAGGGGGAAAGGGAACCAAACCAGAATTTGGATATAAAGGAGGCACAATGGAAAAGGTGCCAGGCATTGAGAGGGAAGTGAATGGGCAAAGCAAAGTGAGCAGTGGTGGGCACAAGGGGACAGTCCAAGGCAGAATAATAAAAAGAAACTGATCCTTTCATTAGATGCAAATTTACTAATGTAAATAAGCCAGTCTTCAAATAATGGAGGCAGGGGTTCTCTCCATCTAGCCAATACTAGCCTTTTTAATCCCATAGCAATAAAGTGGAGCCAAATTTACTGAGATTTATCTAAAGTAGAAAAGGGAGGAACAATCACTGGGAACAAATATCCTTGAATTAGGTTGCATTTTTTTTTTATTCTGTTTATGCTCCTTGTTCCCCTTGACTCTTGGCCCCCACTCAAGCCCCACCACACTTCAGCCCTGTCACCCCACCTTCTCCCGGGTCTAACCTGCTCCCATGTTACCCCTATGTTTGGCCCCCCATGGTGGAGCCCTTGGGATGGGGCTAGGTCCCTTGGGTGCACAATATCTGCCATCATGCTGCATGGGGGGTGATCTCTCTTTCACCCATTCTATCCCTTAAGACGCAGGTGGCTCAGGTGCACATGCGCATGCACGTGAACGTGCATAATATGGCACCAGCCTGCATCTTCCCTGCCCCTAAGCCACTCCACTGCGCTGTCACCTGTGGTCACCCAGTAGCAGTAGGCGTGGAGCTGACTGCCCCCCCCGAGGAGATAAGCATCCTGGGATGCCTGCCTCCTTCCCCCCACCGCAAGCTCCTCACTGACCCACGCTCATTCCTGAACGCAGGTCACCAGTGTCATAAGCTGTAGCACGACCACTGTGCTGCAAAGCCAAAATTAGGTTACATTTTAGTATTTAGAACTAAGGAAAGCAACTCAATTATTTGTCTCCATGCTGGGTGTATTTTAGACCATGATCAAAGGGTATTACTTAAACTAGCATTACCTTCGGAACATCTTAAACGTGTCATTATCTGTTATGCCAGCTTTGAATAATTTTGCTGCTACTGATGGAGAATTTCAAATTGGATTAATATACCCTGTAAGTCTCTGCTACATTTATATGCATTCCCACATAGATGACTTCAAAGTTCTTGGGTGGTGGAGCAACTGAGTTCCTGTTTCTATTTGATTTGGGTGCTTCAGTTGAATTGTCTTTAATTATAGACAATATTCCATGTATTCTTCCTGCCCCTCCTTTACCACTCGCAGGAAGGAGAGTTTTTATCTAATCATCATCCAAAAGGAGGATGTTGCCCATAGAGATGGCCCTATTTATTGAAATACTTAGCTGACTTGTGTCTGCATCTGTCACAACTGTTAAACCAGCTATTACAGTGACAGACTACCAGTTCTGTCTGTCGAATTTCCATCCAGATCTGCATTAAAAAATGAGGTAAACTGAATTTGTGCCATTATTTTTCTTTAACTCAGATTGTGACTTTTTGATGTGAATGCATGCATTATCTGAAAATCAGGCAGATGCAAGCAGATCATGCAGTTTTGACTGCAGTCTCCCTTTTGAAAACCCACTCAAAGACTTTATCAGCGTTCTGTGGGCTTCACCACATAAATGTAATCCTTTCCAAACAAATCTGTGCATAGCAGATTTGAAAGATCTTTCAGTTTTGCAAGCTGTTTTTGTCTACTGGCAGACCTGTGGCAATTTCTATTCCCTCAGAATTATCAGGAAACAGTAAGCCGCATAGTACACTCAGAGCGCTGTCACTGCTGCTTCAGCTGTGCCTTCTTTAATTCTATGCTCACTTTGCTGAAGGCCTCCAAATAGCTCTTCTGGCATCCTTTTTTATGGATCCTATCAACCTCTCTCCCTTCAAACTGCCTCTTTGGTATGCTACCTCTTTAAGAGTACTAACTGCCCCTTTTTCCTAAAGCGCCCTTCCCCCCATTCTGACCTTCTGCCTTCATCAAAGAGTAGGAACTGAACCATGGGGGATGGGAGCTCTTTCTACTTCCACCTCACAGTAATCCAGGACCAGGCTCTTTGTTTGATTACTGTGCATCTCTCTGGCTCCAGGCTCTTTATTTAAATCGATCAACATCCTGACTCAAGGTCTGAAACACTGTGCAGTCGGGTATGTCGTGGAGCTGCTGCTTGTAACTTGTACAGTCACTTTTCTATCTAGAAATACTTTTTCTTCAATATGAATACAAGCCTGGCATGCACTCTTAAAGGTAACATCCCATGTGATACTATAAGATATATCAGATTGAAAACTACCTGTATGTTAAGAATTTTTTTAGTTTAATAAGAAAAATTCCTTAGCTATTTGTTATCCTGTTTTCTCAAACATAATAATACAATTTCAGTTCAAAGTCCCTGGCTGTGTTTCGTCCTTGATTTTACTTCTCTTTTTTATATCAAGATCACTTCAGATTATTTTTTTCTTCTTACCTAATACATCACATGGTTTAAATATATCTTGTTTACTCAAAATACTGACTGCTGTCTGGTCTACAACTACAAATTCTTGGGCAAGGACCTTGCACATTCCATCAAATACTGATGAGTTTATCCACTTTTTCCCTTTACATTTCTTTCTCGGTGTACAAGGTCATTCATTAGAAAATCTAAAACTTTGCAAGAGTCTCTATTCATGAAACATGCAGGATTCTGAAGGTTTAGAAATGACGGATATTACAGCAATATTTATTTACTTTTTGTTTACCGGGTAGGTACACTAGACAATAGAATTGCCTGTTTTCAGGCACGGCCTGGGAGGGTTACAAACATGGTAACAGAAGTCACATGGTGACAGTACATTTCAGAGCAGCGCATATGACGTTAATATTGAAATACATGACCTCAAAATATGTTAGCTAGTGGTATAGCAGTGCTATAGCAATACATTACAGGACATAGCATTTAATGGTGGTGCAGCAGTATAGACAGTTATTAGGATAAAAACAAGATATTACAATCAGAGCCCAGAGGAAAATAGCAAGACAAGAATGATACACAGGAAGGAAACAACCAGGCCCAGAGCAGGCAGACAACAGTTGCACTAAAGTGCATATCAGTAGTACAAGTTAGTATCTCGTTGTCATGTGGAAGGAGATTAAGAGCGAGTTTTGTAGGGCAGGGCAGAATCAGCAGCACAAGAATTTATCATTACACATAAGGAACATAAGGAGTTCCTTCTTGAAGACCATGTGTGACCGAGAGAGCCTTACTTCAAGAGGGAGAGAGTTCCAAAGTTTTGGAGTGAACGCTGAGAAAGCACTTTCTCCCATTTTTGATGCACATTTGGGTACAGCCAAGAGGGACTTGTCCTTTACTCTCAGGGGGTAGGCAGAAGTAGCCAGTTTGAACATGCAGGACAAAGTAGCTGGTATACCGGAGTTAGAGATCTTATAAATGAGGCAGCATGTGGTGTGCCTCCGAAATGATGAGGGTGAGAGCCATCCAAGACTGGAGTAAAGTGAGCAGTGGTGCATAATCTTGGGCACGGATAATGCAAATTGACAGATGTTATTGTAACAGATGTTCCATTTGTGCATCAATCCTTTATTGCCCTCCTGACATGCTAGCCTGTGAGCAAGGCTCGGCCGGAGGAGTCCCTGGGCAATTGCCATTCTAGCACTGCGGTGAGATTATGCCTGATCTTGTAGGCGAGCCCACGTATTGAACTGATAGCTTTGATGATGTTTGCCAAATGTAAGGTGAGATCTAAGGTAGGGTCAAGGGTGACTCCAAGATACTTAAAGGATACAGCCTCATTTAAAGGTGAGCTCCCACCTTGGCTATTGATGGTTAGTTGTGTGGAGCAGGTTTTGATCCTAGGTTTTGAACCAAAGAGCATGGGGACGGTCTTTTTTGGTATTTAAAATTTGCTTGCTTTGCTTCAGCATGTGTTGGATGACATCAAAGTCAGTGTTCAAATTATGGTTAATAGTGGTCAGGTCAGTAGAGCTGGAATAGAGCACCACGTTGTCAGCATATAAGAGCATAGAGCTTGTACCATTCAACAAGAGCAGATCCTTTGTAAACAGAGAGAACAGGAGGGGACCCAGGATGGATCCCTGTGGAACGCCAGTGACAGTGTGAGCAAGTGCAGACTTGGCACTGTCAATCTGTATGAACTGCTATTTGTCAGAGAGGTAACTAGAGAACCAGGAAGTGGTTTCAGAGGAGAAGCCAAGAGTGGAGAGTTTGGAAGACAGTAAGGAGTGGTCCACAAGGTCAAAAGCCTTCGACAGGTTAATGAAGACAGCCCTCATGAGCATACATTTGTCCATAGCTGACCTGATGTCATTAGTGAACTGAATGGTGGTGGTGAATATATTGTGCCCCAATCTGAAATCATGTTGTGCTGGAGAAAGTAGGTTGTGTTGTTGAAGGTGGTCCACTACTTGGCTGGCCACTAATTTTTTCCAGTAATCTATTTAACACTAATAGTATAGCTATGGGGTGTAACAGGAGCTTCTATTTGAGAAGCGATGTTTTTTAGGAATCTGGGAAGTAACACATCACCTCCAGCTGACTCAAATGCAAGTATGGTCTTTAGGAGGCACTGCACCTCTGATGTGGTAACTGGCATAAGTTTAAATGAAGGGTTGGCCAAGCTATTAGTTGCAAGTGTTTGAGCGGTGTCAGGGGTAGACAGATTAGTGTACCCAGAGAGATCCGAGAAACATGTGTTTAGGGCATTGGCAATAGTTGAAATGTTGTTGCAGTTTATTCCATCCAAAGTCATCTCCATTATGGGAGCACTTGTACCCTGCCCCAAGATGGATTTAATGAGATTCCAGAAAGCAAGGGAGTTCCTCACTGACGCTTGAAGAAGCTGTTTACAGTAGTTACTCTTTACAGAATTAATGGATTTTTATACACTGGTTCCTTAGCCGTCTATATTCATCCCATTTGGTGGGAGACTTGAATTGCTTAGCCTTGGTCCAGGATTTATCCCTCCATCTGATGGTGGTGAGGAGATCACTGCTCAACTATCTGGTTGCTGAGCCTCTAATTCTACATTTCTTAAGTGGAAGATGCTTTTCCTGCAGGTCCAAGAGAGTGTGTAAGAAAAAGTTGACCGCCGATTCGATATCTAAGGATTGATACAAGGGTGCCCAGTTGATTTTGCATATGTCAGAAAATAATGCCCCTGTGTTCAATTTTGAGAAGTCCCTGAGCTGTTTTTCCTAAGGAGGAGGCTTGGGTGCACGGGCATTCCAGACACAGAAGACTGGCATACGGTCACTGATTGAATCAGGCAAGGCACCCACAGAATAGATCTGTTCAGGTCTATTGGTGACAATCCAGTCAAGCAGGGACTGGAGATTGCTATTCATAGATGTTCTAGTCGGGCTAGTGACCAATTGGGTTAGGTGGAGCCTCCCAAGTTCGGCATGTTACTGCCCCATACTTTTCCCTAGCCAGTCAAGATTTAGATCACCAATGAGGAGAAATTCATGTTTCCCTTTTAGAGATACCAGATAATTAATGACATGTGTAAGGCCAATTATGCCACTCTTAGACGTGTTCTAGATACACAGGATAGTCAGCTTTTTGGAATGTCCTAAGATTAGGGCAATGTAGATGGCTTCACATTAAGCTTGTTGATAGGACAGATACATTGAGGTGTTTTCTTAACGTAGAACATAACCCCACCACCCCTTTTCAATATGAGACAGTCACTCCTAAATAGTTTTTAGCCTTTCATTACATGCACACTGTCAGGGATGCTAGGTTACAGGCAAGTCTCTGAGACCCCTAATAAGTCGAGCGAGTATTGTGACATCCATGCCTCCAGTTCTGCAAAATTTGCCATGATGCTTTTAATATTCATGTGTGTGATTCTGATACTCTTGCAGGAGGAACACTGGGAGGGAAAGTCAGGTGCCCCCGCAGACTGGGGGCCTGGGTTCGACTCAATATCACCAGATAATGAGAGATGGAGAGTGCAAAGCCAGAGCTGAGAGATGCGTTTCAGGAGATAGTTCTTTAGGGGTGCATAAAAGGTGGCTGAGGTTAGAAAGTGGGCTATTTTAGCCATATGGATAAACTTTTTGAGCCAGGTACTGGGTAAGGGTGTATCAGTCCTAACCAGCAGATTTGAGAAAACAAAATTATTGATATCAAAACTGAAATTTCTGGGAGAAGAGTCTGAGGGAGTAGCTAGGAGGTCAGTGATAAATACTAGGGTAGATAGTAGGAGCCCCACCACGGCCACGTAAGAGTGGAAACTTTTAACAATCATGTTGCACAACTAGTTGGGGGAGGAGGGGGTGGCACTGGAGCAATGCCAGATCAGACAGTCCTAACAGACTGCAGAACACATTCGGGGTACCGCTGCCAACAAGCAAGATGTTAAGATATGGATGAGGGATGAGTTTACCAAAATGAGTAACATCACAGTCTGAGTATACCTACCATTAATTAGCTTCCACAAAAAGCACAGTCATTAAATTCTGCAGAATAAATTACAGACCTGGACAATTACAATTCTGAAACAGTATTTTGTGAATGATAAAATCAGCCCAGGAGTTCGCCAACAGAGAAAACAGGCAGCGCTAACAACAGAGGTTACCTCCATATAGAGAGAAATTCCGCAGGTGGTGAGAATAGAAGCAAAGTTAATTCAGCCCAAGATACAGTTCAGGAAACATAACGCAATTATGGACAAACAATCACAATTATTACATGAGCTGCATCGGGGCACTCCAGAGACCTGGAATTATATTACACCCGAAACAGCAAGAGATACCACTTTAAATATGTACCTCCTCCCTTGCATTCAGTACAGACAGGATGTCCCCTGGGCAGAGGTTGTAGGAAGTTAGTTAATTTAACAGATGGTGGGGGATGGGCGGGAGGATAGGCAAAAAAAATTATAGTCATCGTTGCAGGGGGAGGACAGCAAAAATTACAATCAGAAACTAGCCCTCCGACCCCTGTTGAAGAGACTGCTCTGGCAGCAAACCGTTGTAACTGATGGAGTCCCCAGCAGTTATTAAACCAGTCCCTGGATTTTAAATTTGAAAGTTGGTGCCTTTTTCAAGCGCTCTGTAATTGGCTCCCACAAAAGGTCTGACAAATTCCTTGTTCAGTTCTGCAGCACCATCTGTCCCAACTGCAGTCTCCCTGATTTCAGAAGCGGGTCTCCCTGAGGAAAAAAGATCACAATTTAAGATTATAGTCCCCGTTGCGGGGGGGTGGCAGCAAAAAATATATGCTATAGCAGTTATAAATGTGTGATACAGATTAGAACAGTGTTCCCTACCCCTTTCATCTTTATCAGAAAAATAGCCAGAAAGGTGGCAATTATACAAAAGGAATCATAGAATCTCTTACCATAATGTCCCTAGCCTGTTTCATAATCTGACAGACTGTGACGGCGTAACAGCAAGGGTATTTTGTGTCTTCCACAGTAGAGGTAGGTATTCCACTGGGCACTCTCATCAAATCTTCCTAAAAATAACTTTTTACAACAAAGGTTTCAAGGATGCAGTTTTCTGTTGCTAGTAGGGGTGACAAGTTTGGGGTGCAAAGATGCACCCCATTACACTATCACCAAACATTGCCATACACAAAGGTCTGACTGAGCCTCCAGGGGGAGGAATATCCCAAGAAACAAAAATTGCCATGCATGTCACTTTGTCAGATGTTAGTGGATAATAATGAGGTTTGCACCAACAAAGAAGCTGGTTTGCCACACCTATATAGTTCTGGCCATGTCATCACACCAACTGCATAGTGCTATGCCATAAGCAGAACTCATGTAAAATGGTGCTACCACCACAAGATATCTCACCACCTGACAAACCCCCGCCTTTATTTTCACTTCTGGGCCAAAGACTGAATTAATTTTCTAATCAGACTGTCCATCCCTGGTGAAGCAGGCACATTCCATCTGCCCACTAACTTTCCTTGCTTCCCTGGCTCCATTCCCAAACAATGACATGCTGTAGTGAGGTTTCACAATGGTTATGGTCCATTGTCAGATCCACTGTTGGCAGTTGCAGTGTTGTGACGTCCCCTACAACCTGCCTGTTGTAGTTCCATAGACGGAGAATGTTGCAAAACTCTCCGGCCACCTGCATGAGGGTTGCCATGCTTTGTGCATGGCGTTGTAGACCATTAGCATACTGTACCTGCCCCTTTACCCACAAGGTCTCAGTGTCATTACCAACGATGCACAGAAATGCTAGCAACACCAATGTGCATAGCATGATGGAGTTAATTGTGAGGAACTGGCTTTAAGTAGTCGACAGTCCCTTGCTACTGTGTCTGACGCTCCTGGTGCAGCATTCCCCCTTTCCTAGGATGCAGTTGAACTTTGCAGCTCCTTCCCATTTTGTTTATATAACCAGCTCCTTTAAGGATAATAGATATTATATCTTTCTCCAAGTTGATGTGCCATTCACTTGATGCTCTTCCTTCCAGCGGTGTCAGGAGACCATTAGTTCTCCTGTACTCAATTTAAATGATCTGCAAGAATTATATGGAGGGAGTAAGATCTGCATTTCAGTTTTTTTATAAAACATGCATATTTTTCATCAGCAATGTTTACAATGACTTAAGAATAATGCATATTAATTGTGCGATATAACAAAATAACCATTGGGGACCATGTTTACCTCAGTAAAAATGCTACCCCTCTGACCGTCAGCAATATAGAGAGGCTAGAAACAAGTGCACCTGGGCAATTCGACTAGCTACGTCCACCTACTACAAGCAAGCACTCACCTCCACATGGGGCACCGGGAATAAATTCTGGAACAATGTCAAAGAACTCTCTGGGAAAGCCATTTCCCCAACCCCCACTCCGATTCTCAATCAGGACACCCTCACCCAGGACCCTAACATAATAGCAAATGCTCTTAACAACTCCTTCTCTGATCTAAGCCACATCCTACCACAAAACTTCTTTGACCCTATCCAAAATGGTCCCTCTAGCACCTCCTCACCTAATACATGCCCTCCCTTTCTGCTGAGAATCATCTCCTGCAACAAGGCTAAGCGCTACCTATCCAAAGCACTGAGCAAATCGCGTTTCGGCAGTGACTTCCTAGACCTTAAAATTCTCAGACTTACACTCGACGAGACTCTGCCTCACCAAAATACTAAACTGTTCTCTGACACTGGGTCAATTTCCAACTCTCTGGAAAAGGGGGTATCATCACACCTATCCTAAAAAAGGGTAATCTAACTGACCCTAGTAACTAAAGACCCATCACAATCCTCTCCCCCCAAAGCGCTGGAAAAAATTGTGGCAGATCAGCTCACAGAGTACCTGAACAAATACAATCTGCTGTGTCCAGAACAGCACGGGTTTAGATCAGGGCACAGCACCACAACGGCCCTCCTTGAATTTACCTCCTACATACACGAAGTGTTGGATCAAGGGTCACTTGCAGGGGCTATCTTTGTAGATCTGACCAAAGCATTTGACACCGTCAGTCATGCACTTCTTATCCACTTGCTCCCCTCCCTCCATCTTGCCCCTGAAGCAGTCTCCTGGTTTAATAACTATCTCTCTGACCGGACGCAACAGTTAAAAATCAACAGCACCCTATCTGCCAAGCTACCTGTTCACTCTGGAGTCCCCCAAGGGTATATCTTAGGCCCTCTACTTTTCACTCTCTTTCTCAACTCTCTCCCCCTGGCCTGCAGTGGTAAACTATTACTCTACGCCGATGATGCCGTTGTATACTGGGAACACACAAATCCTATCTCCTTTCAAAATATCCTGAAAAGCTGCTTTCGAGAACTTGAATCCTGGTTTACTGATCACAGGTTACTACTTAACTACAACAAGACCAAATCTATGATCTTTGCTCACCTCCAAAACCCCAATAGTAATGCCCAACTAACTATCTCCAATCCACAGGGCACCCAAATTGAACAGGTGAACAGGTCACTAACTTTAGGTATCTGGGCATTACACTGGACACGTCCCTCACCTACCACTCACATATTAAACACCTCTCCACTTCTGCCAACATATGGCTGGGAATTCTTTACAGGCACAAGCACTGCCCCGGTGCTTAGACTGGCTGTTACCTGCTCAGTACTATCTGTTGCGACTATGGGATTACAATTCATGGCACAGCTGATAACACAGCCCTAAATAATAATAATAATTAAATGTATTTAATTATGCACCTTTCAGTGTTTCAAAGCGCTGTACAATATTAGTACAAACAGAACACATATTCAGATACATACTGTATATTATAAAATCAAGATAAAACAGGAAACGCCTTTCCCCATAAAAAAAGTCTTTAGTGCCTGCTTAAAACTCCCCACCATCCTGCACTCCCGGAGCTGACGGGGCAGAGAATTCCAGAGGGTAGGTGCTGCAAATCCAAAGGCATGTGCACCAGATGACTTCAAGTTAACCCTCGGAATCTCCAGCAACCCCTCATCAGCCAAGCAAAACTGTCACAGAGGGGTGTAAGGAACCAGAAGCTCTTTCAAATAATTGAGACCCAATCCGTGTAGGGATTTGTAGGTCAAAAGACCTACCTTAAAGGTGATCCGCCACTGTATTAGCAGCCAATGCAGAGCGTGCAGCACAGGGGTGATATGAGATCTTCTAGATGCCCCAGTCAACAAACATGCTGCCGTGTTCTGCACTAGCTGCAAGCGGTGGATAAGAACCCCAGGAAGCCCTAGATAAAGGGAGTTGCAGTAAACAAGGCATGATGTCACAAAGGCATGGACCAAAACAGGCAGGTCACTGGATGGAACAAGGTGCCTAATCCTGGCAATGTTCCTAAGATGGAAAAAGGCCAGCTTGACGACTGCCGATACCTGATGTTGAAGAGTCAGACCAACGTCAAGCTCCACTCCCAGGTTATGCACCCATTCAGAGGTGAGAATCTGGTCTTTCCCCAGGACTAAACCGGAAGGGAACCCAGTCCTCAGTCCCTCTACCCTATGACCCAGGTCCACGACCAAAACCTCAGTCTTTCCTGGGTTCATCTTTAGACCACTGGAATTCATCCAATTGCATCAAATTAGCTCTTAACAAAGCCTGCCAATTGGTCACTAACGTAGAAAGATCATCCCACACATGTGAGCTCTATAATCGAGCAGACTGGATGACCTTTGAAGGGAGACTAATGTACCACACCTTCCTCCAAGCAAAAAAGATCCTGATGAAACTTTCACCTTTGGGTCTTCACCCCCTCATCCAGCCAACCCCTCATAGGAGCACCCCTCGACATCTAGCTAACACCACACTCCTAATCCCCCACTGTAGGACTTCACTAGGGCAAAGGTCTTTCAGGTATCGAGTGCCACTCTGGCTTAATCAACTCCCTTCCTCCATCTCCCAAGCCTCCAGCCTTAGCCTATACAAAAAAGGCCTCACGAGATTTATCCTGGACCCTGAGACTTGTGGCTGCCTCAACCGGTCCTCCCACACTAGGCTGAATTCAGAAAACCAACGTCTCCCTCAATTCCCTACCAGGCCATCTTAGGTCTGGGTACCTTAAACACAACCCTTTGGCCAAATGCTAGTACCTGAAACTAGCAACCAATCCAACCTCACCGCAACGATCCTGGGTTCCTATTCAACCCTAGTGAAACTGTGTGCAACTAACCTAGTAAGCTAATTACTCTGTACTGATTCTACTATGTTATATTGGTTTAATGTATTGTTTGCGTGGTTAACAATGTACAGTTTATCACAATGTGTTGTTCTGTTACGGATGTGGAGCCTTTGCAAAGGAGTCTTCGACTCAAAGGATTGTAATTCCGAAATTTCAATAAATAAATAAATAAAAATAAATACCCTAGCTATGCTTTTTGAGACTGCCTTAATTTCTGAAGAGGCCGTGAGACTGCCATGTAATGCACCTTCATTCTGACTAGTAACAGTTGCATTGTGAGTGAAAAGAGAGCTTGATTAGATCCCTACTTCAAAATCTTGGTCATATACAGTTTTTACCAGTGCAGTGTGTGCATAAATTGTCAGAGTTCCCAATTTTTGAAAGCAAACCTTTCCAGGAGTTGAGAACCCCTGCACTATATATTGTTTTATTTTCATTTAACCCTTGTTTTACCAGCTAGAACTCTTATCAAAACAGGGATCTCTTGTGAAAGGTTAACTCAGTTTGTTATATATGCCGAAGTTACCTCATGAGTGCTCTATTACAGAGTACAGTTAAATGCACTTAAACAGTTGCCACAGCTACCATCTGTGTTGGACGTACTGTGTGTACTATATGCATTACACACATACATGCACATTTGCAGCTGGATTATCGAGTTATACTCCGAATATCGAGATGTGGATCTGCATCACAGGAACTTGGACTAATACCCAGTGTTGACATTTTAGCAAAGCAGGGGGTGTTGTACTTCTGAGATGCCCCCCCCCCACACACACACACACTGAGAGGTTAAACCAAGGTCTATTCTACCCATCTCTGGTGGCTGCATGGCACTGATTGTAAAAGTAGGGGATTTTACCCAGTGTCCTGGCCAACATTCCTGTTGTCAATGAAACAGATTCATGTAACCCCCGATGAGGCTAGATGGACCTATCACACGTGAGTGGGTCTTTCCTGATGACCAGTTACCAGTAAATTAAACTAATAAATATACTCTAGAGGATTTATTTATGCAAATGTACGCTTAAAATTTAATGCAGAAACTTATGCCAGTAAAACCTAGTGATATATACCAAATTTCAGCATTTATGGTTTGTTGCTGAGTACAACTGACTGTCACGAACATTGACACCGAGGCGATGAGAAAATAGTTTTTCAGCAATAATTTTAAAGTTAATATTAGGTTGCTGTTTAAAAACAGTAATGAACAAGGGCTACACTGAGGGCACAATGACAGTGCATCATGTTCCCGCGTGTGCAACCTGCATTCAGAAGTGAGCTCAGGATTCTGCATCAGGGATAGGCCAGGCCAGGCCAGGGCAGCTGCCCCATGGCAACATGTCTCAGTTAGTGAGGGCAGGTTGTGGATTCCAATGCCATGGAAATCCCTGCTGTTGGATCAGGAAGCTTGCTCTCACTGCGGGGATGCTGCGTGTGTATGAGGCTTACAAAGGCATGGCCCACATCATGAGGTGGAGTGAGGAACTGGAGAATAAACTGGGGAAGGAAAAAAACCTTAGCTGTCTGAATGACGGCTAACCACCTGAACCAGGTATATCCCTGATAGCAGTGTATATCCAAGAGGTGACGGCTGGGGAGAGGGACAAAAAATATGGTATATCAAAATAAAAGTAGCAAAACCACATGCATTACTTTTCTGTATAGAATCAGCAAGATAAAAGGATTGGACCACATGCTGCTAAATCTGCCTTTTCCTGGCAGTTAGTTATGCAGGGACTTTGCCCACACCTGAACTAATTACTTCCCGTACTTATTGTCTGGACATGACAGATTACAGTACGCACTTGAAATGGAGGGTACCAATACTATACTGACTGATGGAATTACTAGTCAGCATCTAGATTTTATTGTGCTCTTAAGCCTTTATGTATTTAATGTTTGTTATCTCAGTTTAGCATCTACAACAATGGCTCCACCGGAGCTAAAACGTTTAACTGTTTGTCTTTTAAACCTATGTATTGTTTTCTTCTTTTGATGTAGAACCTTTGTAAATGGGCAGTTGCACTAAAATATTACATGGTTATCAAAGTCATAAATAAAAATAAATGAATAAAAATGTGAATATTACAGAATATTCTGATAAATAAATGTATTTACCCTCCATGATTTAAATTGAGGAGGGAATTTGATTTTGCATAGCACGTTTTAAACACACTACACGACAAAGTGAGTTACAAGCCTTGAACAGTTGCCACAATCATTAGGCGTACACCAGGAGGAAAGCTAGATGGAAGGCAGTTAAGGAAGACTTGGAGAGGTTAAGCACAGGGAGAGAAAGATTATAGGGAGGTGAGAGGGAAGGGGGAAGGCAGGATTTTCAAAGCCAGTCCATCACGGATCCACCTACCCTATTTTTTAATGTGGATTTATGTCCACACTGATAGACCTGCAATTGATTTCTCTACATGTGCCCCATGAGTGACTAATGGTCAGATGTGTTTTTTTCCCACACGTGCATGAATAAATGATGCAGTGATGCAAGGGGACGCATAGCCCAATTTATATTTTTTTTATTGACGTAAGATACAGCAACTCATGGTACACCATCATAAACTGCCTGCAGTCTTGGGAAACAGCTGTGGGCAGCCCAGGCCCACACTCCTCAAAGGAGGTGCTGGCAGATCCTGCTCCTCTGTCTGTATCAGGAGCTTTGAAAATCCCACGTCCCACTGAGAGAGAGAGAGAGAGAGAGAGAGGCGCAGAAACAGAACCAAAGAGAGAGAGCGAGGAAATGGGAGGAAGAAAGTTTGAGGAAGGTTAAAGAAGCCAAGGGGGGTAAACAGAGGGAGAGAGAGAGAGAAAGAGATTAAGGAGTTAAGCACAAGGAGGGAGAATCACACGGAGTAAAAATATAGGGGTGATTGGATTCAAGGCTAGGTCTCCAGGCTCATGGCTCTCTGCTTGAACTGCCATGGCACATCACACAAGCCTCCCTGCAAAGTATTCTAAAATTTGGAGAGAAGTAAAAACAGTTTGTCTTCAGACTGTAGGATAGGATCCACATTTGTTCTTAATTTGGAAAGATGAGGACACATGATTTTTTTCCAGCTGTAAAAAAACATGTCATTCATAGTGCAAAAAACAATCACAAATCTTGCCAGATAAGACAGCATTAACAATGGATTGAAAAAGAAATCAATCATTCATTATTTTGTTAGTTTGCATCGCCATATAACCCTTGTTTTTTTCTGCACTGGTGAAGCATGACAAATGTCGCACTTATGACCAAAAAGAGTTGGCCTCCATTGATGTCCCAGATTGGAATACAAAAGCATTCAAGCAGAGCTGTCATAAAGACCTTTTATGTTGTGATTCCCTCAATGGCCACAACTGCAGGGAACTGATCCTACATGCTGGCTTCATCCCCTATGGTGTGCTCTGCACCAGGGCTCAGTTATTAGGGCAACAATTATGCTTTACTATTGTCTGTGCAGTTTGCATGCTGTTAAAACATACTTTTTGGAGACGTTGAAAGTTGGTACAGTTCAGGCAGGGCAATTAAGACAAGATGGATTTAGACTCTTTTTTTCTGTCTGCACTTTTCTATGTTTCTGTGGTAACTTTCACTGCACAAACAGCCTGTTAGCACCATCAGAAATCTTCCAATTTGTCTCTGTGCCCTGCGTGCATGATTCCGACTCTCATTTGCATACGCTCATACAACACATCAGCGCTGCCACACTAAGTACTTTGTTCCGCTGAGACTGAGACTTCCAATATAGCAAGTCCTATGCTAACTATGGAATCAAGGAGCAACCCTCAGACTGCACAGAGCAAAATCAGTTTGTGCTGCACTAAAGTTTTGACTATGCTGCCCGAGGAAGCTTAAATTAATAGTGATCAATACAAGAGGTACAACACAGTAAAAACTGCCACTACCATATCTTCTTTTTCTGAAAAGGAAAATGGCAGACTCAACCCTTAAATGGCTTATTAGTTTTATGTACTATATGATTAACACATCATGTTTTATGTGCCCTTAAAGAAATAGGATTTTGTTTTCAATTCCTTCACAAACCGTACAGTTGCTCAAAAGGCATTCCTCCTTTCAATTCTCTTTTATTCCTCAGACATCTCCACACAAATCTTCTTAATTCCTGCATCCTTAAGCTTCTTTTTTTGTGTGCAAAATGTATTTAAGATCTATGCATACTCATAACATGCATCTTAATCATGTCAACTTACTCCATGGTAGATATCTCTTGGAGGGTCAGCTTGCAGGCCACCAAGAGAGACAAACAGAAATATACCTAGTGATACAACATAGCACTTTTAATTTACACTGTCACAATCATCAGAAAGAAAGTCCCAGTTTCTTTTCATTTCAGGCTCCCCTATTCCCCCCCTCCACTATAATCCTTTCATGTAATGTTTATATCTCATATTCCTCACCTGGCTGGTACTGTTGATTAACCTCATAGGGTTCATCAGACTTCAACTCCCACATGCTCCACCAATGGAAGTAATCATAGTCCAGTTTATCTAGGACTACTTATAGGGAGAAACATGGAGAATTCAGTGCCTTTTCTGGGGGATTCCATATTAGATTATACCTGGAGTGCATTTGTAAAACATTGTGTTGGGTTTTTCTCTGTTCTCATGCTGTCTAGTAGGAGGTTGCCCCATTGTGCTATCATTGGGGGAGTTTCAGTCATCCAGTTCTGGGCCAGTACCTTTTATCCCTATCACCAAGACCAGGAGTCAGAGAGGGTTTCGACAGTCTTGCTGGTGATGGGTGGGTCCCATCATGCACCCCATCAATACTGCTTCTAGAGTGGGTATATATGCAACATTCAGGGTATTATACAGGATGTTCACTATTTGAGCCCAAAAGTCAGAGATCCTGGAGCATGACCAGGCCAAGTGTATAAAGGAGCCCTCTCCCACCTTTCATTTCAGACACCAGCCAGATTTTGTAGGATCAGTTTTATTGGCCAGGGTTATAAAATAAACCATATACAGAACATTGTGTTGCAGTTGTTGAAGCCTACTGCTTTTTAAGCAATGTCTCTCCACATCCTTAAGTTTCATAACCAGCATCTTCCTTTGCCCATCAAATGTCCTAATAGACAACAATGTGTCTCCTTTCATGAAATACACATGTAGTCAACTGGTCCTTTGGCACACAGTGACCCATCCCTAACCAATGCAGTAACATCTCTTCCTACCTACAGTAGCTGCACACACTAGTCTCATTTATTTGAAAATGGTTTACTTGGTAAGAACCCAAGACCATAAACGCCCTTTTTGAAGGGTTACCCAAAAGGAACAAACACAAATAACAATGCACGCAATGCAAAAAAAAAAAAATACAAACTAATAAATATAAATGAATAACAATAAGTAAATCAAAGAAGACAATTACAGACAGCACTTGATAAAAAATAGTGTCTCAACTGGGAGTCAAATAATACATAAGAACCAACAAAAGGATTTTGGGGGGACATAAGACTGTAACTTCTTAAAGATTTATAAAGGGTTAACAAAAAGGGAGCCTGAACTGATGTTATCCACAGAGATGGGTTGGATGAACAAAAGAAACAAGAGTTAAGGGATCTTGAAAAGAAAACTTGATAATACCTTGATGAAACTTCCATAATGTAATTAAACGAAATAATTACATAGAAATAAAAAATGTTCAAATGAGAATACAAATCACTATGATGAGCACTGGGTTTGCAGAAGGTAATAAAATGGCAAACATTATTATATACATATTCCCCTTAGTCAAAGATGATTCAGAAACAATACAATATAAACCTGCAATCCATAATCCACAATAAAAGAATGTAAGGGGAACAGTCAGCACTAACAGCTCCACACCCAAGTGTACATACAAACATGCGAACATACGAAATTTGCCAGCAGATAAAGGCCTAGAGGTCTATCAAGTCTGCTTGAATGTGCAGCTAGCACCCCTTGTAGGGTTGTAGGGTAGGGTCACCCAAGTGTAGGGTTGGTCTCAATTTGCACTTTGTGTGAAAAAATAAATTGTACTTACTGTTTACTGCAGTATAGTAGATCATGTCTGACTGACTGATCTTGTCGACTCCCAAGCCAACATTTGCTGTTACCAAAAATCCCAGAATCCTCTGCAGCTGATGTCAGAGCAGGGCTGGGAGATTCAATAGCCTGCAGTGCATGTTAGAGCTTTTATGAGTTCCAATCAGATGTTTGCTGGCCCGCTGTTCTCCCAAGGCTAAGTACAGTCTTTTGACACCATTCCTCACTCCAACTATGGACTACAACGGTACATTATTGATAATAAATTATCTTTGTTGGTGATATTACACATCCCTAGAGTAATTATTTTTGTTCCTAAAAGAAGTAACTTAAAGAGCAATTATCTAGCACCCTTGCCCAGGAAGCATGATTCAACCTTACCTGGGCAGAAGTCCTATAGTGCCAATTTTTAAAAATCTGTCCCCACTTCAGAAGGGAAGGGATCGCTATTTAAGCGGTGGCCATGATTTGTTCCAAACGGCCATCTAAACTATATATATATAACTTAAAAAATAGTCCACCCCTTGGCCCCTTCTGATATAAAAATGATACAAGACACACACGCAATGCAGTTCTTGCTCTCTGAAGCACACCACAGACAGAACTCCCTGGAGGTAGGCCACACCGTCAGCTATATGTAACTTATTTATGATGAAACACTGTAACCCGTAATTTTAAAACTTAGTATTGTCTTCCATACAGCTTTCCAGACTTGGGGCTTGACACTGACCACTGCAACACAGATGTGATGCAGTTAGTGAAAATATGTAAGTGTCAGTTTTTTTCACACTCACTACGGCATTTCTAACTGTTTAAACTGTGGCTTCACAATGTAATGTAACAAACTTTACTATGCAGTCTGAAAACTAAAAACATTTGTATTTGTCACCTAGTGTGGAACACTCTTCTCATGATCAAGCACTGAAATCACAAGTTGTTTAAACTAAGTGCTAAGTGAATGAACAGCAGCCAACATTGTACAATAGTACAGCATACTGTAGCATATAACACAAAAGGAAACTAATGCTTGGTTATATATCCACTTGTTTCAGCTCTTTAGTAGAAAAAATTACACCTACTTTAAAAGAAGAAAATAAGACTGACTCAGCTGTAAGCCCTTTAAGCAAAGTGTGAAGTGAATAAACTCCAGCCAGCATTATCTGATATTAAAGTGTATGAAACATAAGGAAACTAACATGGTGTTAAATCCACTTGTTGCAGCACTAAAGTAGGAGAGGCTGTACCTATTTTAAAAGGACAAAATAAGATTGATTAATTGTCAAACAGGCCAGAATTCCTTACTACCTAATTAAGCATACAGGGCTACCTAAGAACTAGCTAACTGACAGAAAAGTCACACCAATAATCTCTCTTTGATGACATAGATGGTAATCCAGCATTGCAAAGCAGCTAGAATTTATCAGAAGAGTATCACAGTATTGCAGTCTTAGATAGAGGTATGTAAAACAACTTTGTGTGTGAAGAAAGAATATAGATATATGCATGAACTAGAATGACAAAACCTGAATTGTCCCATGGAGTGGAATGATGTAATTAGACTACACCATGTTTAGCTTAACAAACACCTCATATAAAGCTTTATTTGATTAACATGATATCATTTTAGCACTGCCTAGAAGTATATATGAAGGAAGGAATAGAAAGTAAATAAATTGAAACTAAAAAGTGTCAAGAATAAGATACAAAGATGTGTATGAACTAAATGCATAGCTGAATGTCAGGTGTGTCTCAGGATGTTATTCAGTATTGCGTATCGGTCAAGGCATCATGTTGTCCATGAACAATATTGCATAAAGTCAGAAGAGAATTACTGTATTAAGAGTATGAAATAGTATTTACAATGTGATAGATGACACCCACCACTTAGTGGTATGAACAAAAATTACAGAATGTTTAAAATTTAGTTAAAGTCAAAAATATGAATTTAATATGAAAAATCATTATAAAAATACTTTATAATAATGTTCAATAATAGATCCAGACCCTGAAGAAGCCATATCTGGCAAAATATTGATGTATGAGGATGTATTTGTAATAAATAAAAAGGAAAAATAAACTTACGAAAATTCAAAACTTTCATGGAGTGGCTGGCTTCTTTCTACTTTTTGACTTTAAAAACAGTCCCCCATTCATTTCTATGGAAGTGCACCCCCACACTCTGTGAAGAATTACATCACAAAACAAGCAAGTATGGGGGTGGATCGCCAGCTGCAGTGGTATCAGAAAGTGGAAGGGATCAGTGCAGCTCAGCTCCGCAGAGCCAAAATATGATCCCTTCCCTTCCGAAATGGGGGCACAGAACATTTTCAGTTTTGGCTCCAGCAGACTTAGAATTGCCAAGCCCTCCTTGCCCTGTCAACAGAAACTAACTAAATAAATAAATACTTCACCTGAGCAACAAAAAAAAAATTTGCAGATTAAATTGTGTATCACAAAAGAGATGCCAATATATAGTGCTGTTTATGTGCTGAAAATGCTGGGGAATTTTTACCTCACAAGGAAGGGAAACAGGAATGGAAACAGTTTTAATTGCGGTTTGTAGGATCACAAAAGATGAGCATTAAGTTGTGCCTACCTTCTGCAATTGCAAATTGTTGCTTTTTGCACCTGTAAGGGCTTTAGAAATATACCATAGACCTGCCAAGTTTATTCAGTCGGTTTTCACAAAAGTTCTTTGAAACAACCCTGTACTCGAGAGATAAATGTGACATGCAGAGCCATCACTGTTTTGAAATGCCAGTCCTTGGTGTTTCCATCAGTGTGGCACATAAACTCTTGTTAAGAGTCCCATCTGTAGAGACATATACTGCCAGGGGTGATCTGAAAAACTAATAAAGGTGAGGTATCCTACACTTTGTGGGCTCAGTGTTTTCTGTCATTTGAATCACCTCGTTCAAGGAAAGGTAATCATACTCCAGGCACTCGGCACAACTTTAGGATCAATCATGAGATTTTAAGCCATGTGTGATGTCAGTCCGCTATGATAACTAATTTAAACAGACAAACTGATACATGAGAAGTTAAAGACGGACATTGTAGCAACAGCAACAGTCTTCCCCAACAAACATCTAAGCTTATCTTATATGTTCAGAAACAACTTCTGGGTCGCCTCCAATTCATTAATTCAAGCAGTAAGCCACTGGCATCCTTCTATCAGGGGACATTGTAATGGGGTGTGTGTGCATGTGAACGTGCATGCATGTAGATGTAATGAAGGCTATGTGGATGTTCATCTGAAGATACTGTGAGGCAACAACATCATGTATATGGATATGGAGAAAGAGGGAAAGGAAAAGGAGGTGTGCGTGTATGTGTGTGTGTGTGTGTGTGTGTGTGTGTGTGTGTGTGTAGGGGCAGGTAAGTGTTAAGTGATATGGTGTCACATCTTAGCCAGTTGCAGTCAGTATGTCAGCAGGCACCAGGTGACAGGCTGCCTGGGAGATACCGTATGACTGTGGGGGCTGCAGCTGCAGATAAGTACCGCATTGTAAAAAAGCAGACATTTATATCTAAAATTGCAATTATTAAAGCAGAAACATTTTTCCTTACTGATTTTATGTTAGGGGACTCTGCTATTTCAAAGTACAACAGAACCCACACAACAAATACATATTTATTCCTAGTAGTGATGCTGAACTGGGTTTCAAACATCAGACTGAACGCACTCCCCTCTTCCACCCAAAACTGGGCCCAGCTAAGTGAGTTCACCCACCCATGGGGATGGGAAACATTGGATGAGAAAAAATGTACGTGGTTGTTTTAATACCAAGTTCTGCTGTTATTAATTAGTTATTGACTTGTTTGCATGATTATTATAGGAAGAGCTATAGCAATTCTTGCAATATCCCCATGCATTTCACAAGAACTAAAGGCAAATTGTAGTGAGGAAGAAATAATGGGACCTACGGGGAATTGAACCCAGGCCCTCAGAATACCATCCTGGTGCTTTTACCACTGAGCAATAGGCTCACATGGTTAGACATGGGGTTCCTGGACACACTTCCTTTCTCTAGTATTGCATATCCTGCAAATATGAAGAATCGAGATGAGAATTAGATTTTTTTTTGGTGCAGTATTAACCACTGCTAAGCAATTTCAATCACAGTAGCTAATATTGCACAGAAACACATCTAATTGCCATCTTGATTATTTTTAACTGTAGGATATGCAATACCAGAGAAAAGAAGAGTGTCCAAGAACCAGAGGTCCAACCATGTGAGCCTGTAGCTCTGTGGTTAGAGCACCAGGACAGTATTCTGGGAACCTGGGTTCAATTCCCAGTAGGTCACATTATTTCTTTCTCATTACAGTTTGGATTGAAATTGCTTAGCCGTGGCTAATACTGCATCAAAAACATCTAATTGTCATAGAAACTAAAGAAAACATAATTCTTATCAGATCGGACAACTAGACCAAATTATCATTAAAGACAGTGGAGTTGCTACAGCACGATTACCTCACTTTCTGCAGCATTTCAAGGCAATTGGAAACTTGTGATGTTACCCCTGCATGTGTTTGCACAGCATACTTGTTTCAGACCTGCTGTGAAGCAAGGGAATGGACATGATCGATCCTGAGTCCCTTCTGGCCTGAAATTATTATGTTACCATGTATTGTCTAACACTGATGCATCTTTTAAACCCTAATGGGAACTCTAAATGAATCCTGTAGGATATTTTGAAAACCCCCATGTTTACTATCAGGAGAGGAGAGGAAGGGGAGGGAAAGAAACTCGATTTTTTTATACAGCCTCTTTTATACATATCTATCTCAAAGCACTTTTACGTGCCTTGAACAGCTGAATCTGCCATTAGGCACGCAAGAACGCTCAGGATAGTTATGCAGAGAAGAAGAGTCACAGGAAGGTCAGAACATGGCTTATGTTTTTCTGAGGGAGTTCCCAGCAGGATAAGTTCTTAGGATGACTGTTTCACACACCCCCCCACCTTTGAATGATTATGATGTTATTTTGGAAGTCTCTGTCCAACCCAATGATGCCCTTCATGTGCTACTTCAAGAGGCCACAGTAAGTGATATATCAAAGTGGCGCTGAGGTGCTTTAAACCTGTAACAAAAGTAAGAGGAGTGGACCTCCAGCTCTGTGTCCAAAGTATGTACCGGTATTCTTGGAGATATACCTGATTCGCAAACCAAGAATGAGACAACTCAACAGCCTTATGAAGCACCCTTGCTTGGGCTGTCATCAAATAGAAGGCAGGAGAAACCCCATCCTTGTGATAATTAAAAAGCAATATTTGTCGTGGCATACTTCTCTCTACCTGAACATATATCTTGGCCCTAGATACAGTCGCAAGGGACTGCCACTAAGTGGCTGTGATGACGACTTAGCGATGGCTCCTTGATGTAAGTCCCGTTATGCCTTGCACAAATGGGGTTATAAGCCTTTCCCACATGGATAGTGAATAAACACATCATTACCAAGTGGAGAAGGGGCATCCTATAATTAAGTAGTAGTAGTAGTAGTAAAAGTCTTAATTTTCACCCAGGATAAAAGCTATTAGGGCTGGGATGCCCAATTTACAAAGCTGTCCTGTTGCTTAGATTGTAAGTATACAAAGATCAAGTATACAAAGAAAAACTACATAATAATAATAATACAAAAGGAAAGTTTTAATTTTTACGGCTGTGAGCTGTACAAACAGTTCCTGCTATAGTGGCTGCAGCATTTAATGACACCCCCTGCCTTTAGACCTACCACAGGTTGACTGACAGGTGTTGGGGTGTTACAGTGTGCATCTGGCAGTGATGGAGCAAGTGAGGCATGGAGGTTGTCTAAGGACCTGTGTTATAGTGTTACTGTAGTTCACAGGGACCTGGGTTAAGTAAGGGGGTTTACTGGATGCCAGAGACTGATTTTGGGCTGGGGTTAGGGAGGGGGCCACTGGATCACAAGAGGGCCAAACCACCCATCTGGAAATAGTTGTTTCTGCAGTGTAGAAAAGGACCTAAAGGTGAGAGCTGGTGGGTGGGAAGGGCATTATGGTGGTAATGTGGTCTACCCAGGGCTCTGGCTATGGCATAGCACCATGTGACGAGTGTTGTGCCAAGATCTTCATGGCCATCAAGAACCAGTGTGTTAGCAGGCAGAAATCCTGTCTGTGCCCACTAAGACCTGGCAAGATATTTGCATTGTGACTTACTAAATGGGAGATTTACTATCCAGCTACCATCTCAATCTACCATTTTCCTTTCCTTAACAATTTCCCCTGCCTGTCTAGACTTGTTCCCCTAGGTGAGCCAATACCCTTGTCCCCTGCCTTAATGGGACTTCCTTTGTCCCCTAGGTCCCACCTCTTGTACCCTATCTAGTAGCAGCAGAAGCAGCAGTGGAGAAGTTCCTGCCCATTCCCAGGCAACAAAGTCTGACCTTTGTATATACCAGTTTTTTGGTGGTGGCACAAAGAGGGGAGTCTTTTCATCCTGAATTTGCCCACCACCAACTGTAATGGAGAATCAGACATCTTATTCATATTCAGAGGTAAATATTGAAGCTGTATTAAAAAGGTTGTCTAAGAAATAAGCCATACCAAACAGGACACCTCAGAGGGTGTCGAGGTTAAACCAGATTACCCCAGCTGTGGCCAAAAATACCATGGTGTCATAGGGCTACACATTTTAGTGGCATTAATCGTAGATGTCATCTCTGTGGTACCCATTCCTGCAGGCTCTGGGTGCCCTACAGTACAGGATAAATAACGTAATAAATTAACCAAATACTGTGCATACACAATAACTACAGCATAAAATGGTCAGGCAATAGTTAAAACTCCAGTCAGTCAAGAAAGCCAAAGGAATAAATGTTTTTTTAGCCATGTTTTAAACAGTAACAAAAATGGGACCTCTCTGAGGTCCCGAGGGAACGAATTCCTGAGGACTGGGGCTACTGCTGTGAATGCCCAGTCCCCCAATTGATTGAGCTTAGATCTTGGGGCATAGACAGACCAACTCAGTAGATCAAAGGTGGTGATTTGGTATATAAGGAGTCAGAAGCTCCAACATGTAAGCTGGAACTATACAGTGAAAAGCTTTATAGATGAGCAAGTCCACCTTTGCATTGCCTCTTTCATGTGTGCAGCCTTACCATCTTGATGCCTGATCTATTCACATCTCAGAAGCTAAGCAGGGCTGGGTTTGGTCTGTATTTGGATGGGAGACCACCAATGCACACCAGGTGCTATAGGAAGTAGTGTTGGTAGCTCTGCAGGGGCTTTCTCCCCTTGGTTATATGAGTAACCCTACTGTTATCCCAGCATGGTATTAGGAGGACATGATGCTGTTGTAAGATGCTGTCTTTCAGATAAGACATTAAACTGAGCTCCTGTCTGTCTGTTCTTATGGTTTTGCAGATAGATGTTAAAGATCCCATGAAACATCTTAAAAGCAGCAGGAGAATGTCCCCGTGTCCTGGCAAAATTTCCACTCATTCACTATTTAACCAACAGGTGAACCTAGTTTAATATCATTCTGTACTTCCTGTACCCTCCCCAACCCCGAGATGAGGCTCAAAACAGGAATCATGTCCTAGCCCTCCTTTCCTGGTCAACAAAAACAAAAAGTGTTTTAGATAATCCCCCCATAAGGAACTCCGGTCCTTGAGCTGCTCACTGACTGCTTCTCTTCACACCTTCAGTCTTCATCTGTTCTGACCTTCAGAACTGGCAACAATTTCCAGTCATCTCTCTTTTTCTGTGCCTTATATGTTCTTGCTCTGTGATATGTCTCCCTTTATCCTGGGACCACAAGGTATGTTGGGACTCATGCTCACAAAAAGGAGTGGAGAGATACAATGGAGCAAAGAATAGGATGGTGACAGCTGGAAGAGATGGGCCACTGAAGTGTTTGACAACAGTGAAGAACAGAATGCTGAATATCAAATATATCAAAAATGTGTTGGGAGCAGCTGAAGAGTCAGATTCTTATTGGGGTGAGTGACTATAAGCAACGGTTGGGTCAAGGTGAAAGAGTCTAACATGTTTCAATATAAGAAAAAATAGCAGGACAAGAGAGCACAGCATGGGATTAGAGGGAGGCCGATATGGGGGTAATGTGAGGAAGTTCTTTTTCACAGAAAGGATGGTGGATGCATGGAATGGCCTACCTCAGGAAGTGGTGGATATGAATACAGTGCAGGGCTTCAAACAAGCATAGGATAGGCATAAGGGAGCTATACAGATGAGTATGAATAGATAGGCCATTGACAGAGCAAAGGTCTATGGCACATTCATAAGGCAGAAAAAGAAATGGGCAGACTGGATGGGCCTTGCAGTCCTTATCTGCCATCAACTTCTATGTTTCTAGTTTTAGGGTTGATATTATTGAAGAAGGGTTGATATGTGCAGCTGAGTGGAATGTCTGGGGGAAAGGAACTAGATCCCCTTACTTGAAGGGACATAGAAGCTGCAGGGCCCTACATGGAAGAGTATTGAAACTTTAGCCCCTGACCATTAAGGCTTAGAAATGGGACTCCTCTACAAGGAGGGTATGGGAACTACCAGGAGTGGGAGAAAAACTTGAGCCCCTAGTAGGAGAGCCTAGAAATGGAGGCTCCTACAAGGAGGGGAATATAAATATGATCTCCTAACAGGAGAGAAATGAAAGAACCCAGAAAACACCACCAGAAGGGCATAGAAGCCTTAGCTCCCTACCAGACTGGCATAGAAAATGAAGGCCCCTTCTGAAAGGGGTACAGAAACAATAGTCCCTGGCCAGATCGACACTGGAATTTGAGCCCCCTACCAAGTGGGCATTACAATTTCAGCTTCCTTCCAAGAAGACTAAACTGGAGCCTATGGCCAGTAGGACATAGAAACTGGAGTAGAAATGGTACAAGGTCACATGATCTAGTATGGGGACTGCTAACAGAATAACATGTGGATAAGTTAGCAGGAAGCATTGAAGCCTTGGCTGCTGCTTGGAAACCCCTAGCAGCTCTCTCCTCGCAGTGTTTAACAAAGACTATCAGTTCGGCTATATTTAAAAGGCCTTGTATACCATGACTTCTCAAATTTAATATGAAAAACAAATCCAAACCAGGCATGAATGCAGCAAAACTAAAACCTAGTGTACCTTGGATTTACCCAGCTGTAGTAAATATCACAGGATACAGGCAAAAATGAGTTTCAGTGGTACCCAGGACAAGTGACCCTATACAACACACTTCTCTCCATCTGGGTATCCTTGTCACTAATCATACAAAGGAATGTAGCATGGTGTAGTGGTTAGAGGACTGAACAATGAAATAGATTGTAGATTCAAATTCCACCACAGCCACTGACTCACAAGGTGACCATGGGCATATTACTTGACCTCCCTAGGCTTTTGTCTACCAAAGTGTAAGACTGGGCAGCAGTAAGGTCCTGCTGAAAACAAGACAGAGTGAAGGTGGACTAGGAAATAAGCTGTAAAGAAAATAATATGCACCTCTTCTGATAAAACATGGACAGGTCCATGTTAGAGAAGGAAAGGGAGCAAGAACAGGAGTCACCTTGAAAAGCATGCGATAGCACAGTTTATGTGGGGCAGAAGCTTAGACGGTCTCGTTGAGTAGTTCTAGATAGGAACAGATGCAGAAATAAGAGCTCATAATTGGTATAATTTTGCTAAATTTCTATCCTATGACAAGGTACATTTTTAAAAATGTGTACTGCCAATATGTCGGGTTAAATGTCACAGTGATTTAAAAATTGTACTTTAGAAGATCTTGACCAGATCAGTATATAACAAGCATTTGTCAATGCTGAATGTTTGCTTGCAGTGTAACAGGGCTTTAAAGAGCACCTGATGTTGTTGGGACAACTCTGTAAAACATAATATCTAGACACAGTTTAGCTTATATTTTGCCCTTTTTAGGGCTGCAGTGGGCAGAGCCCTGCAGACCTCTTGCTATGAGAAAAGCACTCCTGCATTCCTTGCGAATGAACAACATGATGAAGTGACAAAAGTTGCCTCCGTGTCTCTGGAACACTTTGTGCTCGCACTATTTATTTTGTTTTTTTATTTTTGGCAGTTCGCTCGCACTATTTTTTTTTCCCAGCAGTCCGTGACCACTGAAATACATAACCCCCCACCAGTCTCTCCCTCTCAGCATCCACCACCCAACACTCACCCCTGAGAAACATAATAGTGACACTGGGGGGGCCCAATCCCCCGGAGTCTCGATCACAACTCCTCTCACTGCCCCATCTCCCCTCATCCACTACTGTGCATGCGCAGTAATGTCTCCTTTTTATATATTTAGTTTACTCCCCACCCGACCCTCCCTCTCTGCACCAACTGCCCCCCACACACACACCATCCCCTAGAAACATAATAGTGACACTGGGGGCCCAATCCCAGTCTCGATCACGACTCCTCTCACTGCCCCATCCCCCTCATCCACTACAGCGCATGCATGGTACTTTCTGCTTTTTTTATATATTTGGTTTACTCCCCGCACCTGACCCTCCCTCTCAGCACCCACCATCCCATTCTCCCCCCAAAAAACATAACAGGGGCACTAGGGGGTGCCCAATCCCCCAGTGCAGGAATCCACATTTGTTTCTTTTTTTTTCTTTGTAAAAAAAAAAAGTCCATTGATGTCTTTTGTGCTGTTACACTGTCCCCCACCCAAACCTCCCACTCAGCAGCCACCCACTCATTCACCTTCCCAAGCCCTTACTTATCGATCAGAGGTCCAACACCGTAATCCTTTCTGGACTGCAGACTCATCTTCACTCTTCAAAGCCAGACCACAAACTGAAGAAACAGGTATGTGGTTTAATGTAGTTCAATGGGGGTTTGAACTTAGTGGCATAACTTGGGCATTTTTGCATATTTTTTGCCCAAATTTTCAACATGCCTTATTTGGGACCCTACCTCTTAAACAATTGCACTGTTATTAGGTAGCTCTGTCCCAAAAGGTGAGTTCATGGTCCCTGCATGAAATCACCTTTCAGGCAGGAGTTCAAACATTTCTCTGCCCTTGTTCATAGGGTGGGGTCATAAGAAGGCTATGTTGAAAAGTTGGTGTAAAAATATTAAAAAGCAACAAAGTTATGTGCCTACATTGAATTTTGCAAACGCAGGCTCGTAACTTTGGTAATTTTCAATATTTGTCTCCCAAATTCACAACATAGCAATATCTTTGTAGCACCTCATGAATGTGACAGCTGTAATTTTTCAGATCCTGGCCAAATTTTTTTTTTACATCCCGAAAGGTGATTTTGCGGGCCCTGCACGAAATCACCTTTTGGGCAGGAGTGGAAAATTTCCTCTACCTTTGTTCATGAGGTGGCATCATAAGAAGGCTATGCTGAAAATTTGGTGTAAAATATTAAAAAACAATATAGTTATGAGCTTACATTGAATTTTGCGAACACAGACTCATAACTTCGGTAACTTTCAATATTTTTCTCCCAAATTCACAACATAGCCATATCTTTACAGCACCTCATGAATGTGACAGCTGTTATTTTTCAACTCTTACCCAAAATGTGTTTCTATATCCTGAAAGTTGATTTCACGGTCCCTGCGCAAATTCATCGTAAGGCAGGAGTTGAACATTATCTGTGCTCTTCTTCATGAGGCAGCATCATAACATGGCTATGTTGAAATTTGGTGTAAAATTATTATAAAACAAGCTTTCAATATTTTTACACCAAATTCCTCAGCTGTAGCCCTATCGGCTCTGGCCAGAGTTTGTTTGTAATTGTCACCCTTATTTATTACTAAGGACATTTGCATAGAAACAGGCTCTCTGCCCTATTTGCTCAGTCTGCTTGTCTGCTTCTGCAGTCACAGTTCTGTTTACGACATCATGATCTGTTGCTGTGGAGATAATTTTGATGTCATAAATAAAACATTATGATGCCATATGTAGACAAGTAGCCAAAGCTAATAAAGTCCAAGGTATGGTAATCTTGTTTTTATGTCACTTCCCTCAGTAATAAAGAAAAGGGGGAAAGAATTGCAAAAATATAGAAACATAGAAACATGGAAGTTGACGGCAGATAAGGACCTCAAGGCCCATCCAGTCTGCCCATTTCTTTTTCTACCTTATAAATGTGCCATCGGCCTTTGCTCTGTCAATGGCCTATCTATTCATACTCATCTTTATTGTTCCATTATGCCTGTCACATGCCTTTCTGAAGCCCTGCACTCTATTCATATCCACCACTTCCTGAGGTAGGCCATTCCACGCATCCACCACCCTTTCTGTGAAGAAGAACTTCCTCACATTACCCCTTAATCGGCCTCCCTCTAACCTCATGCTGTGTCCTCTTGTCCAGCTATTTTCTTATATTGAAACATGTTAGACTCTTTCACCTTGTTAATGCCCTTAAGGTGTTTGAATGTTTCAATCATATCACCTCTCTCCCTCCTTTGCTCAAGGATATACACATTGAGCTCCATTAATCTGTCCTCATATGGTTTCTGATGCAGTCCCTGCACCATTCTGGTTGCCCTTCTCTGGACTGCCTCAATTTGGTTAATGTCCTTGTGAAGGTGTGGCCTCCAGTACTACACGCAGTACTCCAGATGGGGCCTAACCAGTGTCTTGTAAAGAGGGATTATTACCTCCCTTTTACAACTTGCGATACCCCTACTAATACACCCCAACATCCCCCTAGCCTTACCTACTGCTTTAGTGGTTTTCTTGGATGATTTCAGGTCATCGGTGATGACGATGCCCAAGTCTTTTTCTTCCCTTGTGACTGCCAGCAACTCCCCTCCCAGGCTATAGGTGGCTTCAGGGTTTCTCTTCCCTATGTGCATGATCTTGCACTTCTTTGCATTAAACCCCAGTTGCCACTCTTCCGACCATTTTGCTAGTTTATCCAGATCTCTTCTCATTCTGCCCATCCTACCTGGATCATCTACTCTGTTGCAGATCTTGGGGTCATCTGCAAACAGACAAACCTTACCCTCCAGTCCATCTGCAATGTCACTGAGGAAGATAATGAAGAGGACTGGCCCCAGGACTGATCTCTGAAGTACCCCACTTGTGACTTGCATCTCTTCTGCCTGTATACTGTTTACCACCACTCTCTATGTTCTGCCCGTCAGCCAGTTTGGGTTGAATGGTACAGAGGGTAAAAGTACAGAACTGTAAAACAGTGGGATGCAGGTGCAGCCCCTTCAGGATCACAGGTAACACTGTCTAAGGAAATATGAGCTATGGTAAACTTGTAGCTGGGCCAGTGGCATGAAGGGCTGAGGCGCTGGATGTCTCACCTCCCCCCACACCCATGACTTTGAGTTTGGGAATGGGCCAAGGTCACTCGGGTTGTGGGAGAAGGAAGATTTAGCATCCATCTATGGATGTTCTTATCTGGGATGGAGGGACAGTGTGTACTGCTGCTTGGCTGCCACCTAGTGATGGCTAAGGGGCACTGCAGCGGTCACCAGAATTGAAAGTCAGAGGTGGGTGTTGAAAGCATGCACCATCTTCACGATCTATGTGTGTGCCATTGCATGCCACAGGCTCTGACTCGGGGGGGGGTAACAGGCGGAAAAGAACCTCTACCTGCAGGATGATGTTGCGACCCTGAAGGCAGCACACCACCACCATCCATGGCACCCACTCGCACAATGAGGTGAAAAGTAGGGCGTGGGGTGGAGGGGCTGGGGGTCGACAGCAGAAGGGGACCAATGAGGAGGGGCAGGAGGATAATGTTCATACAAAAAAAAGACAGCAAAAATATCTGAATGATGAACTTGATTTGTGTCTAACTCTCCCATTTTTCAAAGTTATCCAACTGGTATCAGGGTCTCTTTAAAGGGAACATAAACAATATGTAATTTAATTCAACTATTACTGATGTTTCGTGTTCATTATGGACATGTTGTTAACATAGTTGAAGGTAATATATTTGCATTCTGCATGCTGTTTTTTCCCAACTCTGTTTGTATTTGTATTTATTTATTTCACCAGGAAAAGGCTCCATTGAGCAAGCTCGTTTACAAAGAGGTCCTGAGTAGAACAGCATACATAGGTCAGGAAACAATAACAGTGGGTACAAGGTAATGCATAAATGTAGAAAAATAGCATACAAAAATACATGGTAAAATACAACAGTAGTAAAATGCAATCTGTACCAAGTAATGCCCCAAAATTCAAACAGCTGGCAGATATTCTGAATGTGAACAACACCATAACAGCAAAGACCAATCTGAAGAGGACAATAGTAAATTAAACATAGTTTATCAACAGGAGCAGGTTGTAGTGCATAGTTTTCCAGCAAGGGCCTCAAAGGTACTGAGACTGACCAGGGAATTAAGTTTCAGAGAGGATTTCAGAGAGCCCTAAGCTGCGGGAATTACATGGCTGACTTGATTTTCTGAACTATGTGGCATATCTTGGGATGTCCAGGAGAATATAGTCATTTTTCTTAGGAAATAGCTGCTAAGCGATGCGTGGAAGAGATCAGTGTTATAGCATGGGAGTTTGTTTAGTAGTACTGCTTCAAAATAGTCATGTCCTGCCTGTAACTAGGGGAAAACACACAGAGATACTCATGAAGTGTGAGGCACAAGGTCATAATGTCACAAGACATTATGCAGCATGCAAAAATCATGCTGCCAATACAGAGTGATTCCTTACATGCGGCACAAGTCCTTTTTACACCCCATTACAGGGGCTGTGCTACCAAACCTCCCCAATAAAGATTCTCAACTCTGGGGAGTTAACCTGAAATTCCTTTATGCCTGGGACCATGAATCAAACCCGTCCCAAATGTAGTGCTTGGGTTCCTGCTGCCAGTGGCTTACTCCATCGAGCAGCTGCTGGTGGAACCTCATCCCAGCAGAGGTCTTATCCTCTGCCTGGGATAGTGGAGAGGTGCAATACCACGAAGAGCAGTATTCGTGTGGCGCACCTCTCACTCATTTCTACAGCACTATTCCGGGTTAGCGCTAATGTCGTACGCTATTAAGAGTATGACGTATTGACCCAGTAGGGAAGTGTGAGGCTTGATATTTATCTTTAAAGGGAAAGTCCCCTCAACCTATTTTCTGTATACCTGTGTAATCTGTAGACATGAACAATGATTCCCTGTCTTACACCCCCCCCCCAATGTCATCCTAATTTAAATGAAGTTGCTTCACTCTGTTCTAACCTGGTGTGAAAACGTGTTTCACTCCATTGCAAAGGCCATGACCACACTCATGCAATGCATCATGGGAGCTGAAGATGCATACATGCACAAGCCAGCAGAAGTGCTACTGCTAGTCAGTTCTGTTGTATGTCTTCTGAAGTCCCTATATTCTAGTCTTGTCTTGTGCTGGCCATCAAACCTTTCAAGGTAAGCTCCCTAATGCTTTCTGTTGTTTAAAGTGTGTCTGAGTTGGAAAAATGCAGTTGTTGGAAGGATGCTGGTACTTGTGATGTTTTCTTATTCAGCTAATTAATTCTTATGTGCTAGGAGCTCTTTGTTTAGTCCCAGTCCCTCTGATGTACAAATATGCAAATACCAGCTCCCATGTTTACTTTTATGAGTGGGGTCATGACCTCGGAAATGGAGTGAAACACGTTTTCATACCAGGGCAGAACAGAGTGACGCAACTTTATTTAAATTTAAATTAGGATGAAATTTTGGGGATGCAAGAGAGGGAATCATTGTTCGTGTCTACAAACTACACAGGCAAACAGAAAAAAAGGTTGAGTAGACTTTCCCTTTAGAGTCTGGTGGTTTCCGCTAGCTGGCTAATGGGCAGAACAGCAGTTTGATTGGTGGGGCTTTTTCTCCTTTGAGCTACAAGAAGTTTACACCCATCAGGCCAGCCCGCTGGCACTGAAGGCTGAGGCGCTGGATGCCTTACCTCATGTTATGCTGGCGACCCGGGTTCGGGAATGGGCTCAGGTCGTCAGAGAGCCGGCATGGGGGGGGAACGGAGCAGGACTGAGCAGCTAAAAGGCAGTTCTCCTCTCCTGGGGAGGACTCTGTCACCCCCCAATAATTCCACTGCCCCCAGATAGAGGCCCAAGGACAGTGCAGGCGGGGAGGTAGCAAAACAGTGGGGGCGGGGGTCCTGGTATCGCAGTGTGCGTGTGCCTTCACACGCGTCCACATAGCCAGGACAAGGGAAAGGGGAGAAAACGGGGGAACAGAAATGGGGATTTTATATATATATATATATATATATATATATATATATATATATATATATGTGTGTATATATTATGGTAGCACAGTAGTGCTACCATAGTTAGGGTTGAGTACCCCTTTTAATGTTAAATGGTGAAATTTTGCACCTTAATAGCTTTGCCACCATTCAATGGATTTGCCTGGTATTTGGCAGGCACAGGGCATAACCATAGATCCTGAGATCTGCCAACTTTTGTACCGGTCGGATATATGGCTGCGGAGTTATTAAGCAACATCCGTGTACGCATTTATGTTTTTTTGCGCATTCTTTCTCGTGCCTACAGGTTGCATGGTTTGTGCAACCAGTCCAAAAACCTCAGAGGACGTGCAGCCAGGGTGTCCGATGTGCCTTTTGAAGATTTTGTGAAAAAATATTGAACGGTTTAAAAGTTATTCAGAAAACAAGTTCCCATTATAAGTCAATGGGAAAAGTTAACAAAAAGTTCGACAGTGTCGCAAATGCACTTTTTAGTGTCGCAAATGATCCCTGTAGTGTCATGAGTCAGCCATTTTTTTTCAGTTACTGGTCACAGAAATGCTTGGCATTCAAATTTGGGACCCTCTAGGCACACAATTCTTTTTGTGTTCACCTAGTCGTACCTTGAGGATGCTAGCCATGTCTTTATTTTAGGGTTAAACACCCCAGAAATAGGTTTTTCATATTTCTGGGAAAAGTAGTGTCACACTTGCCACACTTTCATAAATTTTTGCGAAAGCTTTCGCAAATCATGACACTACTTTTCCAGGCTATGGCAAAATGACAGGAATTCTTTGCTACCCTGCTGCAAAAGAACGGTTTGGTCTTTTGGGCTGATATTTAAAGAGAAGGCAGCCAGCATCTCACAGATGTGCCTTTCAGTGGTTTGGTGAAAAAATGTTGCATAGATGCAAAGTTATGGCACTCCAAAGTTGACATTTTTTCCCATAGACTAACATGGTGGCGTTAGCCACTCCTTTCGGGGCTCGTATCTCAGAAATGGTGCGAAATATGGAATTTTTGTCGCAACGATGCGTAGCCCAGAAGGGCTATGCATTCAGTGAAAACCTAAGCAGGAAAGTCTTGAATCATGTGACATTTAAATTTTTTTTCTATGTCGTTCAGTTACTGAGATATTAGCAATTTAGTATTACAACTGCTCGTTTTCTGCTCCAAGGCCGATTATTATGCACACATTGTTTTCACTGTGTTTCTCAACGGAGTTTTTGGGGGAAAATAGGGTGTGTGCTCCCGTGGCCACCCTTCCTTTTTCCATTTGCGTTTGTCTTTTATTTTGCGTCATCATTGTGCTTACCGTTACCATTTGCATTTCCAATTGCGTTCCCGTGACCGTGCATGTTACGGTTTGCATTTCCATATGCGCTTGCGTTTGCATTTCTGTTTCCTTTGGTGTTATTGTTGCTGTTTCTGTTACCATTTCCATTTAGGAATGTGGTACCATGACCGTGCGTATTACGGTTTGCGTTTCCGTACACGCTTGCATTTGTGTTTCTGTTTACTTTCATGTTCGTGTTGCTGTCACCAGATTCTATTCACTATTTATAGTCCTCATTCTCAAAAAGAAGGGAAATTAGAGGCAAAAAAACTCTGTTTAATGCATCAGTTAGGTTGTTCCTGACGACAAAAGCAGTAGGAAATTGGAGTTAGGCTGAGACCCTTGCACCCCCCATCCTGTCCCCAACCAGCATCGGGGTGTCATTGGGGTAGTCGGTCCTAACTCTCACTCCATTCTCCTATACCTCAGCTTGTTTACACATGTGATGGGATGAGAGTTAGGACTGATGACCCCTACGCATGCCCCATGCTGGTTGGGGTGGTGGTATGGGGTGCAAGTAGCTTTCAACCCTAACACTCTAATTTCCTCGCTTTTGTCACTGTGGAACAAACCTACCTAATGTATTAAATGGAGTTTTTGCTCTAATATATATATATATATATATATATATATATATATATACACAGTATAAGTTTACACCTATCAGTCAGCTAAACACACTCATCGTCTGTCTTTTAAGCATAGGCTTTTGAGAGGCAAGCCTCCTGCATTTCTACATCCATTGGCTTACACAGTACACAACTACACAGCCCCCTACACTACAGTAACAATGTGTTTGCTCTGCACATGCATGGAAGCAAACATAAGTACCTTACTCATTTTGCTGGGTATGCTGCTCTTTGCAGTTTGAACAATGAAACAGATCAGTGTCCTGGCATTTTATCCTTGGAAACTCTGGCTTGTGTGTCCAGTAAAAGCAGTTTGGTGATCAGGGCTGCATTGCTCCAGTTATGAGCCATGAAACGTGCTAAAGAGAAACCAGGAGACAAAGAAGGGTGGTCCACTTGCCACAGCAGGCCACTGGGGACCAGAATACGTTAGGTTTAAATCTTACTACTGCAATTGTCTTGCTGTGTGGGTGACTTGAATATATCTTTTGACTTCCCTGGACTTGCATATGTAACTGGGTACAAGCAAGACCCCCACAAAAATGTGAAGTCACATCTCAGATGGGCAATCCTGGGAACAATAAATAAACTGCTAAAAAATGACAGACTTGCTCAGCTGGAAGTACATTTATGGAGCAGTACAGAGGATTCTAGGTAGTTTCATAAGGGCTTCAGTCTCCAGTGCCATGTCCTCAAGTCACTCATTTTTTGATATCCCCACAAATCCTCACATTGATAAAAAATGACATACTATTTTTTAAAATGGAGCACATACTGATTTACTCATTTCAGTGCATTTAAGGGCACAGAAAAAAAAATGCTACTTTTTTAACTCCTTAAATGCCAAGAGTAAAGATAATTTGGCCTTGGAACACGATGCCAGTGTCTTAGTTACTATAGCTCTGCAGGTGAATTCAGCCAGTCTTTTTCAGTTGCCCAGTACCTTTCCTAGCCATGACAGCCTCAAAGAAAACAAGATTTGGCTGCTGCCAACAAGGCTGATCTTGTTTTTTTCTGCTATCTTTATTTTTGTAACAGGCCGTACTGTCTCACTGTTATAATTGTAGTTATATGAGGACCGCATCCAATGTTAGTTTTGCAGGGTTTTTGTACACATTGCCCACAGAGAGGGCTTTGATGCAGTATCACCACTTTTTTAATAATGTTCCCTGCACTGTGCTTCATATCCACCGAACACCAGGCAATTAGTTTCATCCCCCCAGTACCAAATTCTCCTATAGCCCCCCCCCCCGAACAATATCACCAGTTGTTTTCTATTTTCTAATGTATTATTTCTCAGACTTTGTCACAGTGAGCCTCTCCAAAATCATGGAAGTGATCTTGAGCCTCCCCCAAATATAAAAATAACCTAGGGCTTCCTCAGAGGAAAGATGCCAAACTTTGAAAAGTCCACCAGGGATGAACTGAAATGCCTTTGACTAATCGGCTGAGCTTATTCAGTTTTTTTTTTTCAATTTATTGTTCCCTCTGTAATCCCAGCACCCTGGGTCAGGCCTACTTACTCTGTTCTTCTGACTCTCGAACCCTCTTTATCCCTCATTGTAATACCTACATTGGTCAGACTGCTTTCTCTGTGCATTTCTCCCCTATCTGGAATAATCTTCCAACCCACCTCCGCCTCTACCTCTCTTTCCCTGCTTTTAACTAACTTCACAAGGACAGTTTTGCTCCCTCCTGCTCTTGCTCGTAGTACTTCTTTGCTTAGCCCTCATATTTGTTATGCCACCAATCGGATTGATCGATTGTTACCTCTCGTTATTTGTACACTGTTCCTATTTATTTATTTAGTTTTTGTTGACCGGGTAAGTGCACTAGACAAATCCTGCCTATTTTCAAGCACGACCCGGGGGAGAGGGATACAGATGAATGCCAACTGACCTTGAACCAAATTAAGCTGTTGGTGGTATTTTTAGTGAATGAGGGAAATTTGGTCAGGACACCGGGGAAATTCCCCTACTCTTTTCGATAAGTGCCATGGGATCTTCAACATCCACCTGAACTACCACCAATCCAGGCAGATGGGACCTCGGTTTAACGTCTCATCCGAAAGACAGCACCTCAGAAGTGTAGCACCCCTCTCATGCTGCACTACAGTGTCAGTACTGGGATATTAAGCCAAGTGCCAGATATGGGAACTGAACCCACTGTTTGCACTATAGTTAATTTTGTATTGCTTGATTGTTTTCCACAGTTATCATTGACTTGTACCTTCCCCGCGGTACACCCGCAAATGAGTCCTGGCTCAGTGTGCCTTTCCAGGTCACTGAGGAATGTAAGCATACCAAGTAGTCCAGTACCAATGGCACTCCTGCCTGGGTTAGCACTATACTCCTACTAGAGCACCAAATAGAAAACCTCTTCCACTTTGCAGAATAGGTTTTATTGGTAGAGGATTTCCTATATCCTCCTAAAACATCCATAACTGGTTCAGAAAGATGTAACCCAGCATGCTCTAGGTCCTCAAGAGCCAAGTTTTGAGCCTGAGTGACTTGAGGTTTGGATACAGGAGCCTTCCCTGGTTGGAAGTCAGAAGATTGTGCCTACTGAGAAGGTGTGTTGGTTTGGCCACTGACATGGACAGCAACAGGGGGTACCATGGCTGCCTGGTCCAGTCTGGGGCTATCAGAATCATTGTTGCTGGCTGAGACCTGAGTTTCAACAGGACCCTGTATACCAGAGGAAATGGAGGAAATGCATGTAGGAATTTCCCTCACCAATCCAGAATAAGGGCATCAAGAGGAACCGTGCCCACTACTGGATGCCTGCAACAGAACTGTGGCAAGTGGTGACTCTGATGATAGGCAAAGAGGTCTATTTCTGGGGTGCCCCACCTCCTGAATAAGGTCTGCACCACTTGCCTGTTCAGGGATCATACGTGATGGTCCTGGCTGATTCGGCTCAGGGCGTCTGCCAGAACATTGTCTTTGCCAGGCAGATGAATGGCCTGTAGTGAGGAGCCCAGTGAGTAAGCCAGGGTCCAAATTCTCATGGCCTTCGTGCAAAGGAGGCTTGACCTTGCTCTCCCTTGCTTGTTTTTGTAGTACATGGTGGTAGTGTTGTCTGTCCTGACTTGCATTACCTTCCCTGTATCAGTGGTTTGAATGCTTGCATTGCCAGAAACACTGCCCTGAACTCCAACAAGTCTGTGTGTAAAAGAGTCTCTGCACTTGACCAAGTGCCCTGGGTAGTGTGCTCTGCTAGATGAGCCTCCCAGCCCAAGAGGGATCCATCTGTTGTGAGAATCATTGATGGAAGTTCTTTTTGGAAAGGAACCCCTTCTCTGAAGTTGGTTACCTCTTTCCACCACTGAAGAGCGTGGATAAATGCTTTTGTTACAGGAATGTGCTTTGACAGGGAATCCTTTCGTTGGCACCAATGAGCTTTTTACGTGAAACTGGATGTCCCTCATCTGAAAACTGGAGCCTAGCAGTGTGCCTGTTGCAGCTGCCATGTGGCCCAGAAGTTGAAGTAAATGCCTTGCAGGCCTTGGGGCATTGAGCATGAAAGAACCTGCCAACTGCAGGATGCTTTTTACCCTGTCTCTGGGTAGAAAGGCTCTGCCTACTATGGTATACAATTCTGCTCCTATGAACTGCAGAATTTGAGAAGGAAGAAAAACATATTTCTCTAGATTTAAAAGGAAACCCAGAGATTGCAGAAGCTGCTGAGTGAGCTGTAGGTGTCCTTACTCTGCTTCCAGATACCCAGAGTAAAAACAACCCATGGCATGGCTGCAGTCAACTTCTCCTCCTTGTCCTTATGGAATGCCATACAAAGCTCACTCAATCTCTCCTCCCTTCCCGGTCCATTCACTTTCAAAGCACTAATAGCTGAATACCTTAAGGAAACCTGTAGCTGTTTCAAGTGACCATGTACCAGTAGCCCCTAGTATCGTCCATGAATCTGACATCACTGTAACCCACTCAACTTCACATCCCTGTTAGGGGGCATCTAGCACTTATTAGTCTCTCTCTCTCTCTCTCTCTTTCCCCGTCCCTCCTCCCCCACCCCTTCATATGCATTCCTCTCTTTTTTCCCTCCCTGCATCTTCTTTCTTATAACATAATTGCTGCCTTATGTTGATGTATAACTAAGTATTATAGAACATAGAAACATAGAAGTTGATGACAGATAAGGACCACAAGGCCCATCCAGTCTGCCCATTTCTTTTTCGACCTTATAAATGTGCCATCGGCCTTTGCTCTGTCAGTGGCCTATCTATTCATACTCATCTGTATTGCTCCCTTATGCCTACCCCATGCCTGTTTGAAGTCCTGCACTGTATTCATATCCACCACTTCCTGAGGTAGGCCATTCCATGCATCCACCACCCTTTCTGTGAAAAAGAACTTCCTCACATTACCCCTTAATCAGTCTCCCTCTAATCTCATGCTGTGTCCTCTTGTCCTGCTATTTTTCTTATATTGAAACATGTTAGACTCTTTCACCTTGTTAATGCCCTTAAGGTGTTTTACATTTTTACTGTTGAGTCTTCTAGTTATGACCTTGTAACTGTATCACCCATGTTAGCTATGTATGCTTAGGTCTACTAGTTATGACCTTGTAACTGTATTACCTGTGTTAGCTATGTATGTATAGGCCTGAACAATCTTCCACTTGTACTATGCCTCTGGCTTGTCAACCCTATCTTTGTCTGTTATCTGTATTAATGTCCAGGACCACCTTGAAAATGAGCTTGCTCAATGGTGTTTACACCTGATTAAATAAGGTTTGATTGATTGATTGATTGATAACTGTTGTGGTGAATTTCCCACCACCAGCTAGTCATCTAGATAGGGGGATACTGTGATACCTTGTCTGCGCTGGTGAGCCACTACCAAAGCCAGACACTTTGTGAACACCCTTGGTGCTGAAGTGAGACCGAAGGGTAGAGCTGAGAACTGATAATGACCAGACAGGAGTCTGAACCTGAAATACTTTCTGTGAGACTCCCTTATGGGGATGTGGAAATAGACATCTTTTAGGTCCAATGATGCCAGCCAATCTCCTTTTCGGAGTGCTGGTAGAATCAGAGATAAAGTCACCATTCTGAACTTTGGTTTTGCTAGGAATCTGTTGAGGACCCTGAGATCCAAGGTAGGCCGCAGCTCTCCATTTTTCTTTGGTGTGAGAAAATAGCTTAAGTAAAGTCCTTTTCCCCTTTGATGCAAAGGCACTGGTTTCACTGTTTTTAGTGAAAGAAGATGTTTCACCTCTTTTTCCAGCCTTTTGCTTTCCAGGAGGGAAGCTGGTTTGAAAACTCAGATTTTTTGAACAGGGGAGGACTTGAAACTTAAAGACAGGCCCTGACCCACTATCTCCAGAACCCACTTGTCTGTGGTGATGGTTTTCCAGTTCTGGAAAAAATGGGTCAGCCTGCCCCCTACTGGCAAAGGAGAGGCAGCCTGATTGATGAAGTCAGGAGTCTTGCTTAGATTGGGGCTGAGACTGGGCACCACGCCTGGCACCTTTTCTGCCCCTACCCCTGAAATACCCTTGCTGTGGGTATTGAGGTGCCTGAGGAAGTACCATGGCCTGATAAAAAGGCCTGGAATGGAACTGTCTGCCCCTGCCTCCCCTACTGAAAGGTCTAGAAGAGGTAGAGGATCTTTCTTTTGCAGAATTGCTATGGAAGGTGGCTTCATACTCATCCACCTTCTTCATATAGGCCTCTGTATGGCTGCCAAATAGGGAATTGCCCTCCATAGGAAAATCCAGAGTCTTATTCTGGGTATCCTGCATGAGGTTTGTGGCTCTCAACCAAGCAAACCTTCTCTGTGCGATGGTATTTGCCATCCACCTTGCAGCAGTCTCATTACTGTCTGCTGCCATCTGGAACTGGTATTTGGCAGCTTCCAGGCCAAACCTAGCAGTTTCAGCTAGGTCTGCCAAAAGAGGAGAAGGTGCTTTCTCAGCCATGTCCAGGACAGACTGCCAGAGAGCCTTCTGATACTGGGCTGCATATGCCTGATAGTTAGCTTGCCTAATGGCCAGAGAGGCTGACAGGTAACCTTTCTTGGCCATACTTTAAATTTTTTCGAGAGTCCTTCTCTGGAGGGTGGGAAGCCAGAGGGACTTTAGCCTTGTCACAAGCTGCAGCTTGCACCATCTCTTGGGGATCAGGGTGTGAAAATAAGATTTCAGCCCCGTTCTGTCAAGCTGATACTTTTTATCCAACATTTTTTTCAAAGAAGAGACAGACCCAGGAGCTTGGAGGAGTTTTAAAATATCTCTTTTAAAAAAACTTATTTATGGGGAGTGACAGTTTTTTAGTAGGAGTCAGCCCCATCATTTCCAGATATTCAGCCTCCTCCTCATCATCAACAGCTTCAGAGGTAGGGATGTCCAAGGCATCAGCAATTTTCCTGATAATGGAAAAATGAGAGGAATAATCTTCTATTGTCCTGGGAGGGGAGCCAAACTGCTGTTCAGAAGAGACCTCAGGCTCTATAGGCTCACCTTCTTCTTCCTCCTCACCATGCTCCTCATGAAAGGAGGGTGGGATGGAAGGTGCAGGGGTCTGGACTGGGGACTGTGAAACCACAGGCAGCAGATTCTGCAAAGTTTGCATTATTTTTATTGCTTGTGCAATCTCTGAAGGAGAAGGCACAGTGGCAAGCATCACAGAAGTCCCCTTTTCCACAGGGGGTTCAGTGCGCTTTTTTTCTTTACTATTTTTCCTGAAACCGGAGAGCTAGCCAGATTAGAGGGTCTCTTTTTACCTGTATCAGGGGTAGAAACAGTAGAAGTTGGAGTGTCACCCAATGACCCTGAGGGTTTCGGCTGGTAAGAGCCAGAGAGAGATCCTTAAATTTCTTATTTAATCTCTCCAGACATTTTTTCCAAAGTCTTTTCTGGAAAAGATTTGCAAATGTCACAATTAGTTTTTAAATAGTCAAAACCAAGGCATAAAAACACAAATGGAGTGCTTATCTGCCTTGGCAAAAACTTCACCACAGTCAGAACAGTTTTTAAAACTGGGTTCTCTGGTTCTCTTTTTAGGTTTTTCTGACATGATGAAGAAAAACCGCAACCGCAAAGCTCTAAAGGTTTTTAAATTCAAAAAGCAATAATTTTATCGGTTGCAGTCTGATCAGGAACCGATTGGGGAAACCGAGCAGAACCGGGAACCGACAGAAATAGAACCAGGATTAGTGGTTCGGAACCGAGGGTATCGGTTCTAAAAAACAAAGATTTTAGCACATAACATTTACAAAAACTAGTAAATAACTAGGGAAAACCCCAGAAACTAACTAAAAGTACCTCAGTTCCTCAGTGAGAAAACAACACAAAAGTAGCTAAATAGACTAACGGTTATTAAAATAACCCTGATAAGAAGCAGCAAATGTATTAAATGAAAAATACTTAAAGCAGCAGTGCAACAAAAATGGACTAAAATTCGGCCCCACCTTTTTCTTCCTAATAGATGCTAGATGTCTTCCAGTTTATTTTGATGGTGAAATTTTTGGTTTCTTTTATCATTTAAGACTTTTATAACGTTTTAAAATAATTATTTCTCAAGAAAAAAAGATGGCTGTCTCATTTTTGCATTGAAAAATTATTGAGGACTGGGGTAAATAAGGTGTGATCTATATAAAAAGGAGTTGGAGCTTTACCTTTCGAATGGTTTCTAACCAAAAAGTTGCATAATTTTTCATACCAAACATTTAAACCTCAAGGTGAATTATATAAACTGTCAATAGCATAAAATGACTCAACATATGTGGCAATATAATGAAAAGTCTGAAATGTACTCTTGACACAAGTGTAACAAAAGCCTTCTAATAACAAAGAAATAAAAAAAAAGAAATAATAATATTGAGGCCCTGAGGAGGGTAAGAATCCAAACAGAAATGCAGATGAACAGTGCACAGCATAGGAGGCATCCAGTAAACTCAAATCAACAGGTCTGCCAATATTTTTCATAATCAAAGCAGAATATTAACTTTAAAAAAAAACTGTTTTTCATTGCACTGCTGCTTTAAGAAGTTGTTATTAATAAAGGCTTCTCTGACTAGATGATGAGGAGAAAATCTCCAGGCGTCTGGTCTTGACAGGCGGAGAGAGAAATCTGAGGGTTAGAATGTAGGCAGTTGATAGGTGGCAGCATTTGAAAAGTGGCTCATGCCAATGATTCCATCATTAGCATAGCATTCTATCTCCGGGTAGAGCTGGCCTTAAAGGTATACTGCAGAAGAGTTAGGAATATTGCAGTATTCCTGGGGTGAGAATATTTTAATCTCTAACAGAGTATGTTGGGCACTGGACCAGTTAGGTAGCTGGGGAGGGGGGGCCAGATTTTTGTAATTCTCGGATGATCTAGGTTGGGCACCAGACATAGAAACATAGACTTTGATGGCAGATAAGGACCACTTGGCCCACCTAGTCTGCCCATTTCCCTACCTACAGGATAAGCTGCAGATCCTAGTTAACCAACAGCCTATTTCTTCCTACTCCCCACAAAAATTGCCTTATGTCTGTCCCATGCATTCTTGAATTCTCCCACAGTTTTAGACCCCACAACCTCCTCAGGAAGGCTGTTCCTCACTTTGCCTTGAACTGCCCCCTCTATCATCAAATTGTGTCCCCTTGTTCGTGCACATCTCTTTTTCTGAAAGATGCTACCCTCTTGGACTTTGTTGATTCCACTGAGGTACTTAAAAGTTTCTATCATGTCCCCCCGTTCCCTCTTTCCTCAAGGGTGTACATATTAAGCTCCTTTAGTTTCTCCTCATATGGCTTCTCTTGCAGACCCTGCACCATTTTAGTTGCTCTCCTCTGGACTGCCTCTATCCTGTCTATGTCCTTGCAGAGATGGGGTCTCCAGAACTGGATGCAGTACTCCAGATGGGGTCTCACCAACTGTCTGTACAGAGGGATAACAACTTCTTGTTTTCTGCTGGTGATGCCTCTCCCTATACATCCCAGTATCCCCCCAGCCCTCCCTACTGCCTTCTCACTTGGCTTGCTGACCTTAAGGTCATCTGATATGATTACTCCCAGGTCCCTTTCCATTTTTGTTGTTGTTACTACCCCTCCTCAGTGTGTAACCTTCCCCTGGGTTTTTGTTTCCCAGGTGCATTATTTTGCACTTCTTTGCATTGAATCCAAGCTGCCATACTTCTGACCAATCCTCCAACCTTGCCAAGTCCCTTCTCATCCTTCCCACGCCTCCTTGTGTATCCACCCTGTTGCAGATCTTTGTGTCATCTGCAAAGAGGCATACTTTTCCTTCCAGTCCCTCTGCAATGTCACTTATAAAGACATTAAAATGGACTGGACCCAGTACTGAACCCTGCGGTACCCCACTAGTAACCCCTCTTTCTTCAGAGTGGACTCCATTTACAATTACCTTCTGTGTCCTGTTGTCCAGCCAATGTTTTACCCAGGCTACCACCCTAGGACCCACTCCCAGGCTGGTTAATTTGACTATTAATCTTTTGTGTGGGACTGTGTCAAATGCCTTGCTAAAGTCTAGGTAGGCCATGTCCACAGCTCCTCCCTGGTCTACTACTTTGGTCACCCAGTCAAAGAAATCAATTAGATTCATCTGACATGACCTTCCTGCTGTGAACCCATGCTGCCTTGGGTCCTGTGCCCCACTGGCCTCTAGGTACTCAACAATTCTTTCCTTCAGAAGTGATTTCATTACTTGGCCTGCCACAGAGGTCAAACTGACAGGTCTGTAGTTTCCTGCCTCTGTCTTGGTCCCACTTTTGTGAAGGGGAATCACATCCACCTTCCTCCAGTCCTCAGGCACCACACCTTCCTCCCATGATTTGTTAAAAAGGGTAATCAGTGATTTCATTAGTTCTCCCCTTAATTCTTTTAGAATTCTGGGGTGAATTCCATCAGGCCCCATTGGTTTGTCCACCTTCAGTTTTAAGAGTTCTTTCAGAACCCTTTCTTCTGTGAAATGACTGAGATCAACCCCCTTATCCCGAGTGCTCCTGTTAATTGGATTAGGCACCTCCCCCTCCTCCTGTTTTGTGAATACTGAGCAGAAATATTCATTCAGTATCCCTGCTTTTTCACTGTCCCTCTCTGCCCATCCACCAGTTAGTTTGCTGGAGGAGGGCGGATTAATTTATTCCATGACAACCTTGTTGGGCACTGGACCATTCTGCTGCACAACAAGATGGACTGGAGCATGCATAGCAGTGTTGAGCCCTATTGGCAAGTGCAAAGCTGAAACTGTGCACTGAGAGAAGGAAAGAGTGAAAGAGGTAGAGTGGGGCAGTGGAGCCAGGATCACAGGCACTTGGGATTACAGCCTTGGAAATGTATGCCATCTGTCACCCTCGGCCTAGTCTCCTAATCTAGTGCACTGCGGGCCAGATGAGGTGAAGATGGCAGAACAGACTGGTAGCAGCAGTAGTGCAGCAGCAGCCCCAGGCCCCCCATGCAGTGTTTGAACCCCTCACTGTGACATAAATGGATGGGCATGGGGAGAGCAGTGTTTCCCTAACCTACCCATCACACCTTTCACTCCACACTTTGCTTCTGCTCCTCCTTATCTTTGTTTGGCTTAATATACAGGCCTGGTTGGTCATGGACCCATCTGGCACTTGGAGGAAGGGGACAGAATTTTTATTTTATTATTTCTTCTTAATGGGCCAGGTTGAGCACTGGACAGGTAAGATAACTGGGGGGACAGACGTACATATACTTTTTATTCTCCAGCAGGTGGGGTCTTGCTCCAGCCCCGTCAAGTTGTTGGAGGGAGGGTCAGAATTTTTTTTTATTCCCTGACAGACCAGGTTTAACACTGGACCTGTCAGATTATTGAGGGAGGGTGACAGTTTCTTTTTTATTACCTAAAGGGTCAGGTTGGGCACTGGACCTGTCAGGCAGTTTCAGGGAGGTGTACAGATTTTATGTATTCCTCGACAGGCTATATGTGGCACTGGATCTGTCAGGATGTTGGGGAAGGGATCAGATTTGTTTTATTCCATGAAGGCATAGGTTGGACATTAGACCTGGTGAGTAGTTATTGAAAGGGAGAGATGTTTTGTTTTATTCCCTGGTGGGCCATGCCAGTCATTGAACCATCAGGTAGCTGTAACAGGGACCAGCTTTTTTTTTTATTCCTTGTTGAGCCAGCTTGGGCACCAGAAACTGTTTTCTATTCTACAATCCCTGTGCTACCAGTATGGAACTCCTTTGCTGTTTAAAACACTTTGGGGTACAGAATATGTTAAAGTCATTACTTAAAACCTAATTCTGTTATATTATACAGTCTCTGCACTAGAAGAATCTAACTACTCTGCTTTGTAACTCACCGGATGTGTCATAGCTGCTGGGAGAGCGGCAGGTTTTTCACCCTGACTGGATGGGTTGTGCACCGAATCTGTCAGGTAGTTGGGAGGAGGGAGACGGATTTCTTTTTTAATTCCCTGATTGGTTGGGATGGTCACAAAACCAATCAGGTAGTTGTGAGAGTGGGTCAGATTTTTTTTTTATTGTTCCCTGTTAGGCCAGGTTGGGCAACAGAAACTATTTTCTATCCTACATTCCCTCCCTTACCAGTACGGAATTCCTGTGCCTTATAAAACATTTTGGGATATGGTGAATATAAAAGTCATTATTTAAAACAGTTCTATTATAGTGTATAGCAGAGTATTTTTCTGTATAGAATTCCATCCCTTTCAGACTGCTGTTGTACCACAGTACCGAAGGTCATGGAATGTAATTGTACCCTTCTGTGGTACAACAGCATTCTGAAACTTCTAGAGACTGTATAAGTCAGTTTTGTTCTGAAAGGGAAAGCACCACTGTGCAAACATTTCACATAATACTATACACTATAAAAACACAGGATGAGCAACTTTATGCACAACCAGGGTGTTCTGCCACCTCGGGTTTGGATTCCCATGGACCTCTCGAGCTTGGCTCTTAAAGTCAGAGGGAATCAGAACCCTTCCGTGTCGGAACACACTGGTTGTGCATAGTTGCCCATCCAGTATTCTCTGTATATTCTATAGTCCCTGCACTACCAAAATCTAACTTCTGCACTTTGTAAAGCATCGGACCTGTCATAGTTAGGGGAGAGTGACAGATTTTTTCCTTGATGGGCTGGGTTGGGCACTAAATCTGTCAGGTAGCTGGGAGGAGGGGTACAGATTTTCTTTATTCCCTGGTGGGCCAGACTGGTCACCAGACCAATCAAGTAGATGGGAGAGGGGCCATATATTTTTTTTATTTCCTTTCGGGTCAGATTGGGGCACCAACAATTCTTTTCTGCATTTCCTGCATTGCCAATATGGAACTCCAGTGCCTTGTAAAAACTTTAGGGCTACAGTGCATATGAAAGTCATTATATAAAACAAAATGTGGTTATACTCTACAGTCTCTATAGTTCTGCCAGCATCTAATGTTTGCATTTTGTAAAGCACCAGACTTGTCATAGTTGGGGGGAGAGGAACAGATGTTTTTTTGTTCTCTGGGAGGGAAGTATGGTAAATTAATGATGCCCACACTGGCCATTTTTTCCAAAAGACTTTGCTTCTGATGGGCGCTGTCGGCCAATGGTGGTGACCAAGGGGCAGGTGCTTTATCACTCAGGATGCTGAGTAGGAGCATGAATGCATGATAGTGGGAACCCAGTGTATGTGCCAGGGAGAGAGCTGAGACTGCGCACCAGAGAAGGAAAGACAGCAAAAGAGGTAGAGTCAGGCAGTGGAGTGGGGATCCCCTACATTTGGGATTAGAGTCTTGAAAGTGCGTATGTCAGTCTCCCTTAGCCTGATCTCCCACTTTAGTGAGCTGCAAGCTGGAAGTGATGGAGAGGCCCAAAGTCATGGGTAGCAGCAGCAGCAGCAACATGGCAGCAGAAGGGTACCTATTTTATTGTATTCCCTAACAGGTTAGGTTGTGCAGCGGACCTATCAGGTTGTTGGAGGGAGGGGGTCGATTTTTTTTCCCCCTGACAGGCTAGGTTGGGCCCCTGATCTGTTAGGTTATTGATGCAGTGGGTCAGATTTTGTATTCCCCGTTGGACCAGTCTGAGCATCAGAAATGTTGTTATTGTTATTCTTGTACCTTGTAAAACACTTTAGGATACAGTAAGCATGAAAGTCATGATTTTAAACTAAACTCTTGTATTCTACAGTTCATCTACTACCAGAACTTAAGTCTTGTGCCTTGCAGAGCACCAGACCTGTCAGGTAGGTAATTAGGGGAAGAATGACATATTTCATTTATTCTCTGTTGGGCACCACATCATTCTGCACTAGCAGTTTTCAAAGTAGTAGTAATGTGGGCATGTATGGGATTTGATAGACTGGAAATATTTTGTTAAAGGTAGGCATGGTAAAAAATAATTAGCATGGAAACTCAGTTTTAAATAGGCAATTTTTTTTTCAGAAAATAAAGGTTAACTTTGCATTCACAAAGTCGTGCAGACTGAGTTTATTACAGTGGTACTTCCTCTCTGAACTCATTCATTGTCATTCTTGTCATCACAGCTGGAGGGGGGGCAGCTAGGCTAATCAACCTGAGGACTTCTTCAGTGTATCACCTACTGAAGGTCAGTGGCACATGCATGAGACAGTCACCACTAACTACTCCTTGCAGCTAGCAGAAAGTTAGCAAAGTCCAAGAGGGTAGCATCTTTCAGAAAAAGAGATGTGCAAGAACAAGGGGGCACAATTTGAAGATAGAGGGGGGGCGGCTCAGAGGTAATGTGAGGAACTATTTTTTCACAGAGAGGGTTGTGGATGCATGGAACAGCCTCCCTGAGGAGGTCGTGGAGTCAAGAACAGTGGGGGAATTCAAGAATGCATGGGACAGACATAAGGCAGTACTAGTGGGGGGTAGGAGGAAGTAAGCTGTTGGTTAACTAGGATCTGCAGTTTATCTGTTAGGTAGGAAAATGGGCAGACTAGGTGGGCCAAGCGGTCCTTATCTGCCATCAAAGTCTATGTTTCTAAAGAGTTAACAGACAGCTGCAAGGAGCAGTAGCAAGGCACAGCTCACTTACTAACAGCCATAAAAAGGTGTATTCCTGTCCCCCAAAACATTTCCTGACTTTGATCCCAGTAGGAACTGGTCTGCTATGCAGACCAGCCTATAGGGAAACAACAAGTACCATTTGAATGAGTAGTCTCTGAGTGTCACTATTATACCATGTAAAGCTCAACTGCACAGAGACAAAATATTATAACTCATACAATAGCAAGGAAAATTGTAAGAAGCGGATTGGCTACAGTCCCATTGAGTCAACAATGTTATTACACAGTGACATCACTTTATGTAAGAGAACTTGCTGTCTTACACGTGAAGTAGCACAAGCTTAGTTTCACATAAAAACTATATTTACTAATATTGTGGGGATGAAAATATTTGTCATGGCTAAAATATTTCATAGTTAGGCAGAGAACAAGTGTCATAATATCTCCTTTGTAGTGTGGGAACATCTCTTTTATAGCATCAGTTTAACAGTTAAATTTTTTATGCAGAAACACACTACTTATGAATGCAGTGCATCATGGCTATGCAAATACCTAATTGCCTGGTATCGCATAACATACTATAGTTATACCAGACAATTGATTATTTGCATACCCATGATGCAGTGCTTTCACATGGGAAGTGTTTCCTCAAAAAATTAAAAAATAAAACTGTACAAGTACACACATAAAAGGGATGCTCCAAAATGTGTTCTCTGCCCAACTATAAAATGTTTTAGCCATCTACATTTGCTCATTGTAGCTCCCACAATATTAATAAATAACAGCCATTGTATAATAGTAATAAGGCACTCCAGGATGTGTGTTATTGTGTAATAATCTCACTTCTTGGGTGGTGGAAGCACTTAGCTTTACCTCATGCTCAAACCTACCCCAGGAGTGCTATTATTACACAATAACACACACCCTGTCATGCTTTATTGCTTAATTAAAAGGCAAAGGTTCCCCTAGATTTTTGCTGTTGTAATTTAATGTGGTTAATATGCATGCCAAGTGATATGATCCCTGTTTCTAAACATATATTCCTCTGTTTTACAGCTAACATCCTGACTGTGATCATTCTGTCCCAGCTGGTAGCCCGCAGACAGAAGTCCTCTTATAATTATCTACTAGCCCTGGCTGCAGCTGACATACTGGTACTATTCTTCATCGTGTTTGTGGATTTTTTACTTGAGGACTTCATTCTGAACAAACAAATGCCTCAGGTACTGGACAAAGTCATCGAAGTTGTGGAATTCTCATCCATCCATACATCCATTTGGATTACTGTACCTTTAACAATTGACCGATACATTGCAGTGTGTCACCCACTTAGGTATCATACAGTGTCCTATCCTGCTCGCTCTCGCAAAGTCATCGTGTGTGTCTATCTTACATGCTCCTTGACAAGTATTCCCTACTACTGGTGGCCCAACATTTGGACTGAAGACTACACAAGCACTTCAGTGCACCACGTTCTTATCTGGGTCCACTGTTTCACAGTTTATTTGGTGCCATGCTTCATTTTCTTTGTCCTAAATTCAATAATCATTCACAAACTCAAGAGAAAAAGCCATTTCCGACTGCGCGGATACTCCACGGGGAAAACTACTGCCATTTTGTTCACCATAACAACTATATTTGCCATACTTTGGGCACCAAGGATAGTAATGATTCTCTATCATCTTTACGTATCTCCTATAAACAACGGTTGGCTCATACATATTGTATCAGACATTGCCAACATGCTAGCCCTGCTGAACACAGCCATCAACTTCTTCCTGTACTGTTTTATCAGCAAGCGTTTTCGCAAAATGGCAGCTGCAACATTAAAGGCTTTTTTTAAGTGCCAGAAGCAACCTGTGCAATTCTACACAAATCATAACTTCTCAATAACCAGCAGCCCGTGGATCTCACCTGCAAATTCCCACTGCATTAAAATGCTTGTTTATCAGTATGATAAAAATGGAAAGCCTGTAAGAATATCTCCTTAAGAAGTGGAATAAGCATTTTCTTATTGATATTTAAATGCATTTAAGCTTAGGGAGCTGTGTTCCTTATTTTACCTACAAAATGTTGTTTAAGAGCAAGTTTTTCCCACTATTCGGGTTAGAATTTCAACAGACACGTCTCATATTTAAACCAAGGTTAAAAACTGAAAGTTGCCATCTGTTCCAGAGTTGTAATTAGTACAGTATGTGCAGTGTTTTCAAGACTAGGAGTGACCCTTTTCCTATCTGTTACATAATATTTTCAAATTGTTTTTTTGACCATACACTTTGTTCAAGAGTATAGCAACACAAACATATGTACTGTATATTCACTTAAATTGATACTGAGGACCTGGAAAGTTTTTTTTATTTTGTTATTAAAAACTATCTGGTGTGGGTACTGATATATACACTATCAGAAGTGCAGCTGCCCTGAAAGGATCCATCCGCCTGCATTTCAAAACTACCTTTCATGAAAAATTGAATGATACAGTCTGGATTTTGATAACATTTATAATATACACTACATGTTTGTTATATGTTGTTTCATCACATTTAAAGTAAAATGTATGGTTTGTTAACCCATTTCAAAAAGGTTAGGAATAAGAGACATACTTGTGTTTCTATCAAGCTGTACCTTTTGTCTTTTTCTATCAGTATCCATCTTATTCTTTGTAGGTATCACACGGAAAAGAGTACTTTCATATCCTAGAACAGCTGGAGCACTTTTGTCCTTTTTTATAGCACATAATGGAACAGCCGCCCTGCAGAGGTCATAGAAGGAAAAACAATAGGGGAATTCAAGAAGGCATTGGATAGTCAGAAGGTAACCATAGTGGTAGGAAAGAGAAGGGAAGCTGCAGAATCATTTAGGAGCTGGAGCTTATGTAGGTAGGGAAATGGGTAGACTAGGTGGGACAGGCAGTCCTTATCTGCTGTCAACTACTATGTTACTATAATAAATGACTGTTAATATGAACATGGTCCAATATATATGAAACCAACAAAAAACTGCATTGGTATTTTTTTTCTAACTAGTCTTTCAAGCAGTGCAGCTCAGAATTAGAAATTAATCTATAATGTGTACATTATTTAAAAAAAAGATTATGGAGTACATACATTTTAGAGTAAGAGTTTATGGTAAATATTTTATCTATATCCAAAGTTATAAATATGTGATTGTTTTATTTATATATTGAACCAGTATAAATGTATTTATTATTTTTGAATTTATGGTTGTGTATGAATATTGTATATGTTATTTATCAGTACAATATAAAACTATATTTTATAGAATACCTGAAAAATGGTGGATACAGCATTTATAAGGGACCCTGAGCCACTGTTAGAAAACAGAAATTTATTGGGTCCTTGCTTGTTTTTTTATTTTTGTTTGTTATGAACTGTATAGAAAATCTCATAAAGTGCTTGATGAAAAATAAGTTCTTTTCATACTTACTAGTTAGAGTTTATCAATTCATAGGGAAAGGGAAATAACATATTTACTTGACCTTTTGAATGAAATGTAAACCATTTTATTGCTTCAAGCCTAGTTTATAAATATGTCGTGCACTTCAAGAAAAGAAATGGGCTTGTTCTTTGAGCACTTCTTGCCATTTCTGGTATTATATACACAAACATTTTGATAAGAGCAAATGTAAGTTTTGAATATTTTTGTACCTGGTGTTAATGTTTAACATTTTTAAATTGTTTAGATGGTGCCAGTCAACTGTTACAGAACTCATATCCTTTCTAATATTTAATGTGAATCCTATGTCTTATTTATGACTCAGAAAATATGTTAGTAATAATTGCAATAATAAGATAAATATATATTGGGCTGCACATTTACCACCTCCCCACACTGATGCAAATGAAATAGTGCCACGTTTTTTGTACTGTTTCCTTTTTGCACCTATATTGATACTTCAGAAGTTTTGAGGCACTTCAGATGGTAGACATTTCTTATTTACATCTACCATTTTGTGCCTGTTAAAGGGACACTGTCAGCCTTTTTTGCATCATATTATTTCTAGTTAAAAACCCACATTTTATGATTACTTACCTACTCTAAAGTTCACTGATGTAGCTGTTTTTTTTATCTGCCTCCTTGCTTATTAGGCCTGAAATGCATGCTAATGTATCATTATACCCAACCTTGTTTTGTTTCAAATTTTTGATCTACTCTTATTGCGTACTTCCAAGTCTTCTCTACTCCCACTTCACACTGAGTGACTAGACAGTGTTAGGGGTGTTCCTAAGTACAGGATAGATGCAGTGGGAATTGATCAAGGAATGCAAACAAACATGTTTTTGTGTGGTAACACCAGTATGGTTGGCAGTCTGTTTTTGACTTTTTAAAGGAAAAAGAGAAAGGGGAAATTGTTTAACCAGGAAAGGCACACTAAGCTGGAGCTTGTTTCCAGGTGTGACCTGGGAGCACAAGGAAGTTAAGTGACTTACTCAGGGTCACACAGTACGCAAGTGGAAGCTGTGGGATTCAAACCCAGGTCTGGTCTGCTGGATGTCACCACTGGTGTAAAAAAGGAATCAGAATCAAACTACCAGCTACTCCAGCAGTCTCTTCAGAATGTGGACAATCGTAAAATGTGTTTTTGTAAACTAGGAACACTTTGAGACCTGAAGGACTTGACAGTGCCCCTTTAATGGTTAATTGTAGGACATTTAAGATGGTATTATTCTCAAAACTGGTTGCATGTAACAGAAAAACTTCAGAGGTAAAACCATTAAAATTGGTCTATGGATCAGTAACTTGTGACAGTTTGGGGGTTGCTAAATGGCTAGCACATTGTCACTGGGAACAGCAATTGTCTCTGTGCTGACATTTCAGATTGTTGTGCCAGTGGCACAGTAGCACTGGAAATATTTAATTTCAACAAAATGGTTATTATTCTGTACTGTTGTGCGCCTCTTGTTCACAACCTAGTCTGATTTCAAATTAGTGTTTTTTAAAACAGGTTATGTATACAAATAGTTGCCTAAAATGTGATATAAACCAAAGTCTAGCTTGAAAATAGAGTGCTAATATTTTTATTTGTTTTAAAACTGTCTGATATCTTTCAATGATTACTTTCTAATTGTCAAAATGAATGGTAAGAATGTTGCAGTCAGTTGTCTGTTCTATTTATGTCTGATAAAGTGCAATATAGATGTTTTAAGGGTTTCAATCTTTGAAAACCTATGTAATTACTGGTCAACAATTATATGAAAGATTTAATGTTTAAATAGTATATTGGCATCTCCATAATGTATCAGAGAGAGAGAGAGAGAGAGAGCAAAAGAGATGAAAACTGAATGTTAGCTTCATTACTGAAAGACTGTCAAAAATGGTAGTGTGCTTCATGTTAGTGTTTTGTACATATAATGTCCTTGTTTAGGGAGCTGAAAGCAGTATTTGTTAGTTTGTAAAAAATGTCATAATATATATTTAGTTAGAAATTGGTAGTGGGGAAAGTACACTGAGCCCTAGCTTGTTACCCAGTACAACCTGCTGGGATGCAGAGAGTTGGGGCAAGTAAACATTATAACAAACTACAAAATAGAGTCATGTCAGATTAAAACAATAACATAGTTCCACTAACAAACATCAATATACCCATTTCTTTTTTAATGTTATTCCAGAACTGAGATTTGTGGTTCTGAAGTATTTAAAAAAAGTTTTGACTTCCTCTTTTCACACCCATCATGAAAAAATTGCATGTCTTGGTGTGGTGTGGTGCTGTGCTGTTTACCATTCTAAGACATTTATGGCATGAATCCAGTTTATACAACCATATTATAACCACAAAGGAAAAGATTTTTACAACTGTTAGTGGTGACTATATTTATTTACTTGTGCCATTAAATAAAAAAAAAACCTAGCAATAAAAACTATTTTACAAAAATATTTGAGGGGTTAAAAATAGATTAATAATGAATTTAAGGATCTCAGAAATAGATTATTGCTACTATACCATATGATGACATTTTGCTATCAAATAAATACTACTGCTTAAAAAACAAACTCTGGCCAGAGCTGGTACTGTCTGCCGTGTCCAAGATGGCAGCAGAGTGCTGTGCACATGCGCGACAAGTTGCGCATGCACACAGAACTCCAGCAGCCATCTTGGAAATGTCAGACTGTGTCACCATTCCACCAGGGTACAGTGCACATGCGCAAGTCATCGCGCATGTGCACAGCACTCTGCCACCATCTTGGACAAGGCAGACAGTGCCGTGTTCCACCAGTACCAATGGACAAAATAGTGTGGTGAACCTGCAGTACTTGCCATTCACCTCCACTATTTAACAAGTCCAGTTAGTAATCAGAAAGCTCCCCTTTCTCTATGTGCTTGCAAGATGACTGCAGGGCTATGCCCACTGCAGCCGTAAAAAATCTGACTGTTTTAGAAAAAAGTATCAAATATAGTGCTTTTCTGTTTTAAGCATGGTTATCCTGAGTATCTGTAACATACCTATCTCTATTTTAAGATAGAAACTGGTAATTAATAGGGCACTTCTCTTGAGTATTACTGAAACTCATCTTTAAATATCTTGAGACATAGATTTTCCCTTTTTTTAATGAGCAGTACCATTTGTAAAAGTCTTAAATTATGTGGGGCATTTCATGCTTTATGTAAACAGTCAAAAAAATGCTTGAATAAAACGTAAAACTATAATGCAGATGGCATGGAATGCCTATTTAATTCAGCCTTCTGACTGGGCTTTAAAATATTCTTAAACTGTTAAAGTACTTCAGAAAAACATTGCCCAAAGTTAAAGTTTTCTTTCTGTTTTATAACTCAATTTAGAATGTGAGAATTTCATTTTCTGCTATTAAAATGCACTCTTTTCAAGTTCTGGAACAGTGTGGGAGATTTTGCAAATACTGTTTGATTGCTAAAGAGACAGTTTAGTGCATTTGCAGCAGTTCTTGTATTGAAAGTATTGGGGTTTTTTTCTATATAAATTGCAACTTGACACACTTGTCCCTTGAATTTTCCAGTTCTTCTGTGACTACACCACCATATAATTCTTGTGAGAGTCCTGATACCACCAGTAGGGATATTTTCAATGCCATTCTCATTCAGATTTGGAAATGGATGGTGGTCAACTGGAGAAATGATTAAAGGGGAAGGACAGTAGCAAAGTACTTCAAATTTTAAAACACCCATGAAAAGGTCTTTCAAATGAGGTACAGGGCTTATCTATAGGTGTCAACAGTCTTGAGATATAAATATCTAAATCATCCCTAAGGTAAATCAAGGTAGCAGCCATTTCATGGAATCTTGAGACACACAATGATGTCACTGAGGAGCAAGCAATATGTTAAGCATAGGTTGCCCCTCAGTGACATCACTATCTGTCTCAAGATTCCATCAAATGGCAGCTGCCTTGATTTCATTTATAGATAATTTAGATATTTATATCTCAATACTGCTGACAGATATAGGTAAGCCCAATGTGTGTTCTCCAACTGAGGGGACAGTAATGTGTCTTTACTTTTTGTAATGTGAATTAGTATCAGATTTTGCACAGGAAATTATCCAGAGTTTGCACCAATTTTTGTTTTCTTTTGCTGTGCCTTGCTACGCTATGAGACACATTTTGTGCTTTATAAAAACAGTTAGAAAAATGCTTTAATAAAACTTTAAACTATAATGCAGATGGCATGGCATGCCTATTTAATTCAGCCTTCTGACTGGGCTTTAAAAATATTCTTAAACTGTTAAAGTACTTCAGAAAAACATTGCCCAAAGCTAAAGTTGTCTTTCTGTTGTATAACTCAATTAATTTAGAATGTGAGAATTTCACTTTCTGCTGCTAAAATAGACTCTTTTCAAGTTCTGGGACAGCGTGGGGGATTTTTCAAGTGCTGTTTGATTGCTAGTAATGTGTCTCTGCTTTCTATAAAGTGAATTAGCACTATCAGATTTTGCACAAGCAATTAACCAGGGTTTGCACCAATTTTGGTTTTCTTTTGCTGTGCCTTGCCATGCTATGAGGCATAGACAGGTGCTCCTCCTTGTTCGAAAGACCTTTTCACAGGCTTTTAGAATTTGAGGGACATGGTCTCAGAATCTCAAAAATAATATGACAGTTATGCTCACCAACTCACAGATGTGCATTATAACGTGAGTATACATAGTTCTGCATTGCCCCACTAAACTAATAATCTTGCTATGTTTGGCAAACTTGTTGTAATTGCTCTGCCATTATTTACAGCATACTGGAAGGCTTTGTGGGTTTTGTGAACAAAATAGCATAAGTCCTTTAAAGGGAGACTGTCAGCTATTAGAGTCTGTTTTTTTTTTTGGTTAAAACAAATAAATTTGGACTGTTAAATAAAAAGACTCATGTGTTTTATTATAGTTTCTAACATTTTTTTTAAATCACCTGGTGAGCATTTTTTAAACCATTCAGTTATAAAGGAGCAAGTCACCCAAAATCCACAGCTCGGCTGAACTGCAGCTGCTCTATGTGCTCATCTCAGATCCAGCTGAGACATTCAACATCCTCCATGGATGAGCAAGTGCACTCCTGCTAGCATGATGTATCAGACCAGAATGCACCAACTCAGCCCCATGTGGCAGCACTGATAGTCATCTCTCACAACTTTTGTATCGAGTGACAGTACCCTTGATAGCAAGCTGCAGAGACTCAGAGGTAAGTCAGTGTCTTTCGTGAAAGAAGCATCTATTTTTATTCTCTGCATACAGTTACCTTCTCATTTGATGCTGCTTCTGTGACAGTGCAAGAGAGCAGCTTTCTTTCAAAATCTGAAAGCAGTTACGTGAACAGCGGCTCATGAGAGGTCGCCCCGTGTTGCACAATAAGTCTCATAGTGCAAGTGTGAATTGCACTGTGTAACTCATTATGAAGCATACTATACTTTTTTTTGTATTATTTCTTTCTCCCCACACTGGTCCCTTAGGTCTCTCTCCAGCTCTTGCTCACTTACCCCAATGTCCCGCTCTGCCTGAAACCTCCCAGTGCACTGTCTCTCTCTGAATCCATTCCATCTCCTCCAGGCTACAAGCCTTCCCGGCTCTGAGCCCCTTGGGTAAGGGCCGCCAACTCTTCTGGCACTCTATCTATAGGGTCCAAGCTGCAGTCCAGAGGTTGGAAGAAAGGAGAAGTGCCAGAGTGAGTCCGGTGTTGAACATGGTTGGGGAGTGGTGAGCAGGCCTTCGCCTACCCTGGTGCCAGCTATTTTCCCTTTTCTTGGTTGTCCCAGGAGATCTGATGTGCAGTGACATCCAGTGCAAGACTGGCAAGCTCCACACCCACCCACAGGATGTCTGCTGTATATTCCATACCCCTACATTGTCTCCGCTGTCTTGGATCTCCAGCCACCACTACAGGTCACTCCTACAGTGACCGACATTACTTCCATACTCCCAGGAGAGGAGAGCAGTCTATGGATGCTCAATCCTCCCCTGCCCCTGCCAATCCCCAATGGCTCAAGTCCGCTCCTGAACCCAGGTCGCTGGCATGGAGTGAGGTGTGGCATCCAGCACCTCAACCCACAGTGCCACTGGACTGGCCCAAGCATGCTATACTTGAAAAGTAAGAAATAAAACAGTACAATTGGTCTTTGTGTCAGTCCTTTTATATAGGGGAAGACAGAACACTGATCTTCTTTTTTTTGTGATCTGCATAGACACTGAAACAGACTGACAGTAATCATGTTTGAGCCCTTGTGCTAATTTTACAGGCAGTGGGCTCCATGCATGAAGCCTACACACCATAGATGTGTGACGCATAGGCTTGCCTAAGTCAGAATGCCATGCAGTGGTGTCTGGTGAACCACTGGAAACAATCATGACAGGTTCATGAGCCCCTTGTGCACTGAATCCCCCAGCCGCCTGCACGGACATGCACTATGGCCAGTCTGGGGGGAGTGTCGGGGCCTACCCACACTCTGCGCCATTCACTAATGCACAGAATGCTGTGCATGGGGTGCAAGATATGGTGGAGAGGACCCTGCCATACAGGCTATGCACTCCCCCACAGTGGACAGCCACCAGCTGTGATGGGCCGGGAACACCCTCAACCCTTCTGCCCCAGCCCACCGGGCTGATAAGGAGGGCGGGAGGCAACCAGTCAGGCACTCACCCATGGCTTCAAAAACCCATACCCATGCCTTCCCAGGATTCCCTGCTTGTGCACAGCAGGGGATCCACTTCGGGACCCAGGACAAGCATCCGACTGGATGCTCACCTGTGTCCTGTGATCCACCCCATGCAGCTGTGCACTGGGGGGAGGGGTCTGGCCAACAGACAGACAGCCAGCAATAGTGAATACCGGTCAGTATGCACCTGTCCATGGGTGTGGAGCTGCGCACGCCAGATACATGCCTCTCAAGCATACCCGGTGCACATGAACACATAGCAGCCATAGTTTGTGTTCATGCACTCAAGGCTGTGTTCATTCTGAGCCCCACTGGGAAGAGTTTAGTGTCTTTTGTATTTGGGACATAGTGTACTGTCCTAATGTTTATTCTTTTGTAATATTTGTGCATTTTGTTTCTGGGACCATTGCGGTATGCTATTGAGATCATGCTTTTGGACGCCATTTGTGCCTCTTTGAGACTGTCCTGATCCTCGATTCGTGCAATTTCTGGGAGTTACTATTCGCTTGCTCCATACCAGCCATGATTCCACAGTGCCTTGTATTCCATTAGATCAGTCATCTCATCTTGACTGCATGGGTCATTAGTGACAAAGGCAATCTGGCGAAGGCAATGGCAATGACAGTTTTATTTGTATGGCGCCCAATCCCTGAGGCTCTGAGCACCATACACTAAAAGTGAATAAAACAATAGTTAACATAAAAGCTGAAAAACATTTACATTCAAGAATCTAGGCCAAAACATACATTAAAAAAGTGAGTTTTCAAAGATTTTTTAAAAGCGGTTAGTGAAGGAGCACTTCTCACTTCTTGGGGGAGGGCATTCCAAAGAATCGGGGCTGCCACACCAAATGCCCTATTGTCTGAGGATTTTAATGGGGATCTGGGTACGGAGTGGAGGTCTGCCACCACTGACTGGAGGACACGACCAGGAGTGTGTGGCATCAGGAGGCCTTGCAGGTAGCCTAGATCTAGAACATACAGGGCCTTGTACATCAACAAGAAAACCTTGAAGCTAGTGTACCACCTGACTGGAAGCCAGTGGAGAGCATGGAGAACTGGCATAATAGGCTTGGATCAAGATGTCCCAGCAACCAGATGTGCTGTTGCATTCTGAACTAGCTGCTGGCAGTGCATCAGCTTTGCGGATAGCCCAAGGTAGAGAGCATTACAGTAATCCAGCCTAGACAAGACTAAGGCATGTACTAGTGTTCTCAGAACAGTCGGTTCAAGATAGGAATTGATCCTGGCAATGTTACAAAGATGATAATAGCCCCAGCGAACAACAGCAAACACCTGGAATTCCAGAGTCCACTTGGAGTCCAAAATGACCTTCCGATTCTTCACCCAATCTGCAGCTTGACGGGCCACACCATCCAACAATGGAAGGGCTGTACTACCAGTTGTTGCTGCAGAACCAAACTGGCCCGGCTCCTCCAGTAACACTTCCATCTTGGATGGATTGAGCCTAAATCAGCTAGCAGCCATCCAATCCTGGATTTCTCTAAGACACTCGCTTAGTTCCAGGATAGCAGCTCTGTCATCAGGTATGCAAAACACGTACAACTGGGATGTCTGTGCCTTGTGACCCTGATGACAGAGCTGCTATCCTAGAACTGAGCAAGTTGAACTGGCATTACAAAGAATTACACTATCAGCATAGCAATGAAACTCCAAGCCATTGCATTTAATGATCTCCCCTAACAGCAACAGGTACACAGCGAATAACATGGGAGCCAGAATCATGCCCTGAGGCACATCACAGCTGAGCACAGTACTGCCCAATGTAAAGGAGCCAACTGCCACCTGCTGCATCCTGCCAGTTCTGTAGGACTCAAACCACCACAACACTGTTCCTGAGAGTACTACATAATGCCTAAAACAAGCCAATAGCACCCCATGATCCGCCGTGTCAAATGACGACGAAAGGTATAGTAGGACAAGGATAAAACAACATCCACTATCCCTTGCTAAAGGGAGATCATGGTGCACCTGGGCAAAGGCGGTTTCTGTACTATAGTGAGGCCAGAAACCAGATTGGAAGGGCTCATAGATTTCATATCCCTCAAGGTGATATTCTACTTGCAACATCACCACCATCTCAATCAACTTCCCAAGAAAGGGAAGGTTCAACATGGGTCTGTTATTGGAAAGATCATCAGGGTCCAAGGAGGTCTTCTAAAGGAGAGGCTTAACCATTGCCTTTTTAAGGGCAGATGGAAAGACACCCCTTGAAGAAAACACCTGACAGTCTCTGCCACAACTGGACCGAGTGAGTCCCAGTGATCTAGAAAGAAGTGTGGTTGGCCCAGGGTTCAATGCACAGAAGGTGGGTCACAGGCTAAAAACCACCCAGGAGACATCATATGCTGAAACTGGCTCAATCACAGCCCTTGAAAACAGAGAGCCTACAACCTCTGAGGAATGGACACTGTCAGCTGATGGCAGGCTGCTTGGGGAAATCCCAACCTGGATGGTGGACACCTTGTCTGAAAAGAACTGGTTAAACTCCTTGCATTTTTCACAAGAAAAGGCTCTACAAGACTGCAGGCAGATCGGGTTTATTAGTGTTGAAAAGCTGAGCCGGTCAGTTCCCCCCAGCTGCAATCACCCGTGACAGAAATGCTGACTTTTTCAGGGTGATTGTCTGCTGATACTCACCATAGTGCACCAATTTGTCTTCCTCCAAGCAGGATCTCTGGCAACAATGCTCCAACCTCCACCCCATAGTTTTCATCCTTCTCAAGTCTGCATCATACTAGGGTGACCTGAGGCGTGAGGTCAAGGGCCGTACACAGACTGGTGCTAGGAAGCCAAAGGCAGTAGAGAGGGCTACATTATAACCCTCTGCAGCTGCCTCAACTCCCATTGTGCAAGCTGTCTGCATGCTTGAGAGCTCTAAAACCACCAGGATGCTCTGAGGCTCCACATTTTTAGAAGAGCATTACCTAACCATCTCCAAAGGGGAGGTTAAATGGGGAGCTCCACAGAGGAACTAAACAACATGATGATCCGACCAAATGACCAGATCATCCTTGACACTGCTGTCAAGACCTGTTGAGAAGACCAAATCCAAGGCATGACCATGCGGGTGGGTACCAGTGGCAACTGCCTGCATAAAGCCCAGGGATGACATCACCAGGAGGAACTGTGTACCAAAAGGAGATGTTTCATCGTTGACCCAGGCATTGAATTTGCCCAAAACCAAAGGCTTGGGCAATTCCAACACCAGGCTGGCCACAAAAGTCTCCAGTTCCTACAGGAATTCATGCCCACAACTGGGAGGACAGTAAATGAGCACGATCCTGCAGATTGTGCCCGGTCCACCTTTTACAGCCATGATCTAGTCTGTCCCAAGGGGTATGCCTTCAGTCACAAAGTGGATCTAAAACAGATAGCTAAACCGTCCACCCCACCCCCACGCTCCTGCCTAGGGCAGTGCACCTCGGAGAAACCCGGAGGAATAGACCATTCGAATACAGGACCTGAGTCATCCCCATCCAGGTCTCCATGATACATAATTGGTCTGCAGAGGAGTCCACAATGAAAGCCTCAACAACAGCTGTTTTATTCCTGAGAGACCTGGTATTACAAAGAATTGCCCCAAGGAGTGAAACGGAGTCAGCTGGTCCATTAGCCACCTGTTGAGTGGAAAACTCAGGAGCCCAAGGAATGGGGATAGGGCAGGAAGGACCCCTTTACAAATACTGTCTACTCACCAACTGATCAATGACTACAAACTGTCTATTGAAATGCCCCATTTATTTATTTATCTTTTTTTTTTTTTTTTACATTTATTAATCAAATATAGAAAAACAATCTTTATATCTAATACTAAAATTTTCTGATGCGTCTCGTGCCCCAAGTCCACACACACATCGCTGCATGTTTTTAATTATTTATTGTATTCAGTGGACCTTTGAATTCAAGAGCCCTTTTTCAAAGGTGTCAAAGTCTGTCAAGTTACACACAACAGTAGAACAAATTACATTCAACAGCAGTCCAATACAATAAACAACAGTTATAATAAGAATTATCATAATGTAAAGAGCAGTGAGTTAAGAACAGATTTCCATGCAACTAGCAGATACATCTAGGTACCCATGCAGTGCAGTTTCTGGAAAAGGTGGGCAGTGACTTGGGCCTTAAAGGGGAGAAGTGGGGAAGAGCCATGCTAGCTGTGGGCCAGGAGTTCCAGGCCTTGACTGCTCTGGTTGCAAAGGAAGTTGGTCAAGAATATTTTTTTCTGAAGGGAAGGAGGAGTTTTCAATCCCCCATCAATCAAGTTCTGTATTTGCTCATGATCAAGGAAAAGAGGTTGCAGACACCCAGCAACATTTGACCATAAAGTACTCGCTTGCATAGAAGGCTTCATTGAAGTTAACCCGGAGGTGGAAAAGAAGCTAGTCAGTTGAGAGGTGTAGGTCATAGCAGTGGGAGTCTGGTTTCATGTTCAAATTTGCAGGCGCAGTTGAATGCTATGGAGACTCTTTTGAGTACAGTATTATCAGCTGCAGAGTAGATGACCACACCATAGTCAATCCCCGAGATGAAGAGGCTGGATACTAGGAGGTTTTTTTACATCAGAGGTGAGGTTGTGCTTGTTTCTGTATAGCAAGTCAAGGCATTGATGGAAATGTTTGACCAGGGAGATTGCATAAGATTTGAAGGATAGGGCTGTGACAAGTTGTACACCCAGGTACTTGGAGAGCTGGACCTGTTCAATGGGGTCCCCAGCTGGTGTTGTAATGTGAAGCTCAGGGCTGCCTTTCAGGGCATTCATGCCCCCTAACAGAAGAGATTTGGTTTTCTTGGTGTTAATAACCAGCCTGTTAGATGTGAACCAATTGCAGACCTTGCTGAACTCAGATTGTAGGTTGCATTTCAGTGTTTCCAGGTTGCAGAGTGAGGCGAACATGGCTGTGTCATTGGCATACTGTAATGCTTTGGAGAGAACACAAACTTCTGGGACCTTGTTGACAAACAGGCTGAATAGCAGGAGGCCAAGGATTGAGCCTTGTGGGACTCCAGTGGTTAGAGACTGCAAGCTAGAGAACACTTCTCCACATATAGCCTTTTGTGATCTATGGGCTAAGCAGTCAGAGAATCACACGGTGGCCTTATCTGATAGGCCCATCTCCAGGAGATTTATGATTAGGAGGGCATGGCTAAGTCAAAGGCCCTGGAGAGATCAAGAAAGGCTGTGTCAGTGTACTCATCATTGTCTAGGGCCTTGTAATGTTCTTCAGATAGCTCAGTTAGGGCAGCTGTCACACTGTGCAGCTTTCCGAAGTCATATCATTCAGTTGCGAGGAGGTTGTGATCCATGATACAAGACAAGAGTTGGTTGCTGACAATCTTTTCTAAGGCCTTAGAGAGTGGGGGGAGGATAGAGATTGACCTATAGTTAGTGACCGGACTGGGATCATGTTGGCTTGTTTCAAGATGTGGTCGAGGGAGCAAATTGAAGAGAAAAGTTTAATATTTTTGGATAGGTAAGACCAGTTTCTCAATGGCCATTTTAAGTATAGTCATGTCCGAGGAGTCAGGCCCATATCTTGTTTTTGTAGCTGAGCTTAGTATATATTAACTGTATTGGTGCTTACCCACTTAAAATAGAATTTGAGCCTGTTTGGAGGACAGATGTAGTAGGCTACTTGCCAGTTGGCAGGTCTTTGTCCACGTTTACAAAAAAAAAGAGTTAAATACCTTGATGCTGGCTTTAGGGTCGATGATGTTCGCTTCATTTACATTAGGGATGTTGGGGGTGAAGCAGCTTTTCCATCCCCAGGACTTCATTGATATATTCCAATGAACAACTGGAATTATTACTGTATTCAAGGATTTTAGTTCTGCAGTATTCACTAAGGATTACTAAGGAAGAGGAAAGGAGCAAAAGGCGAGGCCCATATTAGCTCCTATCAATCTAGTTACAATAGGTTGGGTTTTCAGATATTAACCATTTGTCCAGTCTACATTTAAACATAGTCTTAGATTCACTAATAATTACATGTAAGGGAATTCCATAAGCGTGCAATTCTTAATGAGAAAAAATTTCTCCTCCTCATGGTGTGAAACCTAGGCCTACAGAGTTGAAGCAGGTGCCCACACGTCTCCACAGAAATTTGTTAAATTCAAGGTCAATATCAGACATAAGCTGCTGATCTTTAAGGATATCCCAGGTGCATAATAAATCACCATGAGTCCTCCTAATCTCCAAGGACATTAATTTTAAAGAATTTTATCAGTCCTTATATCTCTTTTCTCCCAAACCTTTTATTTACTTAGTTATCCTGCATTTTACACCTTCTATCTGTGGCTTATCATTTTTCAGGTAGGGATTCCATAGTTGAGAACAGAAATTGAGGTGGGGTGAACATGTGCTCTATATAGTGGAAGTAAAACTGATGGCTTTCTAGAAGTTATATTGCATCTGATAGCCCCCCACATCTTTTCTGATTTATTAATCAGTTCTGTAATCTGATTACTAACAGATAGGTTTCCATTGATGTTAACCCCTAGGTCTTTTTCACTATCAGACTTGGTTAGTGATTCACCACCGAGAGTATAAATATGCTTCTGATTGTGTGAACCAAAATGCATAACACTGCATTTTTTTAACATTGAAACTTATATCCCATTTTTTAACCCACATAAAGAGTTTATTTAAATCCTCCTGTATTAAAGCCCAGTCAGAATCAGTATTACATGGCCCACCAATTTTATAGTCATTCGTGTATTTGACAACCCAGATATTAAGATTGGATAACAGGTCGGCAACAAAGATCTGGAAGACAACTGGCGTGGAATTTGAAGTATCACAAATTTAGATATCTAATTTCTGTTGAGAAAAGGCTTTATAGAAGTGCTCATTTGAGGTGTCAGCCATCACCTGAGGGAATGTTATAACCTCATTATTAACAATCAATGGTCCAACCTTACACTGTGGCAGTTTTAAGAAGTTAATGTAGCTGAAACACTTTTTCCTATTTTGTTTACTTGCCTGCACTGCTAAAGATCTTTCTGTGAAATTCATAGCCTTTTTTGTTTGTTTGTTTTAGTTATTATTTTACTCTCCTACTGCCAGCTTGTACCTTCAGGCAGGCATCCCCAGCCCCGTCCCCCGGCATCCACCAGCCAACGCTGACCTGACCCCAGGGCTTAACCCCCCTGGTGAGGTCGGTGGGGGTCCTGGACTCCCCCACTGATGACCAGATTTAGTTGGCCAGCACCGTGGCTAGCCAGGGGTGGAGCCTGCGAGGCACCCTCCGTCATTCTGCACGGCAGTGTTTTTTCTGTAGTTCTCCCAGGAGTCCGGGGACCTGCAATGTAGGTCAGCAGGGGGAGTCTTGCGATGTCATACGTGTTCAAGGCGTCTGTGACTCCTCCCCAACTTTGTGGTGCAGCCCTGTCCTCTAGCCTCCGCCGGGAGGCAAACAAGTGCTGACCACCATGAACCCCCTCTCCCCAGAGAAGGAGAGCAGTCTATCGGACACTCAATCCTTCTCCTCCCCTGCTGATCCCTGATGGCCCATGCTCATTCCCAAGCACAGGTCACCGGCATAGCGCGAGGTAAGGCGCCAGCGCCTCAGCCCTCAGCACCACTGGGCTGGCGTAATTCTTAGCCTTTTTAATCGCTTCCTTGCAGTTTTTCTGGGACAGTTTAAATGCCTTCCACCTAATTATACTTTCTTCTTGTTGAAATTTTTTGAAGAGCCATTTTTTCTTTCTAATTAATTTCTTAATTTTAGTAGTAAGCCATTGGGAGGGAGCCCTATTGTTCGTAACTTTTTTTGATTTGGGGAATATATCTATTTGCAGTATTTAAAATGGTAGATTTAAGTTTTTTCCATTTATCATTAACAGGTTCTTCTTCTGAAAGAATCACTACAAATGCAGTTTTGGATTTACAAATTGCAGATTTACTCTGGTTTCTCAGCTTTTTGTACCTCTGTAGTGCCTGGATGGTGCCCAATTCTTTGCATGAAGCCTACCATTTGTCCCACCCTTTGAAGAGAGCAAGGAGTTCTGAGATGAGCCAGTGATTAGTGTCTCCTCTGACTCTCTTCTATCTTAGTGGAGCAAAGTGGTCACATACAGTTTGGAATGTCTGTGAGAAGAAGTCAAAGGCAAGGTTGATGTTAGAAATGCAGTACAGGATTTTGCCAATCACTGTTACAAAGGCAGGTATGAAGATCATTGAGTCTCTCTCCCTTTAGGCAGTGGGTGAAGATGAATTTTGGAGGTGGGTTCAGCTTTATAGCAGGTCAGGAGTAGTAAACAGAAGCGTGATCACTAATTAGATCTGGTAGTACCTCTACACGATTGAGCCTTTTAGGGTGGGAAGCCAGGATCCAGTCAACGAGTGCTTCTGTTGATTTTTAGTTAGTGACATGAGTAGGGGACTTGACCATCTAGTTGAGGTAGAAGTCAGCCAGTTTGTTTTTGTACTGCTTGGCATGTGGTGAGAGCCAATTAATATTAAAATTGCCTAGGATGAGTTTTTCATGGCATCAGTTCAGGCAACTGACGTGATCAAAAAAGGAGTCTAAACCAGAGACAACCATGTTAGGGGAAATGTAGGTGACAGCCACAAGTAGGTTCTTGCTTCCATGTCCAAGTCTGTTGTTGTCCGGTGACAACTTGCAGGAAGGGTCAGTATCACTGATAGTGAGCAGTGAGGCCCGTAGGTAGTCCTTGATGTACAGAAGACATCCTCCTTCCTGCTTACCTGTGTGGTCACATGTAAGGAGGGTGTAAGAGGGAAGTGCTTCCTCACTGTCCAAAATCCACGTATTGCATCTGCTAAGAGCTACCACCTGTGATACAGATAAGCGGTCAAGTGTTAACGTTATGCATGCTGTTTTCTAGCATGGTTGTGCTGCAACAGATTTCATGTTTTTACAAAACTAATTATAATTACTGTAAATGTTTAAGAGTAAGCAGCATGGTTAATGCCAGCCTGTCTATACAGATTGCAACCAAATAAGAGATCAGCATTCTGTCCTCCTCCCAGTATAACAGGACTGACACAAAGACCAATTTAACTTTTCTATTTCTTTCTTTTCAAGTACAGTGTAGTATTCTTCATAATGAGTTACACAGAGCAACTCACATTCACACTATGAGTCTTATTGTACAACACAGAGCAACCTCCCATGAGTCGCTGTTCATGTTCCTTCTTGTGTCTGTTATTACTGCACTCTGTACTTTGTAATTGCAAGTGTCAATGTGTTTATACCATACATGTAACTAATCCTGGGTCACTCCTGAAAAAGGGACCCTTGGTCTCAGTGGGCCAACCTGGCCAACAAAATTCAATAAATAAATGCTTTCAAATTTTGAGAGAAAGCTGGTCTCTAACACTGTGACAGAAATGGCATCAAATAAGAAGGTAATTGTATGCAAGAATGAAAACAGATGCCGTTTCTGTCACGGAAGACAGTGCCTCATCTCCGAGACTCTGCAGCTGGCCATCGCAAGTACTGTCCCTCGATACCACAGCTGTGACAGACAGTTGTAAGTGCTGACACATGGGACTCAGTTGGCATATTCTAGTCTGATATACTGCACTAGTGGAAGCACACTTGCTCATCCATGGAGGATGTTGATCATCTCAGCTGGATTTGAGGCAAGCTCATAGAGCAGCTGCAGTTCAGTCGAGCCACAGAGTTCGGGTGCCCTGCTCGTATATTATTTAAAAACTCATACCAGGTAATTTAAAAAAAAAAGTAAAAATTTATAGTAAAACACACAAGTCTTATTATTTTGCAGTTTGAATCTACTTGCTTTTAACCCCAATAAAAAGATCCTAATAGTTGACAGTCTCCCTTTAAAATTATCTTTATTGTAACACTATTAGGGAATGTGTATTTGTTCTTTTTTCAAGGATTTTAATGTAGTCTACTAGTACTTACATAAACAAGTCTTCTGTATATTGGAAAGAGGCAGAGAAAATTTGAAATCACAGTTTTTAGTGCTTAGTGAGTTAAACGCTCCAGTCATTACATGCTGCCTTTTTGTGTTTTTAGAAAACCGTTATTCCAGTTAAGCAATGTATAATGCAAGGCTTAATCTGACAAGCTGCACATGGAAAAACTTTTACAAATCAATATCTTGGAGTGCTGCTATTTTTGATAGTAATGGTGTGCATTTTTGTCTATGGAGTTAAGCGCAGGTTGTCTAAGGTTGATTTGTGAAGGTCTTGCTATGCTGTAAGGCCAAGACAGGTGCTCCTCCTTTGATAACATTTGAAAAGCACGTATCAACAACTCTGTGCAGAAAATAAGTGATTTGAAATCTTTACACAATTATATTTAGATAGCAGTGTGTTGCCAGTTTTTCTATGTATATGAGAAAACTTTGATATAAAAAATCATGTTTAGAATTTTCTATTGCATATAAACTAAGGCCCAGATATTCAAACTGCGCCAGTCTGAGGCGCAAGCCCTTGCGCTGCTCAAAATAGTTGCGCAGGGGTGTGGCCCGGGTGATATTCAAAGGGTTGCGTGTTGAGCAGCTCCTTTGAATATCACCCCCCAGCTCCCAACACTTGCGCATGGCGCGGTGGAACTTCGCTTCATAAGTTGCCAGAGTTGAGCATTAAACTTGCGGTGGCGCCAAATGCAGCTACGCCATGCTCAAATTTCCAATATTCAAAGGTGACATGCAAATGGGGCCATAATTTATGCAGGCGCAGGGGGGCCATTTGCATCTATTGTATAGCCCCATTTACTGTCAATACATGTAGGTCATGATCCCGGACTTGCTCCTGGCCACCCTGCCAGGCAGCAGCGTCGGGGACCGACACACAATACGGCAGCCCGATCAGCGGGCATCACAGTTACATGACACCCCCACATCTCCCACAGCCCGATCGCGGGCAGAACACGTACATGTCCCCACACACATCTCCACAGCCCGATCGCGGGCAGAACCTGTATGAACCCCCAGTGCCCGATCGCGGGCAGAATGCAATCCTCCCCAACCCGAATAACTCCCTGGTGGTCCAGTGGACCGTAAAGCCCGATCGCCGGGCAGAATGTCACATCACAACCCCCAACATCTCCTGGTGTCTAGTGTCCCCCACCCACCCAGCCCCTCCACCCGCTCCCCCGCGGCGGTGGCGACAGCATCCACCGCCTGCCGCCCGCCACGCCCGCCGACTGACTGTCCGGTGAGGCTGCCGCCCGGTGGTGCGAAGCTACAGCCAATGGGCGTGCACCGCCGCGCGGGGGAGCGGGGTGGAGGGGCTTCGTGGGTGGGTGGGGGGACACTAGACACCAGGGAGATGTTTGGGGTTGTGCTTGTGTTGTGACATTCTGCCCGCGATCGGGCTTTACGGTCCACTGACCACCAGGGAGTTATTCGGCTGGGGAGAGGTTACATTCCGCCCGCGATCGGGCACTGGGGGGTTTACAGGTTCTGCCCGCGATCGGGCTGTGGAGATGATGTGTGGGGGACATGTACGTGTTCTGCCCGCATTGGGCTGTGGGAGATGTGTGTGGGGGTTTATGTACCTGTACTGCCCACGATCGGGCTGGTGGGGCACAGGGACCGAGTTGGGGCCAGCCAGGGTGGCAGCTGCTGTGTTGCACCCTGCAATGCAGCAGCTCACCTGTGGGTGACCCTCAACTTAAGCCTTTTTTGGCTCAAGCTTGTCTGAGCTGGAGTTGGGAGTTGCGCATGCACAACTCTGCGCAACCCGACTGAATGTCAGTTCTTCAGGTTATGCATGGTTCTCCCCCTCCTGTTGAGCATGCATTCATTGCATTGCTCTCTTCGCCAACCTATTTGCCAGTGGCGTAACTGCCTCCTGCTGAATATCGCAGAATGGCGCCATTTGGACTAACGCATCGCAACCCTGTTAATGTCGGCGCCAACCCCTTTGAATATCTGGGCCCAAGTGTGGAATGTGTGAGCATTTTGATATTTACAGACCTAGAACAAATTATTTGGGTATGGAGATGGATAATTCAATTTAAAGATAAGACAATATCTTGTATGACTCAACATTGAAAGTATCCAACTTGTCAGAGCTGGCTGCATCATGCATTTTCACATGCTTAACACTTCTCTGTATTGTTGTATGTCTGTATTAAAATACATTTTAAAATACTGTATATCAATCCCTTTTTGAGGAGAATGAGTGGGTCTTAAGAAATTGTAATAAACCATATATATATCTTTCTTTACGTGGGAAAAAACTCTATGATCTGTAGGAAGCAGTCACGGGTAAGAAATTTGAGTCAGATTGGGCAGTTGCTCTGTGCTTCTCCCAAAAGGGTTTATACATTTCCAGCATTGTTTAAATGTCATGAAAGTGTGTATAAAAAACAGAGATGTCTGGGAATAAACTGCAAGAAATCTTGCACCTTTTGCTTTCTGATAAGGTAACATACAAAGAATGTTTTCATTGGCACTCATCTGCTTTCTCTTGACCAGCCCTCCTGTCCACTTACTTGGGTCAGTAACATTTCCAGACTCAGCTCCCCCCCAGCTCACTACCTCCCTTCATCTCTCTTTTATACTGTCACTCAAAACCTCTTGTTTTCATTGGCTCAGACTCCTCCAAGCTCAAACCACCTCCACCCCCCAACTTTAAGTCCCTTCCTGCCTGTTAATTACTGCCTCTCATCTTCTTGTCTCACCTTCCAACCCCTCCAATGACGAGGTACCATCTCCTTTGTCATTCAACTTCACCCCCCCACTGACAGTCTGCCACCAGTCCCGCTCCCCTCTTTCACAGTAATTACAGCCCTCTTAATTGGCTTCTGTCTTCAACTTCCACTCTAGGGAGCTTGCCTGCATGGATGGCACTACCACCGTAAGTGGCGCCCAACAGCCGCAACTTCGGCCACTGTGCCAGCCCCACCAACACTCTCAGACCGTTCTCCTGGAACCCTGACTCAGATCCCTGCCCAAGGTACATCTGCCCCTTAGTGAAGGAGCCTGGTTCTCTGCAGCTGGAAACTGATTAGTGTGCTGCCACTGCTTGTGGCTTGTGATTGGACTGGAAGGCATCAGGCAGCACGGCCATTGGTGCGCCTTTCACTTGGTCTGCTGCTTGGTTTTAGACTCTCTCCTATGGGTTTTAAGCCTCTCTCCTACACAGGATATTTTGTCCCACCCCCACCTCCCCCTCCAGGCCTCCTTTAAATATGATTTCGACCCTCCCACTCTGAGTGTCCTTCTCCCATTGGGTCAGCTATTCCTGACTTAACCACTCCTTCTTGTAAGCTGCAGACTTTCTCTGTGACCGGCTTAGCTGCTGCTTTTGTCCACATTAGTGAACTCCTCTTCCCCTCTCTGATCTCTCTAGGAAGCAAACTATTCTCCTGACTTGAGATGTTTACTCAGTAGATTGTAGTGGCTATGTTTGTGCTTCTCTGTCCCTTACCCCCTGAGAGCAACCCATGCCATTCTCATCTGCAGCATGTACAGCTCAATGTCCTGCACTACACTCTTGGTATGGCCACAGGGACACATAGCACCAATAACTTGGCCCTCTGCTCCCCCTTATGGCACCTTGGCTACCTTCTCAAACTACAGGCGCCCAATCTCCTGGTGATTCCCTCAGGCTATGTTTGTACTCTACATATCCAGTCAGCATCTGCACTGTGGTGCCAAAAGGCACAGGAACATAACAAACAAGCAAGTCTGCAACATGCTCAGATCCTTTCTCCTACAACTGCTGCTTATGCTGCTCCTGCTCTCGGGAAATGTTCACCCCAATCCAGGACCATCTGGGCAGTCTGCAGATATATCACAAAAGAGGGAAGGGTCTCTCACCCTGGCATCTATCAACGCCTGCAGCATCCTCAGCAAGCTTGATCACCTCCAAACATGGATCCAACAGCACAACCCTGATGTCTCCCCAAGAACTGTGAACAGCATCAAGAGAGGATGGGACAGAGTAAAAGGGAAAGTTGCATGGGGGTGCCCAGAGGAGACATCACTGGGGGGAACGTGGATAATGGGGAGGGGAGTCAGATGCCTTAGTAAGTGCGGCGTTGTCTGTAAACTTGAGCAGATATGACAGACTGCAAGGCATTTTGCTGCTGACTCATTTATATGTTTTGCATGTATGGGTACCCACTGATTCCCCTGGTAAGCATAAATTTATCTAGGCTTACCTTGAAGGTTGTATTGTCATCATGTTGACTGTCTCCACTGCTAAACTATCCCTCAAGTTTACCTCCCTGTGAGAAAAAGTGTCTCATAATGTTACCCCTGAGTTTACACCTCTAAGTTTCAGGGTGCATCCCTGTATCCTACTGGGAGACACCAAATCAAGCATCTCAGTATGTTCAATTTTGTCAGATCCCTGAATGTGTAGAAGACTGACATTATGTCCCCCATAGCCTTCTCTCTAGGATGAATATTTTAAGGGCCTCTAGCATGTCTTCATGGTCTTTGTTCCCCCATTCTCCTGATCATTTTAGTGGCCCTGTATTGTGCCCCTCTTAGTGATAAATGTTCACAATCTCAAGAATGGAGAGGTTGAAGAAGATTGGTGCATAGCTTCCAAAATGTGTGGGCCAGTTGGCCTTTATGTGCCCAATAGCCAATTACAGACTGGCAGCTGCATCAGCTCTGAATACAGACACTAGCAAGTCCACCTGGATAGTGCTGGGTGAACTTTTTATTATGCTTGTGAAATTACATGACATTACAAAAGAACCCCAGAGCAAATGCCCTGAGGCATGGGGTATCCCGGAGAATATTTGTCATACAGCCAAATTTTAAAGAAAACACAATTGTACATACCCCAATAATGCAAACCATCATGGGAAACATATGCAAATCCCCATGAGAGACTTTGGGAAGGCTCAACTTTAAGCAGAATTGTATGGTGTCAGAAGGCCTCACAGTGCAATCAGCAAAGGCTAAGAACAGCAGACACATACACATGTTTCATTCTCATTTGGACTCATCAGTGTGCCATATCTGTATCTCAGCCAAGGGAGAGGGAGTCAGCCACCCCTTAAGGGGGATGTTATTTGTTTGGGCCATGGGGTCTGCAAAATAGAGATGGAAAAAAACTACAAAAGAACCCCAGAACAAATGCCCTGAGACATGGATTGTCCCGGAAGATATTGGTCATACAACCAAATTTTAAAGAAAACAGAATTGCACAAACCCAAATAATGCAAAGCATCATGGGAAACATATGCAAATCCCCATGAGAGAATTTGGGCTGACTCAACTTTAAGCAGAATTGCATGGTGCCACAAGGCCTCACAGTGCAATCAGCAAAGGCTAAGAACAGCAAACACATACACATGTTTCATCCTCATTTGGATTCATCAGCATGCCATATTTGTGTCTTAGACCAGGGACAGGGAGCCAGCCACCCCTTAAGGGGGATGTTATTTGTTTAGGCCATGGGGACCTCAAAATAGAGACATGACATTGTTTATTTTGCATTCATGCAATTTTCATGAAATTGTGCCAAAATCTGGGTTAATTTCACCAATGCTTTTTTATTCAAATAGTACAATATTTCCCAAATTGCATATTTAAAAATAAATGCAAGTTCTTAAAAATGTGCAATTTCAGCAAATAGCACCATTTTTTTCCAAACTGTAAATTTGTAAAAACAAAATGTTATTTTGGAAAAAAAAATTGGGTGACATTTTGTGAAGTTCTGAATTCTCCAACTATCTGCACTCCTCCTTAGACTCTGGCAATCTTGCCAGTGCAGTGTTCATTGACCTCTCTAAGGCCTTCGACACTGTTTGTCATCCCCTCTTGCTTGACTCCCTCTACCAAATCGGTTTCTCCACTGGTCCCCTTGATTGGTGCTCCAGCTGTCTATCAGCTCGCTCCCAGTGTGTAAAAATCAATGGGACCTTATCCAGCACTCTACCTGTTCACTCTGGGGTGCTATGCTGGGGCCCCTCTTGTTCATTCTCTGCCTCACCACCCTGCCCAGTGCCTGCCCCGGCAGAATTCTTCTTTATGCAGATGATGCCGTTCTCTTTTCCTCTCACCATAAACCTGCTTCACTCCAAGACTCTCTCCAGCTCACCTTTAACCAAACTGAAAAATGGTTCAAGGATCACAGACTTGTTATCAACCTAAAAAAAACAAGTCTATTCTATTCACTCACCACCAAAACAATTCCAGAAATGCCTCCCTCCTAATCCTCCCCAGCACTCAACAGCATTTAGAACAAGTGTCCACCTACAAATACCTAGGGATTACCTTTGACTCCACCCTCACACCTCACATTCCACCCCCACATTAATGCCCTCTCAGCAGCCACCAGCTCTTGGCCAGGCCTTCTCTACCAGCACAAGGACTGCCAACCCCCCCCCATGCGCTCTGGCTGGCCATCACTTCCCCCGTCCTGTCCCTTGTGGACTATGGACTACCTATTTATGGTTCTGCTAATAACACAGCTATCAGTAAAATCCAAATCTCTATAAACAAGGCCTGCAGGCTCCTGACCAAGGCACCCAGACTCACCCATACCTGCCTACTATATGCCACAGCAAACCTCCTCAACCTTGAAGAAAGACTCCACTACCAAACCTGCCTACTATCCATGAAATCTTTTCTCGGTCTCTTACCCCCAGGGGTGGCTGCATCCCTTCAATTCACCACCCCAATTGTGGTCACTTGCAGCTCGAATAAAACCACACTACTGGTGCCCAGGACCAGGGCCTCCCAAGCCCAGCGATCTTTCAGCTATAGGGCTCCCTCATGGTTCAACTTCCTCCCAATCAACATCACCAACATGTTCAAAATTGCTCCCTTTAAAATCGCCCTCCGTGCCCACCTGTTCAATGCACGCTGCTGTAAATGCAAGTAACTAAATCCCTGTGCCCTCCGTGGACCTCCAAAGACCCAGCTACGTTGCTCACTCCAACCTCAACAAAGTCCTCTGGACTGCTCACCCCCCCCCTTTTTCTTTCCCTCAGTCTGCTCATATCTAAAATATTCCACTACCCTCCTTGATTCTGCACTGCAGGGTTTTATATACCTACAAAACTGACTATACATAATGAAATGTTTCTCTGTAATAATGTCTCATCACTGTAATCTTTGTATTTAATGTATCACTGCCTGTATTAAGTATGTTGTATTATTGTTTTGTCGTTACCTTGATGAGGTGCCTTTATAAACAAGTCTCTGACTCAAATGTTGCAAATCCGAGTTACTAAAAAATAAATAAATAAATAAAGTTGGTGCAGTTTTACGAAATGTTTGCACGCTCATTTTTCCAATTTCATCCAGCACTACTGTTGGATGGAGAATGAGTGCAACCATGGCACTGCAGCCCCAATCGTCAGGGTTGCAGATGGAAGTATAATATTTAAAACAAAAGAATTCAATCACCATAATTGCAACACAGCACATAAAATGGTAGTAACTGCTTTAAAGAGATGTTTCTGTTTCCTGCAAAAAAATCACAGCTAGCATCATTGGAACTCACCTACACCAAATTCCCCCAAAATTTGAATTGTAGGGCCTTCCAGTTTCTTTATATATTAAGGAACTTTTCATTAAAACATAATCTGTGTCCCCTGGACTTTATCAGTTCCAGTTTCTTATTCTTGCTGTGAAATCATTAACCTCTGCTTGTGACAACATAACCAGCTACAACAAGAGATTCTTCTGCTGTCACAAGCAGAGGATTATGACTTCAAAACAGGAAAAGTACCTAGGACGAAAGGCACATATAGCCTAAATGCATGCCAATTTCTTTGGTAATAAAGAATGGAATGCCCGTTAACATAATTGTTTTGGAATATTATGAGATTTGCATCCTACCAATGCCAATAGTATTTATTTTTTACTGAAACCTGTAAAATCAATTTAAAAAATTACTCGCATGCATGCTTGCTCCCCTGTTTTCAGACCCAGATGCAACAAGAAGATATAACTGCACTGGACTACTTACAAAGGACTATCAAGCTACCCCTTCCTCCCATCCTACCCGGTTCTTTCCCCATAGTTATTTATTTTGTGCACCAGGTCCCTAAGTTGCACAAAGGTTGGGACCAATCAACAGTTGATATCGCTTTGTTAAAATGATTTACAGTACTGTGTAGATGAGAATGAATCTACTGTGTACTGTATGCAATTTTGGAATGTTGTAAAAGTAATCAAAGAGCATTACCTGATGTACTTAAACTTGTAATAAACTTTGAAGTTTAAATAAAATTACTCTTGTAACATTTCTAGTAGTTGAAAAAAAGACTTGAAACTCAATGATATACATTATTTATGTAGTTGTTTTTTTGATGAGAGAATTGCCATCACCACAGCTTGTTTCTTCAGTGTCTTCTATTCCCATATGCCATGTAGGGGCCAATTAGCCCTCGACTTTCAACCCTAGCTACAGCTGACTGACTTCTTATCTTCCCAGAGCTCTTGGATCTTGGATCTCCAGTGTAAATTCTGGATCATTCTTGCCTCCCCAAAACATGCTTAGACAATCACTGCACACTGAAACTTCAAAAGGGCAAGGCAAGGAATATGGATGGCAGAGCCACAAAAGGGGTTTAGGCTGCCAGTAGATTTAGAATTAATTGGAATTCAGGACTTCCACAGCAAGGGCTAAAAGGTTCTGATAAGCCATGCAAATTGAATCGTTATCAGAGCCTAATCACAACTTCCAGAACCTTTTAGTTTAAAGTACAAAAAAACTTGTAACCATCACTGTCCGTCCTTAAGCTATGGGCAGTGAAGGGACAGAAATCTAGAAACAACTGGGAGTAGTACCATACTACCTCCAGTATCCTTTGGGGTCTTTCCACCACCACCACCAACACCAGCCTTCTTATTAGATTGAAACCTACTGGGGGAGTATGTTAAGCTCCAAAATCAACGTTTTGAAAGTTATTAGAACCTTATTAGAACCTGAAAGAAGGCACTAATAATGTTCTTTTACAGAAAATGGTATAGGTTCTGAGAGGTTCTGAACTTATCCAAACCAGTTCTCCCATTCCTAATGCACTGTAGCTGAATTTAGCAAATAAAAGTAATCTACTTCTCTGATGTTTTTGGATAAGATCTAGGGCTTGCCTGCTGATTCATGCAGCCATTGATTATGAAAGCTATGAGAAAGGTCAATGACAGGCACAGTGGTAGCATGTCACACTACCATGTGGATGACCTATGTTTTGCTCTGCAAGCCTGAATCACCACTTGTTGGCAGCTAGTGGTGGAAGTGCTGCCTAAGGGAGTAACCTCCATTGTGGGGGAGGGGAGTGCATTGTCTTATGTTTGCAGTGACCCCAGCAGCTGGGCCAGGAGTGCTTCAGCTTGTGCTGACATCCTCAGATGCAGGGACCGCAGCCATGGGCATGCTGGGTGGGGAAAGGGATTCTCTGGGTGTTAGCACATGGGGGACAAAGGGAGAAAAATAAAGGAGAAGCTCCTCTTTCAAGCAGCCCTGTCCTCAATGCCCTTTCCCTGCTGGCCTCATGTCCTACCTGGAAGCTTTTACTGCAATGCCTTTCTAATGTTCAATACAAGAGCCCGGCAGTGGCATTGGGGGGAGTCATAGAGTGCCTTGTGCAGCTGGAACAGAGGTGATCGGAGAGGTGACGGTAAATAAGACAGAGAGTCTGGGGGTGAGACAGAAAATAACTAGATGGGTGGAAAACTGGTTCAAGGATAGAAGTCAGAGGGTGGTGGTAAATGGTGTACATTCTGGAGTAAGGAAGTTACGAGAGTGGTTCCTCAAGGGTCTGTACTAGGACCAATCCTTTTTAACATATATAGTAGAGATATATCAGAGAGAGTTGAAGGGAAAATATGTCTGTTTGCAGATGATGCAAAGTTATGGAATGGGGTCAACACTGAAGTTGAGGCCATGAGGAGGGATTTGAGTATACTAGAGAAATGGTCAGAAACATGGCAGCTGAAGTTCAATACAAAAAAGTGTGCAGTGATGCAAATAGGGTGTAAAAATTGTCTGGCCAAGTACTCACTGAGGGGAGAGCAAATAAAGCAAACAACAGGAAAAGGATCTGGGGATTATAATATCAAACAACCTTAGGGTAAGTGACCAATGTAGTAAGGCAGTTGGCAAAGCTAATAGAATGATGGTGTGCATAGGAAGGGGCATAACTAGTAGGAAGAGGGAGGTGCTGATGCCATTATATAAGACCATGGTTAGACCGCACCTGGAGTACAGGGTATACTTCTGGAGGCCTCATTTAAGAAAGGAAATAGATATAATAGAAAAGATTCAGAGAAGGGCAACAAAGATGGTGCAGGGTATGCAAGGGAAACCAACAAGATTGAGAGAATTAAATCTGTACCCAGTGGAGTTTAGAAGAGAGAGAGGAGACATGATAGAGACATTCAAGTACATGAAGGGGATAAATAAAGTGAGGGAAGGAAGCCTATTTAAAAGGAAAGTCAAAGTTAAAGAAGAGGTCATACTTTAAGATGGGAAGGAGGAAGATTTAAAGGTAATGTAAGGGGGTGTTATTTCACTGAGAGGGTAGTTGAACCCTGGAACAGATTACCTAAGGAGGTGGGAGGTGTCAAAATGGTGGAGGGATTCAAGAAAACATGGGATAGACATGTGGGGTTGGTTACAAGACAGAGGAGAGGCTCCTTGTGCACCAGTGACAAGTGGGGGGAGGAGATAGGCAGACTGGATGGGCCAGGATGGTCCTTTTCTGCTGACACATTGCTATGATACTGTGATACTATGACACAGAAGGCATGGTGTAGTGTAAGACCAACACCACAGAGGAACGAGGAGGGAAAAAACAAAACAAAAGGAAAAACAAAACAAATGCTGCTGTACAAACATTCATTATTGTAACTATTAAAACAATGCCAATGCAGATGCAGAATAGTGTGAATTACACATTTGAATTGTTTTTAATGGATTCAATAGCTGAACAATGACAGAAAATAACAAGGTTGCTCAGAATCCACTGATTCCATTCCAATTAGAATATTTAGGAATTTAGGAAGTTCCAATTCCCAATCCGATTCCAATTCAAATCCTAAAAGGACCTCAAAATTGGAATCGGATTTGGAATCCTCAGGCATAAATTCCTGGATAAAAATAGGATTTAGGATTAAATTTAGGAATTAGGATTTTTGGGCAGCGATTATGAAAATCCTAATTCCAATAATCAGGCCAGAATCAGAAGACTCTGATTCCATTTGGCGGATTCCGAGCAACTCTAGAATGAACTGAACTGGCATGAAACAGTGGAAAAACGCATTTTACATAGAAAAGGAAAAGGGCAATCTAAAATAGAATACCTGCTCCCTGTACTATTTAGTCACTTGTATCCGATGTCTTACACAGTGTCTGTCTGTGTATCCAAGTTGTGATAGAAAATAGGGTATGTAAGCGCAGTGCACTCACCAAGCAAACAAAAACATAAATAAATAAACAAACAAATAAATAAATAGATAAATAAAACAAATAAATATATAGGTATAACATTTCACCATAGCATAAACTGTTGCTTTAAGCAGAGGGAGAGAGTTAGGTAAGCATTAAGCTACAACAAAGGAGGGTTCTACACAGATTAAGTTACTTACTCAAGATCAAATGGTGAGTTTCATAAGTTTCATAAGTGAAACCAAGCTGGAGGGACTTTCGTCCATAGTGCTTGCCAATCCCGTAATGTTTAGAACTTGGTAGTTTTACCACAGCAAAAGTTGTCCAGTCTGGCTTTAAACATATCCAGATCCATATTGTTGCTCTCAACCACAGTAGTTGGTAGGTTATTTCATAAGGAAACCACCCTTTGGGTAAACCAGTATTTCCTCAGATTAGTGTTCCACCTGGACAAAACTAATTGTTTATTGTGTCTCCTACTGCTAGTCCAGCCAGATCTAAAAGTGAATCCCAAATATTCTCACAGTGTGGTGTCCCTAATGATTTTAAACATCATGCACAAATCTCCCCTATACCTTCTATAGTGAAGTGAGTATAGATTTAGATATTCCAACCTTTTGTTCTAAGGAATAGTTTTCAACCCAGATACATGTTTTGTAGCCCTACGCTGCACCCCCTCAATCTTAACCACATCTTCCCTGTTGTGTGGTGACCACACTTGGGCACAGTACTCTAGATGTGGGCTAACCAGGGCTCCATACAGAGGCATGACAACCTTCTCACTCCTACTGGCAATGTGCCTTAAAATGTAATTTAGATTTTGGTTGGCCTTTCTGACCTGCTTCTTACGTAAACTAAACTTCAGGTTAGATGTTATTTTTACTCCCAAATCTCTTTCCTCACTAGTTACAGATAAAGTATTAGTTCATATGGTATACATGCAGTTGTTGTTATGGGGTCCAAATGCATAACGTTACATTTGGCAATGTTGAGTTCAAGTTTGTTAACATTAGTCCACTGATAAATTTAATCAATAGCCTGTTGCAGGGAGAGGGCATCAGATATATTAGTCACAATCCTACCCACTCTACAATCGTTTGCGAATTTGGAAATCCATATGCTAGAGTCTTTTAGTTCCAGCATGGCGATGTATATATTAAATAAACAGGGCCCCAAAACCAATCCCTGCAGTACCCCACTTGAGACTGGTGACCAATCCAACAGCACACCTCTCACCGTGACTCTCTGCTTCCTACCAGTTAACCTTACTGTTATCCACCTTAGAATATTCCTGTCTAATCCAAAAGTTACAAGTGTTTCTATTAGCTCAGCATGGGGTAATTTATCAAATGCCTTGGCAAAGTCCATAAAAACCACATCCACTGTATGTCCCCATATCCAACTCAAACTTAACTTTATCACAGAAGGTGAGTAAATTTGTCTGGCATGACCTTGACTTTGTGAACCCATGCTGAACAGAATCAGTCAAACTATGTTTCACTAAGTAATCCACAATCATAGCATTTAGAATCCCTTCCAATACTTTCCCTATTAGAGATGTAAGGCTTATCGGCTTAAAATTAGCTGGCTCAGACCTAGGCCCTTTTTTATGAAGTGGGACCACAATAGCAACCCTCCAATCCTGTGGGACTTCGCCTCTATCTAGAGAGGTCTGGAAGAGGTAAGTGAATGGGTAATGTCAAAGGATCTGTCAATTCATGCAAAACTCTGGGGTGAATATTGTCAGGTCCAGGGGATTTATTAATATCCAATTTGTTTAATCTGTCCATAACGTCCTCGGGTTTAATATTAATTCATCCAGGAGAAGGTTCAAGTTTTACATAACTAGAAGGAACAGATCCAGCATTAAAAAAGAGCAAAAATATCTATTTTGAATATCAGCAGTCTCTTTTTCTGACGCCAATGCCTCAGCTGTGTTTTCAAAGGGACCAACAGTTTTTGAATTGCTCTTTATGCTATTTGCATATGAAAAAAAGGACTTTTTATTGTCCTTGACCTTGGTAGCTAAGGTGACTTCCTGCTGAGCTTGCGCCTTTTTTATAGATGACTTTACCTCCTTAGTGCAAATTCTATACTCTTGGTAATTTGTTGATGATTTGTCCTTTTTATATTTTTTAAAAAATCTGTTTTTTTTGTTGTTGATTAAATGCTTAATATTTTTATTAAGCCACACTGGAGTTAACTTTTTGTTAACCTTGTGATTATGTAGTCTTGGTATATGCATGTTAATCAGTTCATTTAACTTAGCAAGAAGTATATTCCACATACCTTCAACATTGTTACCGTTAAAATCCTTAGCCCAATCCCATGAGGCTAGTTCTTTTTTCAGCTGAGGAAAATTTGCTCTAGCTAAATTGAGCTTAATAGTCCTCCCTAGTTTGGTAGGTAACTCCAGTCCTTTTAGCCTAAATGACACCATGGAATGATCACTGTTTTCCAGTGGGGAGGAAATCTCAACTGTGTCAAGTGAATCCCCCAGATTAGTTAGTACAATGTCCAATATATTATTGCCTCTGGTATTATCATACACTTTTTGTTCCAGACCAATTTGATCAAATGTTTCCAGGTACATATAATCAGTCTTATTCACTCCCTTAGTTAGCTTCCAAACAATATTGGGAAGATTAAATTCCCCCAACAGTAATATTTTATCTGCAGGGTTTAAGTTACTTAGCTGATTAAGAAAAGCTAGATCATTAGCTAAGGTAATAGAAGGTGGGCTGTAAAATAGTCCAATTATTGTTTCGGGGCCCACCTGTGGCAATAGTTTAACCCATATAACTTTGAGTTCAGGGTCTTCATGGAGTATTTGGACACTTTTTATGAAGTCGTGAACATACATTGCTATGCCCCCCCCTCCTGTAGACTCATGATTTATAATATAAGTTGTATCCCTGTATAGATTTTTCCCAGGTGTCATTGTTGTCCCACCAGGTTTCGGTGATGCAGGCTATATGTATTTTTTGTGATGCTAATAAAATTTTAAGTTTGTCAAATTTGATTACTAAACTTCTAGCATCGATTAACACTACCTTCCAATCCAGTCCCTGCTTATTGCCCGCCCCATGCCAGTTTAAATGAAAGTCAAATTTGATTCAGTTTTTTGCCCAGTACCCTAGTACCTGCTTGATTGAGATGAAGACCATCAGGTTTGAATAGGGATTTGTTATTAAATGTAACACAGTTGTCCATAAAACCTATATTATAATTTTTACAAAACAGCCTTAACCAATTATTGATAGAGTTTATGGCCCCATTTTTGTACTCAAGGTGCCCATAAGTTGGTAGTAATCCTGATATAATAATTTCGCCTCCTTCTTTTTTAATCCTTTTTGTTATGCCAATTACTTTGGTCTCGAAAACACTTAGACTAGTTTTATTTACATCGTTAGTCCCTATATGCATAATAACCAGGGGTTTAGTCATATTTTCCATGTGTCCATCCAATAAATTAGATACGTCTTCCACTTTCGCCCCAGGCAAGGTGCTAACAGCAGTACTTGCCTTCCTACCATTACATACTGCTGAGTCCGCTCCCCTTATTATAGAGTCCCCCAATTACCACTATATCCTTGGTTAGGGCCTCTTGGACTATTGTTGTGTCATTACATAGATACATAGATACATAGATACATAGACAGTGTCGGCAGATAAGGGCCTATGGCCCACCTAGTCTGCCTATTTGAGCTTGTAAGTTCAGTTTGTTTTCCTAGAAGTCTATTTCCCCTTACCCCTGACCTCTAGAATTCCTTTATGTCTATCCCATGCATTCTTAAATCCCGTGATTGTTTCAGCCCCACCACTTCTTCTGGCAGGGTGTTCCACTTGTCCACCACCCGTTCTGTGAAGAAATTCTTTCTCATGTTTCCTCTGAATCGTCCTCCCTCCAACTTCATCCCATGCCTCTAGTCCTGAAACATCTTTTTCGCTTAAAAATAGTGTTTTCCTGCACCCTGTTCCTCCCTGTAAGATACTTGTATGTCTCTATCATATCCTCTCCTCCTCTCCTCCAGGGAGTACATGTTCAGTTCCTTCAACCTGTCTTCATAGGACTTGTGATGCAACCCATGCACCATCTTTGTTGCCCTCCTCTGAACCTTCTCTACCCTGTCTATGTCCCTACGAGGTATGGTCTCCAGAACTGTACACTGTACTCCAGGTGGGGCCTCACTAGTATCTTGTATAGCGGAATTATGACCTCCCTTTTCCTGCTGGTGATGCCCTGCCTATACATCCCAGCATCCTATTTGCTTTACCTGATGCCTTGTCACACTGTTTCCCTACCTTGAGGTCATCAGGATGACAACCCCAGATCCCTTTCCTGCTTGGTGCATGCTATATCCTCACCCCCAACTGATATATTGTGCCAGGGTTTTGTGCCCCATATGCATTATCTTGCACTTCTTTGCATTGAATTTCAACTGCCAAACCCTTGACCATTCTTTCAAGTTTCTGCAGGTCCTTCTCATTCTGTCTACACCCTCTGGTGTGTCTACTCTGTTACAGAGCTTTGTGTCATCAGCGAACAGTGAAATTCTGCCTTCTATATCCTGTGCAATGTCACTGATGAAGATGTTGAATAGGACCGTCCCAGCACTGATCCCTGTGGTACCCCACTGGTCACTCTCTTCCCTCTGTGGAGTGACAGCCATTTACCACCACCCTCTGTGTCCTGCCACCCAGCCAGTTACCTACCCACCACACTACTGTCCTGCCCACACCCATATTCCCCAGTTTGTGTAATAGTCTTCTATGTGGCACAGTGTCAAAGGCCTTGCTGAAGTCTAGATAGGCCATGTCCACTGCCCTCCCCTGATCCACCTCCCTAGTCACCCAGTCAAAAAATTCAATGAGGTTGGTCTGACATGACCTCCCCCTGGTGAAACCATGCTGCCTTGGGTCCTGTAGTCCATTGACAACCAGATGTTCCACCAATCTCTCCTTCAGTAGTGCTTCCATGATCTTTCCCACTACCGGGTGAGGCTGACTGGTCTGTAGTTCCTGCTTCCTCTTTGTTCCACTTTTGTATAAGGGGACATCTGCTGTCCTCCAGTCTTTGGGTACCTCCCTGTTTCAGTGATTGGCTGAACAGGATAGCCAGAGTGTCAGCCACCACCTCTCTAGTTCTTTAAGGACCCTGGGGTGCACCCCATCTGGCCCCATTGCTTTATCAGCTCTTATTACTTCCAGTTCCTTCAGGACCCTTTCTCGTGTAAAGGGACTTGTGTCCATTCTGCACCATTCTCTACTTGTACTCCTTGAGACCCATTCTCCCTCTTCCTTAGTAAAGACTGAGCAGAAATACCGGTTCAATATGTCAGCTTTACTGTTGTCATCCTCCACTCGGCTCCCATCCTCCCCCTTCAGTCTCACTATCCCTCCCTTTGTCCTTCTTTTTTCACTTATGTACCTGTAAAAGGTTTTGTCCCCTTTAACCACTGATTTTGCAATGTGTTCTTCTGTCTGAGCTTTGGCTTCCCTTACTGACTTCTATTGTCAATAGGAAGGCTGGGATCGATATGACTTGTATGGGAGTCATACCCAGGGCTGTCTTCAGAAACAATATGTTCCTTGAGACTGCGAGTAAGTGGCATTCATGTAGTTCAGACCTGGGACTTCAGGTTCACAGTTTGCTCTCCAACCATTGGGCTCCACTGCATCTATAGTGAACTAGTTGAGTATACACAGCACGTCACAAGTATTTTTGCTCTAACTAAAAAACACGTATCCAACTACCATCAAAAATGGTAAAGATATGCCTAAATACTGCATGTTGAGGGTATCAGAATTTCAGTCACACTGCCTTAACTACACTGGAGTTCTAGCATGTGACTCACGTGCGGTTTGTATTAGACTCAGGTATGGGGATTCATTACTATTACCGCTGAAGGGGTTCAGAATTTGGAACATTAATCTTGTTGAGCTCAAACTTCTGGCTAGTGACTGCCTGTTATATTTTTGGGTACTGTTTATCTTGAGAACCACTTATTTGTTTTCTAACCTGATAGTGGCATTTTGCTTGTATAATTTATTGAGGCTAGCAGGATTTTGGCCATGGTAAGTTTGGACCTGTGCTAGGCTGTTACATTTTTGGTCACAACTCGTGAAGCACTTTTTAAAGGAGAACGCCTGTCTTCCTATCACCCCAGCCCCCAAACCAAAACCCCCCACTTAGGCTTTTAAGCCCCCAAATAATTTTTTCATTACCTCAGTGTCTTAATATTTGCTCTGATGTACCAGCATTAATGTAAACAACCCCAGAGCAGTGTGACACCATTTCACATGCTCAGCATGGCTCTGCACTGCTCCACTGTATAAGTGATACAGTAGAGTGGTGCAGAGCCATACTGAGCACGTGAAATGAGTCTGCACTGCTCCAGAGTTCTTTACATTAGCGCTGGTACATCAGAGAGAGCAAATATTAAGCCACTGAGGCAATGAACAAAATACTTGGGGAGCTTAAAAGCCTAACTAGGGCAGGGTTAGTTTGGTGGGTGGACTGGTGGGAGGAGAGGTGTTCTCCTTTAACCTATCTCCCTTGATCTACTATGAAAACTTCTTTTGATGCAGATTTGATTAGCCTTATTTCTGCATCCCTGTATTGTGATTCACATGTCATTGTACTGAAGATCATGACACTTAGGTAATTTCCAAGTCACTACTAGTGTCACCCTGAACCCCCAATGGCATGTGGACAGAGGAGGGTACTCCAGGGCCAAGGTGTCCAGTTAAACCATAAGGGATCTGGAGATGGGTGGAGAACCAGTGTATCAGGGGATCCTATTTGGTGCAATAACTGAAACACTTACATTTTTCAAGTACTTGGTGCACTGGCTGTTCTCTTTGGCCCAGTGGGGTGCCAGCACGCGGCTTCAGAAATGACTCAAAGACATTTCACTGATGAAACACAATTGCAGCTTCACATTTATTAGACCACCCCAGGCAGTACTGACAATTTCATATGGTACACGTGCAGTCACAGAGATATTGTATTGTCACCCAGAAGGAAAAAAGGGCATTTGATAGCTTATAAACAGTAACGCAGAAAGAAATACACGTGAGATACTTCATTTTTAACACAGTCCCAAGCTCTACATGCCAGCATAGTCATGGTTGACTGACAATAGAGTCTAGAGGTTATAAAGAGCAGCTGTGAACAAGGGTGGTATACCCAGCAGACCTGTGTTTGATTCCCACAACCTGCACTTGTATACTCTGTAATCCTAAAAACGTCCCTTAACCTCCTTGTGCTCCTGAGTCACTCCTGTAAATGGGCATTGTGTCCAGTGAGCCTTACCCAGTTATCAAAGAACAAAAATAAAAAAATACATATATAATAAATTATTTCATATTATCCATGCAAGTGGCATCACATTTTCAAATGTCCAGTTTGATAAACAACGTCATGTCAAATAGATAATCACATCCAGTAGTGCAAACCTTATCTTATAGATGTGCAGTATATATACTATAAATCTATTTTTGTGTGCTATTACCTTGTAACTAATGTCAGTTGTCCTCTGTTAAGTATGTCTGAATTTGTGTGCCTTGTCTTTGAAGCAGTTGCAATCTATTCTTTAATCACAACTTGTATCATAATTTGTCCTATTTATTACAAGCTGTTACCTGAATTTGTATATGACCTTTGTATGTAATTAATTCTGTGTTGCTGCTGAAAAAGTGACCTCTAGTCTCAGTGAGCCTACCCGGTTAACAAATTCCAAATAGATAAATACATTTTGTATCATGGTACCTTGAAACCACAATCTTGGCCTGGCTCATTTAGTTCAACACCCTCTATGTCTGTGAGCTGGGCACAGATTCAGTGTTCATTTGGTTATTGCCTGATCCCAAATGGGAAGGGAACATTGTTTAACCAGGAGTAGCACACTAAGCCGAAGCTTGTTTCCAGATGTGACCTGGGAGCACAAGGAAGTTAAGTGACTTGCTCAGTATCACACAGTATGCACCTAGGCAGCTGTGGGATTCACACCCAGGTCTCCAGATCTGCAGCTCAGAGCCTTAACCCACTGCGCTATACTTCCTTCTTCAGGAAAGTAGGTTGTCACAGCCAGAAAAGACCTTGAATAATTTGTGGCCATTTGGTTGGTGCTAGTCAAAGAGGTGACCACCTCTGAACCAGTTTTTTCATACAAAGGTCCATGACTACTCTAGTCCTTCCGGGCCCAAGCCACAAGTAACACTACCAGTTGCAGCCAAATGAGATCCCACCTCTCTCCACAGGGTAGTGGATCCTTTCTCCAGCTTTCTGTTCTTTCTCCCTCTCACTACAGGACTAGAACTTAATGCCAAACCCCAAAGTGAAGGACTCACAGGAAACCTCTGGATATTCACCTTACTCCATTTATTCCCATAACGTTTCATTCTCCGTCTTTCTCCAGAGGCGAGGGCTCACAGGATCCCTGAGACCTAGAGCACCAGGCCTTTTATACTGTTTTCCTCAAAAACTTCCTGTGCCAGGAGGTCAACTGGCTAGCAACCAAGCTTTAAGGTGTCTTCCAAACACGGGGTGTACTTATACTAGTAATCTCCATTCCTTTTAGAGAGTATTTGAACCCCAGTTCTTTCTACCTAGGAATATAATTTTGCTTTTTGAAGCAATAGCATTTAAATGCTTATTCTCCTAATTTCTCAGGGTCTTTCTGAAGTTTGATTACATCATCCTTTGAGTAAACTGCTCTAGCAATTGTGTTATGGTCTGCAGATTTAGAAACCCAGCTACTCAACCTTACCTCAAGATCACTAATAAATATATTAAAAAGAGAAGGTAGGTACTTGCTGTTGAACACGCAATGTGACTGGTACATAAGTGATAAGACCCCACAGGGTGTGGGTTGTTGGGGGATAACCACCCACTCCAGGGGCATGGGCCAATGCCACAGGTGAAGTCCCATAGAAGGGTGGGTATCCCCCAACAACCCACACCCTGCAGGGTTTAATCACATTTAGAAGATGGGCTATGTTGGCCTAACACAAACTATTTTCTAACCGCGATATGACTAGCGTGCAGAAGGCTGTCAGCCAATCACAGGCCAGTGTGTCTCTTACCCATTTTCTAAAATGCAATAACCTAATGTCTTGTACGATGTAAGTGGAAAACCTTTAATAAGAATGTTGTTTTAAAGAAAAAAGAGTAGGTGCTAACGCAGATCTCGCAGTACACTGCTCACCACCTCTCTCTGTCCAGAAAGGGTTCCCCACTGCGATTACTTATAATGCCCTGTATACCCATTTCATGGATCAATCTTTTATCTAGAACTAAGGCACCTTATTTACTAAAAGTCAAGATATACAGGGAGCCATATACAGTCCAAGTGACTGCAGCTGAGTAAGCTTTAAAATAAGCTACTTAGACCTATCCTAATGTGCCTTAGGATCTGACTGCTGGCCTTTTGTTGTACTCCCTGTAATTAGCCTATCTGAATCCTGCTCTTGAATTTGTGATCATTGCTGTAATGTTTTACTTTATGTGATGTGGAGCCTTTGGAAATGAGTCTTGGACTCAAAGGTGTTTTCCAAATATGCAATAAATAAATAAATAAAATAAGTAATCACAATGACCAGTCAGAGCCAGTCCTCCATGAACAACACTGCTGTGCTATGAACAATGGAATCACAAGTCCTTCCCTGTGTGGTCACTAGCAACAGTACAGAAAAGGGGTGCAGGTTGCCATGTAAATGGTCTGCAGGGCCATGCTCACAGCACAGAGAGGCTTGCCATGGAAGTCGCAAAGTCATGTGACAACTCTCCCCCTGTACAACTACTATAGGCAAATTGTTGGGGTATTGTAACTCTGCAGCCAGCTACAGAGGAGCCATCAAGGATCTGAGATTACAGCCAGCCCAGTGGCATGGAGGGCTGCGGTGCCATGCATCTCTTCACCTGCCACGCTGCTTACCCAGATTTGGAAGCGAACATGGATTGCTCAGGGACTGGCTGGGAAAGGGAGGATTCAGCATCCGTAGGACTGCTTTCCTTCCTTGCTGACTGATTGCCATCCAGCAGCAGCTAGGTGGCAGCACACATGGCATCACCAGGAGAGGGAAGAGAACCCATGTTCAGGGCACCAGGGACATCTCCATTCTCCATGGAGGCAGGGCTTGCACATTGCGCTGATTGCACATCCTGTGGGCTTGGGGAGAAAATCAATGGAGAAACAACCTGGCTGCAGGATGATGACTGAACCCCTCACATGCCCCACACCAGTGATCAGGCATCCCCATAGTCCTGTGGCAGAGGATGACAGTGGGAACATAAGTCCCAGAGAAGCCAGATTATGGGAGTTGGGGGGTCAGTAGGAAGGGGCAGCTGGGACAGCTCATGATATAAACAAATGATGCAAAACAAAATAATGTGAGATCATCATGGGACCATCTTTGGATAAGAGCAGTGCTGGGGAATGGAGCTGTGGGGTCCATCGTATGTCAGGGACTTCAGATGTGATGATGAGTGGGGTGTAGACCACTGGAGCACCAGGACAAGTTCCAAGGAACTAGGGGAAATTCCAAAAATTGGCAGTCAAGAAGCAGGCCTAAAGATGAGGTTTAAGTAAATAGTGGGATGTCTTTAGTGGTAGTGCCAGTACACATGCTCACTGGCCATGGTGTAGTACCAACTAGCAGTATGCCGTGCCCAGATAGCATGGTTGTCACATGTCAGCAAGTGTGGGTGTAATCACCACTTGCACTCACTAACAACTGGTCAAGTTATTTGCATCACAACTTAGTCACCGAGGAGACTCCTCCCCCTGGCGACTGTGTCAGCCATCTTGTGTATGACAGTTTTTGGTGGTGGCACAATAGGGTGCTTGTTTGTATCCTGAATGTGTGGCATCACTAACTGTAGCTGAGAATAATACCTCCACTATCTACAGGTTTCCTTCAATCAGGCCAGGCTCAAGTTACTGTAGTAGTCGCTACAGATTACAGACCCTGGAAGCATCATGTGATTCTCCCGACCAGTCACAGTGCTTCCTTCAGTTGCTTGTTAGACACTATTATTTCTGTGTCTCACACACTGCACCCCATTTAACAGGCTTCTCAATGATGCTTGCACAGTCAACATTTTCCAGAAAAAAGAGGTTGTATTAAAAAAATGGGTGATTTATAATAGCTTTATGGAAGTGGTTGGAGGGCCTCTTATGGATGTGAGTATCACCTTTTGTGTCCTTAGGACACCAGAACTGCTTACCTTTCGTATGCAATTCTCTCATCCCAAAATGTGTGAGGTAACACTTATATCCATAACAGACCTTCCAGCCAGACCCATAAGCTTATATTACAGCAGAAGGGAACATGAAGCATCTCTCTACCATTAAGGGGACCAGTTATGACATCATCAGCATGTGTTGGGCATTGCTTAGAGGACATGCAGTGTTGTGTCACAGCTCGCGGTACCCCTCTTCAATACTGCCAATTGTTAAAACCCTGTAAACCTGCAGAAAAGTACTGGTGAGGCTTTCAGGATGCACTGGGAATGCGTTGTAATAGAGGCCCATGAACTGAAAGCATGTTATATGGTTCCCATGGAGAAAAGCTGCAGAACTACATATTAGAAAACTGAAGTCACAGCTGAGAAAGAGAGGAAGTAAGAAAATGACACCTTTGTTCCTTTGTCTTTAGAAATAATGTACCTTCCTTTGCTTTCTTGATAGACTATGTAATAGGCAGTTTGTGCCTCTGGGACCTCTGTTCCATTTAGGCTAAGAGCAAACAGCTTATGAAATCAATGAAATCTACTGCTCACCCTTGCCAAACTTTTAATTAAATTTTAGGTATTCTATAAACTATCTCAGCTCATTTTTACATGAATAGGGAAAGACTCCCTTGAGTTTTAAATTATTTTCTTTAAATGTTTCATGCTTGTATTATAGTGCATTTAATTATATAGTACTGTCTGTATAATGAGACCTGAGAGGATACAACATAATTAGCTAATGTATTGTTCATTTGGGCCACATTTTGCAATAGCAACTTAAAGAGCAGCTGATGCCTTTGAAAAGATTTTGAAAAACATAATATTCAGACACTACTCATCTTGTAGTTCATATATCTTGTATAGATTTCACCTCTCCGTTATTTATCACTGAAGAAATTTCTTCAAAAAAAAAGGATCTTTTTCCCTTAGAGTTCATCTGCCTCTATAGTGAAGTCCCAGCTTGAAAGTACAGTGCTCTGTTGTGACAGTCTGTTGTTGCCACGGGAATAACTGTGATGTCACAAGCAGAGTATTATGACATCAGGCTGGGAAGAAGCAATATGAGCTGATGAACACTCAAGGAACAACTATCCTGTTTTCAAGCATGTAATTTCAGTATAAATGATAAGGATAAGAAATACGTAGCTAATGAGAAATATAAAACTGCTTTGTGTCCAAATATTGTTTTTCGAGGTTCTTCTTGAGGCATGGGTGGATCTTTAAAGTAACAGTGCATGTTATGGAGAAAATGCTGCACCTCTGCCTTTTTATTTAAGCAATGATGACTGAGAAGCTGGTCATTTCCAAGGAATTAGTGACTAGTTGGGGGGAAGTGTGGCCCGAGGCACAGCCGAGGACCACCTCCCTCCAGTCGGTTGTGAATCCAAGGAAATATCCAGCTTCAAGGTTCTTATTATAAGTGTAAGTCTAATCGCAATAGCAACTTTAGTTTTTACCATTAGTTGTTTTACTTACTTTTACGTTTTCCGCTCAGTGGTGCAAGCTGTGCGTGCCACACAGCATCAGTGTGCAGCTGTATCGATCATTTAAAACATGTTAATGAGGGCCAACCCAGTGGCACTGAGGGCTGAGGTGCTGGACGCCTTACCTCATGCCACACCGGTGACCCAGGTTTGGGAACGAACTTGGGTCGTCGGGGAGCCGGCACGGAGGAGATGGTCAGAGCAGGATTGAGCAGCCAGAAGGCAGCTCTCCTCTCCTCTCCTGGGGTGTTTGCTGCCCCCCTATAGTCCCATTGCCACTGGGTTGAGGCCCAGTGGTCAATGCAGGCAGAGGGGGTGACACGTAGTGGGCGAGTACCTCAAGAAGTGGTATGCGCATGCCTCCACATGTGCGCGTGCATCTGAAATATGGGGAGAAAACAAAAAATACCATAAAATATATAAGGGAAAAAAAATAAAAGATGTTAATGACTGATCCAGCAGCCAAACAGGAGCCTTGCTAAACTCATAAATATTTAATCCAGATTTATAATCCAGTTCCAGTACCCCTTCTTTACCTGTCTTATATCTTTTTTTTCTGTATAGAGGCTGCTTTGCCATTTTTTTTAGATGTAAAATAAAATCCTACTGACTATGATCACCTTCGTGGAAGGCAGTGATGTCTAGTTGTTAAAGCACTGGCTTGGGAACTAGGACAACACAGGTATAAACTCCACCAGAGCCAAAAACTCACTGTGTAACCTTGAACAAATATCTTAAACTCCCAGAGCTACAGTCCATCCAGCTGTGTAAATGGGTAGGCAGGTACCCACTGAAAACAAGATGTTGGAATCATAGAAACAAAGAATTTATTTGCAGAAAAGGACCGCTTGACCTACCCAGTCTTCCCAGATGGTCCCTATCTAGTCTGTCTCCACAGACCCTAACTGGTCCCCGGCAACCCTTTCTCCTCCCTGCCTATTTTCTAATATTCCCCTATGTCTATCCCACTCAAGCACGAAGCCCCATACTGTTTTCATCTCAATCACTTCCATTAACAATCTATTTCAGGCATCTACCACCTGTCAGTGAAGTAGTACTTCCTCACATCATTTCTAACCCCCCCAACTTAATTGCATGTCCTATGGTTCTTTTGCTCTTCATCATATGAAAGAGATTCCCCTCCTACATCCTGCTCACCCCCACAAGGTACGTGTAGGTCTCTGTCATGTCTCCTTTTGCTCTCTTGTCTTCCAGGGTGTACACGGTGAGACTCCTTAGTCTTTTCTCATAGGGAGTTTGGTACAACCCCTGCACTATTTTAGTTGCCCTCCTCTGTACTGCTTCAACCCTGTCTATGTCCTTTCTAAGGTGTGGCCTCCAGAACCAGACACAATACTCCAGATGGGGTCTCACCAGGGAGTGATATAAAGGCAACACCACATCACTACTCTTGCTGGAAATGTAACTCTCTCTCCGTGCATCCCAGTATCCCAGTGGCCCTACCCACTGCTGTTACATCTCACCTGGGGCTATCCTAGGTCAATAAGTTGTAAAATAGAAAGAAAGTCAGTCCTTTAAATATGGCTATCTATAGGTTTACATCAGTAGTCTCAGCCGTGTATTAACACCCATATTTAGCATCACATGTCTTGTGATGAAGGAGAACGACAGTAGCATGGAACAAATACTGCACCCTGACCTTACAAGGCAACAGCCATGTTTACACGGCCAATGTGCTGTGATTTCCACGATGCTTCCAACTTGTTGAGACAGCCAGGGATGGTATTTTCTTTGTCTAGATAGCCTCTCTCAGCACCAGTGCAAGCCGGGGATGGGCCCTCAGTCTGCATACGAAGCAGCAGTGGAGGATCCTGGGAGGCAGATTGCTAGGGTTTGATAAATCCTACAACCTGACATCCCAGGCTACCAGTTCTCCTCCAAGGACAAGTATTTTCAGTTGAGTTACTTGTTCCCAGGCTAATACTGCTTTTAAAATATTAAAACAATTTTTTGTGCATTACCAGCTTTCTCCTGTAGGGCACTAGCTGCTCAGGCCATCCCTGTTGTCACCTGACCCATCAGAGCAGCACTCACATGATCAGTAGGCTTAGAGAGAACAAAACACCCAGCAAGAGTGAGCGGCGGCCGTGAGGAAAAGGGAGGATCCAGTCATCGGACTGGCAGGTATGGCACCAAATTGGCAATCAACCTCCATCGTCTAAGTCATGCCCATTGGCCATGGTGATGATTTGATGGGGCATATCAGAGACATGCTCACTCACTTCTTTCAAGTCAGTCAGGAGAAAGGACTTGCAGTAGTCGAGTCATGCAGTGATTGTGTTTTTCCAGTGTATTAGTTGTTGGTGGAAGGACTGTTGAATTTTAGTCCTGATAGACCGAGACCACTGCCTGTCTTTTTTTTTTCTGTGTGTACTGTGGAGCATACAAAATAATATATATATATATATATATATATATAGAACCTGAGCATTAAAAATTAGAGTGGGGAGTGGGGATGAGAAAGTAGCGTGCGAGTGAACAGCTGCAGTGGGGGAGGGGAAGGGCGGAAGCCATGGCATGGAGTGGACTGGAGGCAGTGGTTTGATTCATTGATGTTTCCCTAACAGAAGGGCATACATCCATTATTTTTACAAATAATACAACTTGAGATTTAACAAAACCCTGCCTAAAAATCTATATACTAAAAGCTTAAATGGGGTCAAAGAAACAAAACTGACACTCTTGGGGGCTTAGCTTGTGTCTGCTATTCTGTCTGCTGTGCTGTATACATTTGATTAGAATAAAATACCAAAGTAAAGGGTGGTGCAGCCAGACTAGGGACTATTGAGAAGAATGAGCAGCAGCATTAAAAGTTATTAAGAGAAGGCAAGGTAGAGAGTAAGAGTTGGGCGGCTTTCTGCTACCTAGAAAGAAAGTAAAGGGCACTGGACAGCCAGAAGACAAATGTAACTAACTGAAAGACAATTAATTACAAAAACAAACTTAACAAAGGCAGCAGTAAAGGAGGAAGAAAGCTCAGCAAGGGGGCTATGAGGCTTTTGTGTTTTTAGCTTGTTGCCCATAAGTAAAGGGCAAGTTTGAGTTGACTAACTGCCAGTGCCTATTGCCTAAGGAAAATAAATAAATAAAAACAGTAAAAGAGGAAGAGAGCAGCCAAGGGGGCTAGTATGAGGCTTCTTGTTGCCCAATAAGTAAAGGGCAAGTCTGACTAACTCTGCTGAAGGAAAATAAATTAAAAGCAGTGAAGGAGGAAGAGAGCAAGGGGGCAGCCAGTAGGAGGTTTCTTTGTGTTGCCCATAAGTAAAGGGCAAGTTTCACCAGCTGCTTAAGGAAAATAAGTAAAAAAGAGAAAAGCTAATAAAAAGAAAAGTATTATAAAGAAAAATAAAATAAGAGGATCCCTAACTGTGTGGGTTGTTGGGAGAGAGAAGATTGTGTGGAAAGGAGTGAAGTGAAGGGGTGACTGACCTGCCTAGTGTCCTGCAGCCAGCTGGCTTGTGAGAGACACACAAAAAAATAAAGTTAGTAAAAAAAAGATTGTGTAAAGAAAAGAAAACAAGAGCAGCCTAACTACTGAGTGAGTGCTGTTGGGAGAAAGGAGATTGTGTGGAAAGGAGTGAAATGAAGGGGTGACTGACCCGCCCAGCGTCCCAACCTGCCACCGGCTGGCTTGTGGCAAGACAAGATAACTTGCCTGTTTTAGAAAAATATAAACAAATAAACAGTAAGCATCAAGCAAACAATACATCATCTACACTGTCTGTAGAGTGTCTGTGTGTCAGTGACTCACTGTTGATATTTCTTCCCAGTCAACTCATCCCAATAATCCCATTCCACTACCTTGCCTTCCTAATCTTACCTATGTGTGATATTCCTAATTTAAGCAGTGTACAGAAAGCATAACAACCAAATATCTGTGTCTATCCCCTCCCATTGTAGTGACCCACCAGTGAAAAAAGACACACACACACACACACACACAGTGTTTATAATACAAAATAAGTTTATTAAAGTTCCATCATCAGACTCTATAAAATAAAATAGTGACCAAAATTCATACGGACAATATGCGAAGAGCAAAGCCAAACAACAAAGTCTCTTAACTTGCTGGTAAGCAGCAGCAGCAACATCCTCTTCTTTTATGAGATGAACAGTCTACTGGTACTACTACTAGTACTACTTCCACAGATAAAAGTCATGAAATTGAATCTGCATCTGTGGTACCACCAGATAAAACTGCTGATCAGGCAGTTGATGTAAACAGAGAAGCTGTAACCTTATCTGAAAAAGGCCCTGTGTCACTTGCTAAGAAATGCAGTGTACTGCTTGATGATGACGAGGTGGAAGTTGGGAGAAGTAAAGATAAGAAATATGACTAAGAAAAAAGGGTCAGACAGTGTCATTGGTTGTCCACTTATAAATGGCTGAGATATGATGATAAAAAAGGATTTATGTACTGCACAGTATGTGAAAAGTATCCCACTATTGCAACTCAAGTATTTAAAAAAAAAAAAAAAGATGTGATTGCCACAGGCTCTAACAACTTTTGGATTGAATCACTACGTGCACATGAAAAGTCCAATCCACATGTGCTATGCCAGAACCAACACATTCTGGAAAGTGGCCAACAAGTTGTACACTGTCTGATAAGTGAGTCACCACTTTACCAAGCCTTTGCACAGCTGGAAGAGGCCACAAAGGTGAAGATGAGATGTCTGTTTAACACAGTGTACTCCATTGCCAAAAATCTGTGCCCTTTCTCAGACATGGAGTGGCTCTGTGAATTACAAGAAAAAAATGGCATTAATCTAGGTTCTAATTATACTAATGATAAGCAAGCCAGGGAGTTTTGCAGTGATATATCAGCCGTTATATCCAGAACCCAGATGCAGACTCTTGCTGATGTTAAGTATGTGGCAGTTCTTGCTGACAGCAGTTTTGATTCCAGTATAACTGAGTGGGAAAATGTTTTCCTACGATTTGTCGAACCAAATTCAAAACAGGTTCGTATACTGCTTATCCAAGCTGTGCCACTAGAACATGTACATGCAGAAGGTGTATTTCATGCAATATTGACTGAATTGGAGTCAGTAAATCTTCCCCTCAGTAACCTACAAAATGTTAACAATCCAGGGCTGCTCCTTATTTCAGCAAACTTTGACGGGGCCAGTGTCATGATGGGAGAAAGAGGAGGAACCATTGCAAAGTTACGGGAACACTGTCCTCAAATAATTGCGATGCATTGCATTGCCCATAAGCTAAAGTTGGCAAATCTCAATGTGTTAAAACAAATCCATTTGTATCAGAGCTTAAAAGTACTCTCAAGGGAATATTTAAATGTTATCACTGTAGTCCAAAAAAATGAGAGCGATCCAAGAAATTGCTAATGTGATGGATACAGATCTGGCGCACTTTAGTACAATTAAACAAGTGAGATGGCTTGCCAGTAGGCCACGTTCAGTACATGCTGTTCAGGTTAACCTACCTACTGTTGTACAACACCTAGAACATGCATCTTCGGCTGCTGGTGATGAAGGTTCAACAACAAAGGGCCTCTTAAAAGAGTGTGCAGTTTGCAAAAGCTATTCACATGCTGCAAGATTTCCAGCCAATACTAAAAATCCTGTCACTGCAGTTTCAAAGAGATGACGTTATAATACTGGAAGTTCCACAACTTCTTGAGACCTGCCTACTCCAGCTTACAGAACTGAAAACAATGCCAGGGAAATACATGGCAGCTTTCCTCAGCCATTACAAACCTAAACAGAAATGTATGGTTTGTCAAAGAGGGGAGGGGAGGAGAAGACTCTTCATTTCCCATTCAGAGTCAACGGTCCAGAAATCAATTTTGTGACAGATGGACAACTGCAGACTTCACTAGATGCAGCAATAACATACATTGATGATCAATTAAAACATTTCTTAGCGGTGTCTCTCAAATGATTCAACTGTTTAGATTTTAAGCAGTTTGATTTGCCAAGAGATCAATTAGCGGTGTTTGGGACCTCTGGACTGGCAAACTTGGTTGAATACTTTCATATTTTCACAGAGGAGCGGAAGGAACATATAAAGTCAGAGTATGGTGCATTTAAAACACTACTGAAATCTGCAGCTGAAAAACCCTGTTTGCAGGTGTATACCAGATTACTAAAAGAAAAATCACCCCAGATTACACACATTCTTGACCTAGTCGAAATACTCATGGCAATGAGTGTCTCAAATGCAAACTATGAGAGAGTTTTTTCTGTCCAGAACCTGATCAAAACAAAAATTAGGACATGGCTAGCTGAAGATTCACTATAGTCTCTCCTACAGGTAGAAGTAGAAGGCCCTAAACTGCATGAATTTTTTTTTTATCACGGCACATTTTCTCCCCTGCCGGTCGGCCCCCATCTGACCGACCACCCCAGCCCAGTCCCCTGGAGTCACTGGCTCTTACCTGCCCGGCCTGGGAGTGATGCCTGCGGGGGATTGGTCTTCACCCTGCCAAATGGCATTTTCTATAGTTTTCTACCTGAGACCCCAGGAGTCAGTGCGCATGCGCATGGAGGCGTGCATGTGCCGAATAGCCCCGGTCATGGCCTCCTTCCCCCACCCCCTGGTTTACTGCCTGGGCTCCCTCTGGCTCAAGCTTCCACCAGCCTTCACTGGGGGTCACCCATCAGCTGAGGGACGCTGCGCTTCCTCCCCGGAGAGGAGAGCCTGCCTGTCGGCAGCTCCATCCAGCTCCGCCCTCCCCCAGTGCTGACCTCCGACGCTCCAGGCTCGTTCCAGAACCTGGGTCACCGGCATGGGTCAAGGTAAGGCACCAGCACCTTAGCTCTCTATGCCACCGTGCCGGCCTAACTGCATGACTTTGATCTGGATCCATCAATTAACCAATGGCTGCTCTCTGGTCCAGGAACTTGGCATGTTCATGGGCACGCCATTGCTGCTACTACATCTGCCAGTTTGTCAGCTTCTGCTGATAATCCTGCCAATTCTCCTACTCCCAGTGCTGCAACTTCTTCTTCCTGGCCTAGTCCTTTATGACCATTTTGTGTTCAACTGACAGCTTGTCCTTCTAACTCTGTAACATTTCTCCAGGCTCCTCTAATGCGGACTTCTGCCCGTACTATCCTATATTAACAGAAAAATAGAGGAAAATATTATTTTTCCTAATTTATGAAGTTCTTCTATATCTCTACATCCATCCAGTGAAATAATAGTACAACACAGGCCCTGCCACACCATTTAATTTATTTCTATTACGTTGGTCAAAAATTTCCATTTAAATGCACTGGACTACCACTCAGAACTTGGGGACTACCATTTTTGTCAAGGCCAGTTGTCCTGGACTAGCTTGCCATTTTGAAATTTGTCAATCCCTGCAGATTGCACAATTAAAGGGACACTGTCAGCTTTTTATCAAATTTAAAAGGACATGTAGATATTTGCCCTGCGGCTCGCTCCATGTCTGCTAATTGTATAAATGCAATTAGCAGACAGGAAGTGAGCCACAGGATGAATAAATACTTACATATCCTTTTAAATTGGACAACAATCTGACTGTGTTCCTTGAAGTTATATCAGAGCAGGGGTGTAGCTTGTCCACACAGATGCTTAAGTTAGTCACTGTATCCTCGCATCGATCAGCATCCCCAACTTTTCAAAGGATCCCAGGGCACCATAATGATCAAATTACCACAATGAGATGTCTACACACAAGCCTTTGCGCCACAGCAATGCAGCCATGCAGGTGGCTCCAGTGCAAATGTGACCATGTAAACAGGGCTAATGAGTATTCATAACTGCAAATACTGATCTAAACCTGGGAAAAGCCATATTTAAATGAGAACTCTTTTAATTATTTCAAGGTTAACAAAGACCGAAACAGATTCAAAGCACAGGAAAGGGCATCATACATGAAAGAAGAAATGGGGTCATCTAAAAGGAAATAATGTACAGGTACATTTTCACCATAGCATGCACTGCTGTTTTAATGGCCAGAGTTCTGATTCATTTGCCACCGGATTATTGTGACATCCTGATGGAATTAGAAGGTGGAAGAATTGATATGTTTCTATTTAGTCCTGAAAGTCATTGACTCATCTGTTTACAAACCTTTCCCAATTGAATTAACTAGTGATACTTCTTAGGCAGATGGCCTGTGGGGATTCATTCACATTCAAAAGAACAGGCTGAACCGATTGATCATACAACCACATTTGGCCTCAGTTTCAAAATGTTTGCAAGCAATTTCCTTGAAGGTTTGTCTGAGAAATGCATATAACTTTGGCATTGTATGAGTTTTGCATGCAAATGCTGTTTTCATTGCTGCTGATTCACCCACTTATAAAAGCTTAGAAGACAAGAGTTTTCTCTGGGCAAGTAAGAGGTATAAGCCTTTTAAAAGGAAATGTTAGCTACAGCTAATTGATATGTGCAGTTGTGTAATCTCATGGGTAGTATCTTACATTTGGGTAATGCCAGGCTGAAAGATATCCCCCAATGCCCTTAAATAAACATACTAGGACCCACCAGCCTAAAACAAGCCACTCCAACACCATCTTATTCAACATCTATCCTCACTGTAATGAAACGGTATAGAATCCTCCAGTTGCCGTCTGGGTCCCACCACCCTCCCCACCCTGTCCTCAAGGCAACTCCCTGAGCAAACTGTAACTTAAAAAAAACAGTAGCCCAATGTAACCCCTAGGTGGCGCTATCCCTAAGGTTACTACCCTGCCTGTATTTCTGACCACAGGTTCAGGGGCCTGGATTTTGTATTATAGTGCCTGCACCCAGCATGATGGGGATCAACCCCTTCCATCTCGCTCCACCCCAACGTACAGTACATGACCATTTTGTGGGGGGAAATATTTAATTCAGCTGTAGCAAGGCTCTCCATTTCAAATTTGGCACTAAATTTACAATTTCTATTTTTGCCACTAGGGGAGCTAATCCCAGCGGTGCCTCCAAAGATGTAACCCCTAGGTGGTGCTATCCTTAAGGTTACTACCCCTGCCTATATTTCTGACCACAGACTGAGGGGCCTGGATTCAGTATTATGGTGCCTTCACTCAGAGTAACAATTGTGGTGGTATCTATCCTAACCTGGAATAGCCCTCTGGGAAGCTATAACCACCCACAGACCCACCTAATGACCTTGTACCTTTTGCAGCAGTTAACACACAATCATCAGTAAACATTATTAATATGCACAGCACACACCCTTCACACTTACCACCAGGGACTGGCCTTCATCGAATTCCCTGGCACTCCCTGTAAAAGCAAGGTTAGCAAAGCAAGTATATACTTTCAGTACTGTAACCCAACTATTAATACGCTCATAAACCATGTTAAATGTGAAACAACAAATCAGATTTATTTAGTGGGTCATGAACAAGAAAGGGACATGAATCTAGAGGAATGATTACTATACTGATTAGATTCAGGTTACTTTGCATGCACTTTAGTCCCAAGTAATCAATCTGACAATACTAGGTACCCAGAATGTTATGCTGGCTAGCCAAAAGCAGTGCCCGTTGAGAAGGTATCTCTCCTGTGGATACAGATAGGAGAATTGAGTGACCCCCTTTTGGGATTAACTGGACTTTTTCCCCTTGAAATATGTGTTATTGGTAACTATTCTCAGATCCCGGTCAAAGAGAGGAGGTACTACATGGCCCTTATCTCTTCGACTGTTAAAAAAAATGGTCCTTAGGCACTGGTTGGATCAAACACATATTTCATATTCTGAGTGGCTACAAGAACTCTCCTTTGCCCTTCAGACTGAGCTTATGATCGCCAGTTTTAGTCACTGTTTACCTTTATTCAACAAGAAATGGGGCAAACTTCACGCCCTTTATGTATCCTGAACTCCTCTGAGCGATCTCTGTGTACCCCACTCAGATGCCTATAATATATTCAGTTATATGTTTTAGTTCTAAGACTTGATTCTAAATGGGTTATATGACACACTCCGGGGGGGAGGGGTTTGAGGTGGGGCAGGGGGAGGGGATAGTGGGGTGGAGGTTTTGTTTTCTTTGTGTTATTTTCTTCTGATCAATGTACATTCTTATTACCTTGTAGAAGGTTTTGTGTATGTTTTCCTTTTCCTAAAAATTTGAATAAAGCTGACGAATGTCAAAAGCGGTGCCTGGGGGTGGCCAGTGTTGCAAGTGTTGTTGGGGCCCTTGATGGAAAGAAAAGGCAGTTAATATGCATAAACAAAGCTTTGACTATTTGTAATCCTGGCTGACTGGTCCAGTCTCTTGTAACCCAGTAAATCACTGAAGCAATTAAATGATACAACAAATAATTAAATGATTTGTTGCAGGGAGCTACCCCTGGATTTACTCCCACTATCAGTTGGCTGTGATTAGTCTGACGATAATGAAGACCGTGCCTTTGAAGAATGATTGTTTATCCGTCTGAAGCATGTTGGCCGGACTATGTGTCTAGGTATAATAAAAATTATTTAACTTACTTGTGTGCGTCCCTCTCTATGAGTTTTGTGAAGTGCCAGAGCCTTATTGCATTTTATTCGGAGTTGGTTCCTGAGCACCGCTTCCCTGTGCACACTCATCTCAATGTAGCTCAATATGAAGACCTCATGTAGATCACTGAGGAACATGGGGAAACTGGCCTGTCTCAACACACCTCCACTTCACAGCCTTTCCTCCAGGTGGCCACAACCTGCCAGTTGTCTCTGTGCAGAGGCTGGATCCCCAAAGCCGGTCTCTTGCCGAGGAACAGTCTCTGGTGCAACACAATTGGTCTGGCTCAGGTTGGCAAAGGCCCAGGCTTGGTAAACACTTTTGGCAAAGTTCAGTTTGTTTTGCTGATGAAGCCTCCAGCTGGCATAACAATCCGGTCACTGGCAAGACAGGCCTTGACCCCAAATACCATTCAGCACATTTAACAAGAACAGCATTAACTTTTCTTCCACACAGTTCAGTTCTAAGCTGGTTGCTATTGCAGTCAATTCACTGAGCAAACCTCTCAATCATTAATTCAGTCTCTCACAACCTTTAGGCTGAAAGCTTCACAAGAGCTTCCTCTTGGTCCAAATCCCAGGCTGTACCTTCAAATATCTCAGAGCTTTCTGCCGCAAGTAAAAGTTCCTTTTCGGAGTATTCCGATTACTACTATAGGCAGTCCCAAGCAGGAGAACCACAGCAGGGAGGGAAAACAGGCCCTTCCCTGACAATTCCCTTAGGCTCCTTCCTAAGAGCAGATTCTTGATCGCATGAGCTGCTCACTCTCCAAACTCCAACTTCAACTGTCCCCTGTCTCTTAACAGTTCTGAGATTTCCCTTGGCATCCAGAGTTCTGGTTGGCTATGGTAGTTGTCAAGTCACAGTTTGGATGCTCCAATCAGTTTAGTTTAGGCGCCAACCTAAAAACTATAAAAACTACAGTTTTCCTTCCCATGAGGCACTTGAGCTAAGTACCCTTCAAGACCCCCTGTATCTTATTGATCCAAATACTGGAAGTCCAGTACCAAACATGGTGGTTTCCATTCAGATAAGCAAAGTTGCAAGAAAGCAGGTTAAACAGACTCTCTAATTCAAATATAACAGCAAGTTAGCAGTAAATAATTTTTTATTTTATTTATTCTTTTGTTGACCGGGTAAGGAAACTGGACTGAGGCCCTTTTTTGAGGCCCGACCCGGATTACAAAAAACAGACAAACAGCAAAGTAAACATACAACAGCATTAAACAATATCACCTATTACAAGTACAATGTGACTTATTAAATAAGAACAATTTAAACATGGATTTAAAACATGCCAGATGGCCGCTAGAATAAGCGTGCTGCTGCATTAGGAGGTTTTCAGTTTGCAGTTTTAACGTTTTATTTTGTTTAACGTTTATTTAGTTCACAGTTTTAATGCTTTATTTTGTTCAACGTTTATTTTATTTTCAGTGTTTTGCCGAAAATCAGCAGATCGGTGGAGTCCTTATCTCTGGAGGAGTCCAGGACGTCTAGGACAAAAGGAATTGTTTAATGCAGTCACCAGTTGTTTCGGCATCTGTGCTCTGCTGCCTGAGTGCATATTGTGCAGGCGTAGAGTGGATTGAGGAGTTTTTCTGGCCCTGAGACTGGGGATTTCCTTCACCCATTATAGGATTTATCGAGGCGGAGGGAAGCGTTTGTAGTGCTTGGCGTGCTGGTGGCCTATCGCTCTATTTGGCTATCATATCAAGACAGTGGAATTTTTAGTCCTGTGATGGAGGTGCTGTGAGATGCCATCTGCTATTAGGCTTTGTTGCTTAAACTGTATGTGTATGGGTGTGGAGTAGTTTGTGGGGGTTTTGACTGAAGATCTTGCCCCCTGCCCGCTGAACAGAGAGAAGTGACTGGAGTGGAATTGTCTGTGGGATTTTTAGCTTTTCAATTGGAAATACTGTGAATGCTGACTGTGCTGACTGTGTTGTGGACTTGGATTCCTGGAGTGGCTTGCAGTTTTCTGGATGTTGACTGCAGTTTCCTCGATTCGCCGTGTTGGTACTGTTTGGCTGACTGCCGTTTGAGTCTCACCTGATATTTATCTGGAGGGAGTGTGTGGAGCTGCATCTGGCCGAAAATTCGAGGATCCTGAACTGGCTTGGCAATGGAGTTTGGGCACCCAGTTCCTGAGACTCAATGTGGGGGTTGAGGCTATCAGTCAGAGGGCTGGTGGATAATCTTCCTCCTTTGCTCCTTACGGACCCCTAGTTTTACTGGGTAGCTTTGGTGGGCTAAGTAGGGTATCTCTTGTTCTGGGGCCCCCTTTCTTCTGGCCAGTAATACCTGTACTATTCTCTCTTGATCTGACCTTCAAAGGCTTGCTGTTTCATTTTTATTTTTATTCAGTGCTACATCATTTTCAGGTACTGTAATTTCATTTTTATTGGAAGCAGTGAGAGAGCTTCGTTGATACCAGAGATTCATGCACAATTTAATTGCAGTTGCTGTGGTAGTGAGAGTGCCACAATTTTCAGTTTGGATTTATTATCCTTTGTTGTGGTAGTGAGAGTGCCACATTTTTTCAGTTTGGGTTTATTATCTTTTGAAACTCAGCAACTTTTGAATACATTGGACATTGCGTTTTATTGGACAATAACAGATGTTTCAATTTGTTGTTGCAGTTATTAAAATTATATTTTATTGTTATTTTGGGGTTATGGTTTGGGTTGGGGTTTTATTTTATTTTTTCTTTCTTAAATGTGTAATAGTGTTTGGTTTTTTGTTTGATTTCCCCCCCTCTGTGAGAGAGAGTGGAGGAGTGAATTATTATTTTTGGTTATTTGATATTGACAGGTTTATTTTTGCTTATTATTTCTGTTTTTTTCCTCTCCAGTTTATTTGTTTATTTATAATGTGTTGAGGAGGTTCAGCGACGATTGGGCATTATTCCCCCACCAGGCTCAGGGAATTATGTCCCTTTGAATGTCCACATTGTCATCCGACACCTATTTTAGGTGTCGTGCGTTGGGCATTCTTAGGAAGCGTAGGCGAAGGTGGAGAGCTGGGCCTGCTGGTGGACAGGAAGGGGGTGGGCGGATTGGGGGTTTGGGGTTCAGGAGATGCCCTGGGATGAAATGGGGTGAGGATAGAGGCTATGCTTGTCTTGTCCCCATACCCAAGGGTTCCGATTTTAATGGACAGGTGCCGAGGTCTTCCTCGGCAGCTCATCCTACCTTGGCAGTGTTATGCAATACCAGATCTATTAAAAACAAGACAGCTATTATAGCTGATCATGTTGGATCAATTGATCTGGCTTGCATCACTGAGACCTGGCTGGATGAAAATCCAGGCTCTGTATTGGCCTCGGCAATTCCAGCCGGGTTCTCGGTGATACACCATCTAAGGTTGGATCGTAAGGGCGGGGGTGTGGCCATTATGTTTAAGACTGAGCTGGGCCTTGGGAATGTGCCATTGGGAAGTACCAGATCCTTTGAATATATCCTGGGAGAGGGTGTAGGCTGTGGGATTCTCCTCGTCTACAGTCCACCAGGTGATGGTGGAGAATTCCTGCAGGAGATAGCAGACTTCATTGTCGACATGGTGTTGAGGTTCCCCAGACTGATATTTCAGGGGGACTTCAATGCCTCGGTCGACAATGAACTCTCGCATTTTGGTCAAAATCTCCTCCAGCTGATGATGATGCTGGGCCTAACACAGGTGGTTACCTCCTCGACCCATGTAGGGGGTCATTCATTGGATCTTATCTTTTTTTTGGGTATGGAGATCGCTGATCGGGGGGTGGAACCAGTCAGCTGGTCTGACCATCACACCATAAGGTTCAGTTTCAGGCCCCCCCCCAATAGGACTGCCCCTACAGAGATGGTTTGGTACCACCCTTTAAGGGGTATTAATCCCAGTGACCTAACGGTGGTGCTGGATCTATCGGGCTTGTCGGGTGAATGCATGAGTCCAGATGATCTAGTACTAGCCTATAATAAGGCTGTGGGAGATGCTCTGGACAAAACTGCTCCTGTTCGTGTTCGGCCTCTCGCCCTCCATTCAAGGAGCCCTTGGTTCAATGGCTCCTTGAAGGAGTTAAGGTGAGTTGGCCGAAGGTTGGAGAAAGCCTGGTGGAAGACGGGCCATGATGCTGACAGGCTTAGGTTGATGTCTCATTATGATGGCTATCAATCAGAAATCACCCGTAAGAAGGCAGAGTTCCTGTCCAGGGAGATTTCTGCTGCACAGAATCAACCGGCTCAGCTTTTCCGTACCGTGGACAGATTGTGCAATCCAATATGTCTCCAGCCCAGAGAAGCTTTTTCTCAGCTAAGATGCGAGGAGTTCACTCAGTTTTTTGCAGATAAGGTTGCCAGCATCAGGTCCTGCATCGGTTCGACCTCCCCTATGGGGGGACTGCAGTGGTCAACAGGAAGTGGCATGCACTCGGTCTGTCTGGTCAGATTTTTGCTGGCTGGAGTTCAGTGACATTGTGAAGATCATCCAAACATTGCGACCAACTAGCTGTAGTTTGGATCTGGGCCCTACACCTCTCTTAGTAGGATGTGTAAAAGTTATCTGCCCAATCCTTGCTGACATTGTCTGGAAGTCTTTGGAGAGGGGGGTCTTTCCTGACCCTTTCAAGGAGGCGGTCATTCGACCACTCCTTAAAAAACCCTCCTTGGATCTAGATTGTCTAGCTAACTACTGCCCTATCTCTAACCTGCCATTTGGTGGTGAGGTTATTAAAAAGGTGGTTGCGTTGCAACTGGATGATCATCTTATAACTCACAATGTCTATGATACTCTCCAGTCTGGTTTTAGGAAGAAGCATAGCATGGAGACTGCTCTTGTCCGGGTATTGAGTGACCTCCTAATGGCTAGAGATCGAAAGGCATGTACCATTCTGGTCCTTCTCGATCTCTGCTGCATTTGACACTGTAGACCATGGTGTGCTGCTGGAGTGCCTGCGTTTTTTTGTGGGCTATCTGGTACAGTCCTCAAATGGTTTCATTCTTACCTCACGGACAGGTCCCAGAGAGTTGCCACTGGAATTTATTCCTCTGGCGCTCCCTCCCTGCCTTGTGGGGTACCGGAGGGCCCCATTTTAGCTCCTATGTTGTCTGCAGTGTATATGCTGCCATTGGGAGAAATCATCAGGTGATACAGTCTGGGTTTCCACTGCTATGCAGATGATACTCAGCTGTATTTGTCCTTTCTGTCCAGTCAGGATGATGCACTCTCTGTGCTGAATAACTGCCTTGTGGAGATCAGACTTTGGATGAGTTCCAGCTGGCTGAGACTGAATCCGGATAAGACTGAGGTATTGGTAGTGGACCCAGGTCATCCGGGGGCAGGTTTGAGAGCCGGACAACAATCAGGTCTGTCACTTGGTGGTATACCACTCTCTACCTCCGATCAGGCGCGAAATCTGGGCGTTATTTTTGATGACGGTCTGACTCTAAAATTTCAGGTGTCAGCTGTCATCAAATCCTCTTTTTACCATCTGAGGAATATCGCCCGGGTGAAACACCTGGTTCCTCCGGGTGATCTTTCAACATTGGTCCATGCCTTTGTCACTACCCGTCTTGATTACTGCAATTCCCTCTACCTAGGGCTACCTTGGGTTGATATCCGCTGCCTGCAGCTAGTGCAGAATGTGGCGGCCAGGCTTTTGACTGGGACTTCTAGAACCAGTCACATTACACCTGTGCTCTGCGAACTGCACTGGCTGCCTGTTTGGTGGCGGATCACCTTTAAGGTTGGTTTACTAACCTTTAAAGCCCTACATGATCAGGGACCCGGTTACCTGAAAGATCTCCTGATTCCCTACTGCCCCCTCAGCCCTCTCAGTTCCGCCAATGAGGGATTGCTGGAGATTCCAAGGGTTCGATTAAAGACATCAGGATCCTGTGCTTTTGCTTTTTCAGCACCAACCCTGTGGAATTCTCTACCTCGTTGGTTGAGAGAATGCCCAACCATCGATAGTTTTAAAGTTGGTTTAAAAACATATTTATTTAGTTTAGCTTTTACTTAGTCATGGTTGATATGTTTTAACGTTTGTTTAAATTTTTATTATTATGTATGTTTTTATGTACAGCGCCTTGGATTTGAAAGGCGCTATAAAAATAAAGTTGATTTGATTTGATTTGATTTGATTTATCATGCGAACAGAAATGGGCAATGAATTCCAGTAAAAAGGAGCAGAATTACTAAAAGCACGGGACAAAAGTTTATGCTTACACAAAGTTGTTTCAAGCAGCACACTATTTGAGGACCTCAACATAGATGGTATAGTATGAACTGAGATTCGATCAAACAAGGGGGAAAAAGTACACCCAGAAATAGCCTTAAAAGTTAAATCAAAAAAATACTTACGGTGCTAATTCAAGCTCCATCTGCTCTACTATCGACTGCAGAGTGGAGCACATTAAAGCGGTGTCTGGCTAGTCACAAACTTTGAAGCAAATGGACCCAGCCCAGACCATTTACTATACATATACTGGCTAAAGTCTTAAAGGGACAGGCACGGAGGCACAGCATGGCACTCTCACATAAATCAACAGGACCAAAGAATTAGCCTTGGATTTACCATCTATGAAGGACATCTGCCTGGCAGTGGACATGGCAGTGGGCATGGATGGGGCCCAGGGAGACATTAAGGTATACCCCCAAATTGGTGGGGGGTTACACTCGTCCCTGCCTATGAAAACTTGGTGTCCACATCAAGTCTATACCTAACAAACATTTTTATTTAGGAAAATACTATACATGACATATGTACAGGTTGCAACCATAGACTACTATATACATACTATGTAGTTTCATATTTGATGCTCAAAGTAACAATCATGCTTTGTTCATAACCAATATTGTTTCATAGGAAATAGTACTGCTTACACATTTTACTATTTCATTTGAAACATTTTATTTTTTCATTGGTATACTAATTCAGGTAGCTATACACATTATCCTTGTCTGTACCACTCTCTGTACACTAACCCACAGGGATGAGGGTCTGACCTGGTCAGCTAATGTTGGGCTTTCTGTAGAGAGATCCCTAGAGTACTGACTGGAGGGCTTTATTATCAGCTTAGAGGTTGCAGTGTAACCTATTTTAGGAAGGGAACTGGCTCTAATGTAGACCAGTTTATGGACTACATTCATGGGGAGGTCTACAGGCCTTCCTGGGGAATCATAATGAAGGTGTACTACAGGTTTAACAGTTGAGTGGCAGGCACAGGTGGCATGGGATCATAATGTCGCAAGACATTCTGCTGCAGAAATATACCGCACTGTCAATACAGCACAATATATTGTCAGTGGCATCTCTGTGTTTTGCAGGGGGCCCCACACCCCCCCAACTAAAATAACCAACTCGGGGAGGGTTGGACACTTAAAAGAAAAATTCCATGCGTCTGGGAATGGGATTTGATACCTGGTCCACAGATGCACCGCCTCTATTGCTGCCTGTGGCTCATCCTGTCAAGCCACGGCAGCTGCTCGGCGGACCCTCCTCCCAGCAGAGAACATATCCTCTGCTAGGGAACAGTGACATGGTACACAACAGCATATAGACCATTTATCGATTTTGCACCCTATCGCTATTCCCACCCACTCTGTCTATGTTGTGCGGTTTTAGCATATGCTGTCTTGCATACAGAGAACTGACTTGGTAGGGCACAGGCTCACTCCGTTCAACATTAGCTTTTTGGTTTGCAACTCCCGACTTGCCATCCAGCAACACAGCAGCTTCTGCAGGAAGGGGTGCCTCTGCACTTACTGTTTGTTCAAAGTTTGAAGGAGCAATTGCTTCTACTGTAGTACTTGAATTTGCTTGTTCTGTGGACACTGGTTTGCCATTGAGGGGGATCTCAATAGAATTTAAATTATTTAGCACATTGTTAGCACTTTCAGAATTTGCACTACTTTCTGGATTTAGATCAGAATCACTGAGACCAGGTATTTCAGCTTCTTCTGACAGTTCACCATTCTGGCTCTCACGTTCCTGGTCAGGACTTCCTACTCCAAGTTTGGACAGCTGCACGAGACATAAAGAATCAGCTACCTCAGAACTTTTACTTTGCACTGCACTATCAGGTGGCTCAAGGGTAGTCGAGAGGGCTGGATAGCCAGATAGTCCTGAAGGTCCAACATTATCTTCCATGTTACACAAAGGATTGCCTTGGAGTAACTGGGCTAGTTCAAAAGAGGGATAATAGGTAGCCCCTTATTCACTATCATCAGATTCAGAATGATTGTCATCATTAGCTGCAGAAGAACACACTGAAGGCTCGGGTTTTGGAGCAGCAAAAGGTGGGCTTGATTGTTTCTTTTTAGCTGCAGACCTGGTCACAGGCCCAGTGGGAGCATTAGCTTGAGGCACAGAGTCTCTGATACTCTGTCCAACAGGCAAAAGATGATTTCTGTGCATTGTCTTTACAACTCGTGGGTCATTCTCTGGATACACTTTGTAGATTGGCAGATCATCCAGCTTATAGATAACAACGTACGGGGTGTGTCTCCACCTGTCAGCTATCTTGTGTTTACCTTGAAAACCCAAATTTCTTAATAATACACGATCTCCAGGTTATAATTTCTGAGCTTTAACACATTTGTCATGTCTCTCTTTGTTGGCTAAGTTTCTCTTTGTAGCCATTGTATGAGCAAACTGATAGGCATGATTAAGCTGAGCTTCGAGTGTTTGTACATACCGGAGATAGTTTTTGGCCTAGATTCCATCTGGTGATACGCCAAAACAAATGTCTATGGGTAGCCATGCTTCTTGACCAAACATCAGCTTATAAAGAGAAAAAACACTGCATCATTATGAGTACAATTATAAACATGTACCATAGAAACATAGACTTTAACGACGGATAAGAACCACTTGGCCCACCCAGCCTGCCCATTTCAATATGTGTTGGATAAGCTGCAGATCCTAGTTAACCAACAGCCTACTTCTTTCTAACTCCTACCAGAATTGCCTTATGTCTGTCCCATGCATTCTTGAATTCCCCCCTTGTGTTTTTTTAATCTATTTTTCCCTCCGGTCACGGTCTGGAAGGCTTCTCTCAGGCATCCTGCCTGCTTCTGTCCTGTCTGAAGTCCTCCTACCTGTGCCTCCTCTCTCCCTCCTCCTCTGTCCATGGTCGGCACCCCTGGCTTAACCCCTGTGAGGTGGGGCCGCCCCTCCTCTTTGAGCACTCTTAGAGACAGACTCCAACATGGGAGAGGACCCAGGTAGAGGAACCTGAAAGGCCAGGCAGGATGGACCCGGCCTTAGGCATGGGGGCATGTGCCTTCACCTACCCCACAGACCATGTTTTTCCTTTGTTCTGGTGAGCTCCACCCCCCGTGCATGTGCATGTCCCAATGCTAGGCACATGGCAACCCTTGCCTGCATCAGGGCATGCTGAATATGTGCAGCTGAGCATGCTGCAGCGCCCCCAGTCTCCACCAGGAGCTGCTGGCATGCCGGGCAATCCCCGACCACCACCCTCCTGGGAAGGAGAGCAGCCCTTCAGGTGCTCAATCCTCACCCACCCCTGATGACCCGCCAGTGCCCGAGCTTGCTCCCAAGCTCGGGTTGCTGGCATAGTGCGAGGTGTGGCATTCAGCGCCTCAACCCTCAGCGCCACCGGGCCGGCTTCCCCCATTCTTTTTGACCCCATGACCTACTCAAGAAGGCTCCATGCATCCACCACCCTCTTCCATGAAAAAATACTTTCACACGTTACCCCTGAGCCATCCCCCCTCTATCTTCAAATTGTGCCCCCTTGTTCTTGCACATCTCTTTTTCTGAAAGATGCTACTCTTTTGGACTTTGTTGAGTCCCTTGAAGTACTTGAAAGTTTCTATCATGTCCCCCCTTGCCCTCCTTTCCTCGAGGGTATACATATTAAGCTCCTTTAATCTCTCTTCATATGGCTTCTGGTGCAGACTGTGCACAATTTTAGTTGCCCTCCTCTGGACAGCCTCCATCCTGTCTATGTCCTTGTGGAGATGGGGTCTCCAGAACTGCACACAGTACTCCAGATGAGGTCTCACCAACTGTCTGTACAGAGGGATACCAGCTTCCTGTTTTCTACTAGTGATGCCTCTCCCTATACATCCCAGTATCCCCCAGCCATCTTTACTGCCTTCTCACATTGCTTGCTTACCTTTAGGTCATCTGATATGACTACCCCAGGTCCCTTTCCATTTCTGTTATTAGTACCTCCCCCCACCATTGTGTACTCTTCCCCTGGGTTTTTGTTTCCCAGGTGTATTACGTTGCACTTCTTTGCACTGAATTTAAGTTGCCATACTTTTGACCATTCCTCCAACCATGCCAAGTGCCTTCTCATCCTTTCCATCCCCACTTGTGCATCAACCCTGTTGCAGATGTTTGTGTCATCTGCAAAGAGACATACTTTTCATTCCAGTCCCTCTGCAATGTGACTTATAAAAACATTAAAAAAGACTGGTCCCAGTACTGAACCCTGTTGCACTTGCTAGTAACCCCCCTTTCTTCGGAGTGGACTCTGTTTACTATTACCCTCTGTGTCCTGTTGTCCAGCCAATTCTTTACCCAGGCTAATACCATGGGACCCACTTCCAGGCTGGCTAATTTGTTTATTAATCTTTTGTGTGGGACTGTGTCAAATGTCTTGCTAAAGTCTTGGTAGGCCATGTCCACAGACCCTCCTTGGTCTACTACTTTGGTCACCCAGTCAAAGAAATCTATTAGATTCATCTGACATGACCTTCCCACTGTGAATCCATGCTGCCTTGGATTCTGTGTCCTGTTGGCCTCTAGGTACTCAGAAATTCTTCTTTTCAGAAGTGATTCCATCATTTTCCCTACCACTGAGGTCAAACTAACAGCTTTGTAGTTTCCTGCCTCTGCTTTGCTCCCATTTTTGTGAAGGGGAATCACATCTGTCCTCCTCCAGTCCTCAGGTACCACACCATTCTCCCATGATTTATTAAAAAGGGTAGTCAGTGGTGTCACTAGTTCGCCCCTTAGTTCTTATAGAATTCTGGGGTGAATCCCGCCAGGTCCCATTGCTTCATCCACCTTCATTTTAAGGAGTTCTTTCAGAACCCTTTCTTCTGTGAATTGACTGGTATCAACCCCATTATCCAGAGTGCTTCAATTGATTGAATTAGGTACCTCCCCTCCTCTTCTTTTGTGAATACCGAGCAGAAGTATTCATTCAGTAGCCCTGCTTTTCCACTGTCACCCTTTGCCCACCCCCTCCCCTTTATTAAGCCTCACTATCCTTCCATTGGTCTTTCTTCACTCCCTAATGTACCTATTAAAGGTTTTATCCCCCTTCTTAACTGAGTTGGCTACCTTTTCCTCGGTTTGGGCCTTTGTTATTCTGACTGCCTTCCCCGCTTCCTTCGGCTTTAACTGGTACCTTTAACTGGTACAGTTCTCTGTCCTGCTCCTTCTGTGTTTCTTTATACTTCCTGAATGCTGTCTTTTTCTCTCTAACCTTCCCCACCACCTCTTTTGAGAAACATAGTGGTTTTTTCCTTTGTTTTGATTTATTTGCTTCACACAAAGGCTTGTTGCCTCGTGATGGCAGTTTTGATGTTTCCCTATTGTTCCTCTAACCCTCCTTCTTGCCTGTTTGCTAGTGCTTTTCTGAGGCACTCTCCCATTTTGCCAAAGTCAGTCTTCCTAAAGTCCAGTACCCTCACATTTGTATGGCTTGACTCTACAGCTGTGTTTATTGTGAACCACACTGTTTGATGGTCACTTGTTCCCAGATAGCTACCCACTTCTACATCCGAGATCCTCTCTCCGTCCCCATTTGAGAGTACCAGGTCTAAGACTGCTACCTCCTGAGTGGGTTCCAACACTAGCTATCTGAGGGATGCCCCCTGTAGGGCATCCAGAATTACCCTGCTCTTGGATGTGGCTGCAGCAAAGGTGCTCCAGTTAACATCTGGCATATTCAGATCCCCCATCAACAATATCTCCCCTTTTCTGCCATCCTAAGGATGCCTTCTATTATTTCCTTGTCCATTTCCTTCCCCTGAGATGGGGTCTGTATACAACCCCAGTGCAGATTGTGGTGCCATTTCCTGTCTCCAGGGTAACCTACAGTGCCTCCTCTCCTCCCTGTTTACCCTTTAGTTCTGTTGCTTTGATCCCTTCCCTTACGTAGAGAGCTACTCCTCCTCCTCTTCACCCCTCCCTGTCACTCCTGTAGTTTGTGTACCCTGGTATGTTGACATCCCAGTCATGGTTCTCTGTGTACCATGTTTCTGTGACTGCTACAATATCAAGGCTTCCCTCTTCCATCAAGGCCACTAGTTCAGGGAGCTTGTTCCCCAGACTACGGATGTTGATACTCATTGCCCTCCATTTTTTGATGGTCTTACCCCTTTTAGCCCCATCCTTGTCCTTACTGCCTTTGCCTTTTTCTCCATTTACCTCAGCCCTCCTCCCTACCAACTTCTCTATTTTGATGTTTACCTTGCTAACTACCCAGAGTGCTTATCTGCTGACTCCACCTCAGCTTGTCCTTGTGATGAAGTGTGCCCAGCATGTCCAACAATATTCTATTAAATCTTTCAGGCTGGGGGCCTCCTTTGGGATTTATTTATTTATTTAGAAAGGTTTCACCAGAAAAGACAACATGAGCTGCAATAGCTCATTTCCAGAAGCGTCCTGAGGGAAGGGGTTACAAGAAGGGGAGGAGCAGAAGACAACAGTAAATAACATGGCAAACAAATCAAATACAGTGCGATACAAACCAAGACAAATAATCATAATGAGATGGGTAGAGATATTAAATAGATAAATGACAAAACATAACTTTAGGACACAGCATATGAATTATACATGCTTATGAAATACCAGCAAAAATACAAAAGTGTCTTACTTTGAAAGGTGAGCACAAGAATGCAAACAGATAGCCAGATAAGTGGTATATGCAGCACAAGTGCTTATTGAGAGAACAGAAAGAGGGTACTAAGTGTTGTATAGAAATGTACTGAGATGGGTAAACTAGCAGGAAGGGGTTGGAGGTAGAGTTAGCGGATGAAAAAGGCAGCTAAAACCTATACCCCTTCTGGTTGCTGAGAACACTGCAAGGGGGCAGAAAGTTGACAAGATAGTGGAGTAAGAGACAGAGCGACAGAGAGAGAGAGAGAAAGAGAGAGAGAGAGAGAGAGAGAGTGAGGGGTAGAAGTAGCAGGTTGAGAACAGAAGGCAAGGGAATGGCAGACAGAAACCTGCTCCCCTTCAGGATGCTGAGAACCCTGCAAGGAGACAGGGAGTTGGCAGATAATGGAGAGAGAGAAGGTTAGGGTAGGAGAAAGTGAGGGGTAGTAGTAGCAGGGGTGAGAAGAGAAGGAGAGGAAATAGCAGAGTAGGGAGGTAGATAGCGAGAGTGATAGGCATGGTGAGCTGAGGGATGGTGGGGAGGCAATTATGAGGGATGGCAGGGGAAAATTAGAGGCAAAGGTACAGGGGAGGGACTAAGTTGGCAGGAAAGGGCTATTAGGTAGGTGGTGGGAGGCTGAGGAAAAGAGGGAGAAGGGAAGCAAAAAGAGGAAGGGAATCACGAGGGATTAATTGCAGTTAAAGCAGTGAACAGTGTGTTTGTGAAGGAGGGTAGCAAGGGAATGGCAAGACTGGGCAGAGCGGGGCTATTAGGTAGGTGGCAGGAAGCCGAGGAAAAGGGGGGAAGGGAAGTAAAAAGGGGGAGGGGATTGCAAGGGGTTAATTGCAGTTACAGTAGTGAACAGTGTGTTTGCGAAGGAAGTGTTTGGGATGGTATGGAATGGTTCTAGACTTCCTTACACCCAGAGTGAGAGCATCTCTTTGATCAAACAGCTCTCGAAATCTCTTCCCTGGTGAGAATGGATCAGCTGTGGGGCACCATAGTGAACAAAAAATGTCTCAAAAAGCGCTTTGGCTACGGTGACCACTTTCTGGTCCTTTGTTGGGTAGCCCTGGGCATAATGAGTGAAATGATCTGTCACAACAAGCACATTGCCAATGTTTTTTGCATCAGGCTCCAAGCTCAAAAAGTCAATACATATGAGCTCCATGGGTGCACTAGTGGCTATGTTAACCAGGGGCGCTGCTCTCTGGGGCTGAGCTTTTCTTTGAAGGCAGCAGCTACAGGTTTTGATATATGCGTCAATGTAAGCACCCGTCTTGGGCCGATAGAAACGGGCATGGGCTAAATCTGAAGTTCTATCATATATCAAGTGTCCCATCTGGTCATGGAGTGCTTGTAGGACCACATGTTTAAATATAGAAGGCAACAAATTTTCAGCACACACTTGTACAGTTCACTGGTAAGGCCACATCTAGAGTACGGAGTTCAGTACTGGTGCCCACACCTCAAAAAGGACATTAACCTGCTGGAGAAGGTCCAAAGGAGGGCTACAAAGATGATAGCTGGTCAGCAGGGTAAGGCATACGAGGAGAGGTTGAGGGCACTGAACATGTACTCCCTGGAAGACAAGAGAGAGAGAGGGGACATGATTGGGACCTTCAAGTACTTGAAAGGGATAAATAAGGTTGATAAAGAGAGTCTCTTTAAGCTGAGTGGCAACCATAACATGATGGGGCACTTTCTTAAGCTGAAGGGTGGAAGGTTAAGGAGGGAGGTCAGGAAGCACTTCTTCACAGAGAAGGTGGTGAACACTTGGTATGCGCTACCAGAAGAGGTAATCTCATTGAAGACAGTGGGCAGCTTTAAGAGAGGCTGGGACAGGTATAGGAGGAGGGTAAGGGTCATGGGTAGGGAGGATGGAAGGAGTGGGGAGAGGGGGCAGGGACAGTAGCTCAAGCTGTGGACCCTGCAACACGAGCAGTCTTGATAGACCTAATGGCCTTCTTCTGCTGACTTCTTCGTATGTTTGTATGTTCGTATGTAACACTAATTGTTGTTAAATGTCCTGGCCTTGTCCATCTGTGGTCTCTCAGTAAAGTAGCTTATCTCATAGCTTGAGTATAGGCCCTTCTCAGAATAGCAAAGCAGGTCTCTGCTCTTTGGACCGAAGCAAAAAATGTTTCCAGTGTTTATAGCATTCAACACAAGTTTAATCATGGGATCGTGATATTGCTCCCTCTGGATATCGGCTGCAGTAGGTTGAGGCAGGGTACTTAGATCTAATGCTCCAAAGTTGCAATAAGCTGTAGGAATACAGGTTTCTGAGGGCCCCAGGCAATCAACCAGGCAGTCTATGGTCTCAGAAGACAGGTGTTCATCTTCGTCAACTTTGTGACATAGGGCCTTAACAGATTGTTCTGGCATTCTTACCCACTCAGAATTTGATACAGGCCTTCTGGATAGGGCATCGGTGTCAATGTGATTTAGACTTGGATGGTACTCCACCAAATAATCTTAAATTGAAAGGGCTGACAACCACCTATGTCCAGTTGCATCTAGCTTGGCTGAGGTTTGAACGTATGTGAGGGGGTTATTTATGTTTTTTACAATAGAGGTATTCATAAATTGATCTACTATTCCCCACTTTAATGCGAGAAATTCAAGTTTATGCACAGGATAGTTTTACTCAGATGGTGTCAAACTTCTACTAACAAATGCCACTGGGCGTAGTCCTTCCTCATACTCCAGATAAAGCACGGTTCCAAGTCCTTTTAGGCTGGAATCTGTATGCAACGCATATGGTTTAGTTGGATCTGCATAGACAATCACTGGGGCATGTGTAAACTGCTGAATAATATTGTAAAAAGCTGTATCACAATCAGAGGTCCACCTGGCCCTGAATGGTTCATTAGTCTTGAAATAGGTTTTATCTCCTTATTATACAATGGCAAGAAAGAATGCTGGGCTCTGATTGGTCAGTCTGGGGCTGGACCCGTGATGCTATCCCAGCATAACATCACAGATCTATTCCTAGCACATACATGACCGAATGACATGGCAAAAAAATCACTTTACATACCATGTAAAAGTTGCCCACACTTGACATGGCCCATCTCAACTTTGCCAGTACTTAATAAAATCTTAAAAGTGTAAATCCCTCCCTCCCACAGTACACAAGCCACCAAAATGAAACAGATCCATAACACATTTCCTTAAATCCCCATTATCAGTTTTCTTATTTGTTTAAGAAAAAGAGAGAGAGAGAGAGAGATGTGAAAGCCATCTTTCCACTCAGCTTCAAAGCAGCCCCCAGCTGTACTGGCACACCTCGCTTTGAAGCTTGATGCACTCAATTCTTTGTGTCTCTTTTTTTAATGTAAAAAAATGTTGTTAGTGAAACATAAAGCCCTCAGCTTGGCTTTACAGGATACCACTTCTTCCCCCTCTCTAGACAAGCCCCCTCTAAAAACTAAAAGCCGTCACTACGATTGGCTTTAGCACACTCCGTCCTGCTCTCCTCACAGTCTCCCCGAGCAACCCAGCAGAAATGTACTGAGCATGTGCCTAACACCGTGCTTCAGTACGACTTACCATATTGCTGTTTTCCCATTTCTCACAGACCGCGCTTTAGTGTGACCACATCTTCGTTTTTCCAGCTTCACTCATCTACCGGGAGAACCCGCAGAGCTACGATAGACAGACGGGTTGGGGGGTGGAAGCGGTGATCTCCAGCAGCTAGAACTGTGAGAGTGGTGGCAGGATGAATGAATTCACATTTTTCGGTGGCGCCAGCATTAAGAGTGAGGGATGGGAAAGAAACAGACACAATCCAGAAAGAAGATTAAAAACTTAAACAAAAAAAAATAGTCTTAACAGTACATCAAAGAAATACAGCAGAGAACAACACAAACTTTTTTTTTTTATTTTACTCTTTGGTAACAGCACCACCTACTGCCCAAAATAGAACTACTTTTCTCCTCAGTATACCTCCACATTAAAAAATAAACTGAAAATCTATTTAAAATAGCTTTTTTCCCTCATCTTTCTCTCTTCTAAAATAAAGGAGCCATAGTATAATAGGAATAATGCACTCCAGGGTGTGCGTCGTGCTGGGATAACGTCACTTCTGGGATGATTAGTCACACTCGGCCTGCGGCCTCGTGCTTAATCACCTCAGGCGTGATGTTATCCCAGCACGACACACACCCTGTCATGCATCATTCCTTTATTTTACAGCACTTTTTTTGTACTTCTGATTTGTAGGTGGATACTCTTGGGTCAGATTTAGCAGTGGGCGAATGACTTTGGCGTAATCTTTTACAAAGTGCCGATAGTATCCACAGAAACCCAGGAATCTTTGCAGCTCTTTGAGATTGTTAGGCTGTGGCCAGGTAGTTAAGGCTTCCACCTTGCTCTGATCAGTTTGAATGCCCTCAGCAGAAACAATGTGGCCCACATATTTTACAGATTGTTGGAAGAGCTGGCACTTGACGATGGACAGCTTTAATCCAAATTCTTCTAACCGGTCCAGAACCTTGAGCAAGTAAGCCTCATGCTCTTATTTATTTATTTATTTGCTTTTGGTAACCGTGTGGGAGCACTAGGCATAGGAAATGCCTATTTTCAGGCACAACCCTGGAGGATACAAGAGGACATGCACAAGTATACATGACGCAGCACATGAGATAACGTAACATAGTAAGGACGAGAAACACATACAATCAAATACAAATTTGGAAAACATTTTCAGCATGATATAGTCAGTACGGTTTTGAAAATCAAGAAAGCAAGAAATGCAAAAAGTATGTGAGAGAACACTGATATTCTAAATATGTGCAGTATGCAATAAGTGCCATTATGTGACCATTAGGTTTAGGGAGAATAGAAGCCGGGAGGAGAGGGAAGGGAGAGTGGTGGGAAACAGAGGAAGAGGGTAAGGGATGATTGAGGGATTAGAATAGTTATGAGAGAGGTGTAGAGAGGTGTCAGAAATTGTTCCTTGGGTCGCAGAGTGTAGGAGAAGGATAGTCTATGGAGGATGAAAGCAAGTGCAGGGACTTATAGCCCATAGATGATCATGGTGTAGTTTCTTGAAACTAGCATGGGTAGGAGTTTGACGAATAGTTTGAGGAATAGAGTTCCAGTACTTTGGAGACGTGTGAGAAAGCATGTGCACCCATATTGGTTTGCATCTGGGAATATGGAGGGGCATTGGTCAGATTGAAGTCCATAGGAGAGGAGCATGGAGTGAACTCAGAAAAGTGAGAGATTGGGGAGGCCTGATCTAGCAATACCATCAATTAGAGAGCCATAAGACTGAAACTGATGGACAGAGGGGCTGGGCCAATTTAGGTCAGCATAGAGCTGGCAATGATGCCTGTATCATGGAGATGCAGGGGCATAACAGCAGATTGAATTATAGGTAGTGACCCATTTGTGGAGGGAGGTCTTTGTGGCAGTGAGGTAGGTGGCTGAGCCATAGGTCAGAGCAGGGAGCAGAAAGCCTTGTGCCGCAGCTAGTCTTGCTGATGGGGTGAGGGCATAGCGAGTACGGTAGGCACCTCCTATCTTGGCATTGACGGATTTATAAGTGGTGGTGATGTGCAGATCAAAGTCTAGAGATTCGTCAAGAAGACTGCCCAGATATTTAAAGGAGCTAGTGGTAGCCAGTGGGGAACCATCAGCACAAGGTAATTTGAGGGGGCTTTTGTTTGCTTTCAGTCTGGCAGGTGAGCCAAAGAGCATGGACGGGGATTTGCTAATGTTGAGAACAAGGTTGTTCTCTGTTAGCCAGGACTGAACACTTGAGAAATCCAAAGCAAGAGAGTGGTTTATATCCGAGATATTTCTTGCACTGTGGTAGATGACAAGGTCGTCTGCATAGAGTAGAGATGAGCAGGTTGGTGCGAGCAGCGGGACGTCATTTATGAAGATTGAGAAAAGCAAGGGGCCAAGTATGGAGCCCTGTGAAACATCAACATGTATAGGTAGGAGGTCAGATATGGCTGAGTTGAAGACTACAGCCTGTTTCCTATCAGACAGATAGCTATTAAACCAGGCCACTACATTGGAAGAGAAGCCTAGGGAATGTAGTTTTGCAAGGAAACGGGGATGATTAACTGGATTGAACGCCTTAGTTAAATCGATGATAATAGCGCCTGTGAGGAGGCCAGAGTCCATAGAAGCATAGATGTCATTTGTGATTTTCAGGATTGCAGTGGAAGTGCTGTGACTTTTGCGGAAACCATGCTGGGAGCAAGAGAGAAGATTGTGCTCCTGAAGATAATCTATGGATTGAGTTGCCACTAATTTTTCCAGGATTTTGCTAAATACAGAGAGGATAGCTATGGGACGGTAATTATTGATTTCTTTAAGATCGCCTTTTTTAGGAATGGGAGTAATTTCAGCTATTTTCCAGATGTTAGGAACTGTGCCATGGCATAGTGATAGGTTGAAAACTTTTGTTAGGGGGGAGGCTATGAGAGGTGCAGCAGTTTTCAGGAGCCTAGGCTCTAAATCATCGGATCCCAAGCTGGTACTGTCAAGAATGGAGAGTAGCAGCTTTAGAACTTCAGCTTTTGTGGTGATCCAAAATCTAAATGGAGGATGTGTGAGCAGAGATTCGGTATCCCCGGGGGGGAAACAATGTGTACTGATGGGAAAGCATCCAGGTAGGTAGAGAGGTCAGAGAAATGGTGATTAAAGGAGTTTGCAATGGTGACAGGGTTATTGCAGTGTATGCCATTTAGAAACATATCACTAGCAGTGGCTGTATGACTAGCTCCAAGGAGGGTTTTTATGGTTGACCAGAATTTCTTGGAGTCACCGGCAGCTTTTGTTAGTAAGACTCTGCAGAAAGAACTTTTCGCTAGTCGAATATTTCTTTTGCACGTATTTCTCAATTGTCTGTAGCCATCATAGTCAGACTGATGCCCTGAGGGTTTGAAACGCTGCCAAGATTTGTTCCTTGCTCTTATTTAGGTTAGAAGGTTTTTAGTTAACCATCTTGTTTGGGTTCTACGAATCCGGCGTGTGACGCAGGGAGTACGGGTATCTTGGAGAGGACCAAACCTGGCCAGGAAGAGATCAAGGACTGCCTGGGCATTAGTAGAAGTATAGATGAGTGACCAGTCAATCATGGAAAGATCATGCATGAACTGAGTAAGGTTAAAGTTAGCCAGGTTACAGAAGGTGATAAGTTTTGGAGGAGGAGATGGTCAATTAGTGGAGCGCCAGATACAGTACATTGGTGAGTGATCACTTATTGCATCAGCAAGGGTACCTGTAGAGACTATACTATCCATGCGGTTTGTGAGGGCCCAGTCGATAAGTGTGCTGGATTGGGGTGGAGGCAAGATCCTAGTTGGGTCAGTAACTAGCTGGTGGAGGTTGTAGCCTTGCACCACTGTGTGAGAGGACTGGTTGGATCTGCCGATCCCATTTAGGTTAAAGTCCCCCGGTATGAGGACTTCGTTCTGGCCAATGGTGTTATCCACTTTTGGAGAGGAGTTCCTTGAGACCAGTGATACCACCACCAGGAGGGTTGTGGGCACAAACAATGTGGAGTTTCTTAAAGCCAAGTTTCAAGGTTGCGTGAATTGCTTCACAGTGCGAGAGGGTGGGTAAGATATTACAAGATAGTAGCAGATGAGATTTGTAGAAGATAGCCACACCACCTCCATGCTTTGATGAAGGCCTGTCTTGCCTAATTAAGTTGTAATTCCATATAGAAGGAGCACGGCGGGACCAGCAAACAAAAGATCAGAGCCTATAAAACTAAAACACGCACTGCAGGCTATTGAATCTACCACTGCTGCAGCCCAGTTCTGACATCAGCTGCAGGGGATTCTGAGATTTCTGGTACAGCAAATCTCAGCTTTGAATCAGCAGAATTAGTCTGATGCAATCTATTTTACTGCAGTAAACAGTAAGTAAAAATTGTTGTGCACACAAACTACAAATTGGGACCAGAAACACAGTTGGGTGGGGGGCTCTTGGTGCTGGCTGTTGCCTTCAAAGGGAACTAAAGCTGGGAAACTGCTGCAGCTGGCGTGGCACCACACCCCTGCTTATGGTGCACCAAGAAGCTTGGTCCTCTGCAGGGGTATGCTGCATGTGTCCACAGACATACAGTACTAGCAGGTGAGAGGATCAAGGAAATTGGAAGAAACAGCAGAATGTAACAATTGACTGAAAGTAGAAAGTGCCAAAACAAACAAAGAAAAAGAAATGAACAGACAGCACAGGCACTGTTGCACAACCACAGAGGAACAGAAAAATTCAAGGTAAGCCCATGACCCATGGAATTTATTGCACTGCTGAGTAATTGGCTGAAGCGTGGACCGACCTGCAGCATGCTGGGCAGTTGAGTAATCAGCAATATGATCAAGGGAGGGTGTTCAAAGCAACAAAAAGCATATTTAAAAAGGGCGCTATTGACCAAAATCTGGCATGATGAGCTGGGATGTTGAATGACCAGTGGCATGCCTGTAAGGGGTGTAATCTGGAATTGAAAATGTTGCTTGGATGCGATATCTTGATATTCATTTGTGCTTAACCCAAAATGTTAATGAGCTGTTTCATTTGTTAACGTATGTTTTCAGGTTGATGCAGGACATTTTAAAATATCAGTTAATAATGTATAATTGATTAATCTGTGTGTTGATTAATTAGTATGCATTACAGATTTGCTTTATGCATTGTGGACCGGTAAACACACATTTTTCCTATGTGGAAAAGTCCAGCACATGTAATACAGATGGATAGATAGATAGATAGATAGACAGACAGACAGACAGACAGACAGACAGACAGACAGACAGAAATAGATATCTTTTATTAAAGGTCTACTCCAATGGTTGTGCAGCTACCGGAATAGTTTTTCATACTTGTACATTATAAAGAACTATAGAAAAGTCAAATATTCCGTTAGTTGGGGGGATGCATAGCATACCGGGTTACACTATTTCAATCAATCAATCAATATCTTTATTTATCCAGGCGGGCACCATTGAGCAAGCTCATTTACAAGGTGGACCTGCGTTCCTACAGTAATAATACAGAAAGACAAGTTACAATAGTACAAACAGTAAAAATAGCTGCTATTATAGTAAAAACTTTATTCACTAACTGGAGCAAAGTTATTATACTGACACAGACAATTCAGATGCTCAGCGCTGCTATGATAATTATCATTACACTGCCCTGACTCTCATAAATGAGGCCTTCTTTCTTTCTTTCTTTCTGCCGTTTATTATACAACAGAAGCATAGTCATCACCTAATTCAGTTAGGCAGAAGACAAGTATTCACGTATGGGCAAATTTGCTTGTTCATAAAAATGGAATAATGATAGCCTATTTTTTCAGCAACTGACAGAGCATTATGGTCTCCCGTGGAGGCATTTTTATAAATATTTGCAGGTCTGTGACTATTTGTTTACACAAGTTAATACACATAAAGGAGCGAGAACCCCTTTCTGAAAGAAGAATGGTTTATTGACAAACGACATACGAGTGGTAGATACACAGCAAGAGACTATAAATTAAATGTAGGGTCTCAAAGGAATGTCTTTCCACCAGGTGAGAAAACAGAATAGAATCTCATCATAAAAAGTGGCATATATAACCACACGGCATTGGGAGAAAAAACTTAGGTAACGAGCACAGTACAGAATGCTTTCCTAGCTGTATGCCCCTCCTGCAGGTCTCAAAAGGTTTTCAAGAGATGCCCCTTAGTGCTGCCCTAAATGTAAGTCAAAAAGAGGTACAGTAATTAATTGTCTTTGGTTATGCCACAGAATGCAGATAATTTGTCTTAGAAGTTATACAGAAAAAGGCTGGGGAGGGTAATGTATGCTAGTGAGATTCCAAGTTAAGGAATCTTGGGATGGACGCGATAGACTGGCCGGGTCATTTCTGTTCTTCTCTTTTTTCTATGTATCAATACAGCAGCACAGGGCATTGGTAGTTCTGTGACACCCACATGCCCAGGGGCACAGTAAGGCATGAAGCCACAGGCCGAGTGCATTTAGCCCCCAGAAATGCCATTGACACAGTAATACCAATAACATGGACTGTCTTATTGCACATATAAAACTGGTTTGTGACGAACATTTTAAAAATAAAAAAAAAAACTTTAAAGCAAAATAAATTCAGCCATTGGTATTACTAGTACAATTCATGGATCCATGCAATCAGGAATCAGATGCAGGGATTTCCCAACCCATGTTATAAGTTTTATGCTTCTGAGAAGACTTAATGCAACCTAATGGGCCCCTGACATTCTAATATAAACATCTGAGGAAAGATACCTTTGCAACACATTTCATCTCATTTTGTTCATTATCTGTATTTAACTTCACTGTTTTCATATTAGCTCTGCACCTTAGCATAAAGACAGAAGCACTGCCAATTGCAATTCATGTGCTCTGGCTGCTTCTCTATACCAGGCATCATTTTGCTCTGCTTGTTACATCACAATCATTTTCATAGCAACTGGCCGTGGCAGAATTGCAACATAAGGTGTAGACAAGCAACTGGAGCTGATGAACTCTTGGGTGGCAGTGGTCCTATTGCCTTTTTCCCCCATGCCTCTTCAACTCCAGCTTGGTGGATTTACCTGCCTTCACTCTGGGTGTACCAGACATCATGAAACTGCGGGCAGAGGAGAGTTTTTTAGTTTTATTTATTAGTTTCCCGCATTCTTCTTCTGTGCCATGTGTCTCCGAGCCCCACAGGGGCACTGGCATTGGATGGTAGTCCCCGACGTGAGCATGCATTGGCATGCTCATGTGATATGCAGTATGGTGTGTCCCTCTTTCTCTGTGTTCCATGTGCTCTGCTACCCATACATCTGCAGGTGGCAGTAGTGCAGTGGGACGTGGCACCCTTCCCCACCAGCATACCTCTCAACCTTTTGTCCCCCAAATGTGGAACATTGCCTCTCAAAATGTAGAACAAATGAGCAAAATGTGGAACACTTAATCAAATCTTTACATAAGAAGCTCAGAACACTGTTAAAATGTTTGCATTTATGTTCAGAAAGTCTGTTATTAATTAAATGATATATTTTTTGCATCATTTACTATAGATTTTTGCTTTAAAACGTTAACACTGAAAGTGGGACAAGTCCTCACAATGTGGAACAGGGAGCTTTTGTGAAGTAAAATGAGGAACGGTCCTCGTAATGTGGTACAGTTGAGAGGTATGCCCACCAGGGAGGAGTACAGTGCCTCCTGGGTCACTTGAGTCTCCTCCCTCTCCCCAGCCAACCCCCAAGGACCCAGGCTTGTTCCCAAACCAAGGTCACTGGCATCACAATTAGTAGCTCTACTGCTGCATCGACAGGCTAGCCAGTGGTCCTATTTTCATATTAATGTGCACAGTTATAAAGAACAAAGTAAAGCTAAATACAAGGCCTGTGCAAAACCAATACTATTTGGGACACACACACATACACATACTTCACTTTTTTTAAGATTACAGAATTTATCAAAGATTTTCAAAATAACCAACAGTGAGTCACAAACAAAAAAAACAAAAAGAATTAACATCATGTGTTAAAATTCCTCACAAGTCAGGGACATAGTAAGCATACAGTTACTGCGCTGAAGCTCTAGTTATCTGTCGCTGATTTGGTTACACAACCCACAACAAATGAGCTTGACATCTTCGAGGGTGGGGCAAGTCCAGAATCTTGGAAGGCCCCAAAGACGAGCTCCTGTAGGACTCTAACTTTCATTATTTTGGGTTGTACACCCCCACAACCGTACAGATAGACATGCTGGCGGGAACTGGGTCTATTCATATACTGACGGTTCCTATGCTCATTCATTAAGTGGTATCTCTTTGCTATGTTACTTTAGTCAACAACAAGCAGTGAACAAACATGGAGAATGTAAACCATTTCATCATTCTAACGGTTCAGGAGAAAATTTCAGAAGGGGTTCCCAGGAAATGGGTCCAGGGCATATAGCACCTTTAAGGTGGGTCATTACATGATACTAAGCACGTCACTCTTTATAAATACAAATATTAGGCCCTATGCATGACAACTCTACCTCCTTGTGCACCTAAACGCACGTCACCTAGGGCCAGGATAAGCACCTCCCAGGTATCCAAAGGAAACCTGCAAATTAATGAAAGGCTGACTCCCCACTATGTATCCAGGCCCACAGCCAACCACGTCTTCACTGGCGCAACTGCCTTGCTGGTTGGGGTGGGGAGTGGTGAGCTCCAAATATTAATATCAAAAATCAGCCCTGGGAACAGCCCTATCAAATATGGATATATAAAATATATGACAAAACGACTAAATATCATGGAACCCATTGCCATTTGCAAACAAATATGGTTACAACTATCACAAAGTGGTTTTTACTAATGCAAAGTGATTGCAAATGCATGGCACTAGCAAATAGCATACACCAAAAGGTTAGGTTGCATCACAACATAGCCATTCCATCAAGTATGAAAGATAAGTGCACCTGCAGTTGCAAATACAGTCATGCGTATGCAAATAAATACAAACAGTCCCTCAACTGGTGTAATACACAGTGTTATTTTGCACCTAAATACCCTCCGAGTGCACACAAGCACATTAGAATTTTGAAAACAAGTTCTAAACCACCCCAAACCAAGGGCAAATCAATTAAAGGTCCAAGACCCATTAAGCACACAGAAATGAAAGCACAGAAAACTCACAGCCTAGGCTGGAGAACAACAAAAGCAACTTTGGGAAAGGGGGTGCTCAGCACTTTTCTTTATCCCTGTGCTGGGGGCAAGACTCTGCATGTCACCATGTAATTCCACATTTATGTATTTATGGCAAAAAAAAACCCGTTAATGCTCTATGGTCTCATACCTGTAGACTGTACTTGGGCTATGATGGTACAAGATGTGATAGGGGGTAGCCTGTGATGAGGGCGACCGCTATTGAGTGCTAAGGGCGACTCAATAAGCAGGCATCCATCTATAGAACTACTGGACAGGGAGAAGCGACCGGATAGGAGCAGCCAATATAGTGACAGGATGTTGCTATATGTACATGCTCGTGGGGGGGGGAGTGAGCACGCCATGCGACGGGTGGAAGGGGAGGGAGGGTTTGTGAGGTGTACTGCGGTGGTGGGCTACCAAACTGGCCCTGTGGTGTGGTGGGTTGGTGGCAGGCTAGGGTTGCGAGGGTGCTGGGTTCAGTTCAAGGTGCGCATTTGTTTTGTTGCGCCTGGCCATTTCTTTTTTTGTCAGCTTTTGCATTCCCCCAACATGCACCCCCCCTGGAGTTGAGAATCCTTTAGTGAGGGTGTGGTGGTGAAAAGCCCCATGGAGATCCCATAATTAAAAAGGTGTCAGGCACCGTTTTGCTGAGTGTCACAATGTTACATCACCGAAATTGATTTTTGGTGATGTACACTGGCCCAAACAGTGATTGCCTTTCTGAGATCATCGTTATGACATAGAACCTAATAGGGTGGGTGGGAGTTAGACATAAGGACCCTAATAATGCATTTCCAAAACTCTGTGGGCATTGTGTTTGAACTTTGCAGACATTGGCCCAGATATTCAGAAATGCACCAAAGGCTGGCGCAGTACAAATCCGATGTGTTGTGGTGCAACAGGAGCCATATTCAGAGGTTGCACCTGTACACTGCACCAGCACAACCCAGCTGAATATGGCACAGTTGCGCCATGGCGTAAACAGAGTTACACCATGGCACAAACCCAGCTGCACCATGGTGCAGAAAGAGATGCCCCAGCACAACTGTGGGAGCAGAACAGCAGAGCAACAGAGGGGGGCATGGCACAGAGATGAGACCCAGGGACACAGCCAGGGAAGCACAGTGACAGGCCACAGGAGGCCACCACCAGCAGGAAACAGCAGGGTGCACACAGGCACCCAGACCCCCCCAGGACACAACAGTGGCACAGATAGTAGGCAACAGGAGGTGCCAATGGCCAATGGAGGGTCACCAAGGGAGCCCCCCCGTAGACTGCAGGCCGTGACCCCCCCCCACACACACCCAGACCAGAGCAGGCCACACCCAGGACCACGCAGCCAAGCACACACACACATGCCACACAGGCACACAGACGGCCCACACAGTAGGCATGGAATGTGTCGGGAGGCACGTGGTGTGGCAGACCACATGGGACAGGCCGCACAATGCCAAGCAGGGGCCCCAACAAAGCATGCGGCCAGTACCCGACCAAAGACCATGGCCATGTGCCATCACCACGAACACACCCGGCACGCACTCCTGACAGCTGCCCCATGGGCGCCCCATGGCACAGCCACCAACTGAGGGGAGGGACACTACCACAGTGGGACACACCACAGCACACAGCAGTGAACCACAGAAGCACAACACATGCTCCAAAACATGCACACCACATGGACAGGCACTGGGCCACTGCAGCATGGCTCCCCACACCACCTGCAAAGCAGACTGTGACACAGGCAGGTAAGTCAAAATATATATATTGTAAAAACAAACTATTTACAGCAACAAGGGGTTGGGAAAGGGTAGGAAAGCAAGGGAAGGGGACAGGGAACAGGAACTGTACAGTGGGAAGGGGGACTGTGGGGGAGGTACAGCAGGGGAAACGGGAATGCTGTGGACCATTCAGCAGCGGCCATGGCCTGCCACCCCTTGGTGCCCTCACCACCTCCTATTGTCCAGCAGCAGGTAGCAAACCTGCAGGACAGCCTTCATTGTTGTTCATGTTATCAGTATCAGCTGCCAGAGCAGCCTACAGTACACAGACCTCTGTCTCCATTGCTGGACACCTATGACAAGGGACAGGACAGGTGATCAGTGCAGTGTCCCAGGGAACCATGCCCACCCACAGCGCACACTGGGCAGCAGGAACACACACCCCCAGAGGACCCGTACTGGCCCCCCACAGGGGGTGGGCCAACACCTGCCAGCAATGCGGCACACCATGACAGTGCACAGAGGTGGTCCCCACCGCACAATGGCCACCCGACTGTGCAATGACAGTCACATGGCACAGTGCACTGGCAGCACCACAGCAACGTCAGTGGCAGCCGAGCGCACTCCCACCCCACCAACAGCTAGCACACATGTCCAATGGATGCACCACAGTGGCAAGCACCATGGGCAGTGTGACACATGCAGCTGCCATGGCACACGGCACAGGCGGCCATGCCCACACCTATGCCCCCGCCACCCCCCCATGTAATGTGTGAATGACCATGACAGTGCCTACCTGCCCTCTGTGGTCCCACTGGTGCCGGAGCTGCTCCTGTGCTGCCTCTGTGGCCTGCTGCAGCCTGCTGTCCTGCTGTCACTGCTGCCACCACCACTGCCACACTCCATTGATTCTCAGGCCCTGGGAATGGAACATAGACAGGTACACATAAGTAAACATCCACAGCAGCTGCCCACCACCCCAACCCCTGTGCACAGAGTGAGCCCCTGCCAAGCACGTCCCATACAGCTGCATCGCACTGCAAGTGGCGGCTGGCAATGCCACCCCATGATGCACACGATGGCAGTGCACCACTCTGCAGGGCATGCCAGGTAGCCTAACCAACACCACAGTACAGCACCAGGGCACACATGCAATATGGGCCTACTCACCTGGCTGCGGCACAACCCCACACCTAACACATGCCTCAAGCCTCCTCAGGTGCTCTGGGTCCCTCCGCACAAGGTCACCATATCTGTGGCGGCACTGCTCCCCATCCTGGCCACCCTAGTCCACTGTTGCAGTGTGGCAGCAATCTCCTGCCACACCGCGACCCTGGGCTGCTGCAGGGGCACCTGGCCAAACAGTTGGGGGGTGTGGGGCTGGACACAGGTGACCAGGTTGACTAGCTCGACCTGTGTCCAGTTCTGTGACCGTGGTAACCGTCGCTGCACCATGATGCGAAATGAAGCCAGTGAGCAAAATGGTGCCAGTAAGCTCATATGGCCACAACATGCGCCAGATGCATGATGCAAGGGAACATGCACTGTGTCTGCCCATCACACAGTCTTGGAGATGCTTGGCATGGGTGAGGCTAGGCGGGGTCACCAGGTGGAGGGAGTGACCCAGGGGTCAGGAGTCACAGCAGGGGGGTCAGGGTTCACCTGCCTCTGTGCAGTGCGCACATGCACAATAGCAGGCCTGGTGCATCATGCGCCATGCCCCCCATTGTGCAGTCAGTGCACAGTGCACGACTGACACCATGATACCATTCGGCACATGCGCACTGCAGGCCCGCACACTGTGCATGCATGCGTATTGCACCTCGACTTACTCCAGAGCAATCTCATTGTGCATGGAGCAAAATCGCAATATTCAGATGCCATATGCAAATGAGCTCATCAGCCAATGTGTGGCACACTGGGGGCATTAGCATGTCATTACCGTTGCACCAAAACTCATTTGCATGCATTACGCTATATAAGCGCCATGGAACAGCACAGGCCATGGACCGGTATTGCATCCTTTTGGGGCAAGTTGCGCATGCCACTGCAGCTCACTGGGAGCAGCCAGCACAGCAGGCTGGGACGGAACAGGATGCTGCTGCCACTGACACACTGTGCTGTACATGTCCACAGGAAGCAACATTTCGGAATGTGAGGAGGGTGAGGAGCGTGGGCCTGCTCACAAGCACAGGCCCAATTTCACAAAGGCGGAGACAGAGAACCTGTTCAATGTCTACCTCGACAGGGAGCCCCTGTTGAGTGGTGCCACAGGCACACCGCAGGCCAGGGCTGGGGCCTGGAAGGAAGTGGCGGCATGCATCAACCAACAGGGCAGCCACTAGCAGTCAGCGCAGGAGTGCAGGAAGAAGGTGGGCATGGACAAGAGGCACATCAAGGAGAAGGTGGCGGCCATCCGTGCATCCCAGAATGCCACCGGTGGGGGGCCTGCAGATGCAACGTCACTCACGGCGTAGGAGGAGTTGGTGGCAGCCACCATGCACCACAGCACGGTGGAGGGTGTGCCTGGCAGTGGACTCCAGACAGGTGGCAGCCCATTGCTGCATGGTAAGTATGTCAGCCACACACAGCTGGGGGCATGGAGGGTGCGTACATGGCCATGCTGGCGTGCATGCAGCTGGCATGCATGTCATGTGCATGTGTGCACACCCACGTGCATGCCATGCTGCAGGACACATGCAGTGGCAGTGTGGGGGGCACCTGTGGGCAATGCATCACTATCACACCTCTCTTTCTCTTGCAGCACCAGCACACCTCCGTGCAGATGATGGGGAGCCAGCGGTGGCAGCAGCCATGGATGCTGAACCGGCCCTGGAGGACCAGCCTTCCACCTCCATGAGCATCCTGGGGCCCCAGAGGCTGCAGCTCACCACCACTGTGCAGGAAGATGTCCTGGACCTGGGATCAGATGAGGCCCTGGATGTGTTCCTGCAGGACGCCAGCCTTGGTATCCTCTGCACAGAGACACAGATCGGAGTGGGGTCCGACACCGATGATGACGTCACTTTAATCCTGGACAGCATGGCCAACATTGTGGCCGAGACACCCCTGCTGGCCACCGACACAGGCAGCATGGCCAGCACTCTGCCAGCGGCAGAACAGCTGCCCCCACCACTGTGGGGGTGGCAGTGTATGCTGCCCTGGCTGTGCCCTGTGGTGGTGGTGGTGGTGGTGGTGTGGCTGCGCAGGCGCTGGGTGGCATGCAGTGGCTGGACGGGTGACAGCAGCAGGCTGCGGGTGCCACAGGGCAGCCAGACACAGAGTCCTCCACCAGTGCACCTGCTCTGACCATTCCCCCACCAGACCCCACTGTGCAGCATCCACCAGAGAGGAGGGCTGTGCAGCATGGCTGGTCACCACACAGCTATTGGCATCCGGCCCAGGTGCCATAGGATGCCAACCTGCTGGCTGAGCACACCCATTTGCTGCAGGCATCCATTCAGCAATAGGTGCTGCTTGCCACTGGGGTGTGTGCACTGCATGCCGAGGTGTGCCAGTTAGCTGAGCAGCAGGAGATTGGCACTGCACAGATCCTGGCAGGGAAGCAGCACATGCAGGAGGCCACAACTGCATCCCTGGATCGCATTGCCACTGCAATCTCAGATGGCACTGTGCTGCTGGCTGCTACGGGGCATGGCCAGGCACAGATAACCCCTCACAGTGCAATGTCCACCCCGCAAACCCAGTGTCGGGCAACCCCAGCGCAATCAATGCCGGGCTCAGATGTCAGCATCCCAGGCACGCCCAGGGCTGGCCTGTTTGTGTGCCTGGACACCCTCGCGTGGACATGGTCACGGTCCTACTGTTCAACCCCTGGGAGGCTGTTGCACACCCCCCATGACTGATGCACAGCCTGTGGCTGCCGAATGGCCCAGGCGCAGCTGCCCCCATGGCCGTGGTGGCCATGGTTCCGTGCAGCAGACCTGATGTGCGGGCCACCCTGCCTGCAGTCTGCAGCTGCTGCCCAGTGCGCAAATGGGTGGTGTGTGTGGGCCTACCACCGGTGTGGCACCTGTGTGTCACACCACATGCTGCCTGTGTGCATGCTTGCCCAGCCACTGGGCTGTGTGGCGTGGGCATGATGACAGCAGTCCTGCTCTGGTTGTGCCTGTGCACTGGTGCGATGCATCTGATCCATACCACATGCCTATGCCTGTGTGTGTGGGTGCATGTGTGGGGGGGGCTGTGTGTGGGTGTGTGTGGTTGTGTGCCCCGTCACCCTTACCTTTGCTTCCTGCCTCAGTGTGTGCATGCCCATTGCTATGCACGCCCCTGCATGTGTGCTGTACCTGTTTGTGTGGTCTAACCTCTAACCCCTAACCCCAAAGGGACCTATTATATATGATATCTACTAAATCTTTAAGTTGCATACCTGAAATCTTTTCCATTCTTTAGCTATCTGAGCACAAGAACTGAGGTAGCAAATCAGGCAGATATATGTCATTTCAACCCTTAATACCTCAAAAAGCAATCTTCATAAAATGTGGCAATTGAACCCCTAGGACAGAGAAGATGAATACCAAATTTCGCCATCCTAGGGGTATAAGATGACTGAGATATAAGGCTCTGAAAATGGCAATTTTTAATGAAACTCCAACATGTCCTTAATATACAGGCACTACCCTGCCAGTATAATACACACACTGCAATCAAACCATCTCCAAGCTCAGGACATCTATACGCAATACAGTATATATTGTATCGTTACACGTCAGACATGTTCAGTTGTTTGGTTTGTTTTTTCATTAGGGGAAAATTGGTCTGTCCTGTGCCTGTCAGCACTGCAGGCCAGCCTACAGCCAGCCTGTAACTCTATATGTGCTGTTAGGTAATACACAAATGGAGTTATAACTGCAAATGATCAATAACAAGCGCTACTGCTTTACAGCGCCTTCCAAAAACAATAAAATAATGGAATGTGGCTGGTTACATATTGGCAAAACATAACATTTCTATTGAATTTGACCTTTTATAACATAGCAATACATCTGCATTGCATGTAATTTAGTTATAAATTAACCCTAGGCTGCCAACAGAATTAGAACGTATAGAAATTCTGGACTGATATATCAGTCCACGGCACAGCAAGGGTAAATCCATGCACTTCACCTTTTGTAATACTTGTATTGCTGTGTTTTAATTGTTTTTACATTCTAAGTTTCATTCACATGGCAAGTGCTATAATCCCAATAAATTCCATAAATTAGATAAGCATTTTCTGGTAAAATTCTAAGGCCCAGATATTCAAAAGGGTTGCTCATGGCGCAACAGTGTTCCACCATGTGCAACCCACTGATGCGCCCCAGCGCAATATTCAAAAGGGAAAAGTGCGTGGCACAAATCCCGATGCGCCGGAGCGCATCAGTAATGTATGCAGGTGCAGGTAGGGGGGCGTGCCCATGCATACCCTGCACAGCCGATATTCAGCCGGGATGTGCAGAGCCATACATCATAACCCTACCTGCGCCAGCACAAAGGTGATCCAAAAAAAAAAAGGAACAACTGATGGCCACCCATAGGTGAGCTGCCGCATTGCAGGGCGCAACATGGCAGCTGCCACCTGTGGGTGGCTACCCGAGCTCCGGCTGCACCTGGCGGCACCCCCCCATGCCCGATCGCGGGCATTTGTAAAAAGAAAATAAGACTTCTGTTCAATATCCCTGGTGGTCCAGTGGACCGCTGTCTGCCCAATCACAGGCATTTGTAATAAAAGAAATAAATATGTCCAATATCCCTGGTGGTCTAGCGGTACCCCCCCACCTGCCACCTGAGCCCACGCCCTGCCCCCCGGTCTGGAATGTGCATGCGGTATGGGCTGCATGCCCATTGGCTCACACTGTGGACCAATGAGCGTACAGCCCAGCTGGCCAGTGATCAGTCATTAGGCGGCGTGGTGGCAGGCGGGTGATGCTGCCGCCCGCCCGGCTGACCGGGGGAGGGGTGGAGCTCAGTGAGGCGGGTGGGAGGTACCACTAGACCACCAGGGATATTGGACATATTTATTTTTTTATTACAAATGCCCACGACTGGGCAGACAGCAGTCCACTGGACCACCAGGGATGATAAGGATTTTATATATTTACTTAGCCCACGATCAGGCAGGCAGGTCCACTGGACCACCTGGGATTTATGCTTTTCCCTTTTTTACTGCAGCCCGCGATCGGGCTGTGGAGCACATGGCCGGTTGCAGGGGGTGTCGGTCCCAGACGGCTGCTGCCTGGCAGGGTGCTAGGCACAAGTCGTCGGGGATCGGTGCACCTGCATGCAAATGGAGAGATAATGACATGCAAATGGCCCCATTTGTGCCTTGCATACATTATGGCCCCATTTGCATGTCAAGTTTTGAATATCGCGGTTGCTGTGCATAGCGCAATGGAACTTGCACTAGCGCATCCCCATGCTCCACTCTGGCCCCTTGCGCTGGTGCAGTGCCACTGCGCCATGCACACTGTGGGTGGCCAGGGTGTGATATTCAACGATGCTGTGCCACGGCGCAGCTCCATTGAATATCGCCCAGTCCACACCCCTGCGCAGCCAAGTTGTGCTGCGCCCAAGCTTGCACCACAGACTGGCGCAGTTTGAATATCCGGGCCTAAATCTTTTTAATCTTGAAAATGGAATTTGATTATTTCATTTATCATAAATCAGTGGTCCTGATCAATACATTTGCAGCACTGTATTACCCTACAAGTATAAATGTGCCTGTTGCCATCATAGTCCGCTGATTATGCTACTTCTGTTAACCATCATAGCAAGCCTTCCACTCTGTTACATAATATGTTGTGTACTCAGGTGGATTCAACTTCAGATTGGGAATTTAGTAGCACCAAGGAGTGGATTACCTCAGTAATGCAATGCTAATGGTAAGCAATGCCATGCTAATAGATCATTGCATATCTGCTTTGTTTATAATACAATGGCTCCATGTTCACATGGTTATCTTGTCCTACTAGCACTTGCATTACGATTAGGGATGGGGTGGAATAACAGACGGACCAGACACCGAAGTTCAAGTTCAACACACAATCTCTGTGTAATGTTTATTCAAAATACAGAAGATAACCTTCAGCAATGGTATATCCCTTCTTTAGTACCTCTTCAGCCAGTCCAGACACTTCCAGCAAGTTATCCCACTGCTGACACTAAGTCTGTGGAGGAGTTGTGGGATAACCGACAGAGCAGACACCGAACTTCAAGTTCAACACACAATCCCTGTTTGATGTTTATTCAAAATGCAGAAGTTAAGCTTCAGCAACAGCAAATCCCTTCTTCAGTACATCGGTTTGCAGCAACAGACTATGCAAGTCTTTTCTCTATGCTTAGCCAGCACCTACTGACTCACTGATCTTTGATCTAACTATTCAATTGAGATTCAGCCTCCACTATACGGGCCTTATTTGCTTGGCTGGTGGAGGCTCAAATAAAAAAAACACTAAAGGCAAAGAACCTTGGTGCAGAAGCACTGAAATAAGGGTTACCCCCAAAGGGTATTGACAATAAGCCAAATTTCAAAGAAACACAACATCACACATACTTCCATAATGCAAAGTATCATGGGATATATGCAAATAAGCATGAAATTTCAGACTTGTTCTGTTTACAGCAATTTACATGCATTTTAAATAGCACAACTAACTTAGTTTTTCTCATATAGTCCCTTAGTAACTTTTTACCTTTATCAAAAACACCTAGTGCCATGGTATTTTCAACATTTACAGGTTCTATACACATAAGTTATATACATTAAAGTATTTTATGACATAGTGCCATTGCATACTAAATCCAACAACGAGGAACACAGTCTGTTGTTTTATATCAGCTCGGAGGTCACAACAATAACCTCCCTGTATGAGGACCTGAGAGGAAAAAGGAAAATTTAAAGAGGACACTATAGCATAGTCAAGAAAGGGTAGGGGGTGCCCAAAGGTGGCCAACCTTATGGACTAGAAATTGTAAAGAATAGAGGAGGCTAAGAAATAGAAGAACTGTTGCAATAGATTTAAGAAAGGGTTGGTACTCAAGAGTGGCAGGAGTTCTCTGTCACATATCCCCCACCTTAATAGAGAAGCAGTCATTGCAGACTGCTTACCACTTTCCTGTCCCAGGAAGGGATGGAGCTTCCACCCATCCATCTTCAGAAGCTCAGTCTCAGGGTCCCTATTAACGATAAACATTTCATCATAAACATAGTGTATATCATCATTCTTTACCCTGAAGCATTAATACATTTCTCAACAGAGACTAACAGTACCTTCCCGTCTCCTTTTAGGGAAAGTCCATCATATTTCTTACCCAAATATCTGGACAGCTGTGAAGTCCAGTACCACAGAAAGATGTTCTCTGAGGTGAGTAATTATTACCTGCTCCAATCCTACCAAACATGTCAGTTTTAAGCAGGGGCCCAGTCCTAGGTTCAACCCCTCTATATAAACCCACTATGTCTCATGAGTCATTCATTTCACTTGCTACTGATACAGACACCTGAGGGTAGACACTCTAGGTGTTACCCCAACACAGGTTCCTATCTATTTTCCACCCACCTCCTCTTCTGTAGGTTTTCCATTAAAAAAATAAATAAATAAATAAAACACCTGTACCACCTCAGACTCCTTGTCTGTCCTTGGTACACCTCTCTTCACCACCAGGCCCATCCCCCTGGCCAAACATACTACACTTTGGCTTACAGAAAGGAACCATTGCAGAACCACATCAAGCCTTGTGCCTGCAACCAACTTGACCCCTCTGTCTTACATAAAGTGTCTGCAGGAATATGGAAGAAGCAATAGTAGTTTCTACTCTCCTATTTCAACCTTTTATAACCTATGACCCCAAATCCTTGGTCATCTTATCCCCAGGCAGGTCTCTACAGAAACCTACAGGAAGCCAAGAAACCTCCCATGCTGAATACCGTGCAATGTTAAACAGCAGGTTCCTAAACCTTTTAACCCTGGGGTGTCTTAATAAACATCCTTTCAATCATTGTCCTTTTTTTCAGCCATCTGTTACCATCTAGTACCTTGTGACCTGTGTTAGAGTTTTACCTTTTTCCAAGGGTGCCATTTTTCTTTTTCTTTAATGACCTCTACCCTTTAGGACACTGTTTCCACACTAGTTCCTCTGCTGTCCCCAGCAGGTACCTCTATCTGGTTGCACATAAAACAGGTCTTAAGATAGGCTGTCACCTGTCTGTACATTCCTAGCCAGTAATAATATGGGGTTAATCGAGCTAATACCCCACCATGGCTCAGATGCCCACAGGGACGTAAGTGAGCAGCCTCCATCACTTGTTCTCTGTATGCCTCAGGCACCACTACCTGGGCATCTACACTTTTTGTATGGGGTTTGGGTGGCATGTGGTACAGAACACCTTTCTTCAGTTCATACCACCAACATTGTTTTGCCCCCACATCATCATTAATCTGCATACCCTCTTTGACCTTAACATACTGCAACAGTTTGGCAACATTAGCATCTTTAGCCTGCAGTATATCCCAGTCAATACTGTTAATAGATTTAGCTGCATCAATACAAGAAAAAGTCCCTTCAGCCTCAGGCTTCTTCTTGCTTGCTTGGAGTCTTCAACCCCAGCGCAATATCACTAGGCACAGCCTTACCTGGGGTCTCACATTCAAGTTCCATACTTGCATCTCCGACCTCCAACAGGTAACATCCTGGGAACACAGACAAGAAAGGAATATCCTGCTCAGTCAGGGAGTCCTCCTCCAGCTGAGACCATGAAAAATCCTCTTCCGATTCTTTATCCAAACTCTCTGGCAGGGACCTCTCCAGCACCTTGCACCGGTGTTCTGCCTCTCTGCATAGTCAGTCTGCCTACAGCCATTGCCCACTCATCCACAGCATTAGCCTCATCAGGTTTTCCACCATCGAGGTGTTGTCTTGCATCTCTGGTATGCCTCAACCCCATGGTAGCTCCTTGTCCCCTTTGCATTTCTTCATCATCTTCAAGCTAGGCCTTCCTCCAAGCTCCCTGGTTCAGTCCAGGCAGCAACTTCTCTCCCAGTCTATTGGCCATGGTTCTGGTGAGAACTCCACAGACTTTCTTCTCCGGGTTCTCCTCTGGCAACTCCTGGTGCATCAGTCCACCTGGGATATCTGAGCAATATACACCAGAAAATGTCCCTCTTCAGCCAGTCCAGATACTTCCAGCAAGTTATCCCACTGCTGACACTAAGTCTGTGGAGGAGTTGTGGGATAACAGACAGACCAGACACCGAACTTCAAGTTCTACACACAATCCCTGTTTGATGTTTATTCAAAATGCAGGAGATAACCTTCAGCAATGGTATATCCCTTCTTCAGTACATCAGTTTGTAGCAACAAACTATGCAAGTCTTGCCTCTACACTTAGCCAGCACCTACTGATCTCTGATCTAACTGTTCAGTTGAGATTCAGCCTCCCCTATGCGGGCCTTGTTTCCTTGGGTGGTGGGGGCTCAAAAAAAAAAACAAGCTAAGGACAAAGAACCTCAGTGCAGAAGCACTGAAATAAGGGTTACCCCAAGGGGTAGTGACAATAAGCCAAGTTTCAAAGAAACACAACATCATACATACTTCCATAATGCAAAGCATCATGGGATATATGGAAATCACCATGACATTTCAGACGTGTTCTGTTTACAGCAATTTACATGCATTTTAAATAGCACAACTAACTTAATTTTTACATACAATCCCCTAATAACTTTTTACCTTTATCAAAAACACCTAGTGCCATGGTATTTTCAACATTTACAGGTTTTATACACATAAGGTATATACATTAAAGTATTTTATGACATAGTGCCATTGCATACTAAATCCAACAATGAGGAACACATCCTGTTGTTTTATATCAGCTCAGAGGTCACAACAATAACCTCCCTGTTCAAGGACCTGAGAGTGAAAAGGAGAATTTAAAGAGGACACTATAGCATAGTCAAGAAAGGGAAGGGGGTGCCCATAGGTGGCCAACCTTATGGACTAGAAATTGTAAAGAATAGATTAGGCTAAGAAACAGAAGAACTGTTGCAACAGATTTAAGAAAAGGCCAGGCCTCAAGAGTGGCAGGAGTTCCCTGTCACAATGGACAGGCCGGCTGTGACCCGGTTCTGATTCCGACTCTGAATGTTTTCCATAAGAGTCTGATTTACTGTGATTTACCCAGATAAATTGTAGACCTATTTTAGTCTATTTGAGTATGAGAAATTAATCAGCTTTATTCTTTTAGATCCCGCTGTTAAAAAAATACAATTTAACCTTTTTTAAAAAAAATGGTGTTTCTGTGTTTTAGTGTAATTTTTTAAGGTTAGCAAGCAGCCAACAGCAATAAAATAAACTGACTGCTGTTCTTGCCAATTCTGTGCATCAGCCACCGCATGAATTTTATAAGAAACTGTGGGCTAGGTTCACAAAACTCTTGAAAATCCCTCAGCTGAAGGAAAAACTCGGCACAAGTGGGTTGCCACTTGGGAAACTGCAATTTCTCCCCCAGATATAGTAGTCTGAAAACTGGAACTGGCTTACGACCAACTTCAGGTTTTATGGCAGCTTGCGGGCGGTGTTGCCATTTTAATCCCTGCTGCTGCGGAAACATATTACAGCCGGGAGGACCTGCCATAATATTGTCCACAGCTGCTGCGGATGTGAATAGCAATTTCTGCAGCTGTGGAGATTTTGGTCCACAACTGGAGTTGCCATTTGGGACTTAGAACCAAAAACGTTTGTGAATCCAGCTGGTACATACAGGTAATTTGGGGCTTTTCAGCAAAAGGAGGCAGTGTGTCAAATGTTAGTCAGAAAGAGAGGGAGAGAGACCAACAAATTCAACAGCAGAGTGCGCAGTACAGACCTTCACTGAGTCTCGGATGCTTTCTGCTGGGAGCCAGGCAGCATGAGCAGGATATGAGATGGGGCCCCAGGCATCCCTCCCACCCTTTTGACTAGAGTTGTAAGTTTTTTGTATTCATAATTCTTTTGCTGGCCTATTTGGTGTTATAACAAGCAACATGGGCCCCAAACCATTCCACACACTCCTGCCTGATTGGGCAACTATTCTGTATCATTTGTGGTTTCTTACTTTTTCTTATCTGATTGACTTTGCCCCCCCCCCCAAAGCATGGCAGTTTTTTTTATAAAGAGTTGTTTGGCCCCAACCGCCACCTACTCTTGCCATGAAGCCCACATGCCTTCCCCCAGCCCTGTTGCCCCCCCATCATCAAGCCAGCAGGGGTCCACATGGTACACTCCACCTGGGTTCCCAAATTGAAAAACACATATAGCAATACATATGATGTAATATACACCATGACCACACAAGAAACAATTTTTTTACTTGATTTTTCTGTTATGGTTGCTGACGTTTGTCCTCTGAATTCAAAGAAATAAATCATTAAATTAAATAATATCATCACCATGTCTTCAAACACCATCGGGGAAGCACCCTTATTAGGTGACACCTGTTGCAGCTGTTCGTCATCATCGCTTTTATGCTCCTGACACTGTTCACTGAACTGGTAACAGAATTTGTTAAGATTGACTTTTAGAAAGGTAAGGTGCTGTACGTTTCCAGAAGTAAGCCTTGTGCAGCCATCAGAGACAATATTTCCAGCTGTGCTAAATATACGCTCACAGTGAACACTAGTGGGAAGGCAATTAAGAAGCTTGATTGCAAAGGCAGATAGTACAGGCCAGATGATTTTCTTTTCCAGACAGTATTCAAAAGGGTCATCAGTAATATTAATGAGTGGTTCTCATAAATAGGCATCCACAGTATCGGACAAAGACAAAGAAGGTGGCTCCACGACAGGCAGATCTGAATTTTTGGTTTATATGAGTTTTGACCAAAAAGTGTGAGTCATTTGTGTGCTTTTCAGAATGACATGCCTTTTTCATGGGCTGTGAAAGAGGACATTGTGCAGGACTACCCAATGTTGATGAAGGAGTACATGGTGGCACGAAGTGAAAACTATTGCTGTCACCACCAATAGATGTGTCATCAGATGAAGCATCCACATCATATGGTTCACTTGTATTGTCAAATACAGTCCTGTCCTGTTCCTGTGTAATTGGTAAAATCAGCATGTTTTTGTATTCGAGACAAGAGTCACTGAGATCTGAAGGAGGCAGCTGTTGCAGTTTAAACTGGGGGTCAACAAGAGTGGAAAGATGTAAATTTTTGTCTGTCGTGATATTGTGACATCTTCTGCAATTTTGGAATTGCTGTATTGGTCGGTCCATAAGCGATACACTAGATTTGTCTCCTTTTTTTCCAAAACCTCTGCGTAGCCTTCTGAGTTCTTTGTTCAATAAATTTATGATAGTAATCACCTGGCTTAGAGTAGTGTTCTCTTTGTTAATCTGTTGAGTTGCTTCCTCAAAGGAAGTCAAGAGTAATGTAAGATTCTCCATGAGGCCCCACTGGAATGAATTCAGCCCAACGCCATCTGCTACGTTGTGCTCCATGGTATATTCATGGACTGCATGCTTTTGTGTGAGAAGTCTCTCACACATGTAAAACGTTGTGTTCCATCTTGTTGGAACATCTTGTTTTAGTTGCTGTATTGCAAGCTGTTTTTTGTTCCTGGAGGTCAGCCAAGATAACATGTGATTTTATAGAGTGACTAAAATGGCCACCGATTTTCTTTGCAGCTCCAACAAGTGTTGCTGTACTGTTGCCACTGGGAAGGAAAGCTCATACTAACAGATTTAATGAGTGTGCAAAGCATGGAATGTGAGTAAAACCACCATGTTTCAATTCACTAACAATACTGGCACCATTGTCTGAAACCACAAATTCAGCAGTGAGTCCCAGGGGCACTAACCACTCAGAAATGTTGTCATGCAACTCTTCCAAAATATTGTCAGTGGTGTGATGCTTACCAAACATGCTAACACAAAGAGCTGCCATTCTTTGTCTTCCTTCCTGTACACTGCTGCTTGTGGTGGTGATTGAAGATGATCGTGATACCCAGTGTGCTGTGATGCATATATAATCAGTGGCTTGAAAACACGTCTGCATGTCTGTGGTCAGGTGCACAGCACCACATTCACTCTGTTGAAGAGCAAACTTTATTTTACTTTGCATACATTTGCACATTTTGGGAACAGCCACAGTCACAAAATATTTATGACTTGGTATGTTGTAACGTGGAGGAAATATTTTAAAAGGGCTCTAAAACCGTCATTCTCCACCACAGAAAATGGTTGCAGGTCTTTGGCCATAGATTTAGCAATTAACTGATTAATTTTTAACGTGACTTGATGTGATCTATTGTAGGCAGGTTTTTTGTTCAAATATCGCAGTAATGGTCAGCTGTTTAGTTCATGCAGGGGCGCAAAAACCAAGAGACTGCAGTGGCGAAGCTACAGCTTGTCCAAATACTTTTGTCAGTGAAGCCAAAGGTGTTTTTCTCTGCCCTGTCTCTCAGTCTCTTCACCATCGCTATTGTCTGTAGGAGTATTATTTTCATCACAGATATTTGTCACTTGCTCAGGACTGCTGCCTAGTCGAATGGTTGAATGTGCCCTTTGCAAATACCTTTTCAGTGATGTTGTCCCAAACTGGCCCCTCACTTTCTCCCTGCTACCTTCCTGGTAACAAAAAGTGCAGACAACAACACATTCATTTTTGGCACTGACATGAAAATAGCTCCACACAACTGAGGTGGAACATTTTGTCATCATAGCCAGAAACTGCAGCGATTTTGGCGGCAGTTGTTTCTAACCCTGATTCATGCACACTGGCTGTCCCCAGAAGAGCTACCATGATTACTGACTGTTTTCCAACTACTGTATGTGGCTACTGGTGGTGCTTGCTATAAGTGTTTTTTTTTTTTTCATTTTGGGTGGGGGAACTCAGGTGGTATCCTCTACTTCATCAGTATCACATTCTGATTCATCACCTTTGGAAGAGCATAACTGTGATACGTCGTGATCGTGGTCTTGCACATTTGCAACCTGTTCTTCATCAGAGGCACTGCTTTCTGATGAAGAAGCCCGATATGCATGAGTGACATATCGTGGTGTGCCACGTCTAGCAGTACTTGATAGAGCCCTTTCCTTAAACACTGACTTTCTAGGTCTAAATGTTTTGGCAACCCATTTTTGTGTTTTACTTTTATCTAATTTTTCTGGCAATGCCAACAGTGCTGCATTACTTTGATCAGGGGATTCACCAGCATTCTTTTCTTTTTCTGGTTGTGTTGCTTTATTTTCATCAATTGTATTAATGATATCTTCAGCAGTGAATTCCCCTTTATTTTCTGAATTTGTTTTCAAAAAGTATTGTTATTGTTATATGTACCAATTTCAGTCATACTGCGGTGTTGGCCACATGTTCTATTTCCAAAACGGACTTCGATTCTGAATCTATTTTTGGGGGTCCAACTTAGCTGCTTACTTAGCAGTATTAGTTAGGATGCAGAGATGGGCAACACAGAGTCTGAGATGTGACACCCCCTCCCCCTCACAAGCTGTATGGCACTATGACCTAGTAGTAGTTCAGGCACAGAGATGGGCAACACAGAGTCTACGGCAGTATGACCTTTCAGGGCAGGCCCAGAAATAGACAACATAGTTTATGGCAATATGACTTTTCAGGACAGCACAGAGATAGTAGTAGTAACTTAAATCAGACAGTGGAAATCAAAAGTACGTACGTTGATTGATATGTGCAGTGTCTTTGTTGAATGGATCTAATAGAGTAATGTAATGTCTGTTGTATTCCCTTTGTAGTGTATAATATTCTTTATTGTATGTAATTTGTTTGTCTGGGATATGTATTGTTTGTTGCACTCATGTTTATGTATTTTATGCTATTGTAACTTGACACTTTAAACAGGTGCACCTTGAGAAAAGAACATATGTAGCCCTAATGGTGGTATCAATGTATAAATACATTTTATCTACTACTACTATCTACTACACCAGGATTGGACTTGCACCTAAAATGCTGGCATCCGAGTGCAGTATTAGGGGGGTGCTGCACTGCTGGGGTGCACCGTCCTTTAGATGAGACATTAAACCGAGGTCCCTTCTACTCATCCTGGTGCTGTCCTGGTGAGTGTCCAGGTGGAAGTAAAAGAACCCAGGGCACTCTTCACAAAGAGTAGGGGACATTCCCAGTGTCCTGGCCAACATTCCCCTTCCCATAAACCAGTTCATGCAATTGTTCAGGCTGTGTGTGGATGCTGATGTGCAATATGGCCGCCACTACACATTCAGTCACTTCACTACCAGTCTAGCACTGCTTGTAAAGCACTTTGGGATACACTGTGTATGAAAAGTGCTATATAAATGCTGATTCTTCTTCTTCTCTGACTCTGAATGAAGAAAATGTGTGGGTTTTTTTTGTATTTTTACTGTGGAGTCTGCAATGTCTGCACTCTGCGGCTGTCTACTCTGCGCTCTGCTGTTGACTTCATCGCTCTCTCTCTCTCTTTCTAAAGAAAAACATTTGTTTTTGTTTGTTTTATTATAGAGTAGTCTGCAGTCTGCTGCAATGTCTGCACTCTGCTGTTCGTTGTCTGCTGTTGAATTCATTGGCCTCTCAGTCTCCACTCTCCCTCTCTAACAAAATGAAAAACAGTCTCACCAGTTGTTTTTTTTAAATCTCTCTGCGTGCACACACACACACACACGCACACACACACACATATATGCCTGTCTCTGTTGAATGCAAAGCCCCAAATGTGCTCCATACATTGTTTCCTAGGGATGTCCTGTGGTGGCTGACACAGAGGATTGGCTAGAACACAAGTCAATCACATAACAGAGACCCGCATTGGCTGGCTCCCTTGAGTGCCCCAGGATCACAAGTGTTTGTCTTTGTTGGTCATGTGACAGTCCAGGGACTTGGAAGACTTCATCAGAGATTGGGGGAGAAATGTTTTTTCATTTTATGCACCCTGCCCTGCCTTTCCTGTGCAGTACTGATGGTGAGACTGCTATTCTGGACCAGGCCACACCTCCAAACCAGGCCAACTTGGCAATTCGGGTCAAGCCATGAAAGGCTCAATTTTCCCAGTCAGAGCTGAGTAGGCCCAGTCCAGGAGGTGGGATTCGGAACTGCACCACAGCCTCTTCACCCGTCCCTAATTACAACATCTAGGACTACTTGTGAATGCTACATGCAGTTCAAAACCTTGTTCACCTAGCGCACAGTCCTTTCTGCACACTGTGACTGTGTGTTGCAAATAGGTAAGTATAGCAATCCTGTGGTTCTTAGATTGTTGCTGCACTGACTAATGTCTAATTGGGAAGGAAAGCTTGCTGGGTCCCTCAAATTCTGAAAGCTCATGTAAAGATCTTTCAAATGAGATATTGAGTTTACCTGTAAGTTTCAGCAGAATATAAAAATGTGCATATTTCATAAATTTATTTAATGAAGGACACAAAGAGCAGTGCACAGGAATGTGCAAGTGCAAAGGGCATTTATTGTGAAATCATACAACTTGGTAAGAGTAAAATATCGTCTATGTAATTCTGCAAATGTTACATTTCGAAGTATCTGTAATTAATTCTAGGTCACCCCTGAAAAAAGGGACCATTACTGGTTTCAGTGGGCCTACCCGGTTACCAAAATTAAATAAATAAAATAAATAAGTGGAGGTGTGCCGCATTACTTACCAGGATGTAGAACCGCACAACAAGTACTCTTTGCACGTTCAGCTTTGTGTTCGCTGCTGTTTGTGTCCTTAAGTTACTCTGGGAGCCAATCAGCTCTTTGGCAGTTGCACTGGGTGTACTGAGTGCACAAAGCTTTTCTTATTTTTATAATTAAAAGTTTATTAAAAGTTTTTTCAATATACATGTCACATATTCGAATAAATCAAATAATAAATACCCAAACTTTAAAACAAGTATACAAATACAGTAGGAGTATTAAGTATCAATAGGATAGAGAAATATGCATGGATTATTGCACAACGTTTTCCTTTGATGTGCTTCATAAATCAAATCAAGGCAGCAACAATTTTGTGGATTCTTTAGACTGCAAGTGATGTCACTGGGGGCAGGCTGTATGTATGTTAATGTGCAAAGCTTCCTTCCCTTTTAAGTCATAAAGCTATGCAGACCACTACATTTGACATGAAACATTATGTGACTAGACTGGGAAAGTCCTCATTGGCATCTGACAAACACCACTGCCATTTCTGTAAGGCCTGCCTTTCTTCTCACAGGTGTTTTGGTTATTGAGTTGAAATTGTGCTACGTTGAAATGCATTTAACATATGTAAAGAGCAATTTATCCCCATATACCCCAAACATAGCTGTATGAAGTAGCACCATTAAGATCTCAATTACTGTCTTTAAACTAGCAGTGCAATGAAATTAGGCAAAAATAAAAATACCTACCTTTTTTGTTATAAAAGATCCCAGGTATCTTCCAGATTTATTTGGTAGTAACATTCTCTAATTCCACCAAACATTTCTTAATGTTTTGAGTTTTTCTCAAGAAAAAAGATGGCCATCACATTTGTCTGCATAGAAACATAAAATTTGACAGCAGATACAAGCCGCTTTGCCTACCGAGTCTGCCCATTTTTTCCCTACCTACTGTATCACCACAGACCCTATTTGATCTCCTGCCCCCCCATCACTTACCACTAAGGCTCCCTTATATCTATCCCATGCATTTTTGGACTCTCCCACAGTTTGTACCTCCACCACCTCCACTCGCAGTCTGTTCCAGGCATCCACCACTCTTTCTGTGAAGAAGTACTTCCACACATCTCCCCTGAGTCCACCCCCCTCCAGCTTCATAGCATGACCCCTTGTCCTTTTGCATCTTTTTTTCTGAAAAATGCTTCCCTTCTGTACCTTATTTATACCCTTAAGGTACTTGAAAGTTTCTATCACATCCCGCCCTTTCCTCCAGGGTGTACATATTGAGGTCCTTCAGTCTCTCCTCATAGGGCTTTTCTGCAGACCCTGCACCATTTTGGTTGCCCTCCTCTGGACTGCCTCCACTTTATCTATGTCCTTCAGAGATGAGGTCTCCAGAACTAGGCACAGTTCTCTAGGTGAGGTCTCACCAGTAATCTATGCAGAGATAATACCACCTTCTCTTTCTGCTGGTGATACCCCCTCCCTATGCACCCCAGCATCCCACTAGCTCTCCCAGTTGCCTTGTCAGACTTTCTGGCCACCTTTAGGTCATCAGATATGATTACCACTAGGTCTGTTTTCTGTTTGGTGGTCATCATTACCACTGCCCCCATTTTCTACTCCAGCCCTGGGATTCTGTGCCCTAAGTGCATGATTTTGCATGTTTTCACATTGAAACTTAGCTGCCATACCGTTGACCGCTCCTCTTTCTCAGATCACTACTCATATTTTCCATCCCTCCTGGAGTGTCTGCCCTACTGCGAATTTAGTGTCATCCACAAAAAGGCAGACATCCACATTCAGCCCCTCTACAATGTTGCAGATAAAGACATTAAAGAGGACTGGTCGTAGTACTGATCCCTGTGGCACCCCACTGGTCACCCTCCCTTCTTTGGAGTGCACACTGTTTACCACCACCCTCTGCATCCTATCCCTAACCAATTTCTTCCCCAGTTTACCACCGTTGGACCCACTCCTAGTCTGCTCAGCTTGCTTATGAGTCTCCAGAGTTGAACGGTGAGAAAGGCCTTACTGCAATCTAGGTAGGCCACATCCACTGCTCCACTCTGCTTCATTTCCCTAGTCACCCACTCAAAGAAATCAATCAGATTTGTTTGACATGACCTCCCCCTTGTGAATCCATGCTGCCTCATATCTTGTAGGTTACTAGATTCAAGATATTCTAAATCATTTCCTTCAGTGGTGATTCCATTACTTTCCCCACCACTGAAGTCAGGCTGACTGGCCTATAGTTGTCAGCCTCCTCTCTACTACCATTTTTGTGAAGTTGGTGAAGCTATTTTGAATCGGAGACCTGTTTCTTTTGGTAGAAAACCTATTTTGGGGGCTTTGAGTAGAATTGTGATTCCTTTTTGCTGGCTCCACTAGCTGCAAAGTTTAGTGCATAGTGGGGGAAGGGTGCTAATGGTTTGACCAGGGGCCTCAGCTACCTGATTGTTTCTGGAAGACTTGGGCTGGTCCCACCCTCCCAGCACCTCACCCCACCCACCCCAATCCCTTATTTCCTGTATACCAGGGGTTCTGACATCACTTCCTCAAACAGGCAAAGGACATGCACCTGTCATAGCAGAAGCAGACATCCAGGAAAGGAACAGCAACGAGTGAAGAGGTGACTGCTAGCTCAGTGGAAGGGAAATAACTGCAAATCAAGGAGCTTTCATTGTTACTTCTTTGCATTGCTATTGCATTGTGGAAAGGAGGAGTAGGAGTTTGAAGAAGGTTGTACAATAGTTACTTAAAGTCTCTTTTTGGGTGTGAATAGGAAGGATAGGACTGTAAAAAGCAATTGCTCAATCTATCTAAACGTGTACAACAAAGGGGGTAAGGGAAGTTAAGAAAAGAATGTTTTGCACTGATAGAGGAGGGAGAGGGAGACTTGGGGGAGTGTTTGGTATCCTGCATCTGGAAGGGTGGGGTGTCGCTGGTAGGCAACGACAGCAATGGGTAGGGCAGGCTGCAACACTGCGGTGCACCAATCTTTCTAAACATTGCCTGGAGTGTGGGGGATGTTTAGTGTGCAACCACATGAAAAACTTAGAAAGGAGATTGAGGGTCTGCAGGAGGAACTAAGACAGGCAAGGCAGATTGGGGGTGGGTTTAGCCCAATACTGGAGGGAGGGGGGGGACGGAGGAAGGAGGGGAGATGAGGGAGGGTGATTTGAGCCAACAGTGGTGAGGAGAGGGTCAGAAGAAGGGAAGCAGAGACAAAGGGGCCCAGGACAGGAAGAACGATTACAGGGGAAAGCAGGTCGGGAGACAAAGGACAAATGGAAGGAGGAGATAGGGACTTGTGAGGGGAGGCGAAGAAGTGGCAAAAGTCCTGGAGTGGAAAGGAGAGAACAGGTTACTATGAAGAGAGAGGGAGTGGGCATTTGTGAAGGGTCTTCAGAAAATAGTTTTACACTGCTAGAGGGGAAGAAGGAGGAAGGAAATGATGCAATTGGAAGAGTAATTGATAAATGCCTGGACCAAACCAGAGCGGGGGGAAGTTCTGCTGGGAGAATTGCAACAGGGGTAAAAGGGGGAAATAATGTACAGGAGGAAGAAGAGGACGGAAATGAGAGATGGAGATGAATGGAAGCAAGCAGGGAGTAAGAGGGGTGGAATCTTAGTGCTGGGGACTCAATACTAAGAGGAGTCAGGTGGGGTAGCAAGGGGAGGGGCATAGCGCATTTGGGTGGAGCCATACCAGAATGACAACAGAAAGGTGGGACAATCTGTTCTGAAATATGCTAGAAGGGGTAGGGACAAGCCTAATTTAATTATACATCTTGGGACGAACGACCTGGCTGACAAGACAGTAGATATAGTCCAGAGGAGGTTTGAGGAATTAGGACAATTATGTGAGGGGGCAGGAAGATCAGTAACTTTTTCAGAGATACTTCCAGTGCCCAAGGCAAGCACAACAAGAAAGCTGATAATAGAGGAATTTAATGGATGGCTAAGAACCTGGTGTTATGTTAAGGGTATGGGCTGTTGGAGGGACCTGGGAGGACAGTAGTTTCTACACAAAGGACAGACTACACTTGAGTGAGGAGGGAAAGAAAGTGTTGAAACAGAGGATGGAGAAGTACATAGAGGAAGTTGTGAATTTAAACTAGGAGCGGGGGGTGGCAATTGGGTAAGAGGCATGCAGAGACCACAGGTTGGGAAACCATATGAGCTTACCCCCCAAAACAGTGACAAGGACAAATGGAAAGTACTATTAGTGATGCTGGTAAAGGAAGGCAGGATGGAGAGGAGGGTGGAAGGTGGTTACCCTTAATGCTAGGAGCCTTGGGAGGAAAACTGCAGAGTTACAGGTGCTCATGGCAGAGGGAGAGGTGGACATTGCAGCCATCACAGAACCGTGGGCCACCCAATACAATGACTGGGACCTGTCTGTACCAGGGTACAGGTTATTTCGTAGAGACAGGGTGATTGGGAAAGGAGGGGGGGGTGGCACTATATGTGAAGGAAGGACTGAAGTGTGTAAGGGAGAAAGGGGAGGAGGGTAGTACAGAGTCACTTTGGATGCAAATCCAGGATTCCAAGAATAGGATTCTCAGAATGGGAGTGTTGTACAGGCCACCATCTCAGATGGAGGAGTTAGACAGGGAACTAGCAGGACAGACCAGGAGGACCCGCAAGAAGGGTAGTGTGGTGATTGTGGGGGACTTCAACATGCCAGGAGTGGACTGGAGTACCCCAAAAACTAGGAACAGAAGGGAGCAGGTACTGCTGGATGCCTTCCAGGACAGCTTCCTGCTGCAAATGGTCAGTGAACCAACCAGGTTAGGGAATACCCTTGACCTTGTGCTGGCAAATGGGGACTTTGTGAGAGAACTTACGGTGGAGGAACCGCTGTCAGGGAGTGACCACCACTCAGTATGGCTCACATTGGATATGGGCAAGGAAAGAGTGGAATCTGGTACAAGAGTGCTGGGCTTCAGGAGGGCAGACTTTGGCAGGATGGGGGAAGTGGTAAAAGGGTACCTGGCCAGAATTCAATCTAGTATGGACACTAACCAGAGGTGGGAGCTCATAAAGCTGGGGATACTGGAGGCAACCAAAACCTGCTGCAAGGCCCAGAGCAAGAAGGCTAGGGTTAAGAAACAGAGTTGGTTGAGCATGGAGGTCATGGAAAAGGTAAGGAGGAAAAGAGCTGCCTTTAGGAGGTACAAGAAAACAAGGAAGGGAGAGGACAGGGAGGAGTACTTGACGGAATTGAAGGAGGTGACAAGGTCAGTAAGGGGAGCCAAGGCATCTATGGAGCTCAGCCTGGCACAAGACATTAAGAAGAGGGAGAAGGACTTCTTTAGGTACATCAGGGGAAAAAAGGAGCTGTAAGGACCACATAGTAAGGATTAGGAAGGAGGGGGGTTGGGTGGAAGCAGGGTGCGATAAGGCAGAAGCACTAAACGATTACTTCTGCTCGGTATTTACTAAGAAGAAGGTGACACCCAGGGGGCGGACAGCAGAAGCAGGGGGAGGGGTGACAGATGTGGAAATCATGGAGGGCAGAGTTCGGGAGGGTTTGAAGGCACTGAGGGTGGACAAGGCGCCAGGTCCAGATGGCAGCCACCCCAGGGTACTAAAGAAGCTGGCAGAGGTCCTTGTGGGACCTTTGGCAGACCTATTTAATGCCTCACTACACTCAAAGTGTGTACCTCAGGACTGGAGGATGGCTCATGTGGTGCCCCTCCACAAGAGTGGCCCCAAGGATGAACCAGGAAACTACAGACCGGTGAGCCTCGCATCTATCATGGGTAAGCTAATGGAGACTATCCTGAAGGAGAGGCTGGTGGCCCTCCTAGAAGCAAAAGGATGACAGGACAGCAGACAGCATGGTTTCATATGTGGCAGATCTTGCCAAACCAACCTGGTGGAGTTCTATGACTGGATAACTAGGCAGCTAGACAGGACCATGCAGTGGATGTCCTATATCTGGACTTCAGTAAGGCATTCAACTCGGTGCCCCATGGAAGGCTAAGAAGTAAGTTAGAAGGCACAGGGGTGGGTGCAAAGCTGGTGAGATGGGTAGGGAACTGGCTTCACGGAAGGCAACAGAGGGTGTTGGCGGTGGGTGGGGATCTCTCACACTCAAGGGTAGTGATGAGTGGTGTTCCACAGGGCTCAGAGTTGGGACCAGTGCTGTTTGGGATATTCATTGCAGACATATCATTGGACATCAAGAACAAGATCAGTCTGTTTGCTGATGATACCAAGGTAGGAGCAGTGGTGGATGACCTAGGGGGATGGCAGGGGTTGCAGGATGATCTGACAAAGCTTGAAACCTGGTCAGACACCTGGCAACTGGGGTTTAATGTCAAAAAGTGCAAGGTGCTGCATTTTGGGATGAAGAACCCAAGGAGGAATTATCTGCTGGGGGGGAGTGCAGCTAGCCCAGACAGAGGAGGAGAAGGATCTGGGGGTGCTCATTACAGGGTCACTGAACAACTCAACACAATGTAGGAAGGCAGCTGCAAAGGCCAACAAAATGCTGGTTTGCATTGCAAGGGGTATATCCTCGAGGAGGGAGGAGGTGATTCTGCCACTGTATAGGTCATTAGTTGGACCGCACCTGGAGTACTGCGTGCAGTACTGGTGCCCATATCTGAAGGGGGACATTAAGTTACTGGAGGGGGTGCAGCGCAGGGTGACAAAGATGATCAAGGGGCTGGGGGACTTATCATATGAGAGGAGGCTGAGGGAGTTGAACATGTACTCGCTGGAGGAGAGGAGAGGCAGAGGGACATGATTGAAACCTTTAAGTACATGAAAGGAATAAACAAGACAGGTACAGAGGGGCTGTTCAAAGTAAGGGAGGGGAGGGACACCAGGGGCCATGATATGAGACTGGAGGGAGGAAGGTTCAGGAGGGAGATGAGGAGACACTTTTTTACAGAGAGGGTGGTGGCTGGGTGGAATGCATTACCTGCAGAAGTGGTATCCAGTAGAAAAGTGGACTGCTTCAAAGGGGGATGGGACAGGACAAGGGGGAGGGTCAATGGAGGGGAAGGGTGGAAGGGAGGGGCAGCTGCAGAATAAGGGGTGCTAGCTGCACATTCGAGCAGACTTGATAGACCTCTAGGCCTTTATCTGCTGGCAAATTTCGTATGTTCGTATGCCCTCCTCCAGTCCTCGGATACCACTCCCATCTCCAGTAAGTGGTTGAACAGGACTGTTAGAGGTGCAGCCAGTACCTCCCTGAACTCCTTCAATATCCTTAGAAGCACCCTGTCTGGCCCCATTGCCTTGTCCACTTTAGGCTTTGCAAGTTTCTACAGAACTCTCTCCTCCAAAGATAGACTAATGTATAATGCTCCTGTTACCATATTGTGGCCACTTGCCTTCCCCTTCCTCTGTGAACACTGAACAAAAGTATTTGTTCAGGATGTCAGCTTTTTCCTGGTCCCCCTCCACTCAACACCACCCTTCCTTCTTAGTCTTACAATCCCTCTCTGGTCTTCCTTTTTTCACCTACATACCTGAAAAATATCTTGTCCCCTTTCATTACTGTCTGGGCTGTTCTCTCCTCCACGTCTGCCTTTGCACCCCTTACTGCTTTCCCAGCCTGCATCTGTTTCTCCTGATACACCTTCCTATCCTCCTGCCTCTGTGTATTCTTATACCTCCTGAATGCTAACTTTGTTGCCCTTACATTCCCAGCCACCTCTTTTGAGAATCGTAGCGGTCTCTTTTTCCTCTTGCTTTCTCTCACTTGCCTGACGCAGAGGTTTACTGCCTTCACTGTGGCCCCTTTTAGCTTTGCCTACTGTTCCTCCACTCCACCCAAGTCCTCCCCCCCTCCAACCAGGGCATCTCCGAAGCATTTAATCATCTTTTATAATTGGCCCTCCTGAAGTCCAGGACCTTGCCCTTGTGTGGTCCGATTCTGCCGTAGTTCTTATATTGAACCACACTGTACAGTGATCACTAGTCCCTAGCTGACCTCCCACTGTGACATCTGCAACCCTTTCCCCATTAGTGAGTACAAGGTCCAGTATTGCCCCATCACAAGTGGGTTCCTTTACTAGTTGCCTGAGGAATGCCCCCTGCAGGGAGTCCACGATGTCTCTGCTTCTGGCTGAAGCTACAACTGGGAGGCTCCAATCTACATCAAGCAGATTGAAGTCCCCCACCAGTAGCACCTCCCCCTTATTTCCATGTTTTGGATGGCCTCCACCAGAACCTTATCCAACCCCCCTTCCCCTCGTGCTGGAGGTGTGTAGACCACACTAGTGCAAATAGCGGCTCCATTCCTCATCTCTAGGGTGACCCACAGTGCCTCCACCTCTCCCTACATTCCATGTATCTCTGTCACCTTTATGCATTCCCTCACATAAAGCAGCACCCCCCCTTTCTTTCCCACCCTGTCCTTTCTGAACAGAGTGTAGCCTGGTATGGCTAGATCCCGGTCATGCTTCTCAGTGCACCATGGCTTCGTAATGGTGACAATGTCCAGGTCAGCCTCTGCTATAATGGTCTTTAAGTCCAGAATTGTATTCCCCAGACTTTGAGCATTTGCACACATGGCCTTCCAGATTTTGCTACTACCCTGCCTGTCAACTCCCCTTTTTTCTTTTTGCTCTCTTTGCTTACTACTACTCCTTCTGTTCTCATTCTCCTTTCCCTTCATAACTACCATTTAGTCTTATTAATGGGTATCCTTGATGATGTCTCTCCCTCAGGATTCTCTGTACTGACTACTTTAGCCTGTAAGGGGGGGCAGTTAATGCCTCTCTGCTTCCTTCTGTCACCCCTTGACTAGTTTAAATGTTCACTAAGGTAACATTTAAACCATTCGCTGAGGACTGCAGTTCCTTTCCGGGATGGCTACAGGCCATCTCCTCTGTACAGGTCCCTATCCTTCCAGGTAAAACCCCAGTCCCCAATGTAGTCGAACCCCTCTCCTCTGCACCACTCCTTCAACCATGAGTTGAAGCTCCTGGAACAGAGTACCCTATCCTCCCCCCTGTTGTAGATGGGCAGCACCTTAGAAAATGCCACTGAGTATGCTACCTGCCTAAGACCCCTCCCCAACTTCCTGAACTCCTCCTGTGCTATCCCAGCCTCATCCTTAGCCAGGTCATTTCTCCCCAGGTGAAGAATGACATCCAGCTCTCCCTCCCTCCCTTACTGCTGCCCTTTCGATCCTCAGGATCTGCTTTCCATTTTCACACTTAGAAAAAGCATTGTAAATCTGGCAAGGTTTAGGACAGAGAAAATAAAAAAATATATAATGGTGCACAGCATAGGAGATACCTAGAAAGGTAGCTTTGGGAGGTGTGTTAATCTTTGTATTAAATGCAGCTTAAATTAGCTTTTTGGCAAAAACATCATTTCATTGCACTGTTGCACCATCCATACAGAGGTTCGTTAAGTCCTTCAGGTAAGTAACTCCCTCTGATGAGGAAAAAGCCTCCTTCACTAGGGAAGAGAAAATTGAATCCATGTAGGTGATAGGCCCAGTTTGAGTGGTATGCCCGCTGTACCCTTTTTACTGAGGGGACTTAGCAGTTTTGAAAAATATTTAGTGCTTAATCGTCTAGCTTGCAGATGATGTATTGTGAAGCAGTGAAACATGACTAACATCAGCTTTATGCCGCAGGAATGTTCTATTCCTTAGCTTACGTGCTTTTTGTGTGGTTAGAAATGGTTTAGCAACCCCAAGAATTGTAAGGTAAGTTCAATGTTTATTTCATTTTAGAATATTGCTTTAAAATTGTGCTTGTTAGAAAGTGAATTTGGACTGTTCTGAAAGTTATTTTTCACAGTAGCATGCAGAAACGAGACCATCTTCATTTATTAACCTTTTTTGTATTTTTGTTTTATCAGGGAAAGCATACTGAGCTGTGACAGTTCATTTCCACATGTATCCTGGTGGGGGGTTACAAGGACCTGTTTTATTGACAGGGGAGAGTATTGGCAAGGACACCCGTGTAAATTCACTACACTTACAATAAGTGCTTTGGGGTCTTTAAAGATCATGTGCAAATAAATTTTCAGAATTTAAACTGGTGGCACCTTTAATTAAATATTATCAAAACTGAAGGACTCCGGACCCACTTATGTTACTTTGATAAATACAGCATGCTCTATATCATGTCAATCTGTAGGTGTTTTTGAATCAATTTATTTGAGTAGGGGGGCATCACCCCGATACACTCCAATGTTAAAAAAATGGGAGGTGAGGGGCACAGCCTCTCAAGTCAAATAAACTAATAAAAAAGCTACACAGCCATACCAACAAACCCTGAGTACCGTGAAAGTCGAATATCATTAGTATACAGACACTGACACCAGCAGAGGCGCAAGTAGCATCATGTACCATAGTGTAATGTATGCTAATCCCATGATGTACTGCTATTCTATTTACATGAGGCTGAAGTCCTCCAGTAACCCCATAAATATTGTTACAAAACAGAGTCTGTCTGGTATTTTATATGGAACACAATCATTTCATATAATTTGAATAAATTTGTTCTGTTTTCTACTTCACCCAGATTGCTAGATGCTGAGACCTGCTGATCCATGCGGTAATCAACATGTCTCTGTCCCGGTGATGCCATGTGTAGTGCTATTCTTGTTTGTTTATGAAGTTATCAGGGAGACTGACACATTGGTGATGTCTGTAAAGACGCTGTTGTTTTCCTGGCTCAAGGCCCATTCCAAAAAACTGTTAGCCAATCAGCTGATTTGACTGGGTTTCCTCAAGTTCAATGCCAGTCATACACAATTTTTTTTTTAAATTAATCACTTTGGCCTCTGCAGAAGTAACAGAGAGCGGAACATTGCTGTAAGATCTGTAAACTGTTGACTCTGTCTGTTGTTATAGTGAAAAGCATAAATCCTATTGTCATGTTAAAAATTGTTGCGCTCATTCACAACTGACATTCAATAGAGGCGATGACTCAGGATGGCACTAAAACAGTTATCCCAATACCAAGTTTGCCTGCGAATGGAGGTGGGGGAGGTAATGCTGTTTTGAAACCTTCCTAAGGGAGTTTCTATACACTAGACAGCACACTGTTTTTTCCTGCATAGGTTTTTACTTGACCTAGATTCAGGTTCAGCTATCCTTTACTCCGTATTAAAATTATCATCTTACCAGGGCTAACACATCCATCCCTTGTAAGAAGTAACACAGATAAGGCCCCTTTCAAAACTTATTCTAATGCAGACACTGACCAACAGCAATTATTTATCAACATTATAGTACTAGCAGCAACGCAACTTCTTAACAGGAAGATTGGAGTGGCACCCCAAATAACAGCAGCAGTCTGGAGGCATGTTGGCTTACTACCCAGCAAACCTGGAGAAATGGACCACACGAGAGGGGCACTAAAAAGCATGAAAGGGTTGGTTTCTATTACAAAACCTGGAAAACACATAGTTTTCATAGCAATGGCTATCGAGTGGCGGTGCCTGTTTAAGTTTTGAGTATCACTGCACATAAACACTTGCACACGTACCAGTGATGGGTAATGGGAACCTCATTCTAAAGTCTTATCCAAAGAATAAAAACAGGCAGGGTTCACTTTCCTTGGAACAGATTTATTGTTATTGACACAAAATTGTGAACTCTCACACAGTTTCATCTCCAGTAAAAAAACTGATTCAGTTAGTATCCTGATCTTTTTCCTGGCATGGTCAGTCATTTCCTAGTCTCCATATGCAAATTAACAGTGTGGCATTGCCACTTTATTCTCAACAAAATTCTCGTTTACATTAAAATCATCAGTGCGACCAGCACTTAAGTTATGACTTTCTTTTTTAAGTCCTTTAGCCTCAGTAACAAACCCCAACTAGTAACAGCTTCAAATTGCAACCATTTTACTGAATGATTAAAATTACAGGCAAATATATACATATATGTATATCCCATTTTCTTCTGTGTGCAATAGTGAAGAAGCCATTGCACATGGGGCAAGAGTGAGGTGGGCCAAGAATAGTGGCCAGAGGCCCAATTCCAAGACAGTTATGTCAGGTGTAAATGCAGTACGCCAGTCCTGATAGTGCAAATCGCAAGTTACGCCAGTGATTTGCAGCATACACGATTCCAAAAGAACACTTATGCCACAACCCGCAACTGCTATGACAAACGCAAGTTACACCACAGTTACGTCAAAGAATGCCTATGCCACTGCGTAATGTGGCTTATGACATGCGTAACACACCAGCACCACAGAACTGCTATTCCAGAACAGTTGGTGTAATGAACCATGCCAGAGGATGGTAATGTAAGTTAGAACAAGGAAAAGCTGTCCTAATCAGAGCACAGGCCATAGAACCCCCCCCCCCCACAAAGCCAGACTGCAGCATACCCCCCAACCAGTAGGCCCCAAATGTGGAACTAATGGGCATACAGTGGAACACCCAAGCAAACATGCCCTAGGAAGCCCAGGACACAGTGAAATATGTAGCAGCATGGCCAGACAGGCCAACAGTAAGTAACATACATACCTGGTGCAACATGTCCCGCAGCATGTAGCACAATAGCCAGACATAGACTGTGGGACAGGGCATCGCACTGTGGAACAGAGAAGTGATGGGATGTACAGTAGGGAACAGTGCCATGTGTTGTGGTTGTGGGACAGTAGAGAGATATGTACTGCTGGCAATATTGCAAGTTGCGACACGCGTACTGCTACGCCGCTGTTGTGAGTTACGCCATGTCTCGCGGGTGCAACTTGCAACATGCATAATTCTGCATTTTCTGTCATATCTGGTGATTCACTTGGAATATGGCACAGCTCGCATGTCGTAGGGATTTTGGCATAACTTTACGCACTGGCGTACTTTGCACCTTGCTGTCATTGTTGTCTTGGAATTGGGCCCCAGGAGATAAGACTTAGTGAAGAATCAGAATTTTCAATGTCTTCTGGTTCCCAACTGACTGTAATTCAACATTCTCATGAAAAGTAAAGAAAAAAAATCTGGCACCAATAATTCCAGTTAGATCAAAGTTAAATTGGATGACCCTGCTGAGAAGGGGCTTCTGCAGCAATTATAACAATGCACAGTTTTCCAAAAGGCACTTATCCTTGTGACATTTTTGTTTGCATAGCAGCATAAGTTTCAGATCTCATTTATCCAACCCAAAATCAAAATCCATATAGTTCTAAATTTTACATACATGAAACTATGAAATGCAAACCTTAGTTTTGTGTTTGCAAAGATCTTCCTTACCTGGATCACACAACAAAGTGGACAGTAGCAGTCACGTGACAAGGGTGACATAAGGCCTATTTCAGTTAGAGTTCTGTTTCTTAGTTCAATATAGTTCATGTGAATTATGTTATCTAACTGACATTTGTTTACAACACATGATATCTATTTTCTATTTAATTTATCTCAGTAAAATTGACATCAATTTTGCTCAGTTTATATCTGTATTGCTTTATGATCTGTTCATTCTGCTACAGGTTATGCCCATTCTTATTCTTTCTCTAATCTCTTACAGTTATGAGTGCATTCTCAAGTTCTTTAGCTAAAAGACATGTGATGCAAAGCTGAGCAGTTCTTACTCACAAAGGGCCAGATTCTAGAACAATTACGCCTGGTACAACAGCACTTGTGCCAAATAGAATGGCACAAGTAGCAACTTATGCCAGCAGCTGCGACTTGTGCTATTCTACAAAGTGGCCTGTGACATGTCGCAGGCCGCTTGCACCGAACAGCAGTTATGCCGGCAGTTGCACCATAAATCCCCTGCGACATGGTGCTAGGGTGCTTACAGCAGCAGTTGTGCCCCATTCCAGAAGGGCAGCAACAAAGTCCCCAATGTCAGGATTCTACAAGAACCCTCGGCGGAGAACCGGCAACATAAGTTACACCTGCATTTAGCTGGTGTAACTTACATCTGTCCTCTGAGGGTTCTGTAGAACCCAGTCCATGTGTCCCTATGCCCAGACCACCCCATTGTTGCCCCAATGGGCACTGCACAAACATGTCCTGAATTGGGGCCACGATCTCGCCCCATCCCCATACTGTACATAAACCCGTACAGTGTGTGGCCTGCAAGACTTCTCACACCCCAGCCCCCCAAAGTGGTCAAACAGGCCCTGCAGTGCACAAACCCAGCCCCCACTGTAAAATGCCCTGCAGGGGTGGCACTGTCATCCCCCACCAGCCACTGGAAAGATGTACTCAGATACCAATTTCTGAGCACGTCTTTCCAGTAAGCCTCCATATAACTCAGTTGGCAGCTGGCCATGGAGGTGAGAGGCAAGCTGTGCCAGTCACCGGATGGGGACGGGTGGGGTGCTGGGTGGGCTGGTACGGGCTGGGTGGGGGCCACTAGACTACCAGAGCTGGGTATTTTTGCAGTTGCGGCCAGCGACTCAGGGGTTGAGGCACGGGTGGGGGATGACAGCGCCACCCTGCAGGGCATTTACAATGGGGATTCGGGGGCTGGGGGTGTGGGAAGACCCTGCGGGGCACAACTACACAGGGCATCGGGCTGCCAGGTGTGACCAGCCCTGTGGGGCACTTCCTGGGGGTTTCGGGGGCCAGTTGGTGTGACCAACCCTGCAGGTGGCTTGGGGGGCAGGGGGTGTGGGCAGCCTTGCAAGGCAGCTATTGTAGCTTGCTGGGCAGGGGGTGCATTTGTGACATGCGGCTGCGGGTTGTGACATGCTAGCCAGGTAAGCCCTCTGTGTGGCATACCTAGCCGCGTATCCCAAGTCACAGGACTTTGCTGTGGAGACCCTTCCCCTTCTAGAATAGGGTGCAGGGTCAATGTCGCAGTTGTGGGTGTTGCAAGTTTCGTTCGTCGGCAACTTGCATCACTCTTCTAGAATCGGGCATAAATAACTTCAGATGAATCTCTTGTAACCTTAACAGACACAGGAACTGTATGTATAAGTATATATCATGTGGAAGATTCCTGTTTTTAAAAATTGAACATGAAGTTTGAAATAAAAAAAATGTTTTACTTTAGAAAAACAGAGAATCCCCTAAGAATGGGATGCTGTGAGCAGCATCCCTGGCTGTGGTGACAGGGGACAGCATGGTGCAGAAGTCTCAACTGTGGGGATGTACACAGGGGGACATTAGGGTACAGCAGCCCTGACTGTGAGACAGGGTGTGTATGGTGCAGCAGCCATGCCCATTTGGGGAAATGGAAGTGGGTAGCGGGGTGCACCAAAAGCCCCACCTCAGGTGGCCCAGGGCAGCATTGTGCAGCAGCCACAACTATGGAGGCAGGGGACCTAGGACTCTAGGGCTTAGCAGAGCACAGCAGCCCTGACTGTACAGACAGGAACAGAGGGCAACAGGTGCGGCATCCCTGACTGTGGGGGGGGAGGTGCAGCAGGGTGCAGCATTCCCAACTGTTTGGGCAGAGGGCAGCAGGGTGCAGCAGCCCTGATTCTTTAGGCAGGGGATGGAGGCAGCAGGGTGCACAATCCCCAACTGTGCGGGAGAAGACAGTAGGCAGCAGGGTGCAGCAGCCATGAATGTGGAGCAGAAGGCAGGAGGCTTGTGGGGCAGGGGACAGGTGGTAGCAGAGTTCAGGTGCCTTAACTGTGGGGAAGAGACACTGTGCATTGAGATGCCATATAGTGTTTCTACTTATACATGTACATAATGTATTTTCACACAGAAACCACCAAATAACTGAAATCTGTGAGTCTGAACAGTATATGTGCTTGAAATAGTAGAGTGTGACAGGAACCTGTTTGTCAATTTGATATGAAAAAATGTACTTACATGAATGTATTTATTGAAGTGACATCAAAGACAAACTATTTCTATGAATGAACAACATTTAGATTTATTTTATATTCATTAAACAACTCTGTTTCATATATTTAGAAAAATCAAGAGTTTTGATGAGAAACAACTAAGAGATGTGATACAGACAAGCTGATCTCTCACAGAGAAAGATTTCCACTACTTCAATTCAGCACTGAAACTCAAATTATCAATTTTTATAAGAAAAGAATGATAGATTTTAAGCTAATCTACCTAAACACAAACCTCAGACTGAGTTTTTAAGAAACCCGGTGAGCAAACCACTAACTCTATAGCCTGCTGTGATTAGGAAACTGAAGCAGCAAGCTACAGTACTCCAAGATGATGTCATCGCTCTCCAAGCCTGACTGACAGAGACAGAGACAGAAATAACTCCACTGTTTCCAGCCACTGTAGAGCAAGTTAACAAGTGCTGATTTAAAAAAAAAAAACACAAAACCAAACAGCATGAACATTTTCAGGAAACCCTAATCATGACACAGGGACTTGAATGCAAGCTTTATTAACAATATGCAAAAACCTTTGCACGTGATCTTTAAAGCATACTCACATACAGTGCAAATTTGCAAAAGTGCTGGTAAATAGTTGGTGTTGCTCCCCACAGAAAAATCACCCAATGACATTTTGCTCTAACACAGAGCTTTAGCAAGGGTGCTAATACATTTATTATGATACAGTTATATGTATGTGGACAATGCAGAGATTAAGATGAGAATCCATGGCTTGTTCACGTCGCCCCATTTTTAATTGTAGATTTTTATTAGGTTAGTGTAAATTATTGTATTAGATACAGTTTAATATGTGCATATATTTATGTAAATGTCCCTGAGTTTGCACGAGTTTTGGGGATGATTTCAATACTGATGTCATGATACTGGGCTATTTAAGCACCACATTTGAAATGTATTAACACCCCTGATAAAGCTCTGTGTTAGAGCAAAATGCAGTCAGGTTGTTTTTCTGTGGGGACAGCACCAGATATTTACCAGCACTTTTGCAAACTTGCACTGCACGTGAGTATGATTTAATAAATTTCTTTAGAAAACGGGCAAGATTCTTGGAGCTCTCTCATTGCCTGACGAGCACTACAGGGAGGTACATTAACTTTCTGTAGACGCCTGCTTAAAACAAGTGCCAATTCGGGGTGCCCTGTTGCTGAGGGCATCTATGGGCACCCTGAATTTCCAGCATCAGCAGCTGCCATTTCTTACGCCTTAGTGAGGATGCCCCCCCCCAGCCCAACTCACGCTCCATCCATATTGTTTTTCTTAAAGAAAAAAAAGAAAAGACAATGTTTTTTTCAGTGTTAGGTATTAGCGGTAGCACATCAGTAGTAAGTGCTACTGGCAGAGTAATAGCGCTAACACATCGTGTGCTAAACATTACTATGACCGTGCCTGACTCACTGCATTTCCACTTCCGAGTAACCCAAGCATACAGCATGGATATTTATTTAAAAAAATGATATTGACCTTCTAAAATCAAATTTGAGTCCCACTCCCGTCACTGTCTCCATTGCCAGACCTGGTACACTCCGCCCCATCAGTACTCGAGCTCTGTTTTTCCTGATTGCAATGATGACGGCAACAGCTGAAGGAGGACACCAACTCAAAAAACAAAAGCGAAGTTAGCACTGGAAAACTGCACTATATTTAAACACTTGCCCCCCCCCCCCAAAAAATAGAGAACTACAAACACAGGGATGCTCATTCATTCTCTGCTCCCGATGTCTTGTTGTACAATCCACAATGTGATCCCTCTGCTGATCTGTGGTATTTACACAAGGTCAGAAAAAGAATGTAAAAATACTGCTAATCGGGGGGGGGGGCAGAAAAACAGACTTGTGGCAGATGCTCAGTTTACTTGCTGAGAGGGCATGCCATGCAACCCGACAGCCTACCACAAAATGTAACAGTGCCGTCTAGTCATAGCGACTGATAAACACAGCATCACAGGGACTACTTTACACAAGCTTTAATTTATTAATAAAAATTACATGTTTCCAATATTTTTAAAGATGCTATAAACTATTTTATTAAAAAAATGGCCAGCCCGGTGGCGCAGAGAGCTGAGGCGCTGGCGCCTTACCTCACACCACGCTGGTGACCGGGTTGAGAATGGACTTGGGAATTGCCAGAGGTCGGCGGGAAGGAGTAGGATTGAGCATCAGGAGGCCACTCTCCTCTCCTGGGGTGGGTTGGGGAATAACGTCACTCTGTAGCAGCTCCCGGTGGAGACCAGGGAAGCTCAGTTGCGACGTGAGGAGGGGAATCAGAGGGAAAACTAGAAAATGGCGTCTCCTCCTACCAGATGACGGCCGCCCAGACCAGTGCCTCCCCGAGCTCCGTGACAGCAGACCCGGCCACAGCAGCACCCAGGGCCAATGCCTAGGCCAATAGGCCGTTTCTCCTCAGAAGAGGAGGACCCACCTGACGAAAGGGTCACATTGGGTTACCCTGAGGTGGCTGCGATGTGGGGTCAAGCTTAGCGATGGTGATAGGAGAGGTGAGAGTCCTTGTAGCAATTGAAGGAGAGGTAGGTGAGGGTCACAGGGGAGATAAACAGATAAAGCAAAAAAAAAAAGACTTAGAAGCCCATTTTCTAACAGCAATAATACTCTCCAGGGTGGGCGGTATGGGCAATACCGGACATTCCAGGGGCTATAAGGCCCTCCGCCTGTGGTGTCGGGCCTCATTACACCCCTGGGTGGTCCAGTATTGCCCAATACCGCCCACCCTGTTGAGTATTATTGCTTCCATACATCACATACTTTGATGGCTCAGTAGTTCATTCAGCGTGCTGTGTAGGGATGTTTTGCAAGGCTTTTTCTTTGATTGTCATGTTGGTGTGAGCCTTATGCAGTTCTTTTACTGGGGTGACCCCTTTTCTAATGATAGCCATTTTTAAAGTAGCCCTGCTGTGCCAAAGCTTTCACCATGGTGCCATTTCCAGCACGGTGCCATATTAGGGATGTCCAGGGCATAAAATTAGAGATATCCAGGGCATAAAGGAGCACTAGACGTAAAATAAGCTTTATTCACATTTTCTCCCTTCTATGTAAGTCTGTTGCACTTCATATTTAGTCCTTTGGTATTTCTCTGTGCCTTGCTAGCTGGCCCCTATTAGGACGTTTTCATCTTCTTCTATCTAGTTTTCTTCTGTGTTCTGTGACCCTACCCCCAATAATGCAGCAGACATGGTAAACAAAGCTAATCCATGCTGCAGCAGAAACACTGAGTGTGAGCTTGGCAGGTTGGCTACTAACAGGAGGATGCAGCCCCGCCCCAATCAATACAAGTATATGATAGAGTTTTGAGTAGTAAAGCTTGGTATACATGCCAGTACTAAATACTTTGCTGTTTGCCTGCTGTTGCTGATTTTAGGAGACAGCTGAGGCTGTCTTACTGTGAAATAAAACATGACATAAGGGAATATTTAATAGCTTTTTGATAGCTCTAGAAAAGGAGATGTGTAAAATCTATATAAACTATAACACTACATATAGTATAACAGTTAAAACAGCTTGGGTTTTTCTCTAGAATAATATATGCTTTTTAAATTGAGTGTTTACCCCGAAGCTGGGAGTTCAGAAGCTACTGGATGTGTCCTCCTGCTGCAGCTGCAACCATTCTAGGAAGGTGTTCCCTTAGGGAAGGACAGGCTAGTACTTGCATTAGTATAAAGGGAAGACTTGGGCCTTGTTGTGACAGTAAGTGACTAGTCTAGAGGGAGAAACTTCCTGAAAAGGATTTTTCTTTATAAACATATTTGTTTCTGTATATGCTTATGAAATGGTTTTAGAATTGTGTAACAATTGCCCCTACATATGTCTCCTTGAAAGGAATGCAGTTGTGAGAATTGTAAACCTAGTATTTCTCTAATTGTCTGTTTTGTGTAACATGATTGACAGATTAAATGACACCCGAGAAGTATATAAGGGCTGCTACTCTGAACTGAGGAGCAGAGAGAAGTCTCAGAAAGAAACAGTGTGGAGCCAAAGGAGGAGGAGCCAGCCAAGGAACATGAGACATGACAGTGCTGAGTTATTGAGTTCATGGTTACCCAACCGGGTGACGGTGAGGCAAGTTTAAGGTGGAGTGCAGGTTGAAAGTAATGTAAAGCATGAGAAGAAGAATGAGGAATCATTGAGGCATAAAATCAGCCCTGGACCTCCAAAGGTCAGGGTTGGGCTACCAGGTTGCTAGAGGCTGGTCACCCAGAATTCACCAGTGGGAGAGGACTCATGCTGGTAAGAAACTACAGAGGTCCTAGCGTGCAGATACTTGGACTGCATGGGAACTTGGAGAAACCCAGGAGGTACTGGCAGGGGTGGCCATACCATGTGATGAGGTCAGTTCCTGGTCTGTAGAGGGCACTTTGAGGTTAGCTCATAAGATCCACCTGTAGTGATATAGTGAGAGGTTTCCTAGCTAAGCTTCCAGCCCATCCTCTTTATTGTTTTTAAAGTACCCTGACAAAGGTCTACATCTGAAAATATCTATACTTAGCTGGCAATAAAGCAATACCTCATGGTGTTTGCACGATATCTTTTGACTCCTGCTGTCTTCCAAAACTGAGCCCCATGATACTGACTATTAAAAATGTTGGTATGCCATGCTGGAACTACATCTAAGTTCCCTGTAGGCTAAATGCAATCCTGCTAAACTACAGTATAGAAGTAACAGATTAGTTAGCCTGCCAGTGCAATGGTAGGGCTTTCTTCTGGGATGCCAATGCCCTGGGTTCAAAAACAGACCAGAGGAGTCGAAGGGAGGGCCTGTCGGGGGGAGGAGGATTGAGCATCCCAGGGACTGCTCTCCTCCTCCGGGGGGAGGAGAGGGGGCTAGCATTCGGTGCGTGGTCAACCCCTTGCAGAGGCTAGGGGGAGGGGCCACTGAAGCTGAGTAGTCAGAAAGATGTGCTGGATGTTGCACTCTGTGCATTATGTCATTGCATGCCATGCCTCCCTCTGGAAAAATGTCATGGGAATAATGCTGGTCCCACTGATGACGCCTTGCTTCGTAGTCCTGTTGCACCTGCTGTGATCGCTGTCTGCAACCTAGAGCAGTCTTCCATTGGGCCTGGCCTAACCCCATGGCCCCCACCCTGGGGGGTAAGCCAGGGAGCACTGCTGGCAGCTGTTGGGCTGCTGGTAACCTCAACCAGTCTCCATTGGGAGCATGCCTACTCAGTGGCCCCGCTCTAGAGGGCAAGCCCAGGAGGATTGTTAGCTCATGGTAAGTCCCAGGGGCTGAGCGGGACCGGAACAATCAGGGGCTGCACCACTTGGGGTGGTGGCACCAAAAAGAGCAACTAAAAAAGAGAAGTAACAGAATGCAATGAGTTTAGAAAAAGCAGTACGTAAAAGGAGCTGTCCAGAAATTCTGTAGTGCTGAACGTACCTTCCTCAAAAGGATGATCCTATTTAGAGAACAGCTAGTTTGCATTTTCAGGCTGCTGTTTTTGACTAGGGAATACCATAACTGTGTGTTTCCAACCCCCACACACACACAGAGCACTCTTTCAACAGAATTTATCAAACATTAACAGAGCAACCAGGTCTGCACCCAGTAATACCACTAATTATGCATCTTAAAGGAGAAATAGGAGAGCACTGATGCTCCATTCAAAGTGAAGATCCCACGGATGCTTTGGCAGTCCACATTGGTAGGAGTACAGATAAATCCCAAAATGACTTCAAAGTCATGGGACTAGAGAAGGTTATCTAAATAACAGAAAGGGTTGGGGGCTTTGACAACCTCCTTAGATGGACAGGAAGCTATTAGATCTAGGAACTGGCCACTATTAAGGTGAACAGTCAGCACCAAGGGCCCCACACTCAAGTGGAGGGCTGGTCCCAATGTACACTTTGTGTGCAAATAACATTTTGTTGTACTTACTGTTTACTGTAGTACAGTAGATTATATCAGACTAATTGTGCTTAGTTCCAGGATGACATCTTAAGTATCTACAAACCCCAGAATCCCATGCAGCTGACATCAGAGCAGTAGGAAGCAATGGGAGAGTCAATAGCCTGCACTGTGTGTTAGAGCTTTTATAATCTCAGATCAGATGTTTTCTGGTTCTGCTTTTCTCCGGGGGCTAAGTACAGTCCTCTGTGATGGTCCTCATATTCTGTTGGGTTACTTGCTGTTCTCTTGCCCTTTATGCAATCTACTTTATTCAATTTTATTCTTTAAGCATTCTTGAAATCATATATTTTCATAGAATCATAGAAATCTGGCAGCAGAAAAGGACCCTCTGGTCCATTGAGGCTGACTCTCCCCCCCCCAACTCATTACCTATGTCACAGGACCTCCCCTTCCCCCACTTGTCAACCCCTTATGTCTGCCCCATGCCTTCTTGAATCCCTCTACCATTCCTGCTCCCACCACTTCCTCCGGTAGCTTATTCCAGGCCTCCACCACCCTCTCCGTGAAGTAACGCCCCCTCATATTGCCCCTAAATCTTATTTCTGCCAATCTTAGACTATGCCCTCTAGTTGTAACCCCCACCTTCCTCCTAAATAAGCTCCCCTCCCTTACCTTACTGATCCCCTTCATGTACTTAAATGTCTCTATCATGTGATCCCTCTCCCTTCTAGTCTCCAATGGGTACACATCCAGTTCCCTCCACCTCTCCTCATATAACTTCCCCTGCATACCATGCACCATCTTGGTTGCCCATCTCTGCACCTTCTCAATCCCATCTATGTCCTTGCATAGGTGATTTTGTTATACTTGTTTCCATATTATCATTTTATTTTTGCTAGCTTGTACTTTGTATCTGTTTTCTTCTCTTCCTTCCCCCCAGGACGCATCTGAAAATGAGCTGATGCCAGCTCAGTATGACTTTTATAGTAAAACTTTTAAATTAATAAATAAATAAAGCTTAGCCCATGGAGGACAGCAGGATCAGCAAACAAAAAAGCAGATCTTATATAAACTCACATGCACTGCAGGCCATTGCACCTCCCACCACTGCAGCTGTGTGCTGATGTCAGCTGCAGGAGAGTCTGAGATTTGTAGCTACAGAAGATGTCAGCCTAGAACTAAACAAAATTAGTCTGATACAATCTACTATACTACAGTAAACTGCAAGTAAACCAAAATGCTGTTGCAGAAAAAAATGCATGTTGGCATGAGCCTCATACTTAAAGGGACAGTAAACATTGCCGGGATTGCTCAAACTCTGAAAGCACATGAAAAGTTATTTTGAACGATGTATCTGGCTTCCTTGTAGGTATCAAAAGTCCCAATATATGACTATTTAAATAATCTGTAAATCAAAACAAGGCAGCAGCCATTTCATGCAACCTTAAAACAGAAAGTGATGTCACTGAGGGGTAAGCTGTAAGAAAAAATTACTCACCTTAGTAATGTTGTTTCTTCTAATGGAGTCTTGCTATATTATGACAATTGCAGTTTGTCCCACCATTAGAACTGCTCCGGAGGTGAAAGAGTTAACTCCATTCTAAGAATGGAACTTAGAGCACGAGGTCTATTAGAGAAGCTCTGTCTGCGTTATTTCAAACACAAACTGTCAGATCTTTACGAGCCAAAACTCACTAAGGTCTGTGTGGAAGCTGTAACCTACACTAGCCAACTGGCTACCTAAATATTAACACCCAATGCTGGTCCCAACACAAAGACTCAAGTCAGGGGACCAAAAGTAATACTATAATATAATAATATGAGAAGTAATATAAGATAAAATAAAAACACCACACCCCAACACCCCAAGAAGGGGTGGAAAAACATATAATGGGCATAACTAGTGCCCACACTAGGCTGCCCACCCCATACCCAAGTAGAAGTTCTGAGAGGGGCAGGTTGGGGGGGAGGTCATAATATAGCAAGACTCCATTAGAAGAAACAACATTACTAAGGTGAGTAATTTTTTTCTTCAAACATGAAGTCTTGCTATATTATGACAATTGCAGACTATACAGCAGTACCTCCATGGAGGAGGGACAAAACCTACTTAGGGAATAGGCTCTGAAGCACAGCTAGCCAAACCGAGCATCTCTCCTGGCCTGGACATCCAGGGAGTAATGCTTGGTGAAAGTGTGTACCGTTTTCCAGGTAACAGCTTGACATATCTCTAAGATAGGGATGTCTCGCGGCAGCTAGAGACGCGCTGTACCTCTGGTAGAATGAGCCCTCAGGCCAGAGGGGAGAACTCTCCCAGTTTCTGATAACAAATTGGATACAAGAGACAATCCATGGCAATTGATCTCTTAGTGGCGAGCCTCCTTTCCCGACCTCACCATAAGTGAGAAAAAGTTGGAGGATTCAGAACCTGTGACCCTTGGTACATTCTATATAGTAACTTAGGGCCCTCTTAACGTCTAAACTGTGCAATCCTCTCACCAGAGGAGGAATGTTCAGTGAAAACACTGAAGGAGATAGATTGTTAAGATGGAAATCTGAGACCACCTTAGGCAAAAACTTCCTGTTAGTCCTGAGGACTACCTTATCCCTGTGGAAAGAAATAAAGTCAGCTTCTACTGACAAGGCTTGCAACTCACTTATGCGTCTGGAAGTGATAGCCACTAGGAAAACAGTTTCCAAGTTAAGTGTAAGCTCTGCAGAAGAGGAGGTTCAAAGAGTTGCATTAACTGGGCAATGCAACATTAAGGTCCCAGGCAGGGGCCGGATCCCTAAAAGGTGGATTAGTATGAAGTAATCCTTTAAAAAACTTGGAAAATACAGGGTGAGCGGAAAGAGAGGAGGCCTTTCCTGCTGAAACAAAAGCAGAGACAGCTGCCAAATGTACTTTCAGGGTAGCTGGTCTCAGGCCCAGAGAATTAAGATGGACCATATAGTCCAAAACAATGGGCAAATCAGCAGATTCCGGGGAAATATGTTTCCCAGCACACCAAATGGAAAACCTTTTCCACTTAGAATTATAAGTAGCCCTAGTGGAAGGCTTCCTAGAAGCCTTTAGAATTTCAAGAACACCCTGAGAAAGGTGTAGGTCAGCAAATTCTAACTCCTCAAGAGCCAGGCCTTGAGGTTGAGGGATTTGAGGTTCGGATACCAAACTCTCCCCTGGGCACAGGTTAACAGGTTGTGATTCCTGGGGAGACACAAGGGAAGATGGACTGTTAGGGACAGAAGGAGTGTGGGTACCAGGGCTGCCTGGCCCAATCTGAGGCAATCAGAATCACCCTGCAAGGCTGGGATCTGATTTTGACTAGCACCTCGAAAAGGAGAGGGAAGGGGGGAAGGCATAAAGAAACTTCCCTTCCCAATCTAGGAGAAAGGCATCCAGGGGGACTGAGCCCAACACTGGGGGCCTGCAACAGAACAGTGGAAGTTGGTGATTGTCTGGGGCTGCAAAAAGATCTATCTGAGGGGAGCCCCATCTGGCAAAAAACTATCCCCAGTACTTGAGGATCCAGAGACCATTCGTGATGGCCCTGGGAAATCCTGCTGAGAGCATCTGCTAGGACATTGTCCTTTCCTGGAAGATGAACTGCTATGAGGGAAGTGTTCAGGGAATAGGCCAGAGACCACAACTTCATTGCCTCGGTGCAAAAGGCCGAAGACCGAGTGCCCCCCTGCTTGTTGATGTACCACATTGTTGTGGTGTTGTCTGTTCTGACTTGTACCACTTTGTTCTGAACAGACGCAGAAAACACTTGAAGTGCTAAAAAGACAGCTCTGAGTTCCAGCAAATTGATGTGGAGCAGAGATTCCTGGGGACCACACTCCTGAGTGGAGAGATCGCCCTGTGGGCCCCCACCCCAGGAGGGAAGCATCTGTAGTGAGGGTCAAGGAGTGAGACAGAGGAATGAAGGGGACCCCCAGTCTCAAATTGCTCTGATCCTGCCACCACTGGAGGGCCTGGATCAGGGTTCGGGTCACTGGGACCAACTTGGAAAGGGGATCTCTTTTCTGAGACCAAAAGGCTCTCAAGTGAAACTGAATGTCCCTCATCTGAAATCTTGCTCCTTGCATTACGGCTGTGGACGCAGCCATGTGCCCCAGGAGCTGCAAAAAGTGTCTTGCTGGTCGAGAGACCTGCAGAGTGAAGGAGGAGGCCAGAGCCACCAAGTTCCTTACCCTCTCTAAGGGTAGAAAGGCTCTGGCCTGCTTTGTGTCCAATTCTGCACCTATGAAGGTAAGCACCTGAACTGGTTCCAGAACTGACTTTGGAAGATTTAGCAAGAAGCCCAAGGAGGTGAGCAGCTGCTGGGTAACTTGCAGGTGAAATTTACCTGTTCTGGGACTGCCTACAATGAGCCAGTCACCCAGATAGGAAAACAACAATCGCTTGCCTCCTTAAATGAGCAACTGCTACTGCTAGACATTTTGTGAATACCCTTGGGGCAGAGGGTGAGCTCAAGGGCATTGCTCTGAACTGGTAGTGACCTGAGGGCAGTTCGAATCTGAGGTACTTTTGTGGGAGCTTCTGATTAGGACGGAAAATAGGCATCCTTGAGGTCCAGGGAGGCTAGCCAGTCCCCTGGCCTTAGAGAGGTAAAATCATTGCCAGAGTCACCATTCTGAACTTTGGTTTCAAAAGGTGTTTGTTCAGATATCTGAGGTCTAAAATGGGCCGCATTCTCCTTTTTTTGGGTAAGGAAATATCTGGAGTACAGACCCTTGCCCTGATGTAGGGAGACCCTTTCTACAACTCTGAGAGCCAGGAGGGTTGAGACTTCTGTTTCTAGAGAAAAAGTCTCAAAGAGTTTGAGGTGGAAAGATCTGATTCTCATCTTTGGGAACTTTTGAAGCTGAGAACCAGACCCTGGCTTACTACTTCCAGGACCCACTTGTCTGAAGTTAGAGACACCCAGTTCTGAATGAAGTAAGCTAACCTGCCCCTACGGGTAAAGGAGAATCGGCCCTGGGCACCCATCAGGGTGTCTGTTTGGCAGGTGCTTTAGGCTGAGAGGTGGGAGCAGGCCTGCCCACACCGTCTGCCTCTGCCTCTGAAGAACCCCTCTGAGCATAAGCAGAGGAGGCCTGGGTTTGGTAAAAGGCCTGTGGAAAGGCCTACCCTACCCCTGGGGTTCGCCTCGAGGAGTGGCTTGCCGCCTCCTTGGCTTGGGCACTCTTATAGGTAGTCCTATATTCATCCATTTTCTTCATATAATTCTCTGTCTGCTCCCCAAACAGAGAATTTGCCACCACAGGAAAATCCATAGCCTTAGTCTGGGTATCCTGTGACAAGCTAGTACACCTGAGCCAGACCAACCTACAAAAAGCTACAGATGTAGCCATGACTCTAGAGGATACATCATTAAAATCCACAGCAGCATGAAACTGCACCTTGGATGCCTCAATGCCATCAGCAGCCACCTGTTCCAGCTCATCAGCAAGCTGGCCTGAGGCCTGTTTGGCCAAAGCCATGACAGTGTCCCATCTACATTTTTGATACCTTGCTACATAAGCCATGTAATTTGCTTGCCTGAGTCCCAAGGACGCTGCCATGTATTGTTTTTAGCCATGGCATCAATCTTCCTGGAATCCTTGTCAGGAGGATGTGAAGCCAGGGAATATTAGCTTTATCACAGGCTGCAGCCTGAACCACCTAACATGACTGCATTGCTGTGAAAATTCTGTATCAGGACCTGACAGGTGTACCTCCTGTCCATCTTTTTATCCACAGGAGGCACAGAATTAGGAGTTTTAAAATCTTTATTGTTTGTTTCCTGAAAGATTTATGCAAAGGAATAGACAATCTCCTAGACTCTGGTATATCCATCATTTCTACAAAATCAGGTTCCTCTTGCTCAACCACAGCTTCCTCTAATGGAGCTGGAGGTTTCAGCAACTTTTTTGTAAAACATAAAGTGAGAGGGGGACTCAGAAAGCACAGGGGGAGATTCTAAAGGTCTGTCTGGGGAGATGTCCGGTTCAATGGGCACACCCAGACCCTCCAAGTCACATTCATACTGTTCATAATCATCCTCCCCCTCCTCTGGTTCATAAAACTCCTCAACATCATATTTCTGAACCGATGGAACCGACCGAACCAACCTTTTACCAGACAGTGGCGGTTCGGACAGAACCGGAGAAAGTGACTGGACAATCTGAATAGCTCTTGCTATCTCTGCAGCAGTTGGAGAAGGAATTTTGGGCTCCACACCTGCTGATTTTCTTGTTTTCTTTACTGGAATTGGCTCATCCGAGCCAGCTTTGCGTTGGCCCGAGGAAGTCTAGCCCTGGTCAGAGGGCACTCCCTCCGTTCGTTGGCACAGAACCGGGCTGGCCATCCGGGTCAGCGGACTTTTGGCCTCGCCCTGAGCCTGCCAACTCTTTATCCAGGGTGGCTGCAAGGAAATTTTACAAATCTGGCAGTCTGAATTGAGGTGGTCAAACCCCAGACAATATACATGTGGTGTGTGGGTCAGCCTTGGCAAAGACTTCCCCACAAAGCATCTCATGTTGAAACCCAGTGGGCCGGTTTTCTTTTGGGTTTCTCAGACATAATGCCAGCCTAACAAAAACTTGCCCTTTTAAATGGCAGTGCCAGGCAAGACACACCTTATGGTTCCTAACCGTGTCACGGTCTTGGAAAAAACCATAATAAATTCGCTTTTTAGAACCGATAAGAACTGGAACCGCACTCTAAAACCTCTAATTTTGTAAACTTAAAGTTTTAAAGAAGCTGATCGGGTTCAAAACCGAACCGATAACATTTACAAGTTCCACACAGAATTAAAACATAAATTACTTACGATACCACAGACAGAGCTTGAACCGATCGGTTTTGCGGTTAAAATAAAAATATTCTCGGTTAAATTGAACCGAGAAAACACTGTTTAAACCAAGAAATGAACCGAGCAGTAGGAGAAATCTCCGGAGCGACTGTTCAGTGAGGCGGAGTAAAGAATCTGACAGTTTGTGTTTGAAATAACCCAGACAGAGCTTCTCTAATAGATCTCGTGCTCTAAGTTCCATTCTTAGAATGGAGTTAACTCTTTCACCTCCGGAGCAGTTCTAATGGTGGGACAAACTGCAATTGTCATAATATAGCAAGACTTCATGTTGTTTGAATTAACAACATGCAGTGTGCTCCTCAGTGACATCACATCCTGTCTTTAAGACTACATGAAATGGCTGTTGCTATAATTTGATTTATACATTACTTAGTTATTTATATCGCAAGACACCTGTCCCCAACAGGTAAACCACCTCATTTGAAAGATCTTTTCATGGGCTTTTACAATTTGAGTGACCCACACAATGTTTACTGTCCCTTTAAATGGGGGGTACTTTGTACTGTATGTTCACCTTTAAGTGGCCTGCTCCAAATGGCAGACTAGAAATTTCCCAATTCTTCATTTGGGGGAGTGCTGATATGATCTACTTATACTTCCAGATTGACAGACTGTCATTTATATTTTCTCTCTTTTAGGTTATGTGGCAGAGCTATAGAAATGGACAGACTGCAAAATTGTTTTTATCTTCACTGTTAATGTTTCACTTTCCCATTGGTTTTGCTTGTATATGTATTTAATGTAATACTGATGACCTAAGTGCCCCTATTCTATTGCTATTGCCCCTTTAAAGAGCTAGTAGAATTGAAAATAGCAGACAGGAAAATGTTACAAATTTTAAGAAGTAGTCAGCTGTAACTGTTTAGTTATGAAGTATTTTTCTGTTTCCTCATTCAAAAATTTTCTGTGTGAGAGTATTATGCTGGATGAGTAGAACAGCATTCTGCCTGGCAGCAGCCATATCTAGTTCTATTCCCTCCATTGCATCATCGGCATTGTGACCTCACTGACTGTGACATCACAGGCGATGGACCTGGCAGCTATTGAGTAGCTCTTTCTGAGAAGCTGTGATGTCACAGTCAGTGAGGTCACAATGCAGATGATGTAGTGAGGGAACAGAACTATATATGTCCGCTGCCAGACAGGGTGCTGTTCCACAGACCACAGCTACCAACATCAGATAAAAAATCTTATAATTACCCAAAGGAAAAAGAAAAAGCATCTCAGATATAAAAGGTAATAATGGTCGACTGCTTTTAAAAATTAATATTAAAGAGCTAGTGGAGCCAAAACAGACAGACAGGAAAATAATACAACTTTTAAGTAGTAGTCAGTTGTAACTTTTTATTTCTGAAGTATTTTTCCGTTTCCTTTTGCTCATTAGAAAGTCTTCTACATGATGATATTGTGCTGGATGTGTGAAACAGCTCTTAGCCAGGCAGCTGACATATCTAACTCCACTGCCCCACACTACATCATCAGCATTGTGATCTCACTGACAGTGACATCACAAGTGAATGACCTGCCAGTCGCTCACTTGCTGTTCCTAAGTAGCAGTGATGTCACAGTCAATGAGGTCACAATGCTGATGATGTAGTGTGGGGAAGTAGCGCAAGATATGTCAGCTGCCAGGCTAAGAGCTGTTCCACACATCATACCTACTAACATCAGGTAATCAATCGTTTAATTAAACAAAGGGAAAAGAAAAAGTATCTTGAATATAAAAGGTAATAGTTGGCTGCTTTTAAAATCTAATTTTAGTTCTAGGCAGTACACTAGCTCCTTAATTTTAGGCAGTACACTAGCTCTTTAAGATGAATTAGTGGGATTACTACTTTACAAACTGAGGTATAAAGGCATGGGAACTGGGTTTGACACACTCGATAAAGTAATTGGGACATTACAAAATGCATCAAGGAATGTGTGTTCAGGGAGCTGCACTGTCTTTTTCCAGCATTTTTAACTGTATGACTTTGGACTACATGAAATAAAAGCTCTTTTGACACAAGTGCTCTCACAAGTGACTTTTATCAGTCGGATCTAAGCAGTATATGGGGTTCAGATCTGGTTGCTTTGTTTATGTTCTTTTTGATACTGCACCAGTACACCCCCAGGTGCTGCATTTGGCTTGTTGAACTTACCATACATTACCTGTTTCAGGAGGTATTTGAAAATACTGTACCTGAGTTTCTGCCCCAGCTTATTTACTTATTATGGAGATCTGCTGCCGTTGATTATGACAACTTCTCACCAGAGAGTGCACAAGGGTGGTGGTGATCCCGAAAATAGCAGCCAATACATACAACACTGATTTGGGCGCTAACACCAGCCTCATTAAAGATGATTCTGGCCAGCCAGGTGGTGCAGAGGGCTAAGGCGCTGGACGCCACACCTCAAACCATGCCGGCGACCCAGGTTCGGGAATGGACTCGGGCGCCGGGGGTCAGCAGGGAAAGGGGTAGGATTGAGTGTCCCTAGGACTGCTCTCCTTCCCTGGGGAGGGTTAGGGACGCATGATCACTCTGCAGTGGACCCCGGTGGAGACCAGGGGCACAACAGAGGGATCGCATGAAGGGGAACACCAGAAAAATGGAAATACCGCTCGCTGGCCGCTGGATGACAGCTCTCTGTCCCCGGTTGCCTCCAGTGCCTTCCCGGGGTCTCTTTCTCCACAGCAGCATCCCCAGGCCCTAAAAAGAGTGTGCTGGGGTCATCCCTCTCCCCCTGATGCCTTCTCCCTCGGAGGAGGGGGGCCCGCCCAGTGAAGGGATACACCAGGATATCCCGGGCATCGGCTGCAATACGAGGAGTAAGAGGAGAGCTGGGTTAGGACAGGAGAGGCTATCGGGAAACATGCAGAGCCTGAAGGAGTGGCAGCCTGTGAGCATGAGGGTGAAAAAAGAATATACAAAAAAAAAAGATGATTCCACCAGCTCTCTTGTAAGGGTACTTAATTTATTGAAAAATAAAAAAAACTGACACCATGGCAGGATAACACTTGACGTGTTTCAGGTCTCCTAGACCCTTTCTCAAAAGCTAATTTACCCTGATAAATCCAACACAATAAATACCCCATTCCATGCTTACCAGTCATGACAAGAGCAACTCTGATGTGGAACAAGATAACAGGGGTCCTTTTTTATATCAAAATCAAGACAATGCAGAAACACCACAACGTCAACCAACATCCCAATATCAGGTCAGGTCATGAGGAGGCCCAGGTTCAATTATCAGAACAGTGAAGCAGATGAAAAAGAACCAGAAGGGGCATTACAAAGAGGAAATTATCATTTTCAAGGCCAGAACAAAGGGAGGGGGCAGGGGCAGAACAAACGCCACAATTTCAGACAGTGGCGGAGATATAAGAAAATAATTATAGTGTATGGTAGAACGCTGTTGAGCATGGAAATCCATGCTCCCAACAGCATTGCTGTGCTGCACTAGCTACGTCATCATAGCTGTTGTGCTGCACTAGCTATGTAGCTAGTGCAGCATAACACCGAGAAGGTGTGTGCTGGAAGGGTGCGCATGCACTGGAGTGGACCGGCAATGCACTAACAACGCCATGTGGTGAAATGGGCCACAGAACAGAAACCACAACGAGAATCTAAAGAAAAGTAAGGGTAGACTTTTACAGCTACCATACTGCTATAAAAGATTGTATGATCACTCATACACTACTAGGGTATTTTTCAACTCCTCGAGGTTTCCATGGTAAAGAGAGACTTCGAGCTGCACTCAAGGTTCCAAAGTTACCATGGAAACCCCCTGAGTGAAAAATACTGCTATGTATGAGCCATCATACACAATCCTCTATGTTATACCCAGCTCCTAATTATAAATCTTTCTGACCAAGTGTTAAGTGATGCAGTAACAAGTGTCTTACAAAAAGGACTTATGTTTGCCACCACGAACCCAATCAATGAGGTCCAAACTATTGTGGACCTAAATCGAACTTGTAGAAAACTGAATCTCAAGTCCTTTTTTCACAAGAAACAATTGAGCACAGAGGTTCAAAATGCAGAGCAAGATCGTTTAAAGCCAAATTCAATTTTCTGCCCCCCCCCCAGTCCTGCAGTCACTATTTTTAAAACTTTGGTGGAACAGAACCTTGAAGTTCTGTTTTCGAATCCCCCAGAGCCAATTTTCACAATATGTCTAAAGATGAAATTGATGCCTTAAAAAATTTACAATCTGACAAGCATACCTCTCAACCTCCTGTCTCATAAATCAGGGACAAAGCTTAAAAACTATCAGGGACAAATGACAAAAATCAGGGACACATCTTCAAAATTAGTGATATCCACTCGGGAAGCTGGTAGAATAAGGGGCTTAGTGCAAAACACATTTTCTAGGGAAGAACAAGTCTGTAACTTTATTGTTTGGCATTATTCTGTGCTTACAACCCCCACTGTTTGGTCACGGAAACACAATTTTTAGGAGGGACAGAGTAACATTTTGAGGCAAAAACAGGGATGTCCCTGAAAATCAGGGACAGTTGAGAGGTATGCTGACAAGCAAATTATTATCAAACAAGCAGATAAAGGGGAATGTGTTGTTATTCAGAAAAAGGAAAACTATGTTGAAGAGTTTCTTATGCAGTTAAATAGTGAGACATTTTACTAGAAACTAGACACTGATTCAACTTGGGACTTTAAACATTCAATTCATGAAGAATAAATCAGGCATTTAGTAAAAAAAATAATTTCAGCAAAAACAAGAGACTTTTTAACGACACCCAATCCCATCCAGGCAACCTTTTACGCAATTCCAAAAGTACATTAAAACAAAATGGAACCACCAGGGAGACCTACTGTGAGTGAGAGCGGCTCATTGACAGAGCCAGTCTCACAATTTGTGGACACACATTTAAAGACATTTGTAGAAAAGTTGCCATCTTACGTTAAAGATACGAAGTATCTACTAAATATATGTGAGTATCTTGTGCTCGATGACAATATCAAGTTTGTGACTTTAGACATCTATTCATTATACACAAATGTGCCACATGAGGGGGCACTAGATGCGGCTGCCTTCTATCAGAATACTAGGACTAATAGCACAAATGTACCAACTGAGTTTATTGTAAAACATTTGGAAAATGTGCTGAAACATAATGTATTCATATTTGACTCCAGAATGTATTTGCAAGTAAAAAGGACAGCTATGGGGGCCACTTGCACCCCCTTGATAGCTAATTTATACATTGGGAGATGGGAAGAGCAGTATGTAACAAGCAATGACAATCCCTATAGAAACAAGATAATATACTGGGGTCATTATATAGATGATGTGTTGCTTGTATGAGGGGGGGGATGAGGTTGAATTAAATGACTTTATTCAGTATTTGCATAATACAAATGAACATTTAAGGTTCATCTATAACTATGATGATTGGAAGGTGGATTACCTAGATGTAACCTTAAGCAAACATGATCAGGGCCACATAGATACCAGCCTATATAGAAAGTCAGTGGATGGCAATGGGTTACCAACTTCATCAAGTTGCCATTCACTACATGTCCATCAGAATACCCTGAAAGGACAGTTCCTATGGGCCAGACGGAACTGTAGAAGGTAGGACAGCTACTAACAGGAAGCAATTACCTTGGCACATAGGTTGCAAATACAAGGTTACAGTGCTACAACATAGAAAAAGCCAGAAAAATTATGGATTCCACAGAAAGGAGTACAATATTGCGGGATGAAGAATGCACACAACCACGAGAGGTACACAGTTTTAATTTTGTTACGACTTACTCTCAATAAGCACAAGAAGTTAGGGAGATTGTGTGTAAACATCGGAATGTTTTAGGTAGTGATCCTGCACCCAAAGAGCTATTGCAGACATACCCACGCATCCTTTACAGGCGTGCTCCAACTCTGAAAGATAAATTGGTGCACAGCCACCTTGTGGAAAGTAAGGAGAACACTTGGTTAGATAGTGCCAAAGGCTGCTATAGATGTCGTAGATGTATGTATTGTGACTCAGTTAAAAATTGTTCCACATTCACCAGTGTTAACACCAAACAAGAATTTGAAATCAGACAGTTAACAACGTGTGATGCAACAGGGGCTGTCTACCTCACTCAGTGTACCCACATGGCCCTTTATGTAGGAAAGATGAAACGAACTTCCAAGCAGCATCTAGGTGAGCACATGAGGGCCATAGAAAGATAAGATCCCCCATAAGCTACAGTTATGCATATTAGTACCAGTGGCACCGATGAACGTAAGTTTGAGTTTGGCATTATTGATGAAGTAAGCAGAAACCCACTTGGTGGCAACCTTAACAACCTGCCCTTAAGAGAGTCATACTGGATTATAAAACTCAGGGCAACTCAATACTCAGGTTTAAACACTGGGTTTGATCTAAAACCATATTTATGCATCAAATAATTTTATGTATGTGTTGCAATCCATCACCTCTGTGTGTTTGATTGTATGCTATAGGACTGATAATTTTGTTAAGAATATTGAAGCTCCTATAAATTATGAATTCTAGATAAATAATGTGTATATTATATGTGGATTTAACCCCCCCCCTCTTTAATCTGATATTCCTTACCTGTCCTATTGTAAGGAAATATTTTAAAGCATGTTTTTTTTAATGGTGATTTTAATGGTGAAGGTAGGGTTAACAAAGAAGTAAAAAGCTTTGTATTTAAACACATGGTATTGTTGCACCAATGGAATTAAGATAGTCATTATGATGTCATGATTGGTAAGTGTGGGGTGGGGTATTTATTGTGTTGGGTATATCAGGGTAAACTGGCTTTTGAGAAAGGACCTAGGGAGACCTGAAATGCAACAAGCATTATTCTGACATGGTGTCAGTTGTTTTATTATTTTTCAATAAATGAAGTAACCTTACAAGAGAACTGGTGGAGTCACCTTTAATGAGGCTGGTGTTAGTGCCCAAATTGGTGGTGTTGTATGCATTGATTATGTTTGTTACTACTATATTTTTTTATATTATTTTAATTGGTTTTTGTGTGTATTAAATTTTAATGTACAATAACCTGAGCCTCTGGGGAAGGGAGTCCAATCAAATAATTTACTACTTATACTATTATTATAGATCAAGGGAATGCTCCCAACCAATCGGAGTGCTCCTTTCCTCTGCACGTGAGGCACTCTTATTCCATGAAGAGTGTTTCAAGCGCAGATGCCCTGGAAATGAGCACATTCTGAAAAGTTTTTTTTTTTAAATATAGTATTAGTCGCTCTTGATCAATAATATATTAATACATCCCCCGTTGCCACTCATTGCTGAAAACAAGTGGTTTCACTTGCATTCAGCTGGAGCCAGAACAGCTAAGCTTCGCTTCGTAGTTCTCACTCCAGCTGAAGGAGTGTGAAACCATTCCAAGGGATGTATAAATACATACTAGACTTCCAATTTTAAAACAAGTTTGAGAGTGTGTGATTTTTCTGTCATCTACCATCTATTTTACTTCACAAAAAAAGTTGTTTGGAGCATTGCAATCTAGACAATTATCTCACAATTGCCTGTATAAGAAAATACTTGTAATAATTCCCCTCTACCCAGTGTTTGAGAGGCTTTGGTGCTGTATGACTAGCTAGAGCTCTAACATGATGAATATCAAATGAAATGTGGCATAATATAAAAGGATTTAGAAACAAATTTGAATAGGAGGGATCAATATCAGGAGTTTCAAAGCAGTATGCAATGAGCTATATAAGAAAATATTCTAATATGTATTTTATTTATTTATTTTGAAAAGTTTCACTGTGAAAGACATACTGAGCTACTCTAGCATGTGTCCGGATGTATCCTGTGGGAAAGGGAAGAGGGGATACAATATTGAATACAGAATCAAAAAAACAATTAAAATATACATAGAGGTAAATCTGTACATAAAACATTAAGGCAAATACCAAACATTCATGTGGGATAGACAGACGGTACTTGTAATCATATGTAGACTGAATCCATATATTCTTTTAGTTATCATATGCACACACACTGACTCAGTACACATGAACACAATCATAAACATACACATAGCACACATCAAACACATATATATTATGCTTTAAAACGACTTGTGGTAGGAGGGGGACTTTCACAGGAAAGGGGGATGGGGAAGAAAGATTGGATAGCCAGATTGGCCTGCACCCTTCTGGGGTGTTAACCCCACACGAACATGCCTGGACATGAACTGCTTTAATGGATCACCATACCATGTATGGGTAACCTGTGAAGTGGGAGCATGAGGAACGGCACCATCCGTTACGGTGACACCTTCCTCGTGCAATCCACTCACAGCGACTGACAGGTAGGATGACCGGATGTGGGGGTGGGCGAACTAGGCGACAGGATGTCGCTATACGTATGTGTGTAGGGGGGTGAGGAGCGACGCGGCGTGGGCTGGGAAGGGGGCATGGAGGCGGTGAGGGGTGGCGCTGTGGTTGTTGGTGAGCTGCGTCGTGGCGTTGGGGATTGGGCAATGGCTAGGGTGGCTGGGGTGCTGGAGTTCGGGTCTGGCGCTAATGCATTTTTATTGCACCTGGTCGAACCTTTTATTTTTACTACTTTCACCCTCCCCAACATGCACCCCCTAAAGTTGAGAATCCCTGTAGGAGGTGCGGGGGCAAAGCCCCCGCGAGGGGAGGTTGGTGGGAGCAGCCCCTCACAGAAAGTAGTAAAACATGTCCTGGCACCATTGTGCTGAGTGCGCCAGGGTTGTCAGGTGCGAAGGTATGTTCAGCACTCTGGCTAACGAGCAACTCTTGGCCGATCGCCCCAGGCGTTCGCCCGTTATCCTGAACCCCACATATGTAATACTGTCATGGTGACCACTCTTACAGTTTTAAGAGTGGTCTGATGTGTATTTTTAGGGAATGAAAACCACAGACTGAAGGTGAGAAGTTATGATACCTTAAAAATGTAAACAAGACCACTCTTATAAACATAAGAGTGGTCTTCATTGCAGTATTAATATATTATTGATCAACGTCAATCAAAAAATAATCCCCCCTAAAAAAACTCCCCAAATGTGCCTGTTTCCATGACACTTGCACATGATAGACTCTTTACATAATAAGCGTCCCTCATGGGCAAAGGAAAGGAGCACTGTGATTGCTCAGGATTGGCCACTCAGTCTATGATGACTTAACAGTCAGCAGGTATATTAAAATATGGTACTCTGAGTGCATCGAAACCAAGTGAGACTTGCTCCAGTTAAAAGGTACCAACCTTTTTATCCAAAGTTACATTCATAGCATTACTAACTGTATTAGTCATTTCACTACCAGAAATTTTCCAAAACAAGTTCATTTGCAGGCTGAAGAATTGTTGAAAATGAATAAAGAGAATGACATGCTCAATAAATTATGGAAATTTATCTGAGGGGAGCCTTTTTTTTTTGTTAAGTTAATAAGACCTGTCTGCCATTTCGACTGTACTTTTCTTAGATACATAGATACATAGACAGTGTCGGCAGATAAGGGCCTATGGCCCACCCAGTCTGCCCATTTGAGCTTGTAAGTTCAGTTTGTTTTCCTAGAAGTCTGTTGCCCCTTACCCCTGACCTCCAGAATTCCTTTATGTCTATCCCATGCATTCTTAAATCCCGTGATTGTTTCATTTATTATAATTTTCATGGCAGCAAATTATTATTTACTTCAAACAAATTTCTGTTTACAAGGGAAATACCATTTGATTACAGTAATTAGCAGTGTTATGTATGTAACTTTGGACAGCAAATGTCACACACACACTTCTGGCATGCTTTTACTGGAGACTGATACCAACATATTGCAAGTCATTGGCACCCATCCAGCTGCTTGTGCACCTCCTTCAGCAGGCCAATGGTGCAACCTAGGTGCCATGGGTGACCACATAGTGCCAGCTCACGCTATTGAAATTCAGAAGCTGGTGAGCATAGAGTACAGAGAAAGGTGGAAAGGATCAGGAGTGCAAAGGTGGGAAACTGCACATCTGAAGACCTGGGTTTAAATCCCACAGCCTCCACTTGCATACTGTGTGACCCTGAGCAAGTCACTTAACTTCCCTGTGCTCCCAGGTCACACCTGTAAACAAGCTTTCAGCTTAGTGTGCTACTCCTGGTTAAACAATTGAATATATATATATATATATATATATATATATATATATATATTGATCACAAATGAAGGAGCCAGAATCTGTATACATCAGAGACCTGGCTCCTACCCTGGTCCCACTCAGCAGCATGAATGAGCTTGGCAGGTCCTGATCCTCTTCCCTTCTGGAAGGGTGGCCTCACCATAAATAAACTGCTCATGTGGTACGCCAGCAGGGGAGGTTTGGATGGAAACGCTACAAGTGGAGAACCATGAACTAGACCGTAGATGGGGGACTGGATCCCAGAACAGGGACTGGATCCTGGAATGGGCAAGGAAGGTGGGAGGTCAAACAGTAGAGATAATAAGAAATAAATAGAAAAATATGTTAAAAGTGCCCCAAAGGTATGGTAGAATAAAGACCTTCACACATCACAATGGCATCCTCTGGGGCTTTGACCTTTGCACTGGATACTAACGGGTTGTATAGGAGATCCACTGGGGGCAACTGAAGCTGCAGGAGTACTCACACACAGGGGGTGGCAGTCTGAAAGATCCCAGACCAGTCTATGTCAGGATGGGATTGAGATGGCAGTTCTTTGTCCAGGGTATGAATACAGAATTGAAAGACAAAAAATGAAGTTTTCCCAAAAACTATTTTCCAGTTTAGCTGCATGCTATGAATTATCACTTTCTTTCACAGTATTCTTTACCTCCCTCGAATTACAAAGAAACAAAATACTAGTGTTTGAGAATGGTTTTGTAAAAATGCGAACCTCTGGCTTATCTATTTATGGCTCTAAAATACACAAGAGGTACCATGCAGGGAAGGATTAACCCCAGCTCACAAAGTGCTGGACTCATAAATACTAATCCCATTAACAGCATTCCGAGTTTGGTTTAGCTGCTCAGTCCTTGTGACAGTGTTGCTGTAATCCTGAACGATTGCTACTCAAAGAGATGAATCTGCGTTGCTCTGAAGCTTGGCTCAGCTGTGCAGTTGTAGGTTACATATGAATTATTACCTGTATGCACTCTGTCAACATTTACTATTCCCTTTAACTGCTGACAGTTCCAGAGGCAGGCCTAGACAGATCAATTTAGAGGAGATGGGACCAGATTTTACAAGAGGCTTGTGGGCTGAAAGCCCCCCTCTTCAAATGTGTGTTGCAAGAACCAACTTGTGACACTTCTGGATTTTCCATTAATGTACCGCAACTGTGGAATTTCTCTTTACTTCAGTCTGCAATGTTTTGAAATGCCAATGTGCATATATACGAATCACATTTAACAAATGAGGACATTTTAAGGACATAGCATCCAATTGGTCATAAATTGTGATTTTCACTACATTATAGAAAAGCAGCTCAGGGTTTCGTGACAGACTAGAGCTCTGAGTTGCATTTAGCAGATCAATGCTGAGACCTAGTAGGGTCACGGTACTCAGACAGTCTTTGACAGTTCCTTACTCCTACCTCAATGGTCTAACTATACTTTCCCAAACTGATAAGAACAGCATCGGTCAACCAATTTAAATTATTGCAAACATGGAAAAGTGACTTCAGATGTACTCTATGGAAAATATGGATGATCTCAACAACTAAAAACTAATAGACAGCCACTTAACCTGGCTGTATCAGTGTAGTGCTGCTACTACTATGTGGAAGACCAAGGTTCCTCTCAAGCTCTTGACTCCCATCACTGGTCTGAAGGGGACTCAGCAGCACTGCAGAAGCAGTACTTTCAGTATCCAGAGAAGGAGTACCACTTGCCCTGCAGCAATAGTGCCTCCTTTGGCAAGGTGCTGGGACCTAGTAAGTATCATGGGTGACTACACAATGTTAGCCCGCCTCCCCAGAAAATCAGCATGGTGTAGCAGCAACACTAAAGGGAGGTGGGTGGGAACAGCACCAAATACAGAGGAAAAATTGGTACACACTAGAAAGGATGGCATTCAAGCTTCTCCCTGCTCCAGTGTCTCTGGCAGGCTCCAGATGCTTCACTCTTTGCATTGGCCCAGGTGAAGCCTCATTATAGAGGCATTACATAGGAGTGTTAGCATCAGCATCTGTGGATGGCGTCTCTGTTAGCAGATTAATACATTTTCACTTTGTCACCAGCCTTTAGTGTTGTGCACCATTTTCTTCTATCTTCATGGGGAGGTTAGGCCAGCTTTGGAGACAAAGCCACAGGCTCAGTCAGATGGCAATAGCTGGATGACAACCATGGGATGCAGGCAAAGCTTCAAAGGGGGAGCCATGAAGTCACAGCCAAACGTATGCTGGGGGCCTCGTTGGATAACAAGCTAAATTAAAATGATTAAATGACTTAGAATGTTCTTTAGCCACTTACAGTGAAAACTATGCTCACTTGTTGCCCACACAGTATAGTCCTGTAATATCCCTTTTTAGTGGTTAAATAAGGTTCCCCCATTTCAAGCCCCTTGGAGAACTAGTCCCATTTCTAGTGAACAGGAAATCATGAGCTATTATTCCTTGAGACGTACTACTCAACTGCCTCACAGTATGAGGAACAGCCCCTTAGTTTACCCCTCAGATACCCAGGGTCATACATTAAGAGGGGGATGTCCAACAATCTACACTTAGATTTTAAAGCACAAATGTATATTAATCTTTGTGGAGAAATGAACAGCAGATTTAGGTAAACTTGAAAGCATAAATTGCCACCATCTCCTAAGCTTCTGCTTCTAAGGTGTCATGGAGTATCTGACATGTTGGCCTGTTTCTTACATTTTGAGCAGCAATGTCCCATAGCTGGATGGCAAAAGGTTGACAGTTGCACTCAGAGAATCCACTGCCTAGTCAAACAGTTGGTCATCATGTTCCTTGAAGACATCACTGATGGCCCAAGGAGGATGGTACAACAGAAGACTCCTAACATATACCAAAACCACTGATACAGCAAATGAATGCTAGGCATAATGGGTCTCAGGGTGACATAGAAAAGGCAGAGCCTACTGCATCATGTGCCCCTTTACCTGAAAATTGTTGGTTTTAATGCAGTTTTGTGAGATATAAAAACAGTAAATATTCTTTCTCATCAAAACCTGAGACGCGTGATCTACACCAAAGATAGCACTGAATATCATACGTGAATATGTCAATGGAGTAAAAGCATGCCACATGTATTGTAGGATTCCTATTGTGCAATGTTTGTTTGCTAAAGGAGAACATCCATATTCAAGCATACTTTTCTTATATGCAACAAAAACAAAGATTTTCAGGTGAAGAGGCACATTATTTAATGGGGCTGTTTCTTTCCTACAATACATCATCCTGAGATCAATTTCCTTTCAGCATTTAGTGGCTTAAAGTATAGGTGATGTATCCTTCAAAGCTTGAGCTCACCCATACATTAACAAGCTGATTGTCAAAAGAATTGGGGCTGGATTTTCAAAATAGCTGCTTGGAATACATCTCCCTACCACTCCTATCTTCAGGTCACCCATGAAGCTAGATCCCATTGTTTGTGGATTGAGTGGATAGCGACTATCTGCCCTGCTTTATAATAGTGTGTACAGTGCTTCCTCGGGCAGGCAGTAGTAGAGCTCTGACGTTTCAAATGCCCCTCAAACATCAGCTCTCTGTTCCACAAAGATGGGTCTCATGGACAGGCATTTTGAGAGGATGGGTCAGGGAAACAAATCAGGAGGGAAAACCCTGGACAGCCATTGGATGATGCTAACTGAAAAGTGCAGGTCTATCCTGGTATGATTCAGTTGTGGCATTAATTGGACCTAGCAGCTCTGGACATCTAATCAGCATGGTAGATGTTCGCAGAAGGGGAGGAGCAGTCTACACTACCAGAAGATTCTGTGGGATAATAGCTGCTGCTTAGGTAATTCTGTTTTCTGAGTTTAAACTGTGGGGAGCTAGGAGTGTGTGATTCAGTTTGCAGAAGGGGGAGCAGTCTACACTACCAGAAGATTCTGTGGGATAATAGCTGCTGCTAAGGTAATTCTGTTTTCTGAGTTTAAACTGAGGAGAGCTGGGATTGTGTTGCCAGGGCTGATACACTCTCATGACAGTCGGGTGTAGGCCCTAATCCCACCCTCCCCACCACTCCTCCCAGAGCTCAGCTCATTTATAGGGGAACACCTGCCCTGCAATTGGAGGTAAAGGCTTCACGTGCAGCTCATGTAGCTCTAGCCACTGGGGGTGGGGTTTAAAGGCTGGGACAGAGGAGCTTAGGGAGTTGTACACTTCCCTTATAAGTAACAGGGGTATCCGTTTACTGTGGGACTGTATCTAGGATTAATGGGTGACCCAATTAGTGGGAAGGGTTGTATCTTGGACTAGTGGGGAACCTGGTGGCTCACCCAAGGAAACCTACTTGGAGGGGGATGGGACCACACATCATCAGGGCCAACATCTTTGGGAGGGTGGTGGGGTGCACAGGGTGTAGGGTGGCCATGATACTGGACTGGGCTTGGAAGTTCAGTGGTTGCCTGGGTGTGCTACCAGCTGGCACAGCTTAAGGAGGAGGTTGAGGGGGTTAGGAGACAGTTGGGGGAAGGGGGGAGGTATGATTGGGAAATAGGGCAGGGGCTCTCCCACGGGGTTGCAACAAGCACTAGGGGTGGGGGCATAGGGAAAGGAGTGCAGGAGAGTACTCTGGGGTCCCATAGGGACCCTGACAGAGGGGGCCCAAAAGGAGGACACTACCAAGGAAGCAGGCAGTTATCTGGGGACCCCCCACAGAGGGGGGGCCAAAGGGAGGAAATTCTCAGGGAAGCAGGCAGATGGCTGGGGCTGGACAGAAGGAAGCAAGGTGGGGAGGTGGATCAGACCTTAAGCTCAGTAACCACTTCAGTTCTCTTCTTCTGCTTGAGGATGAAGGGGGTGATGTAGCCATGACAGGGGCAGTTAGAGATGGAAAGGGAGAGGGGGCAGGAGGAAGGGGCCAGAAAGCAGGAAGAACAGGGGGGAACTTGGAATGCAGGAAAATGGGGGGCAGGGGATCAGAGCAGGAGGAGGGGTTAGAGGCAGGAAAGCGCAAGGAGAAGGATCAGTTGGGAGGAAAGGGCAAGAAGAAGGACCAGAAGTACAAGGAGGATACAGTAAAGGGAGCTGAGGGTTTAGGCCAAGGGAGCATGACAGGCAAGGAGGGGCTGAACAGAGATGGGAAGGAAGGGAGGACAAGCCAGGCTAGTTTAGCAGATGGCGGGGAAGGACCAGTTGCGAGCAGTGATGGGGGGTAGCGGGGTACAGAAGGATACTCGAGAGGAGGAGAGGCATAGGATCGGAGGGGAGGGAGTGGCTAGGGTAAGTAAGGAGGAGGCAGCAGGTGGCACCCAGATAGGGGAAGGAGCAAGGAGCCGGCTGGGGAGAGGGGCCAGTAGAAAGGATGAGGGACAAGGAAGGGTGAGAAATGGAGGAAAAGGAGTGGTCAGAGTGCACCTGTTGGGGTTATTCCATGATCAGGGGTATCAAATGGGATAGGAAGGGGGAAGCCTGCCTGGTTAGAACAAAATGCTTCCCTGGACTAAGTGTGCACTGGGTCAAGCATGAGTTATATCAGCTGGCAAAGGATTGTGGGGGTTCCCTGGACATACTGGTCCACCTGGGTACCAATGACATTGAGGGAAATAGCGAGCTAGAGATACAGGCAAGGTTCAGGGAGCTTGCCAGGGTCTGTCATGACATAGAATGCGCAATTTCCTTCTCAGAAATCCTGCCGGTGACAAGAGCTAGTGGGGAATACAAAAGGTATATTAGGGAGATAAACCAGTAGCTCAGGGAGTGGTGTGGGGCCAGAGGGTATGGGTTGATGGGGGATTGGGGGAGACCTGAGAAGATAAGGGGCTGCATGCTAGAGATAGGCGCCATCTCAATTTGGGGGAAAGGGAAATCCTTAAGTTGAAAATAAAGGGGTTCATTGGTGAAAGGTAGGGTTTAAACTCGTGAAGTGGGAAGGGATGGGAGAAAAGGCTGTCGAGGGGGGTCCCAATAAAGGAGGGACTCTGTCTCCACCCCCCTGGGGAGCTGGAGGAACAGGGGAAAAGGCCGACTGGTAAGGTGCAGACCAGGGGAAGACAGAATCCCCATGGGAACACGAGCAGGGGAAATGGAAGTAAAGGGAAAGGGTGGAAGGTAGTCCTGCTAAATACCAGGAGCTTGGGCAATGAAATGCCTGAGCTCCAGGTGATTCTAACTGAGGGAGAGGTGGATGTGGCAGCAGTCACTGAGACCTGGGCCACCACAGGGCACGACTGGGACCTGAACCTGGAGGGTTACACCATGTTCAGAAAGGACAGGGGAGAGGGAAGGGGAGGAGGGGTAGCAATAATAGGCAAAAACTGCATTGGCATAGGAGGAGTAGAGGTGGCAGAAGGAACTGTGGAGGCGATTTGGGTCACCTTGATAACAAGAGGAGGCAAGAGAGTAAAAATAGGAGTGATGTATAGATCCCCTGCACTGGCAGAGGATCTGGAGGAGAGTCTGGTGGCAGATGTTGGGAGACACTGCAGATTGGGCAGGGGAAGGGTGGTGGTGTTGGGGGACTTAAACATGCCAGAAACAGACTGAGAGACTATGACATCCTTGGTGGACAGAGAACAGAGGTTGTTGGATGTCTTTCAGGACGCATTCTTAACTCAGCTGGTGGGGGAACCGACCAGGGAGGCGTGGGTACCGGATGTGATCCTGGCAGACAGTGACCAGATTGGGGGCCTGGAGGTAAGGGACCCGTTGGTGGGGAGCGACCATGCCACGGTCTGGTTCTGCCTGGACCTAGGAGGGGTAGAAGGCTGCACAAAGATGGAGATAACTGACTTCAGGGGCGGATTTCAAGGAAATGGGAAGGATCCTTAAGGGCATTTGGATGGGATTGGGCCAGACATGGACGCTGACAGTAGGTGGGAAATCATCAGCAGGGGGGTGCAGGATGCTGCCGGCACCTGTGCAAGAGTAAGACGCAAATGCGGTAGGGCCGGAAAACCCTGCTGGTGGACCAGGGAGGTTCAGGAGGTGGTGAGGGGCAAGAAGGTGGACTATAGGCAATTCAAGTGCTCAAGGAGTGAAAGGGATTGAGGGGAGTATGAGCTGATGGCCAGAAGGACCACTAGGGTGGTGAGGGCAGCTAAGGTAAGGAAGGAGCAGAACCTGGCCAGGGAAATTAGGAGAGAGAACAAGGGGTTCTTTAGATACATTGGAGGAAAATGAAGGGCGATGGGGCAGATTAGCGGGATTAAAATAGGGGAGGGATGGGCACAAGATCTGGGGAAGGAGGCTGAGGTACTAAATGAGTACTTCACCTCAGTTTTCAACAAGGAAAATGGGGGTGCTGCATCATACATGGGAGGAGACAGAGATACTGAGGGGAGGACCCTTACCGATCGGTGAGTCTGGGGAGGGGGGGCATCACTGGCAGGAGGGGGGGAAGACTAAGCAGGGGGACGAGGTAGTGGAGGTGGAAATCGTGGCAGAGAGAGTGAGGGAAGCCCTCAGGTCCCTTAAGACTGAGAAAGCGCCAGAACCAGATAAATTACATCCCAGAGTGCTGAAGGAGCTGGCAGATGTCCTGGCGAAACCCCTGGCGGAGCTTTTCAGAATCTCTCTGAGGACAGGGTGGGTGCCCCAGGACTGGAAGGTGACACATATAGTGCCTATCCACAAGGGGAGATCAAGGGAGGTGGAAGGGAACTACAGGCCCGTCAGCCTGACATCTGTGGTGGGCAAGGTGATGGAGGGCATTGTCAAGGAAAGGCTAGGGGGGGACCTGGAAAAGTCGGGGTGCCTGGATGATAGACAGCATGAATTTGCCCAGGTAAATCGTGTCAGACAAACCTTGTGGAGTTCTATGACTGGGTGACGAGTGCCTTGGGCCTGGGTAGACCGGTGGATGTCCTCTTTCTTGACTTCAGCAAGGCGTTTGACTCTGTTCCTCATGGGGGTCTGTTGGATAAGCTGGGAGAAATGGGGGTGGGGAACCAGATGATCAGATGGATAGGCAATTTGCTCCAGGACTGGACCCAGAGTGTCATGATTGGCAGGATAGTCTCATCCCCAAGGAGGGTCATTAGTAGGGTCCCACAAGGAATCGGTCCTTGGGCCCCTCCTGTTCAATGCCTATGTCTCTGACATAAGGATGGGTATCAGGAGTGAGATGAGTCTCTTTGCAGATGACTCAAAACTGGTGGTAGTGCTGGATGGGGAGATTTGGAGGGTGACCCTACAGGGGGACCTGGAGGCTCTGGAAAGGTGGTCTAGAAAGTGGAAGCTGAGGTTCAATGCAGGGAAATGCAAGGTACTGCACCAGGGAGCCAGAAACTGGGGCCAAGTGTACGCCCTTGTGGGAGGGAATGCTACAAGTCTCGATGCCTGAGAGGGACCTAGGGGTGGTGGATGTCAAGATGAACACTCGGAGACTTGTAGGAGGCAGCAGCCAAAGCCAACAGGATGCTGGGATGCATCGCTGAGGATCACCTCAGAAGAGTGAGTGATACTCCTCCTATATAACTACTTGGTGAGGTCGCACCTCGAGTACTGCGTGCAGTTTTGGAGGCCACACTTGAAGAGGGACATTTAACTCCTGGAGGGGGTCCAGAGGAGGGCAACCAAAATTATTTGAGGCTTGGGGGACAGGACCTATGGGGAGAGGCTCGAAGAGCTAAATATGTACACATTGGAAGAGAGAAGAGACTGAGGGGACATGATAGAGGTCTTCAGGTACATGAAGGGGTATATAGGTAAGGAGCAGTCAGGGTGCTTTGAAGGAAGGAGGGGGCAACTAGAGGGCATGGGTGGAAGCTGGAGGGCGGGAGATTCAGGGGAGAAAGGAGGAGGTGCTACTTCACTGAGAGGGTGGTAAAGCCATGGAATGCGCTGCCCAGGTGGCTGTTGGAGGCAGAGACAGTGGAGGGGTTCAATGAGAGGGTGGGACAGGTACAGGGGAAGGATTCTGGGAACAAAATCCAGTGCAGCGAGAATATCCAGGACTGGGAAGGGAGAAGCCAGAGAGGATGAGGGGGGCAGCAAGGTCAGCTCCCAGGGTGGGAGCTGACCAAACGAGCAGACATGAAAGACCGTTAGGCCTATTCTGCTGGTAATTTAGTATGTTAGTATGTTAAAGAGTGTTGGGAAACATAATTTGGCAATGGCAGGTGTTGGACAGAATGGCTAATAGTCTCCTGGTTAAGGAAATCCCTTACACGTGGAGTTATCAACATCCAATATTATGAATGGGGCTACAGGTAAAAATTGGTATACAGAGGATCCATTTGTGTTGGGAGAAATCACTCAGCTGAGTTCAAGGAAGGACAGAGCTAAAAAACAGGCTGGGTAACAAACAATGTACCCCAGCACTGGTATCAGAAGCACAGGATTTTAAACAAACTTTTTCATCATTAGAGAAATTGCTCTTTCAAGAAATTAACATCATGTACAACATCATTACATTGGAGCAGTATTTAGAGTGATGACAAGCTCCAGGGGGCTTACGTGTTACAAAGGTGCCATCGGGAGGACTGGAGAACTTTAACAACTGGTCTGGCTGGAAGGAACATGTGGCAGCTTCCAGTAAAGGTTTTGTAGAACTCATTATAAAAGAAGACACATAAAAGTACCGCATAATTACTCAAGAAATTATCAAGACTAAAAAAGAGCTTTCTAAATTCAAGGACTCACCGGGGTCTGCAGAGTTAGATTTAGACTGGAAAAACATGAGGCAGAAGTAATAAAACACAAACAGAAAACACTTGACTGTGATCTAGCTCACTACAGTGAGGGCAGAACTGTTTACTGGGGCAGACGCCAGCATTCAAAAAGTCGAGGGCGCTCGTACTCCAGAGGGTGAAAACTACAAGCCAAACCAGCTGCACCTACATCATCCTCACCAGAGGGAACAGCAGAATCACCAGATACTTCCAATTCAAGATCACCAAAACAAGGTACTTCTAAAATGGTAACCTTTTTTCAAAGGGCAATCAGAAAAAAAGCCAGCTACAAAAGCGAAAATACCCCTTCAAATGCAAGCACAAAACAAAGAGGAGAGGCATGGCAGAAACAAACAAAAAAGTATGACTTGAGACAGCAGGGCAACAAAGCAACAAAGATAATTAACTTGACTGAGTTTGAATTAACTAAACAGCAGATTTCCATATTTTTGCATGGCCTCTCTTTTGCACCTGTTGTACCCCTGATCCTTTCCAAATTAAAATTGGTATCTACAAGCTGCTTTGGAACTACAACTAAAGGATTGCCACATAAAAAAACAGCCAGTTAGCACCATGGGCTTTGAACTGGCTGACGTGGGGACCTCAGAAAGGGGCAGTTAATGTAAATAACACTGGAAATGACACAAGTGGATTTGGAATTCAATACTGATCTGGTTGAACCTTTTGCATGGATGGAGCAAGATGTCATGAATGTAGGAGCCCTGGAACACCTTTATCTGGAAAATGCAAGCAATATAGCAGCAGGTGATGAGGACTTTCTTTATGACATTATGGGAAACCTATTTCAGGAACTGTAAAAAAATGCTTTTGAACCAAAATCTATTTTCTTACCTAACAGTGGCAACCCTGTCATTAAAGCCTTTGAAGAGGTGATTTTGAATGAGGTAGATAATCTGCTTGTGTCAGATACCTCCTTTGTCCACAAAAATGTTAAGTATAGCAGTATATAAGCCTTTGCTGGATTTGAGAAAGAATGTAGATATTGTCATAAAACCTGCAGACAAAGGAGGTAATATTGGGGCCTATGCACAAATGGGCGGGAATTATGCACCGGAGGCGTGTATCCCCCCTCACGGTACCTGGTTAGAGTGGCGTTACAGGAACAGTCAATAAAGTGATAATCCCTGTAGCGCTAACATGGACAGCAAGAGGGTATTTGCAGCGCTTTCAGTAAGCACTCCCATGGCTACTGTCCATGGTGTCTATGGGACACAATGGCACCAGGATCCAGGAGACTGGCTGGGGTGCTAAGGGTGCCCCCATAGCGTGGAGGGCTGGGGCATTGAGTAGCTCAGCCTGAGACATTGGAGACCAGGGTTCTAATCCTGGTCTCCAACTGTTTTATGCACTCGGGACTTAGTATTTTTTATGTGAGGCCACAGAAACAGTATTCCATGGCCCCATGAATTTTAACTTTCCCTGTGATCCGCTCCCCCCCCCCAGAATGAGACTCCTTCAGTATTGAAGAGGGTGCAGGGGTAGAGTCCCCCACAAAAATAAAATTAGGTTCTTGACTGTGCTATTATTGTCGACACTGTTCTGACCCAGTGCTTCTGCCCACGTAGCCTCACACCTGTGGACAGGTGTGCACTGGCCGGTATTCACCATCGGCCACCACCTGTCCCCAGGCCCACCCCCTCCTGGCATGCAGGACTCTGCAGGACTGCTGGGAGGGGGATGCAGACCCAGTCAGGCATCCAGTTGGATGTCTGCCTGGCCCCCTGAGTGGATCCCTTGCGTGGCACAGCGCGGATCCAGGTGCTTGAATACCACCCACCAGCACACGAACCCACATGGCCATGCACCTGTGTCCAGCCATCCTGGAATACATACCCCCACCCCCTGACACATCTCTGCAACCCCATAGCATCATAGAGTACCCCCCACCCCTGACATGTGGCAGCCAGTTCCTGGTATTGTAATGTACACCCCCCATCCGCCGACATACAGTGGCCTGGCTCTATGACAGTAATGTAAATCCAGCACTCCCTGCCATGTGGCAGACTCGGCACTAGGAGATGCAGACAGTCCCCCCCTGGCACCAAGAGGACCACCCCCTTCTCTGTATCTGGCTGTAGGTGCTACGGCACTGGACAGCCAGTGGCACAACCCTCCTCACACCTCCTCAGCCACCAGCTGTCCAAGTGATGTTGGAAGTGCACTGCCTATAAACAGGGGCATGCTCTCAGCATCACATGGACAGCCAGTGGCCTAAGAGGGATAAGGAGGGCTGTGCCGCTGGCTGTCCAGTGCCAAGGGCACCTATGGGCACGGGAGGGGTTGTCGGTGCTATGGGGGCCACACACCTAAGGAGGGGTGGGGGTGTTGGGATTGGGGCTCAGGGGGGAGGTTCAGAATGGACTTCACTGCAATGGGACATGCATGACTGGGCCCCTGATGGGGGACAAATACTACGGGGATGGGGCAGTGCCGGTTGGGGGGGGCACCATCTCCGGGATGGACCGTGATGTGTGGCAGGGGGAGCATAGCTCACAGATGGGGTCAGAGCAGCCCAGTGGAGCAGGAGGTGGGCTGCCATATGGGATAGGTGCAGGGTGTCTGTCATGTGGCGGGGGCTGCTGTGTTCTGCTGGGATGGGGGGGTGTTCTGGTGAGTGTGTGTGTGTGTGTGTGTGTGTGAGGGTCCCCAGTCCGGTACCAGCACAGGGTGAGTGGACTGTGTGCACAGGGCATGGCATGCAGGGCACTTATGGCAGGCTTCCCCCTGGCATAATGACTGCCCTCCTACACCCCCCAGTGCACAGCCTACACCCCTTGGGACATGGCGCGTAGTGCTGGCACATGCCCAGCATGCCCCCCCCACCCCTGGCGCATTGCTGTCCACATGGCCGGGGGTTCAGGTGCATAGGGGATGCACGCCCTGGTTAGTGCATCCCACATGGGGGGTGTAATGGGTGCGGATTGGCTAAGCACCGCATATCCATGGCGTGTAGCCACTCCTTCCATTCATGCATAGGCCCCATTGTGATAATGACTAAGGACTTCTACAAACAGAAGGTTTTGAGAACTATTATCTGACCCCATTAGCTACAGAAAACAACAGGTGACCCAACTACTGCATTCCAAAAGAAACTGCTGGGTCTGCGTGAAGGGGCAAACAATGCTGATACTATTACAGAAAGTGAAATTAAACACATGTATAAATCCAATCCTATCATTACAATGATTTACATTCTTCCAAAAATTCATAGAAACATAGAATTTAACTGCAGATAAGGGCCACTGGGCCCACCCAGTCTATCCATTTTTGTTAACCTTCATTTTTTTGCTGCAGACCCTCTTTAAAAGTTCATAAAAGCATCAGCACCCCCCCCCCCGGCAGGCCAATTGTTTCAGGAGTTGGGTCTCTGCATGAAAACTTTTACCAATTATTTGACTTCTTCCTGAAAACATGCATAACCTACTTACCATCATATTTAAGGGATAAAATGGATGCCCTTGGAAAATGTAATAACCTTGAGTGGAAAGAGGGGTACCAGTTCCTTGGAATTTATGTGGTTTCCCAATACACATGCATTGGGCATGAACAGGGAGCAAAGGACTGTGAATATTTCCCTCAGAAACATCCACTGCATGCTAAGTTCCAATTGATTGCATTTTGGAATCATTGGAATTTGGCCGTAAACATAAATTACTTTGAATTCAGTGGGGCATTTTACATTGAGACATAATGGGCAACAATAGGGGTCACAATGGCCCCATCTTTCCTTGGACACTGGGAAGAGGAACGTGTCATGAACGGGGAGGTTAACCCACACACAGAGAAATAAAATGCTGGTGTAGATTTTTAGATAATGTGATCTGTGTGCAGGATGGAACAGAGTTAGAGGCTGATGAATTTGTGTGAACTGGTTAAATCAAAATACTATGAATTTAAAATTCACAATAGTAGTCAACATGAGATCACTGAATGTTTTAGATGTTACCTTAGAAATGAAGGAAAACAGGATGTGCAGTAAGAGTTGCAGAAAACCCACTGCAACTAATACAGTAGTTAGTAATCACCCAAGAAGCCTGGTTAATTCTCTCCCCTCTCCCATATGGGCAGTTTTTAAGGTTATGTCATAATTGTTTAGACACTAATGACTGCATTGCACAATCAGAAACTCTAAGACGTAGCTTTAAAGATAGGGATATGATGCAAATTGCATTTCACAGGCCTATGATAGGGCTCTGAATACTGACAGATCACCTTTATTGAAGCCAAAAATTAAGGCAATTCAAAATCACGAATACCCCAATAATGCAAAGCATCATGGGCTGTATATGCAAATCACCACAAAATATTATGTTGGTTCACAAAAATTAAGGCTATCACTAAGCAGGAACTGACTTGCTTTGTAACCAAATACAACTAGCTGGGTTGTGGAAGGCTTGATAAGGCAGTACTGGCCAACCTTGAAAGGGGACCCCATTCTGGCACAAGCAGCAGGGGATCTCCCAAGAACATATTTTAAAAGAGGCAGGAACCTGAGTGACGACTTGGTTCAGAGCCAATATTCTGAAGGGACTGTTATGCCAGACAGTTTGTCTTGGCTTCCTGTGAGACCAGCAGGAATGTGTGGGAACTGCAGTGCTTGCAATTACTGCAACCAGGAAAAGGAGTTCAAAAATCCTCAGGAGGACACAATAGTGCAGATTTGTGAATTCATTAGCTGCACAAGAAATTTAGTTATATATTCTGTATGGTGTGATTGCCCAAAAATATACATAGGACCCACTATATGTGCTCTTAAAGAGAGACTCCTTGAATACATTAGAAGCATCAAGAGCCCACAATCTGAAATACGTGTGGGTATACATTGTCATGGGTATAACCCAAAAGCCATATGATTTATGGGTCTGGAGTGGGTTAGCAAAAACAAAAGGGGTGGGAACAGGTTAAGGAGGCTACTCCAGAGAGAAACATTCTGAATTGTTAAATTATTTTATTTTTATTTATTTCGTTTTTGTTGCCCAGGAAATGAAGACTAGGCAGCTCAGTCTGTTTTCAGCCTCATCCTGGGGGAAGGGGGGTAGAATACAAATGGAAACCAACTGACATTGAGCAGATTAAGTTGTTGGTGGTATTTTTAGTGTATGGGAAAAATTTGGCCAGGACGTAGGGAAAATTCCTCTACTTTTTTCGAGAAGTGCCATGGGATCTTTAACACACACCTGAAAAACCACCAGAACAGGCAGACAGTACATTGATTTAACATCTCATCTGAAAGATGGCACCTCAGGAGTGCAGTACCCCACTCTTGCTGCACTATCATGGCAGTATTGGGACTTAACCCAAGTTCCTGGTGTGGGGATGGAACCCACAGCTTTCTGATCTTCTGGTCTCAGTGGTGAGTATGGAGCTGATGAGCTACTGACACCACTTTTGAATTAAATAGCCTCAAATCAAGAGGACTAAATGAAGAATCGGATTAGAAACCCTTCTTACAATTGTAATAAATTGAATTGGGCCCTATAAATGTTTGTCTATAGTCATGCAAATATGAATTTTTAAAAGTGAAAAATCTCCCCCCTCTTTTTTCTGTAGTGCATAAATTGTAATTGAATGAAAAAGGGTAACTGTTTATGATAACCTAATGTGATTTGGAGTGACTGAACTACAATGTGGCTTGTATGTATTAATAAGTTCTCTTTTTCCTCTCCTTTCTCTCTAGTCTGGTAATTGATGGATGATGTAACAGTGTGAGCACACTTCCTACAAATGCAGCATTGTAGAATGAAAAGGGTGATAGCAAAACAATGTATTCTTCCTGTTACACTATATCTATCTGTGAATCAATGCACGGTAGAGTAACAATTCTCCATGGTTAAACTAGCAAAATGATTACATTTGCTAAATGTGAAGTAACTGCGCAATTATGCTACTGTGCAATAGAATATTTAGAGTAAAAATTCTGTTCAGAAAGGTTCTGGGTTTAAGAATTGCCATTTAAACTCTCCTTTCAAAAAAGTTTTCTTCCACCCCAATATTTGTACCTTCTCACACTGTGGTATTATATGAGTAATATTTTTCACAAAGGTAGCCCCTTCCTTGCAGGAATACACTATTTTTAAGTGAAAAAGATGTTCCAGGACTAGAGGGCATGGGATGAAGTTGGAGGGAGGACGATTCAGAGGAAACGTGAGGAAGAATTTTTTCACAGAACGGGTGGTGGACAAGTGAAACACCCTGCCAGAGGAAGTGGTGGGGGCTGAAACAATCACGGAGATTAAGAATGCATGGGATAGACATAAAGGAATTCTGGAGGTCAGAGGTAAGGGGCAACAGACTTCTAGGAAAACATAAACTGAACTTACAAGCTCAAATGGGCAGAGAGGGTGGGCCATAGGCCCTTATCTGCTGACACTGTCTATGTATCTATGTATCTACCTCTTTAAAATGTATTGATATATTCTTTTGTTAAGGTGCAAAGGGACAAGTAAGGTTGTCATGGCAACTTTCCATGTAAACATCAAGGTGGCTGGCATTTTTTGATATCATGCATGACATCCTTTATAAAGGACTGACGTTGCTTGTACCACACTCCCTGACAAAGCTCTAAAGAGTGAAGCGCCGGGGCACCTGTGTGGTTGCTGTGGCCTACTCTGTCTGACAGCTGCCTGAGTAATTTATGTAGTAAAATTTGCTAGCAAGCAAGCAGAAGTCCCCACAGTGTACATTGATTCTTTGTCTGTCTTCACTGGATGATGAGCCTGTGGCCCTATCAGACCCCAGGAGCTTCCAGGCTGCCTCAAGGTGGTCATGTTGTCCAGCACATTTGGGATGGAAGATCACTGGGAACTATAGACTAAAAAGGATAGTTATCAGCGGAACAGGCAATAAGCATAGTGTAGGAATGAAAATCCTTCTCTGGAGGATGGCCTGGAGGAGATGAGTTAAAGATTTTACGGCAGCGTTCACAGACAGTAGTTGATGACCTAATGCAGTTTTTCATGGCTGTATGTAACATGCGGCTGCCGTTTGTCTGCACCTAGTTACTATAGAACCAGTCTACAACTCATTGCTTTATAGAGCACTTTGGGATACAGAGTACAAAAAACACTCTCTATAATACCATATTCTATCCTTTTCTAATTCTAATTTATACTTAATTCTTTCAACTTAGAATGCATTGAACTGCCCTGGGATTAATTTTAATTATTTGATTTTGTAAAGTAATTTTATTTTTTAACAGGCAGTGTCTGTTTAATTGCTTTTTTTTTTTTTTAGTGATCAGACGAGTTGACTTGAGCATCTGTCTAAGCATAAAATATTGTGAAAATTACCAGATAGAATGATGACACAATTAAGCAATCTCTGAAGGGCGACCGCAGAACTAGATAATGAGTTTTGAAAGTTATTACTGCTGTGTAAACTTAGGTGTTTCTGATAAATCATTTCTGATTTAAAACATTCTTCTGTTATAATTATTATAGTAATTACTTGGTTTAATGATTGTAGCCAATGCAGTGCAAAACGCATCTGCTGGGAACTGAGGACCTAAAAAAAGGAACAATGGTGTTAACTTCAGAATACTTCTGAATCCTAGAAACTTTTTGGTCTAAACACATTACCTGACCACTGATTAATCTCTGGTGTATGCGTAGTCTGTAACAAACCTACCTTAATCTACCTAGCAACAGCCTAACTGAAAATAAAACCTTTTTCCATTAAATAAAAACGTTTTCACTTTTTAAATGCAAAAACCCACAGTCAAGCACAGATTGCAATAAAAAAATGCTTTTTCCAGTTTAATTCAAAGGCACTCTGCCTTTGTTATCAAACTCACATATTCTACCTAGCAACAACCTAACTACAGAAAAATAAAACCTTTTTCCATTAAAATCTTTTCCCATTTTATAAGCACAATAACCTGCTCCAGGGTATGTTAGAATTAATGCATGACTTGTGTGCACTGAAAGTCACTCAGGCATTGACCTCATGCCTTCCAATACACCTAGGCCATGCATTAACCCTCTAGAAATGCATGCCTTGTAGTGTGGTACTGCTTTCTTTTCTTTGTTCTCTGTCATTATGTTTTTTGGTCTTTGAAATGCCATTCTGATATTTAATGGTTTGACTGCTAAAACCAAACTTTCAGAGTATCTTCATAACATTTTAGAGAAGCAAGTATTTTCCTTTAGTTTGGTAGATGACTGTTGCATTAGTCCCTTGAATTCTGGTGTTAAGTAGCTGCTGCTAGTGGTTATTCACAGATCTGGCACAAATAATAAGCTGCTTCTGGGAAAAGAAGGTAGCACCCCATTAAAAAATTAGGCATTCCTCTTTTACCCAGGATTATGCACCTCATTACTTTATTTATGTAAATGTATTTTACTAGGTAAATAAGCAGAGCCTAGGACGCCCCATCTGTGGTTGTAACTTGGAGGGGAGGACATAGTGGCAAATATAGGTATTACGTCAGGGGTAGCGTACAATAACAGTAAGCTACAAAACATGTAACAGTGGCATACATGTACGTAAGAGTACTTAAGTAGCACATGAGGATTTACTGCAATTTAACAGTAAGTGGACACAATAAAGCTGGTAACCTGACCAGCATAGAAGTAGAAAGGTAGGTATCGGCTGGATGAACAGGACACGAAAGCCATGAGAGAGGGAGCTTGTAGAACTCTTTAAGTTAAGACTTGATGGACTAGAAACAAGTCAACAAGATTAGGGTGTCGGGTAGGCTATTCCACAGTGGTGGAAGTCTGTAGATAAATGATGCTTGTCCTGCATTCTGTTTGAATAGGGGGCTCGGAAATCTGCTACCTGCTTCTGATCAATGGGAGTAAGAAGAGTTGGAAGCAGGTGTGACTATTCCGCTTAGATACTCAGGAAGTTTACCAGCCCAAAATTTGGCAACCAAGGAAACAGTATGCAGTGACAATCATACGCCGGGGGTGAGGGCCAGCCCAACTGATTGTACATTGTACCATGGTGGGAGCAGGTAGAGCAGTCCACAGCAAACCTGCAAAAGGCCTTCAAGAGTACAGTGAGTCTGGATGTGGTGGAGTTGGGAGATACAGAAGAGATCACATCCCCATAATCCAGAATGAAATTCCTTTCATACTGAGAATTTCTGGGTCGTCCAAAGCAGCTCAAGTGCGATGCAAAGAAGTTCCACCTACCTATTGATAGAAACACAATCACTCCCTACCTTATAATAAATCCTGGAAGTGTGACTAGGAGCCCACTTTTTTTTTTTTGTTTGTTTTTAATGCTTGCAGTCAATCTGTGTATAAAATGCATGCACAATTGGCCTTACACTTGTCAGTAATGGTCTAAAAGTAGTCAAAGAATCTCGGTCAACCAACTTTTCAATGTTTACAGAGTTGGTGGCCAATTATTGTCACTGCACATGTCTCACAAAACAATGTCCAGGCTGACTTTTTCAATAGCAGACAATTCTGGTTTCATGATCTGTCAATACATAGAAGTACTTCCTTCCCTTCCCTTCCTGAGGTAACTGGAATTTGTCACATTTATTGGCAAAGATAGTGTCCATAAATAATCTTTGATGTCTTCTGGAAAGCAAACTGTTTCTTGCCTCTCTGTTGGAAACTGTAACCTCTGGTATTTGCCAGATATTCCCCAAACAAGAATGTGAGAATTTGCTTTACAGTTGAATCTTGTTTTGCCAGGATTTGCAAACAGAAAGGCAAAATGGCCATAATAGGCATTGCTGGTTGTATAGTCTTTTGGAAAACACTGAACATGTTTGCCAACAGAGTACTACACTGTATTTGCAAAAGATGTCCTTGAAAAGCACTTTAAAAACTGCCACTCTGTGAGTCCAACACTGAACCAAGCTGTTTAAGTGCGTGCAGAAGACCCAGTTCACATCCACATGCAACTGCCACCAGATAATATACTACAGTTTCTGGATTCTAATGTTAAGTTCATCTGTTTTGATTGCTTGGGGGGATCATTAACCATTTCTCTGGCCTCTGTGTTTCCACTGACTTCAAGGGAACTCATTTTATTTTTATCTGACCTTTGGCAAAAAGGTTTAAATCTGAGACCTGCAGTATCTAGGAAATTGCCATTTATGTTACAGTAATTTCCTGTGGATTTTAAGTGAGAATTTATCTTGCTTTTTTATTTTTAGAACCAATATGGGACATTTAAGATGTCACTTATGGATATTTTAGGACCAATAATTTAATCTGAAGATGTTCTTAGTAAAAAGATCATCTCCTCAGCTGTATGGAGCATTCCGCCTAAAGCAGCTCACAGCACTCCCAGGCCATGGTTTCCTTCTTGCCACTGCCCTCTTCCAAGATCTCCGGCTGCATCTTCAGCCACATACCATAGCTCTGTGGGGCGCCTGAAGTGGCTCACAGCCTTCCCGGGTAGCGGCTTCCATCTGGGCGCCGCCCTCTTCCAAGATCTCCGACTGCATCTTCAGCAGCATACTTCAGCTCAGTTGGGCATTCCGCCTGAAGTGGCTCACAGCCGTCCTGGGCTGCAGCTTCTTTCTGGCCATCACCCTCTTCCAATATCTCCAGCCGCACTTCAGCCACATACCACAGCTCTATGGGGCATTCTGCCTGAAGCAGCTCACAGCCCTCCTGGGCTACAGCTTCCTTCTGGCCACTGCCCTCTTCCAAGATCGCCAGCTGCACTTCAGCCACATACCACAGCTCTATGGGGCATTCTGCCTGAAGCGGCTCACAGCTCTCCTGGGCCACAGCTTCCTTCTGGCCACCACCATCTTCCAAGATCTCCATCCATATCTTCAGCTGCATACCGCAGCTCAGTTGGGCATTCCGCCTGAAGTGGCTCACAGCCATCCTGGGCTGCAGCTTCTTTCTGGCAACCACCCTCTTCCAAGATCTCCAGTCGTACTTAAGCCACATACCACAGCTCTATGGGGCATTCTGCCTGAAGCGGCTCACAGCCCTCCCAGGCCGCAGCTTCCTTCTGGCCACCACCATCTTCCAAGATCTCCGTCCATATCTTCAGCTGCATACTGCAGCTCTGTGGGGCATTCTGCCTGAAGCAGCTCACAGCCCTCCTGGGCTGCAGCTTCCTTCTGGCCACTGCCCTCTTCCAAGATCTCCAGCTGCATTTTCAGCAGCATACCGCTGCTCAATGAGGCATTCCACCTGAAGCAGCTCACAACCCTCCTGGGCTGCAGCTTCCTTCTAGCTGCTGCCATCTTCCAAGATCTCTGGCTACATCTTGAGCCGCATGCCACAGGTAAATTTCCTGAGATTCGAAGGTCCCATGAACACCAGCCTGAACCCCGCCGTATGGCTTTTGTTTTGATTGGCCAAGACCCTGGGAACTCTGCAGCACTATTGGCCAACTCTCTCAGCAGTGACTGCTGATTGGCTGAAATACAATCTCCATTCCTGCCTGCTAGAAAGCCTCACCACTCTACCAGCATTTTTTTCAATTTAGCTGCTAGCTACTGTATCTTGTAATTTTTCTGTTTTACCTAAGCCTTACCTGTGTACTAGCTGAATTTAGGATTCTGGTAAATTCAAAAGTGTATGTAGCACTGTTAGTAGCCACTGAAATCTGTATTGCTTTCAGTTAGATAACTGCTTTGTTAAGATGATCTTTTCCAGTGAAGAATTTTCTAAAATTGGATTTTTGACTAAGAATTTCTTATTACTTTGATGTTTAAACTAGAACAAGAGGTTAAAAAGGCTGCCTTTTCTAACTTATTCCCTCACTTCACTCCCTATTCTTTACCGCACAAGTGCCACCCCTCGCTGACTCTGAGGCAATCTATTGTTACTCTACACGCTATGTCTCTGCTCTGTCCCCTCCTTCTCTGCCCCACTCTAACCCCTGCCCCCTCCCCTAGCTTACATTTGTGTGACCCTCCCACTGATTGGCACCTCTTTCTCTTCCCTCTCACCCCCTTCTGCTCTACTGTCTCCTCACCCTCGCCCAGTCTGCCCCTGGCCACTGTCTTTTGCCCTATTTAACTAATACCTTCTCTCCCTCTCTCTCTCTCTCTCTCTTTCTCTCCTCAGCTCTGTGGGGCATTCTGCCTGAAGTGACTCACAGCCCTCCAGGGCTGCAACTTCCTTTTATCCGCTGCCCTCTTCCAAGATCTCCAGCCACATCTTCAGCCACATACCGAAGGTAACTTCCCAGAGATTCTACGGCCCCATAAACACTGGCCTGAACCACAGCATATGGCTTTTGTTTTGATTGAGCAAGTCCCTGGGAACTCTGCAGCGCTATTGGCCAACTCTCTTGGCAGTGGCTGCTGATTAGCTGCACTATGATTCCCTTTTCTCCCCTACTAGAAAGCCTCACTGCTCTACCGGCATTTCTTTCAATTTAACTGATAGCTACTGTATATTGTAATTTTCTAGCCCATCCGCCCACGGCCCACCCTGACCCCAGCCTCTCTTAAATTGGGTTAAACCACGCCCTCTCATCTGCAGATATTTCTCATTGGTTGATGATCCAGGCACCCAGCCAGTCTATTTTTCCACCTCACTAGCCCTCCTCCCCTTATAACACTATGGCTCTTTCACTGTCTGCTGCTCATCCTCCCCCATAAGGTGACGGCAGGGATCGCCCAGTCTCTAAGTGGCTGTGACTTTCCACCTTACATTCTCCAAGCTTCTGCTGCTACAGTTGTACATTTGTGCTACTGACTGACATGATGGGCCACTCAGGAGTTAGTTGCCTACTGACCCTCTGCCTGTTACTTGCCCCACCTTAACAATGGACCCTACATCGGCTTATAATGAGACCCCTGCATCAATTATTAATATCCTACCTCACCAGCACTGCCCCAAATCTACCATCTTCCGTGGACAAGAAGTCTTCATTAAAATTCCTCTGTATCCCAGTTTGCCAATGTATAAAGTTCACTGCGTGTATCCCTTCCCCCTCCACTCATCAAACTGATATATATACCAGTACCCTAGTTAAGCACTGCACTGCTAGAAAACCTAAACAATCACAGACATTAGCAAACCTCAAGTGGCAAGCCATTTGTATGGCCTGGCTACTTCTGCTTCTCTCTGGGAATATACACCCCAACCCTGGCCCTCTGGCATGTCACACAACTATACCAAAAAAACATGGTGAACTCACACTAGCTTCCATTAATATTTGCAGCCTCCTGGCAAAGCTAGACTCCTTACAAGTCTGGGTCACCCAGCACCAGCCTGATATCCTTTCAATTGTGGAAACCTGGCTCATTCCGAAGATTGCTGATACGGTCGTTCAGCTCCTAGGCTACACAATGTTTAGGCTCAATAGGATTGGCAAGCGAGGAGAAGGCTGTGTTCTCTACTTAAAAGAACACCTACAGGTACGAATGTTGCCCACTGTCCCTAACACCAGTAACACCCAACTCCTAGCAATAAAAGTTTTGCTAGGCACTAATGGTAACGCTTTACTGGTGGCATCAGTATATATCCCCTCAAGGACCAACATAACAGGTTTAAAATGATCCACAACTTTCTGTCTGATCATCAGCAGAATGCCAAACTAATAATGATGGGTGACTTTAACATCACCTGGTCACCATCTGAAGTAGGACCATTTAAAGATGCCCTAGCCATGCTAAATATGTCTCAGCTAGTAAGCTCCCCCACTCAGATAAATTACTGTACAGGAACTAACTCACTTATTGACTGGCTCATCATAAACTGACCAGAGAGAATAGTAGGCACTACAGTTCTTTCAGACTCCCTTAGCAACCATTCCCCTGTACTCTGCTGTTAGTCTAATAAGTCCCCAAAGGTCCCATCTAAAACTGTTACCAACAGATTGCTAAAGAAAGGGAAGCTGAAGGCCTTTTTTTTTCTTAAAACTGTTTGGTCCCTGTCACATTTCTCCCACCAACTGGTGATGGGGACACAGGTATTTTGTACAGTTTTCTCCCCTGACCCCCCCCCAAGGCTCTGGCACATGGCTGTGCGAGTGTGTGGAGGCATGCTACACACCTGGTGGTGCCAGCTCAGCCCCTTCTACCTCCCATAACTGTTTGCTGCCCCCCTCCACCTATGCTACCCACCGGACCTCCACCCAGTGGAAGTGGAACTACAGGGGGCACCAACCCACCCTCACCACCCTCAGGAGAGGAGAGCTGCCCCATTGGCATGCTCAATCCTGCTCCACCCCGTGCGCCAGCACCCTGATGACCCGAGGTCATTCCTGAACCCGGGTCACCGATGTAGCATGAGGTATGGCATCCAGCACTTCAACCCTCAGTGCCACTGGGCCAGCCCAAGCTGAAGGCCTTTAAAGAACACCTAAGACTTCAGGACTGTAGCTTCCTAGACACTACTAATGGTGTAGACTCTGCACTTGAAGGACTCATTCACAATTTTAACAAATCATGTGATATCTTTGCCCCCATCTCTAAACGTAAGATCTGGGACTCCAATAACACCTAGATCATACCTCAGTTTTTTCAGCTCATGTAATGCAGGGACAAACTGTGGGAAAAAGCTAAGAGTTCTGGCTCACCTTCCGATCTACAGAATTATAAAGCAGCCAGGAACACTTGTACCTGGGTGATTCAGAAGGCCAAGAGCAGCCACTTCAGAACTGAGCTAATGAATTCATGAGGTAACTCCAGAAGATTCCGGGATAACATCAAACTGCAGTCAGGTAAACCAAACAAGACCCCCTCCCATTCTTAACATGGAAGGTACTCCCACCCTGGAGCCCAAAATTATAGCTGATACATTTAACAATGCATTCACAAATCTTAGCAATGTACTGCCTCCTGACTTCCCTGAACCCTTGAAGGTCAACATTCTTTTGCACAACCCGGGAACCCATCCTGGCTCTTCACCCTCCTTCTATTTGTAAGTCATCACCCCAGCCAAGGCCAAAAAGTACTTTTCTAAAGTGCTCGGCAAATCCAAGGTCAGCAGTGATTCACTCAACCTCAAGCTTGTTGGGCTCACCCTTGACGTTCTCCTCATTCCACTAACCAAAATTATTAATTTATTCCTTACTTTGGGTAAATTTCCTCGACTTTGGAAAGCCACGGTGGTCAATTCTGTCTATAAAAACAATGACAGAACCAACCACTCTACCTACAGACCTATTTCAATCCTTCCCCCTCCCTCTAATGTGCTTGAATGCATTGCTGCTGATCAATTGACAGACTATATTGATTCTTACCAACCACAGTGCCTACAGCAACACAACTTCCAGAAACAGCACAGTAACTCTGCTGCACTAATTGAGTTCACTGGCTTCATTCACAATGCCTTAGACGGAGGGCTCTTGGTGGGGGCTATCTACATTGACCTCACCAAGGCATTCGATACCATTAACCATGTGCTGCTCCTGAATCAATTAACCCTTATTGGTCTCTCCTCTGATTCAGTTGCGTGGTTCAGGAGTTACCTCTCAGGGAGACAGCAAAAAGTGAAAATCCAAAATGTCCTCTCTGACAGCAGGCCAGTAATAACAGGGGTGCCCCAAGGCTCCATCCTTGGCCCCCTAATTTTTAGTTTGTTCCTTAACCAACTCCCATTAGCTGTTAAATACAATGTACTACTGTACGCAGACAACGCAGTACTTTTTTCAAGCCACTGCAACCCTACTGTGCTGGAAAGCCAAATGCAATCCAACTTCTCTGCAGCTGAATAATGGTTCTTCAATTCCAAGATACTTTTAAACTACAAAAAAAATGAAGACTATGATATTCGCATCTACCCATAACAGACTCAAATCCTTCCAACTACAAATCTGTAACAAGCTTAATTTCCCCTGGAAATGGTACACAGTTTTAAATATCTTGGGGTAACATTGGACAGCTCATTATCATATGCCCAACATATTGACCTAGTTGTGAAGACAGCAAACTCTAGATTAGGCCTGCTTTATAAAAACAAACACTGCTTAACCAATGAAGCACTGAAAATTGTGGTCACTAGCTCTGTGCTGTCTGTCATCGACTATGTCCTTGTAGTATATGGTGCCTCAACTCCCATGGCCCTCAAATGGGTAAACACCACACTTAACAAGGCCTGCAGACTTCTCCTGGATGCAAACTGGATGACCACATGTGCAAGCTGTATACACAGTTTGGCTGGCTTAACCTGAACAGCAGGATACAATATCAAGTCTGCCTGCTTACAAAGAAATCCACCCTTGGACTTACCCCAATGGGTGTTCAAAACCTCCTTAGCCTACCTAACACCGCCAGAAGTACCAGCAGCATAAACAGCCTCTCACTCAAAGTCCCCTTCCATCGTACCACACAAGGTCAGCGGTCATTCGAATACCAATCACCCTCCTGGTTCAACTCCCTCGGAGAAGACTTACAGAAGGAAGTTAGACTCAGACTGTTTAAGACTAAACTTCACACCCTGCTTGCATCCACTAGTAGATGTGACTGTGGGACCTAACCATTCCCTCCTACCCTTCCTGTGCCTCTCTAGACTACCTCTCTCCCAACAGCTTATCCCTCCCCCTTCCCCTGTACTTACATAGGTGCCAGCTTCTCTCACCTCCCTTTGCCCGTACTTTCCCTACTCCATCTCTCTAGGCCTACTCTTGTTTTTCAGTCTAACCTTCCCTCTCCCCTTTCTTGGCCCAACCTCTCCCCTGAGCCCTCCCATCCTTGTCCAGTTCCCTTTCCGATGCCCCCTGGGCTATGCTCCCCTTCCTGTTTTCCCCTTCCTGCCTACCTTACCCTGACAAACATTAGAACTCCAGTCCTGAGCCCATCCTGATCACCTGCAATCTCTCATTATCTGCATCTCCCCCTTAATTAGAGCAGTGTGGACCTATCCCCACTCTGACTCTCACAACCCAGCCTGCCTTGCACTTTCCTCTCATCACGACAGGGAATCCTGATGCCTCTCTGCCTCACACTTAGACAAAATAATTGTTTTTTTATAGCAAGTCTGGCTATGATCTCTGCACCCTCAACTTGAGCAATTGTAACATGTGTGTGCTTCACTATATGTATTTGTTCACTGTTTATATTTCTTATTTTTCCTCTATGTAATTCCTGTTAAATTGTTCTCATTGATTATTGATTCTTATTGTACTGATTGTTAAATGTTCTGCATTCTTTACTTCTTATGTAATGTATCATGGTGTGGAACCTCTGTAAATGAGCCTGTGACTCAAAGGTATATCTGAAATCTAATAAATAAATAAAAGATGGCATGAAAACAGTTTTCAAACTGGTGAAAGGGAAAACACCACACAAACATATAAAGGTACTAAATATACCAACACATGAGCGAGAACTAGAGTGCATACGTTGGATGACACAAGAGCCTTGTTAGTTAAGTGGTACTTTTGATTTGACCCCAGTAGACCTTTTAAAATATTAAAATATGTAAGTGAAAACCCACTCCTATTGATATCTACTTAGTGCATCCTCGTGCTCTCTAAACTATGATGTCACAAAACATGTGAGCACAGGGGTGGTGCAAGGGTGGAGCAGTGATGAGTAAGGAACCAGGAAGGAGAAGGGATCGGCGGGCCAGCTCCTCAGAACAAGAATTATGCTCCCTTCCCCTACCAAAAAAAGAAATCGTAAACATTTTCAAAAAGGACTTTTTTAAGTCCCAAAGATGAAAGCTACCAGTGAGGAGGGGTGCTTTTTTAAAGGAGAACAACAAAGAGACGTCACTCTGCGGAGCAAGGGCAGGGTACGAGTGAGGGCTGCATGCCCCAAAACTACAAAACAACAAAAAATTCACCACGCACTCCAGAGCCAGAAGGTTGTTAGACCCCTCCAGTGAAGGTATTATAAATTATACCAAAGTCCCATTTGCTGATGCAAAAATAGCTGGTTTATTCCAAGGTATTACAAGAGGGTTTAACAAAGGCACAACAGATATGTGTAATTTCCCTGGCACTTCCTGGCTCTGGAGTGCGTAGTGAATTTTCTTGTTGTTTTGCGCTTTATTAAAGCACTGAAAGTGATGCCTCACTCTTTTTGACCGTCCAGCGGCTTTCTGTAACTATTTCAACTTCATGTAACTTCCATGTACACACCTAATGACTGCTACAGTGGATTACATGTTCATTAACACATTACGTGTATGAAAACACTCTAGCAAACCAAATTCCATTCCCTTTCTTTTTTTTAAAGTTTTTATTTCTATAATTTCAGAAAGTTAACTGCATATGCAGACTATAAATTACAATATAAAAAGAAAATAATTATATACATTATTTTATGTTTTACTAATAAAAGGAAAAAAATATTTTTATCAGTCTTTTCTACAATCATTAATATAGAAACATTAATATATTCATTCCCTTTCATAATGCATGAGATTAGTGTAAACAGTACAGCTGACATTATCTTTAAGGTTTCTGTATTTTGAGATCATAGCAGTCTGTCAACCTTCATGTCTTAGACTTTTTTCTTGTAGTTCATTGCAAGATTAATGAAAATCATCTGCTGTTTTCTAAGGGTTAATCCCTGATCCAGTAAGAGAAATCTCTCCCCAGATCCCCTTCTGTTGTGACTTATTATCAAGAGAAGATATGGTTGAGCTGGACAAAATGAGCAACGATAATCACATTTTCCTTAGGATGTGTCTGGCAAGAAGTACCTGTCTGTTTCATGAGGTACGTGACTACAGTACCATATGTGTAACCATTAGCTCAAGAGTTACTTAAATATAAATTTCAGATAATCACGCCATTTATTATGAATTACATTACCACAATATCAGGAAGCTTTTCATTTTTTTTAAATGAGTAAAATCTGGTCCATTTATCTATTCCTGTGGCAATTCTGTTTTAAGGCTGCATAGTGCAGAAATCAAAGAACTTCAAAGTGATCCTGGCAATCTAGCAAAGCTTAATGCTTTTACTGTAGCTTATTTTCCTGGAAATACATCTGATTCCAGCAGCTTCGCAACTTTAAAGAGTTAGTTTACAGCCTGAAATTCATATTACCTTTCAAAAGTAGTGCACTATCACATATTATATCTGGTGCATTTTTCTTCTTTTCCATTTTGCTAATTAGAAGATTTTCTACCTTGTAATACTTGGTGTGATGTGTGGAACACAACTCTGCCTGGAAGCTGAAATAGCTAGGTCAGTTCCTCCGTACATCAACAGCCCTATGACCTCACTGTCTGCGACAACTGACCAAGTACAGCCTGCTGCCAGACTGGTCATGTGTGATGTCACAATAACTGAGGTCACATGGTTGGTGCGATATAAAGAGGAAGCTCTAGATAAGTCAGACTCCATGTGAAATAATGCTTTTCATATCACATCTAGTAACTACCATACAGAAAAACCTTCAAATGAGCGGATGGGAAAAGAAAAATCATTTAGAAATAAAAAGCAACAACTACTTTTAAAATTGATAACATTTTCTGCCTGCTATTTTTTGCACTACTAACTCTTTAACTAAAGCTGCAGATGGAAATGCCAATCGCAGGTTTACAAAACAGACATTCTACAGTGCTCAGATACAGTCCGTACAGGAGTAATTCAAAACCTTCAAAATGTATTTACACCTTTAACAGGGTTGTTCATTTAAGTAGGATTATCCACAAGAATTGGATCAGCATAACTGTGTACTCTGTATAATAGATGTTTTAAGTTATGTTTTTACAGCTGTGTAGGCGGAGCCTGCAGCTGTCTTGCGATAGCTCAGAAAACAAGCTATCGGAACAGGCCTTGGAACGCTTCCATAGTGGAGTTTCGGAATGATCCTTCTGAAACTGCACAATGGTCGGTAGCAGTCTGCCACGGCCACACACGCTGCTGCTCCATGGGCTGCAAATGGCCGCTTTCAAAACATCTTCCATTGGACTTTTGGAAGTAGCCTTCTGAAAGGCCACAGGAGATTAAATCCCTCAGCCGCCAAGATCGGGATATGGAATAACAGCCGCACTATTTTGGCTGATACTTCTGCATTCCATTGTGTAAACTGCACATGCACACGTGTCATGTGCATGTGCAGTTCTGTGGGCGCTGCCATGTTGGGAATGGCACAATGCCATTCCCTGCAGTACAACCCCCCCCATTTCATGTCACACACTGGAAGCCTACCCCAGTGTGCGAAAATACTGTACGTTATCTCTGAAAAGTAGGAAAACAGTCCCTCATTGTCCCATTCTATCCATGCTGCACCCCTCCCCATGATATGCCTGACATTGGGGTGCCCAATCCCCATGTCGGAATCCTGTGCAACCCCCTTCCCTATTCATGTGGCACACTGGGAGCCCACCCCAGTGTGCCAAAATGTGTTGTATTTTTTTCTGTAAATTAGAAAACAGTCCCTCATAATCCCCATTCATGTGGCACACTAGGAGCCCACCCCAGCATGCCAAAATGTGTTTTCTTTTGTTTCTGTCCTGTACATTTGTAAACAGTCCCTTGTTGCATTCTGTTTCATCCCTGTAAACCTGAAAACAGCCCCTCGTTGTCACTGCTGTACCCCTCCCCACCCTCTCCCTGAACACCCACCTCCACACACACACCCTTACCCCATACTTACCTCCGGAGGTTGACACTGTCATCTTCTCTGGACCGGGACACGTCTGCACTTTTCAAAGCCCAACCACAAACTAAAGAATTAAAGGTAAGCATGCTACACAGGCATTCAATGGGATTTTCAACTTATGCTGTTATCTCAGCCATTTTTTTGACTTTTTGGCCCAAATTTTCAACATGGGGTTCTTGGGACCCCACCTCATGAAAACTGTCACTGTCATTTTGTTTCTCAGTCCCGAAATGTGATATTGCGGTCACTGCCAGAATCATCTTTTGGGACCAAGCCATGAAATGACACTGCCACTGTTCATGAGATGGGGTCCCAAAAAGCCCATGTTGCAAATTTGGTGACAAAATTCCAACAAATGACTGCACTATGAGTGTGCGTTGCGCAGTTTCTACGCACGCTCCTAACGCCGCCACTTTTTAATATTTTCACTCCACATTTGTACCACTGCCATTTTTGCACACCCCCTTCAAACCAGTACAGCTGTCATTTTCCACAACCTGCTTGAAACGTGTTTTCACACCTGTAGAGCAGAATACCTTGTTTGCTCTGCACAATCACCTTTTGAGACAACTGAACAAAGTGACACTGACATTGTTCATGAGGAGGGTTCCAAAAAAGGCAATGTTGAAAATTTGGCGAAAAAATTCCAAAAAATGACTGCGTTATGAGCGTGCATTGCGCACTTTCTCTGCACGCTCCTAACGTCACTAATTTTTCATATTTTCACTTCACATTTTTAACATTGCCATTTCTGTACACCTCCTTCACAGCACCATAGCTGTCATTTTCTACAACCTGCCCAAAATGTGTTTTCACACCTGTGGCACAGAATAGCGCATTTGGTCTGCGCAATCACCTTTTGGGACAATTGAACAAAATGACAGTGGCACTGTTCATGAGGAGGGGTCCAAAAAAGGCCATGTTGAAAATCTGGTGCAACATCTCCAACATATGGTCAAGTTACACCTGGGTGTTGAATGATTTTTACGCACATGTGTAATTTACGTCACTTGGTAGCGCTTCACAGCCCTACTCGGCTCTGGCATACATATTAGTATGGCATTCCCACACGCATTTGAAGTCTTTTACATGCCCTGGCATTGCTTTCTACAAGCTTACCACAGCCGTTATCGACTCTGGCTAGAGTTTGTTTCACATTGTGCACAAAATCACAATATATTGTATTTCTAATTCCTTTATTAGTTTTTGGATTTTGATTGTTTAGTATGAGCCTTTGCACAGCAAATGTATTCATGGTGCAGCATTATGCTTTCAGTGGGTAATTGGTTAGCTGGGTGAGATTGAGCTCAATTATTAATGTTTCTATTTGTCCCACTTGTCCTTACCCGGGTCCTGTACACCATTCTGTGTATGGGAATGCTGTTCTCCCTGGGAAAGTACAGTCACAGAGGACTGTACTTACCCTCAAAAGAACAGCAGGACCAGCAAACATCTGATCAGAGTGTATAAAAGCTCTAACATTCATTGCAGCCTACTGAATCTCCACCGTTGCAGTCCTCTTCTGCTGTCAGCTGCAAGGGATGCTGGGATCTGTGGCTCCAGAAAATGTCACTATAAAAGAAACAATATTGTTGTATATCTAGTTTAACAGATTTTATTATATAATTTTAACATTTCATGCATTGCTGTTTAATATGCTTTGTATCATTTAATTGAAATCAATAACATTTTTAAAGGCAAAAAAGAAAATGTCAACTTCAGGTCAGAAGAATCAGTTGGATGCAATCTACTATACTGCACTAAACAGTTAGTAAAAGAACACCTTTTCCCAAAAAGTGCAAATTAGGACCAGCCCCACACTTGGGTGTAGGTCTCTTAGTACTGACTGTTCCTTAAAGAGGACAGGAAATGATTCCAAATTGGCAGCTGCGTATAATGTTCTCATTTACTGAAATTACATCCATAAACCTCAATGATGCATATATAGCTGTACATGAACAATAAGTAACACGAAAACTGTATTTTGCATTGTTTTGTTTTTATGGGCAGCATTCTGTTATAGTTCTCTTCATAGAACCAGTGATCTGGAAGTTTAACTACTGCATGTCATGGTTTGCACATAGAACTCTGAGCATGGTTCTGATGGGACAATATCTCATGCTTAGCATTCTGTAGACAATCCATGAGTAAAAACTCCAAAATGCTGCTTCCACAAAGAGAACAGGGCACCTCAGAACTTCTCAGGATATTAACAAAAAAAAACATTTTAAACTGCTGTTTCTGTTAGCTGTCCAGCTCAGTCTAACACCAAGGGGACTCAGTTCTTCTTAGTTTTTGTGAAAAAGAGAGTCATCTGTAGACTCAGTGTCAGATTACATACTGTGGAATGCAGATTGGTAGCTGACTGACATTCCTTTTCACAGCACAGATTGCAGGCAAGGAGTGGAAAGAGAAGACTTGTTTTTCTCATTTTATAATATGATGTACTGAATGTGTGTTTAGTTGTAGGGTCAGGGCCTTGAAGAAAATAATAACATTTATATAACTAATTCAAGATTCCATCAGGTGGTCAGAAAAAAGTCTGAGAGAATTTGTGTAAAAATTAACAAATGAAAGATGCAAACAATAGCATGCACACTGGCCTCTCAGATTGGAAGATCAGAAGTCTGTGGGTTCTATCCCCACACTAGGCTTGTGGGTTAAAGAGCTTGTGTACTGCCTAAAACTAGTATTAGATTTTAAAAGCAGTCAACCATTACCTTTTATATTTGAGGTACTTTATATTTTCCCTTTGTTTGATTAGAAGATTGTTTACCTGATGTTAATATGTGTGATGTGTGGAACAGCACTCTATGTGACAGCTGACATAGCTAGCTATACTGCCCCTCCCACTACCTCACCAGCATCGTGACCTCACTGACTGTGACACCACTGCTACTTAGGAAGAGCAATTCAGTGACTGCCAGGTCATTCACATGTGATTTCACTGTCAGTGAAATCACAATGCTGATGATGTAGTGGGGGGCAGTAGAGCTAGATATGTCAGCTGCTATGCTAAGAGCTGTTCCACACATCCACCACAACATTATGACACAGAAGACTCTCTGATGGGCAAAAGGTAAAAGAAAGGTACTTCAGAAATAAAATTTTATAACTGACTGCTTCTTAGAATGTATATTATTTTCCTGTCTGTCTGGTTTGGCTCCACTAGCTCTTTAAATCCCAGTACTGACACTGTACTGCAGCATGGGAGGGAGGGGGAGAGTACTCCCGTCTTTTCTGTCTGCCTGTTGAGGTGGATGTTAAAGATCCTATGGCACTTCTCAAAAAAAGTAGGGGAATTTTTTATTAAATGTTCAACAACAAATAATAACAAACCGTGTTAAATACACACAAAACAATCCAAAAATCACAAAACAAGAGAAATCAAACAAGTACTGCAGTTACACAATGTCTATTTTGCTATCAACAAGTGTGTAACCCCCAAAAATTGAAATCTTGAACTGAAAACAACCCCCCCGACCCCTACTAAAAGAGTAGGGGAATTTCCATGGTGTCCTGGCCAAATTTCCCCCATTCGCTAAAAATACTACAAATAGCTTAATCTGGTTCAAGTAAGGATTTATGCCATGTTACAATTTCAGTTGGTTACCCTCTGTACCCCTCCCAACACCCCCTGAAAAAGGGACTTCTAGTCTTAGTGGGCCTACCAGTCAACAAAATTCAACGAATAAATAAATTCCCCCATTATGCCTTATGGATTCCATATATATCTATATCATTCAAAGGCCATCTTGACATATAATTTTAATACCTAACAGTAACTCAGAGCCCTTTTCCTGTTGAAAGGCTGCCAACATATTACATTTAAATAAACAACAAAGTCACAAATAAGGAACTAGTGGCTTATGGAAAAATCTATAGGGATTTATACAGGGATTTGATGCTGCCTCTACAGGGAAAATGCAGAAAAAGTGTGGGCCTATTGCAGGAAAATGGTTATTTGGATCTGGGAGCACTGTGATGATTGTGGCTAAACAGCACTATATGGCACGAACAAGAAAATTACTTTGGTCATTTGGTAGCTCTTCATAGCCCTATCGGCTCTGGATAGAGCTTGTATTACTAGGAACATTACTAACTGCTTCCAATTAGCACTAATTTCCTGTCCCCTTTAAGATGCATCACAGGAGAAAAGGCTGAGAGACTGCATGGTCTTGTCTCATCTTACTAACCCTAGGTAACTACCTGTGTTACCAATGTATCTAAGTGTGGTTTATGCTGTGTCCAGAACCTCAGGGTGGCATTACTGCCTAGTAATTTACAGAAACTCACATGCTGTTATTTTTTATTATAGCGTATATGAGTCTGTCTCTGGGTACTTTTAAAGGGGAATAGACAGCACCAAGGGCCCCACACCCAAGTCTGGGGCTGGTCCCAATTTGCATTTTGTGTGCAAACACATTTTTGTTACTTACTTACTGTTTATTGTAATGTAATAGATTGTATCAGACTATTTTGCTTACTTCTATGCTGACATCGTCTGTAACTACAGATCCTAGAAATCTCTGCAGCTGACATCAGAGCAGGACTGCAGCAGTTGGAGGTTCAATAGCCTGCAATGCGGGGTAAAGCTTTTATACGCTCAGATCAGATGTTTGCTAATCCTGTTGTTCTCCTGGGGCTGCGTACAGTCCTCTGTGACTGTACCTAGCCCAGTGAGGACAGTAGGACAGGCAAACAGAAGTTGTGTTTGTTTGTTTGTTTATTTGAAAATCAGAGAACACCTTTGAGCACAAGTGCTCATTTGCAAAGGTTCCACGTCAAGTTAGGAGTGAAACAGGCATAATCAGCTCTCTTGGAGCCTAGCCATGTATCATCAGGCAATGACAGTAGGTACAGAGAAGTAATAGACACTTAACAGCATCATGTAAAATTTTATATTACAAAGTAGGCAGAACAGTAGATACAGAGAATTTTGTCACTACAACAATAACTATGGATTCATTTTACAAGGTAGGTAAGGTGAGGTAGGTAAGGGGAAGACAGTGGTTAGTCTAGATGCAGCATTGAGCAATGGAAGTGAGGGTGTGGAGAGACAGCAGCATGTAGATTATGGACAGATCCCATTTTGGAGAGGCGAATTACACAGGTGGAAGTCATGGCAGGCAGAGTTCAGGGAGAATGCTTTCTTTAGGGCCTTCTTAAAGAGTGATATTTTGGGGAGCCCCGTGAGTACAACAGGGAGTTCATTGAGCCACTGTGCTGCATGACAGGCAAGTGAGCGCTTACCCAAGCAGCTTTCATGGCTGGGTACTGACAAAACCTGTTCAGAGCCTGGCAAAGTTCAGAGCTTAAATAAACTCTAACGTGCACTGCAGCCTATTGGCTCTCCCACTACTCCAGCCCTGCACTGATGTCAGCTGCAGAGAATTCTGGGATGTGTACTTACAGAAAATATCTGCCTGGAAGTAAGCACAATTAGTCTGATATAAACTACTATACTATAATAAACAGTAAGTAAAAAAAGTGTTTTTGCACACAGAGTACAAATTGGGACCAGCCCCACACTTGGGAGTGAAAAGTCATGACAGTTCCCCTTTAAATTCAGAATGAAAATCCCTCTGAATGGGCAGAGTAAACATGAATGTACTAGATATTATTTTGACTCTTTTTGTCAACTTTTATTCGACAAGTGTACATATACGTGAATATTTATTGTAATGTTTTGTGTTGTACTGACTGGGTCTCCTTTGAAAAAGCGCAGTTGTTGCCCGATGTCTACCCTGAATACATACATACATAACTAATATGCACTTTTGTTTCAGAAAGAACAGGTGACACTGCAAATTTCTGAACATGGGGTGCAATTTAAAAAAAGATGACTGCACAACTTTGGGGGGCTTGAGTTAGTACAATGTTCACAAAATGTTGGTGCAATGGGCTGGATTCAGGAGTCCTAGCCTCATTGCTGTCTTTGTTACCTAGTCAAATGCTGCTACACTACTGTTGGATAGATGTACAGGATTTCTGAGGTAGCACATCAATTGAGTGAAGGTAAAATAGCGACAAGCAATTTCAGTGACGGCATTTCAGCAACTGCAATTGTGGTGCCTGTACGTATGGGCGAGCACTGAAATGGCAACAAATGCATTCCCTCCTCCTAGAGGTGCTATGACCTCAGAGTTCATTATTTTAGTAAGAGGGTGCGGGGGGCAAAGCCCCCGACAAAACAATCATTTGCCAAACTGTCACCATTTTGGTGCTCGCCCATATGTACAGGTGCCTTAACTGCAGTTGCCAAAATGCCGTGGCTGTAATTGCTCTCGCTAGTTTCACTTTACTCAATTGACATGGAGCCAATTTCTGATGGTAGGGTGCAGCACTAGGGCAAACACGCATTGGGCTGTGTGAATATTCACACGCCTCGCCACAGCCTTGCACATCCCGTAGTGATGACATGGCCGGTCAGGTGGGCACTGGGCAGTGAGTTTGGAGCTATCCTGCATACCCCTTGAAGCTGTCTGGTCAGTAGGCCCTAGCTGTGCAGGCACTGTAAGCACAGTACCTGGCCAATACCTGTGGTTCTCAATCTTATACCACAAGAATCACCACAGCTGGGTACACCGCCATTGTTCTGCAGTGGTTTGCAGGTGCCATCCAGGCAGTCCTGCTGCTGACAGTGATCTAAGAAGGAAATCTATTGTTCTTACTTTCTACCAGCTACCCTTATCCTGCATACTGTGCTCCAAAGTACATTCAAATGAGCCCAGCAGTCCCAGATGCTGTCCTTGGTGCTACCGCAGCTCCATCATGGTAGGCTGTGTTCAGCCCAGGATTGTTACTGGACACACCTGTCCTGCATCAGACAGAGCTTAACTGCTGGTGGTGGGACAAACACTGCAGGAAAATATCAGCGGTATTTGTTCCTGACTATAGCCCGATGTTCCAAGAAGCGCATAGGCGTGATTTCAGAAAATGTTGTTGATTCAAGTTTCAAGAAAACTGAAATGCTTTTAAAAACCTTTTGTGCCATTAGGCAGGGAGCAGTGTCTATTGCAAGCTAGTTCACCTTAGTTGCAAGAAAAGTGATTCTAAACAAAGTGTGGTGGGGGTGGTGGCTTTTCTGACAATCGTGTCTATTTTCTGGCTATGAGTCAGAATCTGTCCCCAGAGTTAGACAAAAAATATTTGGTCTAACTCCTGGGAAGGAATTCCACATTTGGTTCCAGAAAATAGACGAGATTCCCACAGCTGCTGCAGAAACTGCCATAAACTGCAGGAATCATTACAAATGCATCCAGATATATGTGAATAAGATAAAAACATCTGGACACATCTGCGTGGACACAGTATGCATACGAAATACGGATGCAAGTCCTGTAGCCCACCCAGCTGAAAATCCTGCCTGGAGTGTGTTCAAAAACATCTGACAGTGTGATAATATTAAAAACTTAAAACCTGAGGATAGCCATATTTAAGTGACGGCTACTTTATTTGAAATAAAAACACTAATGCAGACTCAGAATGAGAAAAGGATAGCATAAAAGGCAAACTAAATAAGATTTGGCTGGTGCCAACAAGGCTGGTCTAGTTTTTCTAGTGCTGTAATCTTTGTTACTGTCTCACCAGTCTCACTGTTACAATTGTAGTTATATCAAGACAACAGCCAATGTCAGTTTTACAGGGTTTGTTTGTATACAGTGTGCACATAGAGGACTTTGATACAGCGGCACTGCTTTTCTGTAATGCTCCCTTCACTGTACACAGTGGTTCAAGTCCTCCTAGCATCAGGCAATTCATTTCATCCCCCACCACCAAACCCACTTAGAGTGCCTCTTCCATATCATTGTTTTTTATGTTGCCACGCGCTTGCTTTCAATCATCATTGTGCAGTAGTGTAAATTTGGAATACGGTCATTGGAGCAAATGCAGGGCACGCATCAGTAGGTGCGTCCCTCATTCCCCAATAAGCCAGCTGCAGGCACTGACACCCGCAATATGTAAAGTGGCCACCACATCTAAGAAAAGTGCCACTGCAATGAGAGCCAAGCTCGTCACGCAGCAGTACAATAACACACCTCCCGATGTGCCTTTTCTGGTAAAGCACTTCACTAAACATGGCAGCACTGACTGCCGCCGCCACTTCATTTGCCAACGGGGGAGCCCATTCCCCTTTGGCATGATGTCCCCCCTCCCATTCCAAGTGTGTGCCCAATCCCCTTCGGCATCATGCACCCCCCCAACAGTCTTTCCTTGCTGATGGGGGGCCCAATTCTTGTCAGCTTCAATCCCCCCTGCCTAGTTCAGTTTGCCGACAGGGGCGCCCACTCCTTGTCAGCATAATGTCCCCAGCCCCCGATGTGTGCTGTGTGCTGAGGGCGTGCCCAATTCCCCTTGGCATCATGCATGCCCTCCACCAATTTCTGTGCCGACAGGGGTCCCAATCCCCATAGGCTGTGATCCCCCTACCTGTTATGCAGGTGGTACACTGGGAGACCACCCCAGTGTACCAAACACCTGCAAAAAAAGAAAACCGACCCTCGTTGTCTTTTTTTTTTCCTTAGCGGTAAAAGAAGAAATGGTCCCTAGTGGTCTCTCCTGCCCCTTCCCCAACCTGCACCCACCCTCTGCATACCCTGCCTCCCCTCACTCCATACTTACCTCCAGAGTATGGTGCAATGATCTTTGGTGGACTGGGAACACGTCTGCACTCTTCAAAGCCAACCACGAACTGAAGAAATGTTGGTAAGCTGTATAATGGCATAAATAGGGTTTTTTCAACTTTGGTGCATATCTCGGGCATTTTTGGGAATTTTTGCACCAAATTTTCAACATGGGGTTATTGGGACCCCTCCTCATGAATTCAGTCACTGTCATTGCATTATTTGCTCCAGAAAGGTGATTTCGCAGTCACTGCACGGAATCACCTTTCAGGACCGATTAACAAAACGACAGTGCCACTGTTCATGAGGTGGCCTCTCAAAAACCCTATGTTGCAAATTTAGTGAAAAAAATCCAAAAAATGACTGTTTTACGAGCATGCATTGCACAGTTTCCATGCACGCTTGTAACTTCATGAATTTGTAGTATTTTCACTCCAGATTTTCAACATTGGCATTTTGCCACACCTCCTTATGAACAGTACAGCTGTCATTTTATATATCCTGGCTGAAATGTGTTTTCGCACTTCCAGCGCAGAATAGCACGGTCGCTGTGGGAGATCACTTTTAGGGACAGATTAAGAAAATGATAGTGACACTGTTCATGAGCAGAGCTCCTAAAATGCCTATGTTGAAAATTTGGTGATGGAAGTCCATAAAATGACTGTGTTACAAGCATGCGTTGCACAGTTTCCACGCACCCTTGTAACTTCGCAAATTTGCAATATTTTCATGCCAGATTTTCAACACTGACATTTTTCACACCTCCTTATGAACAGTACAGCTGTCATTTTTCACATCTTGCCCAAAATGTGTTTTCTCACCTGTGGCGCACAATGGTGTGGTCGCTGTGGGAAATCAACTTTTGGAACACATTAACAAAATCACAGTGCCACTGATGGTGACAGGAGGTCCCAAAATGCCTATGTTGAAAATGTGGTTAAAAAAATCCAAAAAATAATTGGGTTACGCACATGTGTTGCGTAGTTTCTATGCCTGCTCATGACTTCACCAATTTTGCATATTTTCACTCCAGGTTTTCAACATTGCCATTTTTTCACTCCTCCGCATGAACAGTACAGTTGTCATTTTTCACACCCTGCCTAAAATGCGTTTGCATGCCTGTGTTGCCAAACGGCAGTCACTGTGCAAAACCACCTTCCGGCTAACAAACTGATAGTGTCACTCTTCATGAGGCGGGATCACAAAAAGCCCATGTTGAAAATTTGGAGTGAAAATACCAACAAACGCCTACGTCGTTAGGGTTTCCAGCTGTAACACCCCACCCTGTAGAGACTGACAGGCATCAGGGTGTGACTTGGGATCATTGGCTATAATGTTCATGCCATTCCACCCCACCCCACCCCCCACCCTGCAGCCAGTCACAGGCATCGAGGTGTGCCTTGGAGTCTTCAGCTCTAAAGCACACCCCATTCTCCTATGCTGCACCCGTCTCAGTGTATTTCCTTATGGAATGGGGTAAGTATAAGGCCCAAAGACCTCAAAGCACACCATGACACTTGTCAGTGTCTACAGGGTAGGGTGAGGTTAAATGGCATGAGCATTATAACTGATGACCCAAAGGCACACCCCAACACCTGTCAGTCTCTGCAGGGTGGGGGTGGGGTTGGCGTCAGTTCAATACTTTACTGCCATTCCTATTATACACCTCTAACTCCTGCACTACCAATGCCAGCGAGACAACATTCGGCATTGACAAATGCTTGTTTTATTCTCAGAGGTCAGGGTTGGACACCGGTCCCATCAGGTAGTAGGGAGGAGAGTGCCACATTTTTCTTTATACCCTAACAGGTCAGGTCAGACAATGGACTTGTCATGTAGTTGGGAGGAGAACGACAGATGTTTTTATTCCCTGATGGGCCAGGTTGTGCATCAGACCTGCCAGGTAGTTTGGGAGAGGAAGAAATATTTTTTTTATTCCATGGCACACCAGATTGAGCTTGGGATTTATTGGGTTGCTGAGGGAAATGAAATATTTCTTTTTTTATTCCCTGATGATCCTGGTTTGGCCCTGGACTCATCAGGCAGTTGAGTGGAGGAGGAAGAGAGAGATTTTTTTAAAATTCTCTAACAGATCGCATTGGGCACTGGATGCATTAGATGGTTGGGAGAGGGGGCCAGATTTTTTTTATTCCCTGCTAGGGTGGGCACTGGTCCCATCAGATAGTTTGCGGAAGGGGGACAGATTTTGTTTTATTCCCTGATGGCCCAAGTTGGGCACTGACCATTCTGCTGCACAGCAGACTGGGTTGGAGCGTGCATGGCAGTGTAATCCCTATGTGCTTATTGGGAAGAGGGCAGAGCTAAGACTGAGGCCCAAGAGAAGGTAAGAGCAGTCAGGCAGTGGAACTGGGATCACTGGCATTTAGGGTTACAGCCTAGGAAGTGTGCATTGATCCCCCTCAGTCCAGTCTCCCATGCTGGTGTGCTGCAGGCCTAAGGAGGTAGAGGTGCCTTAACAGGCTGGGAGCAGCTGCAGTGCGGCAGCAGCCCCAAGCCTCCCATGCAGTGGTTGAGCCCCTCACAGTGACATAAGTGGATGGGCATTGGGAGGGCAGTGTTTTATTACCTGTCTATTCCACCTTCGGCTCCCTGCTTTACAGCTGCTCCTTCTTATCTTTGTTTGGCTTAATATACAGGCCAGGTTGGGCAAGGGACCTATCAGGTAGTTGGAGGGAGTGGGACAGTGTTTTTTTATTCCCCTATGGGCAGATGAGGCAGCGGACTGGTAAAATGTCAGAGAGAAGATGGCCAAATGTTTTTTATTCCCTGCCAGGCCTGGTTGAACAATGGACCTGTCAGGTTCATAGGGAAGGGTTATCATGTTTTTTTATTCTCTGACACACCAGGTTAGACACTGAACCGCTCAGGTTGTTAAGGGAGAAGGACAGGTTTTGGTTTTTAATTCTCTGATGGGCCAGATTGGGCACTGGACCTCTCAGGCAGTTTGGGGGAGGGGGACAGATGTTTTATTCCATGACTAGCCACATTGGGCACTGAATATATCAGGTTGTTGGTGGGAAGGGAACATATGTTTTTATTCCCTTACAGGCTGCATACTGGACCCATCAGGTAGTTTGGAGAGAGGGACCTTTTGTTCCCCGATAGGCCAGATTTGATATTGGGCCTGTCAAGTACTTAGAGGGGGGAGAGGGCCAGATTTGTGTTTTATTCCCTGATGAGTTAGGTTGGGCACTGGATCGGTCAGGGTGTTGGGGAAGGGGGACAGATTTTTTCATTCCCTGATAGAAAAATAGAAAGTGTTGGCAGATAAGGACTGCTAGGCCCATCCAGTCTGCCCGTAAGCCCTATACTTGTTTGTGGCCTCTGACTCTATCTGGTCAGTGGCTTTTCACACTTCTTCCCACCTCAAGGCACCCTTCTGCCTGTCCCAGGCATGTTTAAAAAAACCTACTGTGCTCACTCCCATCACCTCTTGTGGCAGACTGTTCCATGTGTCCACCATCCTCTCTGTGAAGAAGAACTTCCTCACATTTCCTCTTAACCTGCCCCCCTCCAATTTCATATCATGCCCTCTTGTTCTTATACTCCTTATACACTGGAAGATATCGCCCCCCCCCCCGCACCTTGTTTATGCCCTTGAGGTACTTGAATGTTTCTATCATGTCCCCCCGCTCCCTCCTTTCCTCCAGTGAGTGCATATTGAGATCCTTTAATCTCTCCTCTTGTGTTTTGTGGTGCAAGCCCTGTACCATCTTGGTCACCCTTCTCTGGATCTCCTCCACCCTGTTGATGTCCTCGCAAAGGTGTGGCCTCCAGAACTGGACACTGTACTCTAGGTGAGGCCTCACTAGTGTTTTATGCAATGGCATCACCACCTCCCACCTTCTGCTAGTGATACCTCTGCCTATGCATCCCGGCATGCCACTTGCCCTCCCTGCAGCCTGTGTACTCTGCTTTGAGACCTTTAGGTCATCTGAAATGATAACCCTCAGGTCCCTTTCTTCCTTGGTGATTGTCAGCACCTTTCCCCTCATCCTGTATCTTTCTTCAGGGTTCCCTCTTCCCAGGTGCATTATTTTTGCACTTCTTTGCATTGAACCTAAGTTGCCACACCTCAGACCATTTTTCCAGCTTCCCCAGCTCTCTTCTCAATTCCTCCACCCCTTCTAGTGTATCCACTTGTTGCAGATCTTGATGTCATCTGCAAACTGGCAGACCTTCCCCTTCAGCCCTTCCGCAATGTCACTAATGAAGACATTGAGCAGGACTAGCTCAAGGACCGATCCTTGAGGTACCCCGCTGGTCACCCCCCCTCTACCTGGGATGGATCCCATTTACCACCACAATCTGCCTCCTGTCCATTGGCCAGTTTTTAACCCAGTCTACCACCTTTTGCCCCATGACCAGACTACCCAGCTTGTTAAGCAGCCTTTCATGTGGGATAGTGTTAAAGGCTTTGCTGAAATCAAAGTAGGTGACATCCACCGCCGCCCCCCCGATCTACTTCCTTCATCACCCAATCCTCCCTCTCTACTTCCTTCATCACGCAATCAAAAAAAATCTATAAGATTTGTTTGACACAACCTTCCTTCTGTGAATCCATGTTGCTTTGGATCCTGGGCACTGTTTACTTCTAGGTGTGCCACTATTCTTTCTTTCAGCAGTGTCTCCATGATCTTTCCCACCATTGAGGTCAAGCTGACCAGGCTGTAGTTCCCCACCTCCTGTCTACCACCACTCTTGTGTAGAGGGACTACATGTGCCCTCCTTCAGTCCTCTGGAACCACTTCTGTGTTGAGTGACTCTGTGAACATGGCTGCCAGAGATGCTGCTAGTTCCCTTCACAGCTCCCTTAATATCCTTAGCTGTATGTCATCTGGCCCAATAGCTTTGTCCACCTTCAGTTTTGTGAGCTCTTCAAGGACTCTCTCCACTGTGAATGGACTGGCATCCACCTCCCCCCTTTGCATCTATTGCCCAGCTATGGTCCCTGACCCTCCCCCCTTTTCAGTGAATACTGGACAGAAGTATTTATTCAATATTTCCACCTTCTCTAGGTCTCCCTCATTACACTCTCCTTCATCCCCTTTGAGCCTTACTATCCCTCCCCTGGTTTTTCTTCTTTTGCTGATGTACCTGTAAAATGTCTTGACCCCTTTCTTCACTGTCTGTGCTAATCCCTTCTCAGTCCATGCCTTTGCACTCCTAACAGCCTTCCCCACTTCCTTTAGACACTCAAGGTACACCTCCCAGTCATTCTCCCTTTGGGTCCTCTTGTACTTCCTGAAACTCACCCTTTTAGCCCTTACTTTGTCGGCTTCCTCTTTCAAGAACCATAGTGGCTTCCTCCTTCTCTTCCCTTTGGACCCCAGCCTGATGCATTGGTTTGTCACATCCACTATGACACTCTTTAGTTGTGCCCACTGCTCCTCAACCCCTTACCTCCCCGTTCTCCAGGGCTACTCTGATACATCTACCCATTTTAGCAAAGTCTGCCCTCCTGAAATCTAATACCTTAGCCTTTGTGTGACTAACTTGCGTCTCTCTCCCCATGATAAACCACACTACGTGGTGGTCATTGGATCTCAGCTGACCTTCCACCTGGACATCTGTGACTCTGTCCCCATTGGTCAGTATGAGGTCCAGAATTGCCCTGTCCCTGGTGGGATCACTTACAAGCTGTATGAGGTCTGCCCCTGTAGGGAATCCAGGATGTCACTGCTCCTGGATGAAGCAGCTACTGAGATTGTTCAGTCTACATCTGGGATATTAAAATCCCCCAGAAGTAATACTTCACCCTTTGTTGCCATCTTGTGAATCTGATCTACTAGATCCCTATCCCCTTCCTCCCTCCCGCCGCACTGGAGGGTCTGTAGATCACCCCTGTGTGGACTGCTGTACCATTGCCTGGCTCAATGGTGACCCACAGTGCCTCGGCCTCTCCCTGTCTACCGTGCACCTCCGTTGCTTTTATGCCTTCTCTTATGTGCAGTGCCACCATTCCCTTTTTTTACTCCCCCTGTCTCTCCTGAATAGGGCAAACCCTGGAATATTTGTGTCCCAGTCATGATTAGTGGTGTACCAGGTCTCTATTATTACCTCTATGTCCAAGTCTGTCTCTACTAACAATGCCTCCAGGTCTGGGATTTTATTTCCCAGACTGCGGGCATTTGTAACCATGGCCTTCCACGGTTTGCTGCCTGCCTCCCCCATTCTGTTGTTTGTTCTCCTGCTTCTTTCCCCAGCCCCTTTCTCTTTTCTATGTTGCCTTCCTACCCCTGCCTTTCCCTTTGTAACAGGTACTGGTGTCCCTATCTGCAACCTTCGTTTCTGTTCCTCATTTCTAGCTACATTCATATCTGTGTCCTCCTTGCTGTCTACATTAACCATTGGAAAGCATTTAAACTAGCCCCCCCCCCCCCTTGGCTAGTTTAAATGTTTTCCAATGAAGCATTTAAACCATTCACTGAGGACATCAGTTCCCCTACTGGAAAGATACAGGGTGTCGCCCCCGTACAGGTCTGCATCCCCCAGGTTGTCCCCATTCCCCAATGAAGCCAAAACCTTGTTCTCTGCACCAGTTGTCCAGATAAGCATTGAAGTCCTTGGTGTGGAGATTCCTAGCCTCCCCTTGCCATGGACAGTCAGCACCTCTGAGAAGGCCTCAGAGTGTGCTTCCTGCCTCAGGCCCCTCCTCAGTTCCCTGAACTCTGCCTGTACTTTTGCTATGCCTGCCTTGTTCCCAGCTAGGTCGTTTGTCCCCATATGGATAATGACATTGAGCTTCCCCCTCCTTGCTACCGCTTAGCGATCCTTTGGATCCACCTGCCATCCCTCCGAGCTGTGCTTCCTAGTAGGCACTTTACCTCCCCCCCTCCCCCTCTCCTGCTGCTCCTAGCCTTACTCCCCAGATAGTGGAGTCCCCTGCCATGAGTATCTTCCTCTTCCTTTGGCATCCTCCACCACCCGCCCTTGGGGCTCATTCCAGAGGCCCCACTTATCCTCCCTGGGCGCAACCTCAGGTGACCCTGTGGGGCCTCCCCATTCCTCCAACACAGCATGGAATTCCTTAGTTGCACTGGCTGGGAGATGTGCTTCTGACCCACCTCCATTACCCTGCCTGAGCCCACCATAATCCAACCACTTCCCCTGCTGGGCAACCTTTGAGGTAGTGGGTGCACATATAGTGGCCTCTGGGTGAGGGTGGAGGTCTCCCAAATCCTAGCCAAATCGGCCCGGAGACTGGCTACCTATGCCCTCAGCCCAGAGAGGTACCTGCTGATGGGGCAATACCACAGCCTCCAGGAACGTCTCCTGGAAGACTGCTGCCCCACAGCCACTGAATTTCACCACTCCCATCATGTTTGTTGCTGACCTCCCCCTATATAGAGTTCAGTTATTCACTAACACACATTTTTTTAATGTGATTACCTTATTTCTCTTGATTTGACTGCTGTATTCCTTTCCTCTATGTGTTTTGGGTGTCTGCCCACTACCATTCACTCCCTGTCTTTCTATGCTTAAATATTCGAACCACTCCCTTCTTCCTGGTTCTGGGCAGGAAGAAAAATTACTTACTATAGTAATCTTGTTTCTTCCAAGGGAATCTTACTATATTCTGACTTCTGCAGTATGGTCTCACCATAAGACTGCCCCAAAGCCAAAATGGTTAATAGAACCTATGTTAATCATGGAATGTTAGACTCGAGCTCGGTTTTTAAACCACTGTCTTTGGTAAACATTCTGCAACCATTAGATTCTTACGGAGCATGCATAATAACAAGTTATCTAATCTATGCTAATAATGAAATAATCAATTAAAAACACCCAACACCAATTATTCCCCTTTATTTTAAAATGTGGGCAAAACCAAGACTGAAGTCACTAGGCCCAAAAAAGAAACACCTACAGGTTCCAAACAGCATGAATAGCTGTGTTGTAGTGCCCGTAGGTTCTAGCAGGGAAGGTAGGGTGGGAGCTCAGAATACAGTAAGATTCCCTTGGAAGAAACAAGATTACTATGATAAGTAATTATTTCTTCTAACCCCAGGAAATCTTACTGTATTCTGACTTCAGTAGACTACCCAAGCAGTACCTTTGGAGGAGGGTAGAGACCCTATTTAGGAAACAAGCTCTGTAGTACTGTTGTGCAAACCTGGCATCACTTCTGGCCTGAGTATCCAGGCTGTAGTGTTTGGTGAAAGTGTGAACTGTTTTCCAGGTAGCTGCTTTGCAGATTCCAGCAAAGGGATATCTCTCGCAGCTGCTATAGAAGGAGATGTATCCCTTGTAGAGTGGGTCCGGAGGCCTACAGGAGGCTCTTTACCCACTTTGCTGTAGCAAAACTGGATACAGGCAACAATCCAGCTGGTAATGGTCCTCTCTGAGGTGGATTTACCCTTCCCCACTTCTCCATAGGTCAGGAAGATCTGTGTTCTATCCTGCCTGTGTCCTTTTGTGCGATCCAAGTAGTAGCTTATAGCTCTCTTAACATCAAGACTGTACAGCCTTCGTTCCCCTGAGGTAGAATGGTCAGTGAAGAAGACTGGCAAAGTCATGGCCTGATTAAGGTGGTATCCCATTTTAAGGGTGACAGAAAGTGAATGACTCGACTATCAGTGACTCACTTTCAGCGCCTGTCATGTGGGCTACCCTGCAAGGTAGAGATGATTATGTGGGCTACCCTGCAAGGGTAGCAATGGTTACAGTAGGGTGACAGGAAGGAGGAGAAGGGGACAGAAAGAGGAGGGAGGGTATCTAAGAGGTAATGTGGTGGGAGGTTGCTGAGCTGGCGGCTTGGTGTACTGGTGAGAGTGGCTGGGTATAGTGGGGAGGGTGCAGGGATCAGGGCTGGAGAGGGCTACAGATTTTTGAGGAGGGGTTGGCACTTTGTTTTTTCTGTTTTCTGTATTTTCACTCTCTCTCTCCAACAAGCAAGTCCCTGGAGTTAGTAATCCATATTTATGGGGGGCACAGCACCCCTCAGAACAACCCTTTTGTTTGTTGCCCGTTTTCATCACGGCGAGTATACATCGTCTTTTTTTTTCCCAGCGATGTACACTCGCCTTAATGGCGATCACTATTCTGCGATCGCCGTTATGACATAGAATCTATTAAGGTGGAAGTCTGATACCACCTTAGGGAGGAATTTCCTATTGGTCCTTAGGACCACCTTGTCCCTGTGGACTGCTATGTAGTCTGGCTCTGTGGACAAGGCCTGGAGCGCATTGATCCTCCTGGCTGAGGTGATGGCTACCAGGAACACTGTTTGCCATGTCACGTATTTAAGCTTTGCTGAAGACATCGGCTCAAATGGTGGCTGCATTAGCTGGCCAATGCATTTGTTAAGGTCCCATGCAGAAGTGGGTTCCCTGTGAGGGGGATGCAAGTGCAGTAGGCCCTTGAAGAACTTCCTGAATACCAGGGTGGAGGCCAGGGGTGCCCTTTTTCCAGCAGAAAGGTAAACAGAGACAGCTGCTAAGTCCACCTTAAGGGTGGAAGGTTGAAGGCCTAGGGAATGCAAATGTGCCAGATAGACTACAACAACTGACAAGTCAGCTTGGCGGTGATCTATCTGCCCCTGTCTGCACCAAATAGAAAACCTCTTCCATTTAGACAAGTCTTTCTAGTGGAAGGTTTTCTAGATACCCTGAGGACCTCCAGCACCCCCTCCGAGAGGTGCAGGTCAGTATATTCTAGGTCCTCAAGAACCAAGGTCCGAGTCTGAGGGACTGGAGATTGGAGTACAGAACCCTGCCCTGAGAGGAGGTCAGTAGGTTGTGCCTCCTGGGCAAGGATATTGGTCTGGACATTGACAGGGTCAGTAGCAGTGAGTACCAAGGCTGCCTGGCCCAGACTGGAGCAATGAGGATCATTGTTACTGGTTGAACCCTGAGCTTGTTCAGTACTCTGAGCAGAAGGGGAAATGGGGGAAAGACATATAGAAACTTCCCTGTCCAATCCATCAGGAGTGCATCTAGAGGCACTGTGCCCACTGCAGGAGGACTGCAACAGAACAGTGGCAGTTGGTGATTGTCTGGGGGTGCGAAGAGGTCCACCTCTGGGGTGCCCCACCTTCTGAACACAACTTGCAGGATCTGCCTGTTTAGTGACCACTTGTGGTGGTTCTGGTTGATCCAGCTGAGGGCATCTGCTAGGATGTTGTCCTTCCCTGGAAGATGAAGTGCTGAGATGGAGATCCCCAGGGAAATAAGCCAGGTTTCATATTTTCATGGCTTCTGTGCACAGTAAGGAAGACCTTGTGCCCCCTTGCTTGTTGATGTAGTACATTGTGGTTGTATTGTCTGTCCTGACCTGAACCACTTTGCCCTGCAACATTGAAGCGAAGGATTGAATGCCCAAATACACTGTCCTGAGTTCCAGCAGGTTTATGTGAAGCAGAGACTCCTGCTGGAGCCAGAGACCATGGGCAGTATGCTCCCTTAGGTGGGCACCCCATCCTAGGAGGGAGGCATCTGTTGTCAAGACTGCTGCTGGTGGCAGCTGGAGAAAAGGCACACCTTCCCTGAGGTTGTCCTTTTCCTGCCACCACTGCAGAGCTTGAAGCAAGGTTCATGTGACTGGTACCATCTTTGACAGGGAACCTCTTCTCTGGGACCGATGAGACCTTAGGTGGAACTGAATGTCCCTCATCTGGAATCTTGATCCTGACACTGTTGCTGTTAATGCAGCCTGTGGCCTAGCAACTGGAGAAAATTCTGTGCTAGTTGTCTACCCTTCCCTGAGGAAGGAATGCTCTTTCTCTCAGAGTGTATAATTCTGTCCCTATGAACTCCAGGAGCTGAACTGGTGTTAGTACTGACTTTTTCTGGTTCACCAGGAAGCCTAGTGTACGCAGGGTATCCTGAATGGTGGTCCATGTTTCTCTTACATGTTGAGGGGACTGACCTACCACTAGCCAGCCATCCAAGTATGGGAAGACTATAACTCTGTCTCCTTAGATGTGCCACCACCTCTGCTAGGCACTTGGTGAACACTCTTGGAGCAGATGTCAGGCCGAAAGGCATTGCCTTGAACTGGTAGTGACCTGATGGCAATCTGAATTTGAGGTACTTTTTGTGTGATTGCCTGATGGAAATATGGAAGTAGGCATCTTTTAGGTACAGAGATGCCAGCCACTCCCCCTTTCTGAGTGTAGGGAGAATGGTAGCTAATGTGACCATTTTGAACCTTGGTTTTGTCAAGTGTTTTAGTGTCTGAGATCCAATACAGGTAGCCACTGTTTTCTTTAGAATGAGGAAGTATCTTGAGTAGAGATCCTTTCCCCTTTGGGCCAAGGGGACTGGCTCTACTGCCTTTTCCAGAATCAGCTTTGCTACTTTCTCCTCCAACAGAGTTGCCTCTGCTCGGCTGGTAGATCTGAAAAGCCTTGCCCTCAGTTTGGGCAAAACCTTGAAACTGAGAGCAAGCCCCTGGCCCACTACCTCCAGGAACCCACTTGTCTGTGGTGATGGTTTCCCAAGCCTGGAGAAAGTGGGCCAGCCTGCCTCCTACTGGTAGTGGAGAGGCAACCCTGGCAGACTCCTCAGGGGGCCTGCTTGGATGGTGTACCCTGCTCAGTGCTGGGGCCAGCCCAGCTGCTGCCCATCCTGCCTCTGCCTCTGAAGTACCCTTTCTGGGGCTGATAGACTGCCAATGCCTGGGCCTGGAAGAAGGGTCCGTAGTGGGATTTACCCCACCCCCTTTTCCTTGGTACTTCTGTGGTGTTGCTTCCTTCTCTTTTGCAGCAGCACCCTTATGGGCTTCTTTGTGCTCGTCCATCTTCTTCATGCAAGCCTCTGTTTGCTCACCAAAAAGAGATGAACAGTAGGCTCACAGGGGAAATCCAACACCTTTTTCTGTGTATCCTGAGACAAATTAGTGGCCCTTAGTCAAGCAAATCTCCTCAGAGACACTGAGATTGCATTTGCCTGGCAACAATGTCATTTTCATCCACTACCATCCAAAACTGGCATTTGGAAGCTTCTATGCCACTTTTTGCAGCTTCAGACAAGTCAGATGCCATGGGTGCAGGGCCAGCCTTGGCTATTTCTAGAACAGTGTTCCAGATGCTCTTCTGGTATCTGGATACATAAGCCATGCAGGTTGTTTGTCTCATAGCCAGAGAAGCACCCAAATAGGACTTCTTTGCCATGGAATCCATTTTCCTGGAATCTTTTTCTGGAGGATGTGATGTCAGGGGAATCCCTGCCTTATCACATGAAGCAGCCTGCACCACTCCCTCATGGCTAGGATGCCCAAAAAGGAATTCTGCTCCAGACATGGCCACCCAGTACTTCCTAGTCATCCTCTTGTCCACTGGGGGGAAGGTGGAAGTGGGGTCTGCAAAATCATGGAGGCCTGTCTTTTTAAGGACTTGTGGATGGGTAACAACAGCCTTTTTGTTGATGGCACATCCATCATTTCCATATAGTCTGGTTCCTCTTCCTCCTCTGTGGATTCTTGGGTGGAGAGTTCCAGAGTCTATGCCACTTGCTTCATAAAAGCAAAGTGGGAAGAAAAATCCTCAGCTACCTTCTCAGGGGAGTCAGGATAATGAGGATCAGGGGATATTTCTGGCTCAAGAGGCTCCCCATAATCCTCATCCTCTTCCTCGTCATGCTCATCCTCACCTTCCATATAGATTTCAAAAAACGTTCAAGTGAACTGGGAACCAAGGAGGAACCCAGATCCTGAATCGAGGACTGTGAACTGGGTTGCCGAACTGGAACCGTGGTACCAGTTAGTAGCGCCTGAAGAATGCTTATAGTGCTAGCTATAGCTTCTGCAGTTGGAACCACTAGAATAGTCATTTGCTGTTCCTTAACTGGATGTTTTTCCTTCCTCTTTTTCTTAGCAGAACTTGCTGGTTCAGAGGCAGTGTCTGCGGTTCTCTTTTTACCCAAGGAACCTTTACCCTGGTCAGAGGATTGTTCAACCGGTTCCTTCGGTTTCTCCTTCTGAGAGGAGGAAGGTTTGTCCACAGCTGGGTCAGTAGCCTTCTCAGACATTTTTTCCTTCAGTCAGTTCAAACACCTATTAAGCGTCAACTGAGGAAAATTCTTACAGATTTCACAATCTGTCTCAAGGTGTTCAAACCCCAGACAGACAACGCACACTAAGTGAGGATCTGCTTTAGCAAATGGTTCCCCACACTCTGTACAATGCTGAGAACCTGTTGAGACAGTTCTTTGATTGGATAGTGACATAACAAACAAAAAAAACCTAAAAGTTGGGTTTGTCTGTGAGCCCAAGTACCACAAAAGAATATCTTTCAACTCTTTTTTTTTTTTGCGGTCGGTTTAGAGACCAAAGAGAGAACCGAGAATTACCCCAGTTCTGCTTCAATTGAAATAACCAGTCCAAAAGGGTTTAAAAACTGAAATTTTAACGAAAAATGTGTAAATAAATGATCGGTTTCTCAACAGTTAAACGAACTCAGAAAGAAACCGAAAAACTTACCGGAATAGCACTGGGCCTTCGCCGCTTATGCGCCCAGACTGTGGCACTCCCTACCTGCTAGCACTCACTGCTCCCCCTCCCATCTGTGTTTCAAAGCCTCCCTTTGGAGCTTCTTCAATTCGGCCTCTTCCTGTCTCTGCACCTAATCCAATCCCCCTAGACCAATCTTGGTGGCAGAGACACAAAAACCCTGCTCAACTGCTGAGGAGATGAGTCTCCTGACACAGAATGCACTTTGCCCACTGGAGAGCTCTTCACTATTTGATGTACAATAAGCATAGAGAACAATCTCTACCCTACTGTTCATGTAAAGAGTAGCTGTACTAGTCAATGTCTTGTTTGCCTAGGTGTCTCTCCTACAAACTGTACCACTCCTATAAGCCATTGCCCATACCCACCTGAGGTTATGGCTGACCCTAGATGCCTAATACTGTTGCTAATGCCTGCACTTGTATGTTAACTTCCCTCTTGCTTGTATGTATATGTCTGATGTGTAACCCCCCTACAAATGATGGGGGGTCCCAAAAAGTCTTCCTTGAGCTTGCCTAAATACTCATTGCCAGGCTGGTGTCCTGTATTTTAGCAGTTTAAAGGTGATTACCAGAGCCTGTATAGCCTCTGTGTACTGTCTCTTTAAGAGCTGCCTGATTGCAGCCTAAGTAATCTGAGAGGGAGCTCTGTTGAAGGATGTAACTATTTGCTGAAAATTATTTAGAGTGATAATGATAATGTAGTTTGTCTAACCTGCTTTCTTTGAAGCAAGGACTGTTTTGTTTGTCTCCACTATCTTGGTCCTGGACTGCAAATTGGACCAAACAATACGGGTAAGACCTAAAATGTAGCCGGACTACAGGAGCTGTCTGAATTCAGAATCTGTAGGAACTTTAGTTTGGAGATTTTTGCGCCTTTTTTGCAACTGAAGGGGAGCTCTTGCTTTGACTGACAGCTAAATCAGCCAACCAAATCTTTTGAATCTTAGGGAAGTCCTGGCTGCTTTCAGTTTTCAGTTATTACTGAGCTGGGAAGTGAAATGAGAGGAGCTGAAGTGATTCTGAGTAGCAATCCTGAATGGATTCGCATGGGAGAACTGTGAAAAGGCTGAGTTTTTGGCTTACATGTCTGCCTGTTGCTCCTGAGAGGGAGAGAAGAGAATTATTGAGGACTAAATCCAAGTTTGTGTGATTAAAGTAAGCTACTGAAGTGGGCCAGGCTCAACCTGAAGAAGTCCAAAGATTTTGCTGAATGCAATCTGCCTGTCAGGAGTTCCAGCTACCCCTACGCTCCCGGTATGTGCAGAGACTTTGCGATTGTGACTGGGGAGCGTTTTGCCTGGTACAGTAGAATTCCTGTACATGTAAATGTGCTATGAGCTGCTAGTGGGTTGTGAGTTAGTTCCCCACTGTGTGAACTGTGTTCTGCTTGCTGGAATCTGTATCCAGCCCAAAATGGACTGCATCCGAATTTGTCTCCACGTGGTCTGGGCCTTGCCAGACTGACCCAGCCAGACTACCCAGTGCACAGAGAAGCCATCGATGAGAGATCTGCCTGGGGATCAGCCCCCTCCTCCATGCTTAAACAGGAACAATGCCTCTGTGACTCATGTGGGCCCTGCTTCTCCTGGCATTCCAGATCAACCACCTGCAGTCTCGATTTTCATCCAGCCTGTGTCTAGTCTTGGGTATCGTGAGTAAATACCAGAGTAGCTCCCTGCAACAACAGCTTAATCTGACTGTGTCATCTGATTGTCTTGTTATTTCATTTCCTTTATGAGCTGAGCCCTCTGGCTCTGGATTGCAAATATTTGTGTACTGTGCATGTTGTGTTTTCCATCATAGGGCCCCAACCAGCTGCAACCCCAGGCAATGGTCTTGGCTAGCTCATCTCTTCTCCACCTGGGTACCCAGAGATGGACTGTGTGTAGGGGACTCAAAGCAATGCATAACTGCTGATTTTGCCCCTTCCTTGTTCAAGTCCCCTGAATAAATCAATATACAATGGGTTTGCGAGAACTAATCTGTAACACTTACTGAGCAGTAAATGAATTCCAAAATACCAGCCCCTACAATATGCTAAACAAAGCAGCCGCTAACGTACAATACCCAAAATACCCATATTGCAGCCCTCCTTCAGGCAAGAACATGCTGATTTAAAGCAGTAAGTTTACCGGCCCCAAGTGAACAGTATTATGGACTGCAGAGCAAGCACACGAAAAATTGTTTGAAGCTACTTGCTGTCCTCATCAAACCTGGCACCCTTTTGCTGCTTCCCAATTGGCTGTCATCCTTCCTTTTGTTCCCCTCCTTTCCCCTTACAAATGAACTCTGAGAGGAAAAATAAATTTAAAGTCCCTGAACAGAATTTGAGCCCTGCACTTGAATCCCCGAGTCTTACCCCGTTCCCCTTGTAATCGGCCGCTGTGGGGAAAAATAATTTAATTAAGTTACAGTCGCAGGCACATTTTATATTAACAATGCCTCCCTGATCCTTCTGCTGGCAGACACTGCTATGGAGAAAACCAAACAAGAACTTAAACCCTGGATCCCTGCACTTTAATCCTCAAGTCTCCTCCCTGTTTCCTTTTCAATCTGACGCTGTGGGGAAAAAGAAAGTAAGCAATTTAAAAAATTAAATTCAGCAATTTAAAGTCTCAGCTTAGATATTATTTGCAATGCCTCCCCGATCCTCCTGCTAGCAGATGTTGCTATGGAAAAAGGGAATTAAACTCTGGAGCCCTGCACTAGAGTCCCCAAGTCCTCTGCCCCGCTACCTCTCTCCAGCGGACAGACTGCTCACCAGACACATCAGGTAGTTGGGAGAGGGGGCCAGATTTTATTTCCTGTTGGGTCATGTTGGGCATTAGAAGTTCAATACTATTTTACATTCCCTGCACTACCAGTATGGAACTCCTGTATCTTGTAAAACACTTTGTGATACAGAGTGTACGAAAGTCATGTTTGCTTGATGTTTTTTGCAAATTACCTAACACTAGCCCCCCCCTCTTGGTCCAGCAACTGATCTCCCCTTTAGTTTTCCCAGTCTATGGCCAGGCTACTCAGACGGACTGGAAACTCAGCTGTTTTTTTCATTATACAGAGAGGTTGTGAGAGATTCTTTCTTGTTTTTACAATCATCAAATAGTGCCACAGGTATGTTATTCTGTGTCGTTTTACATTCCCATAATTCAGTAGCATGAAAAGTCTCAGTTTTATACAAGCAATTTCATTTTTACTTTAGAAGAAAATAAAGGTTAGCTTTCTATTCATGAAGGACCCAAAGGACTTCTTCAGTGTATCACCTAGGTCAGCTCCACGTTCACAAGAGTAGCACCACTTGCTCAACAGGTTCTCATGCACTCTCCTCCTATGCAGCCAGCAGAAAAAAAGCAAAGCATTACAGACACCTGCAAGGAGCAATAGCTAGGCACAATACTCACCGACAGCCATAAAAAGGCATATTCCAGCCCCCCAAAGCATTTCCGTGGGTTAGCTGCAAAACACTTCCTGACTCTCATCCCAGTAGGAACTGGTCTGCTATGCAGACCGGCCTTAAAAATGGCCAAGTTCTAACAGATTAAAAATATACTGACAAAATGACAAACGCACATGATAAGCACTGTGTGGCTGCTGTCAAGGGCCTGTGGAATGCTATGGTTTATTAAAAGGAGAGAAAAGCAGAGCAGGGGAAGTAATCTTGCCACCTTACAAGGCCCTGATTAAATAAAGAGAGGAATCCTGGTGAAGAATGGAAGGGTAATTCCAAACCTAGTGGACTCAGAAAGAGGAAGAAAAGTGGAAGGTTTCATGTGTAGCACTTCCACGGCTCTCATCTCAGTCTCTTCCAGCATCAGAGCTGCTATGGATCAGGGGAAACTCTCAGGTGTGTTATCCATTGACTTATCCAAGGCGTTCGACCTCGTTGACCACGACCTGCTTGCCCTGCAGATGAGGTCCCTTGGTTTGTCCCCCACAGCCTTAAACTGGGTCTCTGACTACCTATATGGCAGAAAACAACTAACTAAATTCAATAAAGTCCTCTCTGCCCCTGGCCTGTCACCTCTGGTGTCCCTCAGGGCTCTGTGCTGGGTCCCCTACTCTTTTCCCTGTTCATCAACAATCTCCCTGATGTGGTCTCAAACTGCCGTGTCATCATGTATGCGGATGACCTGGTTCTCCTGGCCCACTCCTGTGATACAGCCACACTAAACCGTCACTTATCTGAAGACCTCTGGAACATCCAGGCTTGGCTCTCCAACCATAAATTGGTCCTAAATCAAAACAAAACCCAGGCTATACTCTTCGGCTCCTCTGCCAAAATACGAGCCTCTTCAACTCCTCTACATATCAACTACGAAGATGGCTCCCCTCTCCCTACCGTGACCTCCCTCAAATATCTTGGGTGAGCGCAGTCCCCAGTGGACCTTGGTTGTCATATCCATAATGCCTGCAGTGGGGTAAAACGCAAACTGGGGATGGCCTACAGGGCTCGGTACAACCTCACTCAGAGCTCGCATAGCTCTTGCCAGGGTACTACTTCCTCCCTCAGCTCGCTCCCTCATATTTGCTCATACTTGAGACCCTCCTAAGCAAGTGGAGCACAACGTGCAACAACATCTGTCGTTTTCCTGGCTCGCCCCCTCACCCATCACTGTGAGCTCTACGAAGAGCCTGGCTGGCTATCCCCACTCAATCACCTTAACTTTAGCACTGGTGCCTCGTGAGCAAAGTACTCAGCTCCGCAACTTTGAACTGGCCCGGCTCTTTTGTTCCTGCTGACCTCTCCCCCTACCTGCTTAGATCCCAAGGCCCCAGCCTACTAAGTGTACCCACTTCCCGCACCAACATGGGGGACCGGAGTTTTGCTGTCCATGGCCCTAGACTCTGGAACTCCTTTCCTGAAAGAGTCCATACTGCCTCCTCTCACAAGAGTTTCCGGACCTCCCTGTGGGATCATCTTAAGGTGGCTTTCCGCTGTGAATGTCCTAAGCCTCCTTAGCCTCCCGGTGTCCACTGGTGCCAGCTTCTTCTCTCCTGCTCTGGAGTCACCGCTCTTGCACTATGACCTTGTCCAAATCCCTCATCCCCTGCTTGACCAACGCTTACGATGTTACTCTGCTCATAATCCTCACCAGCCCTGTTGGTCACTGAATTTATCTCTAATTTATACCATGCCTCAACATTGTATCTGGGAGTACCCTCCACGAAAATGTAAAAACTGTAAAATTGTCTTTTCTCCTGTTTTTGTACCTGAATGTATTTGTCTGAACCAATTACTGTATCAATGTACCTGTTGTACCCTTTTGTACTCTCCCGGGTCGTTCCTGAAAATAGGCATAAAACTTGTCTAGTGTACTTACCTGGTAAACAAAAACTAAATAAATAAAATAAATGTACAAATGTTAGAAGGCAAAGCTTGGGCAACAAGATGGAGGAACTGCAAGTGCTAATAGTGGCAGGGGAGTTAGATATTATAACCATCACAGAGACATGGGCGCTGCAGAATAACAGCTGGAACCAGCTATGAACTGTTCTGAAGTGATAGGGAAAATGCTAGAGGAAGGGGCTCTGTATGTCAGGGATTCTATCAGGGCGATGAACAAGACAATAACAGTAGAAGAGGAAGTAGAATCTATGTACTTCAAGTGAAATAGTTAGGGGAAAAACCTTAGGATGGGAGTAGTCTATGGACCACCTAACCAACCCCAGAAGTAGAGCAGCTGCTAGAGGGTGAAATCAGGAGGTAAGGGAATCTGGGCAGAACAGTGCACATGGTGGAGGTTTCAGTCTCCCAGATGTAGCTTGTTACAGTCCAGCAGACATAAGCCAGAGAGTTCCAGACATTTCTGCAATGAAGCTCTCTTATTTGCACACCCTGTTTGCAGCATATTTTGTGCATATAAGTGGACTGTGAATGTATTCAGGATTTCTTTTTACTTACGAGTACTGCTGGGGGAGGAAGCAGTAAGGCAGCAGCACATTTATGGTACAAAATCAATTTCATCGTCACAAAAAAAATCAGTGCCTCTGGTTAGATCTGCATCTAAAAACAGCTTACGAGGACAGGCTTGAGAGTCTCATTATGTATTCACTGGAGGATGGCGTGAATGGGCTGAGTGGATATGAACAGAGACATATGAATACCTCTGGGGGAGCAACAAGGTGGACCCCACAGAGCTGTTCTGACTTAACAAAAGTCATCCACCAGTGGTCACAATTTAAAGCTCGCGAGGGAAGGGGAGTTCAGAAAAGATGTTAGGAAGTACTTTTTCATAGAGAGGGTTGTGGATAAGTGGTACCACCTATCCAGCATAGTAATCAGTACAAAAAACAGTGATGTTTTTTTTAAAGCTGCTGGGATGACTACAAGGAGATTTTTAACCAGGGGATAGTGTGGTGGACTAGTGAGGAGGTAGGGGGTAGAGGGAGGATCCAGTGCTGACTCAGTGGACTCCAGTTTGGTTTCTGCCCATATATTTCTGTTTCTAAGCCCCACCTGAAGTACTGAGTTCAGTTCTGGGCAACCCAATACAAAAAGGCCATTGATCCAATCAATGGGGGATGCAACAGAGGGTCACCAAAATGATCAGCGATATGGGGGGCAAAAACTAGCAGGGGAGGCTACAGGCTTTTTACAAATTCTACCTGGAGAAAATGACTTTAGCACATGTTTGCACAGAATTCTTTATCATCTCTGCTTCATGTATTTATTTATTTATTTATTTATTTATTCATTCATTGTTGACTGGGTAAGCATGCTGGTGCCAGATGCCTTTTCAGATACGACCTGGGTACCACAGGTACAATGTAAAAGCAGCAAAAAAATATGATACAGTACATGATACAGTAACAGAACAGTGTGTCTAAGATACATCAGAGGTACAGAAAAGTAACACAATTGTGCAAATTCTAATACAGTGCAAATAGACATAGATGTAACAGCAAATGTGACAACACAACAATGTAGCAAGAAGAACAGTGATGAAACTGCACTGGTTAGCTGGTTATGTATGAAGCAGGAATGCTTGGAACTGGCCAGTTCAAATCCAATTGGACTGTTTAGGAATGTAGGAATTTCCAAATCCTAATCTGATTCTGATTTAAATCTTAAAAGGACCACAAATTTGGAATCGGATTTGAAATCCTAATTTCCTACATATAACTAGGTTTTAGGATTCAGTTTAGGAATTAGGATTTTTGGACTGCAATTTCGAAAATCCTAATTCCAAAAACTGGATTAGACTCCGATGAATCCAATTCCATTCAGCAGATTCTAAGCAACCCAATACCTTATCATTAATTCCAACCTTACATTATTATATTACTATGTTATAAGTTTATGGGGCGCTAGGAGAGCCTCTTATGGATATACAAGTGTCACATCACACATTATTGGGGCAAGAGAACTGTGAGCTGAAGCTGAGCCCTAAGAATGCAAGAGGCGACACTCTTATATCCATAAGAGGCCCTCCTAGTGCCCCCATAAACTTATTATGGCTCATGCCATGATTAAAAAAAAATACCGTCTCTGTGGTCCCTTTCTGTAAATGCAAGCGGCAATCATTGAGAAGGCTGTTACAGTGTTCAGTGCGTGAGGTACTCTTACACCAATAAGAGTACCTCAGATGCAGCTGAAGGAAGCACTATAATTGGTCGGATAGTATCACATGATGCTCCCACGATCTATAATATAGGTACAAGCATTTCACTGTAACATGCACTGCTGCTTTAAGATTACAAAAGGACTAACAAGAAAGTGATAATTTAATATGCTGATATCAAAACAGGAAACTACAAGTCTTGCTCTCTTTTTGGCATGGTCCAGCATGTAGGGGATAGCCATGTATTCACGAGCTAGATAGACAGAGAGACAGACAGACAGATAGTGTGTGTGAGTATGTGTGGAAGAGTGTGTGTGTGTGTGTGTGTGTGTGTGTGTGTAATGTCTAAAGAGTTGTAAGTCTGCCTTCATAACAAATGTTAGAAAGCACAATGCAATCCAGCAGTGTTTCACCTGCAGATCTCACCTGGAGCAGTCTGAAGTGTATTCCTTCGGGAGTTCCAGATGCCGAGCCATTTCTCATGTGAAGTATCCTCATTCAACGCAAGTGAATTCATCAACTGTTTCAAGCAAGCAATGAACACCAGCATATCAACCAATAAGATGAAACATACCCCAAAGGAAATACATTGCAGATTCATTTATCAGAGTGAACACATATAGATTAACAGTAGAGTACAATCACACTCTGCGCAGAATAATTTTGTAAGAGACCAAAAACATCACAATGTCACTTCATCATGCTCAGCACATGGCAAGGTTTCCATATTCAACGGGTTTCATCATCGCACTTTCCCACAATTTCCACAATCTCAAAAATTTTTTAAATAAGTGAATATCTCTCTTCCCAACATACATGAGAATGTAATTATCAGTACAGGCAGTTCTGTGGTAGAAGCCAAAGATGGAGCAGGCTCTACAATGCAAGTAGTCTTTTTCCTGAAACTTTGGAACAATTCTCATTTTCTTCCCCTTCACATAAACTGAAGCCTACCTCAAGCTGTTCTTAAAGAAGAGTAGAATTGAACCTGTAGGCCATTTTTCCCATAAAAGCTGTTTTTCAAATACGGTTTCTAATTATGTTATTATTCTGTCGTTACTGCCCTATTGGTTATCTCACTGGATGTTTCTAAGTTGAGCTCTGTTGATAAGGACGTTTTAGAACTGTATGATGTAATTCACGGCCCGTTCAACCCCAGAGCTCTGTAGTAGAACACTGATGCATTGAGACAACAATGCAGAAACTTAACAAAGGACATTGGGCCCCATTTTCAGAAAGTTAACATGCTGCAAGGCATGTTAGCAAAGCACTAACTAGGTTTTGCATGTTTATACAGTGTGGGGGCCATATTGAGCAGCCCCCCCACCTGTGTGTGGCATTATGTGGACGGTGCTTATGGGTAGAATATACAACTGCTCTCATGCAAATGAGGGATCCATCTTGCTTACCAGGTGCAGTGGTATATTCAAAGATTTTAGAAGGGCTAAACACTGCTGCCACTGGGCTGTTCAATGTTTTTAAAATGCCACCCTTATCAAAGTGCACAGGAGTGTACTAAACCACCTGGTAGTCTAGTGGCCCCCCTACCTACGATCAAAGCTACAACATCTGTAATAAGCACTCCTATTAGTCTAACTGCCCCTCCCCCCCGAACTGCTGTCAAATCCTCCCCCATGGCTCACTCAATAGCAAACATCCCCTACCCCCCACTGGCATCCAACTCACCCATCCTGAGTGTGTCCAGTAGATGGATACAATCCAGGGACACAGACAGTGACTGGCACAGTCCTTCCACTCATCGCCTTGGCCAGCCACCAGCTAACTGCCAGCGCATGTGCATACTGTGGAAACAGATCTTGTCAGTCAGACAGTGGCCAGCCAAGGTGGTGAGTGGCGAGGCTGTGCCGGTCACCATCTGTGGCCCCATAGCATATCTATCTGTTGGCCACAGTAAGGAGGGGAGAGTCAGATGCCAACAGGAGATGGGGTTTTGGGTGCTGAGTAGGTGGGCTAGGGAGAGGGTTTTGACAGTGAGCGGGCAGGGAGTGAGGGACTGTTAGACTACCAAGGAGGCTTAATTAAGATATCAGTACAGTGATCCGGGGTGTGGGGATGTTAGACTACTGGAGGGTTTATTACAAATATTGGTACAGTACACTGAGGTAACTAAGAAAGCAAACAGAATTATGTATAATATCAAAAGAACTATATACAGTCGTAGTAAGTACGTATGGGGAGGTATGTACAGGGCATATATCAGACCACATGTCAATTATGCCTCTCAGTTCTGGTCCTCATCCATGAAGACAAATATAGACAAAGTTGAGTGCATCCAGAGGAAATTCACAAAAAATGTGTTGGGGTTAATTAACATATTAGGAAAGACTGAACATATTACAGAAGCACAGTCTGGAAAGACACAGGATCAGAGGGGATCTCATCTCCTATATGACATATTCAAAGATAAGGCTCTCACGGTAGAATTGAATCTAGAGTTTAGCGATACTGACCTTAATCTAAGGGGACACATAAAAAAAGATTAAGGAGGAATATAATCAAAACACAGAAAAGAAAATTATACTACACACAAAGGGTGGCAAATATATGGAGCAGCCTACCTGAAAAACATTGTTAATTGCAGATCTAAGGGAACTTCAAAATGCACTCATCTTATGTAAGTCCAAATAGAATTTGGCACACTACCACTGAGCAGGGGTTGAATAGGCTACAAGGCCTTTTTCTACCTAAGACTGCAGTATGATGTGCAATATAAATTGAAAATGAGAAAAATACAAAAATTCACTTACGTAGTCATGGGAACACGGTCCGAGGCACCCGAGTTCTTTTCTCTTCTAAATGTAATGAGAGAGAATGAAGGAAATACATACAGAAACAGATTTTGCCATTGCAGTCTGAATGCATCCTAACAGAAAACATCATATCCTGGATTTCTGGAGCAGACCTGAGGCAGTTTGGTGTTGTGTGGAGAAGCAAAACATTCCACATCTGGGGTGCCCAACTCATTGAATAGTGATCTCACAATGTCTGGAGCTACTGACCACTCAGAAGGATTGACTTCCATTTGACTGAGCTCAGCTGCCAGAAGGGTTTGACTCCTGGCGGATAGACTGAATGCAGCAGGATCCCCTAACTGGCTATGGTGGCACAACTGCCAGCTTGATTTAGTCAGCTCTGACTAAGAGACTTGGTTAATCCACAAAGGAGCCCTTATACAAATTGCTGGCATTCGAACCAGATTCAAAACTGAACAGTGAAACCTGCAAGTTCACAGATAATCTCTACACATACAGTGAACAAAACAGTGATAGTATAGTTCCATCAGGTCAGGATTAAGGTGAAATGGTAAAGCAGTACAGTCGGGCTAGCAGGATACACAAATGCAGTCTTATTCTAAATTCCCCAACCTTTTGTGAGCGTATGTATAACAAAGCAGTACAAGGACAACTTAAAAAAGACCGAAGATAAACTGAAGATTAAGTCATCACAAATCTCCTTATATTTAAAAGCAATTATCAAGTAACCTGCACACACTACAGCTGCTCACCATCTGGTTAACAACTTGTATAAGTAGAGCTTGCATTCTGCTCACAAATAAACCAAAAACATTAAGTAAAACTAGTCACCCACCCAATCTCAGAATTTACTGTCATTTGGCCTGACTTTTTTGGGCTAGGCTAAACCAGACTAGGCAGTCTGTTTCATACATGTCTGGCCATTTCAAGGGCCAGTAGGGGAGTGGGGAATAATGTGAATTAAGAAAGCAAACTGCCTTCCCAAATTTTCTACCACTCTGTACCAAAAAATGAAGATTCTGCACCTACCCAATTTCAGGCATACTGAGAGCACAGGGAGATGGCTTGTTCAAGGCAATATAGCGACCCAATGGCTGAGGTGGTGGCATTCAAACCTGGACCTCCTGTTTTATGGGTCAGCTCTACCCCAAGCACTATATACCACGTACAATAGTTTATTATTTTTATATTCTTGTATGACTACCGAGTAGTAATCCTCCCACCTGCAGGCCTAGTCCTTCTCTCATTATCTGCTCTTAGCTGTCGGCCATCCTTCTCCCATCTCCAGCTTGGGTCCAGTAGTCCTCCAACCAAGTTTGTTCCCTCCTTGCTCTAGCCCCATACCACACCATGCAGCCCGACACCAATGCATGTGCATACTGTCATCTTCTTCCAGACCCATCATATGCACTCATCATCTGACTGAATGCAGCCCATTTGTTGGACTGGGCAACTCTCCAGCTTTGCTCTAGGAGTGCTTCAACCAGCGGCCATGGCTCTTTGACTCCACAGGCATGAAGCATAGACCTGGACTCTGACCTCAGCTCTGCCCCTGACTGTGAGAACAGCACCAGAAAAACATTGCACCACCCTGATCAGTCTACACAGCTATGTTGTAGACTGCCGAATCCTGACAAACACTCGTCTGCCTGATGGCTCTGACTCATCCAGTCCTCTGCATGGCGCATATGCTGGCCCATAGTGTGACAGTTAGAATAATAAGGGGCAGTGTTCATGCGCACATGTGAAATTGACCTTCCTCCCAGGTCAAAGACAGAGTTCAGATGGCAGAGACCTCCACATCACACAGCTCTGCTTCTGCCCACTAGTGCCCAACCCAAAATAATCCTTGGAGGTCCGCAGCCCTTAGTGCCTGTGCTGTGCAAGCTGTGCGTGCACACACAAAGAAACCCGCTTAGAAAGGATGCCACACACAGAAAACAAGGGCCCTAGGCATGGGTGTCTTTGGTGTAACAGTAAATCTGACCCTACAGGGGCATCGTGAACAATGAGGAGGCCATTAGAACCAGCATGTGTCGCATGGCATGAGCCTGCACAGTTTCTCAATCTTGATGTAGGGGGAGGGTAACCAGGGGGGCCTCACAGATCAGTGCTGGGACCGATCCTCTTTAATGTCTCTATAAGTGACATTGCAGAGGGGCTGAAGGGAAAGGTCTGCATCTTTGTGGATAACACCAAAATATGCAGAAGCATCAAGTTTTCCCATCAGCAAAAATTCCGACCTCCCCCACAGCGATGGCACAATACGGCGGGTATTGTGCCATCTCTTTCCTTGTTTTCTGTGGGGGGGCTGTGCTCCCCGCACCCCCCAGACTATAATATTCCAACTCCAGGTCGGAGTTGGTCCGGGGAGGGGGCAGAACACTGGGGGAAAGTGAAACAAGGAAAATGGACCATTTCCGTGAATGTCACCGTAATGGTCCTTTTCCTTGTTTTGCCGTCGGGGTGTCGACAAAAAGGGGTGATACGGAATATGCAATAGGATGGACACTCCAGGGGGGGTGGAAAACATGACAGAGACCTCAGAAATCATGAGGAGTGGTCAAGGGTATGGCAACTGGATTTCAATGTGAAAAATAATGCACTTGGAGCACAGAAACCCAGGGGCAAAGCACAAAACGGGAGGGAGTGTTATTGATGACTGCCTAGCAAGAGACAGACCTGGAGTAATCATCCCTGATGACCTAAACGTGGCCAGGCAGTGCAATCAAGGCAGTTGGGAAGGCTAGTGGGATGCTGGGGTGTATAAGGAGAGTTATCACCAGTAGTAGGAAGGAGGTGATGTTAGAAACATAGACTTAGATAAGATAAGAACCACTTGGCCCACCTAGTCTGCCCATTTTCCCTACCTACAGTATTACCACAGACCCTACCTTATCTCCAGCTCTACTTCCCCCTTACTACCAAGTTTCCTTTATGCCTGTCCCATGCATTCTGATACAGTTTTGGCCCCCACCACCTCTGTTGGGAGGCTGTTTCAGGCATCCACCACTCTTTCTGTGAAGAAGTACTTCCTCACATCTTCCCTGAGTCTGCTCCCCTCCAGCTTCATAGTATGCCCCCTTGTTCTTGAGCATCTTTTTCTCTGAAAAATGCTCCCCTCTTCTACCTTATTTATACCCGTGAGGTATTTGAAAACCTCTATCATATACCCCTCTCCCTCAGTTCTTCCAGGGTGTACATATGAAGGTCCTTCAGTCTCTCCTCATAGGTCTTTTTATGCAGACCCTATACCATTTTAAATGGCCTCCACCCTGTCTATGTCCTTGCAGAGACGAAATCTCCAGAACTGGACAGAGTATCCTAGGAGTGGTCTCACCAGTGATCTATACAGCGGTAACGGTAACATGTGAACAAGGCGACTGCAGTTGAGTGCCTACAAAAACAGTGACTCAGTTATGGCACCTGTGTTCAGGAGCTACCTAGCGAGGCGACCCGGATACGGGGTGGGTGAGTAGGCGATGGAAATGCACAGCACTATACATGCGCGCACGTGAGGGAGGCAGGGAGGGAAGGTATGTGGGAGGGGATGTGGTGGGCAGCTGCCAAGCTAATCCACTAGCATGGTGGAGAGGGTGGTCGGTTGGGAGGTGCAGGGTTCGGGTCCGGCACGGAGCAGGTTTTTTTTTTGCCGGCAGGTGGCTTTTCATTTTCAAAGTATTTCGTACACACACCCTGACATGCACCCCTCTGGAGTTGAGAATCCATTAGTAGGGGAGTACAGCAGCAAAGTGCGGGAGCGCAGCCCCCACACTAAATAAAATCCCCTAGATCTCAGGCACCCTCTTGCTCTTCACCATGAGTGTGCATTGCTGAAATTAATTTTCGGCGATGTACCCTCGCCGTAACGGCAATCGCTATTCCACAATCGCCATTATGACATAGAACCAGAGGTAACACCACCTCCCTCTTTCTGCTGATGATACCACTCCTTATGCATCCCAGCACCCAACTAACTCTCCCAACTGCCTTGTCACACTGCCTGCCCAGCTTTAGGTCATTAGATATGATTACCCCCAGGTCTCTTTCCTGTTTGATGGTCATCAATACCACTCCCCCCATTTTGTACTCCGTCCCTGGGATTCTGTGTCGTAAGTGTATGATTTTTCACTTTTTCACACTGAAACTTAGCTGCCATACTCTTGACCACTCCTCCAACTTTCTCAATGTTGCCTCCGTATAGGTCACTGGTGAGACCTTAACTAGAATACTGTGTACAGTTCTGGAGGTCTCAACTCTGGAAAGACATAGACACAGTGGAAGCTGTCCAACAGAGGGCAACTAAAATGGTGAGGGGTCTGCATCAAAAGCCCTATGAGGGGAGACTAAAGGAACTCAATATGTACACCCTTGGAGAGAGGAGGGGGGATAGGATGGTTCCACCAAGCTGGTTCGACAAGAACTTTGTTAGACAAAATTACAGTGATGACACAATGCCAACGGTTGGAATTGTGCCATCACTGACACAATGTGTTTTTTGCGGGGGGGGACTTAATCCCCCTCATCCCCCATGCAGGGAGCTATGCCCCCCACATACCCTGACTTTTAAATAATCAACTCTGAGAAAGAGTTGTGTTGGGGAGGGGGAGAAATTACTGGGGAAAAAGAGTCGGTGTACTGCAGGCCATTACAGCAACCTGCCGATTATGTCACTGTAATTATCTTCACGGTAATGTATTCACTGCGTGAACAGTATACTGGATAGGATAGAGACTGTTAAATACCTCACATGGGGTAAATAAAGTATAGCAGGAAAAGTTTTTTTTTTTTTTTTGTAATTGTGTGCAAGAATAAGGGGCATGCTAGGAAGCTGGGGGGGGGTCAATTCAGTAGAGATGTGAGGAAGCACTTCACAGAAAGAGTGATGGATTCCTGGAATGGCATACCAGCTGAGGTGGTGGAGGCAAAAATAGTAGTGGGGTTCATGAAAGCATGGGATAGGCATAAGGTGAAAATGAGTTGGGGGTGGGAGAAAGAGCCAGAGATCAAGTAGGATCTGCGATGATGCTGTAGGTATGGAAAAATGGGCAGACTGAGTGGGCCAAAAGGTTCTTATCTGCCAACAAATTCTGGGCCCGGTTTTAAAATGATATGTGGTGGTGTAGCAGACTTGCAGCAGGATGTGTGACAAGCAGGATTTTCCAATAAGTGTGCCGCAAATGCCCGCCACAAGTCCAGAACCCAGGATGCAAGTAGTGAGACCACTATCTCCCTGGTCTAACCTTGCGTCCAGGATCACAGCACTTGTGCCCTTTGGTACAAGTAGCCGTAAAGTGGGGAAACTGTCGCAAATACACCACCCCTTTGAAAATTGGGCTGCTCTGTGTCCAAGGGGCTTTGGCGCATCTGTGACTCTCTTTGCGTCAGACGCAGGTCTTAATGCAAGCCCTGCATCCACTTTGTAAAATTGGGCATACTTTGTAAAATTGGGCCTTCTATGTTTTTATGTCATCTGCAAGATTGCTCGTAGTTTGTTTCTGGAAGGAAGGCCCGGGCCCAGGTAATGTCCAGAACAGCTCCTATGAAGAACAGCTCCTGAGAGGGTTCCAGCTGAGACTTTGAAGGATTCAGCTGAGTCCCATAGATGTTAGGAACTGAGAAGCAGTGCTACTGCCTGTTCTGTCTCCTGTTTAGATGGGCTTGAGATTACCCAGTTATCCATATACAAGAAGAATTTGAGTCCCGACTTTCTCAGGTGCACTGCAAACACTGCAAAGCCCTTTGCAAAGTCTCATGACACTGAGGAAAGCCCAAAGGGCAGGACTCTGAGCTGTTAATGATGTCCTAGCACAACAAAGCCAAGGTATTTGTGGTAGCTAGGGTGCACCAGTATGTGCTTGTATGTGTAACCCCCCTACAAATGGGGGTTCCCGAAAAGTCTTCCTTGAGCTTGCCTAAAAACTCACTGTCAGGCTGGTGTCCTGCGTTTTAGCAGTTTAAATGTGATTGCCAGAGAGTGCCTGTATAGCCTCTGTGTACTGTCTCTTTAAGAGCTGCCTGGATTGCATTCACACCTAATCTGAGAGGGAGCTCTGTTGAAAGATGTAACTATTTGCTGAAAATCATTTAAAGTGATAATGATAATGTAGTTTGTCTAACCTGCCTTCTTTGCAGCAAGGACTGTTTTGTTTATCTCCACTATCTTGGCCCGGGACTGCCAAATTGAAACCAGTCAGTACTGGTGGGACCTAAAATGGAGCTGGACTACAGGAGCTGGCTGGAATCAGAATCTGTAGGAATTTTAGTTTTGGGCTTTTGGCTTCTTTTTGCACCTGAAGGGGGAGTTACTGTTGTGACTGACAGATGAATCAGCCAATCAAACCTTTTGGATCTTGGGGAAATTCCCAGGCTTGCTGGCAGTTGAGTCAGATCTAAGTTGGGAGCTGAAGAAGCAATAGCTTGAGACAGTCAAGCGGCCATCTGAGTAGTTTTGCGTGAGAGAACTGTGGAAAGGTCGGAGTTGTGGCCTACATGTCTGTCTGCTGCCCCTGAGAGGGAGAGAAGAGAATCATTTCGGACTAAATCCAAGTTTGTGAGAACGAGGTAAGCCACTGATTTTTTACCAGGCTCATACCTGAAGAAAATAGAAGATTTTGCTGAATGCGATCGGCCTGTCAGGATTTCCAGCTGCTTTTGAATCCCCGGTTTGTGCAGAGACTTTGCGAGCATGACCGGAGAGCGGTTTGACTGGTACAGTAGAATTTCCTTACATGTAAATGTGCTGTGAGTTGTTTGTAGGTCATGATTTGGTTCCCCACTGTGTGAACTATGTTCTGCTTGCCGGCAGCTGTATCCAGCCCAAAATGGACTGTATCTGAATTTATCTCCATTTGGCCTGGGCCTTGCCACACTGGCCCAACCAGACTACCCACTGCACAGAGAAAGCCATCGATGAGAGACCTGCCTGGGGATCAGCCCCCTGCTCCATGTTTGAACAGGAACAACGCCTCGGTGAATCGTGTGGACCCTGCTTCTCCTGGCACTCCAGATCAACCATCTGCAGTCTCAATTTTCTTCCAACCTGTGTCCAGTCTTGGGTATCATGAGTAATCATCAGGGTAGCTCCCTGCAACAACAGCCTAATCTAAAAGTGTGTCATCTGATTGTCTTGTTTTCTTTTCACGAACTGAGCCCTCCGGCTCTGGATTACAATTAGTGTGTGTGGTGCATGTTGTTTTCTTCCATCAAAGGGCCCCAACCAGCTGCAACGTTCCTGGCTAGCCCGCCATTCTCCATCTGGGTACCCAGAGTGTATGACTGTTTATGGACCCTGAAGTGCATGCATAACTGTTTGATTGATATAGCCTTTAAGCAAATGAACCTGATTACGGCCCCCCCCCCTTATTCAAGTCCCTTAAATAAATCAGATCTAGCTCTTTTTTGCATTTACCCTGACTGTGGTTCCAATTTGTGCAAGAGTACTGTACTGCTGTTATTTGCTGTGTATAACCTTGTTTTACAGGGGGTCCCCAGGGCCGGGCCAGAGGAAAGCCCTGATGGTAAGTGCAAACAGTGTGGGTACTTGTGTGGTGTATCAGGGGTATTGTGAAAGTGATTCTTGTGTATTGTTCAGGCCACTAGTGAGGAAAGAGGAGGATTACAGTGTCCCAGAGGGCTGTGCCCAGGTTAGCTTGACCACTACCAACCCTGACCTCTGGGTGGAGGCACCCATTTCAGAACTCAGGTCCCTTAACCTACTACTAGCCAAGCAGGCAGGGGTAGTAGCCCTTGGGATAGCGCCACCTAGGGGTTACATATGCATCTTGCATATCCAGGCATGCTAGCCAATCCTGTGGCTTCGGATAGGGAAGCAAAGAACCCAGAGAAAAAATTTTGAATTTTTCTTGAGCTGTGAATTTGTTCAGATTTCTAAGATCGAAAATGGGGTGTATGCCCCCTGATTTCTTTGGAACTAGAAAGTAGAGGTAGTAGACCCCTGTGTTCTGTTTTGACTCTGATACTATTTCCACTGCTGTGTTACTCCGAAGGCCCACAATCTCCTGCGCCAGAAGCTCTGACGTGAGTGGACAAAGGTGGTTCTGGGTGGATAGTCCAGAGAGCTTTCTATGAAACGCAGGGAGCACTGCTTTTGGATAATCCTGAGGACCCACTTGTCCATCGTGATGGATTCCCATTGACAGTAAAAATGGGTCAGGCCCCGGCCCCCCACCAAGGAGGAAGGCCCGCTTCAGGCAGCTGAGGCAGAACCGGGGCTGCAGCTTCAGATCGTGGCACTGAGCGCTTTTGGTGCCTGTGCCTATAGCTGCACTTTCTTTTGAGGCTACGAAAGCTGTTTTTTATTATTTTGCCCTCCTCTGCTTCTACCACGAGAGGACTGCTTGTTGTGGAAAGAGCCACATCCCTTGCTCCTCTGTGGATTAAAAGCACCTGGTCTGGAGGTCTTAAGAGTCATTCTAGTTTCAGTAGACTCCTCAAGAGACTGCTCCACCTGCTGTCCAAACAGTTAAGTGCCATTGAAGGGTATGTTCATTACCTGTTGCTGGACTTCCTGGAGGAAGCCAGGAGTGTCACCTGATGCAGATGCATGTGGCCACAGAGTGAGATGCTGCATCAAAGGCATCCACAGAAGCTTTGAGCTGGTGACTGTTGGATTCAATACCTTGTTCAACAGTGAGCCGCATATCTTGTTTAGCCTCAAAGTCTGGCAGAGCCTCTGCAAAAAACTCTTGCTTGCTCCACATGGTCTACTCATATTCAGAAAAAAGGCCCTGGTAGCTTTCTAGCCTTATGCCAAGGGTGGCCGAGGCATATGTCCGCTTGACCATGATGTCAATTTTGCATGACTCCTTGGTGTGGGATGTGCAGTGACCTCCTTGGGTACAATGACCTTGTCATTCTCAGCAAGAATAACAAATGGCATCAACTATAGACTGGGTGAAATGCACTGATTTATATTTAGGAGCAGCATATTTCCTGTCTGCCTGCTTGAGGACAACTGTCACTGTAGCAGGCCTCTTCCAAACCACATCTGTCAAGGTCTCTCAAGTGGGTCAGATAGGAGGAATATTAGCCATATTTAGAAACTCCAGTTGGAGGCTTTTAGCCTGGTCTGTGGCTGCTGGCTCGAACTCCAGTGCTGAATGCATATTTCTGAGCAGGGCCTGGAAGGACAGATCCTCCTGAGGAACAGACACAGGGACTGGGTCTGAGACCTCTGTAACATAAAAAGTGTCATCATCCCCCCATCAGAGATAATGAGGCCAGGATCAGACTCACCTCCCTCTACACCCTCCTCACAAGGAGGTTAGTAAAGGGGGAGGGTCACAGAACTGACAGCATAGTTCGTGGCTGCAGCAACACCCACGACACTGGACTGGGCCCTAGGGGCCTAAAGAATGGTGTCAGAGGCTGAGCTGCTGCCGACACTGCAGGTGGTACCAGGAGGGCTCCCGGCACTGCTGGCTCATGCAGCACTGCACCTGACACCATGAGCAGCACCAGGTCTGGCCTTTAGGGGCCCAAACCCAGGACCACATGTGGCACAGCATACAGTGTTGATGATCCAGTCAGCACCAGAGTGACTGACTGTGGCACCGTGGCTGTCCCCATCACCAGGCAGGATGGAGGTGACATCACAAGTAAGACAGACATCGGTGGTGTCACTTGTGGCAAGGATCCAGAGGCTGTTGCTGCAGGAGAATGCACATCTAACCCAGGAGGCACTGCCAATGGTACCAGACTAGCTGACCATGAGAGGTCAGGGGCCTGTTCCAATAGTGATATCACATGAGCAAGACACTGCACCCACTGCTCCATGAGAGCTGCTGAATGACTGAACTGTCCAGTGGAGTCCTCCCTAGAAGACAGGGGAAGGTTCTGGGCTGGAAACAACTACTCCACAGGCCTGGATGCCCCCAGTGTCATTGCTGATAATGGGGGGGAACCTCTGGCCCATGGACGTCGAGTGCCTCACAACAGATCTTACAGACGGTGACTTCAATCAGTGCTATTTCTTCCCCTTCTTGCAAGAAGCGGAAGACGTTGAGTCCGAGCGTTGCCTGAATCCCAGTACTGAGCATGTGTGGGATCAGGGCTACTTCATTTTGTGCTTCCAAGAGGACTGTCTTCCCTCCCAGGCACCAGACTGCCCATCATCAGAACACCCACCTGGGGAGGGGTATTGATTGGACACAGCCCCATTGCCCGAGCAGCCTGCTTCTTCAGGCCCCCTACCATGCTCCATGGTCATCGACCATTCACACAAAGTAGGACTGAAAGAGAAACTGTACTATTTTGTGTAACATTATCTTAAACTGACTCAAAAGTAACAAATTCTAATCTAATCACTAAAACTAAAGAACTGAACACTGTTGTCATATAGATAGGGAAGTTCTGACTCCCGGCAGGTGAGCAACATCGTCACTGATGCGAACTCAATGGCTGGAAGCCTGCCTCTTCAAGCTCCTTACCATCTTCCATGGTCATTGACCATTCACGCACAGTAGGGCTAAAAGAAAAACTGTACTATTTTATGTAAACTTATTTTAAACTCACACAAAAATAAACTCTAATCTAATCACTAAAACTAAAGAACTGAATGCTGTTGTCATAGTGACATTGAAGTTCTGAGTACCGGCAGATAAGCAATATCATCATTGATGTGCACTCAACGGCAGGAAAAAAGGAACTGAGGTAGTTGGGGACTGGTGCCACTGTATACCAGAACTGGAGAAAGCAAATGGAGTGACCACACAGAAAAATGAGCCAAAAGGATAAATATTGCTGCAAATGGGTGTTAATTCAAATCGACCAAGGACAAGCACTAAACTCCTGATGCTTCAAACCTATGCAGGTTCTTTCTCAGGGGGGTGTGTAACCAGTTCAGGACACAAATTTAAAACCAGTGCTTAAAGATACAGAAGCATTTTTCAAATACACCAGCAGATGCGAGCATCAACTTGTGATGTCACACATGCATGGTTCCTACCACATCACCAGCCCTTTATAAAGTTCTGGCTCCTGTTGGGTCCTAGCATCTCCTGCTTAGAACTATTAGTGGGAATCAGTTATGAAGACTGATTCTTAGAAGATCAAATGGTGCATGTACCAAAACAAATGGTGCATGTACCAAAACAAATGGTGCATGTGCCAGAACAAATGGTGCATGTACCAAAACAAATGGTGGATGTGCCAAAACAAATGATGCATGTGCCAGAACAAATGGTGGATGTACCAAAACAAATGGTGGATGTGCCAGAACAAATGGTGGATGTACCAAAACAAATGGTGGATGTACCAAAACAAATGGGGCATTTATAACAAGTGGTGCATGCATCAAAACAAAAGGTATATGTACCACAACAAATCATGTATTTATCATAACAAATCGAGCATTCACCAAAACCAATTGTGTATTTATCATAACAAATGGTGCGTGTATCATACAAATGGTGCATGCACTGAAACAAATGGTGCATGTGCTAAAACACATTGTGCATTATCATAATAAATGGTGTTTGTGCCAAAACAAATGGTGCATTATCATAACAAATGGTGTTTGTGCCAAAACAAATGGTGCAGGTATCATTACAAATGGTGCATGCACCAAAACAAATGGTACATGCACAAAGACAAAGGGTGCATGTGCCAAACCACATTGTGTATTTATCATAACAAATGGTGCATGCATCAAAACAAACTGTGTAAGCATCATTTCTGCGATTCAAGTCCAGGATTTGCATCCAAACTGCTAGACCATCCAATAGATTGTCAAACACTGCAGACAGAAGTCAGCTTTGAAAATATGGGCAAATGGATCCAGCTGAGTTTATCAGTGTTTCCATTTCTGACTGCTCTGTATTATTATCTGAACAGGTCAGCAAGGCATCTGCCAGTCTCTATGATGTAATAGTTGGGCATCTCCAGTAAATAATTCAGTATACTACATTACTATACTGGAAATGTATGGAAGTACCACGGTGATGGGAAAAAGTCTATGGGAACTTGGATACCAGTGGTGAAAGAGATGAATTTGCAGGAGCACCAATGGGTTCTGTTGCATGCCTTGGTGCCTGCTGATAGGATGTAGCAGTTAGGAGTGCAGGAACAGCTATGGACAAGAAGATTCCAATTGCTGAGTAGCCTGTCATAGGAAAGATTTAGTGGCTCTGCAAAGAAAACTGGGATGTTAGAGTCAGTTTGTCAACTGGGGAAATTTCTGTTTGAGTATCCTGTGGTGAAAGGGGTACTAGATGGGAAGGGACGAACTGGTGAAATTCATTTTTGTTGCTGTCTGGGAGTATCATTTCAGGGAGGCGGCTTCGCGGTTACTGACCTGGGGACAGGCTCTATACACTGTGCTTTCTGAGTGCTCCCTATTTAAAAAAAAAAACATTTCATTTGAGCCCAGTTTGCGCTTTGTGCACAAAAAATCACTTGCTGTTTACTGCAGTATAGTACATTGTATCAGGCTGATTCTGCTAATTACTAAGCTGACATTTGCTGTAGCCAGAAATCCCAGAATCCACTGCATTTGATGTCAGAGCTAGACTGCAGAAGTGGGAGATTTAATAACCTGCAGTGTATGATAGAGCTTTTATAAGCTCAGATCAGATGTTTGCTGGTCCCACTGTTCTCTCAGGGCTAAGTACAGTCCTCTATGATGGAACTTAGCCCAGAAGGACAGCAGGACCAGCCAAAAAAAAAAACACAGAGTATAAAAACTCTAACATGCACTGCAGACTGTTGAATCTCCCACTGCTGCAGCGCAGATCTGACATCAGCCGAAGGGGATTCTTGAGATTTCTGGTGACAGCAAATATCAGCTTGGGAGTCAGCATAATCAGACTGATACAATCTACTATACTGTAGTAAACAGTAAGAAGAAAAATTGCACACAAACTGAAAATTAAGACCAGTCCCACACTTGTGTGTGAGGATCTTGGTGTTGATTATTCTCCTTTAAGCGGTATGGCATAATGAGGAGGAGAATTACCATAGGAGTAATCCCAGCCCACCCCTATGTGCCTAATCACACGAGCCGAAGGGGAGTGGGGTTTGCCAATGAGGTAGCCTTACCAATTGTTATCCCACCTCTCAAAGTTACTGCCTTACCACTATTATGAAATGTGTATGGTAAACTTTTTACTAAGTAAAAAACAAGGAAAAGGTACTGTCCCTCCTCCCCAGCATGTACCCTGTATTATGGAACTACATAGTATGCACACAACTTGTGCAGCTATCCTTTCTGTCTAAATACTGCCTCCTTTTCCTGTAAATACTGGTTCTCCTCCCTCCTTATCTCTCCTTTACCCTGTTGCCTCCTCTACAGATTGTTCCATTCTATGGACTCTTGTACCTTTTCTGTCACTCGCTGCAAGTCTTCCACTGGGCAAACAGCTGTCACCTCATCCCAGCTCCTCTCCCTCAAACATCTACTAAAACTGCATTTATATCTCTCCTGTTCTTGTTCCTGATTAAACCTTTTGGCACTCCTCCCTTGTGGACCTACATTGCTTCACCAAGAGCTTTGTTTTACCCTAATATAACTATAGTCAGTGCATAGTTGCACCCTTTTCAGTCCCGTCACTTATTTTGTATTTCATCGTGTACCCCCATGGTTTCATTCAGTTGTTACAATTGTATTTTATTTATTATTTAGTTTTAACAGTCTCACACTGTTCATTTGCACAATTTTGCATTTAATTGTATTGTAACCCTAGCGCCGGGTATCTGTAGGGCTACACTATCCCTGCCTTGCTGGCCAGACCGAGGTTGAGGGGCCTGGGTACGTACTTTACTTTAAACCTGGTTCTTTCCCATGATAACATAAATGTGCAGTGCCTCCACACAGAGTTTACCTTTAAGTGGGCTAGAATAAAACCTGATGCAACCCTCTGGGATGCTGTACCCACCCACAATACCATAAAGCCACCCCAAACATGACCTAATAAACAATTCCCCCCATTTTAAACATTTCTGAATTATTGTTTCTTTTTATTTGTTAACTGGGTAAGAACACTGGACCAAAGGTCCTTTTTCAGGCTCGACCCGAATAAACAAGTTAAATGTGACACAACACAAAATAAATCACCATATTTATGAATAACATTTACAAATATTGACTCTCTCTCTAATAATATGCTCACACACCAAAGATTATGCAAAACAGTAACAACAATTTATTTACACGGGGTGAGGGTTAGGAACAGAGAACTGGAAGTAGAAGTCAAGCTGTTTACATACTAACATACTAAAAAGCCAGCGGAATAGGTCTAATGGTCTGTCATGTCCGCTCGGTAGCCAGCCACCTAGTGGTTGCTCGCTTTCCCGCCTCCCCTAGCCCCCAAGAGGGTCTTCATTGGATTTAGATTCCCCTTGTACATGTCCCACCCCTTCTTGAAGCCCTCCACTGTGCCCTCCTCAACCAATCTCTTGGACAGTGCAGTCCAAGGCTCCACCACCCTCTCAGTGAAATAATGCCTCCTACATTCCCCCTATAATTTCCCCCCTCCAGTTTCCACTCATGCCCCCTCATTGTTTCACCCTTTTTAGCCTAAACAGCTCCTGTTTCCACTCTTAGTTATTCCCTTTACATACTTGAAGACTCCTATCATGTCTCCCCGTCCCTCTTCTCCTCCAGTGTGTACATCCCAAGCTCCTTCAATCTCTCCGCATAGGTCCTCCCCTCCATTCCCTGAATCATCCTGGTCCCTCTCCTCTGGACTCTCTCCAACAGTGCTATGTCCTTCTTCAGATGAGGTCTCCAGAACTGAACACAGTACTCAAGCTGTGGCCTGACCAAGGCATTATACAGAGGGAGGATCATCTCCATCTTCCTGGAAGTAATTCCCCTGGCTGTGCAGCCCAGTATCCCGTTTGCTTTGGCTGCGGTTCTTCTACTATTTTCAGAGTTATTCATTTTGATGTCTACCACCACCCCTACATCTCGCTCACCCATTGTTGCTTGCCATGTCGTGTGACCCCCCCCCATGGGTGTAAACATGACCCAGATTACAGTACCTTTTCCCGGCATTAAATTTCAATCCCCACCTCCTTGACCACCCCTCCAGGGTATCCCGGTCCCCTTGGACTACTTCTTTTGCTTCCTCCAGTTCACCAGTGCTCCCAGTTTGGAATCATCTGCAAAGAGACTTGACTTACTCCTAACCCCCCTCCCTATGTCTGAGACATAGGCATTAAACAGGAGTGGCCCCAACACTGAACCTTGAGGGACCCCACTGATTACCTTCCTAGGGGAGGAGACTATCCCACCGACCAGTACCCTCTGAATTCTCCCCCAAAGCCAATTTTCAACCCACTTCAGCTCCTGTCCTCCCACTCCCATCTCCCCCAGCTTTGCTATCAGCCTTTTATGGGGTACTGAATCAAACGCCTTGCTAAAATCCAGGTACAGGAAGTCCACCGGCCTATGTCTGTCCTAGGCCCTCTTCACTCAGTCATATAACTCTGTGAAGTTGGACTGACATGATCTCCCCAGAACAAAGCCATACTGTTTATCATCCTGGTGCCCTAACCCTTCCAGCTGCCTCCCAAGTCTCTGCTTGGTAAAGCCCTCCATTACTTTGCCCACTACAGATGTTAGGCTGACAGGCCTATAATTCCCCATCTCCTCCTCATCATCTTTACATTTGATAAGTTTGACTGGAGTGATTTGGTTTAAATAATTATTTTGCATTTAGATTTAGACATTAATTACAGTGGCCACCCACCAACCTCTGATGTATTCAGCTTTTTTGCTATCTATCTAGCTAGCTGCATTGATGGCAGAAACAATAAACTGCCCACGCAATGCCAGTCCCCAAATTACCTTAGGACCCACAGTCCTAAAAACCTTTTTCTGGGTACCCAGTACTGGAGTTTTAAATTTTGCAGGCCTGTTATGCAGTGCAGCTGTTGGGGCCCTTAAAGAAAATAAGCAAATTAACCTTATCTTCACTTGTGAAACACCTCCTTTGCTGTAATAATTGCAGACTTAGCTTTTTTGGATTTAGACAACGTGGACTTGGCCCAGCATTTAAAAACACTTTTAGCTATTTACATGTCCCTTTAGATTTGGACAGGGCGTGGACCCAATGTACTCACAGTTTGGTAGTCATCATAGGCAAGTCAAGATCAGGCTGTGCGTGGCAGATTGGGTGATTGCAGCAGACAGGCTCTGACTCTGGAGGCTGAAATGCTGGGCAAAGGCTTACAGCCTGGTAACTCCATTTCTGACTGCAGGATCTTACAGTTTTTGCAGATGGAAAACACCTTTAACTTCTTTTGTGGCACCCCTCTCTGGGCTGAAATCACCTTCTGAACAGACCAGGCTGGGATTGGGGCCGGCACGCTTCAAACCCCACGTCTAGGCTATGACCCTTAGGGAAGCGCATCTAGCAGTGCCCTAGGTGGCACACTACCAGTCTGTCACCCAGGCTGGTCTAAGATTGTTGTGTTGCATTTAGCGCATTTTTTAAAAGCACATTTATACATGTCCAAGCTTGAAGTAGTCACAATCAAGTCGACCATGTGCCAACATGGCACCATAGTCCTTTTAAGCTTGCAGTTACAGATCTCAACTGACAGGTGCTGTTTTCCTAAGGCTAGGGTGACCCAGACTCTTACAGTTCATTCAAGATAACTTAGGAGCGCAGCTGTATATTTTACACAATACCAGCTAGAGTTTGAGGCATGGCTCTCTACCACTTGAATGAGACAGAGATTGAGGCTTGGCTCTCTACCCTTTAGCAGACTTTACTTGCTGGCAAAGCTGACACTGTAACTTCTCTCAAACTCGGAACACTTTACTTTTTAGCAAAACTGATCTCTGTAGCTCTCCCAGGCTCATAACACAATTTTACAGTCCCTTGTGGCTTTACTGGTGTTAGCAGCTCCAACTTGGACATTTAGAGATGTTCTGGCATTCCAGGCACTGTTAGTAAGAGCTCAGCTTGGTTAGAGAACTCCCCTTACAGTCCTGTAGCACTTTACTCAGTCACATTTAGCACTTCCCAGGCTGGGCCATCCACGGTCACGTAATCAGTAGGCGTCCACCCTATCCAGGTGCTGATCAAG